>OY743179.1:27876691-30276691 GCA_963555705.1 Ligustrum vulgare | reverse complement strand
ATAGAATTATGTAAATTTATAGAAAAGGGTGCTATCGTACTAGTGGAACATGCGCAATCGTGTGGTCTTCATAGGCAGAACCATGAAGATTTTGCAAAAGTTTCTATAAAATTCATTTTCAACCCCAATTTGTGTCGCAATGCTTGCCACCTTCCTCCTAACAATGGTTCCATGTTCTAGGATCCAAACTATGCTAGTGATCATGATGATGTGCTATGAAATAAAAACGTAATTATAATGTCAAAGATGCCAAGGAAATGTGCATTCAATCTTAAATATATGTGTAAAATAATGAATAAAGTGGTAAATAAATTTTAATAAATAATTTTTTTTGAAATTTTGGGGTTTTCTTCCAATAAGCGCCATGTTTATAGACTTAAGCCCAATGATTTTGGTAGATTTTGTCAAGGTGGTCAGTAGCATGTTGTTGAAGTTCTGCACTGCTTACAATTTTTAGACTTACAAACTTCCTTCCTTTTCCACACCTTTCCTACTCTGAGGCAACTTTCATATTGAGGACATAGCATTTTCTGTTGATTCATGTTGAAAGTTACCTACTTATCGTCCACCCTACATTTTACTTCTCCCTTTCATATTGAGGACATAGCATGTTTATAATCACGAAATCAGATGGAAAATCGAACTTATCCACTTTTACCAAGTTATCCACTTTTACCATGACATCTTCGACAGTACCATATGGATATCGAATTGAGCGATCAGCTGTAGTGAAAGTGTAGTTGGTTTAGGGTTTCTTAATCCAAGTTTCATGTACACAAATAAAGGAAGTAAATTAATATTTGCACCACCATCGCATAAAAATTTATCAAAATTGAAGTTGCCAGTAGTGCAAGAAATAGAAAAACCCCTCTCAATCATTGAGTTTGGGTGGCAGCTTGTTTTGCAATATAGTATTATAATCCTCGATCAAAGATATTGTCCAAGAGAAAAACCGTGTAGCCTAGGCCCAAATCTGGGTAATATCATAGAAAATGATTTGGGGTGTTACAAATGGTATTAGATCCTAAGCCTAATCGGAAGTGTGGCCAACGAGGACGTTGGGCCTCTTTAGGTGGGGTGATTGTAACAGCCACAATCTCACATCCCATGGCTAAGGAAAATATGACTAATTTATAAGAAAAAAGATCATTCATAATTGGTATGAGGCCTTTTGGATGAAAGCCCAAGAGAAAAATCGTGCGACCTAGGCCTAAGCGGACAATATCATACCAAGTGAACTATGATATTACACAACTTGAGTATCATATATTTCGGTATGATATGTTTGGAAGACATGATCCATAATATTTTTTGGGTATTGAGGATTGTTATAAAATTCATCTTATTATTATATTCATTTATTCTTGTTAGGTGGGACTCATCTGATGTCAAATAGAATTTTAATTTATTTGACATGGAGTTAGTGAAAATGAAATAGGAATATGAAATCCTATCTCCAATAATTATCTTTGACTCAACCGTTGAAGTTTACATTTTGATCTTACTATTGTTTGAATAATATTGATTGAAGTATAATGGGAGTATTTAGAAAAGATATAAAGGATTAAGGATGTTTCCCGATAATTAAGATTTATGGTTCAAATCTTGATCATAAGTTGCTGTTGGAAGGGTTTTAGGATTCGATATTTCTAATTTAAGTGTTGGTTTTGTTTGTTTTAGGTAAAACTCGAATTTGGATTTTTTGGAGGTTTAATGGAGAAAATGACTAAATTGGCGAATTAGAGAGCAACTTGCAAATTTCAAAAAGTTGAAGCACTTGAGCTGAAAATATAAACTAGCCTAATTGACATGGAAGTGAAAGTATAAGGACTTAATTGCATAACCTGGAAAGATGGAGGACTGATTGTGCAAATACACAAGGACTAAAGTGAATACACTAGAAGTATAACTTCAAGCGATCACTTGGAGTTCAACCATTAGATCATCTCCTGAAGAGTGAAGACCTTTTCGTCCAACAGAATTTAAAGTGTAATAACTAAGCAATTGCACGTCATTATACCTAGCGATCTCTTTGTTGTTTCGGTGAACGAGAAATCAGAATTTTATTCTAATTAGGCTTCCGTTTTGACAAGTTTTTAGGGCTTTTTAGGAGGCATATATATACTTTTCTTAGTCTACGCTAAGGGTTGTTCTTCCACAAAGGAGGTAGCATATTAGAGAGTAAAAGTGCCAAGAGTTCAAGGAATACATACAAGATATTGAACATTCATAATCCGGGTTGAAGACCAAGAAGAGATTGATTACATCAATTCCTTCAATAATTTTCGAGTAATGTTTTTCCGATTAATTGTTTGTAATTTACATATTATGATGTTGGGTAGATTTCTTTTATGTGTTGGATGAGATGAACCCTATGTTTTATTTTATTTTAATTCAAGATTAATAATTTTGTATTTCTTGTTTTTCTTGTTTTTTCTTGCATTCACATTATATTATTTGATTGCTTGATCACCAATTAAATAATTAGTTGCTTGTTGTAGTCTAGAAAAAGTCACAATAGGTCTAGAACGTGATAAGAAAATATACGAATACTATATGTTAGGAATAAAAATATGACGTGTGCAATCTATTTTGATAATCATATGACTTAATGCATCATGAACATTCACATTCGAAATGGGAGTAGATTTTGATATTGTTTGTGTATATTTAATTTATCTTGGAAAAGAGGATTAAATATGTTAGTTTATCGATTGTCATGATTGCATGAATTAGCTAAATTACGTAATTGAGAATTGAAATATATATTACTAATTGGATTTGAATTCCAATAAATTTACTATCGTATGTTTACAAACCATTTTTCATAATCGTAATTTTGATTTTATTCAAACAAAAAAAAAAAAAAACCTCTTTTGATATTTCATACATTAAATCGAAACCAATAAGTAAAACTTATTCCTCGTGGGAACAATAACTCTAAACTTGTTTACTTGAATTATATGATTTATGAATTACGTACTTGACATGTGATATTATACATGAGAGGTGAGATTGATTTACATGAAGAGAATGGTAGATATTTAGAATATATTTATTTTTCTTTTAAGATTTATTTACTTATGTGCCATTTATGATTATAGAAGACAATTTCTATTTAATAGAACATAATGATACTTGTTTCCTATTGATGTGCTTCATATACACGAATTTACTTGAGTTATATGAGTCTAATTGTATGATATAATTTAGATATATATGACTCATCTTGTTAAAGGTTGTTTATGATCATCTCATATATATAGTAGACTACAATTGTTCCATCGTGCCCTTGTTATCTTTTTCGTGTTGTGCATTGTCCGGGAGCAGATTATTGATTCCAGGATGAGCGATAGAATGAAATAGTGAGCTTGATTCTATCTTAAGCCCTTGGTAGGGGTCATCCCGAGCCTCAGATCGACATTGACATGTTATGACTAGTCATTATTCTCGATATACTGTCATACACCTTGAGTTTCCTAATAATCCTAAGGTAGAGCGGTGTATAAATGTGTAAATTCGTGAGATTCCAAGTACAGTCGATTTGGATATATGATTAGGTTTATTATAAATAGCCCAGTATGATATGATATATGTTGAGTGCTCGGGGTAGGATTGTAGAACTGTATGGGCCCACTCTTTTCTTGCATTCTTTTAGTTGCCCTGTGAAGTATACATGTATCGATATGGGAAAATACCTATGACGCACATGTCACTGATGATGCAGTACCTACATCATATCAGGAGTATAGTTAGCTATTATAATAATAATGATCTGACTTTTGAGTGTCCGGTGATTCGGTACTTGCAATACATCAAGATCTTTATCTTTCGAGTATTTCTGATACATAGATATTTTATCCACATATCGAGTTTTATAGATTCTTGTAAACATCTTGCATATTTGCCTTTTTCACTAGTACTTGTCTTGCAAACTTACTTGAACTTGTGTCTTGAATACGTGAGCTTGACATGTAGATTTCAATGTACAATGACAAATACACACACTATATTCTGCTCATTGGACATTTGTTTGTTTATTCCAAAATTATTAACATTTTAGGTAGCCATTGTATAAGAGGTTGGGTGGGTCATTAGATGATACAACATATGATATTGTGCTAGATGACGACTAGTGAATTGCGGGTGCATTGCCAAGTAAAATTTAGTTATGCAACTGCCACATATATTATTAAGTCTTATATTTTTTATTATTTAATTTTTAACCGGTTACCTCGAAAAACGGTTATTTCTTGAAAATAAATTTCACAATGAAATCTTTGATGAGATTCGAAGCGCGGAAGAAACGCCGGAAAGTTCCAAACTCAGGTTGTGGTTGGACGGATGAATCATGACCCGATGACTCGAAGATGCGGAATAAAGAACTACGACTTTCGAAACGCCACAAGGATTTGCCCAATCTCCTTGATAAGTCTCTGATTTGAACGCCACAAATATTCTAGCAAATATTTGATAAGTTCGATATTTGAACGCCACAAGAAGTATTCTTGATGAGTTCGAAAAACATAGGAATCCATCTATAACTTTTATTGAATCCTCAATAAAACTGTTTACATCAAAATCAAGTCTCAAGTCTGAATTACAATGAATGTAAAAAGCACATAAATAAGCAAACAAAAACCCTAGCCACTAATTGACTCAAAATAGAATTCTAACTAATCTAAAATAGCTAAAAACTGATAAGGAAATAAAATAATGCGAAATCTTTAAATTCCACAGCGGCGCATGTCCAGAAGCTATCTTACGGCAGTGAGTGTCTTCATTTACGGTCGTAAATTGTGTAACTGAAGTATGTCACGGCCGTGAATATTTTTGTTACGGCCGTAAGTCCTTTTATCCGGTTATGAAATAGACAGAGAGAAGGTTACAGTTGTGATCCTTCATTTACGGCCGTGAGCTTCAAAAGTTACGGTTGTGACCAATTCCATCCACGGCCGTGATTCAGTTTTTGGTTCTTTTCGACACAATTTGATCTTCAAAACTCGTCGAACCTGCTGAATTCTTGTTTTGGCTTGAATATTTAAATTTTCCTGTCAAGCTTTCTATGACTCCGATTGTCGAGGGTCCTGGATCACATCATACCCTCCTTCTTTAGGATGATTCGTCCCGAATCATAGCTTTGTTCCTGTTGTTTCACTTCACCTCCTGGATCAAACGGAAAATTTCTACTTCCATGCCATGAGTTCAATAAATTGGAATCCTTTGATTGGCAAACATGGAAGAGATGGAGCTTGAACTTCCTTTTCCATTTGCGGTGTGGTTGAAGCTTCCAAACATAATTAACTTGCAAAAAGGATTTAAACAAAATGGGGAGGGACATGTTAGCTTCATGAGGTAAAAGGTATGTATCCTTGTATTCATGACAAACCACCACCAACTCCACTTCTTGAACCATGAGGCTCTTCTCTTCGCCTCTTTCCTCCTTTGCAATTTCTTGTTCAATTTTTTTATTTTCAAACTCAACCACATCTCCGACCTCCACATTTGAATCACCATGTTCATGTACTACCCCATCACTACCAAAATGTGGATCTTCCAATTCAAAGCTCAAAATTTAACTTCTACCCTAACTTCTAATTCCTCATCAAATTTTGGAGTTTGATCACCTAACTCCACCTTGTCATCACCTACCACAAAATTCAGGGTCTCTTCAACTACTTCTAATTCATGTTTCAATCCTCCTTCCTTCTTTTCAACATTCATATCCCGAGGCTCAACTATAACATGTATTTCACTCTCCTCTAACCATGTAATCACCGCCTTTCGTTTCTCCTCCTTCTTTCGTAATTTAGCCAAATATTTTCTTTCTGCCTCCCGTTTACACCTCAATATTTCTTCATAAATTTCTTTTTGAATTTTCAAAATTGCTTTGGATCAATCTCGGCTCCTCTCTTAACCCCGATTCCATCCCTAGGTTTAGGATCACGCCTATATTCCCTCCTAGATCTAGAATCCGATTGAGATCGCTCATTTTTCAATTTCCTTTCCCTTTCATCTAGTTTATCCAACCTCATCAAAGCTTCATTCAAAAATCTCCACATATGATCTTTGGCGTTTTCATGGGAATTGAACATTGTGAATTTTTTTTGGAAGGACACAGAAAAAGAATAATGAAAACAAATGATCAAGAAATTCAAGAAAGTGGTTCTTGAATGGACTCTTTTTTTTTTTTTTTTTTTTGAATTTTGGATGAATTTTCGGAATAAAAAAATTATTATTATTATTTTTTTATAAATCCGAAAATTCGACAACGAATACAATAAAACAAAAGGAACTTAATTCGGATAAGAATTAAGCAAAACAAACACTTTGGAATTTTTTTGTAATGATTTTCTGGATTAAAGACCCAACAAACTCAAGAACAAGAAGAACGCAAATAAATCGAAAACAAAACACTCAACAAGATATGGATGATTTTTATGGGACTCGATGATAGACATAAAAATCAAATTGGATAGAAAAACTTGAATTCAGAGTCCAGCTCTGATACCAGATGATAAGGTTCGAAGCGCGGAAGAAACGCCGGAAAGTTCCAAACTCAGGTATTGGTTGGACGGATGAATCATGACCCGATATTCACGACGCGATGACTCGATGATGCGGAATAAAGAACTACGACTTTCGAAACGCCACAAGAATTTGCCCAATCTCCTTGATAAGTCTCTGATTTGAACGCCACAAATATTCTAGCAAATATTTGGTAAGTTCGATATTTGAACGCCACAAGAAAAATTCTTGATGAGTTCGAAAAATATAGGAATCCACCTATAACTTTTATTGAATCCTCAATAAAACTGTTTATATCAAAATCAAGTCTCAAGTCTTAATTACAATGAATGGAAAAAACATATAAATAAGCAAACAAAAACCCTAGCCACTAATTGACTCAAAATAGAATTCTAACTAACCTAAAATAGCTAAAAACTGATAATGAAATAAAATAATGCGAAATCTTTAAATTCCACAGCGGCGCACGTCCAGAAGCTATCTTACGGCTGTGAGTGTCTTCATTTACGGCCGTAAATTGTGTAATTGAAATATGTCACGGTCGTGAATATTTTTGTTACGGCCGTAAGTCCTTTTATCCGGTTATGAAATAGACAGAGAGCAGGTTACGGCCGTGATCCTTCATTTACGGCCGTGAGCTTCAAAAGTTACGGTCGTGACCAATTCCATCCACGGTCGTGATTCAATTTTTGGTTCTTTTCGACACGGTTTGATCTTCAAAACTCGTCGAACCTGCTGAATTTTTGTTTTGCCTTGAATATTTAAATTTTCCCGTCAAGCCTGTTATGACTCCGATTGTCGAGGGTCCTGGATCACATCAATCTTATTATTTTTAATTCGTACTCGAAAATGTATTCAAAATATTTCTCAAATTAATATTATTTGCTTTCCAAGAGAAGAACTCTCTTAAAATATTTTTAAGATTTTGATATCTTGACATTGGCTACGTCACTCATTAATAAAGCGATAGAAAATATTGACTTAGTTTGAGGTTGCTAAAGTTAATCACTTCGACTATCTCATTATAATCTCAGTTCGTTCACGTTGTTTAGTGACATGGAGTTTGGACCTTAAGGTGCCCGCAATTTGGTTGCCACTTGGCATGTTCTTGTAGCTTCATTAGATGAGGCGTTACAAAAATCATGTAATTTCTTATTTTTTTTTAATATTTTTCATGTTGTTCGTTTTAAAGTAATTTTAATTGTAGTTTACATTTAGTCCCTATTTGGCCTCATTTTTTTAAAATAGAATTTATTCTACACTCAATCTCAACCATATATCTTAGTCCAGCCTACCATTTTTAATTTTTTAAATATTTTTTAACCACACGATCTTCCAAAAAATACTATTCAAAACCACAATCTTTTTCTAAAAAATGGGGGCCAAACACACGCTTATAGATATAAATCGAACATTAGTAAAGCAATATTTTTGTTTATATAAAGATCACTGACATATTATATTCTTATTTGGAGAGTTGGGAAAAATGTAAATGTAACTGACTTAACAATGGCATCAACAACAACATTATATAATCGTTGCAAAGTTGGGTTGTGCATTTTACACAAGGAATTTAATAGAAAAGATATGTGTGTATGTGTGTAAAAAGATTAAAATTCAAATGAAACTTAAGACTTAGACTGAAAATTATAATTTTAGAGGTTCGAGCAAATTAATAAAATCTGTGAAGTTATGAGTAACAATCTTTGCTCCTCACTTTTAAAAATAAACAAATTAAGAAAGAAAAATAATTCATTAGTTCTGAAATCCTAGAGGTAAGAACTTCATCAATCATAGTTATGGCACATCGTCCAACATTACTATGCCACGTCAAGCGTCAAATCCTTTTATTAGTACATAATCCACAAAAAAATTACCTTTCCTCTTTTTTCCCTATCGATTGATGTAATTCAAGATGTACGTTTTCTGTAAAAAAAAAAAATAAAAAAAAAATCAAGTTGCCAACCTCACACTACCCTCGTCTGCAAGCCAAGCGGAGAGAGAAGAGCAACCTATCTATCCAAAAAAAAAAGAACCAGAAATAGGGGTGGACGTGGTTCGATTTGGTTCTGGTTCTAGAAGAACCAAACCAAACCGTAAACCGATGGTTTTTTACTAATGGAACCAATTGGTTTTTTCAAAGATATGGAACCAAACCGGGACCAAACCGCTCGGTTCTGGTTTGGTCTGGTTTGGTTCTGAGACCATTACTTGAATTTTTAAACAATAAATGTAAATTAAAACCAGTTTATATCCGCTTCTTTATTAGAATCCATCTACATCATTACTAAATAGAAAATGAAATTTTTAGTTAACAAAACAAAGATTTAGAAAAAGTAACATATTATTCTAAGTCAAAGAAGAAGAAACTAGCCTAAAGGAAGCTCGTCGACCTGTTGAAATTTAGAGAATCGAACATAAAGGCAATTCAGACTTATAGTTAGAGGTTACGATGAAGTTCTGAGTCACATTCTATCGTGGTACCGTGTGAGTTAGGGATGAAATTTGCAATTTGAGTTTGAGTTAACTCTTGAGAATTGATGAATTGGGTCGAAGTTTATATATACGTAAATTTTAAAAAATAAACATCATTGTCGTCGATGGTAACTAAGGAGTACAACGATTGTTGTGTTATAGAAGTGCAAGTAAAGCAGTGTGAATGCGTATTTATAATTGAAAAGAAGAAAAACGAATTAGAATTAGAATTAGAATTTAGATTTATGATTTAAAATCTTTGTCTAATATGAAATGAGATAAAATGTATGTTAAATAACATTTTTGTACATTTCACATTTATAAATTTAGATTTTAATTTTTTGGTGAGATGAATATCCACTAATTTGTAAATATATATATATATATATATATATATATATATATATATATATATATATATATATATATAGTTTGGTTCTTGATTCTGGTTCTGATTTTGGAAAGAGAACCGGAACTAGAACCAAAACCGAATAGTTCTTGATTCTAAGAACCAAACCATTATTTTTTTTTTTTATGCAGAACCGAACCAAACCGCTTGGTCTGGTTCGGTTATTTTGTCCATCCCTAACCAGAAATAGAAGCAACCCTGTAACGCCCCGAATTCCGCGGAGCCCGGGATGCCACGTCATCCTTTAAATATGATTTTATTGCAGAAATAATTAAAAATTTCAAACATCATATTTATTATTTGAAACCTTTGAAACAACATTTTTGCGGAAGAAATGAATTTATAAAACGTCACATCCAATGTTTAAAAGCTAAAGCGGAAACTAAATTTTAATCAATTTAATTAAAACAATTAATAAAACTTAAATCTTAAGTTTTAAAGTAAAGTAACGATAAATAATTAAATTGACGACATTTATGAAACTTGACTTAAAAGAAAAATTAACATTATTTTTGATTTGCCACTGCTGTCATTTCATTCGCCGTCAACTCCGTCATCTGCAAAATTTTGTTTTGGAAAACGTGAGTATTTCATAGAAATACTCAGTAGACTCGCGCACAATAATCAATTAATATTATAAATTAAAACACATAATCATGATATTCAAGTTTCAGGTGTGTAACGATCATCAGTATTCTCATGAACATACAAGTTCAAGTCTCATGCTTCTAAGCAAGTAAATTCTCGTGACATAGTCTCATGCTTAGAAAAAGCAAGTAATTCTCATGAACACAATCATACATGCTAAACTTATAATCAAAATAATTATTGATGCGTACTTTTGAAAAAAGTAAATTTGTAGATTAGAGTCTACCTTAATTTCTCGAGTATTGAGTGAACGAGAATAATACTTCTAATTCTCTCGCGCCTCGTCTAGTCCTATAAAATAAATATATAATTAAAATTTTATTTTGCATTAATCAAGTTTAAAAAGATGAATTTGTGTAAGATCAAGTTTTTTAAAAGGCTTAAAGGACTAAATTGAAATTTTCAGAAATAAAAGGGCTGATTCACATAAATAATAAATCTTGGGACTGTTTTGAGTAATTTTCAGAAACAAGGGGGCTGGTTAAGATATTTCAAAACTGAGGGGCTTAAAATAATAACTTTTAAAACATAGGCTAAAGATTTGAAACATTATTCATTTGGAAGGACTAAACTCAAAAAGAAAAAAAAAAGTTGAGGATTAAATGGCAAATTTTGAAAAATCAACATTTAATATAAAATTTTCATTTCTCCCTCTCTTTGTAAATTTAGAGAGAGAGAGAGAGAGAGAGAGAGAGAGAGAGAGGCGACAAATGGGAGGGGCTTCGCCCTTCTGAAATTTCCAACCGCCGACGATATGCCGGCGCGGCGTGTCGGTGACCGGGTAGTTGGTGGTTGGTAGAGAGGAGGGAGATTTTGGGCAATGTTTGGAGAGATTTTGGATTTAGATCGAGGCTCGAGTTTGTGCAATTTCTGGCGAAAATTCCGGTCGAACGACACGGTGACTGAGGTAAGGAAATGGACTCACTTATTTCTTGTTTTGGGTGTGATTTTTGGAAGGGAGTTTGGTATAAATTTGAGGTTCCGAAATTGGGCAGTGGTGGTCGGATTTGAAGCTTGGCAGTGGCCGCTTCGAACTGGGTAGCGTTGGTTGGCTTCGATTGGTGCTTGCTGCAAGGTTGTGGTTGTAGTCTGCAAATTTGGTATTGAGTTTGGTTTGATTTTCTGATGGTGAAGATTTGAAAACTCGGGTGTGGATTGATGGAAGGGGCAGTGGTGGTGGCTGATTTGGTGTTGCCATTGGTGATGCTGGTTGGCTATGGAGGTTGGTGGTGATGGTTGATTGCGGTGTTTAACAGTGGTGATTTGTTGTTGGTGCGTGAAGATGGTTTGCAGAAATGTGGTTTGGCTAAGGTTCTGAATTGTGACAGTGGGCAGGGGCTCGGTGGTGTGAATAGTGAATTATATGCTAGTTTTGATACAGTTTTTGGTAAGCTAATTAAATCAATAATTGGGCGGGATTCAAGGGAAAATTTGAACAATTGATTCAATTAAACAAGGGGAGATGACATGGATTGAGGGAAGGTGATGGGGAAGAAAAATGTGCTTAATATGAAAAATGGAAGTTGGGGAGGAATTTTTTGGGGAATTAACAATCATCCATGAATGTGTAGAGCTTGATACTTGGAAGAGGAAAATTTATAGGAAGAAAGAAAAGAAAATGTGAAGTAGAAGATTGTAGTAATAATTGGGCTTAAGGAGTGATAATGGGAAATATAGAGCTTGTTAAGAAATGTGATTGAATGGAGTTGTCAATTTGAATGAGTTTTGCAAATTAATTATGTAAGGGGGAACACAATTTGAGTAGGAGAGAAATATTAAATTTGATTGACTTAAATTGAGAAATTATAAAATTGGGAAAAATTATAGGAAACATGCAAGAATGGAATTTGATTGAGGGAGTTGAGTGAGAGACTTAAGGATTGTAGAACCGGTATGGACGTGTATGGAGGATTGCAGGCCCTCTCGCATTGCTAAAGCCTCAACAATATCCGGTGATAGTACCCCTCTCCTGCGGACAGCAAAAGCTCCGTGGACTCCCCCATCTTCACCTATAATAATTCCACCCAAACCGAACATACCAACTTCGTGTCTAATAGCATCATCCACATTAAGTATAAGACCAGCCATGACACATGAGGGATTCTCCAGTTTCGGATTTTGTAACTGGCCAGGTTGCTTCCTAAGTGAAATTGCCGTCTGATAGGATTCTAGTTGAATAAATAAGGAGTCTTTGCCAAATGCCACATCACATTTCTCCCCATCATACATAAGTTGGTTCCTTCTATGCCAGATAAAGCCTATCCCCATGCAAATAATCTCAACGATCTCATTTGGAACATTCGACAACACATGCTAAAAGAAATTACTGAGATCTAGCCCCCCACCTAGCATCACCCCCTTCAAGAATTGCCAACAATTCAGTTTTTTTCCAAAACTCTTTTACCCAGTAGCACTACAGAAATAGATGCCCATCTGACTCCCAACACTTAAACCGCGAGCAAGATAACTGACCATTTAGTTTCCTTTTCGCCAAATTGCTGTTAGTGGGGATAGAGTTTGTTAGAATTCTTCAAGTGAGATGTCGAAATTTGGGGGGGATACTAAGCTTCCAAATCAGTTTCCACAAAGGAGCTTCGTCGCACTTCCACTCTCTCTCTCGTCATCTTTAACAGCCTTATGATTCAACAATTCATAATTACTTTCTTTCCCTACAAGATACTCTTCCGAATATGGGAACTCCCCGGCTTATCCCTTGCTTGCAGAAAATGGGACTTAGGAAAATACTCGTCCTTCAAAATGCGAGCCACCAAGGAGTCAGGATAATGGATAAGGCACCATCCTTGTTTTGTAAGCAAAATTTGATTAAAATTAACCATCTTTCGAAAACCCAGACCACTCTCATTTTTTTATCTGCACAAAGAATCCCAACTCACCCAAGATAGCTTCCTGTCGCCTTTAATCGATCCCCACTAGAACTGAGAAATAAGACTTTGGATCTCAACACATAAACGGTTAGGTAGACGGAAGACGCTCATAATGTACGTGGGCATGGCTTGCAAGACCGCGTTTATCATTACTTGACGTCTCGCATAGGAGAAGAATATACGATTCTAGTTTTGGATTTTCTTCCAGACCCGTTCTTTCAACTTCCCAAAGGTTTTCATCTTACTTCTCCCCACCACAGATGGTAGGCCTAAATATTTGTCATGGTTTTTGTGCACATCAATGTTAAGATATCCCCCGATTCCCTTCTCCGATCCATACCAACATTCGGTGAGAAAGTAACAGTGGTTTTATCTAGATTGACGAATTTTCCAGATGCTTTGCCATAAACCTCCAGAATTTGTAAAATAGAATTTGCATCCCTAAGATTTGCCCTCGAGAAAATGATGGAATCATCTGCAAAAAGAAGATGACTAACCCGAGGACCTCTTCTCGAACATCTCATTCCCAAAAGATTATCCCGTGTTTCCTCTCTTTTAATAAGGCCCGAGAAAGCCTCGACACATAGGATAAAGAGATACTATTAAAGAGGACAACCCTACCTGAGTCCCCTAGACGGTTTGACATATCCTTAAAGCATCCATTAATGGTAAAGTCAAGAAAGGCTGTTATGATTTGAGAGTCTATCTTAAAATGACAACTTTGTTAAGAGGAGTAGCTCAAATTCTTATAAATTGATATATGTTTTTCATCTTTATTCGATATAAGATTTTATCGCTCAATATGTCCCTTCAAGATGGTGGTTGTTTGAGCAAATTAATTGTGAAATCCGTGTGGTCATTTTTTTTTAATCTTAATCGAATTGAATTGTATGCTAGAGTTTAATGAGATCTGATATCATGTTAAGATTTGTGGATCAGTCTTAAAATGTCAACCTTATTTAGAGGAATAACTCAAATTATTATAAATTGATCTATATTTTCATCTTTATTCGATGTGAGATTTTATCCCTCAACACAACTCAACTATAATACAGAAAATACTTCATTGCACCATTATAAATAAATGTTGTTGTGGAATAAGATACATTATTCTTATGAATCATGCTTCACAACTTTGGGGCTGAAATCATAGGCATATTTAAAGAAAGTCAATATGTACTAATTGTATATTATTATTATTCATAGAGATAAGTTTATTAAAGCCATCAATAGAGAATCTACGTAGTGGACATTAGATTTTGATGCCTCATAAAGGTTTTCCTAATTTTAATTAAAAATAAATAAATTCACTTTTCAGGTAACATGCTGTCTAATATTACATACCAAATATATTCTTTCTTGTTTTACATAAAAAAAAAACATAATTCCTTCTCTTTTAAATAAATAAATAAAAAATTTATTCATAGGTTCTCTTCGAAATTTTAGGTGAACTTTAAGAATCAAGTCATAGTTTTAATATTAGACTTGAGGCGATTTAGGGAATAACATTAAATTACATTTTATTCAACTATGCTTAATCTATCTAAAGACAATAAAGTTTGCTAAAATTTTCCAACTAATTTTTTTTTTTTTTTTTTTTCCTTTTCGGATAGCGCAATTAAGGATTTTTCTTGTCAAAATTATTATCATATTTCTTTTTGGTCACGAATACATTACCATAGAAAATGCACCAGAGCTTTCCTAACTAATGAAGAGTTATCCGAACTTGATTTGCTTGATTGCACAGAGTTGAAAATTTGTTATTTTAAAACAAAGTTCAAGAAAGGCGTCTAGATATGCGCTGTTTGTTAAAAAGTGTGTTTCAAAACATGTTTTTTTTTAGGTAAAATATGTAGTTTAAAAGTAGAGGAAAAAATAAAAATGATTAAAAAGTGATTTGAAAAATTATGTTTAAACAAAAAAAAGTTTTTAAACTCTTTTACCAAACATAGTTTATATGATCACCAAGAGTTTGTCACTAGTTGACTCAAAATCAAGATTTGGGCCCCTGTTTACAGTGCTTAGCATGATTGACTAGACAATATAATTAATAAAAAAGAAAAAAAAGACGTGAAAGTTTAGTCAGTCATTCTTCTATACAACGTTTTCTAATATTGCTTATTAAATACGCTGGCCCCCATGGCACATCTCCAAGTGGTAAAGGAGGTACGGTATTGGGCTGGCACTCGCCGTGTGCTCGGTTCGAAACCCGCCAAGAGCAGCCAGGAGCAGCCAATTTATTGGTGATGTAAAGGCGTGGCGGTAGAACTTTGTGGCTTGTGACTCAGTTACCTTGAAAGGGGCCTTGCCATAAGTACCACCATGACCATGGAAGAGGCATAACCTGGATTTACCTTCCCGAACCAAGGCCTTGGACGTGATCGGTTCGGGCTATCAGGATGTGGGAAACATCTTTTTGCTTATTAAATACGCTGTCTTTTTTTTTTTTTTTTGGCATAATAAACATCGTGATACTTGTTGTTTTTATCGTGTCTTCCAAAAATCATGTCTTTTAAATCAAAGCATGTTTTTACACTTAGGCTCCATTTGGAGAATCTGTATAGGTTTGCCTTTTGGTGACCTCTAATTAAGCTACCAATAGCACGCGAAGAATGCTATATGATAAATGCATTTTATAAACTTTTATATATATATATATATATATATATATATATATATATATATATATATATATATAAATTAAAATAAATTATTGTCATTTTTGAATAATTATATATAATTACTTTATATTTGATTACATTATAGAACTTTTCCTAAATATGGAAGAATGAAGCAATAAAGTGAAATAATGCACATTTGAAAGTTAATTGGAGCTAAGAAAAAAAAAATGAAGAAATGAATGATAATCATGTCAACCGAGATTTACTTGAGGTGCAAAGTATCAAAAATCAGAGTTGGATGACTCAATTGAAGATGAAGAGAAGTTGGAAGAACGTATTGAAGAGATTTGAAAATATGGGGGCTAATTTATAGCAATTGAAAGATGAAGGACTTGAGGGTGATTAAAGATCTGAGGCCTACTTAAATACTTTTGATAGATGAAACTTCGCTGGAGTAGTTGGCATGTGTGGCCACTGATTTCATACCTGGTGGCCGCGCGTCGAAGCAAGAATTTACAGAATCGATTTAAGCATTACTGCGCAACCGCTCAGTTGTCCGGCTCAAGCCTGTGCACTTATTTTAACCTGTTTTGTTTCCTTGTTCAATGAGATTTTCCCCTCTTCTATATATACAACTTCTCATGCACGAATTAGGGGACCTTTGTACAGTCTCTAAACATCATATTTCATTGTTCTATCATTTGAATATTGGAGGCGAAAATCAAGACAAAAGTTTGGGGATTGAAGATTATCAATAAAGAGTGAACGCTTGGTGCAAGATTTCCTTTTTTTTTATTAATTTGATACACTCAATATACGTAGTTATTTATTTATCTATGTTTTTATTTCTTTATTGACGGATGATTAATTTGTTAGTTGGGATATTCGATGTAACTAGTTTTATACTTTTAATTCTATAATTCTAGTTTTGAACTTTAATTGCATGTGTTGATTTTACTTTGAGTTCAATGCATGAATTAATTCGTGACTAATTCATGATTTAATGAGTGTTTTCATAATTCGAGAGGTGAGCTAGAACTTAGATCTAGGAATAAAATCCGGTAATTGGACAAATGATAGAGATATAAATTTGGTTATTGTGATAGTTACATGAATTATTGTGTCTCATGCACATAGTCATTACGATCTGTTGGAGTGAACTCTTGGTGCAAGATTTTCTTTCTTTTATTAATTTGATACACTCAATATACGTAGTTATTTATTTATCTACGTTTTTATTTCTTTATTGATGGACGATTAATTTGTTAGTTGAGATATTCGATGTAATTAGTTTTATACTTTTAATTCTATAATTCTAGTTTTGAACTTTAATTGCATGTGTTGATTTTATTCTGAGTTCAATGCATGAATTAATTCGTGACTAATTCATGATTTAATGTGTGTTTTCATAATCCGAGAGGGAGCTAACACTTAGATCTAGGAATAAAATTCGATAATTTGACAAACGATAGAGATATGCATTTGTTATTATTGTGATCATTACATGAATTATTGTGTCCCATGCACCTAGTCATTACGATCTGTTGTTCATTAACATGATCGACTAACTATGTAGAGTTGATTTAAATTCGATAGGGGAATTTCATATGCATAAGTAAATTTGATCGAGCACTATATTAGGAATAAACTAGATGATTGGAGTTAAAAATATTGACTATGTGAAATCGGATGTCCCAACACTTACAAACATTAATTTCACTACAACAAAAGTGGCCTTTTACGACATGCATTTACGGCATACATATAAGTCATGCCGTAAACTTAGAATATTTACGGCGTGCAAAAATAGTGTGCCGTAACAAAAGGACTTTCACGGCGTGCAAAATCAGCACGCCGTAAAAAAATTAGGAAAGATCGTTTACGGCGTGCTAGCCACTAGCATGCCGTAAAATTGATATACTGTTTTACGGCGTACAAAATTGCACGCCGTAAAAATTGAAGTAAAAATTGTACTCTTTACGGCGTGCAAAAAGGCACGCCGTAAAAAGGCCAGATTTAATTAAATTTCGGGAAAACCAAATTAGGGCGCGCTTTTCTTAATTTACAGTGGCACTGGGCTCTCTCTTTGACCCAATTACCTTCACCGCAAGTCCGCAACTCTTTCTTGGACCTTCAGCATCGCCACTTCACCGCACCTCTTTCTTCGTCATTCAGCATCGCCACTCTCCTTCTTCCTACTTCACAACTCAACCTCCTGTGATTTCTTCTTCTTCTCAACCTTCTACGATTTCTTCTTCTGATCTCAACCTTCCATGGTCCAACAGCGAGGGCGAGAGGCTGAGATGTATGCGACTTCATCTTGAACGTCGACGGTAAAGCCTTCATGTCAGTTCTTCTTGCCCCGTTTTTTTTTGCTATTGGAGTTGAGGTGGGTCATGATTTTTACGGTTTATTTTCTTTTCCCCTGCCCCAATCCCCATCCTATTTCTATGTGCAGTGGCTTATTAGGTATTCAGTTCTTTGATTTCTCGATCCATTTGTTTTTCTATGTGCAATGGCTTCTTCGTTCGATAGATGGGATGTTTTTTTTGGGTATTGTCTTTCTAATTTTAAATGGGGACAGCAAACTACCGTTTGAAGCTATAACATTGAAAATAGTTTTGTAAAAGAATGGTGCCAGAATAAGATTGACGGTATCACCGTCCTGTTTTAATCAGTTTTACTTATTGGGGAAACAATAATTTTGGAAATTATGATTTTACCATATAATCTGACTGTAGTTCTCAAATAATTTTCTATGGGTACTCACTTGTTGATCCTAAGGTTTTGACTTCTAGGTTTGGCCATGAAAGGTCAGTAACCGACAACGAAGGATATTACAAACTTGATCAGGTAATTTATCTTTCTACTTAGAAGAGCAACATTTCTTTTAAAATAGGCCTGCATTTGTTAAAGAATACTAACCATCACGCTATTGAAGTCCTTTTCTTTGATTTGAAGAGCTTCAGTAAATTATGGTTGCAGTAGAGAGAGTACAATAGGCATGCATTTTTAATTAGTGCTCTATTCCAATTCTTCCTATCTTAAGCATCGTGCATAGTATCTTTCTGTTGAAAAATTCATTTTATACATTAATATGCAACCATGTTGATTCTATTATGGGGTTCATTGGTTAATGCTTTCAAGTTACGTCTAAAAGATATAGGATTGAAGCTAAGAAGGAGTATTATAAGTTTGAAATTCTGAATGACTTTTTGATAAGTCAATCACATGGTGTTTACATTTCCATATCAGCGTGTTGGGTGGATTTATATAATTATGCATTTGATCTTTTAGTGCAAAATTAATTGGTGCAAAAAAATTAAAAAAAAAAGTCACCATTTCTAATTATGCATCAAATTATGCATTTGTTAACTTTATCTTTCAGGACATAATTGAAAGAATCGAATTAGTGATATTAGGTACTAAATTCGACCCACATCAACCCACATGGTGGACATATCTAAGCATGTCGATTACAGAACTAACCACATAGCCATCAAGTGTGTACTTCTTTATGTCAAAGGTGACAGTAATATTTCCATTTGGATCCAAAGGATCATAACCATTTTGAAATTCAAATGTGGTAATATGAAGCACCTTTTTCCTTCTTTGTTTGAACATCATTTGCTGCAGCCATAATCTATTCAGCCATACATCATGTTATGGCTTATGAAGATCATCGATCTTTACTTAAACTTTGTATTCCATTCCCCCCCCAACCAGTCAAATAATATTCTACACCCAAAAATTTAATGTGGATCTATTATTGAAGCTGATTCAAATGCTTGGGAAGCTTCATATGTCTAGCTCCTCCAGTATTAGATAAGAATTGTTATTGCTTCTCTTAAGCCTGGTATGCATTATTTTGGCCCTGTTCGGTGGACAAAAGTAGAAAATTTAAATTTTGTGTTGGATTTATTTTTGTTTTCTAGGTAAGATATGGGATTGAAATTGGAGAGAGAAAATGTGGATGGTTAAAAAGTGGTATGTGAAATTATGTAAATTAAATTTTGTGTCTTTTTTGTCTTGTAGTGAAATAAATGACAATTTAATTTTTAAAAGAACAAAGATGTTCATTTTTGCACCTTGTAGCACTGTATATTATCAAACCATTACCCTGTCTCACAATTATGATGATTATTGATTCTGCAGGGTTTGTCTGCTGGGCTTCCTAGACAAGCTACATATACCACTGCTCGCCTTGGAACATTTAAGTGAGTACTCATTCATGAACACCATGAATTGAATAGCATTACAGTTATGGTAATAATTAGTCATCTGAAAATAATTTTGTAGTATTTGGATAAGGGGATTCTTTGGCACTAATCGGTGTAGTTCATCATCTTCCCTTCTCTCTCCATACAAGCTGCTAATCATTGTGATTGATGTTCAACAGTGTATTGGAATCCTTTACTAGATAGAGTTTATCTTTGTCTTGGATAGCATTGATGAAATATGAGTCCAAATTTGTTTCACCGACAAACAATTTCAACAACACCAACTTCTTCAGTAAATTTATTCACTGCAGTAACCATGTATAATTTTATTTTATACTTGTCAATCCAAAGGATCATAGCCGTAGTATTGTTTGTAGGAGCTCTCAATTTCCCGAGCATCAGTCTTTTTTACCCGAGCAGGAAGACTTGAGTTATTATCCTGCACGAGAGTTTTCCAACAAGTTAATCCTTGAAAAATATAACTTGGACTTCATATGTATAAATTAAAACAGACCAGGATAAATTCTATGTCAAAAAAGGCAAAACTCTATGTCAAACAAAGAAACAGAAATATACAACTAGAAGGAGCAAAATTCTCCAAAAGAACAAAATTAAAAGCAAAGAGTATTTTCTCTCCTTTGCTTAACATTCTTAAATCCCCAATACCTTAATAATCCAACTATCCAAGGAACTCATGTTAATTTTGGTCTACCTTGAATTATATCCTAGATATTAGTTTTTCATTTTCAATTACTTTAATTTCATGGATGTTTATTTGTTCCTTTTCTTAAATTAGGGATTTAGATTAGAGACTATTTAAACGTTGTTTTGTTTCTGAATAAGATAATTGAAGTTTGGTGGCTATTATTTTTTTGTAAGTTATAATTTTCTCTCATTTAGGTTTACGTTGGTAAACATAGAACCTCCAAATGATCTAGTGCATCATGTACCCCTTGGTAATGAATGTTGGAAAGTCTGGGTTATTGAAGTGATTGATAATGTCGATTTATATCGTCCTACACGTGAGCTTTTTCTTCTTGAAGATGCATTAGGAAGTACAATTGTATGGCCAATTAGGTACATTGAAGTAGATTAGTTGAAATTACAACAAATGTATGCTTCACTTTTTGATATACTTTTGAGATGATAATTATAAATTTATTAATTATAATTTTATTAGTTATGTGATGTGCAGGAAGTTGATTATTTTTGGCATGAAACCATTGGTCAAAGAAAAAGCTTCGATATGGATACTTTTTACGAAATTTTAAGTTTTTTTTTTTGGGAGTAGTTGTCTATATACTTTTGACATTCCTATCAAAATTTTTTAGCAGGATATGTGAGATCCAAATTTTTGTATATTGTATTTGAATCTTACTTAGATATTGTTTTGTTTATTGAAATCACGTTTATTGATTATATATGCATTAATGTGTATAATTTTGTTTTATTGTTATTTTGTCTTAATGTGTGTAATTTTGTTTTATTATTATAGGTTATTTTGGAATTATAATTTATAGATTTTTATTTTAAAAAAATAAAATTCCAGTTTACGGCGTGCATAATCGCACGCCGTGAAATGTACTCATAGCGTGCAGAAATGCACGCCGTACGACGTGCATTTCACGGCGTACGATTATGCATGCCGTAAAATTACGGCGTCCAGTGAAGCACGCCGTAAAATTTTACGGCGTGACCTTTTACGGCTTGCGATTGCATGCCGTAAAAATGATTTTACGGCATGCAATGCACTTCGTAAAAGACTAACTTTGTTGTAGTGTTTAGAATATTTAAATGTCTTTTATTTTCGTTTGCTTTTTAGTTTGATATTTTAGTTCAAATAATTCATCACAATTTTACCGTTCAAATAAGGCGAGAACTCACACAATTTCGGTACTTAATTACAATCTCTGTGGGACAATAATTTAGACTCAAAAAGTCCATTTTATTACATAGATGCGACATCGTACACTCACAAATTAGCAAACATCACTATCTATTATATTCCAAAACATTTTCTTGAATACCATTACCGATGAGATTATTAAAAATTTGCCCTATATTATAGCATTCTTGTGAATGCTATTATATTAGTGCATCTATAGCATCCTAAGATTGCTATCGATCACGTTTGATATAATTTTTTTTTTGAATGCTATTATTGATGGTGTTATTAAATGTCCGGTCTCAGTTATAGCATTTGTTGAACGTTCTTATGTAGGCTCGTCTGTACCATTCAAAGAATGTAATTTTTCATGTTTGATAACATTTTTTTCGAATGCTATTACTAGTGAGTTATTAAAAGTCCGACACTATTTTTTGATAACCGTTTATTTTCCATGCAAAATACATTTTTCAAGTGGTTTTCCAACTTTTGCGCTATTTGATTGCCTAAGTTTTTCAAGAAATTTATTTTACAACTTGTCTAGAAATTCGGTATTTTCTTTGATTTGGAGGAATTCGTTTTCTAAGGGGATAGGAGGTTTTATTTTCGATGAAAAATCTTTTATCATTTTTGTCACAATTGATCCTTTTTATTGTTGTTGTTGTTGTTGCTGTTGTTATTTAATTAATTTATTTTTCTTTTCAGAAATTAACATTATTATTATCAAATACAAATGTGTGAATATATATATATATATATATATATATATGACTAAAATATCTAAATTTTGTTTTATTTTTCATGAAAAAGAATGTCAATAAAAAAACAAAAGTTGAAAAATTCTCCATTTTTTCCACCTAGAAAACTAAACTAATAAAACATATTAAACTTCAGATTTCTAGCAATTTAATTCCCCAGAATTCAATTCTCAAGAACTCATTTTCTTCACATCCAAAATTTACCCTCGCTATCAAACACAGCATTAGAGAAATTTTGGAATGCTATTATTTTTGCTATAAAAAACTTGACTTTGTTTGGTAAAATAATTTGTTTATAGACAAAGAATTAATGTGATATTTTCGAGGTAAAATATGTGATTTAAAAATGGTTTGGAGAAATATTATGTGTGGTTGAAAAATGATTCGAGAAAATGTGTTATTTATAAAATTGTTTATAAATTGTTTACCAAACGGAGGCTAAGATATCATTCGTTTCCATCATAATTGTTTTAACAACATTCTTTATTTGTCATGATTGAATCTTCAATCACATTCTTTTTTCTTCATATTTTTACATTTATAGTATTCAAATAACACAGAGACTTTAAACTCACTCTCCAGTTCACATTAGATAATCTATAATGCATCTATTGAATAAATAATTTTATTCACATCATTTAAAACGGTAACATTTATTCTCAATTAATAGTTCCCATAGACAAATGAAAATATTTTCATGTTGCTAGATAGATCTCCTTTAGAATTTTGCTTGCCTTAATTGCTTATTTTGACAGTGAATTGGCCAACCAGTTGTTTAATTGCTTTCTCAAATGGTGATTTAGATAAAACTACATATATAAGTTAATCTAAGCATTTGAAGTAAAATTCAAATCGAAAAAAGTGTGTTTAGTAAATAAATCACTTTATAGAATGAAATAAGCCCTACATAATGATATAAGAAATTTAATCTATATGTTCAAACCTTGGGTTTTTTAAGAGTAATTTTGATTTTTTTTTTCCCTATAAGAGTGCAGCTGATTCTGAATCTGTTTATTTGTTCCTTTATGTTGATGATAGAAAAGAAATAGACAAAATTAAATCAAAATTAAATGTATTGATATACAATTTCATTTTGTTATAGACACAGTGAAAGAATGTACATTACTTTATTTAAGATTCCTACTGAATTTATAAATCATTTTGCCATTGGTACCAAATTCTTGCTCTTATCAAATTTAGAAGTTGTACGTTTGAACGATCGATTAGAGGGTGAATATTTCTTATGCTAGACTTCTTTACTCTTCTGGAAACTATTTTTGATATTATACGTTTGAACGATCGACTGTAGACTAACAAATGTAAAAGTGCTCCCTTATATATGTTCACTATCGATCAAGTGAAGAGGTTTTTCTTATCATGTTTGACTGTAATAAAGTTGAATGCATGTCACTTTCATTAAAAATTCAAGATAACTCTAAATATTTACTTTTTAAATTATCGTGTTTCTCCTAGTGTAATTAAAGAAGATATTTTGTATATAATATTTAAAAAATATGAACATTAGTTTGAACTCACAAAGCAAACCAGCGTACGCTGCCTAGTATTTATAAAATACAAATAAATTGGTTGTTTCGTATAGTTAACTGAAAATTATTTGGCCTTTGAGATGAACAAATGATTCTTTCTTTCTTTCCTTTTTTTAATATCTTTGGGCTTATGAAGGTTTTAATTTGTTTGGACTTGTTAATTGGGGAAGGATCTAGGCTAGGACGTACTGTCATCCCGTCCTCGATTCGGGGATACATTTTCATCCCTATCTCCACCTTTGTCGGGAATTCCCGGTTCTGTTGTCATCCCTACATTTTAATTTCCTGTTTGACCTTCAACTTTAACTTATTATTATTATTATTATTATTATTATTATTATTATTATTATTATTATTTTTAAACTCAATTTTTACAATATATTTTATGCGACCTTTATCAAATTTTCAATTACACATTTTATCAACTTTTATTAAAATCATCTAAAAAGTTAATTTTATATCTAACTAAATAGAGAGAAAAATATTGACGCTACAATTTTTGTTAACTACACAACATTTTAATTGTAATGAATATTTCTAAGTTTTTCTTATTTTTACATTCATGTTGCCAAGTTCCCCCCCCCCCCCTTTATAATTCTTTTATCATCAAACCGCTATTAATTTTCACATCTTATATATAGAGACGATTTTCGTTCAAAATATTTTTTATGAGTGCGAAAAAGACTTATTTATCTCACATATTTCTAAATATTCAAAATAAATTAATAATACAAAAGTTAAATGAAATATTTGCACATTTTTCAATGAATGTTAGTATATATTGGAATAGAAATCTTGATTAGAGAGATTGTTGTTGAGAATTTACTTAATCATGCACATCGAAATTAACATATTTTTAATTTCCAAACGACGATCTGTTTTGTATTTAGATAGAAATCGTGATAAGAACAATTACCACTTGATGTTCTTGTAGAGGGATCTGAGAATCTTGATTTCTTTGATCTACTTGCACACCACAGCTGTAAAATTGTCCAACCTCCAAAGGTAATCTACACGAGAAAATAAGAATGAGAAGTTAGAGTTTCTCTTCTTGTGCTAGTAAGAGAATAATGAATTAAGGTTAACTTTTTTCAAATTCTAGTTGTTCATTAATATAAGTCAAAGTGGACTTGGCCCATAACTTAAACACGACTCGATCCATGTGGTTTAATTAATCCAATTAATTAAACATGGGACATTAGTAAATCAATCTAATTAATTAACTCGAGTTTATTAATAAACAACATAAGTAATTAGTTTTTCAAATGTCGAATATTTGTTAATTAATTATAATTATGTTCTTCTAGTTCTCCCATTATGTATGACTTTCTAGGTTTCCGACCATGATGTTGAACGACGTTAATTATTATTTTGATCTAATCAAAATAAGATTAATTAAAACTCTCTTTTCAATTAATAATTAATTCTCCTAAATTAATTAATTCACGTTGGTTGTCCCAAATTAACTTCTAGCAATGTGTCAGGGCAATACATAAACGGAAAATGTCACATAGTGTAACAAAACAAACTTGTTCGTTTATCAAGAAACTATAATCTTTTCGTCAATATGATCCAATCAATTACAGGATATGAAAATGTATCAATATCATTTATTGATCATATCTTTTATTTAGCTCTTAAGTCAATAATAAACGTCGAAACTATTTTTGACTTTATGAATTCACCTTGGCCAAAGATTTCGATATCGTCTTAACTAACTAAAACGTAAATCATAATCTTTTACTATCTAAGAGTGACGAATCATATATTGATCTTTCACAACCTTCATATGACTCCGACATACTTGAACGACATCGTATTAACAATTCCTTCCAGAGCAACATCCGATATCATCAATGTATGACTGCCCTCATATAAAGTACTATGATGACCTCAAGTTAAATGATCAATTCCCCTAACGAACGTTAAAGATTAACCATTGATACTCAGATAGTTATTCATGTGAAATCTCTATTGCGGGTCTCCAATGTTTTGTTAAGATTGTTCTCTTAACAAAACATCTACATGTTTATTTAGATGTCTCTACATCTTAGCTTGTGCACTTCTAAAGTGGGCGATGACATACGTGTTTGTCTATCCATAATAAAGATATCAGTATCTCGATATTACTTTATGATCAAGGATATTTAAGTTTCAATTATAACTTATATTTAATAATCACAACTCCTTGTGATTAACAAGTTGTCAAGATTTGAATCTTCGGACTCTGTTGATTTAATTTGCAAGAATAATATTATTATTATAAATCAATTAAATAACAAATTTGTCATATATTAAAAGCATCAAATATATTAATAAGTATTTGATCAAACGATTAGACCTAGAGTATAATACTTACAATTATTATGTTAATTAGTTGAAGGCTAGGAATAATAAATACCATAAAAACAAGTTGAAAACATAAAAGTAAAAATAAGCAAATATTAGAGACATTTTCTAAAATTAAAATACGATGTAGAAAAAAAAAAGTGTTCCGTGAATATAACTACCCAACGAAGTATAGGCTATATGAAAAATAGTTGGAGTGCACTCATTCGGCACCTATTATTTTTAATAATAAATATTGATGCCCAACAGCTCAAAAGAGTGATAATCAGCCCAGCTATATTAATGGATGTCCAAATACTTGATTAGCTATAATTGAGTCCTTTCCTTTTCCACTTAAAGAAGCATTTTTGTACAACACGATAGTGAATCATGTTTCAATACTTTAATTGGCTCCGAATCTTGCATCTACATATATTTGAAGAAAAACAATATTCTGAGAGCATGATGCAATATATTTTATTCTTATAGAGAGCTTCGGCACTTAAAAGCACCAAAAAAAGTTGCTCATTTTGATGATTCATGAAATTAGGGGCAAAAAAAAAAAAAAAAATTTGCTATTAACTGGGTCTAGACTTGCTTATTTTGTTTTTTTAACAATCTCTCAAATATTCAAATAATTAGAAAAGTCCAAAAGAAAAATATAAAATTTTACTGCACGCAATCGATTTAATGTAGTTTGTCCAATTTTTAATTGAAAAGATCCTCGTTGGTCTGCCTAGAAAATTATTGATATATTATTTATATTTTATGCCCTTATTTGTTCCTCTTTAAATTTTTTTTCATTTTTTACAGTATTCAATCACAACCATTCACTAAAAGTCAAGTTCGCAATATTTGAAGAAATATGTTATTTATAAACTTATTTTTAAACAAATTGTCAAACACTCACAAAAGCATTATTGTTATTGGAGGGTAACGTTGCACGAAAACTATTCTGCAATTGCATTTATCGAAATCGGGAAGGGTTCAGTTTCTCTCGTTTCCTTATAATATATTTTTTTTGACATCTATTTCAATTTGTTTCGCGAGGATCCGTAGTGTGATCGATCTCAAGTTTATATATGTATTCTTGTCAATGTACAGTATGGGCATTTCCACCCTTTTCGGGTTAAATTTAAATTTGTAACTATCAAATTCATAAATAAGATCAAATTTGTATTACTTCAAAATTCAAGTTTTAATTAATTAAAAATTTTTAGATAATAATATTCTAGAATTAAATTAATTAACCAATCATATCTTTATTTCACATCACTTCAAACCCTAACCTAATCATTTCTCTCTTTCATCACACACACACACACTCTCTCTCTCTCTCTCTCTCTCTCTCTCTCTCTCTCATTTGTTGTTTATCAGACCACCCCTTCCCCGCGCGCGGCCACACCCCATACCCACCGGAGTCCGCTGTTGCTGCTACATTGCGCGCAAGCAGCGACGTCGCTGTTTGCGATCTACTTCTATGATGGTGGTGGTGCTGCTGCTCAAATCTGGTGGTGTCTTTTTCAATCTGGCTTTTAAATTGGTAGGTAATGGTAGGTGTTTGTGATCTACTTTTGTGATAGTGGTGCTACTCTAATTTGGTGGGTGGGGCTATTTGTTGTAGGTCGTGGGGTGGGGTTGTACGATGGCGGTCGTCGAAGGTGTGTGGTTGGTAATGGTGTTTTTTTACGATGGTAGTGTTTGTGTGTGTGGTGGTGAGGGAGAGTGAAATTTTGGTTTTGAAATTTGGACATCGTGGTGCAATTTTGTTGGTGGTGGTGGAGGTCGCGGTGGTGTAGGTGGCAGAAGCGACGGCGTCGACGACGATGGTGGTGGTGGTAAGGCGGCTGCAGGGGGTGATTGTTCAAGATGTCGACATGATAAATGTGACTTAAAAAAAGTGACCTAATAATTGATAATTTGTGACCAAGAAATTATATAAGTGTCCTAATAATTTGATAATTGCTACTTAAAAGATTTTTGACCTAATAATTTGATATGTTGTGACCTAAAAAAAGTCTGGATTGACTAATTTGACATTTGTGTGACCTATTGATTTAACAATTTGTGACTTTGAAATCAGTTTTGAAACTTGTGATCTAAAAGATTTGTGTTTGTGACTTGAAATTATACAATGTTGTAACCTCAATATGTCTAATTAATAAAATATTTTTATTTATTTAACATAATTAATTAATTAATAAATAAATTAATTAATTACAACTTGATTTTTGAATAAATATATGTTTGATTTTATTTTTGAAATTTGTATTTTTAAAACCCTTATTTATGTATTTTTCCCTTTGAGTATTAGAACTTGGCCCAATCATGATTTAGAAATTAGAAGTCTGACCCGACTGCTTCATCACTGTGCATTCTCATTTTCATTATGCGACTTTGATTCAAATAATGTGAAATGCCAATGATGTGATCCAAGGTAGGAGAACAACGGAAAATGGAAAAATCAGGCTACGAGTGATTCCATAATAATCTACATGGGAAAATGAACAACTTTTGTATCGGGCTCGAGTCGAGGATCAAATCGGATCGAGTTGCTTCAAGGGGACTGAAATTCTTGTTGCCAGATCACCCACGCGACTGCGTGGTAAAGCCTGGGTCGCGATCGCACCATCGTATCAAAATCGAGACAGAAGCTAGAGAGCTCAACCACGCGATTGTGTGACATCCTACCACGCAATTGTGCGGTTCACCCGAAATCAAATTTTCACATTTTTTTTAATTATTTTCTGTTTTCTTTATTATTTTCCCTTTTTTTTTTTAAATTCTTAGCGGCTAGGCTTAGGGTTAGATGCGTTTTTTACATTATATTATCAAGTTTCTATCATTGTAAAGAACAACTTGGAGATTTAATTGATTATTGAGAGATTTTCTCGTGAAGGGCGATTTTTCCCTTTTCTTGTTCTTGAAGAACAATTGAACTTATTAAAGATTCTTGAGTCTTTATGGCGTTCCAACTAGAACTTATCAAGGAGTTGACATCCCTTGTGACGTTTACCGATCTTTGTTCTTTATTCCGCATCGATTCCTGCGTCGTGAATATTGGGTCAAGGTTTTATAGTCAATTTATCTTTTAACTCCGTATTTTATATCTTGTTTTTGTGTTTAATCTGTTTTAGATCTTTCCTAGGTTATTATTTTCGTTATTCCGCATTTTCGTTGAGATTCCCGATTGGGATCACGTCATCTGGTATCAGAGCTTTGATCAATTTCAGATTCTTACCTTTTCTTGTTTTTCTTGATTTTTATGTTCTTCGTGCCTGTAAACTTTTTCAGCTTTGATCCATAAAAAATCCTACAGAAAATTCAAAAGTGTTTTTCGAGTTCCTTTTTTGTCCAAATCTAATTCCCTTTTTCTACCATACTCATAGTCAAATTTTCTAGTAGTTCCCCAAAAAAAAAATTGTCTTACAAGGTTCCTCCACATCATCATCTTCTGTGGGTGACTGGAAAACAACTCAGGGGTGTGAATAGGAAGGATAAATAGGATAATGATGATATTGCAGCAATGAGGGCACAATTTGAGATGTTTATGGCTCAGATGGAGAATCGAGGTGCAAAATATGAACAACATCGGAATCAATCTCATAATGGTTCTCGGGTTAGAAGAGGTAATAGGCGTGAGGCTGGTATGGATTATGAGTGCATGTGAAGTGAAAGTGGTAGTATATCTTTGGTGGGAAGTATACGAAGGAGGGATAGAAGAGATATGTATGAGAGGAGGTATGATAGAGAGCATCGTGAAGCTAGGAGGCATCGTAGGGGTAGCGATGTCGAGGATGACGACCTCGGGAAAGTTAAAATGAAAATATCATCGTTCTAGGGTAAGAGTGATCCGGAGGCGTACCTGAATTGGGAAACAAAGGTTGAACAGATTTTTGATTGTCATAATTATTCGGAAAAGAAGAAGGTGAAATTAGCAGTGATTGAATTCATAGATTATGCAAATATTTGGTGGGATCAACTGGTGAAGGATAGGAGGAGGAACCTTGAGGAGCCGGTGGAGACTTGGGGTGAATTAAAGACCATAATGAGGAAGCAGTTTGTGCCAACTCATTATTAAAGAAATATTTACCAGAGGCTGTAGGGTCTGACTCAGGGGTTGAGGAGTATAGATGATTATCATAAGGATATGAAGGTGGCGATGATTCGGGCCAATGTGGTGGAGGATTGGGAAGCTACAATAGCTAGGTTTTTGAGTGGGTTGAATAGAGATATTGCCAACATCATCGATCTGCAACATTATGTGGAACTAGAGGACATGGTACATATGGCAATGAAGGTGGAAAGGCAATTGAAATGAAAGGGGTAGCAAGACACTTGTCGGGATCTTATCCTACATCACAACCGAAGCAGGAACACAGTGATGACCATGTTCCGAAAGGAAAGGAGGAACCTACAACAAAAGGTAAAAATATTTCTGAATCTCAACCTACTAGGGATAAAAATATTAATTGTTTTAAGTGCTTGTGTTATGGTCATATAGCATCTCAATGTCCAAATAAAAGGGTAATGTTTTTGCGTGATAATGGTAATATTAGTTCGTAGGATGAGTTTAAGGGGATGCCTAGATTACATGATGCGGGGCTAGTAGTAGTGATGAGGAATGGTTGACTTATGTTGTTAAAGGCTCACTTGTCAATTGGCTTGTCCTTAGTACTAGAGTTAGGGTGGATGAAGTCGGTGAGCAAAGGGATAATCTATTCCACACTAGGTGCTTAGTGGGAAAAAAGGTTTATGGTTTGGTGATTGACGGGGGGGAGTTGTACTAATGTTTGTTGAAAAATTGGGCTTGAGTTTAATGAAACACCCTAGGCCTTATAAATCACAATGGCTGACTGAGTCGGATGAAATTAAGGTGAACAAACAAGTTTTGGTGGGTTTTTCGATTGGTGGGTATAGGGATGAAGTTGTATGTGATGTAGTGCCTATGCATATTGGCCATATTTTGTTGGAGAGGCTATGGAAATATGATAGGAGGGTAATGCACGATGAGTTTAAGAATCAATATTCCTTGGTGAAGGGTGGGAAGAAAATTACCCTTGTGCCTTTATCCCCTAAGGAAGCCCGAGAGGATCAATTGAAAATCAAAGGTGAGTTTGAGAGAAAAATAAGAGTGTTGAGGCCACGACCTTAGAAAAAGGAGGGAGTGTGACATTTGAAAACAAGAGAGTTGAGGTCACGACCTTAGAAAAAGGAGAGAATGAATGCAAAAAGAAAAGAGAGTCTACCCAATAAATGACCTTATTTGCACAACGGTTGAGCTACAAGGCACCATCCCTTACACTTAACCAAGCTAATCAACCCCTCCCCAATTCTATAAAATCTGTTTTGTAGATGCCTTAATCAAAAAATGATCCTACAACAAGGAAGAAATTCATTGGCTTAAAGGAGCAACCCAGCAAAGGTAAGCATAAGAATGATCCAAAAGCAAACAAACCCAGGAATTACAAGAGGATTGGACGAAATTGAGATTCGAGGTCGAATCCTTTTCAAGAGAGGGGGAAAGATGTGATCCAAGGTAGTAGAACAAAGGAAAAATCAGGCTACGGGCAATTCCATAATAATCTACATGGAAAAAGGAGCAACTTTTGTCTTGGGCTCGAGTCGAGGATCAAATCGGATCGAGTTGCTTCAAGGGAACAGAAGTTGTTGTTTCCAGATCACCCACACAACCGCGTGGTAAAGCCTGGGTCACGATCGCACCATCGCATCAAAATCGAAGCAGAAGCTACAGGGCTCAAACACGTGATCGCGCTACATCCAACCACGCGATCGCCTAGTTCACCCGAAACCGGATTCTTGCTTTTTTTATTATTATTTTCTGTTTTTTAATTCTTAGCGGCTAAGGTTAGGGTTAGACACCTTTTTGACATTATATTTTCAAGTTTCTATCATTTTAAAGAACAACTTGGAGATTTAATTGATTATTGAGAGATTTTCTCGTGAAGGATAATTTTTCCCTTTCCTTGTTCTTGTTCTTGAAGAACAATTGAACTTATCAAAGATTCTTGAGTCTTTGTGGCATTTCGACTAGAACTTATCAAGGAGTTGGCATCCCTTGTGGCGTTCACCGATCTTGGTTCTTTATTCCGCATCGATTCCTGCGTCGTGAATATTTGGTCAAGGTTTTATCGTCAATCTATCTTTTAACTCCGTTATTTTATTTATTATTTTTTTGTTTAATCTATTTTAGATCTTCCCTAGGTTATTATTTTCATTAGTGGCTTATTTCATCTTGAAAGTTCTAGGTTACCCCAAATAGTTTGACCTTACGTGCGGAATTAACACAATTAAAGTGAACGTGTCACTTTTTAATTGTTCCTAGATGGTTAAGCATACAATTAAATTTGTCCTAAAGTTTGATTACCATAGAAGCAATAATCTAAATAACAAATCAACACCAATATAATGACGAAGAAACCCAACATGGGTAAAAACTCGTGAACCAAGCCAACTACCTTCACTATAGACAATATCGTTTATAGTTAGATTTTGTCCAACAAATTCCACTAGATCTCTTGCTCTACTCCTGCAAAAACCCCAAGATATTGCTGTTCGATCTTCTAGCTTCCCGATCTTATCTAGTTTGTCTCTTCCAAGTGGATACCTAAGAATGTACAATCATTGGTTGTAATGGATATCAAAGAATTTGCAATCATTGGTTGTAATTCTTGCGCTTTTCATCCAATTTCCCTCAATCTTCAATAGCATATAAAGTTCCAATTGAGAAAGACCTTCCTTGATATGTTAAGGAAGTGGGTGTTTTAGATTAGGAACATTGATGTTTCCCTAAACTTTGGTTGTTTAGATGTTTAGGTTAAACGGGTAGAGCAAAAGCTACATAAAACTCAATTAGGGGGCAATTTGGCCGATTGCTCGAGTGAGAATCAAGCGATCTCTACTTTATCAAGGACTATTCAAGAGTCATTCAAGCATTAATCGAGCGCCTTTAAAATTTGCTTGGGTCACTCGAGTGTGAAGCGAGCGTCAGTGAGCGTGATGGCTATAGTGAAAAGCATTCGAGTGGGACTTGAGCAGCTTGCTGCAAATCTTCTTTCCTTGATGAAAACTCGGACCCTAACAACTATACATAATTTGCACCTAAGTCCTTAAATTTTACAAATGTGCATTTCAGTCCTTCTTCACAGAATTTCCAATGAAGAAAACCTAACAAACTCTCCCTTTGGCATTTTTTTTGACAAAACTATACAATAAGTGAAGGTACTAATAAAAAAAATTACTAAACTAATCAAACCAAGCTTTGTCTCGTGCATTCCTTGTTATACATGTTTGCTGAAATCATAAACTCAAATACTAGTGTAAAAGTACGTAATACAGGAAATATAGAAACTTAAACATGTAATCAAATAAGCATGCTAGTTTAGTATGCCACATTAAGGTTAATTAAAATACAAACTGAAACATTAACATTAACATTAACATCACAAAATATTAAAACTCAAACAGTTATGCATTATGGAATGCAATGCAATGAGAATTCAAAATTCTCTCCCTTACTACAAACACTTAGAATTCTTTATGCAGTATGGAAATGTATATATGTCTATCCCCAATTACCCCAAAGGACATAGATGCAATGAAAATGCCAATGTAATGTCCATAAAAACTCATTTAAATTATCTCCCTCTTTTTGCTACAAATGACAAAGGGTGTAATTACAAGTTCAATTTTAGCAGCCACATGGAACATTTCAAAATTGCAGTTGATAGAAAGTACAAGTATAGTCAATGATAGTAAGCTTTTCCACATATACATTCAAGTTAAAATGGAGTAAATTATATAAGTGACTCGTGTGTAACGTGTCACCAATCCTTTGTAAGTAGGACTCCAAACCTTCATTTTGTGACAAGGATGATGCTAAATATCACTGCCCATAAGCTTATTCTCCTACTAATGAAAGTTAAACCATTGAGAACAATAGGAATTTTTAAATCAAGCTTATTTTGTAAGTACTAAAATTTCTTTCTCCCCCTAAAGATGTGTATACATTTTACTCATAAAACAATGTTTTCAAGCTCATTAATTTTTCATCTTAAGTAAAGTTTCTCTTTGTTAAGTAACTATCGCTAAGCAACTAGGATGACACTATAGCGAGCTTTATGTAGGATAATTCAAGTCAGTTGATCATAGGCACCAGATGTTGAAACATCCAACAGACTTAGTTGCTCGAGTCAAATAGGCTCTGAAGCAGAACATAGGATATTGAGCATATTTTATGAGGTGGTATCCTTAACCTTAAGTCTAACAAACTGGTCAATTCAAGTTCAAAGGCCTCTTACTAACAAGTGACTGTCATCTCAAATCTCGCACATGCGATTAAGTTCCACTTACAAGATCATAGTGTGTGTAATGCAGATGGTACATGAATATACATATACTAAATACTTCAGAATAACCTAAGAAAGTAATGTAAAGTATGCTACAACTCATTAAGCTAACTTAAACATAGTTACAACACACACATTTAAGAATGTTAAATATCATGTTGTAGAAAATACTTCAACTTAAATAAACTTTTACTGCATAAAACACATGCATGTACCAAAAGTTACCTAATCAATTAGGTAAACAAACTCTCTTACCTTTAAGAGCACTGTGATCTATTACAAAATTTTGTAGCTCACCGTAGTGGAAGAACAATTTCCTGACATTTGTGTCACCAACTTAGTCAATCAATTTACTTGTTCAATAACACATCTAATTTGATCAATAAACACCTGATTATTTTTCCTATTGTAGCTTATGTTTTTTTAGAAGTTGCTACTCACTTAATTTGGAAAAACACGTTTATTACCTTATTGGGCCTAATTGGTTTTTGATCGATATACATGGGATGATTAATTCTTGATCTTAATCTCTACATATATCACTCCAACTCTAGGCTTTGAAAAAATTGAATAGAACACGGAAATAAAAAAAGAACTAGAAACACAACTCCCTTTCTCTCTCAAAATTAGGCGATTTAGGGCTCAAATACTTCTCTTGGTGAAGATAAAATTAGTGCTCTCTCTTATTTTATTTTTTCTTGGTCATTAGATAGGTTACAATAGGTGTGATCTTGTAGTAAAGGAGAGTTTTATTCTTGATGAATTTGGTCGTTGATGACCGTGGATATTGCTTCGGTTTTAGGAGATATTTTTTTTCCTTTTCTTAGTGATTGGTTTGATTTGCAATAGGTGTAGATCATAGTTTAGAGGATATATTCTCGGTGAATATATTGACAGATTCTGGATGAGGACTGCTTTGGTATTTTGGGGGAATTTTCAAAACTTGGTGTTGATTGTAAATGCTATGAACATTGCTTTGTTCCTAGTGAAATTTGATCATAAATCCAGTTTAATCGATTGCTCAATGGGGGAGTAGGTGATTCTTCGAATTACTGAACCTACGGGACTTTTGGTTTGAAAAATCTTGTCTTCTTGTGCATTTGACTTTCATTTATTTCGTTATTGTTCATTTATCGATCCAAGTGGAATCAGAGCTAGGAAAGGGGTTGAAAAATTCAATTTCTTGTCACTGCATGTTCTTATTTTTGTGGCCACCTGTACTCTCTCGTGGTCCTTTATTAAACAATTTCGTGTTCTTGGAATAAGAATAAGAAACCTGATTTCTCCAAAACTTGAAATAAATCAATCAAGAAACGCTATTATTGTAAAAACTCAAGACATTACATCAGAGATTGTCCCAAGAGATTAAATGATGGTGATGTTTAAACGGTGAATACTCAAGACACTCATCAATCTTAGGTTTTGGATTCTTGGTGCATATATCATGTGTGTCCTGAAAGAGAATGGTTCAATAATTTCAAACCTACAAACAAAGGGAGTGTTTACATGGGAAATTATTCCCATGTAAGATATGTGGTGTTGGTGACATTGTCTTAAAACTTGAAAATGACAAAATTCAAAAATTGGAACAAACTAGGTATGTTCCTGAGGTTGACAAGAACCTCATTTCTTTAGGCATCTTGGATTCTGATAATTTCGAAATTTGCTTTAAGAATAGGTTTTGCAATATTTAAAAGGATTCTTCTGAAATTATAAATGTTTTAAAGACAAATGGTCTTTACTAAATTCATACTCTTCCTCAGAAAGAAGAATGCCTAGCTATCTCACATTCTGAAAATAGAAACTCTTTCGTATGGCATCGAAGACTTGGCCATATAGGAGATAAATCTCGTACGTCGTTAAGTAATGATGGGGTTATATGAAATGTCAATTTAGACAAGGAATATTTCTGTGAAGAATGTATTTTGGGAAAAAAAATAAAACTACCTTTCAAATCTGGTATTCATAAATCAACTTCCATTCTTGGATACTTCATGCTGATCTGTGGGGTCCAGCATCCACTCAAACAGTTTCTGGTTTCAAATATTACTTGTTGATTATTGATGAGTTTTCAAAAAAGGTTTGAACTTTTTTAATAAAATCAAAAGATCAAACTTTTCAAAACTTCCAGAAAATAAAGGTTTTGAAAACTGATAATGAGTTGGAGTTTTATAATACCATATTTGATGAGTTTTGTAAACAAAATGAGATTTTAAGACATAAGAATGTCACCTATACACCACAACAAAATGGGACAACTGAGAGAATGAATAGGACCTTACTAAACAAAGTGTGGTGTATGTTGTTGAGCTCTGGTTTCCCAAAAATGTTTTTGGGGAGAGAGACAGTGAAGATTTCCACATATTTGGTTAACTTGAGTCCTTCAAGAGCTACATCTTTTCAAACTCAATTTCTTTGGTCTGGTAAACACCCCAACTATTCCTTCTTAAAGCTTTTTTTGGATATGCTTCATATACACAACAAAACTAAGGAAAACTTGACCCCAGGTCTAGAAAATGTGTTTTCTTAGGTTATGGAGAAGGTGTAAAAGGTTACAGATTGTGGGTAAAAGAAGATCAGGGTTTTAAAATAATAATAAGTAGGAATGTTGTGTCTAAGGAAGATTTGATGCATTGCCTTATCAAAATTGAATCTAAAGCTGATGATCTTAAAAGGATGAAAACTGTCATATGGAACTTGAATGATCTCAGTCTTGATAACACAACGACACAGGCTCCTCTTGAGGTGGAGCACTTGAATAAGAATTATCAAAGTGAAAACATAAATCAAGAAGATATACTGATTCTATTACTGAAGGTGAAATTGTTCAAACACATGATCTATCCAACTATAAGTTGACTAGAGATACGGTGAGGAGGAAAGACCTTCCACTAGGTATAACAATTGTGATTTTATATCTCTCTTTACCAATTGTGATAATCTATGTGCTGAATCTGCTTCTTATGAAGAAGCTATTTCTTGTTCTCAATCTAAAAATTGCCTTGCAGCTATGAATGATGAAATGAATTCTTTACATAAGAATAAAACGTGGATATTGGTTAAAATGCTTGATGATAAAAATTCATAGACTGTAAGTGGATTTTTAAAATAAAAGAAGGTGACTCCAGCAAAAATGACATTAGGTACAAATCCAAACTAGTAGCTAAGGGCTTTTCCCAAAAGGAAGGTATAGTCTATAATGAAATTTTCTCACATGTGGTGAAGTACACATCTATTAGAACAGCTTGATGTCAAGACTACCTTCCGTGTGTGTGCAAAAACCTAAAGGGTTTAAGCAAAAAGGTAAGTCTGAAGTTGTTTATCTTTTAAAGAGGTCTCTATATGGTCTAAAACTGGCACCTAGGCAATGGTATAGGAGATTTGAATCTTACATGAAAATATTAGGCTTCAAGAAAAGTAATTATGATTCATGCTTGTTTTATGATGAAAATGGAGGACCTGATTCTATTTACCCGCTTTTATATGTAGAAGATATGCTTTTAACTTGTCATGATATGGAAAAAAAATTAAGTGAGTTAAACAGAAATTAAATTCTGAATTTGAAATCAGTCTACCTACATTTCTAAAGTACTTGAAAATTTTTCTATGATGCATGCTAAATCTTGTTCATTACCTTTATAAAATCATTTGAAACTTTCATATGATCAATCTCCTAAAAGCGATGAAGAAATCATTAGGATGAATAGAGTAACTTATGCTAATGTGATTGGTTCTGTTATTTTTTTTTATGGTATGCACTAGACTCGATTTAGCATATTCTGTTAGTACTCTTAGCAGGTTTATGTCCAATCCTAGTGAACTTCATTGGGAAGCTTTAAAAGGTATGGTTAGATACCTAAAGGGAACTGAAACTGTTGGTTTGCATATTCCAAATGCAAAGAAGGTATAATCTTAAAGGGGTATTATGACTTTGATTTTGCAGGTGATTTAGATAAAGTATGAGTACATCATCATATGTTTTTACTTTATCTCATTCATGCATTAGTTGAAAATTCCAATTGCAAAGTGGGAGATGCATTATCATCCACTGAGACCGAATATATTGCTGCATGTGAAGCATTAAAATGGGGTCATTGGGTAAAGGGTTTATTGCATGAATTGAACTTTATTGACAATAATGTACTTCTATTTTTTGATAATCAAATTGTCATTCATCTTAGTAAGAATCCCATGTTCCATGATAGGACTAAGCATGTAGACGTTAAATATCATTTCATAAGAGATTAAAATGGGAATGGTTAAAATAGAAAAGATACCAACACTTTTAAATCCTTCGGAAACGGGAACAAAGGTTTTATCCATTAATAGGTTTAACGATTGTATGAAAATGCTGAACATTAATTAAGGAGAATCAATATTCTGTTGTTGTTTATTTTTTGAAAAACTAATACTTTTTCTTTCCTTTTATAGGTATTTATGAGCAAGATGATATCGAAATTGGTTGCTCAAATCCGCTATTGGTACACTCAAGTTCGTACTAAGGTAGAGAATGTAGAAGTTGCTACTCACTTAATTTGGAAAAACACATTTATTACCTTATTGGGCCTGATTGGTTTTTGATCCATGTACATAGGCTGATTAATTCTGGATCTTAAGCTCTATATATATTACTACAACTCTCGACTTTGACAAAATAAAACAGAATACAGGCAGAAAAAAGGAACCAGAAACGCAGCTCCCTTTCTCTGTCAAAATATGTGGTTGAAATTGGTTTCGAAAAACTAGTGTGGTTGAAAAGTGATTTCAGAATATGTAATATTTATAAACAAGTTACCAAACAGATTAACAAACATTATGCATACAAAAATAATAATCATTATGTGAACAAAATGCATGAATTGACTAGAATTCGGTAAACCTTGGAAATTGGGTATGGACAATTGCATAATAATAATAATAATAATAAGTAAATTAAGTCACTATATACAGAGGCGGCCTTGAGGGTGTGGAGGTTGTGCGACCGCACATGGCCTCAATAGTATAGGAGCACCAAAAAAAAGAATATTATAGGACACAAAGAAAAAAAATGGTAATAGGGACAAAAGAAAATAAATATATTATAAGGCATAATTTTAAGTTGCCGTACAAGGCACTCAAAATCTCAAGACCGGCCATAACTATATCTCTATATGAATCAAAATTATTCATTAATTAAGTGTATTCAATCTCCAAGAATTCAATTAAATATTGCAAAAAGTAGCAAAAGCATGTCTATATCTTTCACTCAAACCCCGATTTTTACAACCTCATCACACCTCTATTCATTACAATTTACAATTCAATGAAATAGTAGCTAATCAGTTCATACATTAATTATAGAAGTAAAAAAATAAGAAAATTTAATTATAAGATTAAAAATTAAAAATTAAAATCGAGGTTCGAAATGCGTTACATCATTTGTTCTTTTTAACTTATTTAAGTTGGCATTTTATATTTTTCTACAAGTTTGTAATTTAAGAAAATTTAATTTAATTACTAAATACGTGTATTTAGTAATTTATTAATTTTAATTAAATTACGTAAATACTTCTTGGATATAATATCTCCTATATATTTGTGATAATCATTTTATTTTGGAGATAATGATTATTTTGTTTGAACCAAGAAATATTATCAGGATTTCTTGCTTATCTTTTGTGATTAGAATCAAGAAATGTTGATCACGAAATATTGTGATAATCTTGTGATTTGGCCGTGTATAATCTTGTGATTAGGCCAAGTATCTTGATGATTTCATTCTTGGTATCCAAGTTTATCACTTACGGTAAGATTTGCAATAAACCTTGATTATCTTGCCTTATCATTACTTATGGTAAGATTATTGGATTTATAATCTTACCTTATTGTCCATTATGGTAAGATTCTTGATTTATCTTACATTATCTTATTCTTGATTTTATTGCAGGAAATCAAGATTTGACGTATGTAGGATTCTTGATGGACAAGCAATCCAATTGCACATAAATAAGGGAAACGTGGATGGTTTCCCAAGTCGTGTGGAAATCAAAAATTTCGTGTGGAGCAAAAATATACACACCTTCTACATTGTGAAGTCATTGTAGCAAAAAATTAAGATTGTGCTGAATACATATACGACTTCTTTATATTTGTGACTTCAGAAATTTAGAAACCAAAAAATTAGTGTGGAGCACTAAATATACACGGTTTCTACATCATTGTAACTTCGATTCTCTAGGAGGAGATTATCAATCACTTAGAGAATAAAAGTCTTTCAGCCAGAAGATCAAACGGGAGGTTTGGATCAAGATCAAATGGGAGTTCGAGTTTGCTGAAGATCATTACAGTTTCAAAGAAAGCTACTGCAGAGTGGTGGGACGCCGCTCATATTACACGCCATAGAAGAATCAGGGAGTGATTTATTTCTTGGGTGTTTGATAAGTCTATGCCTAGATTTATCCTGTAGCTTAGATTGATCTGTGTAAAAACTTTTCTTAAAATAGTGATTGATTTTTGTCTGCAGGGTACAGGCACGTGGGTTTTCCCTGTTAGAGTTTTTCCCACGTCAAGCTCAAACATTGTGTTCTTGTCTCTTTACAATTCTACATATTTTATTTAGACTGTTCACGTTCTATAATCCAGACGAATCTAGAATATAATGATTCATTTGATTCTGTGCTAAAACAAAAGTTCACGTGTTCTATTAATACTCAACTGTCTAGATCAATCTGTGACAGTCTATTCGTTTAAACATCAAATTTAGACAACTTTAAATTTTCAATAGGTATCAGAGCGGGTTCACTTCTAGAAAGTGAGATCCGATTGTCCAAAATGGAATATTCTGCATCTCTTAGGCCACCTTTGTTGACTGATAATAATTATGCATATTGAAAAATTCGTATGGAAATTTTTATTCAGTCTATTGATGAATGTTGTTGGACATCTATCCTTGATGATTACACATCACCAACTGTCACTGTTGGAGGTGTTATCACAGCTGTATCTAGAAGTGCTTATACTGCTGATGAATTAGCTAACGCAAATTGGAATTCAAAAACACTTAACACTATTGTTTCTTTGGTTGATCCAGGTCAATTTAGGTTGATTTCATCCTTAAGAACCGCCAAGGAAGCATGGGATTATCTAAGGGTAGCAAATGAAGGAACCAATGCTGTCAAAACCTCCAAGCTACAGATGATCACTCTTGAGTTTGAATAACTATCTATGGATGAGCGAGAAGACTTCAAAAGTCTCTATGCCAGATTGAGTGATCTCACAAAATTAGCTGAAGCCCTTGGTAAAACATACTCCAATGAGCAGATTGTACAAAATATTCTCAGATCTTTACCAGACATATTTCATGCAAAAGTAATAGCCATTGAAGAAAGCAAGGATTTTTCAACCATGCGAGTTGAGGAACTTGTAGGCTCATTAATGACCTATGAGTTAAATTTGGCCTGAAGAAAGAAAGATAAGAAACCAGGGACTATGTTGAAAGAAAGCAACAAAGAGCAAGACAAATCCGGAGAAACAGATGAGGATGAAAGCTTAGCACTTCTCACCAGGCAATTCAAGAAATTCCTCAAACGAAAACAAAAAGAAAGATCTTCCAACCATCAAGGCCTGAATTAAAATCAACAAAAACAAAGGAAGAAAAACAACTTTTATCCTAGGAAAAATGCTAATTCATTTGAAGGAAAACCTAAGAATTGTATTCAGTGTAGAGAATGTGAAGGATATGGACAAATAGCTGCAGAATGTCCCAACACTCTAAAGAAGACCAAAGGAAGGATGGTCATGAATGATACATCGAGTGATGGATACACAGATGAATCTGGATAAGATTCAGACAGCTGCAATTCTGAAAAATAGGTAACTACCTTTATTGGTTTAGAGTTATCTGGAACTGATTCTGGAAACTCTTCTTATGCAGGGACTAACTCAGATGAATCTGGATTAAACACTAAAATTTTGAAGAAAGAATTTCAAAAAGCAAAAGAGAGGATACAACTGTTGCAAGCCGTGGCTGAACACAACAGGGAAAGACATCCAGATGTATCTGCATTTTTAGATGAATAACAATATGAGGTAAGTAGGTTGAGCACAGAACTTGCTAAAGCATAAGACAAGATCAAGAAACTGGTACTTGGATTTGTCCAGCTTGATGAAATTCTGAATCATGGGAGATCTACTAGCATAAAAAATGGACTTGGATATGAAGGTAAAGGTAAAACTCATGAAAATAAAATGATCTTTGTGAAAAATCTAGACACGGATACAAGGAGCAAAGTAGAAACTACACCGATACATCTACCTCCTACCTTCATCAATTCAATACTGCTGAAACTCAAAACTCACATCCAGCCAGGAACAATACAGGCAGAAAATTTCAACCTCGTCGGAATCGGTGAGATACATCTGTCTTCCAGCTATTTTGTAATTTTTATGGTAAATCTGGTCATGATGTTTTTAGGTGTCATGGGTATTTGAAATTAATCAACTCACACAAAAGAAGACTTATTTCTAGGCAAGAAAAGAAAATTAGAACTAATGCTTATGTAGTTCAATTATCTTTCAGTGCTTTGATTCGTAACACCTGTTATTTTGATAGTGGATGTTCTAGACACATGACAGGTGATCTCTCTTTGTTGTCACACGTTGAAAAAGGTGAGACAGGTGTTGTTACCTTTGGTTATGGCCAAAAGGGTAAGATAGATGGATCTGGTATCATCAGTATCAAAGGATTGCCTAAATTAACAAATGTTATATATGTTATTGGTCTTAAAGCAAATTTGATTAGTGTAGGACAATTGTGTGATGATAACCTGCTTGTCCAATTTTTTAAAGATTATTGCAAGGTATTGAGCTGTGATAGGAACTCAAATCAATTGGAAAGTGTCAAGTTTAAGGGAATTAGATCCAAGGACAAATGCTACACACTTGAAAGTCACATAACTTGCAATTCTGTAAGGGCCAAAACCAAGGAATTATGGCAAAACTGGTCAGGACATCTGAACTACCATGATCTCATAAAGCCAACTAAGATGCAAGCTGTGAGAGGCCTATCCAATATTAAGAACATTCCAGATAGAATCTGTACCGCTTTTCAAAAGGGTAAACAAATAAAATGTCAACACAGACCAGGTACATCTCTCAACACCACTTGTAGACTTGAACTTACTCACATGGATCTAATGGGTTCTAATCAAAAGGAAAGTATTGGTGGTAAGAGATACATCTACGTATGTGGTGAAGATTTATCCAGATATACCAGGGTTAGGCTTATTCGTGATAAATCTGATGCCTTTGACAATTTTGCTAGTTTTTTTTTCCAGAAATTGAGTAATGAAAAGGCTGACAAACAAGAAGTAGAGGCTGATTAGTTAGAGATTAAACCAAAACAGCAAGCTAAAATTGAAAAATCAGTAGAAAAACCACGCCAAGTAGAAAGTCAAAATAACACCGAAGAATGTGACAAAGACGAATCTGGCTATCCAGATACATCTTCGGAGGAAACTGACTACCCAGATACACCTGATACTGTAGAACCAGAAGTGTTGAAAAAACCTTCTGCTAGAGTTCAAAAAGCTCATTCACTTGAAAACATTCTCACTGATCTGTCTAAAAGGAATGTAACCAGAAGACAATTTGCTGTTGATGTGGAAAACATTTGTCATATGTCACAGATTGAACCAAAAAATGTCAAGGAAGCTTTGACGGATGAAAATTAGGAACAGGCTATGCAGGAGGAACTCAACCAATTTGAAGTCTGGGAACTTGTACCACTTCCTAAAGAAGGAAATGTAATTGGAACCAAATGGATCTTCAAGAAAAAATTAGATGAACAAGGAAATGTTGTTAGAAATAAAGCCAGACTTATTGCTCAATGCTATACCCAGATTGAAGGGATAGACTTCGAAGAAGCATTTGCTCCGGTAGCCAGACTGGAATCCATCAAACTTTTGCTAGCTGTGTCCTGTTACATGAATTTCGGACTATACCAGTGGATGTCAGAAGTGCTTTCCTAAACAGTGTACTCAATGAGGAAGCTTATGTGGAGCAGCCCCAAGGATTCACAGATCCATCTCATCCAAACTATGTCTTTAGACTCAAAAAGGATTTGTATGGGTTGAAACAAGCCCCCAAAGCTTGGTATTAAGGCTTGCATCATTCTTGCTAAACAAATAATACAAAAGGGGAGGAACTCATAATTTTTTTTTTATTAAGCATCTAAATCCTGGACTAACTGTAGCTCAAATATATGTTGATGACATTGTATTTGGGTCTACATCTAAGTCTAAAATTGATGAATTTATAAATACAACGAAAAGAGAATTTGAAATAAGTATGCTCAGTGAACTAACATTTTTTCTTGGTTTACAAGTACAATAGGATAAATCTGGTATATTCATATCTCAAGCAAAGTATGCTAAAAATCTGGTGAAGAAATTTGGGCTTGAAGATGCAAAGGCTATGAGAACTCCCATGGAAATCACACTGAAGCTGTCAAAGGATGACTCTGGGAAGAACGTGGATCCATCTCTATACAAAAGCATGATTGGAATTCTATTTTATCTAACTGCTAGTAGACCATACATATCCTTCAGTGTTGGAGTGTGAGTAAGATATCAGGCCAAACCTAAGGAGTCACACGTAGATGTTATAAAAAGGATCATCATATACGTAAGTGGTACATTGAGTTACGAAATCTGGTTTACTAGAGACACCACTACCCATCTTGCAGAATATTCAGATGCAGACTGGGCTGGGAATGTGGATGATCGAAAGAGTACATCTGGAGGATTTTTTTACACTGGAAACAACTTGGAGGAGTGGATAAGCAGAAAACAAAATTCAGTGTCCCTTTCCATGGCTGAAGTAGAGTATATTGCAGCTGGTAGTTGTTGTACACAGCTCCTTTGGATGAAACAAATGTTGAAAAATTATGGGATATCTACATAACAAGCCACTATGTACTTTGATAACACCAGTGCTATCAACATCTCAAAAACCATGTCTAGCACTCCAGAACAAAACACATTGATATCAGACACCACTTCATCAGAGAATTAGTGGAACAAGAGATTATCAATCTGGAGCACATACAGACTCATCTACAGCTTGCAGATTTGTTCACTAAGGCCCTCGACACTATCAAATTTGAAAACCTTAGGAAACAAATTTGAGTATCACCTCCTCTTGAATAGTAACATGCATATTTAAAAAAAACTGCATTTTTTTATTTCTTTTTCTTTTATTGCATGCATTTAGGTCGACTTATTCTTTTCTTATACTAAGTGTAGATCATGTTTTTGCTTGCAGATATATCTGAATGCTTGAGGCTGATAACGAAACAGATACTTCTGACTGATGACAGTTAACATGTCTCCAGGTGAATCTAACTAGCACTCAAATATGGACAATCCAAAGGATAAGCCACTACTGTCAAAGCTATATGGTTTGTTACAGGATAAGGTTTCATATTCTTTGTGTAGACCTATGATCTGAATCTTGCTTATAGCATTGCAAGCATTTTCCTATTGTCCAAGGGCAGGGCCAGTGGAAAAGAAGGCTACCTATCCAAGCCAAGTTTATACCCTTTAGTCAAAAAGGAAATATATGGGGAAAAAGTGAAATTCTCAAAGAAAAAGGGGAAAACCTAGTAAGATAACTTCTGGGGATTGTGTGAATCTACCAATCCAAGCCAAGTTCATACCCTTCTTCTAATCTAAAGGGGAACATCTTGTAAGATAACTTCTGGAGATTGTGTGAAGTCGTTTCCACCTCCAAAAGTCATTACCACAATATTGAAAAAGTTGGCAAATCGGATTTGAGAAAATGCACTTTATATAGATATTGATCGGCCTTATTGTGCACTACGGTGACAAATCAATACGTTAGGGCAATTAGATGATTTTTGACAGTATGTGAATGACTAAGGATTTTTCAGATCACACACGCACTTTAATCAACTTAATCATGTACGTGGTGGACTGTACACTACCAGATGTATCTATCTCAACAGATGCCAATAGTGCTCAGACATGTCTCAACTTCCCAGATGCATCTAGATTTTTCGTTCGCGTATTTTAGATAATTTTCTAGAAAATTCTTATTTAAGACAGTATACTGTGGACTAATGTGCGTGAATCTTGCAGAATAAGCCAGTTAATTGTGGAGCCCAATTTTGGTAATTTATTTGTTACCTAATTCTTAAATTATTCTGTTTCCATACTTATCCTATTTTTTGAAGGAAAGGAAATTGACAGGAACTAAGATTCTCAAGAGATATCTTTATCCACAAGGAATGCAATTAAAACAATATCTCTTGAATTCTATTTGTACTCAAATTCCTTAAAAAATCTATTCTCAAATCTCGATTTCCTCTTTCTCCCATATTTGAAAAACCTAAATTCACAAAAACCCTCTTAAACCACCTTAATATCCAATCTCCGCCTATAGCCGAACCAATCCAAGGCAACTCCACAAGTTATGGGTGCAAATCTGACACCTATGTTTGGTAATCTTCCTAACAATCACTTTTCTCTCTTAGATATTCGAAAGGAATTGATGGTTGTAGGAGAAATTTCAAGCAAACAGACTGAAACAAAGGGGGAGATGCCAAAAGATGATAAAGATGTGGAAGAAGGTAAATCTGAAACAAATCGGCAGAATACGCAGATGGATCTGACTAGGACACAGGTGAATCTGGCATATTAGAGTCAGAGGATAAAGAAGAGGAAGTCGATGAATCTGGAGGTGAGGATAATGTTGAGGAAACAGAGTAATCTGAAGAAATAGAAGAAGGGACTACGAGGCTAGATAGAAAGAACAAGGAAAATGGTGAAGAAAACATTGTCTGCAAAGAAAAAGAGTTCGAGTACAAGGGTAGATTAATCTACTTCACCAGGTAGATCCAGGTATCATCTGTTATCATCCCTATACAGACTACCAAAGGTATGCTTACACCTTTCAGCTTTAAAATTTTGGTCGACTGGTGCCTGGTAAGGGATTGCACTGTGAGTCTCTTATATCAAATTTTGCACAAGATTGTTAAGGAAAATTTTGACCAACTTATTCATGAATTGAGTTTTAACCGTGAGTATGCCCAGACTTTATTTTTCTCCTTGATGTTAAGAGGAATATTGATTTGGCTACTCATGTTTGGAATTCTATTGTTGATTGTGTTTCAGGAAGTGGTCCTCGATAAGGGAACACATATTTTCTTGTTTACCCCTGGATTATTTCACAAATTTTTGCTGATTAGGGTATCAAGAGACCAAAAGATGGATCTGGCCAGCATGATTCGTCTGGACAGGATGGCAGAATTGGGCAACTGGAAGCAGAAGTTATCGCTAAAGGCAGAAGTGGTTGAACTCAAAAACCACTGTCAAAAGGTTTGAAGATAAATATGTTTTCTGCAGGTTCTTCGAGAGATGAGATCACAAAGGCTTCTACTGAAAAAGAAGAAGACCAAGTTCAAAAATATTTTCTAACTAGAAGAAAATCTATTTTGCATGTTTGCATGAATTCTATGTTTGAGGGGTCGTTGGGGAGAGACATAGATATTATATCCTACTGCATTAAGTTTCTAAGCGTTGCAGTAAGGGGGAGCTTTTTTTTTTTGTTTTCAGAGTTTTCTAAAACTCAACTTCTATTTCCAGTTTATATGGTCTGTAACTGACTTTTGTCTATTTTTGTCTACTCGTGCTTACATTGGCAAGTTACAAGACGTGGAATGCTTCCCCTATTTCTTCCAAAAAGAGGGAGTAGTATTTTTTCTCATCTTTTCTGATTGATTGAATGTTAAAGTAACTTTCAGTTTATTTTGATTCTCCTTTATGTGCTTATTATTTTTCTCTTGTTACATGCATGAATTTGTTGAAGTGAGTATATTATGATGCATGACTTGAGAGGGAGAATTTTGATAGGGGGAACTTAATAATTGCATGTTACTTCTTTTTATGTTTGTGAAAAGATGATTAGGTTTTGGAAAAATAGAAAAAGCCAAAGGGGGAGATTGTTAATTTATTTAAGTTGACATTTTCTATTTTTCTACAAGTTTGTAATTTAAGAAAATTTAATTTAATTACTAAATAAATGTATTTAGTAATTTATTAAGTTTAACTAAATTACGTAAATATTTCTTGGATATAATATCTCCTATATATTTGTGATAATCATTTTATTTTGGAGATAATGATTATTTTGTTTGAACCAAGAAATATTGATCAAGATTTGTTGCTTATCTTTTATGATTAGATTCAAGAAATGTTGATCATGAAGTATTGTGTTAATCTTGTGATTTGGCCGAGTATAATCTTGTGATTAGCTGAGTATCTTGATGATTTCATTCTTGGTATCCAACTTTATCACTTATGGTAAGATTTGCAAACAACCTTGATTATCTTACCTCATCACCACTTATGGTAAGATTATTGGATTTATAATCTTACCTTATTGTCCATTATGGTAACATTCTTGATTTATCTTACCTTGCCTTATCTTATTCTTGATTTTGTTGCAGGAAATCAAGTTTTGGTGCAAGTAGGATTCTTGATGGACAAGCAATCCAATTGCACATAAATAAGGGAAACGTGGATGGTTTCCCAAGATGTGTAGAAATCAAAAATTTCATGTTGAGCAAAAACATACGCACCTTCTACATTGTGAAGTCATTGAAGCCAAAAATTAAGATTGTGCTGAATACATATACAACTTCTTCATATTTGTGATTTCAGAAGTTTAGAAACCAAGAAATTCGTGTGGTGCACTAAATATACACGATTTCTACATCATTGTAACTTCAGTTCTCCGGGAGGCGATTATCAATCACTTAGAGAAGAAAAGTCTTTCAGCCAGAAGATCAAACGGGAGGTTTGGATCAAGATCGAACGGGGAGTTCGAGTTTGCTGAAGATTATTGCAGTTTCAAAGAAAGCTACTGAAGAGTGGTGAGAAGCCAGCTCATATTACATGCCATAGAAGAATCAGGGAGTGATTTATTTCTTGGGTGTTTGATAAGTCTATGCGTAGATTTATCCTGTAACTTAGACTGATCCGTGTAAAAACTTTTCTTAAAATAGTAATTGATTTTTATCCGCAGGGTACGGGCACGTGGGTTTTCTGCATATTTTCTCTTTACAATTCTGCATATTTTATTTAGACTGTTCACGTTTTATAATCCAGACGAATCTAGAATATAAGGATTCATCTGGATCTGCGCTAAAACAAAAGTTCACGTGTTTTGTTAATACTCAACTGTCCAGATCAATCCGTGACAGTCTATTCGTTTAAACATCAAATTTAGACAACTTTAAATTTTCAGTTCTAATAAAGAAATTAGTTACACATCATAATTGAAGAAAAAAAAGTTAAGATTCCAATAAGTAATCGAGCTTTCGAATTGCTTCTTCAATCAAAGAAAAATAAACCTTGCACCCAAAAAATCCCCCTTCAATCTTGCTTTTAATTCAGTTCGTCATTTGCCTTGTATTTTCTTTCCCAAAAGAGGATCTATGTTATGGTATAATTCGTGTTCTTTACCTAATAATAGTCCTTGATTTTCTTGACATTTGTATCATAATGATATGTAAAGGGCACTTTACTATAAGATCCAAAAATTAATTTTTTTACCTTTTTCTTTTCGAGGGAACTCGCAACTGTTACTCACTAAGTTACACTGTGTTGGACTCAAGGATGCCTACATAAAGCATTAGGGCGACTGAGAAATAGGACCTCATCCACCTTAGTCCTTCAACTACAATTCTCTTCAAATTTGCTCTTCTATAGAGTTTAATTAGAATGCTCAAGTTGGTCAACAAATTTTTCTAAGCCCCTATTTGGTAGAGATTAAAATCAGATTTTTAGTAGATTTTGATAAAGTTGATAAAATGTATGATTGAAAAGTTATGGAACCCGTGAAATGTGTGATTAAGATTAATTGTTGACTTTGACATAAATTTTAATAAATTTTTTAGAGTTATTAAACGGAGATTAAAAGTTTAATTTAGTTCCTAAAACTTCTGAATTTATCCTATTAGTACCTTGAAGGCTTCCAAACTAGTCACACACTAATTCACCAATTACTTGACGTGTTATGTAACTGTTGCTAATTAATTGCAGTGTCATGTCATCATTTCTAGCTAAGTACCGATGCTTCGTGGATCATACCTTGAATCTAATGTTATATTTTGTATTAGGAATTGATATTCTTTATTATATATCAAAAATAACTTTTGAGTATGCTTTATATATGACCAATGATCCACAAACTAATTATCTTTGCCACTTGTGACTTAACTCTATGACATTTCTAATTGTCATATAATTGTCACCTAAGGAATTCATAAGGGATACAACATTCTTATCATTAGACAATTTCTCATCACAGTTAGCAAAATCATGAACTTAGCAATGATTTCTTCTAGGCAGGAGGAAGAATCAAACCTGAAGTTATAGAATTGTCTTAGAATATAGCATTTAATAAACATTATCTTAGCTAGATAAAGTGTTTCTAACTTTCTACATAGTTCCTCAATTGAAGAAGTTTCCCCAACTTTCTTTATCACACTACACTAGTACAAAATTGTCCAAAAAAATGGGAAATACATGTCATTTTTTAGTGAAATCGACGCGTATAAAAGGGCAGTTTTGACATTTACGCTTTGGTTGTATAAATGAAACCAACGGGAGAAGTTGAACATTACTGAAGAATCGACGCCTAAAACTTAGGCTTTGGGCCGACGCCTAAAACTGGTTCCAGCCAGTTCTTGAAGAAACGACGCCTGAAACTATATTTATTCCGCCAAAATTCATATTTTTTCACTAATTTTCATATTTTTTCACAACTCTCGCGCCTCTCTATCTCTCTCGACCGCGCGACGCAACCTTACCTCGCCCCCACCACCATTCGACCGGCACTACCACCACCACATTCCCCCCCTCCTTTGTTAACCCAAGATAAACTAACCAAGAGGGGGGTGAATTGGTTTATAAAACTTTTTCGATAAATAATCTTAAACTTAAAAACCAATGAGTATAAGTATGAGCACTTAGTATTACAAGTAACTAAACTATCAATGTAGTGTGCTATAAATATATGAACTTAATTGATAAAGCAAGTATAGCACTTAGATATAGTGTTGCACAATATAAATTGATAGAAAAGAGTAAGTGCAATGTAAGTAAGTAAAAGGGATAAGAGATTGCAAACGCGATTTTAGGGAGGTTCAATCAACCAACGTGATCTACGTCCTCCGTTACCGAGCTCTCCGTCACGAGCAAGGCCAAATCCACTATATTGATAACTTACAACAAGGAGTATCGAATCCTTAGGTGACTTTACAACAAGGAGCACCTATCCTTTACAATCGAGTTTTCACAAGGATCTCGAAACCATAAACAAAGTACAAATGAGAATTTTTACAATCGAACCAACTCTCTTAACAAATGATATAATCAATACAAGTATCTTGAGAGTTTTAGGATAACACTTCAATAGATAGCAAATATTTAAAGCTCAAGTGTTTATGAAAACTTTGAAGAAGGATATGAGATAGTTTTTCTTGAATCAAAGTTTTTTAACCAATGATCTTTATTTCCAAATAATACTTAGTTAAGTATGAAGAGAGAGATATACACTTCAATAAGTGTTTGGTGATATGAACTCAATCAATGATCAATAATGAAGTAAGAGTATTGAGTTTTCTACAAGATGGGATTCTTGATAAAGATATGAAATAGTTTTGAACAATCAAGAGATTCCTTGCAATAAATGAAATAGAATGTAAAACAAAGTAAGCTCAATGATTTTCTCAATAAATTTCTCTCTTAAATGCTCTTTTAAGTTGGTTGAATTGAATGCAAAAGAGAGAGCTATTTATAGATCAAATTTCGCATATTCTGACTCTTGCGGTCGACCTATTCAGCCATACGGTCAACCTCAATATAGCCGTTGCAAGAAAATAGCCGTTTGAGTTCAAAAATATGCAGTACGGTCGACTTGAAAAAATTTGCGGTCGACCTGAAAAATCAGGATTTCAAGATTTTGATTTTTCAAGGTTTTCTGATCAAAGTTGATTTTGAAAATGATATTTTAATGGTTTAAAAAATGTTTCTTGAGCTTTATGAAATGCATTGCTAGCTATTGATGCATTAACCTTACATAACATTGAAAAGCAATTTGTAAGATCTAAATTCTTTGTAAACTCCATTCCTCGATCTTCACACTATCGCATCTTGTGTTTTTGATCTTTTATCTTCGAGAGATGATTTGTCCTTTGAGTGCTTTGAAGATTATCTGTAATACCGCATTTCGATTGACATGCTTTCTTGGTTGTCACGTAAATTTTATATTAATATCATTATAAATGATTTAACTAATATTATGGTTTTATTTGAATTATTTTTTTTGCAGTGGAAGGACTGGATGCCGTCTCGATCAATGTACCAATTAAAAGTTTATAAATTGTTATTTTAACAGTTTACGTGCAATTTTATGTGATTAATTAAATTTATTGCCTAGGCATGCTAATTTCTATTTTTATTGTGTTAAATTGAAGTTGGGAAAAGATTGGTGACACTTTGGAATTTTATTTGAAAGTTTTGAGCCTAAATTACTAATTTATGAGAGTAGAGGGACTAAATTGCAATTTACCAAAAGTTACACACTAAACCTAACCTAAAAGAAAACCTCACTCTCATAACTCTCTCTCTCTCACGCCGCGTCTCTCTCTCCCTCGCGATTCCTCACCCTCGGTCTCACTCTCTTCGTCCGTCTCTCGCTCTCGCCTCTCCGTTCTCCCTTCGCGACGCCGACCTCAACCGCCAACTAATTTCCACCACCACCTCGTCGACTTCCAACACGGTAGCCCTCCCCTTTCCCCTTTTCTCTTCACGGCGCACACACACACCCAAAAACCGCGCACACACGCTCGGTTTCACACCATTGCACGCACACACACATACATAATTCGATATATATATATATATATATTCTATGCAAATAACGTGTGTATGCAATTTATATGTATAAATTCAGTTTTTTACAGTTAACTGCAGATTTTAATTTTTGTGTAATTTCGAGTTTAACCATGAAATTGGGGATCTATGATGTTATGTGAATGAGTAGTGATGTATATGAATGTATATATTATTATGTATGTATAGATGCGTGTATATATATGTATAAGTTTGGACTTTGTGGGCATAGATATATATTCATGAAATTTTTTGAATTAATTTGTGTGCTATAATATTAAATTTGAGGTGTGAGTGTATGTATATATGATCATGAATATGCACATGACTATTTAAACGAACGTGTGACTTTTTGGAATGTTGGGATAATGGTGTAGGAGAGTAAAGTTTAACCTTTTAGGAACAAGTTAGTTTAAATTGAATTTATGTTCAACGTTATAAATTTTAGTTTAAGATCATTTTTTTCTTTTTGAATAAGAAATGCTTAACTTTGATTTGTGAAATGGATAAGTAAGATTTCAAAATCTTCCTTAAACTTAATGTATTACTTCGAATATGATATTATACGTGGTGTTAAATGCGTTTGTTATATTATGAGTCACATGATAATCTCGACCTCATTTAAGAGTGTAAAATGTGGTCTTTCACAAAAAAAAAAAAAAATCATATTTTGCTAATGAATGGAAATTAATTAGGAGAAACGGTACATTGACGTCGCGGGCAACCAAGACTTCCACCTGCATATTAAACAGACTACTGAGGACTACAGGTAAGTAAACTTCCCCCTATTTTCATAGAAGTTGAATGTAAATGTGAAAGTTATGTGTAAATGACTGTCGTGCAACTTACTTGCTTTGATGAATTGTATTCACTTTATGAAAGCATATGTTATTGAGAAGAATGTTAAAGCATGCACGTTATCATGTCATTGCATCATTAAGCATGCATTGGCATCGAAATGGTAAAGTCAAATGTTTTAATGAAAGTAATGCGTCAAAGTGAAATTTTGTCAAAAGTATGTATCCCAAGTTTTGAAAGAATGGGTGTACTTCTATGTCATCAAAGGTCCGAGTGGGAAATGGGGCGCGGGGGACCGGCGTACCCGAATGTAATGAGCCGCTTTGCGGTGGAATGAACGTAATGAGCCGCTTTGCGGTGGAATGAACGTAATGAGCCGCTTTGCGGTGGAATGAATGTAATGGGCCGCTTTGCGGTGGAATGAATGAATGAACCGCTTTGCGGTGGACATGCGCATGTTAATCTGGTTCCAAATAAGAATGGCCCACTGTTATCTGATTGACTAGAAGTTACATCAAGTGAGCTCACGATGGAAATGAAGTGAAAGTTTTGAAATGTTAAACGAAAGTTTGAAAAGTTGAATTTTCTAGAAAGTAAAGAGAAAGGGATACATATATGAAATTTTTAAAGCATTCATGTCATAAGCATGCATTCATGCATACAGTTTACTTACTGAGCTTTAGCTCACCCCAATCCCTCCCCAATATTTCAGGTGATGAAAGTTAGATGATCAGAGGAGAACACTTGGCGGCTGACTTCGACAGTACCCACCGTCACCTTAATTAATAAAGTTAAATTGATTCAAGTTGTCGTTTAAATTTATTCCTTCATCTATTGTTATTGGTAATGTTTGGTTGAAGTTAGTCTTGATTACGTATTGGTGACGCAGTTGAGATTAAATTTCCTCTTAATTCTTTTGTCAATGTCGTTTGATATTTTGAGAAATCTTATGATTGAGGAGTTTGGGAAATGTATGAATTGGTTTTGGAGATGATGAATGTGATTGAGATGTGATGGTTGTTTTAAATGTTAAAATGGTTTTTTTGATGTCCCTCTACAGGTTGGCTATGTCCAATTTATAGAGGAGACTCTGCCGAAATTTCTGTAAAATTTTATAATAGATAAATGAATATTTTAATTGTACAACCGTTTTAAATTCCGCATTTTAATGTTTAAACGATTTATTTCCGCATTAAAAGAAAAAGAGAAGTTAACACCTAGGTTTAAGATTCTTGAACTTGGGGTGTTACATTATCATTACATGAAACACTTAAAATACACTTGTTAATAACACAATATAATCTTGTTTTTTATTTATCAAAACAATAAGGTTAAGAGTTAACCATAGGTCAACAATTTCCCCTTTTTTGATTATGACAAACAAGATGATTTATAAAGTCGATATAGGCAATTAAATCATATAATGAAGGCAAAGAGATATGAGAATAATTGATATATATTCCCCCTTTTTTTTTGCAATCTAATAATTATTCTTTCAAAGCAAAATAGTGGCATAATCTATTATATAATGTAATTCATTTCTATACATATAGATTATCCATATCAAACGCCAACAAATCAGCACATCGTTTCCCCCTTTTGACATAAGCAAAAAGGTGGCATGCATCCCTTAAGTATGAGCATAAGATAGAATATCATGAATGTAATAGTTTTCCCCGGACGGAGGATGGGGCCGACCACAGTGTTGTGTCTTGAATTCACTGGAATTTCGGGTAGCAATTAGCGGTCGACCTCAATATGATGACCGGCCGACCTCAAGATGATATCCGGTCGACCTCAAATGCCATTCTTTTTTTATTTTTTAAATACACTTATGTTCATATATAATTTCAAATAAATACATTTACACATTTAGCCACATATTTCACATTCATCAATAATTCCTAAACCTCTTCTAATATAGGAGAATCTATCAAGAGCTAGAGGTTTAGTTAAGACATCGGCTAATTGATTTTCCGTGCTAACAAATTCTAAGTAAATATCACCTTTTTGCACATGATCTCTAAGAAAATGATGTCGAATTTCAATATGCTTTGTGCGAGAGTGCAAGATGGGATTTTTTGACAAATTAATAGCACTAGTGTTATCACACATAATAGGAGCATTTTCAAATTTCAAATGATAATCATTAAGAGTTTGTTTCATCCACAAAACTTGAGCACAACAACTAGCGGCCGAGATATATTCGGCCTCGGCGGTAGATAGTGCAACGGAATTTTGTTTCTTGCTAAACCATGACACAAGTGCAAAGCCTAGAAAGTGACAAGTTCCACTTGTGCTTTTTCTATCAATTGTGCATCCGGCCCAATCGGCATCCGAATAATTTATAAGATCAATATGAGTGCCTTTTGGATACCAATGTCCCAAAGTTCTAGTGCCACATAAATATCTAAAAATACGTTTTAAGGCACTTAGATGAGATTCTTTAGGGTTGGATTGAATCTAGCACATAAGCATACACTAAACATAATATCGGGTCTACTTGTGGTTAAGTAAAGAATGGATCCAATCATACCTCGATATTTTGTAATGTCAATGGAAGTGCCTTGCTCATCTTTGTCCAATTTGATTGAAGTACTCATGGGAGTATTCATTGGCTTCAAGTTTTCCATCTCAAACTTTTTGAGCATATCGACAATGTACTTGGTTTGACTAATGAATATCCCTTCACTAGTTTGTTTGATTTGAAGCCCGAGGAAGAATTTTAACTCTCCCATCATGCTCATTTCAAATTCATTACTCATACATTTTGAAAACAAAGAGACAGATTAGTTGCACCAAAAATAATATCGTCAACATAGATTTGTACAATAATCATGTCTTCCTTTTTGGTTTTGATAAAAAGTGTAGTATCCGTATTTCCCATTTGAAATCCATTTGAAATAAGAAATTTACTCAATCTTTCATACCAAGCTCTAGGAGCTTGTTTTAAACCATATAGAGCCTTTCTTAGTTTAAAAACATTATCCGGAAATTTATGATTTTTGAAACCGGGAGGTTGTTCAACATAGACTTCTTCTTGAATAAAACCATTTAAAAATGCACTTTTGACATCCATTTGATAAAGAGTAAAACCTTTATGACAAGCAAAGGCAAGAAGCATACGAATGGATTCTAGTCGAGCAACCGGTGCAAAAGTTTCTTCAAAGTCGATGCCTTCTTCTTGATTGTAACCTTGGGCCACTAATCTAGCCTTGTTACGCACAATTATACCGTTTTCATCCTTTTTGTTTTGAAAAACCCATTTTGTACCAATAACGGTTTGATCATTTGGTCTATCAACTAAATCTCAAACATGATTTCTTTCAAATTGATTTAGTTATTCTTGCATTGCAAGAATCCAAAATTCATCGAACTCGGCTTCTTTGAAATTCTTTGGTTCAATTTGAGAAATAAAGGCACAAGTATTTAAGAATCCTTTAGTAGAGTTTCTATTACTTACCCCTTTCGAAGGATCACCAATTATTAGCTCTTTTGGGTGAGATGAAGCAAATCTCCATTCGATAGGAAGTGTTAGATCACTTGAGTTTTTGGATGATGTTCCTTCTTCTTGTTGAGGAGTTGGTTCTTCCAAGTCTTTTTCTTCATTGTCTTTGGATATTTCATTGCTTTGATCTTGAATATTCATTTCCTCAAAAGGAATTTCCAAACCTACATCAACACCTTTCTCTTGATCAAGAGAATTAGTTTCATCAAAAGTAACATGTATGGATTCTTCCACTACTAGAGTTCTTTTGTTAAAAATTCTATAAGCTTTGCTAGTGGATGAATAACCAAGAAAAATTCCAACAACGGATTTTGAGTCAAATTTTCCCAAGTTTTCTTTGTGTTAAGAACAAAGCATTTACAACCAAAAACCTTAAAATACCCGATATTGGGAATTCTATTTTTCCAAAGCTCATAAGGAGTTTTAGTCTTCTTTCGACTTACCAAAACTCTATTTATAATATAGCAAGCAGTGTTAACGGCTTCGGCCCAAAAATATTTTGGTAAGTTATTTTCATTTAGCATGGTCCTAGCCATTTCTTGCAATGTGCGATTCTTCCTTTCTACTACACCATTTTGTTGAGGGGTTCTAGGAGCCGAGAAATTATGTTCATATCCATTTATTTTGCAAAATTCATCAAAAGCCATGTTATTAAATTCTCCACCATGGTCACTTCTTATAGTTGTGATAGAATATCCTTTTTCATTTTGAACCTTTTTGCAAAAATGTTTAAATGCATTTAAAGCTTCATTTTTCAAATTTAAAAAAAGAACCCCAAGTAAATCTTGAGAAATCATCAACAATGACAAAAGCATAGTGTTTACCACTTAAACTTGAGGTTTTAGATGGTCCAAAAAGATCCATGTGAAGAAGTTGTAATGGTTTTGTGGTGGAAGAAAATTGTTTATTTTTGAAAGAACTTTTGGTTTGTTTTCCAAATTGACAAGCATCACAAATTTTATCATTTTCAAATTTCAAACTTGGTAGGCCTTTGACAAAGCAATTTTTGGATATTTTTGAAATAAGGTCCATACTTACATGACCTAATCTTCTATGCCATAACCAAGTGTCATCTTTAAAGCTTGACAAACATTTTAATTCTTTCTCAAATTCAATGTTGATGATATAAACATCTTTACTTCGGCTTCCTATGAACAATACCTCTTTCGATGTAGCATCTTTGATAAGACATCTAGAAGAATCAAATTTAATATGATAACCTTTATCACATAATTGACTAATACTTAGCAAATTATGTTTGAGATTATCTACTAATAAAACATTTTCAATAGAGGGAGAAGGATGATTACCAATATTTCCAATGCCAATAATTTTTCCTTTGGCATTATCTCCAAAAGTGACATGACCTCCATCTTTTCTTTTGAATCTTGATAAGAGTGATTTATCTCCGGTCATGTGCTTTGAGCAACCACTATCCAAGAAGCAATTGCTCTTTATTTTTGTTGATACCTACAAAACATGACTTAATTTTTGACTTCTTGGTACCCATATAATTTTGGGTCCTTGATAGTTAGTTCCTTAAACCCTCTTGTGCCTTTCTTCAAAGTGTAGTTTCTTTTTCACTAAACAATTAAAAGCTACATGCCCACTTCTATTACAAAAGCTACAAGTAGTTGATGTTTTGACAAAAGTATTTTGATGAAAGGAATAAGAGTAGAAGCTTTAACAAAAGAATTTTTGGTAGATTTTTGTTTCAAAAATGGTTTGTATCCAATTCCTCCTTTATCAAAAACACATTGTTGTTTACCAAGCATTAGTTCAAAAATTTTCCTCCCTTGAGTGAATTTGTGAACAATGGATGTTAAATCTAATTTTTTTTTCTTTTAGGGAGAGGTTTTCTACCATCAAAGCATTTTGATCAAGATTCTTCTTTTCAATATCCTTTTGTATTTCAAAATTCTTTTCGGTTTCATTTTTCAACAAGATGTATTGCTTTTTAAGAGTGGAATGTTTAAGAACAAGTTTTTCAAAAACTTCAATCATTTCTTCATATGAGGTAGATAATTCATCATAAGAGGGAATGTCATTAGTATTTACCTCATCTTCAATGGCCATGAAGCACATGTTTGCAACTTCATCTTGACTTTCACTTTCATCTTGCTCATCCTCACTATCATCCCAAGTAGCTTGTAGAGCTTTCTTTTTGAAGAATTTTTTCTTGTTGGGACATTCGGTTCTTTTGTGACCGGGTTTGTCACAATCATAGCAAATAATATTTTTCTCTTCACCTTTGTCTTCTTTCTTTTGAAATCTACGGTTGTTGCGAAAGGCTTTCCACTTCTTGACTAGGAGAACAAGATCATCGAGTTCCTCATCGCTCTTGTTAGAGTTTGAGGCTTCTTCAACATTTGATGACTTTAAAGCAATTTGTCTCCTAGGAGGATCCTTCATTTCTTCCTCTTTTCCTTTTCTAGACTTTTCTTTTGTCTCGGCATGATTTAGCTCATATGTCATTAATGTTCCATAAAGCTCTTCCAAGGGATATGTGTTGACATCTTGGGTGTTTTCTATCAACATTCTCAATGAGCTCCAATCTTCCGAGAGAGACCTAAGCATTTTGCTAACAAGTTCACCATTAGAAAATTTTCGATCAAAGCCCTTAAGACCATTAACAATATCGGTAAATCTAGTAATCATGCTAGCAATGGGTTCATCTTGTTTCATGAAGAAATTTTCAAAATTTTTATACAAAAGATTTATTTTTGTTTCTTTAACTTTATTTGTGCCCATGTGTGTGACTTCTAAAGCATGCCAAATATCGTGTGCGGAATCACATGTGCTAATACGATTAAATTCATTAATACTAAGTGGACAATAGAGAAGACTTTTGGCTCTAGCATTTAAAGACAATTTTTTCTTATCATCCTCATCATATTCTTCCTTAGGTTTTGAAATAATTATATCCGGTTTTCCATCAACTTTAATAACCTGAGTAAGCTCATGAGGACCGGATTCAATAACATCCCAAATATTATAATCAATGGATTGAATAAAAATCATCATTCTAGTTTTCCAATAATTATAATTAGTACCATCAAACAATGGAGGACGATTAGTAGAATGACCTTCAATATTTTGGTTAGCCATAACTCAAGATAGTAAAATCTAAATGAAAGAGTTCCTAGGCTCTGATACCAATTGTTAACCCAAGATAAACTAACCAAGTGGGGGGTGAATTGGTTTATAAAACTTTTTCGATAAATAATCTTAAACTTAAAAACCAATGAGTATAAGTATGAGCACTTAGTATTACAAGTAGCTAAACTATCTGATGAGAATCGGGAAAGTCAAACCTCGATGCAGGTGCCCGTGGGACCCATGACGAGATCCGAAGTTGAAGAGGTTCAAGATTCGAGGCTAAACAACGTGAATAAATCAAGAAAAGAAGCCAAGGATCAAGTTGGAGCCAAAAAAAAGGGAAGAAATTGGAGTTAGCCAATTTCGGTCGACCGAAACTTATTACGGTCGACCGAAACTCTGCAAGGATTTTAGACCCAGCTTCAGTCACTTTCGGACGAGGAGCGGTCGACCGAAAGCCCAGTTTCGGTCGACCCAGAGATCGACCGAAATATTTTCGGTCGACCAATTCAGTCGACCGAAACACCTCAGTTTTCAAAAAAACGGGGTTTTCTTGCAATTTCCACAAAAACGGGGTTTTTCTTGTAAATACCGAAATTGCACATTTTTCCCATTTTGTACATTATATTCACATTTCTTGTTCATTTGTAAAAAAACTTGTTTTGTTCATTAGAGTGCTCTTGAGAGCTAGGTCTTAAAGACCCCCTTTTGAGGTAAGGTAAAAACCTCTTGATCTTGTATCTCTTAGGAAATTAATCAACTTTATCTTGAGTATTATTATTCTTGTGTTGTTGTTTATTTCCGCCACCTTGGAATTTGTTTTAATCTCTCCATTGGGCTAGGGTTTTGTTAATCCTTGAATTTTGGGTTAGATTTAAACTTGGGTTAGGGTGTTTATCCATTTATTTACCACTTTAGCTTTCTTGGGTTGGTATTAAAATTGTTGTGGGAATTTTCGGTCAATATACCGAAGGGGTTCGCATCATTTGGTATCAGAGCTTGGCTCTAATTTGGTAAACCTATCTTTACTTTCTTGTTGTTGTTGTTTTTCTTGAAAAAAAAAAAAAAAAATCCGAAAATTTGAAAAGAAAAAATTGGAAAAATTCATATGCCATGAGTAATTCTTGATTCCTACATATTGGGTATATTGATTGTTGCATTTGTTGGGGGTTTCTATTAGCCAAACACTTACTTTCCTACATTATCCAAAGTGTTTGATCAATTGTCCCAAAAAAAAAAAAAAAATACTCCCTTAGTGCTTTATTGTTCAATACCCACATATTGCTATTTACTTGGGGCTATCCAATTCCCATTATTGAGATTGTGTTATCAACATTGTATCCCATATATTACTTGCTCCATACATTGGGTAATTGTTGATCCTTCATTCCTTACCACAATTTGAGTTGTTGGGAGTTTTCATACATTCACATTATCAACATTCAAGGTCATTCAAAAATTGAGTACAAAGTGTTTGTTAAATTGATTCATTGAGATTTACACTCTTTGTGCTTATTGTTCTACATCTATACCTTGTCTATTATTTGTGGTTTGTCAATCACATTGCTAAATTGTGTTCCTAGCATCCTATCCCGCATAAATACTGTTCCTTTTGAGTATAGCAAGCACATAAATTCTACTTGCTATTTGTGTCTATTTGTTCTAAATTCCTTCTTCCTTGTTGGTGATTTCTTTAACTCCACAAGAATTATACTTTGTGGTTTAGTTGATTATCTTCCTTGGATAACTTGAGAAAGGAGATTTTGAGTGAAAAAAGGCAAGAGTGGTGAGCTCAATAGAGGGTAAAAGCCAAATTTGAGTGAAACACGAGAGAAATATTTTCTTGTGAGAACACTTTCACACTTGCACACCATGTCCATTTTCAATTCTCAAACTCAAGATTCGAAGTACTTGTTGAAAAATCTTTCAACCACCATGGCTAGACAAATGGAGAAAAGTAGGGGTGAGTTGGAAAATTTAGGAACAAGAGGGGAGAGTACATCAAATAGGGGAGGTGAAGAAATGATGTGTAGTAGAAGAAGGGTGAGGGATAATCTTGGGGATGTAGTATATAGGGATGGAGTTAGAAAACAAAATGGGAGTTTGAATAGAAAAATTAGGAGGGATGATAATGAAAGGAAAGTTGAAGGAGATGGGAGAATGGGTAGAAGAAGAAGAGAGTGGGTAGATAGGAATGGAGTTGATGAAAATATTGATAGTGTGCAAATGAAGACTTCATCATTCCATATGAGGGACGGTAGTGGAGGTAGAGAAGTAGTGAAGGAGATGAATGCTAGGCCACCACAATCTTTGGCCCATGCTAATGAGATGGAGGAATATGGGGAGGATAATTTCTACACTAGATGCCTAGTGAGTGATAAACCATGTAGTCTCATGATAGATGGGGAGATTGGCACAAATTTGGTGAGTGCTAGTAGGGTGGAGAAATTGGGGTTACCGGTTATGAAACATCCTAATCCTTACATATTGCAAAGGTTGAATGACTATGGGGAGGTGAGTGTAAGTGAACAAGTTCTTCTTACTTTTCACATTGGTACTTATAGTGATCAAATATTATGTGATGTGGTTCCCTTACACACTACTCACATAATCTTGGGGAGACCTTGGCAATGTGAGCGAAATGTGAATCTTGATAGGAGAAGGAACCGGTGTAGCTTCAAAATGAATGAAAAAAAAGTTGTGATCCTATCTTTGAGCTCGGAAGAAGTATGCAAAGACCAAGTGAAGCTCAAGAAGGAATTCGAGGAAGAAAAGGAGAAGGAAAAAGAAAAAGAAGAGAAAGAAGGGGAGGATAGGAAAACAAAAGAACCTTCAATTGATAAAATTGAAGAAAATAAAAATGAGAGCAAGAGAGTTGGGGCCACGTCCCTAGAAAAAGGAGAGGCAATGAGGGTTGGAGCCACGACTCCAGAAAAATGAGAGGTGAGAGAAGAACCGAGGGTTGAGGATTCTACCTCAGAAAAAGGTGAGGAAGTGATGAGTGCCACCAAAGAAATTGAGAGAAGAGGTCACTCCAAAATGTTCTTTACTCTTGAATATTCTAATACTTCCCTCCCTAGTTTGGTTCTTTCTTTGTTGCAGGAAATTGTGAGTCCAACTTATCAAGGCAACAAAGAACTCCAAAAGCACGCCTTATGGAAGAAATTCATGGAAACATTTTCCTACAACAACGAGTACAACCGAGGTAAAGAAAATGACATAACCGATGCAACATCTAGGAGGTATGCTCCTAACATTTCTTTGAATGCAAGGTTATTGTGTTTTGAATACATTAGAGGGTTGTATGATCTTGATGTAGATTTGACAAGTGTGTTGTTGACTTGTGAAAATGTAACATGTGGTAAGAATCATTGTCATGATGAGTGCTTAATTTGTAAATGCAACTTTTTACGTGTGCCCAATTACATAGGTACCAAATCTTTTTGTAAAAATGTTGCATATAGTACATATCATTGGCATGATAAATTCTTATTTTGTGAAAATATGCTTGACTTGCATATTGGCTCTCTAAAGGAATTGCTAGTTAGGGGAGTCCATGGGAAAAATTTATTGGGATGTTTTGATGATAAAAGGATTTCGCTTCTAACATTTCTAGATGCTCCCTCATTCCGTCTTGAACATAGTAAGAGCATGCATGTTAAATATCCGAATTTGTTAAACATCTATGAATCATGTTGTGAGCAATATTTTGATGGATTTTATGGGCATGATGATTATTTGTTTTGGAAAATTGGATTGTTTCCTTGTAAATGTGCCATGCGTGAATTGCTAGTGGGAGGAGCACATGATAGTTGTTTGATGGGGCGATTTAAAATCAACGGGGTTTTAGGGGTATTATGTGATCAATTTTATTGGCCTATTTTGAAAATTGGTGTTGAGCATGTTTGCACTTGCAGTAAATGCCGAACTTGTAAAATGGCTAAACTTAAGTTTTTCCCCCAAGAATTTCATACATATTTACCCATCATGAGTAAACCTGGGAGTACTACTTCTATGAATTTTATAGTGGGTTTACTTGGAACAAAGAAAGAAGATGAAGCTATTTTTATGATTGTTGGTAGAAGAGTTAAAATGTCACGTTTGATTGCATGCTATGAAACCAACAAGGTCATCAACCTAGCTAATCTTTTCTTTCAGGAGGTCGTGCATTTGCACGAAGTTGGTGCTAATTTTGTGGTTGTTAAATTTTCTTGCGGTTTAATTGCTCATCATAATCGCAAGTTTTCTCCACTTAAAATTGCTTGTGACTTTAACCTATTAACTCTGTTGAACTTTATGCTCATGTTTATCGAAGAAAGAGTTGGTTTAGGTGGGCACGAGAATGCACCTTTGGTTAAGCCCCTTTGCAGGAGGCTCGAGCTTCCATTCAGGGGAATTGGAATACAATGTATTTCCAATGCCAATCATGGTAGGAAGCATATTCCATTTGACCCGGGCGGCTAGATGTATTCCCATTCGTGGAAGGAGCGACCCCCCGATCAAATAAAATCCAAATTGCTACTTTGCGGTGTTGGCACATCTCAAGCTTTTGGCAACGCCTACAAATTGAATTTTGGGTTAGATTTAAACTTGGGTTAGGGTGTTTATCCATTTATTTACCACTTTAGCTTTCTTGGGTTGGTATTAAAATTGTTGTGGGAATTTTCGGTCAATATACCGAAGGGGTTCGCATCACTATCAATGTAGTGTGCTATAAATATATGAACTTAATTGATAAAGCAAGTATAGTACTTAGATATAGTGTTGCACAATATAAATTGATAGAAAAGAGTAAGTGCAATGTAAGTAAGTAAAAGGGATAAGAGATTGCAAACGCGATTTTAGGGAGGTTCAATCAACCAACGTGATCTACGTCCTCCGTTACCGAGCTCTCCATCACGAGCAAGGCCAAATCCACTATATTGATAACTTACAACAAGGAGTATCGAATCCTTATGTGACTTTACAACAAGGAGCACCTATCCTTTACAATCGAGTTTTCACAAGGATCTTGAAACCATAAACAAAGTACAAATGAGAATTTTTACAATCAAACCAACTCTCTTAACAAATGATATAATCAATACAAGTATCTTGAGAGTTTTAGGATAACACTTCAATAGATAGCAAATATTTAAAGCTCAAGTGTTTATGAAAACTTTGAAGAAGGATATGAGATAGTTTTTCTTGAATCAAAGTTTTTTAACCAATCATCTCTCTTTCCAAATAATACTTAGTTAAGTATGAAGAGAGATATACACTTCAATAAGTGTTTGGTGATATGAACTCAATCAATGATCAATAATGAAGTAAGAGTATTGAGTTTTCTACAAGATGGAATTCTTGATAAAGATATAAAATAGTTTTGAACAATCAAGAGATTCCTTGCAATAAATGAAATAGAATGTAAAACAAAGTAAGCTCAATGATTTTCTCAATAAATTTCTCTCTTAAATGCTCTTTTAAGTTGGTTGAATTGAATGCAAAAGAGAGAGCTATTTATAGAGCAAATTTCGCATATTCTAACTCTTACGGTCGACCTATTCAGCCATGCGGAAGACCTCAATATAGCCGTTGCAAGAAAATAGCCGTTTGAGTTCAAAAATATGCAGTGCGGTCGACCTGAAAAAATTTGCGGTCGACCTGAAAAATCAGGATTTCAAGATTTTGATTTTTCAAGGTTTCTGATCAAAGTTGATTTTGAAAATGATATTTTAATGGTTTAAAAAATGTTTCTTGAGCTTTATGAAATGCATTGCTAGCTATTGATGCATTAACCTTACATAACATTGAAAAGCAATTTGTGAGATCTCAATTCTTTGTAAACTCCATTCCTCGATCTTCATACTATCGCATCTTGTGTTTTTGATCTTTTATCTTCGAGAGATGATTTGTCCTTTGAATGCTTTGAAGATTATCATTACATGAAACACTTAAAACACACTTGTTAATAACACAATATAATCTTGTTTGTTATTTATCAAAACAATAAGGTTAAGAGTTAACCATAGGTCAATATCCTTATCTCTTCCTCTCATAGAAACACACCACCACACCGCGCCTCCCCCACCCCCACTAGCCTTGATTAACCCTCCCCCCCTTTCTCACCTTGTAAGAACCCAAATCCTCTTATTTTATGTTTGTGTATATATGTGTGTGTATATAAATATGTTTGTATATGTGTGTGTGTGTGTGTGTGTGTGTGTGTGTACATATACATACATACATACATAAATATATAATAGAAGTCGATTCCTTGTCGTCTCGCCGTAAGTGTTGATGGTGAGAAACAAATAGTGGCGAGAGGCATGATTTATCCATCCGGACCCGAGACTATAGTCCATCATCAACTACTTTGACTTGATCATGCTAAGGTTTCTGTTGACCACGTTATAGATGGTCCAGAAGTGTTCTATCTTCCAGTGTCATCTCAATACCACACCACGGTGGGGGAAGCTATTGGAAGCTTCTTTCAATAGCATAAGAAATTGGTGATTTTTGGAGAGGTAATAACATTTAGTTATATAAAAGTTTTTCTCAATATTAATTTCTTTTTAATTTGTATTAGACGTGTTATGATGCTAAAAAGTGTCTTATTGTAGGAAGAGACACCAAAATACGTAAAAAGATCTAACGAATGGAAAACGCCTCAGGGTTTCGAATTTTCATATACCCAGTGACCTGCGATTGTTGACGATGCGACTCATAACATCTGGGTGATAAATGCAAAATGTTACACACTCTGGTCCTTCGATTACCTGATGGTGATGACTTCTATCGGGTGCCCGTAGATGCCTCGGTGTTCAATTGTACGTTTGACGATGGTATTTTTGTTAGAGTCGGAGACATCACCGATTTGCTTACGATGCAATGGTTGGATACATCTATCCTACAAGTATTTTCATTGTAAGACTTTTGACCACAAATTATAAGTTCAATTTAGTTAAATCATTATTTTATTTCTATTTATTGTTTTTACTTGTTATAGGTACCTCGATGAGTTGTGTCAGCAATATGGTATTGAATAAATTTGATTCATGTCTCTGAAACACATTACGTCGATTACGGTCAGAACAAATATAAATTGTGTTGTAACTTATATGGACGACACAATAAAGGCAATGCAATCTAAGAAGTTCATTCTAGCACCTTATTTTCAGGAGTAAGACCATTGATATTCTCTTTTTTTTACCTAAGTTGAATCATATGATGTTTTAATTTGTATTTACAAGTTCATAATACGTAGGAACCATTCGATGTTTCTAGTGATTTCTCCTCAAAATAATACGGTGTACTTCTTGGATTCAGCTGCTACATCGAAGCGTGACATTGATATAAAGTCGATATTGAACACGTAAGTAATTATTTCCTTGATCATGCTTTTTTTTATAAGTGGATAAGTTAGAATAATTTCCATGAAGTAATTGTGGAGTTGTGGTGAAATTGATTGTGAAGTTGTGGTGAAATTGATGCATTTATATTGTGATAGTTTTTTATAGCAAGGTCTTTCTGCAAGTTGGATGAATTCAATTTATAAGGGAGACACTGTCAAAATTTCTGTAGAAAATTTGAGTCTTATTATTATTTTGTAACTTATTCATATAATTTATTGAAACTTTAGTTCTTTCAAAACATATTGGGCATGTGGAGACTTTAGGGAAAAATGAGTACAACGTAGAAAAATGTAAAGGTATGAAAACACAAATTTAAAATTTATTACAGATGTTTGAATTATTTCCATATTTTATTTAGTTTGGTTACTAATGCTCATTTTCAATTTGAAGATTTCAGTGTCCTCAGCAACCTAGGGGTTTTGAATGTGGCTATTACGTTATGAGAAATATGTATGAGATAGTCACAAATCACTATCAACTCGAGTCGAGTCGTTAGAAAATGTATTAATTATTGAAGAATGAGAATTTTTAATTATGACTTTATATTTTATTAACAAATAACTAATTATTCATTTTAATTGGTTGAGGAATTTAAAGAATACTACTCAACGGAGGAAATCGTCAAGATTCAAAGCTTATGGGCAAAATACTTCGTTGATGTGTGTATGTAAATCTTTTTCATTCAAACTTGCATTTAATTTTTGTATAAAAAATTAACAATCTTGTAAATATAATTATTTTTTGTTTAATTTTATTACGTATATGCCGATTATATATATTCGATGACGATATATTTGGTGATGTGTATGTGGAGAAAGTTCAGATTATCGCAGGCCATGTTCAGGTGATTGCAGGTCATGACCTGCAGTGACCTAGATCATTCCAGGCCACTTTTAGGTGATTGCAGGTCTTGACCTGTAGCGACTTGGGCCATTACAAGTTATGTTCAGATAATTGCAGACCTTAACCTGCAGTGGCCACGTTAAGATGACTACAGGATAAGACTCGCAGCGGAATGGATGAAAGAAATGTGGCGCTTTAAAAAAAAAACCCACTGTAGGCGCTGGTTGTAACTTTACAACCGACGCCTAAAGTCTAACTTTAGGCGTTGGATTACAACCAACGCATAAAGTCAAGACTTTAAAGCCCTATTCTCTTTAACAATTTATTTTTGGAAACACTAAAAATGAGTTCTCTTTACCATTTTTGAAAACGCATTTTGGAAAACAAAAAAAAATTTGTACACAAACGTCTAAAACCTCGTTTTGGGCGTTTTAAGTGTATTTCACAGTAAATGTTCAAAACGTGGAAAACGCGTTTTGGGATTTTTTATTTTTTATTTTATTTTTTTATGAATTATCCTAACTTGAAACAAATCTTAAAATAATTTTTTTATTTTTATTTATTTATTTATTTATTTTTTGTGGAGAATTATCCTAACTTGTAACTGAGCCTAAATAATTATTATTTTTTTCCAGAAATATCCTAACTTGGAACTATGGCTAAAATAAAATTTTATTGAATTCAATATCTACTTACAAAAAAATTAAGTGAGAATTCTTGTTATTATATTTCAAAAAATGCATTGATAAATGGACTCTGTTAGTTTTGAAAGAACTTGCATTTTCTGGATTTTAATAGAACTAGAGATTCCTCAAATTCTGAACCTGACCAAGTTATATTAATATAGACTCTTAGCGCTCACATTAGTGTGTTGTAGGAAACCATGTTTTCATTATATTGTAAAAGAAAATTTGAGTTTGAGCCAGTAGTATTCTACAAGTAAATTAATTAAAAATACTTTAAGTAGTATTCTGCAAAATTTCAAACAGAACGTGTTTTTAAGCTTTTTATTTTCAAAAACAGTTTTCAGAAATGACAAACCAAACGCGTTTTCAGCAACTTTGAAAACAAAAATAAAAACAAGAAACTTAAAATATTTTCGAAAATGAAAATACAAAATAAAATACAAATAGAATGCCACCTAAGCGTCTGCTCCATATACATTATCTTTACAATCGACTCGTATTGTCTTTTACAACCGACACGAATGAGTCTTTCTGTACTAGTGCTATCAGATAGATGAAGGAAGATTGAGCTCCAGGCTATCTCATCTCATTCTAATCTCATATATGCACTAATTTCAGTTGTCCAATCTTCATTAAGGGCTCCAACATGCCACTATAGTAGGAACACAACTCTCCTTTTATGGAACCAAAGACTAAATTCTCCAATACCATTGCACAATTATACCATAAATTTATGTGCAACACTCATGTTAACACTTACATATTTATACACACGCGCGCACACATACACGAAGAGTATCTCACAATAACGCAATATGAGATATTCATAGTAGAAACTAAAATAAAAATATAAAGACTCTTTAACCATTAATGGGTGTGGAAGTTCACGAGTTCTAAACATTACTCACCCATCGAGAAACTACAAGTAGATATTGCTCCACATTACTTCAAGCTTGACTACATCTTGAACATTACATCGGAAATTAGATAGATAATTTGTTTGACTTGTGCAATAAAATCTTAGGAACTAGAACTGTGGATATCGAGAAAATTTAGATACTATTAACAAACTATAAAGCATTTTGGTGATTGTTGTGATTAGTTCAGTTCACTCGGGTGAAGAATGTTGGAAATAACTAATGTGGATCGGGTTTCAGGGTTTAGAGCCTAAGATAACCATTTAAATACATATTTTTATGTAAGTGGTAAGTGATGTTTGTAATTAGATATTCCCACACAAATATGAAGAGTTGAGCGCAAAATAAGGTTAATTTCACGTGACAGCAATATTTGGATAATTCTCTTGAACAAAATATTTGGATACAGACTTGAGGCAATAATGCTAAAAACCCATCCAAGTAGCATAATAATTTCATTTTTGTTCAAGAACTCGCAAATATTCAAGCTTCGGGTATTAGATAAGTATATATTGGAATTTGCATCACAATTTGACTTGGACTTGCACTTTTGACTATTATGAAGGTGTATTTTTGAAATGCGACTTTTGCTTGTGTTTTTGCTTCAACCTAGCCTTACACGTGCCGGAATATTAGACGTTGTGTACATAATCTTGTGGTGGTACATAAAGGCACATTGACCATTTTCTTCACACGGTTTTGTATGAGCCGTTTTGCGAGGGTTTTCGTCTCTTTGTTTTCTCTCATTCTATTCTTCACTCTTGTAATCTTGAGTGGATTATGATCATGTATTGAGTGTAGAATCCGAGTTTGGAGTGGAGGCTTACTTTTTTAAAAACTTTTCTTAAAACCAAACGATCGCTTGGGCCTTTTTTTGGATTGTTATGCTGCAAATTAACACCAAGTGATTGCTTGGTTGAAAGTTTATCGCTATTAGGCTAAAACTTTAAAAATCCGTTTTGGCACCTTTTCATGAAAAGTTCTCAACTTTTCATGAATGGTTGGCTTGATCTCGTGGTGTATGATTGGAGATATATAAATAGGAGTTAGATCTTTATTCCAGCTATCAAGAATTCAATCTATAACTTCACTTTGATTGAATTAAATCCAATTCTTTCTAAGAATCCAAAACCCCTTCTTGTTTTCACTCAAGTTCTTGAAAAATGGTTTTGTGCTTTAAGTTATTCTTTTCAAAAGCTTGATTAATCCTACAAACTATTTTTGGTGATCTCTTTAAGCATTCAAATACCGAGAGGGGGCAATTGTTGTTTGAGGACAACATTTCAAACATGTTCAAGTCTTGATTCGTGTTTGTGTTTATTCGTTGTTATTGTTCTCATTTCTAGTTTATTCTCCATATTTCTCCAACGATCTCAAACAATAATTCGAAATGGAGAATGAAACAACTATGACAACAATCAAATTGAGGAATCAAAACCTAGTAAGGCTGGACCATTTTAATGGAAACAAATTCACTCATTGATGAGATAAGTTTAAGTTCCTTCTAATTGCATTGAAGATCTTCTATATACTTGATCTACAGTTGGCACAACTTCTTAAACTAACTGATGAAGACATGAATGCAGTAAGGACGAAAAGACAAAAGGGTCAAGAAGATGAACTAATTTGTCGAAGCCATATCCTAAACACATTATCCAATTGGTTGTATGGTCTCTACACCAACACTTCTTTGGTTAAAGAAAAATGGTATGCTTTTAGAAAACAAATACAAAGCTGAAGAAGAAGAAGAAGAAATTTCTCATCTCAAGGTATTTCAATTTTAAATTTTTAGAAAACATACATCTTTTGCTATAAGTGCACGAGTTTCAAAATTTGTTAATAAGTTGAAGGCCGAGAAAATCAAACTTCCAGAACCATTTCAACTTGGTAGAATTATTGCAAAGTTGCAATCAACTTGGAAAGGTTATATGAAGAAAATACCTCATAACTCAGAGGATTTTTGATGTGATTCAAGATAGGAATTCAAAGGAGAGATCAAGTTACAAGGGACAAGGATTCAAGCACAAGTTCGTTAGCTTAAAAGAACAAGCAAAGAGTGATAAAAGAAGGCCCTAAACTAATGAAGATGAATGGAAACCAAAATTCAAGTCGAAGGACAAGATTTCAGAAAAGGCAGCCCAAAAATCAACCATGCGATAGCACTAAAATCCTTCCACACGATCGCGTTTTGAAATTTCAGAGTGATTGCACAAGTGTTAAAGCAATGGTCATGATGCATATTGCACCTTCCACATGTAGCAACAGGGAATTTTTCTTTACTTTAAATAAAATATTATAAAGACGTGTCGCTATGATTTATCTCATTTATTTTAAAAGAATATTTGTCTAGCCAATTATTAAGTGAGATTTTAAAATTTATTTTAATTATAATCAAATTCCAAATTTTATTAAAAATGTTCAAAGATCATTATTTTTATTTATTTATTTATTTTAAATTTAAATTCTTAAAATCCAATTATTATCCAAATTTATTTTTTATTCAAGTCTTATCTCTTAAATAATTATTTTAGATGTATTCTATTCGCACTAGTATTCTAGTATCCCAAATTTTTACAATCTTATTTTAAATTAAATATTTCCATATTCAAAATTCTATTCTAATCACAATATTTTCCAAATCCAACTTCATCACAATTTCATTCTAAATATAACATCTCCATACCAAATCTATATATACACATATAGTCTCCTATTTCAATTCACGCACAAAATTATCAGCACTTCTCAAAGATCAATTTCTCTTCAATGCACAGTGGCCAACAAACTTGACACACACGAGCTCAACCACCACCGCCAGACCTGAAACCAATTTCCAACACCATAGCCGACTGCCAAAATCAACCTCAGACACCACACCCATTGCATCCCAACCAAGACCAATCTCGAGACTCATCTCAGCACCCTAATGTCGACTGCTCAAACCCAATCATTACACTACCTGTTGGGAATTTCGACACGTCGATTCCCACTTTAATTTTCCCACAGGATCTTTCGATGTTCAAAATAAAATAAGCAGACAAGAAAATAAATACGAACACAGAAATTTACGTGGTTCAGCAAAATGCCTACGTCCACGGACCCTCGCCAAAGCTTTTCACTATATATTAAATTGTTACAAATATATAGATTTTCACTCACCAACCCAATCCCACAGACCACGGAGAAAATACAACAAACAAGCTTTACCACATATAATTTCTACCCTTTGACTTACACTACAAAGAGTTACAAGAAACTTCACAATATGCTAGGCTCACAATTTTCTCTCTTTGATCACAATGTGACACTAATTAGCACTCTCTAATATGTTTGTGGTGGTGTATCTCTTCCTTGAGTTCCTTCTCTATTTATAGAGAGAATTCTACATGAAAAATTCTCTTAACACCAAAACATCATGATTAGTCAAACTAATCATCATTCCAAGACATCATAATTAGTCAAGACTAATTATCATTCAAAGACATCATAATTAGTCAAGACTAATTATCATTCAAAGACATCATAATTAGTCCACCATCCTTTGTTTCAACTAGGCACTCATTATGTTTCACTAGGCACTTGATTAATTTGGGTCAAATACCCAACAATCTCCACATTGACACAAATTCGTCCAAGCCAAAACCAAATTCAAATATTGGGTAACAGGCAAGCATTTTTCCACTTTGACAGTCCCATACTCCACCATATGAGTATAATCACTCAGAATTATCAACGAACTCCGAGAATTTCATCGGCCCATGTCGAAACAAAATTGCTGAAATTTATGGTGCAACTCCCATGTTTGGTTCTCCTTGAAAGTTCATCAGCCATCGACATAAATTAAACCACATACCTTGCATCTAAACCAAACCAATGCTGTATGCGAACACAGTACCCGTGCCAGTAAGAACACATCCTCTATCATGGAAACTGGCATCATGCCATGAGGATGTCCCATCTTACTCAGAGTACATCATCACCACCCTCCACCAGGAGAGTCGCATTGTCCTTCGAGCAGTTCGCCGAGTCCGCTCCACCTTTTGGACAATTTCTTCTCACGTGCCCGGATTGACCACAGTTCCAACATGTCACCTTCTTCTTCATGGAGTTCCCTCTCTTCCACTTTTCAGTAACAAGCAAATTATTATTAGATGAATTATCGTCTCCACCTAATCGCCGCTCTTCAGAGATCAATTTACTTGTAACTTCAGCAAAATCCACCGTTTCTTTCCCATACATCAAAATCGGTTTGATGTGCTCAAACGTGGATGGAAGAGACCAGATGAGCCTCAATGCTTTATCCTCATCTTCAACTTTGACTCCAATAGATTCCAATTCAGAAACAATCCCGTTAAGAACACTAAGATGGTCAGAAATTTTTGTACCTGCGCTCATTCTCAACGAATGAAACTGATCCTTCAGATACAATCGATTTGACAAGTTCTTCGTTTGATACAACTCTTCCAGTTTCTCCCAAAGTTCCTCAGCAACAGATATCCCATGAATATTTGCAAGAACATTCTTGGCCAAACAAAGTCGTATTGTACTAGCAGCTTTCAAATCCAAATCTTCCTAATCTTCATCAGTCTTGTTGGATTCAATTTCTTTTTCTTTGTCAGAACTCTCAGTTGGTTTTCCCTTCAAAGCTTTGTGCAGACCCGCCTGAATCAAGACATCCTTGACTTGTACTTGCCACAAGCCAAAATTGATTCTCCCGTCAAATTTCTCCACATCGTACTTGACAGACATATTTTCTTTTGCTTCAAAATATTTGAACCACCTGTATCTCTGATACCACTTGTTGGGAATTTCGACACGTCGATTCCCACTTTAATTTTCCCACAGGATCTTTCGATGTTCAAAATAAAATAAACAAACAAGAAAATAAATACGAACACAGAAATTTACGTGGTTCAGCAAAATGCCTACGTCCACGGACCCTCGCCAAAGCTTTTCACTATATATTAAATTGTTACAAATATATAGACTTTCACTCACCAACCCAATCCCACAGACCACGGAGAAAATACAACAAACGAGCTTTACCACATATAATTTCTACCCTTTGACTTACACTACAAAGAGTTACAAGAAACTTCACAATATGCTAGGCTCACAATTTTCTCTCTTTGATCACAATGTGACACTAATTAGCACTCTCTAATATGTTTGTGGTGGTGTATCTCTTCCTTGAATTCCTTCTCTATTTATAGAGAGAATTCTACATGAAAAATTCTCTTAACACCAAAACATCATGATTAGTCAAACTAATCATCATTCCAAGACATCATAATTAGTCAAGACTAATTATCATTCAAAGACATCATAATTAGTCAAGACTAATTATCATTCAAAGACATCATAATTAGTCCACCATCATTTGTTTCAACTAGGCACTCATTATGTTTCACTAGGCACTTGATTAATTTGGGTCAACTACCCAACACTACCAACCAAGCAACCAACCACCACCGGCCACACAAAACGTCCAATTCACCTTAACTGCCCCACCACAAAGTCATCCATCAGAACCAAAAACCCACAATCAACACCCAAATCACACGAGCTCCGCTGCAACCAGTCAAAACTGCCCATGCCCTATTTTCACAACCACAACCAAAAGAAATCATCACTGAACTACAAACCCGAAATTGCCACTGCTGCCCAACTAAAAATTTACACCCAAATCAAAAACCTAAAACCCAGATACCTACTAACCTTCGACCACCATTTCTGGAGCTATTGCCGAAATTGCAACCCCAACAGCCCAATTCCAAGCCTCGGTCTTCACGCCTAAAATCGCCCAGCTCTTCTTCTCCGTCGCCCCCCTCCCACCGTCCTCCTATACACCTAGTCACCACCACCACAGGGCGGCGTGTCCACCGGTGTTTCCGGCAGCGGCTTTGGACTCGAATCACAGCCGCGGCCTCTCTCTTTCCTTCGCTGGTTGAGTTCAAATGTGAGAGAGAGAGGCAATTTGTTATATTTTGATTTTTACAAAATCTACCTTTAAGTCACCTTAGTTTCAAAGTTATTAATCTCAGTCCCAAGTTTTAAAAAATATTTTAAAGTTCGGTTTCTTTGTTATTCAATTCAGTACCCCTAATTTTAAAATCATTTAATTTCACCCCTGCAGTTTTAAAATATCTTATTTTCAACCCAAGTTTCTGAAGTTTCTTATTTCAGCTCTATTTTAAAGTTTAGTCATTTCAATCCTCTTTGTTTTAAATATTTAAATTCAAAATCCAAAAAGTTTCAAGATCTCACCAAATGAGTCCCTAAATTTCTTAGCTCCTACTTTCAGCTCATTATTTCCGAAGAGTCCATTTCAGCCCCTAAACTTTTAAATTCCAATATTCTTTAAAATTTAAATTTGGTCCCTAAACTTTACCTTGTCACTTTAATCTTTCAATTTTTCGAAATACTATATTAAATTAATTTTTTCGTGGCTGGACTAATCGTTTGGAGAACTAAAAGATTGACGTGCTATTCTCGCTCCACTTTCGTGAACTCATTAAGTTGAGGTAGACTCGCCCCCACTAATTAGTTTAGATTATAATTGCATGTCTTTATGTGGATTTACGTGATTATATGCTTAATTACATGAGAATAGACGAGAATATCTCTTATGAGGTAAATTGAGAATTATGTTATGCACGTCATAAATTATATGCTTTATTACATAAGACGAGAATATGTTCATTTGCACTACTTATGTGATGCTTATGATGAGAATTTGAGAATGTCACTATAATATTTGCATAATTTCGTGTTCAATTATTCTGTAAATTAATTATTGGAGATGAGTCTACTGAGTATTTCTTTTTGAAATGCTCACCCCGTTGTTTTAACCAATTTTGCAGATTTCGGAAACGGTGGCGAATGATGGGCAAGAATGACAAACCATTAAATAGAAAACATTTTAACGTTGTGTTTTTAATGAACTACATTATTTCATATTTTTTTAGAATATAGAATTTGTTTTGAATTTCACCAAATTATTTATTATATTATTCGTCACAACTTAAAATCAATAAATGTGATTGTTTTTGAGATTCAATTATTTTTTTTCCAGCAATATATTTTATTCGAAAGTTATTTTTTAAAGAAATAAGTGGCATTCCGGGTTTCACGGAACTCGGGGCATCACACCATACAATTGCAACCTTTTCAACCACGCAATCGGAGATTTAACTTCTACAAGGTTTGGTGAGTTTTATATTTAATTTCCATTTTTAAGTGTTTTATTCCGCTTTTAACTCTATTATTACGGCCACCTTATTCTATTTTTCATGTTATATTAACTATTTTTCATTATTATAACAAATAGATTATTGACTTTGAACATATATTGAGTGTTTTTATTCTTTCAAAAAGATTGAAGATTCCATTTTCTTGTTCTTCACGAACATCAAGAACTTATCAAGGAACTAGGCAAAGCTAGTGGCGTTCGAAAATTTCAGTTCTTGCTTCCACATCGCACAGGTTTTAGATTTCTACATCTTGGATTCTTGCGTCGTGTGGTTTAGGTTGAAATCATATTGTCTACTTTTATTGTTTATCTGAATTTCGTTCTTTCTAGCTTTTCAGTTTTTAATTCTATGTGTTCATCTCGCATTCGCATAAATTTCTCTTTAGAACATATCCAAAAGTCTCTTCAAATTGAGGAAGAATCAATGGCATGGATAGGAACGAAAGTTCTTATGTTGGCACTTCAAAATCCAATGTTGTCGATAAATTCGATAACTCCAAAAAAGCTCAAAAGAAAGGGAAATATCCTGATCCCAAAAAGGATCAAGACAAGTTCAAAAAGAAGTCGAAAGGATCATGCTATGTTTGTAGAAAACTTGGACATTTTGGTAGAGATTCTAGACACAAAAAGCTATTAAAAAAGGAAGGAAATGTATATTACGTTGAAGACATTATCGCTACATTGAGCGAAATCAATGTAATTCAAAGTAAAGTCTCAGGATGGTAGTATGACACGTGTGCAACTGTCCATTTATGCTATGATAAGCCACTCTTCAACATATATGATGAATTCATTGATGAAAAATAGATTCAAATGGAAAATGAAGGACGCTCCAAGGTATTTGGCAAAGGCAATATTGAGCTCATCCTCACTTCTGGAAAGATGATAACTTTGAGAAATATACTTCATGCCCTAGATATGAACAAAAACTCAAAAAGTGGTGTTCTTTTAGGAAAACTCATATTCAAATCTGTATTTGAATTAAGAAAACTTGTACTAACCCAAAATGGTTATTTTGTTGGAATTGACTATACAAATGATTGGAATGGTCTAATTATGTACTATTGAGAGCAACATTAATAAAAATAAATGTTATGCTTATATTGTTGATTCTTTTTCTTTATGACATGATAGTTAGCACATTCCGACATTTATGAATTAAATTGCATGTTAAATAGAGGTGGAAATAGATAATTTATAACTTTCGTGGATGATCGTCCAAGATATAGTTATGTTTACTTTTTAAAATATAAAGATGAAGCCTTTTAATGCATTTAGAATTATAAGAATGAAGTTCAAAATCAATTAGGAAGAAAGTAAAAGATTCTAAGAAGTGATTGGGGAGGAAAATATTTCTCATTGAATTCAACGTGTTTTGTGAACAGCATGGGATTTACAGCAAAGTTCTGCACCATGAACATCTCAACAAAATGGATTAGCAGAAATGAAAAATAGAACATTCTTAGAAATGATAAATTTAATTTTATTAAATGTTGAATTGTCTTTTAATTTATGGGATGAAGTTTTACTATGTGCTTGGCATATAGTCAATAGAATATCTTTGAGAAAGAGTAAGGTTTTTTCCGTATGAACAATGGAAAGGTAAGAAACCAACCATAGAATATTTCAAAGTGTGGGGGTTTCTTGCTTATTGCAAAAACATGGATCCAAAAAGAATCAAATTAGGTCCTAGAGGCATAAAATGTGCTTTGTCGGATATGCCTCAAATAGTAGGACCTATGGGTTTTTAATTTTGGAATCAAACGTTATTATAGAAACTACGGATGGAGTTCTTCGAGAATAATTTGACAATAAGAAGCTCTCATGAAACTCAAGTAGACATTCTAATTTCTAGTTCTAAGGATGTCGAACAAACAAGTGAACTTCAAAGAAGTAAAAGAATAAGAAAAGAGTTTAGGGTTGGACGAAATAGAATCCCAACTTATTTCATTTCACTTAGTAGAAGGAGATATGAAGGATGTTGTAAGAACAATTTCATTTGTTCTTCAAGTTGAAAGTGACTATAAAACTTACAAAGAAGCAATAACCTATAAAGATTGTATATTTTGGAAATATGCAATAAATGATGAGATGGATTCTATTATATGAAATATCTTGAAAATTTTCAATTTACCAATAAGTTTAAAACCAATTAGTTACAAATGGGTGGTTAGAAGAAAATATAATTCTAATGGAACATTTAACACCTATAAAGCTATATTTGCCCATGTTTGGTCTAGGAATAACTAACATTCTTTTTCCTTAAATTCATTTTCAACCACACATTTTTATGGGATTCACCACTTTTCAACAACTTTTTAACCACATATTCAAAATTTTCTTCAATTTCTCCTACACCAAAGAGACTCTTAGTAGCTAAATGGTATAAGCAAAAATAATAGATTGACCATTTTGACTTCTGCATTTGTAGCTAGAATAATCTCAATTATCATACTATTTGCGTTGTCATTCAATCATAATTTGTATGTTCATCAAATGAATATCGAAATGACATTCCTAAATGGAGACCTTGACGAGGAGGTCTACATGGAACATCCGGGAGGGTTTTTCTACCAGGGAATGAACATAATGTATGTAAATTAGTTACGTCACTATATGATTTAAAACAAGCACTTAAAAAGTGGCATTATAAATTTGATTTCACCATCCTGTCACATGGCTTTACTCATAGTTTAGTTCATAAATATTTATATACCAAGGTGCATGATAATATATTTATATTTGTATGACTCTATGTTGATGATATGTTAATCATTAGTAAGAACATGGAAGGATTTAATAAAACAAAGAGGTTTCTATTATCCACATTTAAAATGAAGGATCTTGGAGAAGTAGACACAATCCACGGAATCAAAGTTAGAAAGGATTGTTGACCACAAAATCTGGTAGGACCTTGGATCAATACGTCTCAGCTTCTCCCTCTTGAACACGTGGACTTCCTGGGCACTTGGACAAACGGTTAGTGTGCAACGGGGTTGAGGTGGCTCCTGCTTGCACTCCGACGCTCAAGTCAGTACCCACTTAAAGTAAATATAATTTGGATGTGGGAAATATAAATGTGTAAAAGAAAAAAGGGAGTGAGATTTGTATATTATGTTTAAATATGAGTTACCAACCTCTTACTCGAAGATAGAAGTGATCTATTTATAGAAGAAATAGTTATCTTGGATTGTGACATGTGTTATTCTTTACACATGGCAAGATCTTAACCTTTCATGAGGTAAACCATTTCTTTGGCTATAATCATTACAACATGTCATAGGGTTAAAGGAGTCATCAAATCCATTTAAAGATGTTATCACATAAAGCTGTCTTTTGCAGACAAGTCATCTCACGCTGTCTTGTCACCTTTCCAGGGTACTCACCCTGGCATAGGGTCACCCCCGACATAGAGTCACCCCGACATATGCTTACCTCGGCATAATATCACCTCGACATAGGGTTTTCAAGCATAGCATCACCCCAACATAGGGTTGCTGAGCATGGCATCATCCCGGCATAGGGTTACCTCGACATAGCATCACCCATGCACATAAAGAGTCCAGCAAGTTTGGCATCCACAATCCGGCTTGTGGGTCCTGATGTGATTGGATGTTTTGTGGATCCCCCTGGTGGCCTATATGGATGACATGTCATGTCCAATTAGGCATGACTGTAACACTAGTCTCTTAACTCTGGTTGGTTCATTTATGTGCGAACTGGACTTGAAAATACAAGGGATCGAAGATGATGGAATGTGCGTATACTCTAAGAAATAACTAGAGTAGGAAATATATAAAAACTCCTTCTTGCAAGACATCACCAGAATGGAAAGAAATAAAATATGTTTTGCATGGTAAAGACTTGCCCAAGAGGAATAATATGGGCACTTGAGCGCGTGCTTTAATATAGTTTGGACACATGGGTCCCTATATGAACACTTGAAAACCCTTTCAAGCAGATTTTCTTATTTATATTAAGAGAGTATTGGGCTGTGTTATTCAAAATTTGAAAGTGTATCTTTTTTCCAAATAACAAGAATATCCGAGCGTGCCTCAAATTTACAAGGACTTATAGGCTCCTATTCGATAATAGCAATATCCCGAGAATGCCTCAAATTGGAAGGGAATTATAAGGTTTTCTTCAATAACATTGAAGATCTTATGCGCTGACCTCGATGTGTGAGGACTAGTAGCCTGTCTAGATAGTAGAGAGAATATGCTCAATTTGAGCAACTGGAGGGCTTATAAGCCTGCCTCATTGTACGAGGGCTTAGAGCTTGTCGTGATAATATATAAGACATCTCATTTGTACATGTGTATCTTTGGAGACTATAAAACAACGTATATATACGTTGTGTTGACATATGTGTATATGCTCTTTAGTCCCTTAAATTGGAAGTCTCAGGCATTCATGGATGGAGTTTGAATTTATAGCGTTTGGATGTTTCGCCTGGAGTGGAATCAACCAATGATGGAGTCCTTTGTAGAAAGAGTTAATTGAAGGGGTCCTTCTCTTGGAAGGGATGAGCCCTTCTCTTACAAGGAGTCAATTGGAGTAGTCCCTCTTTTGGAAGGAGTCCCTTGAAGGAGTCCTTTTCGTGGAAAGAGTCCCTTGAAAGGGATGCCTCTAGGATAGAGTGAATTGACGTAATCCTTCTATTGGAAGGAGTCCCTTTGAAGGGGTCCCTCTTGAAGGGAGTCAATTGACGTAGTCCTTCTTTCAGAAGGAGTGTCTTGAAGGAGTCACTTGGAAGCGGTCCCTCTTGAATGTACATAATCCTTCCCTTGGAAGGAGTCACTTAGAAGCGGTACCTCTTGAAGGGAGTCAATTGACGTAGTCCTACCCTTGGAAGGAGTCCCTTGGAAGATGTCTCTCTTGGAGGGAGTCAATTGATTAATCCTTCTCTTAGAAAGAGTCCCTTGAAGGAATCCTTCTCTTGGAAGGAGTCCTTCTCTTGAATGGAGTCAATTGACATAGTCCTTCCCTTGGAGGGGTCCCTCTTGGAAGGAGTCAATTGACATGGTCCTTCACTTGGAAGAGTCCCTTGAAGGAGTCCTTCTCTTGGAAAGAGTCAATTGACGTAATCCTTCTCTTGGAAGGAGTCCCTTAGAAGGGGGTCCCTCTTGGATGGAGTCAATTTACATAATGCTTCTCTTGGAAGAAGTCCCTTAAAGGAGTTCTCTTGAAAGGAGTCACTTGGAAGCGGTCCCTCTTGAAGGGAGTCAATTGACGTAATTCTTCCCTTGGAAGGAGTCCCTTGAAGGAGTCCTTCTCTTGGAAGGGGTCCCTCTTGGAGGGAGTCAATTGACGTGGTCCTTTACTTGGAAATAGTCCCTTGAAGGAGTCCTTCTCTTGGAAGGAGTCAATTGATGTAGTCCTTCCCTTGGAATGAGTCCCTTGAAGCAGTCCTTCGCTTTGAAGGAGTTCCTCAGAAGGGGTCCCTCTTAGAGGGAGTCAATTAACGTAGTCCTTCTCTTAGAAGAAGTTCATTGAAGGGGTCCATCTCTTGGAAGGAGTCACTTGGAAGTGGTGATTGACGTAGTCCTTCTTTTGGAAGGAGTTCCTTAAAAGCGTCCTTCTCTTGGAAGGAGTCCCTCTTGGAGGGAGCCAATTGACATAGTCCTTATCTCGGAAGGAGTCCCTTGGAAGGGCTCCCTCTTGGAGGGAGTCAATAGACATAGTCCTTCCCGTGGAAGGAGTCCTTCTCTTAGATGGAGTCCCCTAGTAGAGGTCATCATGTGATGAGGTTCTTTTTGATAGGGTCATCATGTGATGGGGTCTCTTTTTTAAGGGGTCATCATGTGATGAGGTCTTTTTCGAAGGGATCAACATGTGACGATGTCCTTTTTGAAGGGGTCATCATGTGACGATGTCCTTTTTTAAGGGGTCATAATGTGAGGAGGTCCTTTTTGAAGGGGGTCATCATGTGAGAAGGTCCTTTGTGAAGTAGGTCATCATGTAATGAGGTCCTTGAGCCATGTCACTTAGGCAATATGGAGGGCTTCTTGAACCATGCTACTTTGGCAATATGGAGGGATTTTTGAGTCATTCCACTTAGGTAATAAGAGGGATTTCTGAGCCATGCGACTTAGGCAATAAGGGTGACTTTTTGAGCCATGTCACTTGGCAATATGGATGGCTTATTGAGCCATGCCACTTAGGCAATAAGAGGGGCTTCTTTATCCATGTCACTTAAACAATATGGAGGGCTTCTAGAGCCATGCCACTTAGGCAATATGGAGGGCTTCTTAAGCCATGCTACTTGGGCAATAAGATGGACTTCTTGAGTCATGCCACTTAGGCAATATGAAGGGCTTCTTGAGCCATGCCACACAGGCAATAAGGGGGCTTCTTGAGTCATTCCACAAAGGCAATAAGGGGGCTTCTTGAGCCATGTCACTTCGGGCAATAAGATGGGCTTCTTGAGCCATTTTTATCAATCCTTTTCAAGATGTTTCTACCCCTTTTTCGAGGTTAATAAACTTGTGTTTCAAAGTTTTAGGTCTTGTTCAAGGTTGATAGACTTATGTTTCAAAATTTTGAGCCTTTTTCATGTTCGATTAACTTATATTTCGAAGTTTTGAGCCTTTTCCAAGGTTGATAAACTTATATTTCAAAATTTCTAGACATTTTTAGAGGTTTTCCAAGCATTACCTACTTTTTTGGCCGACACAGAAAAAAAAACCCGAGTGGCTTGGTGATCTTCTTTATGAAGTTCCTTTGAGTGTAAAGGACTTTTCTTCTATACCAGTCTTATGTGATTGTCAAAGCCACATTAGCTCTAGCACATAATGATGTATATAATGGTAAGTTTAGAAATATGAGTCTAAGACATTACTATGTGAGAAAATTAATCAAGCATAGGGTAATTTCTCTCACATATGTTAAGCCGAGTAAAAATTTAGCAAATCCACTAACCAAGCCTCTAGAAAGAGAGTCAGTAAGATCAACATCGAGCATGATGGGGTTGAAACTCCTTGATTAAAAGATTATCCAATGATGAAAACCTTACCTACTATACTAAACAAGTATATTAAGGTTCCAAAAAAAATCGATAAGTGGATATTCGCAACACCAAAAATTGAGACCCTATCCTCAATGAATAATCTTGGTTGTTATAGTTGGAGTGTTAAGTTTATAAACTCTTAATGAAATTATGTATGGGGTATAAGTATCTATAAATGTAACAAAGATATTGGAAGAATTTCATCCATACGAACTTCAAGGTGATTTCACCTAAATAGAGTTAGATTTTCTCTCTTAAAAGTTCAAAAAATAAGATAAGCGCAAGGCCATAACAGCACTAAGCAAGTTAAGAAAAACTTGAGAAACATTGACACAAGTTTGTGTGTTTTCACCGGTGTTGTCATACGGAATAATCGGTTCAAAGCTTACACGCTACTTGAAATTTGGATAACACTCTATGAGGATTACACTATGTTTAGCTTCAAATCTAAAGATATCTAATCCTTATGCATAAATGTTGCTAGTTTGGATTTGAGAAAAATGTAATTTTGAACAAGTGGGGGGTTGTTATATATCTTTGTTCAAAATCATAATTGGGCATCAAAAGTGGATGGTATGAAGGACTTGGTCCAAAAGAATTTGAATTGGAATTCGTTTACAAATATTCCCAAGCGATCGCTTGGCAATGTGATGAGCAAACACCATGTTACACTATCAAACCCGAGGACAAAACATATAACCAAGTGATCACTTGGTTGAAATTTTATAGCCGTTAGGTTAAAATGTTGAAAATTGGTTTCGGCATTTTTCATGAAAAGTTACCAACTTTTCATGAATGGTTTGCTTGATTCATGATATATGATTGAAGATCTATAAACATGAGTTAGATCTTCCTTCCAATTAAGAAGAATTCAGTCTATAACTTCACTTTGATTGAACTAAATCTAATTTTTCTACAAACTTAAAACTACTCCTTGTTTTCACACAAGTTCTTGAAAAATTACTTTATACTTGCCTCCGTTTGGTTACATTGTGAGGTTTATAAACTGGTTTATTTATTTTTTTTAGGTAAAAAGTAGCGGTTGAAAGTTGGAGAGAGAAAATCTGTGTAGTTAGCCTCTGTTCAGCAAGTTGGTTTTTTTGGATTATAAACCAATTTATAATCACACAATCTCTCAAACCACTTTTTAACCACACACATTTTCTCTCCACTTTTCAACCACACATTTTATCTAGAAAATACAAATAAACCAAATTATAGTCACTTATAATTATCCGAACAAATGCAAAAAAGTGGTTTGTGAAAATTGTTTATTTTATAAACTAGTTTATAAACAAATTTATTTGGTTTACCAAACGAATATTCTTCTTGAAGGCTTGATTAATACTACAATTTTTTTGTCTGTTATTGTTAGAAAACAAACTTATCTCAAGAGGTTGGAGATGAAATCATCAAATATCATATAAAGAATCATGAACCAGTAACATCATATTATTACACCTGAAATCTAGGAAAATCCGGAAATCAATGAAAGAACACCAAAAATGGAATAGAACGATAGGCTTAAACAAGTGACAACACGTTGTCCTAAAAGTACATTTGCCTCCTCTAAGTCGAGATGCTAAAGTGTTCAATAGAAAATGATTTAGAGGATTAATCAACCCTACAAACCAAGTATTCTTAAGCACAAAAAATACATGGAAGTGAAACAAAGAACAATTGAAAATGAGTATGTATTTTGGTGAAAATGATCTCTATAATTTATGAATGTTATCTCTTGTTCTTCCATATTGTTTATGATCAATATAACATCCTATATATAGTAGTTAATCCACTTTTTATGAAAGTATACATCACTTGGACAAAAGGGCACCTTTTGGCATAAAAAACCAACTTAGGCACTAAGAGCTTGTTTGATTTTCATCAAATATTTCTCATTTTTCTATAGTACTCAATCTCAACCATTCATTAAATGTCAAAACCACAATATTTGATTTTACAACCAAATCTCAACCATCAATTCTCCTAAAAATCACTATTCATTTCAAAAAACTCATTTTAACTAAAATCAAACACACACTAAAAGGTGCCTGCAAAAATACTGTTCGCTCCGCAAGTGCACGGGTCGCGCAAGTAATAAAGTGGACGTGAGTCCAAGTATCGATCCCATAGAGATTGTTGTAAATTGTATTTTAGATTACGAATCCTTAACTGGAACAAGAAAAACTTTGAATTTGAGAATTTTGATTTTTAAATTAAATTAAAGATTAAACTAAAAAAAACAAGAAAATTTGATTTATGAAAACTTATGAAATAAACTTGTTAAAATTGTAAATCCACTTTGTTCCGTCATCCATATTTAGTATTAAACATTTAACAATGGGAAATTGAAAATCCATGTTCCTTATGTTTTTAAAACCCTCTTTCGAACGGTAAATTAAAACATTTTTCTATAAGGAATTTGACTATATTTCTATGACAATCCAAACATATAGAAAAGCATTATCGATTTATGAACACTTTTTGGAATTACACAAAGTATAGGGGTATATTTCTATCCCCTATCAAACCTTGTGGCAATTAACTCAAGTCCAATAATTTCCTACTCTTTTGAACATAGAAAATTATCACAAGTATCAAATAATCATTCGTACACAATTATAGATGAAAATAAATACACAATCAATTGCTCAAATTCAAAAAAAGCTTAAATTAAATACTAAATCAAAACATTGAATCCGGTAAACAAAGTATCATCACAATCCTAACAATTAAAAACCTAGCCTAGATACATGATAGAAAATAAGTAGAAAAAAAAGTAAATGGATGTCACCCTGTTCATCTTCTTGGAATTATATCTTCAATCTTGATTTTGGCGTGGTTTGGATACTCCAGCAATTGGACAGCGTTTTGGCATGAATTATGATGATTGAAAACCCCTAATTTCATACCTCAAGTCCTGTATTTATAGCTTGGGTTGAAATATAGGTAACATGGAAGAGAAGAATTCTGAAAACCCGTCGAAATTGGCTTCCAAAAGAGTTCCAACCGAACAAGAGAAGTTACCTTCGTGGGAGATCTTTTTGCCACTGCACAGTATTCAGTATTTTGGTCATATCTTTCTATTCTCTTATCCAATTGTGGTGATTGAAATTTCTTTAGAAAGATAACTTAAATAGATACAATTCTTCCTCAAATACGATTCTCCCAATTCGAATTTTTACTGCCCCAAAATTAGGTTTTAAATTCTGACTAAAAATCTGCCCGAAAATCTTGTGTGATTGGAATGAATATATGGTAATATTCTTATCATATTCCTTTCCTTTTTAACATTTAATTGCATCCAATTGACTCCTAGCAATATTCAAGTATGGTATCATGGTCCGAATCAATCATTGAGTATTTTCAATTTGGTCCTTTTTCATTTGATTTGTATACTTTAGTCCTTGAACTTCTAATTTCTTCTAATTTGGTTTTTTCTTTGATTTTTCTTCCAATTGGCCCTTTGATTTACTTCATCAACTCTTAATTTTCACATTTTAGCTCTTTTATCATCCAAATGACTTGTTTTTTGCTTCAATTCCATTGTTTTCTCAACTTTGAGGTTTTTTCCTGAAATACAAACAAATATTAATTAAATAAATAGCAAATATTCTTAAACAAACACATAAAATCCTATTTTTAGGATAGAAATAAGTGTATAAAATACACATATCAACACCCTCAAACTAGAATATTGTTCTTCCTCGAAAAAAAAAATAAAACTAAACTATAAAGATAAAACTGCAAATAACAAATGTTTTTATTTTTGTTAACTCATTTACCATGTGCTTCAATAATCCAAATTGTCGATTCACTTTAGAGAAGAAATATGAACAACAAAAATTATTTTCATTCATCCGATGCTCAACTTTATTTTGTGTGTGTGTGAATAGCCAAAAATCGAATGCAAACTCATGTAAAAATATACTTGACAGTGTGTGACTAGTCATGCAAAAATAAGCCTGAATCACATGTGGTCAACAATGATTTTCTTTTGATTTTCCTTACACTCTCATGGATGATCATAACCTTACTGCTTTTCTCTCATATCCCGAGGTCTTTCCTATTAATGTGATTTTTAAACATTATAAATTGCATTTTTTCACACGAGGTAGTTAGGATTAGACAAGTATGCATGACAGACCAAGAATAATTAACAAAACGTTTGGAATTTCAATCAACAAAGCTTATACCATTTTCATTCCATTTTTCTTTTATTTGGACGACTTTTTATTTTAATGTCTTTATCTTTTACCATCTTTGTGCAATACTTTACATACTTGCTTTCTATATGACCCCTGTAGCGAGCTTTAGGTCGTCGGCTCCCAACTCAGTTAAACTTAGGGTACCAAGTTCAGAGTGTAGCGATCGAGAAATTTCTGAATTTATAATAAATAAATATTTTATTTGCTAAAAACGGTGTCTCTATAATTTAACCCATTATTTAAAGTTCACGTACGTTATTTAGCCAAGTTATAAATTTTGAGCCGAAAATAATAGATTTTTAGTCTAACTTGATTTTACATCCAATAAATTCAAAATCTATTTTTTTTTTTTTTTTCTAAATTCCAATTTCATTCTTATTCAAATTAAAATTTCAGATAATCTTATTTCAAATTTGAGTTTATCAGTCTATTAAAACTTCAAATTTAAATTCACCATTTTATCTTGGCAAATAATGATAATCATCCTACCCAAAATTTACTCAACCAAGTTCATCCACCAGAAATTTATCCACGGTTACAATTCCAATTCAAACGAAAGACAAATCCATCCAACCATTATAACTGCACTCCTAATCAATTCTCGATCACCCACGGCACTACCACAACATTAAGGTATATTTTTCAAGATTTTCTACTTTCGTTTCTCCATGACTGAACCAAACCCCAGTTGAACTCAGTGCCGAATCTCCATAGCTTACTGTCTACCACGACCAACACCAATCTGCAACTTCACACCACAGAACCCAACCATGCTCGCTATACTCACTGACGAACCATCATCATCATCATCATCATCAACCAACACTGGCGGAACCATTATCACCACCGCGAGTCACCCCTCATCGAGACAACACCTCGACCGCACACCACAGCCCACCTCCCAAAATTCCTCAAAAAAACTCAAAGAAAAACCCAAGGAGATCAAGAAATAAACCCAGAAAACCCAATGCTTACCTCACCGCCGTCTTATTTCCGAACCACCGTCGAAAAAACCCACGAATAGCCTCGAATTTCCCTCGATTTCTCACCCAGACTCAGCCCAAAATTCATTTTTCTTGCATACCCGTGTACCCTTAGTGCCCTTGCTTCACGTCGACGGTATTTTCGCCGGCATTGCCGTCGGCAATTGGACTTGGAGGAGGGGTTCCACCCCCTCCATCACACCCTCATCTCTCTCTATCGGATATATAGAGAGAGAAGAGAGAGAGTGTGATATATATATATATATTTTATAATTTGATTTTTGCCTCTTGGGTCCTCAAGTTTTAAAACTAATTATTTTGATCCCAAATCATGTTTTAAAATGTATTAAGTCCAGCCTTAAGTTTTAAACTTATTATTTTGGTCCCAGATTATTTTAAGCAGCATTTTAATGAGTCCTTTAATTTTTGAAAAACTCTATTTTAGTCCGCAGATTTTAAAATCATTCATTTTAAATCCAAACTTTAATTTTATTTCAAACTTTGAATTTCTAGAAACTAATTTAAATTTTATTTTATTTTTTCTAGACGAGTTGTACGGCGTTCTAGAGAATTGAAATATATTTTCCCGCTCAACCACACTCGTAGAGAATTGAGGTAGACTCGCCCCCATTAATTTGTTTACATTTTAATTGCACGTTATATACTTCATGTGACTTATGTGCATTATTTGCATAAGATGAGACGGGAATTTATATTTCTTATGAAATATTTGTGTTATGAGCATGCCATAACTTATATGCATTTTAAATGCATGAGATGAGACGAGCATATGATTTTGTTATGCTTTGACATAACTTATGTGCATTTATTGCATGAGACGAGACTACCCACACCCTATGTTACGAAAGCCTATTATTATGATGAAGTTGTCACTATATAATTGCATGTTTATGTGTTCAATTTTTATGTAAATTTATTAATCGACGATGAGTCTACTGAGTATTTCAATGAAATGCTCACCCATTTTTAATAACAATTGCAGATGTTGGAGATGGAGGCGTATGATGGGCAGGCCGTGGCATTAATAATTGAATAATCAAATTTTATTCTTGTTTCAGTTGAATGTTCCTAATTCGAGAAATGTTGAGATTTTGAACAATTATCTTTGTTTTGAAATGTCTTAGAAAATATTATTTTATCAAATTTGAGAATATTGAAATTTATCAGTTTTTGAATTTATTTAAATAAATCTTGCCAATTAGAAATGTTATTTTATTCCACATAATATTATTTCAAAAATTAGACGAGACGATGACGTGACGAGTCGGGTGATTAGAACCCGGGGCGTCACACAGAGAACCCTTCAGACTCGATTACCCTAGTCATAAAGGCATAAATAGAAAAGTTAAAGATGTTTTAGCATCTTATGTGTAAGTCAACTCTCCGTACTTGCTTTCTAGTTGATCCCTGTAACGAGCTTTAGGTCGGCAGCTTCCAAGTCAATTGAGCTTAGGGTACCAGGTTCAGAGAACCCCTCAGACTTAATTACTCGAGTCAAAAAGGCATTTGAAGAGAACAATAAGACCTTCAACATTTTTCTATTTTAATGTTGGTTATTATAGTGCATATCTGTTGATCAAAATCCCTTACGCTAAAGATGCAAAATTAAAACTTCAGATCCTCAATCCATCAATGTCTACTCATATAGTACCTTCTCACCCCCAAACTGCTTCTAGTTCTACATTTCAGGTCGGGATCTAATTTCTTAAAGTTTGGGTTTTTTTAGTCAATTCTATGTTCTAAGTGCACAAGTTTACCCCACAAGTATCAAGCATCTTCCTACACAAGTTATTATTCGAAAATGGCTATGTGCTCATGTTTGATTAAAGTCTTATATGGATGAATGTTAAGAAAAAATTAGCTTGCATGTTGCCCAATTTTCTAAATAAAGAATAAAATTCAATTCAAATCATGTCATAAGCAATAAATAAATCAACAAAAAATTTCAAAATTTTCACTTTTCATGATTTTTTTCATTTTTCAATTTTTTCATTATGATTTTTCTACCCCAAAATCAAATGAATATTGCAAAATATGCACATGAATGAATATGGCAATAATATGCACATGAATGAGATTTCCACCCCCAAACTAGAAATTTACATTGTCTTCAATGTATTCAAAGCAAATAAATAAATAATTAAGCATAAAATAATAAGAGGGGTCAAGTACTTCCCGGGTTTAGAGAGGCGGTTTCTCATTTTGAAGCTTTTGACTTGAATGCTTGGTTGGATGAAATAACCATTTACTTCGTTTTCCATGTTTGGCTTGAAGTGCCCCATGATAATAGTTTCCTTGCAAACAAGAATTAATGATCATTAGAAGCATAAATATCACATAGGAACTAAAGCAATTCAACTAAATACACCCAAACTAGGACTTCGAAAAATATGAAATTTTTGAAAAGTGATCGACCACTGATTTTCAGCCCTTGACATCGCCTCAGAAAAAATAAAAATTTCTCTAGACATGTCCCGGGCATATGAAAGTACATAACTTGGTCTATAACATATAAAAACATCATATTTGGAGTGCATATGGGTTATGAAAAGATGTGACAAAGTGGGTGCAGCGAATCTGAAATTTTGGGTTGTGGTGCAATGGTGCCTGCAATGGCCTTGCAATGATGTGCTTTGTAGTGCAATGATGTCCAATTTGAGTTTCATACCTTAAATCAGTGTAAACAATGAATAGATGATGCACAAATGATGTATAACATATAGTGAATGTGATCATCCAAAAAGAATTGCAAAAACTCAACAAAACATTCATTGTATAATTTAATCAAACACCTTGTGTGCATGTGAAGAATTCAAAGAATTGCATAGAGTTGGAGACTTGAATTTACCCATAATTTTTCACTTATAAACTCACAATTCAATACTCCAATTCTAGCCTAAACCCCATCACCAATTATTCACAATATCAAATTCCACAAAAACATATGAAGAACACTAATATTAAGAAAAATCTTGTAAAAATGTGGAAAAGTTTAATATGTCTACATGTCCTAAACTAGGTTCTCATGTTGAAAATTGTCATGATAAACAACAAAGTAAATTCAAATGCAATTAAAACTAAAAGAGCTAAAACACGCAAAATGGAATACTAGAATTACTTAAAGCACATAACAACTCAATGCATACATTCTAAACATACTAGTACTCCTAAAATCCAATGTCAAGCATCTAAACAACTAGAAAGCAAATAAATAACTCAAAAGCAATAAATAAGACAAACTAAGGAAAAAGATATTGAAAAGTTGGGTTGCCTCCCTACAAGCGCTTCATTTAAAGTCTAGAGCTAGACTTTTTGGCAAACTTTTCAAAGTGGCATGAAACATGATGTTAAGGCCCTATAATTTGCCTTGACCCCATACTCAGCTTGTTCCCATAGACAAATATGCTGTGCTACGTCAATTTTTGAGCAGTTTTCAAGTAGTGTATTTTGATTCACTAATAGAAACATGTCAAATGTTACTTTCTCATCCTCCACTCGAAGCATGACCTGCCCCTTTTCCACATCAACCAAGGCTCTAGCAGTAGCTAGAAAGTGTTGGCCTAAAATCAGTGGCACTTTACTATCTTCCTCCATGTCTAGAATCACGAAGTCAACAGGGAATATGAATTTGTCCACTTTAACTAACACATCCTCAATGACTCCATATGGATATCGAATGGAGCGATCAGCTAGCTGCAAGATATTGGGCTTGGTTTTGGGTCCCCTAATCCTAGCTTCATATAGACTGAAGAGACATCAAATTTATGCTTGCACCAAGGTCACATAAAACTTTGTTAAATTTTAAGTCACCAATGATGCAAATAATTGAAAAACTCCATGGATCTCTTAGCTTAGGTTGTAGCTTCTGCTGCAAGATGGCGATGCACTCTTCATTCAGGGACACCTCTTCAAGTTCCTCAAGTTTTCTTTTAGTTGACATCATCTTTTTCAGAAACTTGGTATAAATAGGGATTTGGGTGATTGCATCTAAGAAAGGAATGTTAATGTGCAGCTTTTTGAGTATGTCGAGAAATTTGTTGAATTGCTGATCCTCCTTGGTCTTTTTCAACCTTTGTGGGAATGGAATAGTGGACTCATGAGGCTTAATTGTCAATTTCAGCTCATGACTCTCTTTCTTCTTATCAGATAGCTTCTCAGGTGCCTCAACCTGTTTTCCCTTCTCTTCACCTGGATTTTGAACATGAACCTTAGGCAATTTTACCCCACTGCATGTGGTAATTGCATTTACTCCTTATTTCTCTTTCCAACCTTTCAGTCTTTGGGAAAAAGGAGTGGGTGGTTCATAAGCTCTGTCACATGGAGCAAAAGTGATTCTTCCTGGCACAAAATCTACCTCTCTTTCAACAGTTTTGATTGCCATCACTTGCTCCCTAGGATTAACCTCAGTGTTACCAGGAAGTGTACCAGAGGCTCTGTTTGCTAAAGCCTAAGCTATTTGACCAACTTGGGTTTCCAAGTTTTTGATTGAAGTTTGATGATTTCGCATTTTAGTTTCAGTCATTCTCATAAATTGGTCAGTTTTTGTCATGAACTGATTAGTTTTAGCCATAAACTGATTGGTCTGGCTCATGTACTCGTCAGTCTTCTCCATCAATTTCACGACCATCTCCTCAAGTTGAGGTTTCTTCTCCACTACCCGCTGTGGAGGGGTTTGCTAGCCTGTTCCATTTTGATTATCCCTCTATGAGAAGTTAGGGTGATTTCGCCAACCAGGATTATAAGTGTTGGAGTATGGATTATTTAGACGATGTCCCCCTTGTACAAAGCTGACCTGCTCACCTTGAGCTACCAAAATTGGACAATCTAATGTATTGTGATTGGCCCCCACATTCCTCACATCCAGTTACTACACTTTTCACTGAATGGTTGGTTTGTATGAAATTCATCAAAGAGTCTATTTTAGCAGACAATGCCAAAACATCATCCACTGCATAAACTCTTGTTGGTTTCTTTTCGATTGTTCTCTCATATGCCCACATTGCATTGGTATTGGCTATTCTCTCGAACAATTCAAGTGCTCCATCAAGAGTTTAGGTGGTTATTGATCCATTGGATAACGAATCAACAAGACTCTTGAATTGAGGGAGTAAGCCAATGTAAAAGTACCTTACCTGCTCATTTTTAGGTAATCCATGTTGAGGGCACTTTCTAAGCATGATTTTAAACCTATTCCATGCTTCATCAAATGACTCAGGCTCTTGTTGATGAAAAATTCTTATATCATGTCTGAGTTTAGCGACTTTGGCTGGAGGCATGAACTTTGTGCAAAATTTTTGGGCCAAGTCATTCCAAGTTGTTATACTTGCAGGAGGATGGGAGTCTAACCAATCTATTGCCCTATCTTGTAAGATATATGGAAACAACCTAAGTCTTATGGCATCATGTGACACACCCTGATATTTAAAATTCTCACACGTGTCAAAAAATTTAGACACGTGTACATGTGGATTTTTGTTGGGTTTGCCATAGAATTGATGTCCATATTGAAACATATTTATCACATTGGTCTTTAATTGGAAGTTTGCGAGACCAAAAGGTGGATAAACTATGCTTGATTGGTTTTGGACAATTTGTGGGGTCATGAAATCTTCTACAAGTCTATTCCCCTCATCATCTGGCTCAACACCAGGTAAAGCCAGATTATTGGTTGCCATATGTTCCTCTCTTTTTTCTTCTATTTATCCAGTTCCCTAGCTTCTCTTAATCTGTGGTGTAAAGTACAATCTATTTTCGAGTCAACTTCGAAAAGATTCCCGTTTTTCGAACGTAACATATACAACTAAAAGAAAAACAACTAAACTAGTGATTAAATTAAAATTAAAATTAGAATTTAAAATCCTAGAATAAAAAAAATGGTAAAAAGACCGAATTAGTGAAAATAATCTAAAAATAAATTTAAACTACAATCCCCGGCAACGGCGCCAAAAACTTGTTCGCTCCGCAAGTACACGGGTCGCGCAAGTAATAAAGTGGACGTGAGTCCAAGTATCGATCACACAGAGATTGTTGTAAATTGTATTTTAGATTACGAATCCTTAACCAGAACAAGAAAAACTTTGAATTTGGGAATTTTGATTTTTAAACTAAATTAAAGATTAAACTAAAGAAAACAAGAAAATTTGATTTATGAAAACTTATGAAATAAACTTGTTAGAATTGTAAATCCACTTTGTTCCATCATCCACATTTTGAATTAAACATTTAACAATGGGAAATTGAAAATTCATGTTCCTTATGTTTTTAAAACCCTCTTTCGAAGGGTGAATTAAAACATTTTTCTATAAGGAATTTGACTATATTTCTATGACAAATCCAAACCTATAGAAAAGCATTATCGATTTATGAACACTTTTTGAGATTACACAAAGAATAGGGGTATATTTATATACCCTATCGAACCTTGTGGAAATTAACTCAAGTCCAATAATTTTCTACTCTTTCGAACATAGAAAATTATCACAAACATCAAATAATCATGTGTCCACAATTATAGATGAAAATAAGTACAAAATCAATTGCTCAAATCCATAAAAAGCTTAAATTAAATACTAAATCAAAATATGGAATCCGGTAAACAAAGTATCATCACAATCCTAACAATTAAAAACCTAGCCTAGATACATGATAGAAAATAAAAAGATAGAAAAGTAAATGGATGTCACCCTATTCATCTTCTTGGAATTATATCTTCAATCTTGATTTTGGAGGGGCTTGGATCCCCTAGAAATTGGACAGCGTTTTGGCATGAATTATGATGATTGGGAACCCCTAATTTCGTGCCTCAAGTCATATATTTATAGCTTAGGTTAAAATATAGGTTACTTGGAAGAGAAGAATGCTGAAAACCCGTCCAAATTGGCTTCCAAAAGAATTCCAACCGAACAAGGGAAGTTACCTTAGCGGGAGATATTTTTGTCACTGCATAGTATTTAGTATTTTGGTCATATCTTTCTATTCCCTTATCAAATTGTGGTGATTTAAGTTGCCTTAGAAAGATAACTTAAATGGATACAATTCTTCCTCAAATAGGATTTTCCCAATTCGAATGTTTACTGCCCCAAAATTAGGTTTTAATTCTGACTAAAAATCTGCCCGAAAATCTTGTGTGATTGGAATGAATATATGGTAATATTCTTATCATATTCCTTTCCATTTTAACTTTTAATTGCATCCAATGGAATCCTAGAAATCTTCAAGTATCATATCATGGTCTGAATCAATCATTGAGTATTTTCAATTTGGTCATTCTTCATTTTGATTTGTATACTTTAGTCCTTGAACTTCTAATTTCTTCTAATTAATTTGGTTTTTTCTTTGACTTTTCTTCCAATGACCCTTTGATTTACTTCATTAACTCTTGATTTTCACACTTTAGCTCTTTTATCATCCAAATGGCTTGTTTTTTGTTTCAATTCCATTGTTTTCTTGACTTTGGGGTTTTTCCTGAAATACAAACAAATACTAATTAAATAAATAACAAATATTCTTAAACAAAAACATAATATGCTACCTTTAGGATAGAAATAAGTGTATAAAATACATTTATCAAGTACATCATGCGATCGCATGGTTTTATGCCGTGCAATCGCATAGCACACTAATTTTATGATCTATTTTTAAAATAGACCACCGTACGATCGTTTAAGCCAAGACTATGCGATTGCATGGCCTTTCAATATTTCGATTTTTCTTATTCTTTTGTCTTCTTTTCAATGTCTCTTTCTATTGATTTAATTTGTACTTTATCCATGATCTTAATAAATATTTGAACAACCATTTGAAAATACAATTTTCAACAGTTATTCCTTTAAGCACTCAAATAATGAGAGAGGGGGGGGGGGGGGGGGGGCAAATATCATTTGAGGACAACGCTTCAAACGTGTTCAAATCTTGATTCGTCTTTGTGTTTATTCACTATTTTTTATTTTATTTTATTTTTATTCTACTTTGTTTTCCATTTTTCTCCAACTAACACTTGAAGACTCAAGATTCGCAAATCATTTTCTTCTTTTTTTCTCAAAAATCATGGTGAAGTCATTCTCAATTAATAGGTATTCATTTTCTTCAACTATGAATGGCTATGTTTTAACTTTTAACTAGCAACGATGACGATATAAACCATGTTTAATTCCTAATCTCTCTCGAATAATACTAATCCTATTCACATACCCTAATTTATTACATTTCTCTGTAAATTTATACACATGTAAAAGTATTCAAGCAATCATGGTGGCATAAGCTATAGCTTAAAATTATGTGCGTAGTTTACTTCTTCTGATGTGTTTGAGGCTTTCTGAATTTTCCACTATTATGAGTTTTCGCACAAATTCCATGAACCAAGAATTTATCTTGCGTCATTTTGCTGAAATTTTAATGGACAAGTAATCTATCGCCTCCTTTTTCCAAATAAGATTTCTATGTTAATAGCTTGGAGATGGCATCTATTTCATAAATTCTTGCTGGCTTTTTGTATGTGGCTCTTTCAAAAGGCCACAATATATTGTTGGCTGCCATAGTCTCAAATTATTCCACAACTTTATTGCATGACTTGAATGTGATAGACCTATTTGAAGCTGAATTCATATATGTATGGAAAGAAGGTTCAATCCAATGTAGAAATATTTAATTTGTGAGGCCTTCTTCATGCTATTATTAGGACACTTTCTGATCATGTCCTTGAACTTTTCTCATGTTTCATGGAAACTTTCTAAATCGGCCAACTCAAAGGTTGAGGTCTCGTGCTTTAATTTAGTCACCTTTGGCAGTGAAAAGTACTTTGTGACAAACTTAAGTATGAGATCATCCTAAGTCCTAATACTTCCCTACGGTAGGGAATCAAATCATTCTCTTGCACTTTATGAAGTGTATGTTGAAAGAGTTTCGATTTGATTGCTACGTCGGACTTACCCTTAAAATTTAAATTTTGGTAGATGTATAAGAAGCGTGAGACGTGATTATGTTGATTTTCATGTAACTTTCCATATAATGATAGTCCATTCTGAAATAAGAGAATGACATTCGTCCATAGTTGATGTTTGATTGCTCAAATGCTGGACACACAATATTTGGCTGATTTGGAGCAACGTGTGCTACGGTGAATTGCCCCGAGTGACAAATCATCTTCCTCAATTTTGATCGATTGCTCAACTTATACCGGCTGCATTACTTTTTTATTTGTGCCATGATGTTCTTTTGTTGTTGTTTAAGTCTTTACTTAAAGGTTTTGTTCAATTCTCGATTAAAGGGTAAGAGATCATTGTCCTTAGAACTTGTTATGCAAGAAAATCTATAAAAGAATAAAGAATATAAGCATGTGTTCGATAAAAGTCAAATTTTGCTTTATAAACATATTAATAGATCATACAATTTTTCAAATCACTTTTCAACCATATACATTCTCTCTCTCCAATTTTCAATCACTAATTTTACTTCAAAATCATAAATAAACAAGTTTATAAATCAAATGTAGACTTAAATTGAGGCAGACTCAGGGTCACCTCAGGCCCAAGGCCAACTTGGATAATGCCCAGCGCCTCATATTTTTGGGGGCCTTATAAGAAAACCTTATCCAAATCTAATCACAACCTACCTCAAGCCCTAAACAGAACCCATTGATTTGAGCTAGGGATAGAGTAAGAAAATGTTAATTTATTGAACTAATCTCTTCAGTTTTTTCGGACCACCGCCTAGGACTATTCTAAATTGTTATGAAGTGAGCAAGATACAATTTAGGTGGGTGAATTGAGGTTTGATTGATGGGATAGTTTAAGAATGCATTGTGTTCAGAATGCGGATCGATTTAGTTAATTAACATTTGGCTTATAATTTATAAAGAACTAATCTTTGAATGTAATTGGATGCTAATTTTTATTTGTGCCCACTGTTTTCAAATGTTTCATATGTTTTTAAAGTTTTTTGTTTTTAATAATAATAATAATGTCTTTTTGGTACTTCATTACTAGTTTATAAGTTTATATTCTAAAATATTAGGGAGTAATGCATGCTTTTGGGAATAGACTTTTATTTTCATTTCAATGTTATAATCCTTATAATTAACATGTTTCAATCTTTACTATTAAGTGTATAAAATTATGTGTTAGTACTCTGTTAAGGAACCTAAAATTTTCTATTAGAGTGTCATCTTTTACATTTCCTTTACAATATTGTCCATACTCACTATCCTTATTTATATATGATGAGCTTGTCTAAAAGTTTGAACTAACTTTGCTAGAATTCCTAGAGATCCATGATCGTTAAATCGAAACTATCTGTTGCTGATCGCAAGTGTACAACTCGCACAAGTAATAAAGTGGATTGTGAGTTCAAATATCGCACGAGGATTGAATAAATTTATTATTTTAGATTATTGACCTTAACGAGAACTAACAAATCTTGATTTGAGATTTTTGTATGAAAATCAAACTAACGATTAAACTAAAAAGATAAAATATTTGATTTTTAAGAAACTATAAGAAAAGCATGATAAAATCGAGAATTCACTTTACTTCCATTATTTATGCATTAATTTAAAGGTCTAACAATAATTTGTGGGGTTTTTAAAATTCATATACCAAATATTGTTAAGACTCACTTTCAAACAAGAATTAAAATATTTTTCTACACATGATCCAACTATATTTCTATGACGAGTGAAAACATATAGAAACGCATTATAGTTTTGTGAATATTATTGAAGATAACACAAAGTATAAGGGTATATTTATATCCCTTATCAGAACTTGTGGCAATTAAAACACGTTTAATGAATTCCTAATCTTTCGAACTTAAGAAATCATCAAAATAATCATACAACTAGTGATGAAGCAATAGCATAATAATAAAATCATGAATCAATTGCTCAAACCCATGAATTATATAAATTAAACGATAAATTAATACATAAAATTCAAAAAATAAAGCTTCATCACGATCCTAAAATAAAACTTCTAGCCTAAAAATATAATTGAAGATAATTCTGAAGATAAATAATTGAAGTTCATCACCCGAATCATAATCTTGATCTTTGGTTTTTAATCTTGAACTTGGCGTTGCTTGGTTCCCTTTGTATGATTTTAGAAAAGTTGGAACCGCTATTTTGTGCATGACTTCTGGTATTTATAGCTTCAGGTGAAAACTAGGAAAAAAGAAGAAAAACCTATTGAAACCCACGATAAAAAAGCGCAGCAGTCGGCCCAGTCGAACAAGCGCGTGGCTGCGCGGCTTTGTTTTTTAGATTCTGTGTAATTCTGAGTTGTTCTTGCGACCGCACGCCTTTATAAGACGCGGTCACACAGTTTTACGTCAGGATGCAATTTTTAATTAATTTTTAAGTTGGTCCTCATGATTTAATTGCACAACAAGTCCTCTATCTTCCAATTGGATCAATTTGGTTCATGAACTTCTGATTTCTTCCAATTTGCTTCTTTCTTCTACTTTAGCTCCGCTTTGCACCTCGATTGACTTCATCAACTTCTCATTGTACACTTTAGTTCATTATCATCCAATTAATCTTTATTTGCTTCAATTTCTTCATGTTCCCGACTTTGAGATACTTCCTACAATAAAAACAAATAATAACGAAATCAATAGTAAATATTCTAAAATGATAACAATAAATCCTACATTTAGTATGGAAATAAATGTATAAAATACACTTTTCAACACCATAAGCTAGAATTGTTGTTCATCCTCAAACAAAATAAAACTAAACTACTAACAAAAAAAATTGCAAATAACAAATATTTTTGTTTTGTCAGCTTGTTTACCTTGAGCCTCGAAAATTGAGATCAACATTACACTTTAAAAGAGAAAGATGAGATATATAAAGATAATTCCAATTATTTGATGCTCGACTTCAATGTGTGTGTGTAAATAGCCAGAAATCAAATGCAAACTCATATAGAAACATGCTTAACACTGTGTGGTTAATCATGCATAAATAAACCAAAATCTCACGTGGTCAACAATGATTTTCTTTTGATTTTCCTCACGAATCTCATGAATGGTCACAATCTTATTGTTTTTCTCTCATATCCTAAGGTCTTGTGCTATTTATTTGATTTCTAAACATTCATATATTGCATTTTTTTCACACAAGGCAGTCAAGATTAGTTAAGCATGCATAATAGATCGAAGGTAAGCAAATCTCAATTCCTCACCCAGTATTTGAAGTGTTAATCAATTAAGCTTATATCATGCACTTTTTTATTGTAAATGAACGACTTTTCTATTTATGTCCATATCTTTTTATTATCTTTGTGCAATACATTTCTCATTTGCTTTCTATGTGACCGTATTCGTGAGTTTTAGGTCGGTGTCTCCCAAGTCAGATGTCATTAGGGAACTGGGTTCTAAAAATCTTAAAGACTGAATTACCCGAGTTACAAAAGCTACAAAGAAAAGTGAAAGATGTTTTAGCTTCTTGTGTATAAGTCTTCTCTGCTTTAAGTTTTCTAATTAACTCTTGTAACAAGCGTTAGGCTGATAACTCCCAATTCAGATGAATTTAGGGTATCAAGTTTTACATTCCCTTGGAAGCTTACTTGATCAAGTCAAAAAATATATGAAGAGAAGAATAAGATAATTTAATATTACGCTAGTGCTGACTTATACATGTTGACCAAAAATCCTTCAACTAAAGGTAAAAAATCAAGAATTTCAGACCATCAACCCTTTAATGCATACATATACTAACATTTTCACCCCCAAACTACTTCTTGAGTGGTTTTGTTCTAAATTTAAGGTCGGGATTTCAACTCTTAAGGTTTGGGATCTTATAATCAATCCTATGTTCAGATTGCATAATTTTGCCCCACATATATCAAGCGTTGCCCTACACTAGTAATTATTAGATAGCGACTATGTGCTCAAGTTAATAAAGTCTAACATGGATAAATGGTTAAGAAAAATCAAGTTCAATATTGCCAATTAGTCTAAGACACAGAAGTTTATCCAAATTGTGTTATAAGTAATAAACAAATCAGCAAAAAAAAATTAAATTTTTTTCTTATTTTTATGAATTTTATACCCCCAAAATCGAATGAATGTGTACATTATATCACATGAAAGAGATTCTCATCCCCAAACTAAATACGTAAATTGCCTTCAATGTATTTCAAATACATAAATCAAATAAACTCAAAATAACAAAGAGGGGGTAGGTACTTCCCGGGTTTAGAGAGATGATGTCACCATTTTAAAAGCCTTGATTTCAATATTTCTTGGCTGATTCGACCCTCTTCTTGCTTTTCCATGTTTGGCCCGAAGTGTTCTACGGTGGTGTTGCCCTTGCAATTGAGAAATAATCAATATTAGAAGTATAATTATCAAATAGGGATTGAAACAAATCAATACCAACAGCTCCAAACTAGGATATAGCAAAATTCTTAATTTTTAAAATATGGTCGACCAATGATGTTTAACCGCTGATATCGCCTCGAAAAGTGAAAAAAATTTTAGACATGCCCTAGGCATATGAAATTACATAACCTAGTTTACAACATATCAAAAATTTCAGAGCAACTGGAGTTCATTAGGGTCATGAAAAGGTATGGTCAAGTAGGTGACATGAGGCTAAAATCTAGTGCAGATGTGTCTGTAGTGACCTGACAATGTAGTGCAATGATGTCTACCTCGAGTTTTATGCCTTAAATCAGTGTAGATCATGGATGGATGATGAAAATATGATGTATAACATGCACAAAAGAGATTCATTCAAAAGGTTTTGCATAAACTCGAAGAAGAATTCATTGTGACATTTTGTCAAACACTTGGTATGTATTGAAAGAAATCAAGGGAAATCACAACTTTAGGAACTTGCATTGATTAAAAATAAATAAATAAAATCACCTAGCAATCACAATTCATAAATGCCACAACTAAACTAAACTCATACTCAATCAATTCATAATCTCAACTTCTCAATGAGCATGATGGATATTAAAAATAATGTATAATCCCATAAAATTTGAGAAATTCATACATTTGAAGAGAATTGCAAGTGATAATAAGGATGAATATGACTCATTTCAATGTGTAAAATGTGGGTAATGATTGGGAACTCAATTATGGATGATTTGGGGGAAGAAAAATGGGTTTGAAGTTATGAAATTATTAATTTTTTGTGCAAGGTATTAATCTAGGCAAACTGCCCAAATAATAACCGTGTGCATGTATGCTAGAAAGCATGTGTAGTCGCACAGGCTTAATCTAGTGTGTCGTGTTAATGATTAGGATGATGTGCTATAAAACAAGCTAAAATAATACTTAATATATCAATTCTAAAACATGTAAAATAGGAGCACATGAACTACTTAATGCATATGACAAGTCAAAATATATAGCTTAAGTATGCGAGCAATCCAAAAATGCAACGTAAAACACTAAACAACTAGAAGAAAATAAATAAAGTGAAATAAATAAAAGGTTTGAGAATTGGGTTGCTTCCCAACAAGCACTTAATTTATAGTCTAGAACTAGACTCTTTTGCAAAAATCCTTCAAGGTGGCATGAAACAAGATGTTGAGCTCTCATCATCTGCCTTGACCATGTGATCAAAATTTTCCTTTTTCCCTTGGAGAAGCAGTGGTTCAACCTCTATTTTGAAGCAGCTTTCAAGAAGTGGGCTTTGATTCTCCCTTTGTACCATGTTAAATGTCACTTGTTCATTTTCCAATCTAAATGTTACCTCCCATTTTTCTACATCAATCAAGACTCAATCAATAGTGATAAAAGGTCAGCCTAGAATCAATGGCATCTTGTTGTCCTCTTCCATATCCAAAATAAAAAGTCAGCTGGAAAAATAAACTTGTCCACTTTTATCAGCACATCTTCAAAAATTCCGTATGGATGTCGGATTTAGCGACCAGCTAGCTGTAAAATAAGTGATGTAGATTTGGGGTCTCCCAATCCTAATTTCTTATAAGATCACATAAAATTTTATTAAACTTTAAATTACCAATTATTCAAGGTATTGAAAAACTTCCTAGATCTTTAAGTTTAGGTGAAAATTTCTTTTTCAAGACTGCACTACACTCCTCAGTCAAGGATCAAACTCCTCAAGTGTCTTCTTTTTTGGAAATCATATCTTTCAAGAAATTAGATTAGCTTTGGATTTGCCTAATTGTATCAATGAAGGGAATATTGATATGCAACTTCCTGAGCATCTCTAAAAATTTATTGAATTGTTGATTTCACCTTATTTCCATCTTCCTTTTTATTGGGTGATTCCCAACTACTTCGACCTTTTTATCCTTCATTTCAATTGACTCTTTAACATGAACCTCAGGCAATTTGACTCCACTGTGTGTAGTAATTACATTTACGCCCTCGTTTTTCTGTCCAACCTTTCAACCTTTGGGGAAATGGAGTAGGAGGTTCTAACACTTTGTCTCATGGAGCAAAATTGATCCTTCTTGGCATAAAATCTACCTCTTTCTCTAGAGTCTCAATAGCTAATACCTTCTCCCTTGGATTTGTTTCAGTGTTGCTGGGTAGTGCTCCTTGTACTCTATTTGTCAAGACCTGAGCTATCTATCCAACGTAAGTATCCAAATTTCTGATTGAGGTCTGATGATTTTACAATGTAGTTTCTGTCCTTCTCATGAATTAATATGTTTTGCTCACGAATTGATATGTTTTAGCCATAGACTGATTTGTCTTGCTCATGTACTATTCGGTCCTTTCCATCAACTTTCCCAACATATCTTTAAGCACAGGTTCCTTTTCTCCATTGTTTATGTGGAAGTATATACTGGCCTGTGCTATTTTGATTATCCCTCCATGAGAAGTTAAGTTGACTTCGCCAAACCAGATTATATGTGTTGGAATATGGATTATGTTGGCGTTGTCCCCCTTGCACAAAGTTTTCCTGCTCAGTTTGACCTGCCAAAATAGGACAATCTGATTTACTATGATTAGCCCCCACATTCCTTGCATCCAATTATTGTGCATTTCACTGTATGGTTAGATTGTATAAAATTCTCCAATGAGTTTATTTTTGCAGATAATGCTGAAACATTGCCCACTTCATAAACCTCTGTTGGTTTCCATTGAACTGTTCATTCAGATGCCCACATTGCATTTGTATTGGCTATTCTCCCAAACAATTCAAGTGCTCCATCAATAATTGGAGTATTCACCGATCCATTAAATGAGGAATCTATTAGGATTTTATATTGAGGGAGTAGACCAGTGTAAAAGTATCGTACCTGATCTTTCTTAGGAATACCATGCTGAAGACGTTTCCTAAGCATGTTTTTGAACCTACTCCATACTTCATCATATGATTTTCAGTCCTGTTGCTGGAATATTGTTATATTGTGTCTGAGCTTTTCAACCATGACCGCGATAAAGAATTTTGTGGAAAATCTTTGAACTAGATCATTCCAAGTTGTTATGCTTGTAGCGGGACAAGAATCTAGTCAATCCAATACTTTGTTTCGAAAAGTATATGGGAATAGGAGAAGTCTGATGGCGTCATCTGATATACCCGAATATTTAAATATTGGCATATCTACAAGAATCTAGAGATATGAGTCTGTGGATTCTCATCAGACTTTCCATAGCATTGCTGACCGTTTTGAAACATATTGATGACATTGGTCTTCAACTGGAAGTATGCCAGACCAAAAGGTGGGTAAAATATACTAGATTGGTTCTGGACAATTTGCGAAGTCATAAAGTCGGCCACAAGCATATTTCCCTCATCAACAAACTCAACACCCGGTAGTTCCTAATTATTATTTGCCATGACTTTCTATTTTTGATTTTCTACTTCTCTTGCTTCTCTCAACTTGCAATGTGAAGTGCGTTCGATTTCCAAATCAGCTTCTGCAAGACCACCATGTCTCAAACTTCGCATACATGAGGTGAGAAGATTAAAAGAAAATTAAAGTAATCTAAAAATAAAATTAAACTACAATCCCTGAAAACAAGGCCAAAAACTTGTTGTTAACCGCAAGTGTACGGATTGCACAAATAATAAAGTAAACCGTGAGTTCGAAAATTGTTCCCACGAGGATTTAGTAAATTTATTATTTTAGATTATTGACCTTAAACTGAAAAAATAAGTTTATTTGAGATTTCTGTATGAAAATTAAACTAACGATTAAACTGAAAAGATAAAAGATTTGATTTTTAAGAAACTATAAGAAAAGCATGTTAAAATCGAGAATCCACTTTACTTCCATCATTTATGCATTAATTTAAATGTCTAACAATAATTTATGGGGTTTTCAAAATTCATATTCCTAATATTGTTAAGAATCCCTTTCGAACAAGAATTAAAACATTTTCCTACATATGATCAAACTAATTTTCTATGACAAGTGCAAATATATAGAAACACATTATAGTTTTGTGAATACTATTGAAGATAACACAAATCATAGGGGTATATTTCTATCCCTATTGTACATGCTTTAATCAAGGGTGTCGAAACTCCTGCGTCTTCCTCATTTATTGTTGTGTCGACAACAAATTTCTAGGAGTCTACACCTATAGTATTTTTTGCGTATCAAATAGTTCAAGTAAACACATTTTACTCACATCATTATGTAATTCAAACAAGTATACTCTAATCATGTAAACATACTTCATTCATATATTATGAAATCATATAATTCAATTAACCACTTTCTAAGCATATAAATCAAGTGAAATGTCTTATCAATTAGAATTAGAATTGCTCATTTTGATTTACCAGAAAAAGAATGAATGAATTTCTCTTTTTTTGTTCTATCAATGGATAAAAAGGAAAGACAAGTAAATGTTTCTTATTCTTAGTCTATAATTATCCAAGTTTTGATACAAATACCCCATAGGTAGTTCGAACTGTATAGGAATGATAATCAATTTTAGCTCGAATAGCTTGTAGGGGAACCCTACCTTCTCTGATCCTCCAGGTATTATTTCACGGCATTCCATAGATAATCCTCTTCAAATTAGGCTTATTTCTATTCATTCGAAGATCCAATTCAAATAAACATATCTCACTCGCCGTTTAATGGATGAATAGACTCATGAGTGGCTCCTAGAATGTTTCATGTTGAAACGACTATCTTTCGACTAGCTTTCTACGAAATATTTGGAGAAATTAATACACAAATTTTAGTCAAACTATCTTCACATGGCCTATAATATATCAGTGGTAAGATAATTGAATTTGGAGTTCAATGCACTTTACAGATTTCAAATTGGATTTGTTAATGAAGTAATTGGTCCAGTAATCCAATCCATAATTGAAGTCAGCCCAACTTACCAATGGTGAAAATATAGGCCCAATTTCGCATGTTGCTGGAATTAAGTCAAAGGACTAAACCCGAGCCCAAGTCGTATTATCAAAGTACGCATTTTCTGTTGCAACTAAATTCAATTATCACCGTTAGATTAACCAACTTGGAGCGTCCATCTCGGTTAGATCAAATTTGCCCTATTTGTACCGAGGGAAACATCCAGAAGCCTAGATAAATTCAAATATTTTTCTCTCTCTTCCTTCGTCTTCTTTCAGGCAATCTCATCTCTCTCTTTCTCTGATTCTCTCTGGTTTTGGAAGAATACTTTGTGATCTTTCTTCCCTTTGTAATACTTTGTGTACTATATGAGAGAACTCCTGTGGGTTGTATATTCGTTGTTTGAGAGGGATTTTTCATACGCGATTTGTCTGAAAACTTAGTTTGTATTGCTTTGTGTAATCTTAGTATTTTTGTAAAAATTTATAGGGATTTCTGTAAAATTCTTTGTGGTTAAAGAAACTTTATGTTTTTGTTCGATTTCTGAGTTCAAATTCTTTACAGTGGTATCAGAGCCTTGGGGTTTTCTGATACTTGAAGAAAAATTTTAGGTTTTTTGGGGATCTTTAAATTTTTCTCTCAAAAATAACAAAATCTTTTGTAAAAAGCCCATATCTGAAAATTCAGGGTTGACTCTTCGTGATACCTTTGAATTTTCTTAAAGATATGTAAATTTGGCTTACGGATCTGTTGATTCTCTGGTATTCTACACTTGGATTTGAAAGATCTACAATCGGATCTACTTTTGCTGGAAAAATTCCTAAGAGAAACCAAAGCACTAATAATTTTTCACATTAACAGGTGAAATCTTTCAATTTTAGGGTTTCTGGAACCCTTCTCTTCAATCTTTCCAATTTTACTCCGTTAAAGCCCTTCTTGGACCTCTTTACTTTCCTTTGTCCAAAATTCCTTTAGAGAATCCTGAATCTGAGGGAGTTTAGGGCCGACCTAAGTAGGGTTGAGGAAAAAAAGATATTCTTTCTTGTTCTCATTTTATTTTTAACCTGTACTTTGTGCTTCTGTGTACTGTGAACTACAGTTGGTATTTCTGCTTTGTGCTGTGATTACTTTTTGTAACTTGATCTTTTGTGATCTTTAGTCTTGCATTTTACTGCAATATTTTGACTGTATTATTTGCCATTTGTTGGCCTTTGTAATATGTAATTCTTTCTCCCAAATTATTTTCAAAATGGCTACTGCAAAAGTTGAAATTGAAATTTGGAACGGGAAAGGGGATTTTAGTTTATGGGGTCAGAAGATTAAAGCTCTTTTACTACAATTAAAATGTACTAAGGCTATTTATGAGACCTGGCCTAAAAAATTAACTAAAGAAAAAAGAACTGAATTAGATGAATTAACCTGAAATACTTTGTTTCTTCACCTTTCTGATTCTGTGATTAGAAAAGTATGAGGTACTAAAACTGCTGCTGACCTATGGGATACACTAGAAGAATTTTTCTCTCTGTTTCTCTACCAAACAAATGATATTTATGGAAACAATATTTCAACTTCAAATTTGATCCTTCTTTAGATGCAGAAGGAAACATGGATAGGTTGAATAGACTAACACAAGATCTTATTAATGCTAGTGAAAAAATTTCTGAAGATCAAAAAGTTGCATGTCTATTAAATGGTATGAGGGAAAAGTACAAAGATCTTAGAAATGCCCTAGAATATGGTGGTCAAAAATTAACCGTTGAAATAATTCATACATCCCTTAAGAGTAAAGAACTTCAATATAAATCAAAACATAAGGAGACCTATAATGTAGTGTCCACATCACAAAAAGGGCAAAGACTTATTCAGAAGTAACAATAAAACCTGGAACTACAATAAGAATAATCCCAGGCAGACCAGAGATTACCAAAATAAGAAATATATACCTAACAAACCTAGAGGTGAGATATTTGATAGTAAGAAGTTTGATCAAAACAGGTTTGAGGATAAAAGGTACGTTGATAAGAGGTTTGATAAGAAGTATGATGATAATAGAATACATAGGAAATGTTATTACTGTGGAACAATGTGTCATCTAGTTAATGAATGCTTAAGAAAATAAGGGATAGTAAGAATAATCAACAAGAAACTCAGGATATATAGAATAATAGTGGGGTTTTCTATGTGACCACTACTTCTAAAATGAAAGATGAATGGATTCTTGACTCTAGCTGTACTTTTCATATGTGCCCTTACAGGGATTTGTTTGATAATTTCTCTATGCATGCCTGCTAGTTCTGTGAAACTTGGCAATGATGTATCCTGTAACATAAGGGGGTTGGAAAAGTGGTATTAAAACTCTGTGATAATAATACCTTGATCTTAAATCAAACAAGATATGTCCCTGATTTAAGGAGAAATCTCATCTCCTTAGGAATATTAGATGATGAAGGCTATAATATTAGAGTGAGTAATGGATGCACTAAATTTTTTAGAAATAATTTGTTGATTGCTAGTACAGTCAAGGCCAATGGTATAATACATTCTCTCTATACAGACCTATTCTCCTACCTCTTTTACAATTATAAATTTGAATAATGACTTGTTTGAACTTTGGCATAAAAGGCTAGGTCATGTAGGAGAAAAGGGGCTTAAAATATTAGAGAAAAATGGTGTTTTTGGTAAAGACAGTTTACAAAAACTTCCATTCTGTGAAGAATGTATTTTAGGTAAACAAAAAGTCTCGTCTTTATGTAAAGGTACACATAAATCAAAAGACATTCTTGATATTTGCATGCAGATTTTTGGGGTCCTGCCCCTGTTAGTACAGTTTCTGGATATAAATATTATTTTCTTATGGTTGATGACTATTCTAGAAAGTCTTGGGTTCGTTTGTTGAAATCCAAAGACCAAACTGTCTCTGTTTTTAAAAACTGGATCACCTTTGTTGAAAATTTGAAAAATAAAAAGGTAAAAACTATCAGAATTGATAATTGATTAGAGTTCTGCAATTTTGAATTTGATGATTTTTGTAAACACCGAGGTATTCTCAGACATAGGACGATTTCATACAGTCCACATCAAAATGCGGTTGCTGAAAGGATGAACAAAACCTTGCTAGAAAGAACAAGTTGTATGTTAATCCAGTCAAATTTACCAAAAATATTTTGGGGGGGGGAGCAGTTAAGACTATATCTTTTTTGATAAATAAATGTCCTTCAAATACAGTGGACTATAGCATTGAAGATCAAATCTGAAATGATGCAGTTCCTGATTACTCCTTTCTCAAAGTTTTTGGCTGTGCAGCCTATGCACATCAGATTCAGTCCAAACTTGATCCAAGATCTTTAAAATGTGTTTTTATTGGTTATGGGGAAGGGGTAAAGGGTTACAGGATTTGGGTTGAAGAGCAGAAAGGTTTTAAAGTGATTTTAAGTAGGTTAGTTGTTTTCAATGAAAATATTTCTCCCTGCAAGTCTGAAAAATATGAAAATCCACTTTGTGAAAAGGATAATGTAACTACTGAAGTGAGATTTGACGATACTCACATTCAGCTGGAGCAACCCCAACATATACCTGCTGACATTTCTGCACCCACTTCACCTGCTTTGCCTGTTAATAATGATAATGATGAATCTGATCTTTGTGATTACCAATTAGCTAGGGACAGAACTAGGAGGAATATTAGACCTCCAGCTAGATTAGATGATTTTGAATATTTTTCTGCCTCTACTTTGTCCACTTCTTTAGAATATGAACCATGCTCCTTTGAAGAAGTCATGGAATTTAAAGAAAAGGATTTGTGGGTCACTGCAATGAAAGAGGAAATGAACTCTTTAATTAAAAACAAGACCTGGACCTTAGTTGAAAAACCTCCTGATAAAAAGTTAATTGACTGTAAGTGGATTTTTAAATTAAAATATGGGGATTTTGAAGGGTGTAAACCTAGATATAAAGCTAGGTTAGTTGTCAAATGATTTTCTCAAAAAGAAGGTGATGAGAACCGAGAAAGTCAAACCTCGATACGTGTGCCATTGGGACCCATGAAGAGAAACGATGTCAAGGAGGTTCAAGATTCGATGCTAAATAATGTGAATAATTCAAGAAAAGAAGCTAAGAATCAAGTTGGAGCCAAAATAAGAAGAATAGGATTCAGCCAATTTCGGTCGACCGAAAGTCATTCCGGTCGACTAAAACTCTGCAGGATTTTTGGAGCTAGCCTCAGTCGGTTCAGCTGAGAGTTGGTCGACCGAAAGTTCCATTTCAGTCGACCATGTGTTCGACCGAAAATATTTCGGTTGACCAGTTCAGTCGACTGAAACACCTTGAATTCAAAAAAAGGGGTTTTTGTGCAATTTTCGGATTTTCTCTTTTGCTTTCATTTTGTACATTAAATACTCTTTTCATTCAAACCCTAGAAATTGATTTGGTTGTTCATTTGAATGCTCTTGAGAGCTTGGTCATGAGACTCCTCTTTGGGTTGAGGTAAAACCCTTTTATCTTGTTTCTTCTTGAAATTTAATCAACTTTGCTTGAGTATATTTCATTCTTGTGTTGTTGTTTATTTTTCCCACCTTGAAATTTGTTTATTTGATACCCATTTGGCTAGGGTTAGTTTAATCCTTGAATTTTCGGTTAAATTTAATCTTGGGTTAATGTGTTTTATCGCTTATTTTACCATATTAGCTTTCTTGGGTTGATACAAAATTGTTGTATGAATTTTTTGTCAATATATCAAGGGGGTTCGCATCATTTGGTATCAGAGGTTGACTCTAATTTGGTAAACTATATCTTTAAATTCTTGTCATTGTTGTTGTGTCATCTATCAAAAAAAAAAAGAAAGAAAGAAAATCCGAAAATTGCACAAAATGGTATACCGAAACTGGTATACCGAAATATTTTCTGTGGAATACATGGTCGACCAAAATGGCACTTTCGGTCAAACAATGCTCAGCCGAATCCGACTGAGGCTAGCTCCAAAAATTCTGTAGAGTTTCGGTCGACCGGAATGACTTTCGGTCAACCGAAATTGGCTGAGTCCAATTTCTTCTTATTCTTGGCTCCAACTTGATTCTTGGTTTCTTTTCTTGACTTATTCACATTGTTTAGCATTGAATCTTGAACCTCCTTGGTATCGAATCTCGTCATGGGTCCCACAAGCACACAGATCGAGGTTTGACTTTCTCAGTTCTCATCATCCCCTCCCTCTTGAAAAGGATTCGACCTCGAATCTTGCTTGAATGCACTATCGTGAGACTCCTTGAACTTTGATCTTGCAATATTGTAGGTCACAGGTTCATGCAATGAAGTTGGACCTTCGCGATTCTCATCGGAAGGGATAGATTATACATAAAAATTTTCACCTATTGTGAAATACACATCTATCAGAATATTATTTGCTTTAGTTGCTCAAAATGATTTAGAATTTGAACAAATGGATGTCAAAACTATTTTTCTGTATGGCCTGCTTGATGAAGCTATTTACATGACTCGACCAAAAGGTTTTGAAAAGAGAAACAAACCTGATCTAGTGTGCCTACTTCAGAAATCACTATATGAACTGAAGCAAGCACGTAGACAGTGGAATAAGAGATTTGACTCTTATATCCAAAGTTTAAATTTTTAGAAAAGCCAATATGATCCCTATTTTTACTTTAAAAATGACAAATCTGATTCTATGTACTTATTGCTGTATGTGGATGATATGTTAATTATTGGCAAAAATATGCATGATATTTCCTATCTTAAAGAAAATTTGGAAGCTGAATTTGAAATGAAAGATCTTGGTATAGTTAGAAAAATTCTTGGAATTGATATTTTTAGAAACAAAAATGAAGGAAAATTAATTCTGAATCAAAAGATTTACATTGAAAAAGTTTTAAGAAAGTTTTATCTTTTTTATTCAAAACCTATTTCACTTCCTCTTCCCAATCATTTCAAATTATCAAGTGATCAATGTCCAAAATCTGTTGAAGAAGAGCACAGAATGCATAATGTGCCTTACTCCAATGCAGTTGGGTCTGTGATGTATATAATGGTCTCAACAAGACCTGATGTAGCCTTCTCTTTTAGTGTCTTAAGTAGATTTATGAGTAATCCAGGTGAACCACACTGGGAAGCTCTGAAATCTCTACTGAAATATCTGAAAGACACTTTAAACTTGAGTCTTATGTTTTCTAAGTCTACAAATGATTTAAAACTGAAAGTCTTTGTAGATTTTGATTTGTTGGGAATATTGACAACAGAAATCCACTTCAGCCTAATTTTTTACTTTAAATAAATCCTGCATCAGTTGAAAAGTACAATTACAAAAATTAGTTGTCCTTTCTTCAACTGAGGCAGAATAAATTGCTGCCACAAATGCAGTAAAAGAATGCATGTGGCTGAAGGGATTACTTGGTGAAATTGATTGTTTAAATGAGTCTAAAGTTGAAATTTGCACTGATAGTCAAAGTGTCTTATATATTAGCAAAAATCCTATTTTTCTCAATAGATCAAAACATATTGATAAGAAATTTCATTTTATTAGAGATATTATTGAAAAAGGCTTTGTGAAACTTGTAAAAATTCCTACCCAACTTAACCCAGTAGATGCTGGAACCAAAGTGATCCCTATAGCTAAATTTAAAAATGCACTTAGACTACTTAATATTATTGAATTTGATACTGCTTCTTTGTACCTTTGCAGGAAATCAAATGAGGATGATGACTGCACCAATTAAGGGGAAGAATTGTTGAAGTAATTGGTCCAGTAATCCAACCCATAATTAAGTCAGCCCAACTTACCAACGGTGAAAATATAGGCCCAATTTCGCATGTTGCTGGACTTAAGTTAAAGGCTAAAACCCGAGCCCAAGTCACATTATCAAAGCAAGCATTTTCTGTTGCAATTAAATTCAGTTCTGGCCGTTAGATTAACCAACTTGGAGCGTCCACCACCGTTAGATCAAATTTTCCCTATTTGTACCAAGGGAAACGTCCAGAAGCCTAGATCAATTCAAATATTTTTCTCTCTCTTCCTTCGTCTTCTCTCAGGTGATCTCATCTCTCTCTTTGTCTGATTCTCTCTGGTTTTGGAAGAATGCTTTGTGATCTTTCTTCACTTTGTAATACTTTTTGTATTGTATGAGAGAACTCTTGTGGGTTGTATAATCGTTTTTTGAGAGGGATTTTTCATACGCACTTTGTTGGCGAACTTAGTTTGTATTACTTTGTATAATCTTAGTATTTTTGTAAAACTTTACAGCGATTTTTGTAAAATACTTTGTGGGTTAAATAAATTTGTGTTTTCGTTCGATTTCTGGGTTCATATTGTTTACAGTAATGCAAAAGTTATGGCTGAACCAAGTTGAGTTAACGTCTAAGGACTTCATATTACTTCATTCCTATGGCCTCGAAGTTATTAGGGCCGGTCTTGGCTACACTCAATAACTGTTTCGGTAATTTTTCTGACCTTGACGTGACGAGATCAAAAACTGATATTTTGTTGGAGATGATGATCTAGCTTCTAAGAAACCTGCAAAAAAGGCAACGAGGAATGCCCTCGTCGCCCCTCCGGTGTGAGAATTAGTATTCTGGAGAGAAGTAGAAAATATATAACTGGAATATATATAAAGAATTATGAATGAATAATATATGATCAAATGAGATGTATTTATAGGGCTGAAAAGCCCATAGCCTTTTTTTAATTAAAGAAGGAGTCCTTTTGGTATAAAATTACCTTTTAGGAGGAGTTCTAACCTTACAAGAATTGTACTTCCCCTTTTTTAGGACGTTTCCTTATGGGTTATGTCTTATTTCGAGGGCCCAATAATGTGGCCCATTGGTAAAGCCCATAATTGAAGAAGGCTTTGAACTCGTTTGTATTGGACTTGTAGGCGTAATATAGCCGGGATGTACCGTTCATAAAACTTTATAGGATTAAAAAAGACAAGGCCGGGAATACCCGACCTAGGTTACAGGATAAGCCCGGGCAAACATGTCAACTTGTAGATGAACGGATTTGATAACTTAATGAGGTCGGGCATCAATCCCTATCTATGCATGGCCGGGGCATTCTTGCCCGACCATGTACTTATTTGGCTGTTGGTCATGGATGTGATCGACTCATTGATCAAGGTAATCCCGACCTATTATATTCTGAACCCCTAAATTATTGTAAGACTTTGTGAATCTGTATCGATCAGGAAAGATAGACGGTCGGCCCAAAGCATGACCTTGGGCCTCACATATAAATGTGAAAAGTAATATTCTAATAATGGAATGACCAAAAATATACCGATCATTAGCCCCCGTGTTTCAGAGGCCGAGCTTCGGCCTCTAGACGTATGTCATATCAAGTTTAATTATTGTTATAGTAAGGTTAAGGTCATGCTATGAAACATGGATCTTACTTCTCACAAAAGACTTTCACTTACCAAATCTTGAGAACAACTGAGAGTGTTCTTACATTCGTCCCATCTCATGAGTTTCACTAATCCACAAGTAGAGGTCTTGTCCTTTATGTACCAGACAGTGGTTGAAGACCCTGTATTTACGGAGTAAGTAGCACATTCCAGGTAAAATTAGGTTATCCGGATGGTTTGGAGACGTGGAGTCTTGATGGCAGTATTAGAATATGGTTGTATAATATCCAAGTACCATATTGAAGTAGGATTATTTTTTTTTAGCTGCCCATGCAAGATAGAATTTAGACTAATTATAAACCCGGTGCATTCCACCTCGAGCTCGGGGAGAGATGTACATGAAATAATGAGACAGCGTGGTTTTGGTAGGATGTGATTCAACTGTTATGTTGCAGCTTATGTTAATAAATAATAAGCCAAGTCCATGCTAAGTAATGAGTTCAAGCTTATATGTTATGTAAGAATAAGCCGAGGTTATGTTAAGGAATGAGCTTTGGTTTATGTTGGGAAGAATTAAGCACGAGCTTATGTCAAGTAATGGGCTCGAATTTTTGTTAAGCAAGAATAAGCCAAGCTTATTTTAAGGAATAAGCTTGGACTTATGTTAGCGAGAGTGAAGCATGAACTCATGTTAAGTGATGAGGTCGGGCATATGTTAGCAAGAATTAAGCATGAGTTTATGTTATGTAATAAACTCGAGCATTATGTAGAATGTAAATAAGCCCGATCATGTAAAGTAATAAACCTGAGCTTATGTAGATCCGGGGACTTCATTATGTGATTTGATTACTTAACTGCTTGAGAATGACCATGTGTGCTTTCATGAGCAAGTATCTAATTGTCTGCTCGTGGTTTAAGGCTTTGAGTGCTTGCACGTGGGCAAGAAACAACATTCCTAGGTAGTGTCATTAATAACTTCTAAAGGTCGTGCTATGTGACTGACCTTGTAAACTATTTTTATAAAGAAAGGGTCAAGCCCTTCACTGTGTGATTTTTGGAAATTTATTTGTAAGGTCGGGCATTGTGTCCAACCTTGTAAATTTTCGCACAGAGAATGGGTCAAGTCCTTGATTTTGTGTAATTTACAAGAATGTTTAACAGGTTGGGCATTTTGAATATGACAGTGAGCCCGTGCTTTGAACTAGAAACCCTTTATATTTTTGAAGTATAGTTATACAGGTCAGTCATGGCCAACCTTATGGACTTTAGCGCAAAGGAGGGGTCAAGCCCTGCCCTTTTGTGAGTTTATGAAAAATAATTTGTAACATCGAGCGAGGCCGACCTCGTATATGATTTACACGAAGAAATGGTCAAGCTTTTGACTTTGTGAATTCATGGAAAACAACTTGTAAGGTCGAGTAAGGCCGACCTTGTAAATAATTTACACAAAGAAATGGTCAAGTCCTTGACTTTTCGTATTTTAAAAATAGGCCGGGCAGGTAGGCTGGCGTTATATACTCTTTTTAAGGAAGCAATCTGCAAGGCCAGGCATGATGGTTGACCCCGTAAATTATTCTTCCTGAAATAATTCATTAGGTCGGACATTTTGGTCAACCTTATAATTTATTTGTGAGGAAATAATTTGTAACGCCTTGTCATATGAAACATTGTAAATTATTTGCGAGGAAATAATTTGTAACACCTTGCCATATGAGACATTGTAAATTATTTGTAAGAAAATAATTTGTAACGCCTTTCCATATGAGACATTGTAAATTATTTGCGAAGAAATAATTTGTAACGCCTTGCCATATGAGACATTGTAAATTATTTGAGAGGAAAATAATTTGTAACGCCTTGCCATATGAAACATTGTAAATTATTTGCGAGGAAATAATTTGTAACGTCTTGTCATATGAGACATTGTAAATTATTTGACCTTGTATTTTTGGGAGATAATTTGTAAAGTCAAGTTTTGTGGTTGGCCTTGTAGACCATTCCCAATGTGATTGTATGGTAGGTTTTCTACAATTATCACAGTTGTTTTCGTTCGATGACTGGAGGGTATAGAAGCTAAACTCAGATTGGAGAGGGATTATAGCTTGTATTAATAATAGAACTTATTGATATGTTTAAATAAGTTGAGATTATGTTAAGTAATAATCGTTAACTTATGTTAAGAAGCAATAAGCAGAGATTATGTTGAGCAATAATCTTTAACTTATGTTGAGAAATATTATAAGTCGAGCTTATGTTGAGTAATAAGCCCAAGCTTTATAGGCCGAGTCTATCACATATTTCCCACTGAAACATCCATGAATTTTAATTGATTCAAAGCAAACCTTTTTTCCATTAATATGTTTTCTATTGAAGAAGATTGTTAGAGAGTGTCAATCAATGTAGATTGTACCCGAAAAGGTCATACTAAAATACTTTAAATGTTTCTATTAGTTTTCAAATTGATCAAAATATCATACTTTGCATAATTGGTTATAGTGTGAGTCATTTTATAATTTACCATTTAACTCAGCTAATTTCTAGTAAATTATATAGAGTTTTTGCATGTCGAAATTGATCAAATTGAAATATATCACTAAACTTAGTTGATTTGATCATGGAAAAATTATGGAGCATGATGCAAACAATGCAGAAGCAGGCCCCTCAATATGTTATTTAATTTAAGTTAATCATCAACTTAATAAAAGATAAAATCTACAAGGAATTTACCAGAGTCTACAGCAAAATAGCCTAGGTACGAACAACCTTGATCTCATATTGTGTTGATGGTTTATACAAGAAGTATGTTAGCAATATATTATGTGTTAAAAACAATAATTTGCTCCCTGGTCAAATTATTTATAGCACCTTGGAAATCAATTAAAAAGTAAACATCACTTTGAGACCAAAGAAATTTTGAGATTTTGAGGATAAGCTCTGAGGCCTAAGTTACCTGTATGGAGTAATCAAAATATTACCTTCAGGAGGTCTCCAGCAACTGCTCTAAAAATGGGGCTTGAACTACTACTATTGGAGGACATCGTTGCGTTGATTTTATGGTTCTACATCATACACAGCACGGACTAGCACTTAACCTCTATGTTTCCGTATGGTGATCAGGTACCTCAATGTCATTGGCTGGGGCCCTGAGGGAAGATTGAGAGAAGTTCCACGCCCAGAATTGTGTGAACAGGGATGTATTTCAGGTGCCTATTTTAATGCAGCCAGAGGAATAATCTTTGGATTAAAGATGCACATTTCTTTAATCAATACACATTTTTTATCCAAGAATGTTCGGATTGATATTCTAAAAAGAAAGTTATTCCTGCATGATAGATTACAACACACTAGATGGAATTTGTTTAAGAGACTACATCGATGTCAATGACTTGATTGATGCACATATTAAAGCATTAACCCATGCAAAGTTGGCATTTACAATGTTGGGACTGGAAAAGGTAATTAAGTAAAACAATTTGTGGATGTAAGAAGGTTACTGGTGTAAACATAAAGGTAGACTACTTAAGTCTTCGACCAGGTGATTACGCAGAAGTATATAGTGATCCTTCGAAAATATTCAATGAGCTAAACTGTTCAGCTAAATACGTAAATCTTGACTCACTATGGGAACATATCCTATAACTTCAAATTCAGCAAGCAATTCACATTGAGCTCTACTCATGCATTATTGATCAGGTCACACTTGAGGTCGTGTAAATAACGAGGCCACATGTCGTAATTCGATATCATCAATTAAACCAACATGCTAGCAAATCACATGCTTTCAAGACTTTTACAAATATACCACATTCCAAAAGGTAGTAGAGCTAGCAACATCATGTTAGGTCCATAATGTTTTGCTCATGCATTTTTGTAGGTTTAATTTAATACATAGTCTCCATTTATCACATAGATCATCAGACTTAACAAAGTCAAGTAATTATATTTTTAGTCGATTAGCTCGTAATTCGACAATAATCATAGATCATTTGAGGTTGAATAAATTTCAAGTTTTTATTCTCACACAAGATTTCTATCAACATATGTAAGGATCAATGAGTAGGGATAGAGTACACCTGGTTTTCGTAGTTTGAGAATGATAAGGCCATTAAATTGATCTTGGTGATTATATTACCTGTGGTGGCCTGGAATGAGAACATCGAAATCTCCCATGGTAACACATGGAACTCCAATGTATAGAGATTCATACTTGGTAGTTGTTCACTTTATAATAAGCCGGGAATTTGGAATTGTACATAGAATCGTTTCCCAGATTTTCAGTACTTTAGGTGTTATCTTTGCAAGATTGTTAAAATTACCAAAAGCAATAAAGCCATTAGACAGAGTAGAAGTTGAAGACAATAGCCCAGCCTTAGGGGAAGGTGTGTAATATAGAAAAGACTGGTAACTGAACTAACTCCTCAAGGACCTCAACATGCTTCTGTTCTGTATCAGGAGGGTCAGCCAGTGCATCTATGATCCTATAATCAATGGTAGGAAAACCAGTGGTATTTTGGTAACCAATCCAAGTAACCTGAATAAGGGCAGACCGACAAGCTATCATACCCAACTTGTTGTTTGTTGCGTGACCAGTAAGTTCCACCAATATATCAACTTTATCTTCTTTGACCATACTAGAAACTTTTTTCTCATAGATCTCTCTCCATGTCCCACCTTTTTTTTCAAGACTCTGTCTCTAAACCTATTAGTTTTTGTATCTGCCTTCAGAACTGCTAATAAAATGCTGACCCCAGTCCCTGCTGAAACCTTGGAAATCCGTTGCTGGTTTCTCCTCCTCGTATAGAAAGTTGTCAAAGCTTGCCGCTACTTCGACCGAGTTCATCGGAGCCATAGCCCACACCTCTAGCCTTATGCATAATAGCAGCAATTGACCACCACCAATAGGAGAAATGCAAGTGTCAGGGGCAGAAGGTGAAATGCAGGCGTAGGCCGTGGTGACACGATTATCATCGTTCGGCAAAGGCTTCACGACTGGAGTTATGAAATCACCAGTCTCCACGGCTTGGAAGAAAACGAAGGGAACTCAGACCAGGTCAGGAGCGGCAAGCTGGTGCTTTGGTTTTGTCACTGAATTTCAAATTCTTCCCCTTTTTTTTGGATGAATTTGTGGTTTGGGATAAACTTTAAAATCTTCAAATTTCCTCAGTCGGCTCGGGCGGACTACAACTGTAGGCTAGATCCAATCCACAGATCTAGCGTAGGCATAACAGTTAAGAAGAGCAAGAAAAACATCAAAAGCTTTCAAATTTTCTTGGATCTTCTTGAAGATCAATCGAGGGTAAAAAGTCGATTGCCATGGAGCCGGTGCAGGTTTTATCCTTTCAATCCAACCAATGTAGATAACAGTAAGCAGAGACCCGCTTTGTAAGGTCATCGTCCCTACTAGTTCTATCAAATTAAGGGAGACAACTATAACCTCGTAACTTGCTGGAGATGGCTTCCGCAAGAAACATGGCCAACAATTCCCTTCTATAGAACCTTGTTGGTTGGGGGTGGATTAGTGGGTGTTAATGAGATTTTTGGTGGAGAAATCACTTAAAAACCAGTCAACCATAGCATGTGTTGAAAAATAATCCTAGAAAAATCCTTTGTTCAATTCCTAGGCCGGCACCCTTTTCAACATGTGACTTTCCAGTTTTTTCTATCGTGTCGAAAACCTTTTGCATACTTTTCACTGGAAGATAAATTTTTCCCAGATTTTCAAATTTTTGGAATTTTTGTTCATTTTGGAATCGATCTTTGAATAACATGATTTTTCGATCGTTTTCCACAGACGGCGCCAATTGTTTCGGTAATTTTTCTGACATTGACGTGACGAGATCAAAAACGGATATTTTATTGGAGATGATGGTCCAGCTTCCAAGAAACCTGCAAAAAAGGCAACGAGGGATGCCCTCGTCGCCCCTCCGGTGTGAGAATTAGTATTCTGGAGAGAAGTAGAAAATATATAATTGGAATACATGTAAAGAATTATGAATGAATAATATATGATCAAATGAGATGTATTTATAGGGTTGAAAAGCCCATAGCCTTTTTTAAATTAAAGAAGAAGTCCTTTTGGTATAAAATTACCTTTTATGAGGAGTTCTAGCCTTACAAGAATTGTACTTTTCCTTTTTTACGACGTTTCCTTATGGGTTATGTCTTATTTCGAGGGCCCAAGAATGTGGCCTATTGGTAAAGCCCATAATTGAAGAAGGCTTTGAACCCGTTTGTATTGGACTTGTAGGCGTAATATGGCCGGGATGTACCGTTCATAAAACTTTATAGGATTAAAAAAAGACAAGGCCGGGAATACTCGACCTAGGTTACATGATAATCCCGGACAGACATGTCAACTTGTAGATGAACGGATTTGGTAACTTAATGAGGTCGGGCATCAATCCCGATCTATGCATGGCCGGGGCATTCTTGTCCGACCACGTGTTTATTTGGTTGTTGGTCATGGATGTGATCGACTCATTGATCAAGATAATCCCGACATATTATATTCCGAACCCCTAAATTATTGTAAGACGTTGTGAATCTGTATCGATTAGGCAAGATAGAAGGTCGGCCCAAAGAATGACCTTGGGCCTCACGTATAAATGTGAAAAGTAATATTCTAATAATGGAATGATCAAAAATATACCGATCATAACAAAACTAAATTAAATAAATTTAGTCCCTGACAACGACACTAAAAATTTGATCATGTGCTTCTGCAAGTGCACGTGTCGTGATTAATAATAATTGATCATGAGTCGAATATTGTCCCACGACGACTAAGTATTTATGATCAATTTTATACTAATGTAGATTCAGTTTAGATAAATTTGATAACCAATTAACAATTCAAGAAGTAAATTTTAAATTATACTAAATTAATCTAAATTATTCTAAACTTAACGACTTCGTGAAGAGCTTTTTGGGATCAAGTGATTAGATTGTGAATGAAAGATTCATAATTATGTGCCTCGGGCCCTCGGTTTAGGTCTAAAATAGCGTTTTAAGATTATGGGGAACAGAAAATATGGAATTAAACTTTCGCTTCATGTGATTTGGTCGATGTTTCCACTTTCTAATTCACATTGAATCATTAAATATTGTAATTTATTAGTGTTACATCCGTACGATGCACGATCATTTGTTACTTACATATATAAAATTTATATTTATGAAATGAATATTTAATTAAAAATGAGAAAGGAATGACGACAATTAACTACAAAAGTACATTACACATGCCTTAATTTTTTATTTTTATTTTTTGCGATCATATTTTTATCGTTCCAAGAATTTCTTTAAATATTTTAATTTCAATTAATTTAAAACTTAAAATGGAAAATTTAAATAAAATTTGTAATAAGTAGAAAAAATAGATATATCTGTGATATACTTTCAAAATTTTATTGAAAGAAAAAGAAAAAATAGATTAATGAACGTTCTTATTTCATCCTCTTTTATTTTCTATTTTTAAATAAAATATTTATGTGATATTGACAAAGTTTTATTTTATTTTTATTTTTACGAATTTAAAAAAAAAATTGTAATTGATTTCATGAAGGGAAGACGGACCAAGAAATTTTGGAACCTGAAAAATGCAGCTATTTAAAAATCTGCATTCAATTGGATTATTTTAAATATGAATTTTATCCAAAATAAATAATACGTAGTGAATTAATAGTTAATACTATTAATTACCATTTTAGGAAATGAGTTTTAATCCTTGTTTGAACTCTCATTATCTACAAAATGAGTTTAATAATAATAATTTTGGGGATAATGTATACTTAAGCACCTATTTGAGACTCATTATTTCAAATAATGTATTTCGTAACAGTAAATTTTTGTACAATGAGCTGTTAAAAATATGATTTTTTTAAAAAATTTATATGTAGATTATTTTATTAATAGAAAGTTAGTTAAAAATGATTTTTTTTTTTTTTTTTTTAAAAATGAGGGTTCGAATAAAGTGTACTTAGTAGGGGTCAATTTTTATTTTATTTTATTTATTTATTTATTTATTTTTTTGCCACAATTGTAACAGTTAAGAACTTAAATAACGTAGAAATTCTCCAATCGTGGTGTAAATTAAACCCTTCAAAAATTAATTTTACATTCCAATATACATCACAGTGGATCTAAATCAAAATTCTTATCCAATCATAGATGTAAATTAAAGCTTACAAATTTCATTATTTTTTATTTTTTATATCTAAATCAGAATTCTACTCCAATCATAGATGTAAATTAAAACTTACAAATTTCATTATTTTTTATTTTACACAAATATTCTTGCTCGTAAATTTATTAACTTATTTAATTTTAGGTGGTATTTATTTATACATAAATTACGAACAAATCGTTGTAAAGATTTTGAAATTTTGTTAATGAATTAAAAAAAACTAATATTAATTTGAAAACCTATTAAAAAAGCTCTAAAAGAGTTCTTTTTAAACTTTATCTCCATATATGGGGTTTAAGTGGATATAGGATAAATCTTTATAAATCTTCTTTGATTCAAGCACAGAATGCGCCCACTAGTGGACCATAGCAGATGTAAAATTGGATGCAAATATGCATCCAAATATACATTTTTGATCGGAAATGTAAAAAAACATCTAATTTTCAACTCACCATTGAAGCTGGTTTCGAAAAATTTGGAGTGTTAAATCACCAATTAGAAAGTACACCACAACTGCAGATGCTCTTAGTACTTAAAAAAAAAAAATGCTTCAATGACCATTTGCATAACTCTCATTTGCATAATTATTCAATTTTAATGATTATTGATATAATTAATTTTTCAAAATATAATTAAGCAAATTAAGCAGCATGAAAAGTCAAATAGTCAAAATAATAATATGATAATCTCACAATTATCTTGATACGACAATCGAGTAAAGTTGGAGATCACAAAATTATAAGAAAAATATTATACCCTATAATCTTTAAACCTTTATTAAAATTAAAAATGATTAAAAAATATTAACCATTCTATTGATATTATTAACTAAAAAGAAATCAAAACATTAATTATTCAATATTAGTCTTCGTTTAATAACTTTTTATATAAATTATTTATAAACAGAGCCTTTTTCAACCACATATATATTTCAAAAAATATAATTTTTAATATTAAAGATAACAAATGATTTGACATTTAATAATTAAACACAATTTTTATATTGATGGCTACACATAGAATTTATAATATTAAGAACAACAAATAATTTAGTATTAGTGTTAATAATAAAATGAAAATTGATTAAAAAAATAGATGCGTTCACATTTTTCATTCACACTGTTTAATTTTATGGGAATTTACTATTTATAGAAACAGATTATAGGCGGGAAATTGTTTTTAGGAACTACCCAACTTTTATATATTATAAAGATATAAAGATGTCCTTCAACTTTCAAACATGGCTTATTGATCTTCAACTTATAGAATATGTCCAACTTTAATAATTTTTATCAATTATTGTTCAATTAATTTGTTCTCATCCTATAACAAGTTTTCTTCTGAAACAATTGATGTTGCAAAATTAATGACATTGACGTTGTAAGATCAGAAGCTTCTATAATGTTGAAAAAGATGATCGGAGTACACTCCAATGAACCTGCAAAAAGGAGGTGAGGGTATTCCTTGTTATCCCTTCAGTATAAAGATTATTTTTCTAGAGATGGAGAGTATATAATAAAAAGTGAATCGGCTTGAGAGTTTTTATGGATTTATGTATCTTAAATTGCGAAGAAATGAAAAGAAGTTTTTTGAATTGCGAACAAATGAACTTTAATATGAACTCTGAAAATCGAGAGCCGCGGGGCAGAACTGCCCTGCATAAATGGGGCAATGGGGGCAGATGCAGGGCAAGAAAACTTTGACCTGATCTTGGTAGGATGGGGACGGTTTGTCCTCGCTCCGCATCTATTTAAAAAAAAAAAAAATTAAAAGTTGTTCTGTATTTTTCATAGACAAATCCAATACTCGTCCAACCCATAAGCCACGACACCAATTATAACACTCATAAATCATCAAGCTAAAATCCATCAGTAAGGTCTCCAACAATCCAACTCTCTATTTCTTCTCTGTCTATTTAGAAATCAGAGCCAAAATCCTCTCCTCTCTTCATCAGGTTTGATTTTTCCCCTTTTTTCTTCTGTATCATATTCATACTTTGTTCACAAGCTATCAAGCTTTTTTATATTTATTACGTTGTAACTCTTCTCAGCTTTCTTCTCAACATTGTGATATCAGTAATTATGAATTTGAATTTGACATCCAAAAGTAGGTTAAGCGCGAGTTAAATTACCTTTTCGATAGAGGTTAATCAGAAAAGGAAATCAGATGGCACCGACACAACTTATTTGTGTTTGCAATTTGAGGGAAAATTTCATTGAAATTCCAAATATCAATTATACATCCAGAATCCGTATACATATTAATCTATTTCGTTTATCTTCAGCCAATTTTTTTTCATTGATTAATTCGTGAGATAATTTACTTGTTTGTTGCAAAAATTTTCCTCTTCTTTAAAAGTTTTCTAGAATTTTTTTATATTAAATAACTCTTTTATTTTATTATTTTTGAAAATTTTGTGATTTTTTACGAAAATATAAATAGTTTACTAAATGGCGCGATTTATTGCCCCGCAATAATCAGCGCCCCGATCCATACTACTCTGCCCAGCTTTTAAGTGGGGTGTTGGGCGAATACGGGGCAAAAAATCCTTGGCAGGGCGAGGCATTGAGCATGCCGATCCGACCTCGCCCCCACCTCGTTTCCGAGAGAGAGAGAGAGAGTGTGTGTGTCTCACCGGTATAGATGATAGGTAGAGGGTATAGAGAAGGTGTCTTGTGATGGTGAGGGGGAGAAATTGGCTTGATTTATCATTTATATGATTTTTGGGTTGTTTACTTTAATTTATTTATTATTAAACATTCCAATTTAACTCCTGATATGTAAAAGCATTTTTATCTACACTTGATTTTTAAAATTAGGACTTAGAAGAAGTTATCTGTAGGGGATCATTTCTTGTATGACTTGGACTCTTTTCAGGTGAGGAGAGTTATAGTAGAAGATTACCTTGAATATTTGTTAGGACATGGGGTTTAAAGTATAGCCCATCAGGAAACAGGTAGGGAAATTAGGCAGTCTTGTACCAAGGGAAAGATCGGCCTAACGCACGACCTATACTCAGAACCTTTATCAAAATCTCATTTTGCACAGCTCAGAATTTATGCCGATCAACCATTAATAAACCATTAATAAGCACATAAAGCCCCTATTTGATTGTGATAAAAACTCAAATTTTGATATAAATGAAAGTCAATAATTAATTTCAACCACACATATTACAGGATTTACGTTTTTCAACTGCATATTTCCATCAAACAGGGGCAAAGTTAAGTATGTTGTTTATAAAATTACTCTCAAATGCTACTTTAAATGACCACGATAAATATAATATTTTGATTGGTCAAAAGTAAACCAACCCTTTGAACTGCTACGAAAAACACCATCACTTTTAAGTTCTTAAACGGTTTCGCGTCATGATTTTGACTTCCTAAGTTCATTAGGATTAGGTATACCAAACCCAAAAAAAAATAAAAATAAAAATTTGAAAGAAAGAAAGAAAAAGGAGGATCACTAACTTAGCCCCTTGATTGTGGAAAAATTCATATGTTTGGATAAAAAGAAACGAAATGACTTAAACAAATCTTTTGTTGTCGATAATCTCAGGCCAATCAATCGAATATTGATTAAGCGTAATTGATCAAAAACTACTTGCAAACGACTCTTCTACTCAGAAACGAATTGTTCCAAATGTTCCTAAAAATTCTTGCTCCCACTGGACCATTAAGCCTATGTTCGGTAATTTGATTTATAATCGGTCCAATTTTCAATACAATTTTTTAATCACATGTCTTTTGTCTATCCAATTTTTAACATTTTATTCACCTCAAGATCCACAAAAATCGGTGATTATAATCACTGACCAAGCCTCTAAACAGTGGCTAAGAAATATGAACCTAAGACTGAATCTTGATATACCCCCAGAACAATACATTTTTGTTACCACGAGACATATTGACAGCCGTTGATCATTTGATTGAATTGGAATTGATGCACTTGCTTCACCTTAATTTTTATTTGAACTAGTAAAAGTTATGTCTTAGTCCGATTGGGGATAACATTTCTCTTCTGCATGTTCATGAACTTTTGAAAATCCAAACATCTCAAAAATAGATAGAGATTTAGGAATTTATCGAACGAATCGCACTCCTTCATATACGTCAGGAGTCCGTTGATGAGAAGGGTTTAACCATACATGAACAAAACTTATCAACAACACATTTCATCAATTTTCGGCTATCAAAAATATTACCAACAAATAAATATTGGCTTAAAAATCACTGTAGTGCCAGCGTGAAGAATAAGACAGTACAAAGAAAACCAAAAAGTGGGACCCAAATTAGTCACAAGCGAATGCAAGACTTGCAAGTGATAACTTGAAGTTCACATGTATCTATGCTATCGTGCCCTCTTTGCCATTATATACCCAAACCCCTAAATTCAGTACCCAATTGTCTGTTATCATGTTTATGAATTTTCCTTCTTTTTCTCTACTGTTGTTGATTCTATGTTTAGCTAGAGTTGATTCAGCCTCTACCACCAAAATTGGCAAAGGCTACCGTTTGATCTCAGTGGATGAGTCTCCTGATGGTAGCCTTGTTGGCCACCTCCAAATCAAGGAGAGAAATAATGTCTATGCTGCTGATATTCCTCTCTTGAAGCTCTATGTTAGGTAAGTCATTTCTTTCAGAGCATTCATGACCATGTTAATGGGGGCACTCAGCAAATTTATCCAAAATGAACCTAACTTTTAGTTTCAATATTTTTCAGGCATGAAACAGATAACCGTTTAAGGGTTCATATTACTGATGCAGAAAAGCAAAGATGGGAGGTTCCATACAATCTTTTGCCAAGAGAAAAGCCTTCAGCACTTAAACAACAAACAATTGTTACTAGTAGGTCAAGAAAATATACACTAGCGCCTTCAGAATATGCAGGCACTGAGTTAATATTCCTCTACACCACAGACCCTTTTACTTTTTCTGTCAAAAGAAAATCCAACGGCCAAACCCTTTTCGATTCAAGATCAGATGAATCAGACCCTTATAGTGATTTGGTGTTCAAAGATCAGTATCTTGAGGTTTCAACAAAATTGCCTAAAGATGCTTCACTTTATGGTCTGGGAGAAAACACCCAGCCCCATGGGATTAAACTGTACCCTAATGATCCTTACACTTTGTACACTACTGACGTGTCAGCCATCAATCTTAATGCTGATTTATATGGGTCCCACCCGGTGTACATGGATCTGAGGAATGTGGATGGAGAATCGGCTACGCATGGAGTTTTACTGTTGAATAGCAATGGGATGGATGTGTTTTACAGAGGGGATTCTTTGACGTATAAAGTAATTGGCGGTGTCTTTGACTTTTACTTCTTTTCGGGTCCCACACCTCTTGATGTTGTGGATCAGTACACTCAACTCATTGGCAGGCCAGCTCCGATGCCCTACTGGTCTCTTGGTATGTCTGTTGTCTCTAACCCTTTTTCTCCTCTGCTTGCTATTCATGTGTGTTACAGTTGTGACAAAAATTTGCTGATCTTCGTCTATTTTCGAGCATATTAAACACATCGAAAGATATAACTGAATTTTTAATAATATTTGAGATTTTATCTTAAAATATTAATATTGTAAAGAATAGTATTTTAAGCTAATTATATTTTTTTACTCGGCCAATATGTGAATTTTAGGGTATGTTTAATTCTAGTTAAAATAGGGTTTTTTTTTTTTTTTTAAATGAGTAGTGATTTTAAAGGAATAGATTGTTGGAATTTTGTTGAAAATTCAAATATTGTGAACTTCATTTTTAATGGATAATTGAGATTGAATACTGCAAAAAAATGATAAGATTTTAATGAGAAACAAACAATGACTTAATATGTTCTCATAAGATTTGGTTCGTTTGGAAACACCGGTCTCGATTTCTAAATTTTTTGTTTGAGCTAAATATCATATTGAAGCTTGAGGTGTGAGGTTGATCCTTAATGCTTTACGCATTCGGTGGCTGTGCCATCAGAAATAAACAAATCATTGTTGTTTTTTCATGTGAAATATATGATAAAAAGTGATTTTGAAAAAATTATGTGATTTAAAAAATTGTATTGTTTATAAATTAATAAAATCCCCAGGCACACTATTATATATTTATTTTTGTGTGAAAACTCAAAATTGAAATCTAGCAGTCATAAAACAAATTATGAAAAGACCTAATCAAGATTTTAATATGCATTTTAGGTGACTCGATCACTTGGGCCTGTTCGGTTGCTGTCAATTAATTGGTTACTCAATTTCTCATATCATTTTTTAATCATTCATAATTTCTCTTTTCAATTTTTAACCTCACATCTTATCTAAAAAAACATAAATAAATTAATCAAATAATTTACATTCTCATTTAAATGTAGTCAAACATAGGCTTACTATCTACTAGTAGTGCCAAATATCTGTCCATAAGATAATAATAAAAAATTAAAAAAAAAAAAAAGGTATGTTTAATGATTGAGAATATGCCCCCCATGAAAATGGAATTGGAACCATATCTTTTCTCATCATGAGTCAGCATGTTCAACTTGTAAGCTTTGATATTGGGGGAAAAAAAAATCAGGAAGTTAAAAAATATTAATATGATAGTTACATCCATCTTGGACAATATTTGTTATTTATTTTGATGTTGATCTGTGATTGATTAAAATTTGGTCGTGTTTCTTGATTCAAATATGCATTATGTTACGGCTAATCTTCTGGTTGGTTCCTATCGAGCCTCCGTTTGGTAAACTTGTTTATAAATAAATTTGTAAATAACATATTTTTTTCAAATAACTTTTAAATCAAACATTTATCAAAATTACTTTTTAACTTTATATTTTGTAAAAAAAAGAAAATGAAGTTTTTAATGTAAAATATATGGTTGAAATAAATATGTTGCTAAATTTTGGACCATTTCTTGATTGTGTTACTTCTATTTGGTAAACTTGTTTATAAGCATCTTTTTTCAAACAACTTTTAAGGCCATGTTCTTTTAAATTTAAATGGAAAATAAATGGAATATTTTGTGTTAAATCAATGAATTGAAATTATTTGTTGATTTATTTGTGTTTTCTAGGTAAGATGAAGGGTTAAAAATTGGAGAGAGAAAATGTAGATGGTTAAAAAGTGATATGAAAAATTGTGTAATTTAAATTTTTGTAATGATTACAAATTAATTTCCAGCCGAACAGGCCAATCACATACATTTTTTCAAATTATTTTTAACTAAATTTTAACTCAAAAACATTACATTATTTATTTTTAACTAAAAAGCTTTTACCAAATAATTAAATCAATTTATAAACAATATTATATTTCAAATTACATTTTAATCACACTTTTTTTAATCACATATTTTATTTCGAAAACACAAAAAAACAATTTATAAACATCCTAACAACATTAATCTTTTCTTTATCGTTCAATTTATCGAACATTCCAGAAGGATATATAGGCCTATGATTCTCTAAGATGCATTATGCTAAAGAATTGATAAAAGATTAAATTACAGATCGTCAATATTTGTGAATCTTGGATCTTTTGCCAGTTAAGAATTACCCATTACCAATAAATATAGGACCATGTAGAGGTGGGAGTGGGATGGTCCAACTTTGTACTCACATATTTTCTTGGATTTCTATTCCTATAATAATTATATGCAGTATCTTTTGACTGCTATGTTTTATCTTATGCGGTGTTGTGCTACTTTATCACTGACAAAAAGTTGGTGGATATTTTGTAGAAAACACCTGGCACCACTATAAATTGGACCAACATTTAACATCTACAATTTATTAATTAATTATAAAAAACAGAATTTTTCACACCTCCGTTGGTAAATTCCCCAAAGGCCAAATGACGTTTAATATCGCATATTTTCTCAAATCATTTTTTATTAACATATTTTACATCAAAATTATTCTATTCTATATTGATAAACTAAAATCTTTTACGAAACAGAACTACAAACATTTTTCGAAATCACTTTTTAACAACATATTACCAAAAAAAAAAAAAAAAAATTGCAGCTGATTTTAACGAACTGAGCATAATGAAAATGTTGAAAAATTCAAATATTTATAAGTTGATTATTGTTTTCATATTCAAGCGATTCGAAATTTTTTAATCTTAAATATAAATTCATCCATCCATAGTCCTAAAATTGGGGTTGGGGATTTTCCATGTTTTCTTACTCAAAAAGGCACGAAAGTATCTATCCAACAATGCTGTTTAGGATTTTGTATTATACAAATATCAGGAGAAAGAAAATCAACTGAGATTTAATTGAATTTTCGTTGTTATTATGAGAAGAAGACACATGTTTTTTATTGGTGAAAAAATAATAAATTTTATGATGCCACAGGGTTCCATCAATGCAGATGGGGATACCATAATTTATCAGTAGTTGAAGATGTAGTTGACAACTACAACAAGGCCAAAATCCCACTTGATGTAATCTGGAATGATGATGATCACATGGATGGACACAAAGATTTCACCCTTAATCCCACAAACTATCCTCGCCCCAAGCTAATTCAATTCTTAGAGAAAATTCATGGCCAAGGCATGAAGTACATTGTCATAATAGACCCCGGAATCGGCGTTAACGCTAGCTACGGCGTCTACCAGCGCGGCCTAGCTAACGATGTCTTTATCAAGTATGAAGGTAAGCCCTATCTAGCACAAGTTTGGCCTGGTGCCGTTAACTTTCCCGACTTCCTTAACCCAAAAACCGTTGAATGGTGGGGCGATGAAATCCGTCGTTTCCACGAATTAGTACCCGTGGATGGTTTATGGATCGACATGAATGAGGCTTCCAACTTTTGTACCGGTTTGTGTACTATACCAGAGGGGAGGATTTGTCCGAATGGAACAGGCCCTGGTTGGGACTGCTGCCTCGACTGCAAGAACGTAACGAAAACGAGATGGGACGATCCACCTTACAGGATAAATGCATCTGGAATACAAGCAAATATAGGGTACAAAACCATAGCCACTAGTGCATCTCACTATAATGGAGTGCTGGAGTATGATGCACACAGTATTTATGGTTTCTCTCAAGCTATTGCAACCCACAAGGCTCTTCAAGGGCTAGAGGGAAAGCGTCCGTTCATATTGTCGCGCTCTACATTCGTTGGTTCGGGCCATTATGCCGCTCACTGGACAGGGGATAATAAAGGAACATGGGACGATTTGAAGTACTCGATTTCCACAATGCTGAACTTCGGGATATTTGGGGTTCCAATGGTTGGTTCAGATATATGTGGATTCTATCCTGCTCCTACCGAAGAGTTATGCAACCGTTGGATCGAGTTGGGCGCATTTTACCCTTTCTCGAGGGATCACGCGAACTTCTATTCCCCTCGGCAGGAGCTTTATCAGTGGGAAACAGTGGCTGAGTCTGCTAGGAATGCTTTAGGAATGAGATATAAGCTTCTTCCATATCTGTATACTCTAAATTATGAGGCTCATACTAGCGGCGCTCCCATTGCTCGACCGCTATTTTTTATGTTCACGAATGAGACAGAATGTTATGGATTGAGCACCCAATTTCTGCTAGGCAGTAGTCTCATGGTGTCCCCAGTGCTAGAGGAGAAGAAGACCAATGTTGAGGCTCTATTTCCTCCAGGAAGTTGGTACAACATGTTCAATATGACGCAGGTCATCGTATCGAAAGAAGCACACTACGTCACGCTCGATGCACCTCTGCATGTCATCAATGTGCATTTGTATCAAAACACCATAATTCCAATGCAACAGGGAGGATTGATCTCCAAAGAAGCACGAATGACCCCTTTTTCTCTTATAGTAACCTTCCCGATGGCGGCTACCGTAGGAGAAGCCAAAGGAAATCTTTTCGTGGACGACGATGAGCTTCCAGAGATGAAACTCGGGAATGGGTATTCAACCTATGTCGATTTCTACGCAACGGTGAGTGACGGAATGGTGAAGGTATGGTCTGATGTTCGGGAAAGTAAATTCGCCTTAGACAAAGGTTGGATCATAGAGAAGATAATTGTACTTGGTTTGGATGGAATTAAGGGTGGTCTTGAAATTGAAGTTGATGGAAATCCAGTTGCAAATACCTCAGAAGTGGAGGTAAGAACAGTAGAACACAAGTACACAGAGAAATGGGAAGATAGTGATCAAGATATGATAAAGAGTGTGATGATAGAAGTTAAAGGATTGGCATTGCCAGTGGGGAAAAAGTTTTCAATGTCATGGAAATTGGGAATCAAAGCTTGAGAAAATCGTGTCACTTTGCATCTTATTTAGACTTCAATGACTTGATTGAACAGAGCATATTCAAAATGTCTATCAAAGTTCGAAACGGAAAGGAGATGCGCTGAAGTTATTGTCATCCCTTTTCATAACCTATAAGAAAATAAAATGATATATGGTATTAAAGTTTCTTATAATGTTGTAGTTTTGAAATGGCATTTGATGTATGCTTAGGCATATTTATTTTGATAAAACATAATTTGATGAGATCCCGGTCGGGGAATCTAGTCGAACACGCGAAATAACGAAATTAAAACCTAAGAAAGATTTAGATCAGATTTAAACACAAAAATAAACAAGAATTAAAATACTGGAAAGATAAAATTGACGATAGGACCTTTGATGAGAATCCAGGGAGTCAATCGAGTCAAAGTCAAACAGGTCAACCCTCTATCAGAATACCGGTGGGGCCCATGATAAGATCCAAGGCTAAAGAGGTCCAAGAGTCGATGGCGGGACTCATTTTCAAGCTCCGAAATCAAGCCCACATGGAAGAGAGCAAGATCGAGGTCAATTGCCTAAGTTTGGAAGCTCAGGACATTTCGGTCGACCGAAAGTCCATCCGGTCGACCGAAACTCTGCAGGATTTTGAGACATAGCTTCAGGCGGGTTCGCTGACCTTCGTGCCACCGAAAATGCCATTTCGGTCGACCAGGTGTTCGACCGAAAGTCTCCAGAATTAAATAGCGGGGTTTTTGGTGCAATTTCTCAAACTTTTTATCCTTCACTTTTTGTATATACTTGAAGGCTTTCCAAACCCTAGGTAGTTTTGGTTGACATTGAAGACTCCATTGAGAGCATTTAAGAGAGGTAAACCCTTTCTTCACTTGTAACTATTCTTGGAATATTACTTCAACTTGTATATTGAGAGTTTATTCTTGTATATTGGTTGTTGTTGTTTATTCCACAAATCTTGGTATTTGTCTTAATCTCTCCATTGGGTTAGGGTTAGTTTTCCTTAGAATTTTGGTTGGGTTAAACTTGGGTCAAGATTCCTCATTTATTACCTTTTTAGCTTTCTTGGGTTGGTACAAAATTGTTGTGGGAATTTTTGGTTTAATCACCAAAGGGGTTCGCATCATTTGGTATCAGAGCTTGGCTCTAAAATTGGTAATCCTATCTTTACATTTATTGTTGTTGTTCTAGATAGTAATAAAAAAAACGAAAATTACAAAAGAAATTGGGGAAAATTAGTTGCCCATGATTATTTCATGATTCCTACATATTGGGCATTGTTGTTATCATCAATTTGAAAGTTTCTTGGGGATACATTTGAACAAACACTTGAAAATTTCAAACTATTCAAGTTGCATCCTAAGTGTTTGATAAAATGTTTCAAAGAGTGTTTTCATATTGAAACCTACCATTCAACTACCAAACACATTCCTAAGTAAATTCCTTGTGTCTTACATCAAGTTATTGTGACTACATCCTTGAAAATCTTATTGGTCAAGTTAAATTCCTTACTTCCTTATATAATAGCAAGCAACTAAATTCTACTTGCTATTGTGTCAATCCTTTCCTTTGCTTCCTTTGTTGTTTGTGGAATTTGTGCTACACAAGAGTTGAATTCTCAATTTAGTTGAATTACATTCCTTGGAAAGTTTGGGTAAGAAAGTGAGGAGTGGTAAAAGGCAAGAGTGGTGAGCTCATTTGAGGGAAAAAGCCTAATTGAGTGAAACACGAGCGAAAATATTTTGTGAGGACACTTGCACACTTACACTCCATGGCTAATGCACATACTTCCAGTGGACAAGATTCTAATGCACAAACTCAAGAGTTGAGGGATATGATACAAGCTCTCACGGTTACTATGGCGGATATGGGGGGAAGGTTGGAGGGTAGATTAGCAAGGTTGGAGACTAGGAGGGAAATTCCACCTCCAAGGGATGATAATGTTAGGAGGGGTGATAGGAGAAGGCCTAGAGATGAGTATGAGGATGATGATGTTGATGATAATGAATTGGAGAGTGAAGGGGGTAGTGACCAAAATTGGAACATGGGTAGGAATAGAGGAGGTAGGAATGTGAGGGGAGTAGGTCGAGGACATGGGAGGAACCCTAGAGGTAGGGATGGAGTGGATGGTAATCTTGGTAGTATTAAGATGAAAATTCTTTCTTTCCATGGGAAGAGTGGTCCGGATGCCTATTTAGAATGGGAGAGGAAGATGGAATTGATTTTTGAATGTCATAGGTACTCCGAGGATAAAAAGGTTAAGTTAGCGGTAGTGGAGTTTACCGACTATGCCTTAGCTTGGTGGGATAATTTATTACTCACTAGGAGAAGGAATTTCGAGGGTAGTGTGGATACTTGGGATGAGTTGAAGAGCCTTATGAGAAAAAGATTTGTACCAAGTCACTACTATAGGGGGCTCTATCAAAGACTACAAACCCTTACTCAAGGAATAAAGGGTGTTGAAGATTATTATAAGGAGTTGGAGAAAGCTTTGATGAGGGCCGACATAGAGGAGGATAGAGAAGCCACTATGGCTCGATTTATAAGTGGGTTGAATAGGGAGGTAGCCAATGTGGTTGAATTACACCATTATGTTGAGATGGAGGAGTTAGTACACATGGCTATTAAAGTGGAGACTCAATTGAAGAAGAAGGAGCAATTTAAAAGAAAGGGGCAAGAAAAATTCTTGGGAGGTCCTAGTTCCAATTGGAAGTCTAAGTGGGGGAGTGAAAAGGTTGATAAGGCACCACTTAAGGACAATATTGAAACCTCCAAGGGAAAGGAAGTTGGCTTCTTCAAGGATAAACCAAAGGTTGTTCCTACCACTTCTAGGAGTCGGGATATAGAATGCTTCAAGTGTAGAGGGCGGGGGCATTATGCTCGAGAGTGCCCTAACAATAGGGTGATGATTATCAAAAATGGGGAGTGGTACTCGGAAGATGAAGAGGACGAAGAGGGGGTGCCATGTAGAGGAGATAGTGATGACGAGGAAGAAGAGGTGGAGGGAATTGTTAGTCCACCCAAGTCTTTAGTCACCATTAGGTCTCTCAACACCCAAGCTAAGGTGGATGATGCGGCTAAGCAAAGGGAGAATATCTTCCATACTAGGTGTCTTGTGAAGGACAAAGCGTGTAGTCTCATCATTGATGGGGGAAGTTGCACCAATGTAGTTAGCACTAGTATGGTAGAGAGGTTGGGATTACCTTTAATGCCACATCCTAATCCTTATAAGTTACAATGGTTGAGTGATTATGGTGAGTTGAAGGTAAGCAAGCAAGTATTACTTATTTTCAACATAGGGACCTATGAGGATCAGGTACTTTGTGATGTGGTGCCCATGCAAGCTACACATATTTTATTGGGGAGACCATGGCAATATGATAGGAGGGTATTGCATGATGGTAGGAAAAATAGGTATAGTTTCCAAATGAATGGAAAACCCGTAACACTCCTACCTTTGAGTCTGGAAGAAGTTTACAAGGACCAATTGAAATTCAAGAAGGAGGAGGAGGAGGAAAAAGAAAGAAGAAAAAAAAAAGATGGAGTTGAGTGAGGGACAAAAAGAAAGTGAAAAAAAAAGGGGGAAAAAATAGTGAGAAAAAAAATGAGGGGATGCAAGAAAAAAGAAAGAGAGTCAAAGAAATTGAGAAAAGAATGAATTTTTATGCGAGTAAAGGTGATGTGGAGAGAGCTTTAAAAGAAAATCATTATATTCTTTTGATGGTGTATAAGGAATCCATCCTTACACTTGACGACCCTCACACTTCCCTCCCACTTTAGCTACTTCTTTATTGCAGGAGTTCGAGGATGTCTTCCCGGAGGAGATTCCTAGTGGGCTTCCACCCATTAGAGGCATCGAGCATCAAATTGATTTCATCCCCGGAGCTGTCATTCCAAATAGACCAGCATACCGAAGCAACCCGGAGGAGACCAAGGAACTCCAAAAACAAGTTGAAGAGTTGATGGGTAAAGGATATGTTCGTGAGAGCATGAGTCCTTGTGTCGTTCCCGTGCTACTAGTGCCCAAGAAGGATGGAACCTTTAGAATGTGCGTCGATTGCCGAGCCATTAACAACATAACGGTAAAGTATCGACACCCCATTCCTAGGTTAGATGATATGCTATATGAGTTGCATGGTTCTTGCATTTTTAGTAAAATCAACTTGAGAAGTGGATACCACCAAATTAGGATGAGAGAAGGAGATGAATGGAAAACCGCTTTTAAAACTAAATATGGTTTATATGAGTGGTTGGTTATGCCCTTCGGTCTCACTAATGCACCGAGCACTTTTATGAGATTAATGAACCATGTTTTGCGTGCATTCATTGGGAAATTTGTGGTAGTTTACTTCGATGATATTTTGATTTATAGCAAAAATTTGAATGAGCATATTGAACACTTGAGAAGTGTACTTGTGGTTTTGAAAGAAGAACAATTGTATGCTAACCTTAACAAGTGTAATTTTTGCATGGAGAGTGTGGTCTTTCTTAGATTTGTAGTTAGTACTAAGGGGGTAGAGGTCGATGAGGAGAAGATCAAAGCCATTAAGGAATGGCCCACTCCCACAAGTGTCACCGAGGTAAGAAGCTTCCACGGGTTATCTAGTTTTTACCGTAGATTTGTCAAGGATTTTAGCACACTAGCTTCACCACTTACCTAGGTTGTCAAAAAACATGTGGGGTTTAAATGGGGGGAGGCGCAAGAAAAGGCCTTTAATGAAATAAAGAACAAATTGTGGACCGCCCGGGTTTTATCATTGCCTAATTTTGATAAAACTTTTGAGATTGAATGTGATGCTTCAGGCACAGGTATTGGAGCAGTTTTGATGCAGGAGAAAAGACCGATTGCCTACTTTAGCGAGAAGCTCAGTGGAGCCGCCCTGAACTACCCCACCTATGACAAGGAGCTCTATGCGTTGGTGAGATCGTTAGAGACATGGCAGCACTACTTGTGGCCTAGAGAGTTCGTCATTCACACCGACCATGAATCATTGAAGCATTTGAAGGGGCAAGGAAAGTTGAGCAAGAGGCATTCCAAGTGGGTGGAGTACGTGGAAACTTTTCCCTATGTCATCAAATACAAACAAGGTAAGGAGAATGTGGTAGCCGACGCCCTTTCTCGAAGGTATGCTCTTATTACTACTTTGAGTGCTAAATTGTTGGGTTTTGAGGGCATTAAGGACTTGTATGCGCATGATGCGGATTTTGCTGGTATATTTATATCATGTGAGAGGGTTGGATTTGGTAAATATTATAGGCATGAGGGGTTTTTGTTTCGAGAAGGTAAACTTTGTGTGCCAAATTGTTCATTGAGGGAGTTGATGGTAAGAGAGGCCCATGGCGGGGGATTAATGGGTCACTTTGGGGTAAGGAGAACCTTGAAAATCTTACAAGAACATTTCTTTTGGCCTAAAATGAGTAGAGATGTTGGGAGAATTTGTTCTAGGTGCATAACTTGTAGGAAGGCCAAGTCCAAGGTAGAACCACATGGATTATATACACCCCTACCTGTACCTAGTGAACCTTGGACGGAAATTTCTATGGACTTCATTTTGTGATTGCCTAGGTCAAAAAGAGGTAGTGACTCCATTTTCGTGGTTGTAGATAGGTTTAGTAAAATGGAGCATTTCCTTGCTTGTCATAAAACCGATGATGCCATTCATATCGCCGACTTATTCTTTAGGGAAATAGTGCGACTCCATGGGGTTCCTAGGAGCATTGTGTCGGATAGGGACGTTAAGTTCCTTAGCCACTTTTGGAAGGTCTTGTGGGGGAAATTGAGAACTAAACTTTTGTTTTCCACAACTTGTCACCCCCAAACCGATGGCCAAACAGAGGTGGTTAATAGAACTTTAACACAACTTCTTCGCACCGTCCTTAAGGGCAACCTAAAGAATTGGGAAGAGTGTTTACCTTTTGTTGAATTTGCATATAATCGAAGTGTTCATTCTACTACTTCTTTTTCTCCATTCGAGATTGTTTATGGTTTTAACCCTTTAACTCCTTTGGATTTGATTTCGTTACCTATTGATGAAAGAGGTAGTTTAGATGGGAAGAGAAAGGCGGAGTTGGTAAAATCTCTCCACGAGAAAGTCAAACTCCAAATCGAGAAGAAGAATGAACAATATGCCTTCAGTGCCAACAAAGGTAGAAAACGAATGACATTTGAGGCCGATGATTGGGTATGGTTGCATTTGAGGAAGGAGCGGTTCCCGACTCAAAGAAAATCAAAATTACAATCACGTGGTGATGGCCCCTTCCAAATCCTAGAGAAAATCAATGACAATGCCTACAAGCTTGACCTTCCTGGTGAGTACAATGTATCGGCTTCTTTTAACATCTCTGACTTATCCCCTTTTGATGCAGGTGAAGATTCGAGGTCGAATCATTTTCAAGAGGGAGGGGATGATGAAAATCCAGGGAGTCAATCGAGTCAAAGTCAAACAGGTCAACCCTCTATCAGAATACCGGTGGGGCCCATGACAAGATCCAAGGCTAAAGAGGTCCAAGAGTCGATGGCGGGACTCATTTTCAAGCTCCGAAATCAAGCCCACATGGAAGAGAGCAAGATCGAGGTCAATTTCCTAAGTTTGGAAGCTCAGGACATTTCGGTCGACCGAAAGTCCATCCGGTCGACCGAAACTCTGCAGGATTTTGAGACATAGCTTCAGGCGGGTTCGGCTGACCTTCGTGCCACCGAAAATGCCATTTTGGTCGACCAGGTGTTCGACCGAAAGTCTCCCGAATGAAATAGCGGGATTTTTTGTGCAATTTCTCAAACTTTTTATCCTTCACTTTTTGTATATACTTGAAGGCTTTCCAAACCCTAGGTAGTTTTGGTTGACATTGAAGACTCCATTGAGAGCATTTAAGAAAGGTAAACCCTTTCTTCACTTGTAACTTTTCTTGGAATATTACTTCAACTTGTATATTGAGAGTTTATTCTTGTGTATTGGTTGTTGTTGTTTATTCCACAAATCTTGGTATTTGTCTTAATCTCTCCATTGGGCTAGGTTTAGTTTTCCTTAGAATTTTGGTTGGGTTAAACTTGGGTCAAGATTCCTCATTTATTACCTTTTTAGCTTTCTTGGGTTGGTACAAAATTGTTGTGGGAATTTTTGGTTTAATCACCAAAGGGTTCGCATCAACCTTGATCCAAGATTCACGACGCAAGAAATTGACGATGCGGAATCGAGATCCAAGGTTTTCGAAACACCACAAGAACTTGTCAATTTCCTTGATAAGATTCTAATTGGAAACGCCACAAATATTCTCGCGAATATTTGATAAGTTGGATTTGTTCTCGAAGAATACAAAAGGGACTCCTCAACCTTTCAATTGGAGAAAACTCTCTCAAATAATATTAATCTCAAAACTAAACTAAACTGTTTTTTTACAATCATGGAAAGGAATATAAATAAGCAAAATAACATACCCGCTAATTTTACTCAAAATAGAATTCTAATTAAACTAGAATACTAAATTAGGAAAATAACCTAAAAATCAAAAAGGAAATAAAATAATTGAAAATTCGAAAAATCTGACCGCTACTCAGTTACGGCTATGAAGAATTCTTTTACGGCCGTAAAGGCCTCTCTGATCCAAAACTGATTTATTAGTTACGGCCGTGACGAATTTCTTACGGCCGTGAAATTCCCCTTTTTGAATGTTACGGCCGTAACTTCCAGGCTTACGGTCGTAAGCTTCGTTCTGCTGAAATTCTTCCTTTTTCTTCGATAAAAGATTACGGTCGTGATAACATGATTTACGACCGTGAATATATTGGTTACGGCCGTGAAGGTCCTCCATTAGGCCGTGATGGATTTTCTGCCCAAATAACTTCGTTTTCTCGGCTCGGCTTGATCCGTCCCTCTTCTCGGCTCGATCCCAACATGAAACTTGCTTCGTTTTGTACATAGATCATTGTCATATTTCCGATGGCTCGACTTCACCCTTCGATGCCTGGTCCGGATCATATCATAATTGGTATCGAATCTAACAAATAAAAGTAATATCTTACTCTTGTAAAATAAATTGTGATAGCAGTGAATAAGGTGAAATCCACTGAAATTGATTAAATTTAATTCTTTAGAAATTAGAACAAATTAAAAACAAGAGGGTTCTGAATTCGAGTATCAAAGAAATAAACAATTGAATGAAATTAAATTAAATTATTAAAAGTCAAATTAAACAAGTATCTAGTTCAAGACATATCTCAAAATTGATCATGGATAAAAAATAAAGTCTTTTACTAATTTTCTAAATTGGTTATGGTCATTGATTCTAACAACTTATCTCTCCTTATCGATAATCAAGACACGTTCATTGGCTATTTCTCTAATCAACAAAGAACTCTAGGTACTGATTTGAATCGATTGGCATTAGCATTTCTGGACTAGCATGATAAGAAGAACTGAAGAGTTTACCGACATTTATATTTTGGGAGCAGAATTCGCATAATACCAATTCGGAAAGGTTTCGACTATCCGAACAAGACTCACCACTACGCCATAACCTATGATGATTTTTTACTGTTTGAAATCGTTTACCAAGTCAAAACTGCGTTTTGATGGTTTTTATTTCATTATGTTTTATTCTTATTATCTTTTGTGATAAGCCCAGTCCTTTAAGGGGCTGTTGGCCCTGTAGGTTTTATTGTTTTCAGTATTTAAGACTCTTAACCTCATTATTATGTTTTTGATTGCTTTTGAATAAGAAATTACAAATTGAGCGTGTTCTTTCTTGTATTTGCAATCCATTCAACGAAAATTTTATGGAACTAGGTGATGAGATAACTGCCTAGTCAGCTACCAATTAGACATAATATGTAGGCTCCAATTTTGATTTTAAAAACTCTAATTGGGCTGACTAAACAGTCATCTCATCATTTGGATCCGTAAGAAGCCAGGTACCTGTTCCATTGAATTTTTGATTCGTTCAAGAGTATTTATTGTAGAAAGTTGTAGGTGAGCCTACATCAGATACGATCTTAAGATTTAATTTTCCAATAGTAATAATCTTTAGATAGACTACCAATTCTAACTAACGAATATACACATGTAATTCCTTTAAGTTATGTTATATATTTTCATAACATGAATCGAAAATCTATCTAAAATCTAATATGTTATTTGTCACTTGTATTAGAAAATCTAAACAATTATGAATTTAGATTCCTAATTGGTTAAGTATCATTTCGACAATTAAAATAACACGCACTATGTATTAATAAATCAAAATAACAATTTCAACATACATTGAAGATATATAAATGGAGAATAAATAAAAGAATAATGAAATTAATTAGATCTCACAATTCTTGAAGAACCAACACTTCAATTATCGTGAAAGTGAAATAATAAATTTGATTATTCATAAGCATTGCAAATTAAAAACTTCAAAGAGAGAAAATAAAACCAAAAATGTAATACTCAATAATGGATGAAGAAACTGTGGCTGCTCTCTTTCAATATAATGTCCCCTGCTCGGTCTCTCCAAAATCAAATGCTGCCAACTTGTTTTATTCCAACATGTCCTCCCAAAAATCTCCTGTTGTTGCCTTTGGTTGGTCCATGAATTGTAGCCCAATAAAACTAAAGGTCCCCTGCAATTTCAAATGGAAAAAATACATAAGTAAGGTAATTACAAATATAAATTTCAGAAATAAGATAAAACTAGTATAATTTCATAAATCAGGTTGTAATTAAGATTAATTAATTAAATTAAGTAATTAAAAATATTTTATTAATTATGTATATTAAATCACAAACTATATAATTTCAAAATACAAATCTTTTAGATTACAAATAATGTTAAGGTCACATATTATCAAAATAGTAGTTAATAAATTAAGATTAATTTCAGGTCACGATAACAATTTTTTTATTTCACAACGGATATCAAGGTCACAAATTATAATATCAGTGGATCACAAAATGTCAATTATGTCGATCCTCAATTATTTTTAGGTCACAACTTATCAAATTATTAGGTCACATATAAGTCACATTAATCAAATTATGAGGTCACATAACCGCCATCAGCCACGCCCCAACGCTACCACCACCTCCTCAGATACCCCCACAACCATCACTGTCTCAAGTCGAAGCCGTCGCCGCCGCCGCCACCACCATATCAACGACGTCGCCACAATCGATGCCTTAACCAAAAGAAAGAAAAAATACCTGCTACAACACTGCTGCTTCTATCACCATTCACAATCACTACATCACCACTCACAGCCACCACATCACAACTACCACCCCCAAGACTCACCCTAAGGCCGCAGATCTACCAATATGCCACCCCTACAGCCACAAATCCACAACCACCAAACACCTCACCTCACCACACCACACCACACCACTCCACTCCCACGCGGCCACTACCTGCAACGCAACACCACCCCGATTTCCTCAATCGCTTGCTAACTTGCACCGTCGATTCATTTCTACCAATGAGGTGCGGCGTTGCGCAGTTGTGATGTCGCAGCAACCCATTGCTGCGTGGCTTCTAGCTATTGTGGTACCAAGGCAACCTACTTTTTTGTGGCTGAAATCATGATTGGGCAGCAGCGTGGCACTCGCGACAAAGAGTTGGAGCAAATGGGGATCTTCGGAGAAGGGGGCAGTGGAGGTGGAGCGCAAGAGGAGATGATGAGGTTGAGCGTCGGAGGTGGAGCGCCGGAGATGGAGGTAGAGCGTCGGAGATGATGAGGACAGTGGAGGTGAGCGCTGAATAGGTCTTGTGAAGTAATATAATAGCCAGAAGGATAGTTGTAGTTGGAGTATTTGGGTTTTGGTTAGTATGATTATTTTGATTTGATAAAGAATTATGAATATTGAAAAAATTAATTAATACCTGATTTTTGAATTAATAACCTTTAAATCTTATTTTTGAATTAGAAAGTTAAAATGTAGGATTTGAGGTAATTTTCACATTCCAAATTAATTCAATATTGTTGGGCCCAAAATATGTCCAAAATCCAAGTAAAGTGCTAAGCTTCTCTCCTTCCAAAAATAAAGACTCACTTTTGAGTTTCAAAATCATTTTTCTCATTTTGACTAATTAGGCCCAATCGCATGTTTAAAATCAGGTAAATAGAAAATATTTTATTAAATCGGTTATTTCCCAAATGAATAGAAACAATACTTTCTCTCTTTGGAAATCTAGAAGACCTATTTATCTTATTCAATTGACTTCTTCAAGCCGGTCAGATTTTCACCGACTTCTCAGTGTTTGGTGATAAATCATGTCTAGTTGATCCCCTTTTTTTAATTCCTAAGAAGCAGCTTTTTCTTCAGCCTGCTTTGCTAAGGTAAGTTGGTTAGGTTTTTGGCGGCATCTCATCAACCATTGATGCTCTATCACGTTCAGTTGTTCCCACTATTTTTTATTCTTGATTATTAATTTTTTTTTTTTTTTTTTTTTGGTTCTCCTATTCGTCTTTTCTTCAATTAACCAACAATGAATCATATTTATGTCTGTCTTTCCTAATTACCAGTAGCCCATTATTTTCTTGTTTTTAGTTCGATTGTTTTTATTGAGTCCCTACTAATTTTGTATTTCTATGTCTCCCATTTACGAAGTAATATGTCTGCGTGTTTTATGCAATTGGGCATTAGTGAATTTCCTAGGTCATTAGTTACAATTGTAAAATTAGACATTCTCTGCTAATTCAATCCAGCAGCTCTGCCACAACATTTATTGTGTCGGAGTTGATGTTGCGTGATGATGGGGAGCCTATGATTTTCTCTTTCTAGTTCCTTATATTTCTAGTTTTTGTATCTACTAGGGAAAGCTAAATACTGAACGAAGATTCGATTCAATTCAATGGAATGCACTCGTAACATTGAATGAAGATTCAATGATAAAAAGCTAAAAATAAAATTTTGAATGACTGATAATATATACAATTAAGTTACAATTAAATTTTAATTGTACTTAAATTGCAATTATAATTAATTACAAATTATAACTATTCAATTAATTTTAACAATTAAATTTATCATATTTTTCAAATTCATTAGTTATAATTATAATTATAATTATAATTAATTACAATTTGTGATTCATTATAAAATGTAATTAAGCCCTTGTTTGATATTGATAAGAATCAAATTTTTAGTAGATTTTGATAAAAGTTGATAAGATGTGTGATTGAAAAGTTGTGGACCCCATAAAAAGTATGGTTAAAATTAAATACTTACTTTGAATTAAATTAAAATCTAAAAAAGTAGTGCTACCAAACAGGGTTTAAGTTGCAATTGTAATTAAGTTACAATTCTAATTAATTACAATTTGTAACTACTTCAATTAATTTTGAACTAAAAATGAAATTTCAAGTGACTAGTGATATGCAATTAAGTTACAATAATAATACTTAGTTACAATTATAATTAATTGCAAACTATAATTCATTAATAATTAATCTAATTAAGTTGCAATTTTAATTAATTGCAATTCGTAACTAATTCAATTAATTTTGAAATAAAAATGAAAATTCGAGTGGCTTGTAATATACAATTAAGTTACAATAATAATTACTTAAGTTACAATTGTAATTACTTACAAAATTGAAATTAAGTTACAATTATAATTAATTACAAACTGTAAAGTTCCAATACGTTTTATGCAAAGCTTTCAAAACATAGAAAAACAACCTATTACTTGTGAATAATTTTGTGGGCAAGGGACCTTTCAATCTTCATGGCTTCTATAGTGCTCAGTATGGCATTGGTGCCCTCAGGGCATATCTTCTAGTGGCAAAAGGGTGGACGGATAGAGCTTAGCGCAGCGGGGTGCAGGAATTTAGAAGTGGAGGTTGAGTGTGCGAAATATTGGATTTGTGCCATGTCGCAAGCAGGAGTTACCACGGTTAATAGTCAGGAATATCCATTAGCTCTCCACCCTGGCTCTTGGGAGACATCCTGCGATTTACCTCCTTCACCAAAGGCCCATGATAGGGTTGGTGGGGGCCCTTAAGGTTGGGGCTCAACCTTTTTTTTTCAGTATGGCATTGGTGGGATTGTAATCGAATCTCACGAAAAATTTGCCTCCGTTCACACTCTCCAATTTTTCAACACTAAATAATTGTAACTTCTATTCAATTTTATAATTAATTACGATTGTGACTTTATTTCAATTTTTTAATTAATTACAATTATAACTTAATTTTAATTGTATAATCAATTACAAATGTAATTAATTAATTACTATTCTAACGTACGTTACATGTCACTCGAAATTTCATTTTCCTTTAAAAATTAATTGAATTTGTTACAAATTGTAATTTTTTAAAATTTTAACTTAATTTTTCTTTTACAATTAATTGCAATTTTAATTAATTAATTACTATTGTAACTAAATTGTATATTTTCAGTCACTCGAAATTTTATTTTCTTTTAAAATTAATTACAATTATAACTTAATTACAATTATAATTACATTTGCAGCTTAATTACATTCTTTAGTTAGTTAAATAACTCTAATTAATTACAATTGTAACTTAATTTCAATTTTTGCAATCAATTGCAATTGTAACTGTTGAGACCGTGCCCAAAAACATAGTACGTTGAACCACCAGCGAAGACTCAATAGAGGCCCAATGGACCTTAGCCCACGATTAAAGTCTAGGGCATCACCTCGGGCCAACTACTGAGGTATAATAGCACGTGAACTTCTTTGACCGAACTGATTTACGTTTAGCCGATGTGCTTTATGTTTAGCCAAGGTGCTTTACGTTGACACCACAGATAAGTGATGGGACAATGGATGAAGTCAGAGATGTGACACCGCCTTTACCAAAAGTGACAGGCGCCCATCCCCTACCAAACGTAGCAATGATTACTGTCAAAAGCAAGATTTTCCTCTCCAACCGCTAGGGTAAATACACGTGTAAAGTCTACCACGTGTCGCCATCCAAGATTATAAATTCCCCTATAAATAGAGCACTCCTCCCACCTGGCAGGGGGTTAGCATTTTCACTCTCTTAATTGAATATTTTACTCTCACTCCCCTTTCTTTCTTTTACACATTCATATTTCCCGCACTAATTTATATTTGCTTGAAATGAGCACTAACTTTGGCATCGGAGTGCAAACGGGAGCCACCTCGGCCCCCTTTACAAACTGATTGTTTGTCACAGTGCGCAAGGATCCATGTGTTCAAGCGGGAGGAGCTGAGACGTGTTGGTCCAAGGTCCAGCTGGATTTTGTGGTCAACATTTTGGAGCCGTCTGTGGGAAGCCATACTACTAACCACGAAAACGCATGATAAAAAGCCACTCGCAGAAAGGAAACCTTGAAAAAGGGCGAATAACCTCTTGTAAAAGAGCGAAGAGTTACAAGAATTTTGAAACATAAGTTTATTAACCTTGAAAAAGGCGTGAAACTTTGAAACATAAGTTTATTAACCTTGAAAAAAAGTGAAGAACCCCTTGAAAAAGATAGGAGAAATACTACACAAAACCTTGAAAAAAAGGTGAAGAACCTCTTGAAAAAGAGAGGAGAAATACTACACAAAATCTTGAAAAAAAGTGAAGAACCTCTTGAAAAGGAGAGGAGAAATACTATACAAAACCTTGAAAAAAGGTGAAGAACCTCTTGAAAAAAAAAGGAGAAATACTACACAAAACCTTGAAGAAGGAAGGAAACCTTTTGAGAAAGATTTGTAACAAATGCCTTGAAGAAAGGCCTCCCCGAAAGAGGGACTCTCCTTCTTATTGCCCTAAGTGGCATGGATCCTCTTGTTGCCTAAGTGGCATGGCTCCTCTTGTTGCCTAAGTGGCATGGCTCAAGAAGCCCTCACATTGCCTAAGTGGCATGACTCCTCTTATTGCCTAAGTGGCATGGATCGTCTTATTGCCTAAGTGGCATGGCTCAAGAAGCCCATCTTATTGCCCTATGTGGCATGGCTCAAGAAACCCTCACATTGCCTAAGTGACATGGATCCTCTTATTTCCTAAGTGGCATGGCTCATCTTATTGCCCTAAGTGGCATGGCTTAAGAAGCCCTCACACTTCCTAAGTGGCATAAGCCCCCATATTGCCTAAGTGGCATGGCTCAAAAAGCCCTCCTTATTGTCTAAGTGACATGGCTCATACCTCTTCCGAAGGATGTCTTCCATGGACCCCTTCCGAAGCACCTCTTCCAAAGGACGTCTTCCATGGAACCCTTCTGAAGTACCTCCTCTTCCGAAGGACGTCTTCCATGGACAACTTCCGAAGCACCACCTCTTCCGAACGTCTTCCATGGACCCCTTCCGAAGCACCTCTTCCGAAGCACGTCTTCCATGGACCCCTTCCAAAGGACTCCTACAAGGTACTTATTCCAAGAGAAGAACTACGTCAATTGACACCATGAAAAGGGAGACCCCTGAACAAGGGATTTCTGAAGAAGAACACCCTGAAAAGGGAAACCCTGAACAAGGGACTCATGAAGAAGATAACCTTAAAAAAAAGGGGGGAGATCCTGAAAATGAACACCTATGGAAAATCCCCCCCCCCCCAAAAGAGGAGCGAATGTCTCATAAATGTCGCAGCAGCACAGTGTCAAAAGACCCCCGTAGTCATGTCTGATTTATATGTCGCGACAACGCAGACTCATGAAACAATAAAAGCTTTGCTTATTGCTGAAGCAGAACGGTTCGAAGCAGCCTACCTTTATTGTGCCAACATGGCAGGATTCAAACAACAATATATTATTAAGCTCGGCTTAAGTATCTCCATGACACACGGTCTCAGAGACCCTATATTATTAAGCCCGGCTTAAGTATCTCCACGACACACGGTCTCAGAGACCCTATATTATTAAGCCCGGCTTAAGTATCTCCACGACACACTGTCTCAGAGACCCTATATTATTAAGCCTGGCTTAAGTGTCTCCACAACACACGGTCTCAAAGACCCTATATTATTAAGTTCGGCTTAAGTGTCTCCACGACACGGTCTCAAAGACCCTATATTATTAAGTTCGGCTTAAGTATCTCCACGACACACGGTCTCAGAGACCTTATATTCTTAAGCCTCGGCTGAAGTGTCTCCAAAATGACACAGCTATAGGAGCCCTACCCACTCGTCTCCAGAATGGCATGACCTCAGAAGTTTTTTTTTTTTTTTTTTTTTCAGAATTCACACCGGATAAAACATGGACGAAGTAATATGCTGACGTGATTTAGCCCGAACCTGATGTGCCGAAGTAACACCGTTACTGTAGCGTACCCGGTCCTCAAGGGCTGCCGGCCGTCTACTCATGGTATTTTCACTCCCCCCTGGTCGTCCTGCTCCTCAAGGGCTGGCATCCTCGTTTCCAAGAAGTGGATTTTTGCCTTCCATGGGTTTCGAACCTTGTACCTAGGGGTTAAGTACAAAGATTCTTAGAAACAAATTCGATCTGCCCATGAATGACCACATCGGATTTGAGGGACTAGTGTTGAGACCGTGCCCAAAAACACAGTACGTTGAACTACCAGCGAAGGCCCAATGGACCTTAGCCCACGATTAAAGTCTAGGGCATCACCTTGGGCCAACTGTCGAGGTATAATAGCATGTGAACTTCTTTGGCCGAACTAATTTACGTTTAGCCGAGGTGCTTTATGTTGACGTCACAGATAAGTGATGGGACAATGGATGAAGTCAGAGATGTAACACCGCCTTTACCAAAAGTGACAGGCGCCCATTCCTTACTAAACGTAGCAATGATTACTGTTAAAAAACAAGATTTTCCTCTCCAACCGCTAGGGTAAATACACGTGTAAAGTCTACAACGTGTCGTCATCCAAGATTATAAATTCTCCTATAAATAGAGCACTCCTCCCGCCTGGCAGAGGGTTAGCATTTTCACTCTCTTAACTGAATATTTTATTCTCACTCCCTTTTCTCTCTTTTACTCATTCATATTTCCCGCACCCAATTTATATTTGCTTGAAATGAGCACTCACTTTGGCATCGGAGTGCAAACGGGAACCACCTCGGCCCCCTTTGCAAACTGATTGTTTGTCACAGTGCGCAGGAGATCCACGTGTTCAAGATGGAGGAGTTGAGACGTGTTAGTCCAAGGTCCAGCTGGATTTTGTGGTCAACAGTAACTAATTAATTATTATTGCAACTTAATCGTATACTACAAGTCACTCGAAATTTTATTTTTCTTTTAAAATTAATTGAATTAATTACAATATTAATTAATTAGATACAATGGTAATTAATTGTGAAATTAAAATAAAGTTGGAATTGTAATATTCAACAATATAAATAGTAAGTGTAATAATAACTCAACAATATAAATATTTCAAGTATAATATTCATTTTAATGATAATTTAACGGTGAATTGAAGAAAAAAAATTAGCGCAATGTCAGGGAACCAATTCTCCAAATTCTTCTTTGAAAATGCTATTCTGCTATTGGAACCACAAGTCTCAGGTTCTTTTGGTTTCATGTCAAGGGCGGCGACGTCGTGGTCCATTGATGGCCTCCAATAGCTGGAGACATAAGCAACTAAAATGGAAACATGAGGTGGATCAACAATAGACTCGGTAATCAGAAGATGAGGCGGAATCCTCATTAATGTGAGCCTCCACATAGACATCTTCATCGTGGTTAGATCTCTCGTCGTCATCTTCATCATCGAGAAGGTCCTCATCTTCATTGTAGAGGGCGTTATTGGGATCTTATGGGCGGAGGCCATGAGGGGAAGTGGATGGTTGGGGAGAGAAATTTCTATGGTGGGGGGGGGGGGGGGGGGGGGGTGGTGGATGTTTGGAGAGAAATTTCCTGAGGCGTTTTTATAATTGGTTTTTTCTAATGAATATTATTTTTCTTTTTTTCTTTAACCTGATTTTGATATGTTTGGTATTGTCCAAAAATCTTTTAAAATACATGATAATTAAAATTGGGTCGTTCGAAATTGTATATTTGTGTACTTAACTCCTCTCAATTTGGGATATTGAGTCTAATTTTGATCCAACTCCATCATCTAATCCACAAAATATGAAATTTAATTAATATTCATAACATAAGCATTTAAAGTCATTAGATTAAGAAGGAATATCACAAATTAAACAATAACGATGGTTGTAGAGAGAAATTTCCTGAGGCGTTTTTATAATTGGTTTTTTCCGATGAATGTTATTTTTCTTTTTTTCTTTAACCTGATTTTGATAATATGTTTGGTATTGTCCAAAAATCTTTTAAAATACATGATAATTAAAATTGAGTCGTTTGAAATTGTATATTTGTTTACTTAACCCCTCTCAATTTGAGATATTGAGTCTAATTTTGATCCAACTCCATCATCTAATTCACAAAATATGAAATTTAATTAATATTCATAACATAAGCATTTAAAGTCATTAGATTAAGAGAAAATATCACAAATTAAACAATAATTATGCATCCTAGCAAATCATTTGGCATTTTTGATCTTCTTCCTTTCCTTCATTTTTATGTTTAGTTTTGTATGTGCTCCTATTGTCTTGTCTCCTCTTTTCCAACCATAGAGAAGAGAGTAATTGAGAACACACCATGGTCATTGGTGTCCAGCTTTAAAAGCTTTATGCATTTTTTGTTATGTTTCATATACTTTATTGGATTTATATAGAATTCATATGACTTAATTTGAAAGATTTTCATTTAAAATAGAATTTCAATATAGGAGGTGGAAGATCGATCTTTATCGCTTTTCACCATGTAATGAAAATATTTTTAAATAAATAAGAAATTATGTTAATTTAATTAGATAATGTTGTAAATAATATGTCATTAGTGAATGACACTTATATCCTACAACCCTAATTATTATTACTATTGTATCTTGAAGTGGATTTTCAATTGCAATTGTACAATTTTGCAATCAAGTAATAAAGTGGATTTTTGAGTCCGAGTTATCGTTCCCATAAGGATTGCAATTAAGTACCGAACTATGTTAATTATCACTTTATTTGAACGATAAAAGTGTGATGATTAATCTAAAATAATATAGAAAATAAACTAAAAAAAAAGCAAAAAAAAAAAATATATATATATTACACATTTGAATTTTCTAAATTGTTAAAAGTGTTGGGACATCTGATTTCACATTAGTATTACTTTTAATTCCAACATTCATGTTTTATTCATATTTATGTGCTCGATAGAATTCACTTATGTATATGAAATTCTTTTCTCGAGTTTAAATAAACTTTACATAATTCAGTCAACCATGAATCTCTATAGAGGATCATAATAATTAGGTGCATGGAATACAAAAATTAATGTAGGGATCACAATAATAACAAACATATATGGAACACAAAAATTAATGTAGCGATCACAATAATAACAAACATATATATCGTTCATTCAATTACCGGATTTTATTCCATAGTCTAGATTGTTAGCTTACCTCTCGGATTATGAAAACAACTCATTAAGTCAATGTATTAGTTGCAAATTAATTCATGTAATAAATACAAAATAAAATCATCACATGCAACGTAATCGCAAAACTATAATTATAAAATTAAAAGCGTAAAACTAAGTTATATCGATTATTCCAACTAAAATTTTATGTATTCATCAATAAAGAAATAAAAACGTAGAAATATAAATTACTACAAGTATAGAGTTTATCAAAACAAGAGAAAGGAATTATTGCACCAAGATTCGATCCCCGTTGATAATCTTCAATTCCCGTCCTTTTACCTTGAGTTCCGCCTCCAAGAATTAGATGATAGATCAATGAATTATGATGTTTAGAAGCTATCCAAAGGTCTGGCCAATAAGGAAGACCTTTCTTGTTGAAAATGGCGCAAAAGCCTAATGTTACGGTCCAAGCAAAAAGTGACGCGGTAGCGCAGGCATAATCCATGCGGCTAGGAATGACAACGGGGCGGGTTCGGGGAGGGGATGTCAATCCCCGTCCCTGCCCCTATCCGAGATTTACCATCTCCATCCTCATCTAAACGGTGAAGGAGCGGGGCGGGGATTCTCATAATCCCCGTTTACATTCCCATTTCTTATTATATATATTTCTTTGTCTATTAATATCTTTTTACAATGGTTATTTAATGTCTTAGTTATACGAATTCTTTTTTTAAAGTATGATTATTTTATAAAATTCTCATTTAGTAGCTATAAATAGTTATTAACATTAATAAAAAAAACTCATAATAGCTTTTGTAGAGTAGTATAAGTTTAATTATGTTAAAAAGTATGTTTGGAGAGAATAAGATGAGACTTGAGAGTGAGAGATGAAGAGTAGTATAAAGTTGAAATGTATGGCTTAGTTTTGAAATTATTTATTTTGGCATTGAGTGGTTTATGACACTTTTAATTTGTTCAAATTTTTTTTAATTGAACTTATTAATTAGATATGGTTTCAGGACGAGATAGAGATTTGATAGCAATCCCCATCCCCATTATTGTCAGGATTCCCCGCCCCATTGTCATCCCTACATGCCGCCACGCAATTAAAACTTTTAGGTTCTGTTGATTTTGGTTTAGGTCGCACAACCACTTAGTAGAAAGGTTCGTAGCCCTGCAATGTTGCATTCTCCAGTAATTTCTAACATTGAAATTTGTTTAAGTAGGTCCTTATATTTTATTTGCATCTTCAGTCCTCTATCTTCCAATTAGATCAATTGAGCCCCCATACTTCTGAATTCTTATAATTGACTTCTTCTCTTCCTCAATTACCGTCATGCATTTTCCCATGTGTACAATTTAAGCACCAATTATCGTCCAATTGGTCTTTATTTGCTTTAATTCTTTTATTCACTTGATTTTGGGATATTTTCTGCAATGCAAACAAATAGTTAACAATTGGGTAGCTTTTATTCTAAAATGAAAATGTATTATTCTAATTTAGACATATAATAAGTGTATAAAATGCACTTATCATATCCTTAATTCTTACTATATATAAGAGGCTCTTGTTCTTAATAAAACATACAAGTCTAATGGCTTTTCTATTCTATTCTCTTCTTTTTTTTTTTCTCTTTGGTTTATTATCAGCACAAAATTTTAACCTATTGAGCATAAACAAATTGCTTCATTTTTCTAAGTCACAAGGCTTCAGTCAATTGAATTGACATAAAATTATGTCTTCCTATTCAAAACAAAAAGGTTTGGTTTCCTTTTCAAAAAAACAAAAAACAAAACAAAAAAACAAAAAAAACAAAAAACAAAACAAAACAAAAAAAAAAACAAAAAACAAAACAAAACTAAAAGGTTTGTGATATCTTAAGTTGAATTACATAATAAAGTGGTATAGTTATTCGATTTGATCATATCGTTTTGACTATGCCAATTTATAATTCTTGAAAATAAAATAATCTAAATCAATATCCAGAAGAAATTTATCATATTAATCTTGAAAAAAATAATTTAAATCAATATTTCAAAAGAATGTTTTATTATATTTCTTGAAACAGAAACAATCTTAATGAATATTCTAGAAGAATATTATAGCACTGCTTGAAAGTTGATATTGTATTTGAATTATTTATTAATCTTGAAGAAGCACAAATTTACACAACATTTTTAAAATAATATTGCATTATTACTCTTCAGAAAGTAAAACATGTGTACATGTTATATATCGGTGTTCTTGGTGAGCATGAGTCTATTTAAACAATATTATAGAGAAATAATTTATTCATACTCTTGAATAAGTATAAATCTTATACGTCTTGAAGTTTTATAGAATATTCTGTTATTACTTCATAAATAAGAGTATTAATATCAATAAATCAATATTTCAGAAGAATATTGAGTTGGTATTCATGAAAAAAAAAGGACTATATATACTATGGAAGAGTTGCATTATTATATCGAAATCAACTGTGCAGAAATTCGCAGGATCTGGACAGCTTGCAGCAACTATGATCAAACGTTAATAACTAAGAAACCCATGGTCTGACGATCATGGAATTTTGACAAGACGTTCATAACTCATTGTTCTTCATATCAAACTATTAAGATCAATATTCAATGATTCATCTATGAAAAATCTCTATGCGAACAACAATTTTGGATTATTTTGAAAATCGTGAATTTTTGGAGAGCAAAATTCTTCATATTTTTTAAGAATACTTAAAGTTATTTAAATTTATGATGTGAACCCTCTTAGTATTTGACCAAAAATCCCCACAATAATTTGAAATCAACCCAAGATAGCTAACTTAGCAGAGATAAATCTTGATCCAAGTTTAATCTAATCTAGCCTAGTGGATATCAAATAAACAAATTTCAAAATGGTGGAAATAAAATATTCTCAAACACAAGACAATAGAAATTACAAGATAAAAGGAGGAATGTTTACCTCACAAAATATTCTCAAACACAAGACAATAGCAATATTCAAATTCTTCAACTTTATCTTGAGTATATTATTCTTATTTTGTCGTTGATTTTCACCATCTTGAAATTTATTTATTTGATATCCATTTGGGCAAGGTTTCTTAACCTTTTGAATTTTGAATTAGATTAAGGGATAATTGCACACAGTATTGTATTCTTATCACAAAATTGATTTTTACTAGCCAGAAGACAAAATATGAAATATACATCTTCTTCCTTCTCTTTCACATATCACTCCGCATGTTTGCTCATCTTCTCCCTACCACCGCACAATCACCAGCGCCACCACCCGCACAACTAACAACTTGCCACCGTCTTCTTCCTCGACTCCATCACCGCTGTTGTGGCCTACCACCAAGCACCACCAACCTCAACCACTACCACCACCTATATCAACCCCACTAGTCTTCTTCCCTGACCCCGACTTCACCGGTCTTCTTTTCCGACGCTCTTCTTCCCCGACTCCAAAGCGGCAAGAATTTTTTAAGTGTGATGCTTGAGTAATTGTGTTTGACAATGATGGATTGGTGGTGGTGGTTGTGGAGTATACCTAAAAATATAGAAAATATAGAGAATAATGCATGAAAGTATTTGATTTAATATCTGAGATAAAGTATCATAAAAATTTACAAAATATCAATATATGATACTAAAATTTCGTTGTATCATAAAATTTGAAAAATTCTCATGTTATGATACTATACTTTTGAAAGTATCATAATATAATACTTGTACTGAATGACGTAATTTTTAGTAAAAAAAATGAAGTATTTTTCAGTGATTATTTAAAATGAAGTAAGTTTCAATTATGATACCAAAAGTAGGGTATTTGTGCAAACGCCTCCTAGATTAAACTTGGGCCAAGATTTATCTCTGCTAATTTTAGTTTTCTTGGGTTGATTTCAAATTATTGTGGGGATTTTTGGTCAAATACCAAGGGGTTCACATCATATGGTATCATAACTTAGCTCTAAAATTGGTATATCAATCCCTTAAATTTCTTGTTGTTCTTGTTGTTCATCATATAAAAAAATGAAAATCAAAACAAAATTATGTTCTTAAGCTATTTGTTGATTCCTACATATTGGGTAGTTTGTTGTTACCATCTTTGAGTTTTTTGGGGATTTCCATTATCCATACACTAATGCACTATCCAAAGTGTGCACACAAAGTGTTTGGTAAAATGCCTCAATGAAAACTACACTATTAATTCCTATGTGTTCAACATTTATGCCTTACTAAATACTTGTGGTTGTTCAATCTCATTGTGAAAGTTGTATTCTTAACATCTTATCCGACACATCACTTGTTCCTTTTTAGTATAGCATGCACATAAATTCTACTTGATATAGAGTCTACTTGTTTCTAAATTCCTCTTGTTAGATTGTGGTTTTTGACTTCACAAGAATTAATTTTCTCGGTTTAGTTGATTAACTTTCTTGGAGAGCTTGAGAAAGAAAACTTTGAGTAGAAAAATGCAAGAGTAGTGGGCTCATTATCAGGTAAAAGCCCAAATTGAGTGAAACACGAGTAAAAATATTACTTGTGAGAACACTACCACTCTTGCACAACATATCCACTTTCAATACTCAAAGTGGAAAAAATTCCAATGTACAAACTCAAGACTTGTGAGAAATGTTGTAAACTCTTTCAACCACTTTTACTAGACAAATGGAGGAGATTGGAGAAAAGTTGGAAAGGTTAGGAACTAGAGAGGAGATCACACCTCCAAGGGATGATGTTGAGAGAAGAGATAATAGAAGAAGAGTGAGGGATAAATTTGGGGATGTTTTGGTTGATGATGGAAGTAGAGAACAAAATGAGAGCATGGGTAGGAAAAGTGGAGGTTTGATAGGAGCAGAGGTGAAATTGATGTGAATATTGGGAGAGTAAAAATGAAAGTTCCATCATTCCATGGGAAAGTGATATTGAGGAAGGAGGGGTAGAGACGATTCAATACCCAAGCCAATGTTTGTGAGAGAGAGGACCGAAAAGAGAGCATATTCCAAACTAGGTGTCTAGTGAGTGATAAGACAGGTAGCCTCATTATAGATGGGGAGAGTTGCACTAATTTGGCGAGTGTTAGTATGGTGGAAAAATTGGGATTACCTGTGGTGAAGCATCCCAATCCTTACAAGATGTCAATGTCTAGCAACTATGGGGAGGTGAGAGTGAGTGAACAAGTTATTCTTACCTTCAACATTGGAACCTATAGTGATCAAGTATCATGTGATGTAGTTTCCATGCACACTACTCACTTACTTTTAGATAGGCCTTGGCAATGTTAGAGAGGTGTTAAGCATGATGAGAAGAAAAACCGATATAGCTTTAAATTAAATGGGTAGAAGGTGGTGCTCATATCTTTAAGTTTTAAGGAAGTGGACAAAGACCAAATGAAGCTCAAACAGGAGTTTGAGAAAGAAAAAGAAGAAAGAGTGAGAAAAATTGAGAACAAGAGGGTTGGAGCCATAACCCTAGAAAAAGAAGAGGAAATGAGAGTTGGATCACGATTCCAGAGAAAGGTGAAGCGAGAAAGGAGCAAGAGTTGAGGTTCCTACCTCAGAAAAAGGGGAGGGAGTGATGAATGCCACAAAAGAACTCGAGAGAAGAGACCACACAAAAATATTCTTTGCACTTGAATATTCTAACAATTCCCTCCCTAATTTGGTTATTTCTTTATTGCAAGAAATTTTGAGACTGACTTATCAAAGCAACAAGGAACTTCAAAATCATGCCGAGTGGAAGAAGTTCATGAAAATATTTTTCTACAACAAGTGTAATCAAGGTAAAGAAAATGTGATAATCGATGCAATATCTAGGAGGTATCCTCCTAACTTTTCTTTGAATGCAAGGTTATTATATTTTGAATATATTAGAGGATTGTATGAGATTGATGTAGGCTTGACAAGTGTATTTTTGACTTGTGAAAATGTTTCATGTGGTAAATTTTATGAGCATGATAGATTTCTATTTAGTGTACACAAGCTTTATGTGCCTAATTGTCATATGAGAGAATTGCTAGTTAGGAGAGTCCATGGATAGTTTTAATAGAACATGTTGATGTGAAATGGACTTGCTTCTAACTTCCCTAAAGGCCAAATCTTTTTGTTTTGAATTTATTATGGGCTTGCATGCTAATAATCCGAAATTGTTTAACATTTATGAATCATGTGGTGAACGGAAATTTTGTTGAATTCTATGAGCATGATAATTATTTGTTTCGAAAAATTAGACTGTTTATTCCTAAATGTGCCATAAGGGAGTTGCTAGTGAGAGAGGCATATGTTGGTTGCTTGATGGGACAATTTGGAATCAAAGGGGCCTTAGAGATCTTAACTGGGCACTCTTATTGGCCTAAAATGGAAGTTGATGTTGCACATTTTTCTATTTGTAGCAGACACGTCACTTGCAACGGGGTTGAATATAAGGTTCTGTCTTGAAGCTGGTACACACATTTGCACATCCCTATTAAACATTGGGTTAATAATTCTATGAATTTTATATTGGGTTTGCTTAGACCAAAGAAAGGAAATGATGCTATTTTTGTGGATGTTGGTAGAGATATTAAAATGACACATTCCACTACATGTCATGAAACCAACGATACTACAAACATAGCGACTCTTTTCCTTAAGGAAGTAATGCATGAGAGTGACCTAACAAGTTGAGGAGAAGGTCTTCCTATTGTTAAATTTGCTTGCAATAATATTGTTCATTTTAATAGTAGATTTTCTCCACTTGAGATTGATTATGACTTTAACATATTAACTCTTATGAACTTGATGCATTTGTTTATTGATGAAAGAGTTAGTTTAGGTGGGCGTAAGAATGCAAATTTGGTTAAGCCCCCTTGCAGGAAGATTGAGCTTCCATTTGAGGGGATTGGTGAATAATGTACTTCCAACGTCAGAAATGGTAGGAAACTTGTCACATTGGATCCGAGTGGTTGGATATGGTTCCTTTTGAGGAAAGAACTGGTTTCCAATCGAAGAAAATCCAAATTACAATGCCTTCATGATGGTCAATTTCAAACTCTTTAGGCGAGTAATGATTACACCTACAAAATAGGCCTATCGGGTAAGTGTAAAGTTTCCTTTACATTTACTATATCTAATCTTTCCCCTTTCAATTAGGTGATGATTCAAGGTCAAATCATTTTCAAGAGGGAGAGGACGATGAGATTCACGAAAGTCGAACATCACCAACTTTCCCGCGAGTTCCACTCCAAGATCAGAGGTCAAGGAATCTCACAACAATGCATTTGAGCAAGATTCGAGGTCGTATCATTTTCAAGAGGGAGGGGATGATGAGATCCTAAAAAGTAAAACTTCGATAAGCGTGCCAATGGGACCAATGATGAGATCCAAGGTCAAGAAGGTTCAAGAGTTGATGGTGGGACATATTCACAAATTATGGAATCAAGCCCAAATGGAAGATATCATCATTTTCGGGCAAGAATGAGTCGAGAAGGGATATAAATTGATCAACTTGGTATGAGTTTGAGAACCTATTAATGTTTTGATAGATATAAAATCCGAATTTGAGATTCACTACCTCTTGAAGAATTGTAGCTCCTTTTCATCTTGTTTTCAATGCATTTTGAATTACCTCAATTGGACATCGGAATCAAGAGTTATGACCAAAATACTGAAGATTGCAAATGCACAATTTGGAAATTCTACCAAACGATCGCAAATTCCATGTGATCGCATGGAGCAAATCAACCGTAATGCTTAGAATGTTCGATTCCAGCAAAGACGATTACCATGCGATCGCACCAAGGACTACCATGCGATCGCATGGTCAATTTAAGAGACAGATTAGTGAGATTTTTATTTTATTCCAAATTTCTTTCTTTTTCTTTTTAGCTTGTACTATAAATACCATCCAACACTCAAATCCTAACCAAGAACTTGAATATTGCTATTGTCTGTGTTTGAGAACACTTAGTGAGGTAAACATCCTCCTTTTATCTTGTAATTTCTTAGAAGTTCTTCAACTTTATCTTAAGTATATTATTCTTATATTGTTGTTGATTTTCAACATCTTGAAATTTGTTTATTCGATATCCATTGGGATAGGTTTCTTAACCTTTTGAATTTTGGATTAGATTAAACTTGGGTCAAGATTTATCTCTACTAATTTTAACTTTCTTGGGTTGATTTCAAATTGTTGTGAAAAATTTTGGTCAAATACCAAGGGGGTTCACACCAATTTATTACGATTATTAAGTATTGTTTCGTTATTCTAGAAGATGAATGACTTTATATTCTATCAATATTCTAGAAAAATATTTTATTTATTACTTTTGAAGAGTATATATCTCATTGTGTTCCTGAAAAGGAAAAGAATAAACAATTCAATAAAAAAATTCATTAATATTGCAGAAGAATATTACTCCCTCATAAAGGGCATGAATTAAAATTTTTAAAGTTTTAGAAGAATATTGACTTATTATTCTTGAAAAAATATTAGTAAAATTAAAACATTTTTTAATGTGCATGCATAGATTTTTCTTTCAAGTAATGTTTATCTTTTTCATAATGGATCAATAATATCTTTCAAATAATTCACGTTTATATCTGTGAATATTCATGTGTTTAAACTGTATCTAATAGACAAATTTTTATCCTTTTATCAATTATTGACCGTTTTTGTCTTTTTTATCCGTGAAATAATGTTTTTTATCTTTTTTCATGTTAATATCATAAACTCCTACTAGCTATGATACAAAATTTATTGATGGTGGTCTAATAAGATTAGCCTCAACATAAGACATAAATGGACCACTGTTCACTTCATTAGTACCAATGAATGGCTGATTTGCTCCTTCACTAATATGTGTAGCATTTGATCCTATATTTTGGACATTTTTCATCATATTAAGGGTACCCCCTTGGATGTTCAAACACCTCCTGCATTAGGAGGTCCAAGACCTCCCATGTTGGATGGACTAATATGTGATGCTCTTAGACCTTGACTCATATTCATGATCAGTAAACCAGTACTTGTACTTGTACTTGTACTTGTGTTTGCGTTTGCATTTGGGAAGTCATTGCTTATCAAACCCCTAGTCTGGAAGTGGTTACTTCCTCTCATAGGATCTGATTGAAACACTTGACCTACCAATTTTTTCATAAGTTTATTCAATATACCCATTGTTTAGACATATTTTCGTAATGCCTTTTTTCATTTTAGCATGTCTATCTACAATATGAATGCTTCATAAGTTCACATGCTCAACAATGTCCTAAGTGAGTTCTATTAGCAGTGCACGCATGGTATGTGGTCCCAACTTTATCATTGGTTCATAACAATAGCGAGATCCTTTAGTCTCTGAGGTATTTTGCTAACCTTCAATTGCTCAATCATAGAAGGAATGTATATTTGTTTAACCATCTCTTTGTCAGAATTTTTATAAGGCATAATGGTTCAAACTTTTCCTTTACCAATTATCCCAAGGGGCGTGCCAAATTGTTTCGCACGGATGTTGTTTTGCTCGTGCTAACAATTAAAAAATGGATCAGACAAACTGTAAAGAACAAACCTTTTTAGGAAAAGTCCCAAAATGGGTGTTTTGCACTAGAAAAACTTGAGTTAAAAGATGCCTCCAAGAGGCACAAGCACACAAATTAAACTAGGGAAATTCTAAAAAAATCCAAGATGAGAAAATTATATCTTTTTTTGAGAGTTTACATTTTTTGTTCTTTTAAAATGTTTAAGTTTCGACGATACAACTAATATTTAGAATTTCTAAACTACCACCTTAGCCTCATAACCGGTTTGGAGTAACTTCTATAAAATTTCTTGTATAATTGTCGTCCACACCCTTATTAAGTTACAACTTTGTACTAACTACCCATATTCTCAAAAATTGTCCATGTTATGACAAATTCCTACAATGGCTCCAATTGATTGTCGTAGATTGTTGGTTGAATTGGAGAATCGTATATTTGCTTGCATTTCACTCAATGCTCTAGTCGCCTAGATACCTCTCCCCTTGCCCAATCTTGTAAGTTCATTCACTTCACCCTGATACTATTTATTAGGGTTGTACAACGAAACCGCCAAACTGTCAAACCAAAATGAAACCGCAATTTCAAAACCGTTGGTTCGGATCCATGCGGATTTGTCAACGTTTTGATTTTGATCTAAACCAAACTGCATTCAAATGGTTTGATTTAGGTTTCATTTTTCAAACCCTGTTTCAAACCGCCAACTCGCCAAAAAATTATAATAAAAAATTAATTTTTTAATTGCAAAAATACAGAATTTTTTTTACCGCATTTGTTTTCAATTTTACACTTTACACTTCACACTTCAAATTTTTATACACACTAACTTTATTTTCCCCCAGCTCGAGCTGGCCCCAAGGCCCAAACACCAGACCAAGCCCAACAAAGTTAAATGGTCTGAGAGTCCGTTGCCCACCCACAGAAGCATCAAATTAATTCAAGAATCAAGACTTCAAGCCCTAACTTGTTCATTGACCATTTCACTCTTCCGCGATACGATTTGCACTCCTCGTCGTGCCATCTATGTTTGGTGGAAATTAACAATCATTCACAACGTCTTTCAGTCGGTAATTACTATTTTTCAATTGTTTAGACTTTGAAGCATTCAAATTTATATATTAACGAAAAAAATCGAAAAGATTTTTTGTACAATATTATGGTTTGTACTCTGTGTTCGTGTGATTTTTTTTTTAACCTACGTGAATGAGTCAAATGCCATAAATTAGGAATAAAAATGGATTTTAATTTGTTCCTGAAGTTAAATTTGTTGCCCTTATTTTATTTTAAAGTAATATGGTTCAATACTAAACTCAGTCTTATATTAAGGGGTGCTTTGCTTTTCATTTCTTGTTAAGAAAGGTACTCTGCTAGCAGCTAAGTACTACCAGAGACTTTTTTAATTTATCTTTTTTTTTATCCTATGATTTTTTTTTTTTGGAGTATGCATAAACTTGATCATTATTTATTTTTTCTTGGTTATAATATTTGTCTTCTGCTAATTTAGCAAGTCAAGACTTGAGTATTTATGGTTATCTAAGCAAAATTAGTTGTACTTGAGATCTTTTATCATCAGTTGTAATTCATCAAACTCTAAATGCCTAAAGCATCATTCTTTCATCACGTAGTTCAGTAGTTGTGCTTGGACTATAGTATATTTGAGTTTAAGTTGTTTTGTTATGAAATAATAGGAAAATCTAATTTGAGAATGGATTTCCATATGTATGAGAAGGATTTTCTTGAATTCTCAATATTAGTCCCCTTATCAATTAAATTGCTCAGCTATTTTATTAGGGCATGCCTTTCTTTTTTACTAAAGACTCTTATGTATTGACTATTGACAAATCATTTTTACAATTTAAAAGAATGGATCCCATTTTAGAACTTAGTGGCTCTTTATATGTAACCTCCAATACTTTCTTCCAAGAAATATGTGAAATTCATGGATAACTGAATGAATTGGCAAAAGAGCCAACTAGCTTGATGAGTTTTATGGCAATAAGTATGCGAAGAAAATATGATAAGTATTAAGGCAATCTTTAGAAATTCAATCAGTTATTGTTCATTGCTACTGTCCTTGACCCACGATACAAGTTGGAGTTGCTTAAAGTTGGATTTGAACTTATATATGATGTGGAGATTGCAAAGATGTTGGTAAATAAGGCTGAAAGCACACTTCATAGGTTATATGAGTGGTATAGGGATATAGTGGCTCCACTTAGTGTTGACTTATGGTTAACTTTACCTTATTGTTTTGATCATAACAAACAAGAATATATTGTGTTATTAACAAGTGTGCTTCAAGTGTTTCATGTAATGATAAATATTCAAAGCACTCTATGTTCAAATCGTCTCTCAAAGATATAAATCAAAACTATGTGATCAAGCACATGAGACGCAAAGAAGATCATGAAAGAATTGAAGATATTCAAAGATCAAAATTAAAGTTGAAAAGCATGACATGAAGATCAAGAATTCAAGCATACAAGATTAGAGTTCAAGTTCAAGAGTTGATTTAACCTATGTAAAGGTATAACATTCTCAATCTTTAGCGATGACAATCAACGAGCTCGAAAATGATTTTTATGCATCAAGAAACTTACTTGAAAATTCATCACTTGCATAAAAATGATTTTTCAAAACATAACATGAAATAGTTTTTGGAAAAATAAACTTTTTAATATAAAAATAAAAATTCAAATTTTTCCATTTTCGGTCGACCGAAACTTACATGATCGACCGAAACACTGATCGACCGAAACATCTGCTCAACCGAAAGTATAACGGCTAATTTTTTAATCTTTCGGTCGACCGAAAGTGTGAACTAGTAGACCGAAACTTGCTGCAGATCAAATTTCTTGATCTATAAATAGCCATCTCATTTACATTCATTTTAAAAACAACATAGAAAAGATTTTATACAAACTTTCTTGTGAAAATTCATTGTTATTACTTGGTTTATATTCATCTATTATTTTTATAAAACTTTGATTGATCTAAACTTTGTTTTATCGAATTCATCAAAGTTTTTGGAAGAAAGTTTTGTGAAGATTCTTGGTTTTATATAGTTTAAACTTCTTCAACATCTTCACACTATATTGGAATTGAAGTGTAAGTCTCTCTTTGTTCTAAACTTGTTTTAATCTTTTAAAAGAGAGAAAATTCCAATTAAGGAACTTTGATTATTTGTGCTACATTTTTCATTATCATTTGATTCATCAAAGTTCCGTTGCATAAACACTTTGAGCTTAACTTATTGTTAATTATTCAAGTGTGGTATCTCTTGGTACTTAACTTGATTCAATATTTTAACAAGAGATCATTTGAAAAACTTTGTTTGATTGCATTGAACTTTTCATTATCATTTGCATCAAAGTTTTTCTCTAACACTCGAGCTTAATTCATTGCTATCTATTGAAGTGTTAGCCTAACTCTCTCGGTACTTAATTTGAGTATATCATTTGTCAAGAGAGTTATTTCAATTGTAAATTCAATTCATTATATCTTGTGGTTTCGAGAGCCTTGTGAAAACTCGATTGTTGGTTTCGAGAGCCTTGTGAAAACTCGATTGTAAAGGATAGGTGCTCCTTGTTGTAAAGTCACCTAAGGATTCGATACTCCTTGTTGTAAGTTATCAATATAGTGAATTTGACCTTGCTCGTGACGGAGAGCCCGGTAACGGGGGACGTAGATCACGTTGGTTGATTGAACCTCCATAAATCGCGTTTGCGTTCTCTTATCCCTTTTACTTACGTACATTGCACTTACTTTATTCTATCAATTTATATTGTGCAACACTATATCTAAGTGCTATACTTGCTTCATCAATTAAGTTTACACATTCATAGCACATTACATTGATAGTTAAGTTACTTACAACACTAAGTGTTCATACTTGTTCTCATTGATTTTAAAGTTTGAGATTATTTATCGAAAAAGTTTTATAAACCAATTCACCCCCCTCTTGGTTAGTTTACTCTTGGGCTAACAATTGGTATCAGAGCTTAGGTGCTCATTTTTAAGATTTTACAATCTTGAGTAAATGGCTAACCATAATCTTGAGGGGCATTCTACAAATCGTCCTCCTTTCTTTGATGGTACACATTATAACTATTGGAAGACTAGAATGATGATTTTTGTTCAATCAATAGATTATAATATTTGGGAAGTCATCGAAGAAGGTCCTCATAGGCTTACTAAAGTTATTAAGGTTGATGGAAAACCGGATCAAACTATTTCAAAACCTAGAGAGGAATATGATGATAATGATAGGAGAAAATTGACTTTAAATGCTAGAGCCAAAAATATACTTTATTGTGCTTTGGATAAGAATGAATTTAATCGTATTTGCACATGTGATTCCGCATTTGATATTTGGAATACATTAGAAATCACACACATGGGTACAAGCAAAGTGAAAGAAACTAAGACAAATCTTTTATTTAAAGATTTTGAAAATTTCTTTATGAAGCAAGATGAGCCCATTACTTGCATGATTACTCGTTTTACCGATATTGTCAATGGTCTTAAAGGCTTTGATCATAAATTTACTAACGGTGAACTTGTGAGTAAAATTCTTAGGTCTCTCTCCCAAGATTGGAATCCATTGAGGATGTTGATCGAAAACACAATAGACGTCAACACACATCCATTAGAATAGCTTTATGGAACATTGATGACTTATGAGCTCAATAATGCCGAAACAAAGGAGAGGACAAGAAAAGGAAAAGAAGAGGCCAAGCGCGAAATTGCTCTTAAATCATCACATGGTAAATGCTCATCAAACTCAAACATAAGTGATGAAGAACTTGATGATCTTGCTATCCTTATCAAGAAGTGGAGAGGCGTTCGCAACAATCATCGAATCCAAAAGAGAGACGAAAAAGATGAAAATATTGTTTGCTATAATTGTGACAAACTCGGTCACAAGAGTACCGAGTGTCGAAGCAAGAAAAGATTCTTCAAAAAGAAAGCTCTACAAGCCACTTGGGATGAAAGTGATGATGAGCAAGATGAAGATGAGAGTCAAGATGAAGTGGCCAACATGTGCTTCATGACTATTAAGGATGAGGTAAATTTCTTTGATACCTCTTGGGCTTTGAATGATCAATGATTTAAATTTCTTTTAATCAACATTTTAGATTAAAACCTCTTGCACTTCATAAACAATTTCTTACATTGAAAAGAGGTATGAATATGAATATGAAACATGGTGCTAATATGTGTTTTATTCATAATTTTATGTTACATACATGATTTAACCGAAATCACATGTAAATTTCAACATTTGCAGATTTCGGTCGACCGAAAATATTTCGGCCGACCGAAAGTGTCATTTCGGTCGAACAAGTGTTCAACCGAAAGATATTTCGGTCGAACAACTGTACGACCGAAACCAGAGTTTCGGTCGACCATTAGTCAGCCGAACGTGACTGCAACTACCTCTCTTTTTACTCTGCAGAGTTTCGGTCGACCAACATACTTTCGGTCGACCGAAAGTGGCTGGAATTAGGGATTTTCTTTAATTTCAAAATTTTCATATACAATCCCTAAATAACTTGAAATCATCTTCTTCTCTTCATAAAACTCTTGTACGACATTACTTTTGATCACTTATTTTAGGCTTTGATTAAAAGAGTGATATGATTATTGACCAAAATTGTTTTGATACTTTTAAACTTTTGAACTCATCCACACATGATCCACCTATTCAATGAGTTGAAAATACTTTGATACTTCGACAATATGCATTGTTATACCCTTTAACTCATTTCATGCTAAAAATGTTTCACTAAGGGGGAATGCTTTACTAAGGGGGAATTCGATTACAATCAAGATATTCCTCTTGTGCCCCATTATTATGCTTATCACACCTATGCTCATGATTAAGGGATAGATGCCACCTTTTTGCTTATGTCAAAAGGGGGAAAATATGGTGATGATTTGTTTTAGCTTGACTTTGGATAATCTATATGCATGAAAAGGATTATATTATATGCTAGATTATGCATCATTGTTTTGTATAAGATAGGGGGAATATATGCTAAAATTGAACTTATCAATTATTCTCATTTCCCTATGCATTGATTATATGCTTCAATTGCTTATATTATCATTACAAATCATCTTGTTTGTCATAATCAAAAAGGGGGAAATTGTTGACCTATGGTTAACTTTACCTTATTGTTTTGATCATAACAAACAAGAATATATTGTGTTATTAACAAGTGTACTTCAAGTGTTTCATGTAATGATAAATATTCAAAGCACTCTATGTTCAAATCGTCTCTCAAAGATATAAATCAAAACTATGTGATCAAGCACATGAGACGCAAAGAAGATCATGAAAGAATTGAAGATATTCAAAGATCAAAATTAAAGTTGAAAAGCATGACATGAAGATCAAGAATTCAAGCATACAAGATTAGAGTTCAAGTTCAAGATTAAAGGTATAACACTCTCAATCTTTAGCGATGACAATCAACGAGCTCGAAAATGATTTTTATGCATCAAGAAACTTATTTGAAAATTCATCACTTGCATAAAAATGATTTTTCAAAACATAACATGAAATAGTTTTTGGAAAAATAAACTTTTTAATATAAAAATAAAAATTCAAATTTTTCCATTTTCGGTCGACCGAAACTTACATGATCGACCGAAACATCTGCTTAACCGAAAGTATAACGGCTAATTTTTTAAACTTTCGGTCGACCGAAAGTGTGAACCGGTAGACCGAAACTTGCTGCAGATCAAATTTCTTGATCTATAAATAGCCATCTCATTTACATTCATTTTAAAAACAACATAGAAAAGATTTTATACAAACTTTCTTGTGAAAATTCATTGTTCTTACTTGGTTTATATTCATCTATTATTTTTATAAAACTTTGATTGATCTAAACTTTGTTTTATCGAATTCATCAAAGTTTTTGGAAGAAAGTTTTGTGAAGATTCTTGGTTTTATATAGTTTAAACTTCTTCAATATCTTCACACTATATTGGAATTGAAGTGTAAGTCTCTCTTTGTTCTAAACTTGTTTTAATCTTTTAAAAGAGAGAAAATTCCAATTAAGGAACTTTGATTATTTGTGCTACATTTTTCATTATCATTTGATTCATCAAAGTTCCATTGCATAAACACTTTGAGCTTAACTTATTGTTAATTATTCAAGTGTGGCATCTCTTGGTACTTAACTTGATTCAATATTTTAACAAGAGATCATTTGAAAAACTTTGTTTGATTGCATTGAACTTTTCATTATCATTTGCATCAAAGTTTTTCTCTAACACTCGAGCTTAATTCATTGCTATCTATTGAAGTGTTAGCATAACTCTCTCGGTACTTAATTTGAGTATATCATTTGTCAAGAGAGTTATTTCAATTGTAAATTCAATTCATTATATCTTGTGGTTTCGAGAGCCTTGTGAAAACTCGATTGTTGGTTTCGAGAACCTTGTGAAAACTCGATTGTAAAGGATAGGTGCTCCTTGTTGTAAAGTCGCCTAAGGATTCGATACTTCTTGTTGTAAGTTATCGATATAGTTGATTTGGCCTTGCTCGTGACGGAGAGCTCGGTAACGGGGGACGTAGATCACGTTGGTTGATTGAACCTCCATAAATCGCGTTTGCGTTCTCTTATCCCTTTTACTTACGTACATTGCACTTACTTTATTCTATCAATTTATATTGTGCAACACTATATCTAAGTGCTATACTTGCTTCATCAATTAAGTTTACACATTCATAGCACATTACATTGATAGTTAAGTTACTTACAACACTAAGTGCTCATACTTGTTCTCATTGATTTTAAAGTTTGAGATTATTTATCGAAAAAGTTTTATAAACCAATTCACCCCCCCTCTTGGTTAGTTTACTCTTGGGCTAACACTTAGTACTCCATTTAATGAAGTAGCTCAAACTAGTAGTCCAACTTCATCACTACATGCATGAAGTTCTAGGCCAATTTCTTCAGTTTTTAATGAAAGACTCTTGCGGGAAGCTCAAGTGGAGAAGAATGATTGATGGATTACTTGAATGATGGTTGTGAACATTTAACTGATGAGCCTTTTGACATACTACTTCGGTGGAAATTGAATGCTCATAAGTACAAGATTTTCTCCCAAATTGCCAAAGATGTCTTAGCCATTCAGATACCCACAGTAGCTTCTGAATCGGCTTTCTCCACGAGCGGTCGGATTCTTGGTTCTTTTTAGGAGTTCGTTGGGACCAAAGATTGTTGAGGCACTCATTTGCACGAAGAATTGGATGCATAGCAACAAAGAACCAATAGTATTGTATCAATATTTGTAGGATGTCAAGGCATTCGATGACTCCAAGAGAGCAGTTAAAGGTAATATGATATTTACTTTTCAATACATTTTCTCAATTTTATGCATTTTGTTTTTTGTTGTGACTAATGAATTCATTTTCTCTTTGTTTTATTTTTTGGTACGAAAATGAATCATGTTTAATAGCACAAGATTAGTCATGTGTAATAGCAGAAATATTACACCAATAAAAAATTGAACTAGAATGTGAAAAGTTAGTAAACTTTATGTTGGAATAGTGTCCAAGCCCAATTACTTGGGACGGACTTAGGTTATCCCAAATTTATATTTCTACCCTAATTAGGTTTAGCGTAAACCTATAAGTACTAGATTAGTTAAAAGATAACTAGGGCTTTGAGTCATCTTTTTGGTTGCTAGCACAATCTCTTCTAGATATTAGCTTGCTGTGTGGATCACTGTCATAGGCTAGACATCTAGACGATTGTGGTGATGAGATTTCTGCATCCTGGACTGGAATTCAGATCCACGAGATTCATCAAAGGTACAACTGAGTCAAATTCTATCTAAGTTCAAGGTTAATCCGGGCTATGGTTATGGGTCTCTTTTATTTCCGCTGTGCATGTATGACCCGAAACCTAACAGTGATATCAAAGCTTACATTGTTACTTATTAGATTTTGTTAGATTATTTGATGAATTCAATATGATTGAATTATTTTTCTTGTTATCTAGCTTTTGAGACAATTAATTTCTTGTTCCAAATGTGATTTGAATAAGAAAATAATTTTTTTTTGGGTTGAGAATGAATCTGAATGGAAGAACAGGCGGCAACTGTCGCCGGAGGTGGGCGGCTGCGTGACAGCGTAGATGGAAAGTTGCTGCCGCTAGGGATAGACTAAGGTCGCTGCCTATACGCTGCATGTCGCAACGTATGCCTCGATAGATGCCCCCGGGACGCGGGGGTGGGAGGCAGTGTGTGTACACAGCAGCGATGGTCGCCACTGCGACGTAGCGCCTATTATCGTTGCGGCTTAACACAGCGCCACTGCGGTTAGCAAGGCGTGGGCAAGGAGCAACCGTCACTGTTTTCTGATAGGTGCTACAGAAGACGCAGTAGATGCTTCGTTCTATCGCCGGCTCTGGGAACACGAAATGGAAGAGACGGGTTTGGTTTCTGATTTTTGGGGGTGAGGGCCTCCTCTACAATTTTGGAAATTGTAAGGGCCTCTTTAAAATTATGAATTAGGGTTTGATACAGAGGCGGGGGCCTCTTGTGCAATTTCTAAAATTGTAGGCCCCCGTCTGCAATTATGAAATAAGGGTCAAATTAATTTTATAAATAGAGGGCATATCCTGCAATTTATGAAATTGGAGGGTCTGCTTGTAATTTTGAATCATGGGGTCAAATTGCAATTTTTTAAAAATGTTTAAAATTTAATTTTGAATGGGTTTAACATAATTTAAAACTTTAACCAAAATTTAATTTTGACCCAATTCAAAATTTTATTTTAAAATTCAAAACTTTTAAATTATTGTTAAAATTGGATTTTAACAAAGTATTTAACTTTGATCCTAAATTGAATTTTATGAGTTTTATCCTAAATTAAAATGTTAATTCAATTTACCCTAATTTCTGAATTAGAGTTTTGAATCTAATTTGGTGTTTAATTGAAATTTGATTTAATAATTAGTTAATTCGATTAATTGATTGTTAATTAAGTTTTGTTTAGGATTTGATCCTAAATTTAATTAGCCCTAGAATCTTGAAATTGGAGTTGGACTTTAATTTGGTATTTAATTAAAATTTGATTTTAATTAAATAAAACAGCCCAATAATGTAATTGATTAATTTGATTAATTAATTACTAAATTGAATTTTATTTTATTTTATTTTAGGAGTTTTATCCTAAATTAATATGTTAATTCAATTTTTCCCTTTTGAAATTAGAGTTAGACTCTAATTTGATATTTGATTAAAATATGATTTTAATTGAATAAGACCCGTTGATTAAAGTTAGTTAATGAATTTGATTAATTAATTATTATTCCTATCCATTTTATCTAAATTAGTTTAGACGACCTAAATTGTTAGAAACTTGAAAGTTGTTATTTTTATACATTCATATGATGAATGTGTATTTAGTGGATGGTTATGAATTTGACCTATGTGATTGGTTGGTTGGTTGGATGGTTAATTTATTCTACTTTTGTTGGTTGGGTCTGCGAGATTATTATTATTTAATTGGGTTTGCGTGCATATTATTTAATTTATTTGGATCTGTGAGCTCTAATTTGTAGATACGGGTCTGCACGTCCATTTGACACAAGCCTGCGTGCCAACTAGTATAAGAAATAGGTTGCAGTTGGCCACAAGAAGACAACTAATATAGGATACATGTTGCAGCAGTAGATAGAGATGATTGCATTTAACATTCAATGATCGAGTGTAATGTCCCTAGAAATTGACCAACTAGTCTTTTTCATGGCTCGAGATAGATATTGTCCATAATCATCCACAGTAATATTGTACGTATGATTAATTTCATGTTTGATGTTAGTTAATATATATAGGAATGATGAGACCAAATCCCTCACTTAAAATTATATTAAGTCCTATGCTTTCCATTGTTATAATGAAAAACCAGAGTTTATTATCGATGACAGCTTGTTGTGTCACTCAAGGCTACTCGTTGGTAGATATGTTTCTCATTATGAAGTATCCGATACTTCCGAATAATGGGTCAGACTTAACCGGAACTACATCCTTTATTGAGTAAATCAAAAGGGATATAATTTTGGAAGCAATTTATTAAATTCGTATTAATTGAGTAATACAAAGTGTCTTCCATTGTTATAGTGAAAAACCAGAATTCGCCTTCGATGCGGTTTGTTGAGTCACTCAAAGCTGTGAGTGGGAATATGTGTTTATCACTATGAAAGTAGAATTTAACTGCAATCTATCTTTTGTTGAGTCACTCAAAGAAATGAGATTTTGGAGGTACAATCAAGTAAATACATTAGATGTATGCGGCAACGAGTTGTCACTTGATGATCTAGGAGTCACATGGAGATGTGATTGATAGAAGTATCTACCTGAATATTTTATTAGGACTTGTTGAGTTACTTAAGGTTCTAATAGAACAAAGAGATCCTAGTCCACTGTGAATCTAACAGGATTTTACGAGATTAATGTTGAGGATCATTAATTAAAGTAAAACATTGAGAGCAATTGATTTAATAAAAGACCTTGTTAAATTTATTTATACATGATAATACATGATTCTACTTTAATTTAATATTGTTGATGTATGAGTTTTAAGATTTGAGTTATTACATAAACTTATATAGTGTAATTGACACCGAGTAAGTTCATTGGACTGAAATTCTTTAATTGGCGTCATCATTTGAGAACTGATCTCAAATAAGATATGATTGAGAATACTCTTCTCAAACATGTCAATAATAGGACACTATATTTATAATTGCGAGACTTCCATAACCGAACGAAAGAAATGAGAAGTTTGGTGAATCTTCTACTTTAGTTTTCTATTTTATAGAGGTTAAATAAACTACTTATTTTTAGGTGACAATAACAATTTCTTTAGGTCGCATACTATAAAATCAATAGGTCATAAATGTCATTTTAATAGAATTTAGGATATTTTTAGGTCACAACTTATTAAATTATTAGGTCACAAATCATTTAAGTGAGGTTATCAAATTATTAGGTCACAATTATTTGATTTTTGAGTCACAACTTATCAATTATTAGGTCACACATTTTCTGAAATCACATTTAACGAATTAGCCAAATAAAGCTACCGAACAAAGCTGAAAGTTGTTTAACAGATCGAGCCCTATAAATGGGAAAGAACTGGAAAAAGTAGAGCCACCACAATAACTGCCAAGGAAGAATAGCCTCATGCTATCTTGAACAACTAGAAGAAGATTACCCGTTAAGCTCACAAACTTCTGGGAAAATGCTGGGACCGACTCTATTGAAGAGCCAAATAGGAATATATTACCCTCATCAACTGATTTATACTGAGATGTGGGAAACCGTATGCAAAATTATAATTCTTTATCCGAATTTCGTGAACGAAGCATGACATCTGTCTAGAGAAACTTTGTTACCCTTTCCATAAAATCCTTCCCCTCATTTACAGGTTTCCAGATATAAATAGGAAGTCCAGCTACAATTTAGACAGTAGTATTACTCGTGACACCAATGAAGAGACTGCTTTGCGAGGGAGACAGCCATTGTCGCACAGCCAAAGCGGGGCTCAGCAGCACCGGTTGAGTGCGCGCCACCTTGTGGTGGTGATTTGTGAGAGAAAATGGATTAAATATAGGATAGAGAGAGAATCAGCATGTGGTGGTGATTTGTGAGAGAAAATGGATTGAACATAGGTTAGAGAGAAATATTAGGGTTTGAAGTAGTATATTGTTGTTTAAAACTGGAATATGATTGGATAATTAATAGAATATTATTATGTAAATTTTTTTAATTAATTAAAATTTGAATTAAGATCTGATTCTGAAGCAATATAAATTTGATCTCATTTATGAATTTAGATCTTTAAAAGTAGCGGCGTGTATAATCACCGACCGTATTGAGGTTTTCTCCCTTACGGAGGTATAAAGACCCTAGATTATGTCTGCACAAATTGGCTTCTATTTGAAATCTCCATAAAATCAACACAAGTCACTCAAAATACATGAAAAAATTTCAATTTTTCTGCACAAATCTTACTCCCTCCATCCACATTCTCTACTCCTTCACAATCAATTCATCGAAACTGTTTTTATCACCTATGTAGAAACCCATCTCTCCAATAGATTCTCATAATTATTCCTTAAATCTTCAAATTTTCTACAAAAAACTGCAATTTATCGTTCCCAATTCCCATATACGCATCTTCCCAACAGTTTAAAGTGAGGGTTTGCACTATCAATTTCTTTGAATGTCGACTTGGAGTAGTGAATGAAAGATATGTTCCATTCGATAAGCAGTAGTGGCATTGCACTGCAGATGGATGGCTGTGAGTATTTCTAATCACATTTTGCTCATTCTGTAATATTTTTGTTAACAAACATTCATGTCTTCTGGTCTTTCATTTCATTTTTTTTAAATGAAATTGATGATAATGAGATGGTTTCTTTATTCTATTAATTAATGGCTGAAGAACAAACGTGCAGTCATCATTGTTGGACATTTCCAAAATGCATCATATGCTTGTGGGCATTTTTTGCAAGATGAAATTGGTGATGTAGTTGGATGATTATATTATACTTATGAGCTCCTTTCTTGGAATCAAGAGTCAAATGATAGGAAAATATGGCTAGATTTTGTTGAATTGCTTGGAAAATTGATTGCTATTAATAAACAATTGGGTAAAAATGAAGTTGATACAAGAATTGATTTATGGGTATATGCGATACCATGGAATACGTGATTTGAAAATTCCAAGACAGTACTTTTGATGTCATTGTCTTTTTGTTTATACAAGTGAATCTTGGTTCTCTTAAACATCTTCTAGTGTTGGAGGTTAAAATCGTTGGAAAATATATGATTTCTGTTGCTGAATTCCAACTTGAATTTTAAAATACTTGGTATAGAAAATGGATCTGTTGATTTTGGATTTTCTTTTCAAAAATTCAATCATATTTACTTTTCATTGAATTTGTAGTCTTCTCATATGATCGAATCTCACCGCAATAAAGTGGTATATTAGTTTCCTTTATATTAAATCCATCTATTTATCCAAACAACTATGCTACAGTTAATGATTTTGTCTCCTGAACAAATGAGTTAAAAATAGCAGGGTGAGATGTAAAACGTTTCATCATCGACTTTTGGGAAAAAATGTGACAAAGCCATGCTCATTTCTGACTTATTGACCTGCTAATGTCTTTTTTATTCACGATCTACCCATTTCTATTGCTAAATAAACACTATGCAAATTATTCATGATTTTGTCTTCTCAACTTTTAACCAAGTAAATTATGAATTAAACCTCCGTTTTGTAATACAATTATTCCTCACTAGTATTCCCACTCGTGCGTTGCACGAAACAAAATAAATTGAAAATATTAAATATTCAAAAACTAAATAATTAAATATATAACCAAAGTCATTGTTCAATTCCCAAAAATATTAAATTGAAAATAAATTGACCAAAACGTATAAGAATTATATTTTTGTAAAATTTGTATGAATATTTAAAAATAAAATAAATCTTGTATGAAATTTGTAAAATTTTATGAATATGTAAAATAAAATAAAATATATTAATTAAGTCTTGTTCAGCTCCATCCATCAAATTCGATGCAGCATTGCCCAACAATTGAATACATTCAAGATCCAAAAAAAGCAGCGGAAGCGTTGTTTTGTCATCAACAACCTTTACTTAAATTTTAATTCTTGATGTTGGTGATGTGAAAATACATGTTTATTAAAAATTAATAATAAAAAAATATTCTATTCTTTTTAAATATTAAAGATAAATTTAAATAATAAATAGTACTACCTATGAATGACATTCGTATCCCTTTTTTCACAATAAAATTGTTTTTCAATTGCACGAACCTTTTTATTACACATTTGGCACGACAAATACGACAATTCGTTAGATTCAATGGGAAGAATCATGTCACGAATCCAACATATGATTTCTTAGCAGAAGAGTCAAGCATTTAATTTTACAACAAACATTTAAAAATTAGTATACATTTAAAAAAATATTATACATTAATCTTATCATAAACAATTAGTTCTTTAATGGCCCTCATCTAATAAGCTCCACTTTCAATCTCATTTTCGATAGAAAAACTGGATGCACCAGATAGTTAATTAATTCTCTGAGAATTACTATTATCCTCTTTCCTCGACATTAGGCTTTTTGAATGAATACTTTTAGAAAAAAATTATTAATTGAAGATAATTGAAATAAATCAATCTTGATTAATACATTTTAGAATAAAATCGAAATTTATTTTATACTTTTTTTTTTTTCATTTTTACATCTGTCGGAAATTTACAAACTCTGGGATGTAAACATTAATCAATAAGTTCGTGGTTTGAAACATGTTTGAAACTTGTACTTCACCTTCATTTAAAAAAAAAATTAAATTATGATAAAAACAATAGACATACAAATTCAAAATTAATCTGCACATTGATTACCAATTAATGTAAAAAGCATAAAGCTAACACATGTAAAACCCCTGAAGACTATACAAATATATTAAGTTAAATAAAACATTTTTGATTAATATATTTTAAATGATTTCATTTTTTCCCCAAATCTTAAAAATAAAATTATTAATCTTTTGATAGTATGAAAATGACGTAGATTTTTGAATATCAATTCATTAATAACAAATGATAATTATAGTAAATAAATTAATTTTCGAGTCTTTTTTTATCAATTATGTTTAAAAAGGTAAAATTAACTTATCATTATCATATTAAATTCTCTATAAAATTAACAATTGACAACTCACATAATGAAACTAACAAATATTACATGAAAATGAAAATTAAAAAAAAAAAATTCCCACACGTGTGAATAACCAAAATAAAAATGTCAATTATGTTTTTATTGCTTATGAAGCCGAAAAATTAACTGAACATAAGATATCATTGTCGTTTTAAAAAGTTATTCAACACTAAATTAAAATTAATCAAGTACGTTAAAAAAATAATAATCTATTAAAACTAAACATATGTTGACATTTCTATAAGTTACCAACTATTATTATTTTCGATAACTTTTTTAAATTGACAATTTCAATAAAAATAACTTATTCCTTGGATAACATAGACTACATATGGCCTTTAAATTCTAGTATGTGTCATCATTAATGAAAAAAAAAAATACTTCAACTCAACTTTAATCATGTAGTTAAGTTAACCTTTTAAGTTTATTAATGTAATAGATATTTAATTATCGCAAGTTTTTAATTTCAAGAAGCATTGAAATCATTGAAGACTTACTCTATTAATGCAGTTGACAAATGGAAATTATAATTTTATTAATTATACCAATTTGAAAGGGATTTTTTGGTGGGAAATTTTGTGTGTTTTTCTTGCTATGTTATTATTATTATATATTATATATTATATATATTAAGAGCTTGTTTGGAAACGGTAAAACTTTTACAATAATTTTTCAAACTCAATCTCAATCATCCATTCTCAATCAAGCCCATCATTTTTTACTTTTCAAACATATTTAAATCACACATCCATAAAAATCAAAATCAAAATCAAAATCAAAAAATACAAAAATTAAAACTTTTCATATTAGCAAACAAGCTATAAGATTAATATTTATAAATCAATTTATAAATAACACAATTTTTCAAACTAATTTTTAATCTAACATACTTTTTGAAACCATTTTTTAACCTTATATTTTACCATAAAATAATAAGAAATCATTTATAAATCCTAAAAAGTCAGTCGAACAGAGCCTAAGTTTTTCTAGGAGTGGGCGCGGTTTGGTTCGATCTGAATTGAGTACGAATGAGAATCTTAGTAATGGAACTATCGATTCTATATTTGATTTCGAATCTGAACCGAAACCAAACTGGTTCTTTACATTGAAAATGTTAAAATAAAATGTTCATTAATAAATATTAAAAAATTTCAGTGACACTACTTTTAAAAAATATAGAAGGATTGCATATACTTTACCAAGATTAAAAGAAAAACAAAAAATTATGTAAAGAATTTAAAAAAATAATATCCAAATAATATGTTACCATCATTAAGCAATCATACCCTACATAAATTCATAAACATTGTGAAAATGTTATAGAATTGGAATAAACTTTTATAAATTTTATAATTATACTTTATGGAATTGTTTGTGTATATATAGCAGACTGGCATGGGAGGTGAATGTTGATAGGTTAAATTGATTATAGGAAATAATCAAAGTAATTAAGAAGAAGAAGGATTATGCGGAAATAAAGAAGGAAATTATCAATTATGACTGTTGAGATCGTGTCCAAAGTGAGACCAACGGATCACCAGTAGGGGCCAAGAGAGGCCCAATGGGCCCCAGCTATGACTGGAACTTAGGGTTTTTCCTTGGGTCGATTGTTGAGGTGGTATATCGCTTGGATCCTCTCTGTCCGAACTGGTTTATAATACGTCGAAGTGCCATATTGTAACACCCTGGATCTGAGATGGGACAACGGAGAGTGTCAGAGATATGTAACTTTCTCCAGTTGACTGTGGCTTGACAAGACGTTGCCTTTATGAAGGATATGACAGGCGCCCCACTCCTATGACTTGCAGCAATGATTACATCCTAGAAAGTGGTTTACCTCCTCAACGTCTAGGGTAAAGACACGTGTCAAGCAAAACACGTGTTACAATCTAAGAGAATTAGTCATTCTATAAATATGACACACTTGCCTTGAAGAAAAGGTTGATAATTCATTACTCTAACTCAATATTTTACTCTAACTCCATTTTCTCTCTTTTACACACTTATATTTCCCGCACCCAATTTATATTTGTCGAAAATGAATATTAACTTAAACATCGGAGTGCAAAAGGGAGCCACCTCAACTCTTTTCGCAAGCTGATCGTTTGTCCTAGTGCGCAGGAGATCCACGTGTTCAAGAGGGAGGAGCTGAGACGTGTTGATCCAAAGTCCAACCAGATTTTGTGATCAACATTTTGACACCGTCTGTGGGAAACCATACTTCTAACCAAGAAATTGCGTAATAAGAGCCACCAAGAGCCTGGCATAAAGGCAGATAACCCCTTTTGGAAGAATGGATACTCATAAGGAACCTTGAAAAAGGTTAAAAGCTTTGAAATATAAGTTTATTAAGGCTTAAAACTTTGAAATATAAGTTTATTCACCTTGAAAAAGGCTTAAAGCTTTGAAATACAAGTTTACCTATCCTTGAAAGAAAGGATGAGGTCAAAAATTGCTATAAACATGAATGAAACTAATAACGATGTTAACCCTTAGAGAAATAGAGATGAACAACACGGTGAAGGGAGTGTCCCTCAAGAACTTTGTGAGGATGCTGACGAGGGCGTAGCCCAACCTAACCCCCCACGTCGACATCGAAATCGTCGCATGCTGTGGGATATGACGCGCATGGAAACCCAAATGTTGGAAATGCAGAAACAGCAAATAGAACAAACCGTTGCAATGAATGCTTACATAGTTAGAGGGTATGCCGTAAACGAACCAATGATGTCCTCCTAATACTCGCAGCCACATTACTCACCATCTAACGCAGCAACTACATCGTATTATTACAAGATCCGCAGGTATACGCCGAGATGGATTCTGTTCCTTACGATGGAGAGGGCCCAGTACATGTGGCGCCGGAAGAACAAGGTCACCCGCCTAGTTATCATGGGGAGGCCTCACCCTCAAAGTCAGGCAGCATTTTTAGCCGGATAGGAGGACTATTCAGGGGCAAACGAGAAGGCCGAACTGAACAAGGCCGACATCATGCGCAAGCGCCTAGGAATAGGCAGGAGCAAAGGGTTGAAGAAGCCCTTTCGCGAAGCCAAGTACCTAAAAATAGGTGTGATGTAGGAGCGGCATAATTGAGCCCCGCACATGAGCCTAGAAATAGGCGGGAAAGAAGAGCAGAAGCGGCTCGTTCCCGAACTCAAGGGGTTTTGCCGACTTTTCAAAGGCCAAATTAAGGCCAATTTTTGCCACCACAAGGGAAGAATTACCTTCAGCCGCCCTATGACCGATATCATGGCGCGATGAATTCTGACCATCGCGAGAACAGTGAATTACCATCGTATAAGTTGAATGATGAAGAGGAAATAAGTCCCTTTACGGAGGACATTCGAAAATACCCAGTACCCCACGAGTTTGAAATGCCGGATATGATGAAGTATTCCGGTAGAGGCGACCCCGATGACCACCTATTAAACTATCGAGTCAGTATGGAAATAGCCGGAGCCACTCCGGCATTAAGTGCAAAGCCTTTGCTTTGACACTTGAGGGAAGTGCAATACGTTGGTATAAAAAGCTCCCTCCTGGTAGCATCCACAGTTGGAGAGATTTGCTTTGACACTTGAGGGAAGTGCAATACGCTGGTATAAAAAGCTCCCTCCTGGTAGCATCCGGAAGAACAAGGTCACCCGCCTAGTTATCATGGGGAGGCCTCACCCTCAAAGTCAGGCAGCATTTTTAGCCGGATAGGAGGACTATTCAGGGGCAAACGAGAAGGCCGAACTAAATAAGGCCGGCATCATGCGCAAGCACCTAGGAATAGGCAGGAGCGAAGGGTTGAAGAAGCCCTTTCGCGAAGCCAAGTACCTAAAAATAGGTGTGATGTAGGAGCGGCAGAATTGAGCCCCGCGCATGAGCCTAGAAATAGGCAGGAAAGAAGAGCAGAAGCGGCTCGTTCCCGAACTCAAGGGGTTTTTCCGACTTTTCAAAGGCAAAATTAAGGCCAATTTTTGCCACCACAAGGGAAGAATTACCTTCAGCCGCCCTATGACCGATATCATGGCGCGATGAATTCTGACCATCGCGAGAACAGTGAATTACCGTCGTATAACTTGAATGATGAAGAGGAAATAAGTCCCTTTACGGGGGACATTCAAAAATACCCAGTACCCCACGACTTTGAAATGCCGGATATGATGAAGTATTCCGGTAGAGGCGACCCCGACGACCACCTATTAAACTATCGAGCCAGTATGGAAATAGCCGGAGCCACTCCGGCATTAAGTGCAAAGCCTTTGCTTTGACACTTGAGGAAAGTGCAATACGCTGGTATAAAAAGCTCCCTCCTGGTAGCATCCACAGTTGGAGAGATTTGCTTTGACACTTGAGGGAAGTGCAATACGTTGGTATAAAAAGCTCCCTCCTGGTAGCATCCGGAAGAACAAGGGCACCCGCCTAGTTCTCATGGGGAGGCCTCACCCTCAAAGTCAGGCAGCATTTTTAGTCGAACCAAAGGTTCAGTCGAACCGATAGGCGAGCTCCATGGAAAAACCCTGCAAAAGAAAAGATTGACGATCGTCAAAGGGATAGGAGGAGGGACCGGAATAACCCCTTGGCACAGGATAAAAATATAAGTGAACCACCTCTGCCTGCAAATGATCCACCTATCCGTGAAATTGACACGATATTTGGAGGCCCCTACCCAAGTGGGAGTACCAACAACTCCCAAAAAGTGTACATCAGAGAGGCTAAAGAGCTCGCTAACGTGAACTATCACATCCATTCCCATCCTGCTGGGGTGCCTAGGACAGATGACGCGATCCCAGTCGGGGAATCTCGTCGGACGCGCGGAATAACGAAATCTAAAACCTTAGGAAAGATCTAAATCAGATCTGACACGAAAAATAACAAGAACACGAATAATTGAACAGAAATTAAAAGATAGATTGACGATAGGACCTTGACCCAAGATTCACGACGCAAGAAATTGACGATGCAGAATCAAGATCCAAGGTTTTCGAAACACCACAAGGACTTGTCAATTTCCTTGATAAGTTTCTAATCGGACACGCCACAAATATTCTCACGAATATTTGATAAGTACAACGCCACAAATATTTCCACAATATTTGATAGGTCGGATTTGTTCTCGAAGAACATAAAAGGGACTCCTCAACCTTTCAATTGGAGAAAACTCTCTCAACTATATTAATCTCAAAATCAATCTTCACTGTTTTTACAATGAATTGAAAAGCGTATAAATAAGCAAGAAAACCTAGCATCTAATTTACTCAAAATAGAATTCTAATTATGCTAAAATTATAAAATAGGAAAATAACCTAAAATAATAAAAGGAAATAAATTAATTGAAAAAATCGGAAAATCTGGAAAATCTTGAGTTACGGCCGTGAATATCTAGTTTACGGCCGTAACTAATATTCTGTCTCAAATTTCAGTTTGGTGTTACGGCCGTGATCAATAGGTTACGGCCGTGATCAATTTCAATTCCATTTTTACGGCCGTGAGGAATATCTTTACGGCCGTGAATCACTTTCTGCACAATTTCTCGATTATTTGCCTCGGCTTGATCCTTTCGCCTTCTCGGCTAGACTCCAACACGGAACTTGCTCCGTTTTGCACGTAGATCATTGTCATATTGCCGATGGCTCGACTTCGCCCCTCGATGCCTAGTCCGGATCACATCAAACTCCCTCTCTTGAAAAGGATTCGACCTCGAATCCATTTTTGGTCGGCTTTTCAAATTCCTCCTGCTTTCCTGGGCTCGGTGATCATTTTTATGCCTCGTGCGATCGTTTAGACTTCTGGGCTGCTCATTTTTGCCAACAAGTTTCTTTCCTGTTTTAAGCTCATGGTTTAACTTCGGTACCTGTAAAACATAATTTAAAGAACTGGGGAGGGGTGTGTTAGCGTGAGTAAGTGCAAATAGACTCATTTTTGTGGTAGACTCTCTTTTCTTTTGCTTTTTGCACTCAGTCTCTCCTTTTTCTGAGGTTTGAACCTCAACCCTCTCTTCTTTATTTTTCACTCCCTCTCCTTTTTCTGAGGTCGTGGCCTCAACGCTCTTATTTTTAATTTCCACTCCCTCTCCTTTTTCTGAGGTCGTGGCCTCAACTCTCTTATTTTTCCCCTCGAACTCACTCTTCACTTTCAATTGATCTTTCAGGGCGTCAGTTGGAGATAGTGGCATTAGAGTAAACTTTTTCCCCCCTTTTACCAAGCTGTATCTATTCGTATACCCATCATGTAGCACAGCCCTTTCATGTTGCCAAGGTCTCCCCAACAATATATGACTAATTTGCATTGGCACCACGTCACAAATTACCTCATCAGAATACCCACCTAAAGAAAAATTCACCAAGGCCTGTCTCTTCACCTTAACTTCCCCCGACTCAGTCAACCATTGTAATTTATAAGGTGTTGGATGTTTCATTAAATGTAAGCCTAATTTTTCCACCAACGTTGTACTAACTACATTAGTACAACTTCCCCCGTCAATCACCAAGCTACAAACTTTTTCATTCACTAAGCATCTAGTGCGAAAAATATTATCCCTTAGCCCATCCACATTTTCCAAAACATTCGCCTTACGCTTAATGCTAAGAGCATGCCTATCAATAATTGACTTATCCACCACAACATTTTTAGCCCCTTCACTATCACACCTAACCTTTTTACGTGGACAATCAAGTGCAGTGTGACCCCGTTCCAAACATTTAAAACACTTAACATTTTTATCCTTAAGAGGCTTGGAATCAGAATTATTTTTACCTTTAGTTGTCGGTTCCTCCCTCCTTTTGTGAACATGATCACTACTTTCCCGTTTTGATCGGTGTGACTTTGCTTCCTCCTTTCTCCTTAATGACCTGTCATCCACCCCATCTCCAAACCTAGCATGACATTCATGCCTTCTACTCCTCCTAGCCATAGAGTCCGCCCGCGATTGCTCTTTTTTCAATTGGGCAATCATCGCATCTCTTTTATCCATCCTAGCCATTACCTTCTTAAATTTTGCCTGCATCTCTGCCAATAATTCAAAACCCTGCTCCAATATCCTATCCCCTCTTTCGAGCCGTTTGTTGTCACCCATTGACGAATATCTCTCCCCGCGAGACATGGAAATTTGGAATATGGAAAAAAAATGGAATTTTTCGATTTTTTTTAATCTGCCAGAGCATTGGATTACGAGTATGGCAGAAAAACCGGAACTGAATTTGGACGAAAAACGAAGAAGAAAAACACTTTTGAATTTTTGGGACTGACTCTTATGGATCAAACTGGAAAAATATATGACTGACACGAAGAACGCGAAGAACACAAAAAAGTTCAAGAAACGCAAGAATCCGAAATAGATCCAAGCTCTGATACCAGATGACGCGATCCCAGTAGGGGAATCTCGTCGGACGCGCGGAATAACGAAATCTAAAACCCTAGGAAAGATCTAAATCTGATCTGACACGAAAAATAACAAGAACACGAATAATTGAACAGAAATTAAAAGATAGATTGACGATAGGACCTTGACCCAAGATTCACGACGCAAGAAATTGACGATACGGAATCGAGATCCAAGGTTTTCGAAACACCACAAGGACTTGTCAATTTCCTTGATAAGATTCTAATCGGACACGCCACAAATATTCTCACGAATATTTGATAAGTACAACGCCACAAATATTTCCACAATATTTGATAGGTCGGATTTGTTCTCGAAGAACACAAAAGGGACTCCTCAACCTTTCAATTGGAGAAAACTCTCTCAACTATATTAATCTCAAAATCAATCTTCACTGTTTTTACAATGAATTGAAAAGCGTATAAATAAGCAAGAAAACCTAGCATCTAATTTACTCAAAATAGAATTCTAATTATGCTAAAATTATAAAATAGGAAAATAACCTAAAATAATAAAAGGAAATAAATTAATTGAAAAAATTGGAAAATCTGGAAAATCTTGAGTTACGGCCGTGAATATCTAGTTTACGGCCGTAACTAATATTCTGTCTCAAATTTGAGTTTGGTGTTACGGCCGTGATCAATAGGTTACGGTCGTGATCAATTTCAATTCCATTTTTAAGGCCGTGAGGAATATCTTTACGGCCGTGAATCACTTTCTGCACAATTTCTCGATTATTTGCCTCGGCTTGATCCTTTCGCCTTCTCGGCTCGACTCCAACACGGAACTTGCTCCGTTTTGCACGTAGATCATTGTCATATTGCCGATGGTTCGAATTCACCCCTCGATGCCTGGTCCGGATCACATCACTAGGACAGAGCCTATCACTTTTACCCTAGATGACGCGATTAGGGTGCATTTTTCACATAATGATGTGCTAGTAATTCAGGTGGTGGCGACTCGGAATGGATTGTCCCAGATGCTGGTGGATGACGGAGCTTCAGTGAATGTTATTTATGGAGTAACTTCTGACAAGATGGGGATTAGTACCCCACTCATTCCAATCTCGGATCCAATATATGGCTTCACAAGGGATAGCGTAACTCCTAGAGGATCCATAAACCTTATAAAGGAAGTAGGGCAAGCTCCAACTATCTTTAGGATGCCCATGGAGTTCTTAATTGTGGATAAAATCTCCTCATATCACGGCTCAATTGGGAGGCAAGGCCTCATTGACTTAGGGGCTACAAAATACATTTGTGTGAAATTCCCAACGGAACGGGGCATAGCTATTGTTATAGGAATCCAAACTGAATCACGGTCATGTTACACAAATGCTATCCGAAAGTTTCAAGACCAGAGTGTAAATATGATTAGTGATGTGGCAATGACTGAGGCTGCGCCGTACCCTGAAAGATTGGGTGCAGGGCCCTCCTAGATTGAAGATGTCACAATGACACATGAAGATGATCTAGCAGATCTGGATCCTAGGATGACAGGTGATAATTGCTCCACTCCTGCCGAAAGGCTGGAATGCTTTTGTGTCGATCCAAACGACCCGATCAAGGAGTTGCAGATTCGACAGGATTCACCGGCTGAATACAAAGACCAACTAAAAAGTTTTTAATCGAAAACCGTGATGTGTTCGCATGTAAACACGATGATATGATTTGGAATTGATCCTAAGGTAGCCTGTTACAGACTCCAACTTGACCCTAGAAGTCCTGGGCACAGGAAAAAGAGGAGGCCGGTGAGCTCGGAGAAATATGAGGCCTTGAAAGAGGAGGTGTCGAAGCCATTGAAAAATGGCTTCATCCGAGAATCCCGTTATCCTAAGTGGGTATCGAACCCTGTTTTGGTTCCTAAACAGAGTGGGAAGTGGAGGGTATGTATTGGCTTTTCAAATTTTAACCAGGCATGTCCGAAAGACAGTTTCTCATTGCCTCGGATTGATCAACTGGTTGATTCTTAGGCGGGACACGAAATGCTGAGTTTTATGGATGCATACTCCGGGTACAATCAAATCCCCATGCATAAATCGGATGAGGAGCACACCTCATTTATCACTGACAGGGAGCTCTATTGTTATAAATTCATGCCATTCGGTTTGAAAAATGCAGAGGCCACCTATCAAAGGTTAGTAAATCATATGTTCTCAAAGCAACTCGGAGGCACCATGGAAGTATATGTGGACGACACGTTGGTTAAAAGTATGGTTGCCTCGGAACATGTTCACCACTTATCAGAAACCTTCAGTATATTGAGGAAATATCGGATGAAACTTAATACTATGAAATGAGCCTTTGGGGTAGCATCTGGGAAGTTTCTGGGATTCATGGTGAACAGGAGGGGAATTGAGGCCAATCCGGATAAGATCAAAGCTTTGCTTGACATGCGCTCTCCACGGAGCCCTAAAGAAGTACAAAGCCTAACTGGAAGGGTTGCTGCCTTAAGTCGATTCGTTTCCAAGTCCACTGAAAAATGCTTACCATTTTTTAAGATCTTGAAAGGAGGAAGAGGATTTTAGTGGACACAAGAATGTGAGCAATCTTTTGTCGAACTGAAAACATTCTTAGGACGGTCCCCCCTATTGTCCAAACCAAAGATTGGTGAACCACTTTTTTTGTATTTAGCCATTTCCAAAGAGGCTGTTAGCTCTGTATTGGTCAGAGAGGAGGATGGAAATCAGCTCCCGGTGTATTACTTAAGTAAAGCAATGCTGGACGATGAAACACGATACCCAGACATTGAGAAACTTGCTTTAGCATTGATTACATCAGCTCGTAAGCTTCGCCCCTACTTTCAATCACACTCAATCCAAGTGCTCACAAGTCTTCCTATGAGACAGGTCTTACAGAAACCAGATGTGTCCGGAAGATTAATGAAGTGAGCAATAGAAATCAGCCAGTACGACCTACATTACGTACCTTGGACAGCTGTAAAGGGCCAAGCGTTAGCAGATTTCATAGTTGAGTTTACACACCCGCCCGAGGTCGAGATGATCGGAAACATGGATGACAACCTTGAGTGGAAACTATTCGTTGATGGGTCCTCCGCTGAAGGAAGATCCGGGGCTGGGGTAATACTGATAAGCCCTAGGGGTCTTAAGTTGCACAGCACGATTCTCTTTGGCTTCAAAGCCTCAAACAATGTAGGGGAATACGAAGCACTCCTATCTGGAATGAGGCTTTCCATAGCTCTGAAAATCAAGTCATTATCAGCAAACAGCGATTCCCAACTTGTTGTAAGCCAAGTTAACGGGCAGTTCACTGCTAAGGATCCAGCTATGATTGCGTATTTGAAAAAAGTTAAAGACTTATCGATCCATTTCGAGAAGATTGAACTGCTCCATTTTCCTAGAATGGAGAATTCAAACGCGGATGCCTTATCTAAATTGGCAAGAAGTAAAGACTCCTAGCTCCTCAGCATGGTACCAATTGAACATCTTTCGATCTCCTCTATTGAACTAGGGGCAGAGATTTTGGTGATAGAAGAGGAAAGGTCTTGGATGGTTCCCATTTTGACCTACTTGAAGTATCAGACTTTACCAGACAAGCCGGAAGAAACTCGGAGACTAAAGAGGTATGCCGCCAATTTTGTCCTTTTGGATGGTTTGCTTTATAAACTGAGTTATACCTCTCCTTTACTGCGATGTGTCGGGCTGGATGAAGGACTATATATAATGAAGGAAATTCATGAGGGCATTTGTGGCAACCATGCTGGAGCATTATCATTAGCCCAGAAAGCTTTGAAGCAGGGATATTTTTTGCCAACAATGCGAAAAGATTCCCATAACTTTGTCCGAAGATGCAATAAATGTCAAAGGCATGCAACCATACCCATCGACCTCATCATGAATTGATGGTGGTAACCATTCCTTGGCCCTTTGCGAAGTGGGAGGTCGATATTATTGGTCTTATGCCCCGAGCCACTGGTAACAATTGATTCGCAATAGTTGCAATAGACTACTTCACCAAATGGGTCGAGGCAGAGCCCCTGATGAGGATCATTGAAGCCAACACTTCCAAGTTTATTTGGAAGAACATTATATGCCGGTTTGGAGTTCCACACCCTTTGGTTAGTGATAATGCAAAATAGTTCAAAACTAGAAGGATTGACGACCTATGGAATGACTTGGGAATTTGCAAGTTATTCTCATCTCCGCAATACCCCCAGGAAAATGGGCAAGTCGAAACTGTGAACAAAACCATAAAGAACACTCTAAAAAGGAAACTGGAATCAAAGAAGGGAGCATGGGTAGACGAACTCCCGCAAGTGTTATGGGCACTTTGGACTACCACACATACTGCAACAGGGGAAACGCCATTCTCCATGGCGTACGGATCTGAGGAAGTATGCCCAGTGGAAATTGGAGTGTCTTCCCTTCCTCAAATCCATTATTACAAGGCAATGAATGAAGAATCTCAAAGGGCGAACTTGGATTTCCTCTTGGAAAAAAGGTGTGACTCACAGGTAGAGCTGGCCCGGTTCCAAGAAAAAATGGCTCGCTACTACAACAAAAGGGTAAAGAAGCGATTTTTTAGAATCGGGGATTTGGTCCTTAAAAAGGTCCTTCCTTCTACTCAAGAACTAGGAATAGGGACTTTAGGACCTAATTGGGAGGGGCGTTATAAAATCATCGCTGAAAGTGCAAACCTAGTGGTGCTGAAAGTGCAAACCTGGTGGTGAAATTCAAAGAACTTCAGTGAAATAAGTTATAAGTGTTTTTAAGTTCAAACTTTCCACATATTAGGTAGTAATTGACCAATCACATTGAATATTCTCTATTGAACATGGTGAATGTCAAAAGCGCTGAATTATTTTAGTTTATGAGAAGATATAACTTTTTCTATAATAAACAAGCGACGGTAAGATGACGGAGTACTATGCTTAAACCTCCTATACAAGGGACTCTTGTAAGTAGGCCCAGCTCTCATTGTGTTTCAGCAGAAGGTGATAAACCATCAACAACAGCTCTCTTAGTCAGTAAAAATAGGTAGAAAAAATGGCACGCCCCAAGAGGTATGATGCGAATATAATCAAATATTTATCAAGTCAGACCTAACCAGTAAACATGAATGTCTTAAGCTTCCTAGGTCTGAGGGACTATCAATAAATACGGTCTTCAAAGAATTCACATTTATTGGTCTTCAAAGAATTCACATTTATTCATACGATGTCATACAAATTCAGAGAACTGAACTTCACAAGATAATCAAAATATTGAATCAACAGAGTAATTACATTGTTTCAAAATTAATCGTTACATTTCAAAATTGAAGAAATATGTTTTTAAAAAAAACAACAAACAAACAAACAAACAAAAACACAACAAAATTAGTGAGGGGCATCTTCCACAGAGTCTCCACCTAGTACGACTTGACAGGAGTCTGTGGAATCATCACTGAGGTGGCATTCCTCCGAATCTTGTGGCTCGGGATACAAAGCCTCGATCTGAGAAATATCCAAATTACGGAAAACCTCTTTTATGTCCCCTAGGGCCATCCTAGCCCACTAAGTTCCCAAAAACCCTCTACATAGCTTCGTACTCAGGGATCTCTTCAAAAGTGTCCTTAAAATTTTGGACTGCCTCGGATACTTTGGCCCCCACAATTTCCACCACCCAAGTTACAATAGTGCGCTCCAAGGCTTCTTTAATCTGGGACTCAATGTGCATCTCTAAGGAAGTGTAATCCTCCTCCGCCTTTTTTCAAGCTTCCACCTCTCCCTCCAACTTGGTGGTAATCTTCGTTACCTCAGCTGCTAGTTTAACCTTCACAGAGTTTACTTCGGCTAGAGCTTCAGCGGTTAGAGATTGCGCGCGGTTAGAGTCATCGAGCTTCTTGCACAGAGTCTCCACATCAGACTCAGAGGCCTGGAGGTTGTGTTATCCTCCTGAAGGTGCTTCGCAAGGGCCCTGTCCTCTGAGGAAGACTTGCGGGATATAGATAACTGATCTTTAAGATCGTTGATCTCCTTCAGCATATTGTCCGAATGGCGAAGTGCAGTCTACGCGTTCTTTTTATCTCGCTAGGCATCCACCACAGAGGATTCTACCTCATCTATAAGGGCCAATGCTCTGGCATTCATGGCCTTGGCAGCAAATAGTTTCCGATAGAGATGGCAAAAAAACCCGACCCGAACCCGACAGGTACCCGCCCCTAATGGGTGGAAAAAAACCCGCCCCGCGGGTTGGCGGGGCGGGTTCGGGTTAAGTTTTAGCGACCCGAACGGGTTGCGGTGCGGGTATGGGTTTTGGCCGCCCTGACCTGACCCAAACCCGCCCTGATTATATTTTTTAAATAATATATTAAAGAAAAACAATAAAAAAAATTAAAAAAATTAAAAAAAATTAAAAAATAGAAAAAAAAAATTAAACGGGTCGGTAAACGGGGCGGCAGAGCCGACCCGCCCCGAACTCGAACCCGCCCCGACCCGAAACTCACGGGTCACGGGGCGGGTTTGGGTTTAATAAAATTTGGCGGGGCGGGGCGCGGGTCGGGGAGACCCGACTCGAACCCGACCCGTTGCCATCACTAGTTTCCGGGTGGGAGTGGCGCAGGAGGAAAAGGCAGACCAACTCTCTGTCCAAAACTGCTCCTTTATCAAGGCGGCCCTGGAGGGTGGAGAATTGGGGGAGTCAAACATGCTAGGATCATAAGTGACGTCCCTATGAAGGACACTTGCACTCGGCCGCCGCAGGGGTCACATCATAACCTAGCCCCGAAATTGACACTGAGAGCCATCTTCTAATTCTTGCAACTCTGGTGGCGGAGGTGCGGAGCTGGTATCCTTGCCCTTCCTAAGCCTCTTTAAAGGAGCAGGGTCATTCTTGGATGTTAGCTTAGAAATATCCTCAGACGAGGAAGCATGAACCAGTACTTTCTTCGATTCCTTATCTTTCTTGGAGCCACCATGGTCCGACCTTTTCCCCTTCCCCATTACAGAGGCCCTTCTAGGGTCAGCCACCTTCCCAAGGTTTGGCTGTTGGGGGCCCACAGAAGTAAACTAGGGGGTGGCAAGAGTGCTGGAAAAGGGCCTTCGAGTTGGGCAATGGACACTTCAGACACCTCTTTTGCGACCCCGACTTACAAATTGGCCAGTACTGTTTTCTCTTTCCTCTCAACTTCGCTGTCGTGGCAAAGGGCATGAGGGATCTTCTTGGACATAAGCCCCTTCAAAGAGATCTTGAGAAAGTCCTTAGAGCCTAGCAGTAAAGAAAGGAAGATGAGACTCGGAGTGCTGAAGCCGAAGTTATAAAGATGATAGAAAATTCTACTCACTCATGACTCTCATAAGGCCGTGCTTGACAAAGAATTTGTTTTGTTGGATGACTCTCTGAAAAGTGCCGGGAAAGGCAAATAAGTGCCTCACTGCTGATAAATCCGCGTCGGAGAGGAGACAGGCGAAAGTAGACCCTGGCATAGCAAACAGAGGAAGAAAATAAATTAAAAATGATGAGCAAAAATGGGAAGCAAATAGCACGCACACAACACTTGAAGATGCGAAACAAAAGAAAGACTCACACGGGGAGGAAAGAGTTCAGGGAACGGTGATTTCCGGAGTAGGGTACACAGGTGAGCTTTGCCACTCCCCCGCAACCCAGAACAACTGGTTTCTCCAATTCTTTATAGAAGTAAGATGCCCAGTGATAATAGGGGGGTAAGAGCCCTGAGGAGATAGATAATACCAGTCTTTAACGTCCGACCTCACATCCTTATCCCTCCTAACAGATTTCTTCAGGGTGTATAAGGTGTGGATTATATGCAGCGAGATGGGGTAGTCAAGGTTGACCTCGTGCCACACCAGCCAGGTGCGGACGGCTTGTGTCCAGAAGTTCGGAGCTAACTGGTAAGGACATAGGTTGTAGCTCCTAAGCAGCGCCCTGAAGAAAATGTGTAGGGGCAGCCTCATCCCACAAGATAAACCATCATAAAAAACCTCCACCTGGCTTGGAGGAGGACTACATGGTCTGCAAGAATGTGTGGGATGCACCAATCGAACCCCTTCTGTTATCCTGAACTTCGCCGAAGCACCTGCCAGATCGATAGCTCGGATTTCTGAAGCAATCTTACTGCTTTTCCAAAACTCCGGGTTCGGATCAGGATCCACGTGGTACCCTGACACTTTGTTTACATGGTCAACCCAACCCTCGATTTGGGCTATTTACTCCTCAGATAACCCAAATATTCCCTATACGCTCTAAATGGAGCCCTAGCACCCAAACCAAGGTCCTGCTGACCATCCTCAAATCTCTATTCTGATTGCTTTGGAGTTCCCGGAAAGAGGCCTCCTCGTCGGATGATAAGTGAGCCATGTAGGTCTAGTACTTTTCTTCTTCACTGTCAGAATCATCCAAATTAATTATACTGCCATATTTTCTATTCATCTACTTAATCGTTTCCCTAAAGAAGCGAGAACTAAAAACTGACAAAGACAATGGGTAGAAACCTCTGACAGGAATCGACATTGCCAATAGTTCCTATGAACCCGTTCCCCCAACTCTGTCCATTTTTTCTTTAAAATGTCCACACTTACCAAAAGGAAAACAAAAATGCAAAATGGAGTTTTCAAACCAGCACTCGAAGATTAAAAATAAAAAAGCTTTGCACATGCAGAGGAAAAGAAATTTACCTGCAGAAAATGACCGTTCAAGGTTGTATACTCGAAAGAGAAATGTGCCAATGGAAGGTGTTGGATGGTTGGGACGATTTGCTAGGTCGAAAATCCTCAAGAGTTGCTAAAAGGCTCGCAAGAAAAGGGGGAATGATACTATTTTTCACAAAAAAGTTGTTAAGGAAATTCTAAGAATATGGTAAAGGAGAAAGGCTGGGATGAAAGAGGCTTTATAAGGAGCACAATAGTCTCAAGTCCTTGATCTTTGAGCCGCATGATTGATTTAGACAATCCACGTACTTTGGAAGAAGAGTTTATTAAAACGCTAACTGCAGAGAGATGGAGAAAGTCTATTCAATTGCTAAGGTGTACTACACGCGCAGTAAGGCGCCCCCTTCCCCCTTTTCTCCTTCATATTTCTTGGAAACCGATGCCAGCAATTTCTTTGCCATAAATGCATCGCCTAAGGGGCACGATGACATATCCCAACATCCATTTGGAAGGGAAAATAGGAATAATAGGTCGACATTATCTTGAGTCCGCGCCTCGCTAAGAATTACATCCAACCCCATAAACTCAGAGCACAACATAATGATCCCCAGGAAATTGACCTCGGATTAATTATAAAACATTGGAAATAAAAAAAAATTAGGACAAACTACGATCCTATGGCTGTTCGCTTACAGAAAGTTCCCAGAACCGAACCATAGCTTCAAACCTATGGCAAATTTGATCCGCCCATAAATGACCACATCGAATTTGAGGGACTAATGTTGAGACCGTTTCCAAAATGAGCCCAACGGATCACCAGTAGGGGCCCAAGAGAGGCCCAATGGGCCCTAACTATGACTGGAACTTAGGGTTTTTCCTTGGTCGATTGCCGAGGTGGTATTTCGCTTGGACCCTCTCTATCCGAACTGGTTTATAATAAGTGGAGGTGCCATTTAGTAACACCCCGGATCTGAGATGGGACAACGAAGAGTGTCAGAGATACATATCTTTCCCTAGTTGACTGTGGCTTGATAAGACGTTGCCTTTATGAAGGATATGACAGGCGCCCCACTCCTACAGCTTGTAGCAATTATTACATCCCAGAAAGTGGTTTACCTCCTCAACAGCTAGGGTAAAGACATGTGCCAAGCATAACACGTATCACAATCTAAGAGAATTACTCATTCTATAAATATAGCACACTTGCCTTCAAGAAAAAGGTTGATAATTCATTATTCTAACTCAATATTTTACTCTCACTCTCTTTTCTCCCTTTTACACACTTATATTTTCCGCACCCGATTTATATTTGTCGAAAATGAATATTGACTTAAGTATCGGAGTGCAAAAGGGAGCCACCTCGGCTCTCTTCGCAAGCTGATAGTTTGCCTTAGTTCGCAAGAGATCCACATGTTCAAGAGGGAGGAGTTGTGACGTGTTGATCCAAAATCCAACCAGATTTTGTAGTCAACAATGACCTAAATGGGAAGTTTCACAAGGTGTTTTTATTTTTTACCTAAAAAAATAAAAGAAAATCAATAAAATGAAGAATTGAATTATCATCGGTTCTAATAAACAAGCACCAGGAATCTTAGTAATGGAACTGTCCGATCTGAATAATGAGTCCCAAAATCTAATTTTTCCTTGGTCGATCTGGAATCGAACAGACGGTTCTAATCGATTCTAATCCGGTTCAACCGATTTCGAAAAATAATGCTCACTCTTAGTGTTTTCTTTCATCAGCAAACACGTCCTTATGAAGACATAATAATCATGAGTGTTATAAATAATTATAATTCCCCACCTAATTCCCTCACCTAATTTCTTACCTAACTTCTATTAATATTTATTGTATGAATGACTTGTAAAGCTCCTATATTTTTCCTATAAATAGGGGCTTAAATCTTCATTATGATCACACCTAATGGAATGAGAATTCTCCTCTCTATTCTCTCCATCTCTTCCTCTCTAATTCTTGTTTAGATTTTGATAGTTTTATAACACGTTATCAGCATGAGTCTCTAGCCAATTGAGTAATAGGACGGGAGTATGCTCTACAGTTGCATCTAAATGATGAACATCTGTATCAGAAACCAGATTATTATTAATCAACGTTTCATATTTCAAATCTAGTGTTTTTGGTATTAGAAAATCATTTATACATCATAGATTAGAAAATCAATTCCAAGTCCATAGAAAAAATTGGAGAAATTGTGTAACCCGAAACTTTCAAAGCAAATTCACGCACCGTAACGGATTGGACTATTATGAATACCTTGACTGAAAGATATGATTCACTCACTCATGAAATGTAATTATTTCATTACGTTGATACCGCCTATATGGTCGGTTTAATTATTTCATTATGTTGATACCGCCTATATGGTCGGTTTAATTATTTCATTACGTTGATACCGCCTATATGGTCGGTTTAATTATTTCATTATGTTGATACCGCCTATATGGTCGGTTTAATTATTTCATTATGTTGACATCGCCTATATGGTCGGTTTAATTATTTTATTATGTTGACACCGCCTATATGGTCGGTTTATCAATTGAATACATATAAACACCTCAATTGTTGGTTAATTCTAACATATTAGAGGATTGTTGTCAACATATATACATGGTGGTATAACCTCAGTATTATTATTGTTAATATATATACAATATTATTGTTAATATATACTTGGTGGTATAACCCTAGTATTATTATTGTTAATACAATATTGTTATTTAATACTTCATTAAATGATACCAGAAGTTATCACTACTAAAGATAGATAATATTTCATCAAATGATACCAGAAGTTATCATTACCAAAAAGTTGGTAAATGTTGATAAAAATATTTTATCCAATGGTACCAGAAGTTACCAATATCTAAATTTGAATGGGTGGATGAAAATTATTCAACAAGAGAATGTTGATGTATGATAAGATAATATCACATGATAGCACGGATATGGCTAATATGAAAATAATCTCATCAGTATTATGAGATGAATATTAGATGATAAGTGTCTGGAAAAGTTCTTGCACGAGCACTTATGTATTCCAGAAGAAGTACATATTTACTCCAGAAGAAGTAAAAATTATCATCTAAACATACTGAAATGATATTATTATTGCTCCTGAAGAAGCATAAACGAGTCATACATGCAAAACGAAAAAGGGGAAAAACATTTATAATCCTCAAAATAAGAGATGTGTTTCGGGAGTAGCCGTATCCTACCACCTCTGACATTTTGAGGAAATAAAAAAAAAGGTGTGTCTCAAGAGTAAGAAATACTCCATACTCTACCACCTTAAATCTTTGAGGTACACAAGATTAAAACATTGATAAAATCCTAGAAATTTATGGTGTGTCTCAAGAGTGAGAATACTCTGTACTCTACCACCACCTATTCTAGGGTTCACAAAGATAAATTTATATTAACCGGACTCCATTTTCGCTTGATTCCCCTTCCTTGCGACCAATCTATCTTAACTCCTACTGGATCTTGTATGGGGATATATGATTGCAGCTTATCCAGTAGTTCATCGATAGTAGGAGCAGAAATAAGGATCCTTCTAGAAAATGGAGAGATGAATCCCTGTTCCACAGCATAATCAAGAAAGGTTAACAAACCATCAAAGAAATTGTTAACATTTAAAAGCCCAATAGGCTTAGTATGGAGATCTAGTTGAGCCCATGAGGTAATATTAAAGATTTCTTCTAAAGTACCAAAACCTCCAGGCAGGGCTATGAAAGCATCAGAACCATATAACATGCAAGTTATGCGTTCATGGATAGATAAGGTTTGTACTTCATGCCCTCGTGTTTTGCCTGCAATATCAGCTAAAGGAGTAGGTATAACACCTATCACTCTAGCTTTCTCTATTTGAGCGGATTGTGACACACAACCCATCAATCCACTGCTACCTCCTCCATACACGAGAGTGATGCCTTTTTCTCCCAATTTCTTTCCAAGGTCCACTGCTGCTTCTAGATACCCAAAACCTTTCCCCACCTTTGATCCACAAAATACACAGATAGTTTTGATCTGTCGAAGTTTTAGTCCTTCCATTTTTGAAAGTAAAGAAGGAAAAACTTACGAGAAAATGTTATTTTGGGATGCATGAACTATGAAAAATGTTTGGCTATTTAAAACCGAAAAACTTCACTATTTACTGCTCGTTTTTCGAAAAAGTGAAGATTTACTTTTGACAAAATCACCCTACTCACCTTTCGGTGATTTAATATTTTTAACCAGCCTTTATCAAAACCCGTGAAAGGAAACAGAAAAATATTTTATATGTGCATATATATCAAATGATTTACCTTGTATTAATGCTGCATAGCCAAAACATCATTGTTTATAACAGCTTGGCAAACAGGATCTTTTGCTATTATATTTTTGAGACTATAACGCTCTTTATCGCTGATGAATTTAGCCCATAAAGATAGTAGCTCACGCTGCACATACCCACTAGGGTGCGTCTCAAGAGTCAATCGGATATCATCCAATGACTCCTTACTCAGTCCACCCTTAATGAAGTCTATCTTATCATCTCGATTTATGGATGAATATCCTATTGATTTACAACGGGTATCACATCTCCATCGAGCATATTTGTAGCAACTATTTAATCTTTTTGCTCTTCTCTTCTTTGCAAAAGTACTTTTACCTAAGCCAGGCTTGTGCTTAGAAAATGAATCTGGTAATTCACCAGTTAATCGAACTTTTGCTTCGATCAACCAGCGAACATCTTTTAGGATGCCATGATCCATCAGCAACCTCAATCTTTCGAGCCTACTTCAATAAATTTTTCTCAAATCATTTATTGGAAGATTGGAATAATATTTGCGAATATTTGAAAGTATGATATCCATTTTTGATGGATCTATCCTTCTTCCCAAATCATCTATTTAAATGCATTATTCAACGCGTAAAAGAGCGGTGGCTCCGCGTGTCAGTGACATCGATTCCATCAAAAAATAATGGAATAAATTATTGAAAAGGTGGAAACAATGAGATAATGTGTCATTACCTTTTTCGATATAAGGGAAGATTTGGCGACAAGATTGAGATCATGAGATATTTCCTCGGATATTGTACCTGATTTTTCGGTATAAAAGTAATAAAGGTATACTGATTTGAAATGTACAGAAATACGTACTGATGAAATGAATACTTTATTGAACCAGAAGTTCATACATATGTACAAGCGAAATATCTTGCTGAACCAGAAGTTTATACGTACAAGTGAAATATGTATATAGTATGAACCAGAAGCTCATAAATGAAATATACATTGTATTGAACCAGAAGTTTAACGATATTGTATTGAATCAAATATTCATACATAGAAATGAAATAAAACCGTATTGAACCAGAAGTTCTATAATAAACGGTTAGATTATCAAAAGTTTCAAATTATTTTCTATGAGAATAACTTATTCAGAAATTGTTTATCATACAACAATATTCTATGTCAAACAGGGATTAGCTCAAAAAGCTTTATGATTTGTAAAAGTGCAATATGTATACAATCCACCAAAAGCGCACTTAGATATATGATTGAGATTATATCTCTAAAAGAATGACATGTGTTATGGCATTTTAGCCGATTGATAATGTCTGAGAACATTATGGGGAAAACACGCCTGAAGCGTAATTATGCCTGAAACATAATGATTATCGATTCCAAAAACAAATATCTCTCTAATGATTGAGATGATCTCTTTGAGGCTAAATACTCATAGTGAGTAAAAGGGACATAGTTAAATGATGAGATATTCAGGTACCTGATGATAGAACATATAAAGAGATCTCTCTATGTTATATTAAGATGCAATCGATAAAAAAGTCGACTGCATACCCTCTTATGAAAATGAGGTTGATGAAATTATAATACTTTGGCCAAGTATATAACCCCAATGTAGGGATTATTGTTCAAGGACCTGAAGTCCAAATGCTTAAATGTGTAAAGCCAGTAATTATATGTACAAATGAAAAATATTTCACAGTCGTAAAAGACGACTCGTTGCGCGCAAGATTTTTCATAGAACTGGCATGACATATGGTGGATAGACTATAGTTTAAATCACTAGCTTGAGCTCTTTGATATACCAATGAGTGAGATCAAAATGTATGATTCTCATCTTGGTACTTTGAGAGTATTCTTTGATGTACCAGTTGATCGGGGTACGTTGGGATTTCAAGTAAAATGATTGTAGATTATATGTCGAAATTGATATATATTTCAATGATTGATTATGCTCCTGCAAATTAGAAATTGCAGTTTATAAAGTGCAAGAACATACATGTATAAATCATTGAAAGATTCAATATGCCCAGATTAGTATCACTATAGAATGATACAAATGACTCCATGATATAATATGTTGAAAGTAAAATTAGAGTGTAACATTTATGACATCTGGGAAATTGATTATTCACTAGAAGTGAATTCTAGATTTTATTATTCACCAGAAGTGAATTCTAGATTTGATTATTCACCAAAAGTGAATTCTAAATTTGATTATTCACCAGAAGTGAAAGATGCAATATTTGATTATTCAACAGAAGTCAAAGATGCAATCGATAAATTAGTACAACATTGCTTAATATAGCATGTTATGACATCATAAATGAGCTATGAACAAAGCTCATCATGAATGATATGTTTGATGAAAAGATACGAGATTGCATCAATATACTTGTGATATTCCATGAAAGGAATAAATACGCGTTGCACTTTTTTTCCCTTAGCTGAGGTTTTGTCCCACAGGGTTTTCCTAGCAAGGTTTTTAATGAGGCAACAGTTGAGGCGTATTGATGAAAATTAATGAGAATACTGCACTCTTTTTCCCTTCGCTGAGGTTTTGTCTCACAGGGTTTTCCTAGCAAGGTTTTTGAGGCATCATCATAGCTATCAACAAGCTATAATTCAGCAACACATTGTTATACTGGAATGATATCAACAAATGAAGAAAATCATACACATCTTATGAAGAATGTTATGATATCGGCTACACACAAGAAGATTTTCATATATATTCCAGAAGAAAGATGATATCATTATTCAAAAGGTTCATGAATACTTGATTGCACACTTCAGGGGGAGAATCATGCTGTCATGCTGTACTCTTTTTCCTTCGTCCAGGTTTTGTCCCACAGGGTTTTCCTGACAAGGTGTTAACGAGGCAACGGCTGTACTCTTTTTCCTTCGTTCAGATTTTGTCCCATTGGGTTTTACTGACAAGGTTTTAACGAGGCAGCACTAAAGCACTAAAACACTGAAACAGTGAAGCACTTCAGATTTCAGTACATGATTTGTACTACTTATCATTGATGTCATTTTGGATATTAAACTCAATGATTAATGATGGCCAACATCAGGGGGGGCAGCTGTACTCTTTTTCCTTCGCTCAAGTTTTATCCCACTGGATTTTCTTAGCAAGGTTTTAACGAGGCAGACAATTGAGCAATTGAGCAATAAGTCATTCAAGGGGGAGTGTTATAAATAATTATAATTCCCCACCTAATTCCCTCACCTAATTTCTTACCTAACTTCTATTAATATTTATTGTATGAATGACTTGTAAAACTCCTATATTTTTCCTATAAATAGGGGCTTAAATCTTCATTATGATCACACCTAATGGAATGAGAATTCTCCTCTCTATTCTCTCCATCTCTTCCTCTCTAATTCTTGTTTAGATTTTGATAGTTTTATAACAATGAGGAAATAGTGAAATATTTACAAAAGGTAGACCAGGTCATGAGTCTAATGAATGTGACCCAACACCCATTTTTTTTACACATATAACTTGCTCAATGGACATAAAAGTTAGACATTTCGAAATGACGAATTAGCATTAATTGATGAAAATGTGAGTTATGTAATTCATTATTTAAACAGTAGATGTGATGTCAATAACATCTCATTTTCATATTCATGTAGCAATTTTGATATTTTAAAAATAATTATGACATATGTACAACTTTTACTTGCAATATTGATATGACATAATAATGTTAATTCAAATATCATATTATTTTCAAAATCAATAAATCATAATTTACCACATCATACATTTTAAATAAAATAATACAAAAAAATTGTAAAAATATCATAATAATCTTTGTAGAACAAAAAGTGTTTGCAAGAAGAATCAGTTTTGGGGTCACCATGGATTTTAGCGAGAGTGAGAAAGTGGTTGTGGGTCCACGGCGGCGCATTTTCGCGGGTAATTGAAGCAACAACCGCCTAGGTCCACTCACCTCTTTTGCGTAGCCCACTTGTCCACCACTTGTCCAACTGCACCGCAACATGTCATCCAAATCTGCTTTTCGGCAATTGAGGTGCAGTTTTTTGTTTTTGTTTTTATTTTTTTGACTTTTCTAATTTTTAAAAGATAAAATTTGTGATTAAAAATAAAAGAAAAAATATGTATATTTAAAAAGTGATATAAAAAATTGTGTAACTTATAAATTGTAATCATTACAAAAATAAAAAAATGTAGATACTTTTGGGAAATATGTTTTTTACACCACAATTAACTAAATCACTTTTTAATCATATACATTTTTTCTCTTCACTTTTCAATCAAACATTTTACCTAGAAAATATAAAAAATATATTTTTAAATACAAAACGTTTAACAAACAGAGTCATAAATACCAAATGCACCGTAAACTTTAAGCCTTGGTTTGGTAACTCTGTTTTCTTGTTTATAAAATTTATAAATACATAATTTTACAAAACACTTTTTAATCATTCATATTTTCTTTTTTCATTTGTCAACATTATATTTAACCTCAAAAAATTATATTTTACCTCAAAAAATAAATAAATCAATTAACTACATTCTATTTACCAACAAAGGCTATTAATGATTTTGAAAAATCAATAATTTCGATTGATAAAATATTTTCAATCATCATTTTTTTCTTTTCAAAAAATTTCTAACCAACAAAAAGTTGTAATGTCGCTATTTATAAACAATATTTATCAACAACCATTTATAAATGGTTTACCAAATGGGGAAACAAGTTTTTAAATAACGTTTAGAGTCTGTTTGGTTTAGGCACGTTTTGTGAAATTTTGGATTTTGAAGAGAATGTGTGGTTGAAAAGTGAGAAAAATAGTAGGACCCAATAAATTTTTTGGTTAAAACTGAATTTAAGGAAAATGTTGAAAAATTGTACAAGACCAAAAACAGCTTCATTTTTCAAATCACTTATTAATCATGCATATTTTTTTAAAATTACTTTTCAATCACACATTTTATTTTAAAAAATAAGAAAAATCCGCCAGACATTAATAATTTCCCCATATGCATAGATATATGTAGGGACGACAAAATGGCTCGTCGGTTTGAGTGACGAGCTGCCCGGGCTTAGTTCGAAAAAGCTTGGGCTTAAATAGGTTCGCGGCTTGATTCAAAGCTCGAGACGGGGTGGGCGTCGGGTGGTTCGGTTCGGGTATCTCAAGAACCGGAACCGAACCATACTTTTTCGGTTCTTGTAAAATGGAACCATTCGGTTCCATTGAATCGTAAGAACCAAACCAGAACCAAACCATTCGGTTTTGGTTCGGTTTCGGTTCTAATTCGGTTTCACAATAATAATTATTTTTCAGGAGCCTTATCAAGGAACTTCAAGCCTCGGGAAGTGAGCCAATAACCTGAAATAAACTTCTATCTAATATACCAAAATCAAAGATTTCGAAAATCCTTTCATCCCGAAGAAAGTATATTATTCTCCATGAAACAAAAAATATTCATAAACAAAAATAGGAAACAAATGACCTACAAAGTTTTTCGAGCATGGCAATATAGTAAACTTGTGGGATGAATCATGAGTTTAAATGCATTATTATTAATTGTTTTATATTTGTATTTAAATATTTAATTAACTCCATTGTTGTCATTTACAACATCGTTTATTAATAAGTTAGTTTCATTCGATTTTCATTTACTAAGAACTTCAGTCCAACTGTAAAGTTAAAGGTCACAAAAAGGTAGAGACATAAAAAATTTCATAAAAAGAAATTAATCATTTTCACTTTACCAAAAAAATTACAATTTCTTTTGATTTCTAGTTTTAGAACAACAAATTAAGACCATATAAAAAAAAAAAAAACAAGGATCAAAGACTGGTTCTAACTTCGATTTTTCAGTTCTAAAAGCGGAACCGGAACCGAACCGAAAATCAATCGGTTCTCGGTTCCAAAACCGATTTCGTATTTTATTTTTTTAAAACCATACGGTTTTGATTTTTTCGGTTCGGTTCCGGTTCGGTCATATCGATTCCGGTTTTTTTGCCCACCCCTAGCTCGAGTCGAGCATTTTTTTTTGAGAGACGGGCTTTGCCTTGTCTTGACTCGAGCAAAAAAGAAAAGAAAAAAAAAGTCACTCAAAAAGCTCGATACGAGCTTGAGCTTTGAATTCAACCACGAGCTCGGCTCAACTTAGCTCGTTTTATATATACATTTTCAATAACAAATTTATGAATTTTTTTTATAAAAAAAAATTAAAAGCTGTGGACTCGGCCCGGCTCGGGAAAAGGTCGAGCTTAATTTTGGAGACGAATTTTGGCTCCGCTCGGGCTAAAAAAACTCAAGCCTTGATCTTCAACTCGGACCGGTTCGTTGACATCCCTAGATATATGACAAAAAAAAATCTTGCCAGATACCCACAAGTTTCCACTTTGAACAGATCAGAGATTCCTCATTTTAGGGACAATTCGATGACTACTGTACATATATTAAATATATTTATTTGTATTTTCAAGGTAAAATGTATGATTAAAAATTAAGGAGATAAAATGTTTATGATTAAAAAATAATTTGAAATATTGTGTAATTTAAACTTTGGTTTAAATCAAAGACGTCGAATATAGGCTTATTAGATATACGTTCATGAACAAATTGGAATGATTGTCTCAGGGACGTAGTCAGGATTCAAATCTTGCGGGGGCAAAAATAGGGGATGGAGGGGGGGTGGAGCCCCTGATTTTTTTATTTTTTTTAACTAAGAACATTGAAAACGACGATTTTGAGTACCAAAATAGGCAAGTTAGATTTACTGACCAAAAAGACAATCAGTTTATCAATACAAAAATAATTTGTCCATCTATGTATCTAATGCTATATAAATTGAAAATATGAACGTTAGATGAACATAAAAAAGATAAATAGTAAACAACATATCTATATAACAGATTTTAGAGATGACTTGGACATCTGAAATTAGTCTCTCCTTATTCTTATCATTTCAAACTCATCAATAAGAGAATCTAATGGAAAAGTATCAACAATCTCCTCTCTATATACACAAGCATGATACTAGACAAAAAAATCATTTTCCATTCTATTACGCAACCTTGTTTTAAGACTTTTGTATTGTTGAATTTTAAAGTTTAAGTTATTGGGTCAATATTTATTAATTAAAAAAAAATTCAAAAATTTTGCGGGGACGAGTCAAGATTTTTGCGGTGGCGAAACTAAAAAATACATTACAAATTAATTAGGAATAATGAACCGCTGGACAATATTGGGGGGCGATCGCCCCCTGCCCCCTAACTCCATCTCTGGGTTGTCTAGATTCCGCTCTGCCCCTCCTATCTACTTCAAGTAAATCAAATAATATACTATTTTGAAATGAAACGCGTGAATAAAATCACAGCAAAATGATTGAGAGAACACAGAGATAATATCACTAAAGAGAGTTTGTTGAGTTGGCTATTTTTTAATGTAGAGTTAGCTATGTAATTTCCTGTATATAAATCTGTTCTTGTACTTTTTTTTTTTATTTTCCCCCAATGAAGAAGAATATATTTTTCTCGTTCAATTCATTTAACAAAGTCAATCGTTATTTCCTTTTGTCATTTTGAAATCACTGAAATTTCTTAACGTGAAATATTTCATTATACCATTCTCTCTATTCTTGAAATGGGCAAATGCATTCAACCAAGAAAAAATATTCATTCCCCAATAGATCGACACGGGGAAATGAACCTAGGAATAACATTGTCCCAAACCTGATTACATGTAGTTAAAAAAGCAAACTTAGCTAACTTGTGGGCTACTCTATTCCTCTCTCGAGGGATGAAATAACAAGGACAACAATTACTACTAATAAGAAGAGAACGAATATCACAAAAATAAGCTAGCGAGAGGATTAAAACTGTCATTCGAAATCAATCCTTGAACAACATTGAGCGCATCACTCTCGATCGCCTTGATCAGGAACAGTCTCTCAATAGCCAACTTGATATCTTCTTTGATGGCCATTGCTTCTGCGGTCATAGCATCAGCAAAGTAGCGAGCACGAATTGAGAAAGCTGCATGTACAACTCCATTAATATCTCTGAACCAGCCCCCAAGCCCGATGAATCCATCTTCCCTACTGACAGCCGCATTAGTTGAGAGAATAAGCCCCCTGAACTCGAAGAAGGCCCTTTCCAGATTGCCTTGAAACTCTCTGAATCCTTCCTGGTGTCCAGCGCTTTTTTCTTCACCTCCTTAAACTCCCGGATCAACATATTGATACCCCAACTAAAGTATTTTGGTGGGAGAATTTTCCCCCCATGGATAAGTTCATTTCTGGACTTCCAAAGTGACCAAAGCCCAACATAGATTTTCTCCAACACTGAGACTGGAATTCGGAGATGCATACCTGCCAATGTCTCAGAAAATCAGCTGCTTGGCTTACATGAAGGGTGTCTTTCCAGAAATCCCAAACTCCTAACTGTTTCCAGCAGGTTTTCGACCAAGGACACTCAACAAAGACATGGGCGACGTCTTGTTCCCACCACCTCTATTCCAGCTGTGCTTGAATGTCTCTGTATATGAGGTTGTCAACGGTTGCAATGGCTTTATTGAAGATTCTCCAGACCAAATGCTTCACTCTTTGTGGAATATCCAGATTCCAAAGTTTTCCCCACCACAGCCCGGAGTCACTTCCACCGCATTCTCCAAATTGTACACATTCATTCATCATCAGATTTTAGCCACCTTTCACTGAGAAGCGACCATCTTTCGAAAAATTCCAAATAATTTTATCCGGTACATTAGTGCCACCTGGGGGAGTGCAAGAATCCTTGTGGAATCAATGGTCCAAAAGGAATTTTCGATGAGTTCCGTGTTCCAACCCCCACTGGCTGTCTTAAGATTTGCCACCTTCTCGAGTCCATGAATCCGAGGAGTCAGGATTCTCATAGCCAACCCATCCGCCAACCATGCATCCTTGAAAATACTCACTGAATTTCCATCACCAATCCTCCACTGACAACCTCTGTCAATGACCTCCCGCCCCTACAAAAGGCTGGACCAAATGTGGGAACAATTTGGTTTAGGAACCATCTCAAGGATGCTACAATTTGGAAAGTATATGTTTTTAAGAACCTTACTAACCAATGAATCAGGGAATTGAAGGATTCGCCAAACCTGTTTCGCCAACAAACATTTATTCAAAATAGTAATATCACGGAATCCCATCCCGCCATTCTTCTTGTTTCAACACATGGTGCCCCATTTAACCCAATGAAGCTTCTTGGCATTCAGGTTTGTCCCCCACCAAAATTTGGAAAAGATTCCCCGAATATCATTACAATGGCCGATTGGAAGCTTGGAGGACAGCTTTGATCATGATTTCTCTCCCTGCATTCGAGAAGAGATTATGTTGCCAACCCTGCACCTTCTTCCAAATTTTGTCCTTGATAGCTCCGAAAGTCTTCCTCTTGTTTCTGCCAACAACAGAAGGAAGACCAAGATAAATATCATGCTGCCTGATAGCTGGGAGGCCAAGAATGTTACCAATAGAGCTCCGTCGATCTGGGGGAGTTTGGGCTGAAGGAGATACTAGTTTTCAGCATATTAACTTTTTTACCAGATGCCGCACCATATTGGTTAATGAGATTTAAGATGAATTTTGAATCCTCAGTCTCGGCTCTGGAGAAGAGAATGGAGTCATCAGCAAAGAAAAGATGACTGACTTGCGGGCCACCTCGTTTACACATCATCCCCTGCAGATCCCCTCTGGACACCGCATCCTGTAAGCTAGAGGAGAACGCTTCTGCACACAAAATAAACAGGTATGGTGAAATGGGGCATCCCTGACTGAGACCACGTGAGGGGATGACTTTACCTCGAATTTGGCCATTGATATTGAAAACAATCTCCGAAGTGGAGATGCAGGAGATCCAAGGTGCTGGGAACCTCATTTTAGTCATGACAACCTCGATGAACCTCCATTCGACACGATCATATGCCTTACTCATATCAAGCTTAAGGGCCATGTGTCCTTTATTTCTATTGCTTCGTTTGCTCATAGAATGTAGCATTTCAAATGCAATGATAGCATTGTCCGTGATAAGTCTATCTGAAACAAAGGCACTCCGGGAATCAGAAATAAGAATATGTAAAACCTTTTTAATTCTATTGGCAATACATTTGGAAATAATTTTATAAAGAATACCGCACAATGAAATAGGACGAAACTCTGAAATAAATTCCGGGGCTGATTTCTTTGGAATTAAGACAACAATCGTCTTATTATTCGCTTGGACAGAGTGGCCTTCATTCAGGACTTTCAGGCATGCAGTAGAAACTTTATGTTTGAGGGTGTCCCAGTGATTTTGAAAGAAGACAGCTTGGAAGCCGTCAGCCCCAGGTGCTTTACTGGCCCCCAATGCTGAACAACTCATCTTTAACATCATTCGGGGTGAAAGGTTTAAGTAGTTCTTGTGCATTATCATCTGATAGGCGTCTATAAATTTGGTGTGTCCCAGCCTCCAGCATTTCTTCTGTTAGATGAGTACTCTTAAAAAGATCACAGAAGAATCTCTCAATATGATCCACAATCTGCCCCTCTTCCTCCATCCAGGACCCATCCTCTCATCTCAGTTTGTGAATGTAGTTCTTTCTTCTTCTCTCAGATGCCCTTCTATGAAAGAACTTGATATTTCGGCCCCCCTCTAAGCCAGTTAGCTCTTGCCCTTTGTCTCCAAAAATCTTCTTCTCTTCTATTAATTAAAGTAATTTTATCCTCAAGGTCCTTTACCTCAACCATCACCAAACCAGGATTTTCCAAGCTAAGGAGTTGGTCTTTTTTCTTCAAACATTCAGCTAGGGTTCTTTTTCTGCTACCTACTTCAACCCTGCTCCATGAAATCAGATCATCAAGATATCCTCCGAGACTCATTTTAATATTTTCGAAAGGATCAGCACCCGTATCTCTTCCATCAAAACCATCAATTGAATTCTCAAAAACATTCTGGTATCCCACCTTTTTGATCCAAGAGGGTTCGAATCTTCTATGAATTGGCCCTGTCCCATGCCCCTTCCCAGTAGACTTCCTAGTTGGTTTGATCAGAATTGGTCTATGGTCAGAATTCGAAAAAGGGAGGTTCAAGTCTTCTGACCAAGGGAACCTTTCCAGCCAAGATGGATTGCAACCAGCCCCGTCCAGACGCGCCTGAATGTGTGCATCACCTACCCTTCGGTTATTCCACGTCATCATCGGTCCACTGAATCCCAAATCCAAAAATTCACAGTCGATGAGCGAACTTCTAAATTGTTCATAGAGTTGCCCAGGTCTTGACTCACTCCCCAACCTCTCGTCAATACTATTGGTTTCATTAAAATCACCTGCACAAATCCAAGGAACCTCAAACATCCCTTTTAACCTTCTCAGAATTTCCCATGACTGGATCCTGTTGCTGGAAATCAGATCACCATAGAACCCAGTGAAACACAAAGGCCGAACCCCATCCGAACTTATAATTGCGTCAATATGACCTTTGGAGAATGATTTAATATGCACCACCCAATCATTATTCCATAACAGCATGAGACCCCCACTTCTTCCTCTGCAATCAAACAAAGTTAGAACTGAATCCCACGGAGTATCTCACCCTTGCAGATCTTTCACCAGACCATTCTCTCTTTTGCTAAAGCAACTTGGAGCATTTCCAATGATTTGCATTTGTGTCTTAGAAATAAAAAAGATTTTTGTTAAATATCCAAAAAATAGACATTCTTGGAAGTGTTCTTTGATAAATCCAGTCTACAAAAAATTAATCATGCTTATATTTAATTTGTCAACTATTAAAAAATAAAATAAATAAGAAAAATGAGGAAGAAAAAACGTAACACCCAAATCGTCTAAACTATTATAAACATACATTTTCAGATGATCTATTTTTTAATGTCATATTTGTCTAATATAATTCTAGAAATAGTCCACTGGAAGAATAAAATTTTTATCACTGTCTATTTCTCCTTATCTTAAAGTATTTTTTCTTATAACACCAATCATTGGATATGCTCTTATATTTCGTTATCTCAATTTACTTGCAAAGAATACAGCTTTTTTGACTTTTAAAAAGTTTATTTTTATTAACAAATGGTACATTGTGATATCTTAATCATATTTAAAAAATTAATAAAAATAATTCCCTATTAAGAAAATGAATAAAAAATAGGGTAATTGGCGCAATTGGTCCCTACTTTTCACACTTCCTGTGAAATTCGTTCAAACGTTTGTTTTTTTGGCAAATTCATCATTACCTTCACATTTTCTTGCTAAAAACGTTTTTACCATCTAATTTCATCCAAAAATCCATTAGTTGACCCAAAAATCACCTATTGACTATTTTAATGAAGGGCAAACAAGTCATTTCCTATTATATAATTTAAAATGATGTAAAATGAAGAAAAAAAGAAAAACAAATAAAAAAAATATTTTTTACTATTCATCTTCTCCCAACCACATTCCCACCCGCTCAGTTCTATTAAATCTTTTTTATTTTTTTCAATTACTTTAATTGCGTCCTAGAGGCATCTTTTTGGTGTTAAGACAAGAAATAATTTAGATTAGTATGATAGAAAACAACCATTTCTGTGCATTTCATTTATTGGTGGAGATAGTCGAGATTTAAGGTTTCACATATTTATTGACGCAATGAAAATGACAGGCTCGAGGGAGACACTTAGGGTTCCGAATGTAGAGTTTCTGAGAGTGACTTATGAAGTAGAGTCTATGATGTTCCTTCGAATAAGAGAATGATCAAATCATTGTCTTTAGAGGTGTCCAATGAAAATCGATTTCCTGTTATTGATGTTGCTCGATGTATAGAGTCAATAAGATTCAGTTTAGAAATCCTATGCTTGAAGAGCTTAGATTTGTGTTCGCTATTATGAGAGCGATTTTGTTATTGCACCCTCTACTTCAACAAGATTTTGACATAGGTCCAAAGTGGTGTATATTGATATGCTTTCAGCCATTTATTGAAACAGTTGATGTCAATTCACCTGCAAAAATGGCCAAAGGAAATGATCTCGGTACAGTTATTATCTCACACCCTCCCGGTCAATGGTACCCAAAAAAAGAATAGTTCAAGAGGGAAAACCAAGCTCTCTCTTCTTTGGTAAGAGGAGCGCCTATCTTACCTTAGTCTTCTAATCAAAGCCTTAGAATGATATATACTGATCTATAGGGTATGAGAATGGTGGGAAGGGAATGGAGTTGGGAAGAAGATGAATATTAACAAATCTTTTTTGTTTTTGTTTGATTTTCTTTTTCTCTTTCTTTTAAATCATTTTATGTTAAATTAGATAATTGGAAATGACGTGTTTACCCTTCATTAAAATAGTTAATAGGTGATTTTTGGGTCAACTAATGAATTTTTGGATGGAATTAGACGTGAAGGACCTTTAGCAAGAAAATATGAAGGTAAGGATAAATTTGACAAAAATCAAACGATGGGATGAATTCCACATGAAGTGTAAAAGGTAGGGACTAATTGCGCCAATTACCCTAAATAATAAATATGAGGTTTAAGCATTTGATACCAACTTAACAAGTGTGTGGTAAACAAAATAAATTGGTTTATAAATTATTTAATAAATAACACAATTTTTAAAACACTTTTTAATCACATATTTTCTCTCTTCAATTTTTAACCACTATTTTTACCTCAAAATCATAAATAAATCAGTTTATAAACCACACAATGTTACCAATCAAAATCTTCTTAATATTAGATAAAATTATTTGATTTCTTAAACTTATTTTCGTATAAATGTCAAGGGAAAATAATAATTACAGAAAGTAAGTAGAAAACAAGCAAAATAGTATTTGAAGGATATTCTTCAATAGTATTTTTTATATATATAAATACTTTGATGGTGGCCTTATAGCGTCATGCAAATTATCCCATGAAAATGAGTTTTTGTCCCAAATTTGATTGGACGCATCTCCAAGAAGTTGAACCATCACTCTTATGAGTTTTATTGGGTAATCTTTGATATTACTAAATTATAAATTCATTCAATATCAAAAATTAAAATAACTCGACATTCATAATTACTACTAATTATTATTTACACATTTCGTGAGGTCAATTATTATTTACCTAATATTACTATTCATTATCATTTACTCAGTTTTGTAAAAATGAAAAAATATATATAAACGGAGTATGTATTTCTTTGATATAAAATATTTGATTGAAAAGTAGTTTTTGAAATGCTTGAGGTTAAAAAAATGATTTTCAAAATTTTGTTATTTATAAATTTATTTATAAATAATTTATCAAATAAAAAATGTGTACAAATTTCAAGGAGCCTAAAGTTGTCTTTAATGAATCTCTTCATGCAAAATAATTATCTTGTGCATGTAACATTTTGATACCATCCTACTTATTCCCAACTAGAATATTCATTGGGATTACGGCCTACTAGAATAATAGGTCCTGCATGCTATTGAAATATTCTTTGATATTTTGGCTAAATATGCCATTTCCAAGATTTTTGTTCTAAATGCTAATAATATTCGTGGAATGCTACTTGTAAAGACTTTCACTTATAGGGAGTTTATTAGATATTGGATGGAAAAAAAAAAAAAAAAAGGGAAAAAACGTAACAAAACAAAACTCAAAAAAATGATTCACCAATTTCACCCTTCTCAAGTTTCTGTTAGAAAATTTCTATCACGGATAATTATTTATCTATGATCCAAAATAAATCATCATGCTGAATTATCAAGAATTAAATAACTGAAGCGGAAGCGTACCTTAATCAAACGTGATTCACGATAAACGATTCAGCGGTCGGATCTTCTAAATCGATACGTAGTCCGTATTTTCTCTCTGATGATGGGATGTCAAAAGGAATGAACAATACGTACGATTCAGGGATCATAACCGACTTTATATACTGTATTGCCAGTTAACCTAATCCGGCCCATCATGAATTAGGTAATGGTCTGTTATCTACACATAAAAGCTCATACATTTAATTAGATGCATTAAAGCCCGATATATATAAAATCCTTATTAGATCACTTTAAATGGGCTTAACCAAATTTGACAGCCTTTTATTTAATACACAATAATTCACATATAAGTCACACGATTGATTAAAATCCTTACAATCTCCCACTTGGGCTATATGTGTAACCTTACAATTGTGTATCAATCATAACCTTATGAGTACTCAGAATTTTGCTATCATTACTGAATGCATCCCCAAACAATCCGGTCCATCAATTATATCAACATAGGATCAAAGCGGCTTTCGCTACATTAATCGTAATTAACATATCAATGGTCACGTATATCGACATAACTGAATGACATGGATCAAGTATGGATGTGTAGCATGGAAATTACATGTAATGTGATCTTCAACATGCCTATTTCCAACTGGTCCAACTTAAGTGAGATCATCCTTAAACAAGTTCAGAGATAATAAACCTGAAACCTTACAGTTGTAAATAACTTTAACTTTAAACTGTATCCAAAAGAACAATAAATGTGTCTAATGCACCCAAAATACAAACTCCCACTGAAACCAAATATCCTTAAGAAATACAACACACATATGAGTATTGTGCTCATGAAAGACTTTGGGTTGTAATACTTTAGTAAGCGGATCCGCAATTATAGAGTTTGTCTCAATGTGCTCTTATTGACGCGTGTCCACTCTGAACTGTATCCTTCACAACCAGGAACTTATGTCAATGTATTTTGACTTAGTTGAGCTCCTGTTGTTACTGGAATATAAATCTGCTGAGTTATTGTCACAATATAACTTTAGTGGTCTTTCTATACCGTACAGAATATGCAGCCCAGTGACAAAATTTCGCAACTATATTCCATAATTAGATGCCCCCAAAATTGCTACAATCTGTGCTGCCAAGTGAAAGAAGCTAAAGTGTTTGTCAAGCACTCCTTCCGAAAATAGCTCCTCCAACTAGCAGATAGATGTAGCCTGATATGGATCTTCTACTGTTTTGGCATCTAGCAAAAATCGGAATCATAATACCATATGATCTCCAACTGATCCGATTTTCTGTATGTGAGCATGTAATCTTTTGTTCTTTTTAAATACATTATAACCCATGTTTGGCTGCTTTCCAAATGATCCATCCCAGGGTTACTTAAATATCTCATTAGTATCCCAACAATGTACGCAATATCCGTATGGTACAAACTTGAGTATACATCAGATTTTCTTATAGCTTAACTATATGGGATCATCTGCATTTCTTTAACTTCAAGATAACTTTTCGGGCATTAGTTGAAACTAAATTGTCTCCCTTAGCGATAGGGCTGTCCCCTGATTTACTGTATTGCATGCCAAACCTCTTAAGTACTTTATCGATATAGCCATTTTCCTAATACAAAAGAGACGTCACCAAGATTTTTAATCTCAAAATTCCTTGACAAAAAATCTCATAATTTTATGTGACATGCCTATATCATTAGTGGCAAGCAATATGTTATCAACATACAAAATCAGGAAAATATACTTACTCCCACTGAACTTGTAATACCCACAACCATCAACGGCATTAATCTCAAGACCAAACGAGATAATTGCTTGATGAAATTTGTATTACCCTTAACGAGAAGCTGGCTTGAGCACATAAATGGATTTCTTTAATTTGCAAACCGTTTCATCAATGTCTCCATTGAGAAATGTCGTCTTAACATCAATTTGATGTAACTCGAGGTCAAAATGTGCAACAACCTGACTTTCCTGAAAGAGTCTTTCGTAGAAACCAAAGGGAAAGTCTCTTTACAATCAATGACATCATTCTGTGTAAAGCCCTTAAATACAAGACGAACTTTATATCTTTCCACATTACATTTCAAATCCCTATTGGTTTAAAAATCCATTTAAGACCAACACTTTCTGGTAATGGGACAAGATCCCAAACTTTATTGTCTTGCATATACTTATACTCCTTATTTATGGCATCAATCCACTTCTGAGAGTTAGAACCCTGCATGGCCTGATGGAATTGATTGGACCATCTTCCACCATTCCATTATTTCCTTATGGTCTTGGAAAAATACTATTTAATTATCCGAAATAGCATTTTTCCCTTTCTCTCGTGGATCTCCTTAATGGCTTTAGTTATTAAGATTGTTGAGTTTGTACTTCTGAAATTTACCTTATTTTGGATGGGAGGTTCTTCAATATTGTCGAATTGAGGTTCCGGATATGCGTCTTGATCAATGACATGCATAAAAACTTGCACATTGTCAAAAGCAATAGTAGGAATCGAAACCGATCCTTCCTCAACTTATTCCTTAAAGACAATATCTCTAACCTTATTTCTCCCCCCAAACTCAACTTCCTCAAAAATGTTGTAGTTCCCGTTTCAAAAAATTGACTTAAGTGTGGGATTATAAAATTAATAACCCCTTAAACGCTCAGAATAACCAATAAAGTATCTGCTGACTGTTTTGGAGTCCAATTTCTTTATGTGGCCTATAAGGCCTAGCCTTAGCTGGACATCCCCAAATGTGAAAATACTTTAGACTGGGTTTTCTGCCAGTCAAAATTTCTTAAGGTATTTTAGCAGTAGCTTTAGTTGGTACTATATACAATCTTTCTTTAAATGTTCAGATTTCTGGCAAAAGAAACAACCCTCAATGTTTTATGTGGTTTCTTTTGTCTTGGACCCTAAGTAACTTTATATTCTTTATTTGTTTACTTTCCCTTATCTTTAGAGGTATTTGCAATGTCAACACTCTAAATTCTGTCCTGCTTCAACTTTTCTTCCTCTTCCGCACAAAATAGAATGAGCTCATTTAGAATTCATTTCTCCCTTTAACAGTTATAACTGACCTTAAATTAACTATATCGTGCAGGAAGCGATATCAATACCAAATGGACGAGCAAGTCATTAGACAAGTCGAGGTTTAGTTCCTTAAGTTTTGAAGCAGTGTGAGACATCTACATGATGTACTCCCTTATTTTCCCATTGCCTTTATACTTTATTGAAATCAAGCTTTGCATAAGCGTGCTTGTTTCAGCCTTATCGTTTTTCACAAAACGTTTCTTAATTTCGGCAAGGAATTCATTGGCATCATTTACCTCCTCAGATACTATGCCACTAAAGGCTTCCGGAATGCCGCACTTAATGATCATGAGACTCACGTAATTTAAGCAATCCCACTTCTCAAAGTTCCTCATTTGATTAGATGAACTTTCATCCGTAAGAGGAGCAGGTTGCTCAATCCTTAGTACACAGTCTAGATCCATGCAGGCAACGAAAAGTTAATGTTCTTGTTTTGATCCTTGAAGTTTATTCCATAAATACAGGGATTAAATTTGAGCTTATAGATATACTACTAACAGAATTTGAAACCGAATAGAGAACACTTAAATAAAGTAGCTCACATAAGTACCTTATTATGCAAATCATACTTTCAAACAATGGTAGGGCCCATCACAAGATACCAGCACAACATCAATATTTAGTCTTTGGACAGAAATATTGACTTGTAAGTGGTACTCTTGGTGTAGTAATCAAACACTGACAGTAAGACATGTCAACCAACAAACCTTTCTTTGCACCGATTCATTGATCACACGTAAAACCAAATAACCGTCACGAATTTATCACCACAAGTTCATGTGAGATTCGGGCCAAATATTGACCTTCCTTTGGGCCGATCAATATCCGCATGAAATAACACACAAACACCTAATTTTCCCTTAGTGTAGTGATCAAACACTGGCAATAAGACATGTTAACCAATAAACCTTTCTTTGGACCGATTTATTGGTCACATGTTAAACCAAATAATTGCCATGTGTTTATCACCATAGGTGCATGTGAAATTCGAGCCAAATATTGACATTCCTTTGGGCCGATCAATATCCGCAATGAATAACACACACAAATACCTTCTAATATTCAAAGTTAATTAATATCCACAAAGAGAGGTTGCTTTGGCAACATGTTGCTTCAACTAACTTACTTTCGAATATTATATCTCTCAAAAGATTCCGATGTACCAAGATTTGAAACTGAAATCACTGATTTGCATCTATATTTGACTTTAAGGTTTGAATTATAGAATTCAAAACTTCAGAATAAAGCAATCCTTAAGTTGAGAGAGTCAATTGCAATATTCTTAAACCTTAGGTGACCAATTATGTAAAATTTTAAGCTTGAAGGACTTAAATTACAAATTCTCCAAAATCTTATTGGCCAATTTAGAGAAATTCCAAACTTTAGGTCCCAATTTGAAAGAAAATCAAACTTTAGAGGTCCAAAATAGTGAATTTGGAAACTTTAAGGACTGAAAATGAAAATTTTATGAAAATTTTCAAACTATATGGACCAAATTAGAGAATTTTAGGACTTTAGGTGCTATATTAGAAAATTTTCAAACCTTAGGGGACTAAATTAGAAAATTTTCAAGCTTTAGATGCTGATTTTGAAAATTTTCATACTTTAGGGATCAATTTAGAAAATTTTCAAACATTAGGGGCTGGATTCTAAAATTTTAAAACTTTAGGGACTGAATTACATAATTCAGAACTTTAAAAGCCCAACTTAAAAATTTTATAACCTTAGGGGCTGAAGTTATAAATTCCATAACTTGAAATGCCAATTTAAATAATTTCATAACTTTAGGGGCTTAGGTCATAATTATCATAACTTTCAGGGATTAACTTTAATTCCACAATAACCTTGGAGGACCTGATGTTCAAATAACTAGAATTTACAGAAATTGCAAAGGAGTCCTCAGAGTCTTCTAATTCCCAACGCAAGTCCCTGCTTCCAAAATTGCGGCTGCAACCCTAGCATCCATCGCCGTGCAGCGCCATTATCGGCGCTGCACTCCAGAGGCACAGCGTCGCGCGCGCGACGCTGCAACCCTCCCTGCGCAGCCAAGACCCGGCAACCCCCATTGCAGCGCAGCGCCATTCCCGACGTTGCTCAACTTATCGCCGCGCGCAGCTCGCATCCGGCAGCGCCGCGCACTGCGCACCACCATCAAACGAATCCGACCATAATAGCCGGCCATACCTCAACCACAATCAACCAAAAAACATCCCATAAGCAGATTTCAAAGCACCATATTCAACAGCAAAATCAAGTCCATTTATATACACCCCAAAATCAAAATACTCAATTCAAAATGTGCAGGCAAAGTCCCAATTTCATACCTTAATTTCGAAAATCATATACATACTGGACAACTGATTTCAACATAAATATATACATACAAATTCACATGTATACTCAAAACCATAACCGAGAATCTGAACTCAAAACTTAGCACCAAACTCAAACCCAATTTCAACAGATTTTATATATACATGATATACACTTTAATCCAATTTGAATGCATATATTATGTCCGGGTGATACTTAATCAGATATTGAACTTAAAATTGAATTAAAACTTAGTTCTGATAATTCAACGCGATGATCGGCTCTGATACCACTTGTTAGAAAATTTCTATCACAGATAATTATTTATCTATGATCCAAAATAAATCATCATGCTGAATTATCAAGAATTAAATAACTGAAGCGGAAGCGTACCTTAATCAAACGTGATTCACGATAAACGATTCGTCGGTCGGATCTTCTACATCGATATGTAGTCCGTATTTTCTCTCTGATGATGGGATGTCAAAAGGAATGAACAATACGTACGATTCAGAGACCATAACCGACTTTATATACTGTATTGCTAGTTAACCTAATCCGGCTCATCATGAATTAGATAATGGCCTGTTATCTACACATAAAAGCCCATACATTTAATTAGATGCATTAAAATCCGATATATATAAAATCCTTATTAAATCACTTTAAATGGACTTAACCAAATTTGACAGCCTTTTATTTAATACGCAATAATTCACATATAAGCCCACACGATTGATTAAAATCCTTACAGTTTCATCTCTAACAAGTGACAACTGACAAGAATGTTGCCTGAATCTCCTGCCACCTCCATCTCCAAAACCACCTCTATCTTCGACCGTACTCCATCTTCGACAAGTGGAATCAATCCATTTCACTTTCCTTCAAACACTACCATCTTCTTCATTCCCCAGTGTTATCCACCAAAGAAATTTATTATACATAGAAATCATATTACATATTGGCAACAGTAGCGTCAAACTCAAAGATGTAAAATGTTATGTGTACACATTGGTGCACACCTTGGTTTTTTTTTTTTTTTTTTTGTTGAAATGTTTACTCCTCGGTTTAAACATATGAATTTGTGTAATGGTTGTTTCTCCCTCATTCAATGTGTCTTGTGCGCAAGTCAAGATGTACACCAATGCGTACACCTAGTAAGGTCCCTCAGAAGATAGAGCCACATAAAGTAAGGTTGAGAAGATGGCAACATATAGATATACATTGAAGGCGGCGCCTCTTTTAAATGTGTATGGAAATACATTTGTTTTAGGTGAAATCTTCTAATTCAGTTTTTGTTTGATTGTCATTATTTCATAAAAAAAAAAAAAAAAATGAATAGTAATTGATAGTATATTGTGTGATTGAAAATGAGAGAAAAATTTTAAATTTATGTATAAAATATTTTATTGCTAATATGTACGATTAAAATTGAGTACTTTGAAAAGGATGACAATCAAATCGAGGCTGGTATTTTATAAAACATGATATTTTTATATTATTTCTTTTTACCTCCTCTTGAGACTTGCGTTAGGATTTTAACTATTAAGGTCAGTCAATTGACGTCTTCGCAAAAAGAGGAAAAGAAAATTCGTAGTAATCTCCCTTCCAAGTTCCCACCCACTATTTAGGCGTAGTTCAGTATACATATTTTAACATTCCAATCAATTAATTTTATTAACAATTGTAAAAATTGTATAGGGGTAAAATTCAATTATATATATATATATATATATATATATATATATATATATATATATATATATATATATATATATATATAGTTAAAGTAAAAAGAAAACTAAATAAAAATAGTTCTATTCTTAGCCTCTGTTCGATATAAATTAAAATCAGATTTTTAATAAATTTTACTAAAAATTGATGATATGTATAATTGAAAAATTGCATATTTCATAAAATATATTAAAATTAATTAATATCTTTAATTTCATATTAAAATTAATTTTTAATCAAAATCAAAAGTAAACCTTGAAATTGGATCAATTTAATCAAAATCGGATTGAACCAACTAGTCGGTTCAGTTGTTGCCCCGTCTGAACCGTTCCGATCAAAATTGCCCAAGAGAAACAAAATTTTGCTACTAGACATTAGCACTAGTAGTTGAAGAGGCTAGAGAGAGGTGTCACTCTGGGTTTTTCAATTTCTACAAGGGAAAAATAATAGTCCCTGATTTCTGATCTTATATTCTCTCTCTCTCTCTCTCTCTCTCTCTCTCTCTCTCTCTCTCTCTCTCTCTCTCTCACACACACACACACACATACATCTACTATAATAGGTCTCTTCTGATCCCATTTTTTTCTCCTTTGTTCTCTCTGCTTATCTATATCAATAATAGATCTCTGAATGCATCTAATTTTTATAACTATCTCATTTATTTCTGACAGCTAATGACGCGTTTTGCCAACTGTTTCCTTTTTAATCAATGTTCAAAGTAAATCGATAACATATAACTTGTCCTTGTGGGATCGACAACTTGAACTCAAAAGTCCACTCTATTACTTGTTAATGATATCGTACAATTGTGATAATTTGGGTTTTGGAAATCTAATGGTTAAAAAGTGGTTTGAAAAGTAAAAAATTATGGACTTGACAACCCAATAAGTGATTGATCCTATTTCAGTTGGGATGAAGGAGTGCGAAAAGCGATTGAAGTCGTCGAAGGAGGTAGCCATGTCCAAATCACGGAGAAATGGTCGTGAATGTGGTAGTAGTGACATGATAGAAGAACTTGTCTGACTTTACAACCGAAGTTATATTTTCAAATTTATTTCTAGTGAATAATCAATTTCCCAGATATCATAAATAGTTCACTTCAATTTCAATATTATATATCATTGAGTCATTTGTATCATTCTATATTTGGGATGATCCATACTTATGAAAGAGGTGTCCCGACCAAATCATCCGGAGGTGCGTGCCCGAATCAAAATACCAATCAATCCTCACTTTTTGCCATTCATATGCATGGGGTGGGGTGGGGTGGGGTTGGGTGGGAGGTGAAATTTTTGACTTTGTGTATAGTGATTAGAGGTGTCAAGACGGACGGATTGACCAGACCCGTGAAAACAGGCCCGGATCGAAGCGAGACCGCGGACCAACCCGGGACCTGTGCGTGCAGTTCACAGGTCAAGAAGTTGTGAACCGCGAGTTTCACGGATCAAACATTCGCGGGTCGCGATTAACCTGCTGGCCTGTTAAAAAAAAAAAAAAAAAAAACCTATTTTTATTAATTATGGTAACATTGAAAATCTTCATTCCTTTTAAAGCAAAATCTTCTGTTTTTCTCCCTAATAGCTAAAAAAAAATTTTATAATAGTAATTAGAAATACATTTAGCATTTAATTGTTATTTGTTTACGTTTTATTTAAATTTGCAAATTTAGAAGTAATTCATATAACATAAAATATAACTTTAAATTCTATGTAAATATTTTATGGTATAAATATGAATTTATCATTTTAATCATTTTGTATTTAGAAACTTAACAAAAAAATTACTATAAATATGAAAAAGTCTATATTTTTATTCATACGGGTCATATCAGAACTAACTGCGACCCGCATGGGCTCGACCCGAATGGGTCAGCGGGCGAGCCTGGGTTGTAGTTTGAAATTTGGGGGCCGACCCGGAACAGGCTCGTAATCTGCAGCGAGTGGGCTTTTTTTTCAAGCAGATCGTTACCGGGCTTTTATGTTGGCGGGCCGACGGGCCCGGACCACCCGTATTGACACATCCAGGGCGGGACTTGACACAAGGCTCAACAAGCCTGTGCTTTGGGCCCAAGAATTTCAGGGGCCCAACATTTTTTTAAAAAAATTAATGTATGCAGAGCCTTCCAGTTCAAACCTAGTCGGCCCACTCCCCAAATTCTAGAACAGAAAACCTTTGGCCCTTCCTTTCCTTCTCCTTCCTATCTTCATTCGAATGCAGAAGCCAGTCCCCAGAAGAACGCTCCAGCCTCCAGTATTTCCAAGCTTCTAACGCCACAGGCCCACAGCCACTCGACTAACCAACTAGCCGTGTCACCTAGTCTGCTCGTCGTGCCCGGTGCCCAGTAGCCCATGGTGTCGTCCGTCTAAATCCTAAAAGGTAAAAAAATTTGGATTAAAAATTAAAATCAAAGATATTTCCATAGTCATTTGTCATTGATTAATTTGATTTTAGTATGTGGTTTCAGGTTTGAGTTTGATAATTTCTTTATTGAGGGTCTGGGTTTCTCATTTCTGTTTCTCGGCACTTCTTAGTTCTTATGTGTTATTTACAAGCCTGCTTTGGACTTTGATTTGTTTTATAAATTATACTTTTATTATTATGTAAATTATGTAATTTATGTTTGATCCTTGCTGTTGGCTGTTGCACTTGATTTGCAAATGAAGTCCCTTTCAAATTTTTAATCTAAATATGCTTTAAGAAAAGGGGCCCATTTTTTTTAATTTAGCTTAGGCCCCGCTTAGCACAGGTCCAACCCTAGATACATCTAATAGTGATGATGATGATATATCTAAACATTGTGAAGAAATGATGAAACTTTGTTATAAAAAGCAGTGTTCTAAAAAGTTCGCTTACTCTTACGCCTAGGCGTGCTTGGATTTGAAGTTTGGCATCACCGCTTCGTCACGCTTCGCGCTTTACCGCGCTTCGCTCGAGCATTGCCGCGCTTTTTTGCGCCTAGATGCGCTTAAGTTTGATGCTCGACCTTGCCGCTTTGTCACGTTTTACGCTTTTTAGAACACTGATAAAAAGAACTCATTCGATGCAGTTTAAATGTTATTGTTATTATTATTATTATTATTATTATTATTATTATTATTATTATTATTATTATTATTATAAATGGTATTATTTGTTAAAATAGTGATGAATTATCTAAACTAAAATAGAAAATTAAACTAAATAAAATAAAATAAAATATAATATTACAATATTATCTAGTTTTATTTTTATTAACGTGCTCGATCGGCATCCGAGAGGGGGGGATTTATTGGTTTAGCCACATGAAACATACAATTTTTAAGAATGGCCATTTTTTGTAATTTGTCTATATTACCCTTAATGAAGTTAATTATTTACTTTACAAGATATGTCCCTGAATTTAATTTGGTTCATTTAATTCAATACTTCTTGTTATATCCATATTTTTTAATCTTTTAAGTTCTTTTAAAAATGTTCTATATTGTGATAATTTCTCAAAAGATTTAGGATGATCTTTTTTAGATATATATCCTAATGTTATTCCTTCTGAAACTTCTTCTTCTATATCTTCGTATTCTTCTATAATTTTATGGATTGTATTTATATTCTTTGTTATTTCAACAGAATTAAATTCTATTCTATTTAGGATAGTATAATCAATATCTTCGTATATTTCTTTTAGTTTAGATTATCCAACAGAATGTATATTTTTAGATATTTCAACAATAGCTAATAAAAATGAAATTTCTTTATCATTTAAATATAGTTTATGATCACAGTTATTAGATGTTGATGTTTGTGAAGTATTCATAGATTATTGGGTTGGTAAATTATTATACAAAATTTTTTGGTATAAATTCATTGTTTGATCTAGTAAAATACAATAATCTGAAATATATTGTTCGTATTTTTCTAAAAGTTTATTATATTCTTCAGAAGATATGTTTTCATTTTCTATTTGATGTTTAATATCTTCCATTTTATCTTTTAATTTTTCTAAAAGATTATCTAGTCCTTCTATTGTATATCCTGACATTTAGGTTTGGATTGTATTTGTTACTATTTTATTTTCTAAATCTATTTTAAGTTGTAATATATCAGAATAATCTATAATGTATTGATCATGGTTTTTTAAAAGTATATAATATTGTTCAGATGATTCATCTTTATCTATTAATTGAGATATAATGTTATCTATTTTTTTCCATTATCCTATCTAACAAATTGTCTAATCCTTCAATTGTATATCCAGACATTATAAACACAAAGATAAATAATTTATAAAGTTTCAAGTAATTTTTCAAACTCTATCAGTGTCTGAGAGTTGATAATATCTATGTCAGCCATAATATCTATACTTGGTTCAAATGGTATATTATATTTCGAAAAGTTTTCTTTCTCTTTTCTAATTTATCAATTATATCTTGAATATCATGTATTATTATAGATCTTACAGTACCTCTAGCAAAGTTTTCTATTAAATTTTCTTTAAAACTTTTTAATATCTCTTGTGATGCATAGAGTTGCTCTTGGTATCCTATTTTATCAATTTCATTTTCATATTCAATACATTTTTTTACTTTTGATATTCTTTTTTACTTTATATGGACCTCTCTTAGGTCTAGGTTTTTTCATATAATTTCTTTCATTCATGATATTAAGATTTTCAACAACTGGTAAATAAAGATTCATCTCTTCCATCACTGTCATAACCTATTACAGGATCATAATCATTATCACTACTAAACACATATCCTAAATATAATTCATTATTTATTTCAGTATTATCACTATCAAGCCAAAAATAAATAATCGATTTTTTTAATTTCTAGTCCTAATATTCTTTTTAATGTTGGAAAGATAGCTAACAAACATGGCATATAGACATGATATAACTTTTTTATTTCATTATTTGGTCTATTAAACTGTTTATGCATGAATAAAGGTTCAATTATGTTATGGTATTCATCATTATAAGGACTGTTTTGATAATTAAATTCAACAATTCTAAATTATGTCATGTTAAAAGCTCTTCTTCCTCCTAATTCCGTAAAGATAGATATATTAAGAATACTAACCTCTTTTCCTGTTCTCAGTACCTTTGTATTTTCCTTCTATTGTTAGTGACCTTCAGGCTTATAGGTTTCTGCTCCACACCCTCCAATGGCTTCCTGCCTTCACGGGTTATTAGCTAAACATGGATGCCTTCACTGTATAACTTTTTAGATGGAAATTATTTTAGGACAAAGTGTAAGGAGTTTTCTTAATAATATATCTTCTTTTTGAAAATAGGATTTAGAAGACAAGAATTTAGAAACTCATCATAATATGATAAGTAAATTGGGATTTTATTGATAATATGAAGATTGACAAATGATTGGTATGAGAATTTTTCAAAGACAGAAGATTTTTGGCTTTCTCACAAACTGAGTGCTCAAGAGAGTTCTGTCTTTCAACTAGCCCGGAGGCCTCTATTTATAATACTACATTGGACACAATTACATCACTGCTTACATCATCGACCTAACAATTTCACAGCTTTTTTTCACCTAAGGACACACCTGTCCCTATATTATTTATTACATCACATGATTCTTACATTATAGGGACACTTATCCTTCTATTTTTTGGTCGTGACATGGCCCCTACATTGTTCTACATTGTTGAATTAAAGTAGATCTATTAAATAGCTTCCACTTGTCCATCAATTCTGTTGGCATGTAAAGCAGATCCATCAAGTGGCTTCCACCTGTCCATCAATTCCTTTGGCATGTGGGGCAGTTCCTGACTATGCACGCCTCTTGCAAAGTGGCAAAGCTTCCATGGATTTGATGAGTGTCAAATTTATTAATGTATTCTTGCAAGATTGTTGACTTTTCTTTTCCTCCATTAGTGAGTATGGTCCATCCGTTGTACTGACATATGCATTTGAATTTTCTCTCATACAGGTTTTTGGCAGTGTTGTAGAGAACTTTAATTCCCAACACCCTTCGGGATCTAAATCATGATCTTGTAATGTTTGGTACTGGTTTGATATTTTTTCCAACTTCAATTTGAAATTTTGAGCAACATACCCAATCGTGATAATATGCTCAGCAGGATAATATATCATTCCATCAATTTCAGGACTGATCGAATAAAATTTTAAATATATGGGTCTTCCTTGAGCAAACTTTGAGATTTCTCCTTTTAGTAAATCATAAAATTTTTCGATTTCTTTCAGATCTTTTCCTGGATAGATAAGATCCAAGAATCCATAATCAGCTGTCATTTTTGTCATGACGGGATCTCCTCCCTGAGTAACGATCAATCGTGGGTATATATGGTCTCCAAACGAAATGTAATAGCAATCACATTCTTGAAATTCATATATAATTTCAACAGTAGTTTTATATTTGTTTTCTTTTGGTAAAAAAGGGAATCATCTTCCTCTTCAGCACGAATTCTGACTACCCTTGTATGTTCATCTTTGGCATTGATTGTGATTTTTCGAGGACTGGCTTCATTTATAACAACTTTTTTGGGACTTGATTCATCTCTTTTAATTGTTGGTCCACCACTGCTTCCAAAAGATGTACCTGTTTCTATTTTTGATATAACCTGTTTGGTATCAGCCTATTTGGTAATCAACGATTCAAACTGAGATTCAATCTCAATTATGTTATCGCTCAATTCTTTAGTATAATTGTGATGAAATGTTAAGATTTTCATCAATTGCTTGAAACTTCCTTGGAGAGTTTCTGCAAGTTGTTCAATTCCAAGTTTTATATCTCCAGCTTCCTCCATGAGGAAGTTCATTCGCTTTTTGGCGTATATCAGGGATTTTTTGATATTATACATCTTCAAATTCAATATTTCTGCTTTAAAAGTCCGCAAGATAATTATTAACACCTTTAATATGAACTATATCAAAATTATAAAATGCCAAATAGGCATATCATCTATGGAGCCTTCTATATTGAGGTTCTGGTGGTAATTTATTTTTTACTAAACCTGCAACTTGAGAATTATCAGTTTCAACAATGAATTTCTTAGATAATATAAACAATGAAAACTTCTTTATTCCTCTGATGATTGCTAACAGTTCTTTCTCATTAGTAGTATAATTTATTTCTGCTTGATTAAACGTTCCACTTGAGTATCTACAAATTTCATTAAGATCTGTTTTTAATATTGCTGCCCAATACTTATCCGAGGCATCAATATTAACTATCAGATTATCTCTTTCATCGGGTGATGAGATTCGAAGCGCGGAAGAAACGCCGGAAAGTTCCAAACCCAGGTTGTGGTTGGACAGATGAATCTTGACCCGATATTCAAGACGCGCTGGCTTGACGATGCGGAATAAAGAACCACGACTTTCGAAATGCCACAAGGATTTGCCCAATCTCCTTGATAAGTCTCTGATTTGAACGCCACAAATATTCTGGAAAATATTTGATAAGTTCGATATTTGAACGCCACAAGAAATATTCTTGATAAGTTCGAAAAACATAGGAATCCACCTATAACTTTTATTGAATCCTCAATAAAAAAAAAAACTGTTTATCTCAAAATCAAATCTGAATTACAATGAATGGAAAGGAATATAAATAAGTAAAATAACCTAGCCGCTAATTGACTCAAAATAGAATTCAAATTAGACTAAAATTCTAAAATAGACAAACAAATAATTTTTAAAAAAAATTTAACCTAAAAATACGCAAAAACCCTAATTTTCGTCTGCATAATTGACTTGTTGTTTTGAAGCCCCAAATGATGGAATTTGGCCATAAAATGAGTCGGCTCAAGGACTGTAGTCCATGAGTTTTGCTTAGTGGCCCATTTCTACTCGAAAAACACATATTATGCATCTAATTCCAACAGGGTTGACTGGATTGTACTTTTATTTGGCTTGAATATTTAACTTTTTCCGTCAAGCCTACTATGACTCCGATTGTTGAGGGTCCGGAACACATCATACCCTCCTTCTTTAGGATGATTCGCCCCGAATCATAGCTTTGTTCCTATTGTTTCACTTCACCTCCTGGATCAAACGGAAAATTATTCCGTGCCAGAGGGATGACCAATAGTATCCTGTAACTTGGGTTACATGGATGGATTGAAGTAGAAACTCCTGTGGGCATTGGTGGTGTTACCCAAATTTCCAAGTACATTTAACCTGCAAAACAAAATTAAATAAAGCGGGGAGGGGAATGTTAGTTTCATGAGGTACAAGGTATGGATCCTTGTATCCATGATTAATCACCATCTCCAATTCTTCTTTAAGAACCACGAGGCCCTCCTCTTCACTTCGTTCTTCCTTTTGAACCACGAGGCCCTTCTCTTCACCTCTTTCTCCTTTTGCAACTTCTTGCTCGCCCCCCTCTATCTCTTTTCTCTCAAGCTCGGTTATTTCCTCTAATTCAAGATTTTCTAGCTCTTCCACCTCTTCAAAATTTTCTCTCTCAAATTCAACCACATCTTCTACCTCCACATTCGTATCACCATGTTCGCACACTACCTCATCACTATCCAAATGTGGATCTACCAATTTAAAACCCAAAATTTGAACTTCTACCCCAACTTCCAATTCCTCATCAAATTTTGGAGTTTGTTCACCTAACTCCACATTTTCAACTCCTACCACAAAGTTCGGGGTCTCTTCAACTAATTCATGCCTCAAGCCTCCCTCCTTCTTTTCAACTTTCATATCCCGAGACTCAACACGATTTTCACTCTCTTCTAACCATCTAATTACCGCCTTTCGTTTCTCCACCTTCTTTCGCAGTTTAGCCAAATATTTTCTTTCTGCCTCCCGTTCACACCTCACTCTTTCTTCATAAATTTCTTTTTGAATTTTCAAAACTGTTTTTGGATCAATCTCGGCTCCTCTCTTAACCCCGATTCCATCCCTAGGTTTAGGATCACGCCTATAATGACTCTCATCACTACGATTTGCTTGAGATCGCCACTTTTTCAATTTTCCCTCCCTTTCATCTAGTTTATCCAACCTCATCAAAGCATCATTCAAAAATCTCTACATACGATCTTTGGCATTTTCATGGGAATTGGACATTGTGAAATTTATGTGGAATGACACAAAAAGAATAATGAAAACAAAGGATCAAGAAATTCAAGAAAGTGGTTCTTGAATGGAATATCTCTCTCTTTTTTTTTTTTTTTTTTTTTTTGAATTTTAGGATGAATTTTAGGAATAAATAAAATAATAATTTTTTTTAATATAAACCCGAAAATTCAACGACGAACACGACAAAACAAACGAAACTTAATTCGGATAAGAATTAAGCAAAACAAATACTTCTGAATTTTTTTTTTTTTTGAATTTTTATATCCAATTTACTGGCACGAAGAACACTCAAGAAAAAAAGAAAGACTCAACAACAAGATATGAATAATTCTTATGACAGACTCGATGATAAACATAAGAATTAAACTGGATAGAAAAACCTGAATTCAGAGTCCAGCTCTGATACCAGATGATGAGATTCGAAGCGCGGAAGAAACGCCGGAAAGTTCCGAAGCCAGGTTGTGGTTGGACGGATGAATCTTGACCCGATATTCACGACGCGATGGCTGACGATGCGTAATAAAGAACCACGACTTTCGAAACGACACAAGGATTTGCCCAATCTTCTTGATAAGTCTCTGATTTGAACGCCACAAATATTCTATCAAATATTTGATAAGTTCGATATTTGAACGCCACATGAAATATTCTTGATAAGTTCGAAAAACATAGGAATCCACCTATAACTTTTATTGAATCCTCAATAAAAAGAAATTGTTTATATCAAAATCAAATCTGAATTACAATGAATGGAAAGGAATATAAATAAGTAAAATAACCTAACCGCTAATTGACTCAAAATATAATTCAAATTAGACTAAAATTCTAAAATAGACAAACAAATAATTAAAAACAAAATTTAACCTAAAAATACGCAAAAAACCCTAATTTCCGTCTGCATAATTGACTTGCTGTTTTGAAGCCCCAAATGATGGAATTTGGCCATAAAATCAGTCGGCTCAAGGGCTTTGGCCCATGAGTTTTGCTTAGTGGTTCATTTCTACTCGAAAAACACATATTATGCATCTAATTCCGACATGGTTGACTGGATTGCACTTTTATTTGGCTTGAATATTTAACTTTTTTTTTCCGTCAAGCCTGCTATGACTCCGATTGTTGAGGGTCCGGAACACATCATCTGGTAATCTTAATTTTGGCAAATTTTTACATTATTCTTTTAGTGATTTGAAAATTTCTATGTGTTCATCACTCCATCCTTTGGTATTTGTTTTCCTGAGTAAAATTTGAATTTTATGTCTCTTTTTTGATAGATTTTAAATAAATCATTTTGCATAATTTAAACATCCTAAAAATTTTTGTATTTGTTCTTTTGATTCTAATTTGTCTAGAAGACTTTCTATCTTCTTAGATATATGAGTTTGTAATTTTATCCCCATTTTATCTATTGATAATCCAAGGAAATCAATTTCTTGTTTTTCTATTATAGCTTTATTTTTTGAAAAAACAATTCCTTCTTTTTTACATTCATTTATAAATTTAATTAAATGGTTTTTATGTTCTTCTTTATTATTAGAACATATTAATATATCATCGACATAGACAATTAAGAATTCATTAAATTTTCTAAATATGTTATCCATTCTTCTTTGATATATTTGTGGTGCATTTTTTAAACCAAATGGCATAACCATCCATTCATACTTACCTTGGGGTGTACTAAATGTTGTATATTGAATACTATCTTCTTCCATTTTTACTTGCCAAAATCCTGATTTGCAATCAAATTTAGAATAATATTGCTTTCCTTTTGCAAGATTTATTAGTACCTCTTTATTTGGTAAAAAGTATCCATCAAATTTAGTATATTTGTTTAATTATTTATAATTTATTTCAATTCTATCTTTTCCTCTTTTTTGTTCAGAATGTTTCATGACCATAAAAGCTGGACTACTATGTGGTCCATTACTAGGTCTGATTAATTTTTGGTTAAGTAATTCTTTTATCTGAGTTTTAAATTCTTGTGTATCTTGTATGGTATACATTATTGGTCTAACTCTTATAATAACATTTTCTGTTAATTCTATTTTAGCTTTTGGATGATGTGGTTTTCAAAATAATAATGGATTCTCTCTACAAATTTTTTTCTAGTTGATCAATGATTTTTTCCATGTTTGTTTGTATGTTCGTATTTAAGACTTTTTTATACATTATTCTTTTTTTTTATTTCATTTTGTGTAATTGGTTTTTTCTCCCATTTATCACCATGTTGTGTTGGCTGAACTCTGTAAGGTCTAAATTCTCTTGGTATTTTTAGTAAATGTGCACAAGGTGTTTGTAACATTATCATGTAATTATTTTGTTTATAATATTGAAATTGTTGTATAAAGTCATTTCCTAGTAATATATCACATTCTAATTTGTTATAATTATATATTTTATTCACAACTATTTGTTTACTCCCAAGTATTATATCAATTTTATCAGCACTATTAATTATATGAGTACTTTCTCCTGTTACTCCTGTAATTTTTATCTTTCCATTAGTATTCCATGATTTTATTAAGAAACTTTTAAATATTGTTATATCACTTTCCGTGTCAATTAATGCACAAGTTGTTATATTTGTTTCAACAATTGTAACTTGTATATAAACGGCTAATGGAAAACTTATTTGGTTATTCATTTATTCAGCTTTTCTGCATAGTACAGTTTGACCATTATGAGTTATATATAATCCTTCACGTTTTATACTATAATCTTCTAGTCCATCTAGAAAGCTCATTCCTAATAATACATGAGGATTTACCATACTACTATCTACATGACATGGTACTAGGAGATTTATTCCTCCTATTTTTATTGGTACTTTTACTTCAAATTCAGTCATATGTACTTGTCCATCAAAATTTATATATCTATATGGATCAGTTCTATGAGATATTAGTCCTTTATTTCTATTTGAAGCTATATGACATTCACTAGCTCCTGTGTCAATTAATATATTTGATCCTTTTATATGCTCTATTCCATTAAAATATTCACATTTTATTTTCATATTTCCAGCATTTCTATTAAGTTTTATTTCTTTCGTATTACTAGTTTCTCCTAATTGTCTTCTATTAGGTAAACTTGCTGATCTTCTAATTAATCAGCCATATTCAAATGTTATGTTATTATTAGGGTATTCTTCTTCTCGTAACTCTATGATTTCTGATTTATTTTTTGTTATAGTAAGTTCATAGTTTCTTGGAACTAAACTTATTTGTTTATCTGGTTCTACAACTTTACCAAAATCTTTACATTCATTATGAATTTCAATAAATGGTTTTTTAGAATAAATGTTTCCATAATTAGAATTAGTAAATGTGTATAATGCCCTGTATTCTATAGTCATAATTTTATCTCCTGGTTCTATTATATAATCTTTATGTAATTTGAAATGTAGTCCTAAAATTTCATTAAAATTTCTATATTTTAATGATATATAATATTTTGGGTAACACGTAAATATTAGTTTCTTATATGCTAGATTTCCTTCTACTATTCCTAAATGACTGTCTTTTAAATTTATAATTCTTCCATCATGTAAACTTACAGTCAAATGCGAATGAAATCCTTCTCTAAACAGGGATTTAAATATTATTTGGATATCCACCTGCTAAGTAAACATATTGAATCTTTTCACTTTGTTTTCTATTGATCTTTGTTAATAATTCTGCAACTGTATTTTTTGTTAAAAGATTTAATTTATGTGTTCCTTGAGTGGTTCTAACATCTATTGCCTTTTCAATTTTATGATATTCATTTATTGCTACTTTTTCTCTTTTCCATATTCTGTCTAATATTTCTCATTTTCCTATTTTCAAATCTAAAGATAATTTCTTTATCTTCCTGAACTTATTATTATCAAAAGTTACCTTTAATCCATAACCTTCTATTCCTTCATATTCTTGTTTATCTATGTTCTTATTTGCTTCTATTTGCTTCTATTTCTTTATTCTGATTCTGATTCATTACTTTCTGAATCTGTTTCACTTATATAGACTTCTTGATCATAGTATTCTTCAATATCTGATATTTCACTTAGTTCACTTCCTATTTCTAGATATTCTTTTTGTAATATTTTAACTTTCTTTTTGTTACAATCAGGGCTTATATGCTCCATTTCTCCACAATTCCAACATTTACATTGGCTTTTGTCATTCTTATAAGTTTTATTTTTCTGTCTTTTATTTGGATTATATCTTCTTTTGTAATATCTTCTCTTAGATTTTATATATTTTTTCCTGAAGTTTCTGAATTTTTTAAACTTTCTATTTTTATATTTTCTTTTATTATTATTTTTTCTTCTTTCAGGGTTACATCCCCATTGTGTAGGTTTTTCCATATCTTCACAACATATTCTGGTTAATTTTCCTGATTTCTTTAATAATTGTCTTTGTTGACATATATATGCTAATCTTTCAAATAGGGATTTTATTCTTGATCCTAATGTTCTAGGTATTCTAGGGTTATCTTTAATAAATTTTTCAAATTCTATTTTAAAGTATATTCCCCATGAACCTGGTAATTTATTGTAATACATATCTCTATATACTTCTTGATTTTCATTACTATAGAATTTGACATAATAGTATTCTTTAAATTCACAAGTATATTCTTTGATTTTACACATATCACATATTGTTAAATTTATTAATCTTACTCTTACATTATCTTTTTCTCTTATTTATTCTGCTTCAGAATTACTTATCCAATTTTCTCCTAAAAATTCATCCGCAATATAATCTACTAACTTTTCTATTCCCTTTCTATCTGATTTTATTAGTTCCGTCTGTACATTTCTTCTTATTAATGCTTTTGTATCATTACTTATTCCTTCCCACCAATTTCTAACATGTCCTTCAAAAGATGCTACTAAAAAATTTATCATTCTATCAGTATTTTCCCATGTATCATCTTTATTGTATAAAAAGAATAGTATCATTGAATCTGTTCAAGTTAATAAGGCTTTTTTATTATCTATTTTACAATCCAAATCTAATTTTGTTCCTCCATGATTAATAGGTTTATCATAATTATCATTTGGTTCAAACCTATCTTTATATTTATTCCCTTTAGGTGGTTGTCCATCTTTGATTCTATCATAATATTGCCGGTGTGGTTTACTATATAAGAGTGCATAACTTTCATCTGGATCTGGTAATTCTTGTTTAGAAGTTCCTATAGGAGCAGGGTTAGGTGCTCCTCCAGTATTCATTAAAACTTTTGGTATTCATTAAAATCTTATATGCTTAACTGGTCAAAATTTTCTACAAGCAAATCTAATTCTTCATTCATTTTTGTCTTGTTCTTCTATAATTCTTTCTTCAGCTTTTAATTTTCCTAAAGTTTTTTCTATAGATTTTTGTAATTCTAATTCTTCCTCTAGTATTTTTGGTAATATGTTTCTCCTAAATTCATCATCCATACTTCCTGCTTCTAATATAATTTTTTCTTGTTCGAAATCCTTCTTTCCTATTCTAAGTATTTCTTTTTCTATGAGTTTTTTGTCTATTTTCTTATCTTTGGTTTTATTATTTTCTTTAAATTCTCTAATTTCTAGTTTTAGTATATTTATATCATTTCTTACTTCTTTTAATTCATTTTTTTTACCTCTTGAACATCACTTATTAATGATTTTATTAATATTTTTAGATCTACAATATATTCACTTATTGACATTTTATACTCTTGGTTTTTGAGTTTTTTGTACTTTAAATAGTCTGTCATACATATCATCTATTTTTATTTCTATCTTTTTGATTCTTTCTTCTATTGATATGATTTTTTCGTTTTCATTCTTTCTTATTTTCTCATTTAATTTATCTATTTTTTCTATAATTATTCCAATTTTATCTTGATTAATTAATTCTCCTGATTTTCTTTGGAATTCTTTTAAGATTTCTTCATCTATATTTTTAACTTCTCCTATCATTTCTTTTAATTCTTTGAATTGCATTGTTAGTTTATTTTGAATATTTTGTAATTTCTCTTTGATATTTATATCCTGTATATTTAATTATTGTAATTCTTCAATGGCTAGTTTATCTTGTAAATTTATGTTTTTATATGTTTGCCAAAAAAAGGCACTTATCCAATTTAATTACATATTAAGAAATTCATCGGATTCTCCACATGAGCTTAATGGTTGAAACATAGTTGTATTAACTCCTTTTATTTGGTAAGATTCTACTGGTAGAGTAATATTTTCTATTATTTGCTTTTCAAATTTTATTTCTAAAAATTCTGTCATTAAATTCTTCCTTTGATATGCTAAACTTCTAATCTTAATTCCGTATCATATTTTACTTCTTTACATTTCATTATATTATATTCACAAAATTCTTCAATTGATATTAACATTGTTTTTCTTTGTTGTGCTCTATAATATTTTATTTCTCCAGTTATATCATATTTTTCCATATTGATTTTTTCTTTATTATTTATGATCATAAGTATATTAGGTAATTGTTTTAGAATTGTATTAAAATATTTTCTTTTACTTTCTAATGATTTTAGTCTTATAAATCATTTTCTTTTTATATTTCTTTCTTCTATCATTTGGTCTAATAGATTTCCTCTTTGTTCTATTATTGAATCTAATTTCTCATTTGTTTTCATATCTAGATATTTGATTAATAAGGGTTCTCCTCTATGATAATCCATTTCTATAATCTTTGTATAATTCTTCTAGTATATCTTTGTAGATTAAATCTAATATTTCGCTTATGATAAAATCTTCTTTTATTATATAGAAATTTATTAGATCATAAATGTATTTTCTTATATCTTCTTCTAAGTCTTTTAAAGTTCTCAAGATTTCTTTCTTATAATTATCGAATAGTATTAATGTATGCATAATCATAAATCTTGATGTATATATTATATATTTATTTTTAATTTGTGTTATATAATATTTATCTTTTAGATCTGTCATATGGCTCTGATACCAAGTGAGGGGTGCTACAATGAGCGAACAAAAATTAAATAAAATCATATAAACAAATTAATTAAAAGTATATAAATGGAAAGTTTTAAGGACTAAGTTGTAATAGTTTATAGTGTTTAAAGTTATTTTAATGAATTGATAAAATTTTGACTATTTTTTCAAAGTGTCAGTTTCACGGGGCCATTTTCATAATATGCCACTTAGAAAGATTAGAAGATTCCCCCAAAAATCTGCCCAACCGATAAAACGCTTATAAATAGATAGATGAGTCATGAGTGCATATTATACCATACAAGCTCGGAATTGAATTTCAAGGTTAAGGCTCGCATCAAGTTTTTTGGAGGGACTTTTTTAGGCTCGAGTGGAGCGGCGGCAGATTTTGTCCGATCAAATCTCCCCGGCTGAGAAGAAAGGTGACTTTTGGGTGAGAAGAAGGGTTTGGTGATTTAGTTTAAGCGATTTTATGTCGAGAAGTTCTGATTTGGCTGTTGTTTTGGGGGCTCTATTGAAGCTCTGTTCATCTGTTTCTTCATCATCTACTTCTTCTTCTTCTTCATCTGCTCTCTGCATGCGGCAATCCCTCTGCTGTGCACTCCAGCAGAGTACCCACCCTTTTTCTCCATTGGTTTCGATGCGTTTGAGGCCCAAAAGGTAAAACCTCATCCTTAAACCCTAGTGGGTTTTTCTGTATGTATATGTCAAAGGATGTTTTGCTCTTTTGAGGTTTTGACTTTTTTGGTCTGTTATTGAGGATTTGGAGGTTGATCTGAATATTTTTTTGGGTTTTGATTTGTTTCTTAAACCCTTTTGGTGGTTTTTCTGCGGATGTATTGTATGATATTATGTCTATATTTTTTTTGTAAATATTGATGATGTTATTTTTCATGAATATTGGAGGTTTTAATGGTGGATCTCAAATAATTTGTGGGTTTTGTTTTGCAGGACTTCTTCTGGAGTAGAGAGTTTTGGGGGATTTCACATAAAAAGGTTATTGAATCTTTTCCTGCTCTTGAGAGGCCCTCTCACTTAATACTCCTTTAAAATCTTGGGTTTCCTTAAAAATATTTCAGTGTTTTCATTAATTTTATTTGGAGAATTTTGGGTATTTTTTGAGGGGTTTTGGAGTGATATAATCATGCCACCATTAGTAAATCAAGAAATTTTAAGCAAAAAATCTGGATACATAGCTGAAGCCACCAAACGAATGAGGAAACTCCGGCTCATCTGTAATGACCCGGATGCTACTGATTCATCAGACGATGAAGGAATCAACGAGAAGAAAGTTAAACAAATCGTTCAGGAAATCTACATTCCAAGGAAGGATTCTTATTGCTTGTCTAAAACCCTTGAAACAGAGAGTTCAGTTCAGGATAGCAACAATGGCGAGAGAAACCGGAAGAAGAAAGTTTTATCAAGAGTTGAGAGTAAGCGCCGGGCACATCCCAATTTAGGGAAATACAAAGGCGTTCGGCAGCGAAAATGGGGCAAATGGGCTGCAGAAATACGCGATCCACTTAAAGGAAGAAGAGTCTGGTTAGGTACTTTTGTTACTGCTGAAGAGGCATCCCAGGCTTATGAAATGAAACGTCTTGAATTCGAGTCTTTGGCTAATAGCATGAACTCAATTGGGAAAAGTTCAAATGATTCTATTAACAATACTGAATTTTCTGTGGTGGTTTCTAAGGCTGATCAGAAACAGAATAAAGACATAGCTGGTTTGTGCCTCTCTGAGGAATCTATTGGAACTGTGGTCTCACTCACTTCACATACGTCTCCATCTTCGGCGATCGAGTTGGATTCTATGAACTCATCTTCGGGAATCAGTGGCAACAGTAACAAGAAGATGGCCAATGGAGTTTGCTTGGAGGCTAAAGTTGAGCAGAAAGTGGCTGATTTGGGATTAGTGGACGAAGAAATCTTGGCACAAATTGCAAGTATGGAGTTGGACTTGGACTTGGACTTGGATTTGGAACTCGATTCCATCCCTACAAATGATGAAGTAAATGACGACTTCATCAATGGTTTTGGCGACCTTCCTCTACTTGGTGGATTCGAGGATGTTGATCAACCAATTCCTTTACCCGACTACGATTTTGACTTCAATTCTGACTTGGACTTTGAAGGTTTCCCGTAGCTGGATGAAGCACCCCTGATGAGTGGGGGCACTGCAACACCTCTCAATTTAGCATGCCCATAAATTTTGCAGCTAGTAGGATTATTAGTAAGGTTAAGTCTTTAAAGTATTTAGTTGTTGAAAAAAATTCTTGTCTTTTCGTGTGTTTGCTTCGCAGAGATCTTTGGGTTTTCTCGTGCTATTAGAGCCGTCCAAGGGGCTAGAAAACATGAGGAGTTTGTTCACTCCTCGAGTCTCTCTCTAATCTATTTATGAAATGTTATGAACTTTACTGTGTGTGGCACGAGGGATGTTTTTTCTTTACTGACAACCATGGTATCATTCATAAAAACATGAAATTTTGATGACATAGAATTACCTTGTGTTGATTTCTAGGTGTATTATTCTTAAATTAATTGTTTATAGAATGCCTGTTCGAGACATCAAATAATGTTAATAAATTGCCATATGAATATTATAGAAAATTCGAAAAAATAAACTGAAAAGTCGAAAATAAAACTTTTATGTAATTAACCGAGCACTGTATAATGTTGATACGTCAGACATAAAATTATGGGCAAACCCTTTTTTGCTCATATGGCCTTGTTTGGTGAAGATTTATATAAGATTTTTAGTAAAATAAAAATTTATTAAACGTGCGATTGAAAAGTTTTGAGATTCGTAAAATATGTGGTTAAAATTAATTGTTGAATTTGACTTTGATAAAAAATTAGATTATAATTCCTATCAAACATGTGTCTATTTACAAATGGAAATTCACAACAATTTAGAAGATGCAAAATTTTCTAATGTTTGAGCTCAATTTTTTTTTTTATAATGTATGATTAAAAATGAGTTTTAAAATAATGAATCTCAAATATGAGCTATTTAAGCATTTGGTATTGCTATTCACTTTTATTCATCATCATTTGTCAATTTATAATTTTAAAAGTTTATAAAGAATTAAATACAACCTTTTAATTTATTTTGGTCAAGGGTAATTATATTACAACCACAAAATTTATTTACTACACCACATTATAATCACACCACAATTAAAATATATTTTCAATAAATACACAACAAATTTACAATAATACTCATAATCCTATAAAAACTTAAAAAAAAAAAAATATTATTGTGGTGTACTCATCATCCCAAATTCTCAATATTTCTCCCCTTTTTCCTCATCATTGCCACCCATTATTTCCTTAATTACAATTAATTATGTTCATATTTCCATGTTACACATTTTTTAATTGATGTTTGATGTATAATTGAAACAATAAGATATTTAATTTCATATAAATATAGTAGGCGGTTGACTTCTAAATACATGATACACATTTTTTTTTAAAATACTAGATGCAATTAGAAATTACAATAACTTTTTTTTTTAATACTAGATGCAACTGAAAACGTGATAGGTAGAATGCAGTATGAACACGCAAATATATGTCATTGAAAAACCATAGAATTCGAAAATCGAATATAAAATTTAATTGAAAATCAAATATAATTAAATAACCAAAATTCTAGGTGACATCAAAATATAGGGAACATTAAACAATAAAAATCTTTCGCTAACCTAAAGTCCTAAACTTTAACTTATGTTAATGTTTGCATAATGTTATTATTGAAAACTCATATGAAATTATTGTATTAACATCTATTCTAATTTACTTGATATTGAAAAGCAAAAATATAAAATAACAAGAAGAACAAGATGATTTAGAAAAATAAACATAGAAAAAATAAGAGAATGTTTGAAAGATGTCACGTATATAAAAATTATTTTTAGTGAGATAATATTAAAAGTATATGTATATAATTTTATTTATGTCTATTTTTATAAATAAAGAAAATATTTTAAATTGTGGTATAAAAAATAAATTTTGTGGTGGCAATATAGCCACCCAAATATAAATAAGAAAAGAAAAGAAATTTATTTGAAAGATTGTGATGTATGTAAAAATAGTGAGAGAAAAATAAAAGGATATTTTTGTAATTTCTTTTATATCTATTTTAGTCAATAAAGAAATCATTTAAAAATGTGGTGTAAGAATTAAGTTTTGTGGTGGCAATATAGTCACCATTTGTTCAATGTCACGATAATTTTATACATTAATAAACAATGTATACTAAGAGTTTGTTTGGTAATGTGAATTTTTTTTTATTTTTTGTAGTTTTTTTTAGTTTTTTGATGGATGTGTGGTTTAAAATTATTTGAAAAGTAAAAAATGATGGGCTTGACTAAGAATGGATGGTTGAGATTGAATTTGAAAAGTTGTGGTAAAAATTTAACCATTACCAAACAAGCTCTAACTAGAATATAAAGTTTTACCGATAGAATATTTTTTGGCAACGGTCGCGACCATTAAAAATACCGACAAAATTAAATTTCCGTCGAAAATAGAAAGTTACTGATGGTGTTGAATTTCCGTCGATAATTACAAACGAAAAAACAAATCCTTCGAAAATTATCGATGAAATATAAAATCTGTCGAAAATTCCTAACGGAATCTTCTCTCCGTCCGTAATTTTCGATCGTTTTTATTTTTTTACCTTTGGAATAAACGACAGTCTTTTGCTAACCCGGTCCACCGTCCCGATTCTATGGCAACACTTACACGAGCCAATGCATTTACATGTCGAATTTGAGTTAAGTACCATTTTTTCTTGTCTGAAAACTTCTTGGCACAATATGTATACATAAATGAGCAATGTATACACGGTTACAGATTGATTGGCGGATAGAAAAGAAAAGTCGGCAGTAATGCATTTCTTCACACATGGCAACATCACTTGTAAAATCAATCTTGGTATTTTCTAGATAGATCAATGGTTGAAAATTGGAGAAAGAAAATATGTGTGATTAAAAAGTAATTTAAAAAATTATATATTGTTTATAAATTTGTTTATAAATTGTAATCATTAGGTAAAAGAACGGTGATTTTTCGAGTTCAGACTTTCGTCTCGTCACATAAATTTTGACACCTTAATGTGTTTGACAAACATGTTTAAAAACATGTTTTTCCTACACAATTCCCCAAATCACTTTTTAACCACACATATTTTCTCTCTCAATTTTTCAATTACATATTTTATTTAGAAAACATAAAAAACATATTTTGAAATAAAAAACTTTTAAAAAACCGCACTTAAATATAGGGAAACTTTTCATCCACATCCCGTACATACAACATTTCGCTATGTTGTGAAAAATTCATAGATCGGTCAATATTTAAAAATCAATTCAAGTATTAGTTCGCAAAAAAGGTGAAAAATAAGGGTCAAAAGGTCAAATTGATAGTATAAAAACATTAGGCAATAAAGTTTTATGGTAAAATGTTTGTTTTTTACTTGTTTTGAATAATTCTAATTTTATACATTAATAAACAAGGAATACTGAGTAGAATATCAAGTTTTACAGACAGAATATTTTCCGACAATGGTCGCGACCATAAAAAAGTACCAACAAAATTAAATATTCGTCGGAAAAAGAAAAATAATGATGGCGTCGAATTTCTGTTGATAATTTCCGATGAAAAAACGAATCCTTCGAAAATTATCGACGAAATATAAAATCTGTCAGTAATTCCCTACAACTTCGTCTGTTAATCGGTAATTATCGACGGTTTTTATTTTTTGCTTTTCGAATAAAAGACGCTCTTTTGCAATTCTATGGCAACACTTACAAGAGCCAATTAATGCATAAAGTTTTATGGTAAAAAATGTTTGTTCTTTACTTGTTTTGAATAATTTTAATTTTTAGATTTTTTACATATAACAAGTTTAATTTTTCAATGAGTCCTAAGTTTTTAAAATGAACTAGAAGTGTTAAGTATGGCGAATTGCAAACACAAGTCGAGCAATGAATCACTCGTTTGCGAGTCAACTCGCCTCAAACTTGAGAGGGGCTCACATTTTAGTTACAAAATATAAGGTGACGTTCTGTTTGTATTTTATTTTGTATTTTCATTTTCAAAAATATTTTGTGTTTTGTGTTTTCATTTTTGTTTTCAAATTTGCTGAAAACGCGTTTGGTTTGTCATTTCTGAAAACTGTTTTTGAAAATGAAAAGCTGGAAAACACGTTCTGTTTGAAATTTTGCAAAACACTATTTAAACTATTTTTAATTAATTTGCTTACAGAATACTACTAATTCTAGCTCAAATTTCCTTTCACAATACACTAAAAATATGGTTACATGCAACACACTAATGTGAGCATTAAGAGTCTATATTAACACAGCTTGGTCAGGTTCGAGACTTGAGAAAGCTCTACTTCTATTAAAATCCAGAAAATGCAAGTTCTTTCAAAACCACCAGAGTCCATTTATCATTGCATTTTTTGAAATATAACAACAAGAATTCTCATTTAATTTTTTTTTGTAATGTTGATATTGAATTCAATAAAACTTTATTTAAACTAAGTTTCAAGTTAGGATAATTCTCAAAAAAAAAAAATAAATAAATAAAAACTTTATATTAAGCTTAGTTCTAAGTTAAGATAATTCTATAAAAAAAAAAAAAAAAAAAAAAAAAAAAAATTCCCAAAACGCGTTTTCTGCGTTTTGGACATTTTTTCTCGAAATACACACAAAACGCCCAAAACGATGTTTCGGGCGTTTTTCGTTTTGTGTACAAATTTTTTTTTTTGTTTTCCAAAATGCGTTTTCAAAAATGGTAAAGAGAACACGTTTTTAACGTTTTCGAAAATAAAAACAGAAAACGACCTCAAAACAGCAAAGAGAACAGGGGCTAATTTTTTGGTTAAAAAAAGGAGTACCATGGTCGGATCGCTTCATGGGATCAACCGAGCCTAACTTTCTTGAGTCGAAAAGGCTTGCACTCGGCTCTTCACACGAGAGATTGCGAATCGAACCCGAGGGTAGACAAGCCGATATTTTGAAATGTTTGGAGATCTTTTCATAGCCATTTTTTAGTAATAGAGAACAAAATATATTTATCTTGTTCATGATTCATTGGAAGGAGATTTATGTAAGAAACTGATTATTTTGGAGTAGAAATGATGTAAATCACCACTAATAATTGATAACCATTTTTATTGCTAAATTCATTATTCGATGACTAAATTAAAGTGAATGGTATAATAGAGGTCATAATTTCCCTTCAAGTACATTTTTTACTGTTTGCATTAATTATTACGATTAATAATTGTATTTATTTCTTGAAGCACGAGGCTGGCAACAGAGTAGAAAGATGTGCACTAACAAATACTCTAAATACTTCTCACATTTGAACCTTTTTATTTATTTATTTTTCATATGGCCCCTTGTTTTTTTAGTATGACTCATGAAACACTATTTGGTAGAACACAATTATAAAAATATTTCATTTTCCTACTAGAAAATTTAACTTGTATTTTGATATGTAAAAATTTTAAATTTGTGAATTTTAACAGTGGATTTTTTTCCCCATAATATTTATTAAACTATATGAATGGTGGACAAAGTGAGATGTCAAATTAAGGTCCATTTGGTTCCAACTTTTCCCCCCTTCAAATTCTCACTCAAATTCATTTTCAATCCAACCACAATATTTTTAAGGAATTCATCACTTTTCAATCAATCTTCAACCACACATTTTCTCCAAAAAAAAAAAAAAAAAAAAAAAAAAAAAAAACTTGAAAAGAGATTGGAACCAAACGGACTTATTTGTCAAATCAAATGAGATGTCATGATCAGTGTTCACCGATTTATCCTCACAATTTTATTTTCACTTCGCAACAATTTATATTAGTTTGTGATTAATCCTCTTTGTACTTTACACTCAGTTCAGCGGCTTGTAGTCGGAATTTTTTTGGTTTATTTGATTTTTTTATTTTTTAAGATAAAATGTGTGGTTAAAAATTGGAAAAAAAAAATATGTATGATTAAAAAGTGATATGAAAAATTGTGTAATTTAAAATATGTAATAATTACATACAAAAAAAAAAAACTCCTCTAGCCGAACGGACTTTTAGAGTTAGTTGTAAGATTGTACTATTAATTTGCATTGTTCAATTCAAAAAAAAAAAAAAAAATTGCATTGTTGAATAAAAATGTTGGACTTGGATTGTCCAACAGAGATAATCAAGTCAATTTGAACTTATAATTAATTCATCCCGTCTTATGTGACAACCTATTCATTGGCTGAAAATCATTGTCGGCTCTGTTCACTATGAATAGTGGGCACTTTAAATGTTTTTCTAATAATCACAATTATTTATTTTTGTGTGTTGACTAACTTTATAGAAGTCATGAGTAGGGCCAAGATGTATTCACAAATCACAACTGTTTCCTGTATACTCTTTTTGAAAGGAATCTCTATTGCCAAATTGTTTAACATAAGTACATAACAATGCCGAGGCAACAACAATTCCAGATGCTCAAATTTATGTTAAGGAAAGTCTACCATCCTCGAGCCCACGGGGCCACTCGTGGACAATTTATGTGCAACCTTACCAGTCAATTTTATATTTGCATTAGATATGTTAACTTATTTGTTAAAGAAATTTTTTTAACATGTTAACTTTCTTGTTATATTTAGTTAGTATTTTAACGTCTGATGTGAATCATGTAATACTCTTATCTCAAGATTCTCCAATAGCATAAATACATCTCACCCTCATATCTAAGAATAACTCCAATCATGGTATAATTTACACAAAAAAAAATTACCTTTACATCTCAATATACATCCCGGTAGATCTATTTTAAAATTTTGCTCCAATGGTGAGATGCAAATTAAAACTTACAAATTTCATTACTTCATTTTATTTTTTTAATTTGCACTTACTCGTGAATTTCTTAATTTAACTTATTTTCGATTTTCTATTTATATGTATATTACGAACAAATGAATCTAAAAATCTTGAGATTTGATTAAGAAATTAAAAATCTAATTTTAATATTATGAAATTTAATTAAAAAATTAAAAATTAATTTTAGTTATCCCATTTTATGGGGATATGTAATACCACTTTTCGTTTTGCGTGCTTTCTTGAATGGCAACTAAAATTTTTTATGATGAATAATTTATTTGACAATTATTATTGATAATAAGTTGAATTATTTTGCAGTGGAAGGACTTGGACGCCGTCTCGATCAATGTACCAATTAAAATGTTTATAAATTGTTTACGTACAATTCTATGTCTAATTGGTTATTTTAATTGTTGCTTGCCATTTCTATTGTAATTGAGTAGTAAGTTGCCTAAATTGCATTAAATTGAAGTTGGGAAAAGTTTGGTGACACTTTGGAATTTTATTTGAAAGTTGTGAACCTAGATTACCAATTTATGAGAGTTGAGGGACTGAATTGCAATTTACCAAAAGTTAAACACCTAAACCTAACCTAAAAACCTCACTCTCATATCCCTCACTCCGCTCTCTATCTCGGTCTCTCTCCCTCAACCTCGCTCTCGTCCGCCTCGCTCTCTCTCGTCTCTCACCCCTCGCTCTCGGACTCGCTCTCTCTCAACCGTCGCTCTCTCCCCCTTCCTTCGACCGCCGCTCCCACCGGCAGTGAGTCCCTCCCCCTCTTCCCCTTCAACTTCGCGTTATACACACACACCCACACACGAACCGCGCACCACACACACGGTTCCACCCTTTTTCACGCACACACACGGGTTTATATGGATTGTTGTATATATGTTGTATGTATATGTATATTTATATGAACATTTCAGATTTTCAGATTTAGTTGTAGTCAAATTTCGATTTTTAATTGTTAACTTCAAATTTGGGGGATATATATATATATATATATATATATATATATATATATATATGTGTGTGTGTGTGTATATATATATGTGTATGTGTGTGTACCTTTCAGATTTGGTAATGAAAAATTTATATAGGTAAATTTCAGATTTGTATATATATAGATATATCGATTCAAAGCTTTAGTTAAAATTCAGATTAGGGGTTGAATTTTCAGATTTCAATTCTTATTGATTTTCGAATTTAAGCATAAATTAAGGAGTTGGGATGTTAGGTGTGTGAATATTGATGTATGGGAAGGTGTATATTATTATGTATGTATAGGTATATGTATATGTATATATATAAAAAAATTGGATTTTTATGTGGGCACATGTATAAATTCAGATTTTTGATTTTTGCTTAGATTTTAAATCATAGATTGTCAAATTGATAATTTTGTTTGGAACCTTGATGAATTATTTAAATTTTAATTGTAAATGTATAATGTTAAAGTTGTGAAATTGGAGTTTAGTTAACTGTTTTTGGTAAAGGATTATGAAATTTGTATTTTGTAGGTTTAAGAATTTATTTGGAACTTTAAGATGGAATTTCAGATTTTGGAAATTATTAAAATGGGTGGTTTTGATTAATTTTAGTTAAATTGAGACCTTGATTATAATCTTACGTTCTTATGCATGTTAGGGATTTAGAATGTAATGCTTTGGGAGTTGAAGCATGAAACTCTTTCTTATTTTATGTGCTTTAATCTAAACGTGAGGTCACATTGTGAATTAAAAGTTATACTTATTAATGAATGTGAACAATTAGGATATTTGGTACATTGACGTTACGGGTATCCGAAACTCTTCCACTTGCAAGTTCAGAACGGTAAATACTAAGGATTTCAGGTAAGTAAACTCCCCCCTATTTTCATCAAAGTTGAATGTAAATGTGAAAGTTATGTGTAAATGACTGTCGTGCAACTTGCTTGCTTTGATGAATTGCATTTACTTTATGAAAGCATATATTATTGAGAAGGATGTTAAAGCATGCACGTTATTATGTCATTGCATCATTAAGCATGCACTGGCATCGAAATGGGAAAGTCAAATGTTGTAATGAAAGGAATGTGTCAAAGTGCAATCTTTTGTCAAAAATTATGTATCCCAAGTTTTAGAAAGAATGGGTGTACTTCTATGTCATGAAAGATGCGAGTGGGAAATGGGGCGCGGGGGACCGGCGTACCCGAAGGTAATGAGCCGCTTTGCGGTGGAATGAATGTAATGAGCCGCTTTGCGGTGGAATGAAGTGAATGTTAAACCGCTTTGCGGTGGAAATGCGCATGTTAATCTGGTTTCAAATAAGAATTGCCCACTGTTATCTGATTGACTACAAGTTACATCAAGTGAGCTCACGATGGAAATGAAGTGAATGTTTTGAAATGTTAAGTGAAAGTTTGAAAAGTTTGAATGTTCTGGAAAGTAAAGTAAATGGGGATACATATATGAATTTTTAAAGCATTCATGTCATAAGCATGCATTCATGCATACAGTTTACTTACTGAGCTTTAGCTCACCCCAATCCCTCCCCAACATTTCAGGTGATGAAAGTTAGATGATCAGAGGGGAGCACTCGGCGGCTGACTCAGACAGTACCTGCTGTTGCCTTAATTAATAAAGTTAAATTTATTCAAGTTATCATTAAATTTATTACTTCATTTATTGTTATTGATAATGTTTTGGTTGAAGTTAGTCTTGATTACGTATGGGTAACGTATTAGGGGTTAAATTACCTCTTATTGCAATTGTCAATGTCTGTTGATTTTTGGGAAATCTTATGCTTGAGGAGTTTGGGGAATGAATGAATTGGTTTTGGCGATAATGAATGTGATTGATGCTTTTAAATTTTTAAAATGGTTTTTGATGCTCCTCTACAGGTTGGCTATGTCCAATTTATAGAGGAGGCTCTGCTGAAATTTCGCTAAAATTTTATAATAGATAAATGAATATTTTTGTCGTGTAAACGATTTAATTCCGCAATTAATGTGAATGGAAGTTAACATGCCTAGGTTTTAGGTTTTGAAACTTGGGGTGTTACATTTTTGGTATCAGAGCTAAGAGTTTTAAAAGCGATTCTGTAGACTTTTAAAATTTATTTGAAAATGGTTCGGATACTGAGTCACGCCTCAAGTGCTTCTCCCTCGATCATCTGGTAAGTTACTTTTGTTTAAATTATGAAATGTTAATTGATATGACAATTATTGTAAATTCTTGAATGCTAATGTGTAATGTCGGAAAGTGAAAGGTTAAGAATGTTGTCAGTGATTATGACGAGTATATCTTGGTTATGTAAATGAGGAAGTGAGAAAGTAATGGTTATTAAAAATTTGGGTGCCGTTTATTAGATCTTTTTGTGAAATAAGAAATGGATATGAATGGTATATCGGCACGAGAGTATACAATGTCCAAACGAGAAGTTGAGAAGTCATCGAACTTAGTATTAAGCACTTATCGTGTTTGATATCGGGACTACCCACTCATTTGATAGTCCCACAATTATAGGAAAATTGATTTACCCATCTTAGTAGCTGGAGACCAAGTTTATATTGTCAACGCCATTTGAAGAATTGTTGAACTAAAGTTATGTGTTGAGAAATGTCCCAATCATGGTGAATGGGAAGGAGTAGATGATGGATTTCATAACACTGAATACCCACAAACTTGATGTCATACTAGGAATAGAATGATTATTATGGTATAAGGTTTCAATCACTGGCTACGTTAAGGTGGTATTTGAACCTTCAAATGAAACCCTTTTTCGCCTTGTTGAGGTAAAGGTAGAACTTTTCATATCGATATTATCAGTGATGAAGGCTCGTCAATTGATGAATAAGAGTTATTAGGCATACCTAGTTGCAATAATTGAAGTGTTTAAGGTGAATACTTCTCTCGAACAAATTTCAGTTATTCGAGAATGACTAAAGATTTCTCAGAAGATCTTTGTGATTTATCACCTAAAAGAGAGATTGAATTCGTCATCGATTAAGTGCGCAACTCTAGTATCCAAGGTATAATATCGGATGGCTCCTTTGTAACTTAAAAGTGCTCAAAGTGCAACTATAGAATCTCATGGACAAAGGTTTTGTTCGACCTAGCTTTTTGCCATGGTGTGCTCAGGAGCTATACATGAAGAAGAAAGATGGTTTTATGAGACCTTGCATAATTGATTTTAGACATGGCAAAACCAATTTTATGAAGTTATGATGAGATGTTGAGATTATGAGTGATATGATTTTATTGAGACTTCTATGAGAAAAAAATTATGAAATTTGAGATTTAAAAATTTGATTCTTAATTATTGGGAATTAAGGAATGGATATTGTGTTTGAGTAAGTGAATTATTCATCTATTTTGAGAGAAATTTATAATGTTGTTTGGTCTTGTAATTAAGAAATTTTGGGATTATGATTCCTGTCATATATTTATAAGTATGACTAATGGGTGGTCATTTGAGCCAATTAATGTGTTGAAGGAAGTGAGATATTGATATTGGAAACTATGATTTGAAATTGTTATATTGAGGAATTAATAATTGGTTTTCTGGGATATCAAGGTATACATGAAGTTACGTGATGACTTGATGCGTATATTGGGAAATGTCAAGTCATATTTTGAAAAGATGAGTGAAGACAAATATTATGGCATTATTGGAAAGAATTTTAATTATTCTTAGGAACTTATTGATTATTAGTGAGAAATGATCACTTATATTGGAGAATATTATAAATTATGATGGTAAGTGATAATACTGTTGATTTATTTTGGAAATTGATTGGTAGATGATGTGTTAAAGATTTGGTTATTTACATGCAATATGATTATTTGGGAAAGTCAGTTATCATCTAACTCACTCACCCAATCCCTTATTTATTCATTTTTTCCCTTCTCCCTTCTTAATTTTTTTAATATCGATAAAATAAATAAATATTTTTTTTTCTATTTAAAAATAAGTATTTATCATATTTTTGGACATAACTAGAAATTAGCACATTCATTGTGGTAATAATAAGTAGTTAATTTTAACATGTATATGTGTCATTCAACATCTAATTTTTTTGTCCATGTGGCTAGCTAAGTTTAACAAATTCAATGCGGATCCCCCCCCCCCCCCCCCCCCCAAGCCCCCGCAAAAAAAAATTCTCTTCATCCCTCTCCAAGGTTCTCTAACCTAGAAGGACCTAACTACTACAATTCTATGTTATCCTAAAACAATAATGTCCGACATTAGCGAGACTTTTGCGTCCTTGACTTTTTAATAGATAAGACATCCAAGTGACCTAATCATCCTATCGCTACTGCACTTCCTAATTAATTAAATATAGGTCAGTGAAGATGATCAAATACCCGTAAAAGGGTATTGCCAGTCCATACACAAGGTGGGCCCCTACTGTATATTGGGGGGGGGGGGGGGGGGGGGGGCTTCACCCCCATATGTTGACGGGCAATACCCGTTACAGGCAACAAGGCCTAACTATACAGGTCATTCTTTCGTTATTCAGGTACTTTTTAACAAGTTAGATTAGCAACTCCAATAACTTTGTCATGTAAATACTTAGGTCGAGCTTGATAATAATGATATTTGTATCAAATACTAATATATTAGTATAGTTTTAATAATAAGCCTTGTTTGATTTTCATTAAAGTTTTCTCATTTTTCTACAGTATTAATTTCAACTATCCATTAAAAGTCAAGCCTACAATATTTGACTTTTCAACTAAATTTCAACTATCAATTCTCCAATAAACAACTATTTATTTCAAAAAAAAACTTATCTTAACTAGAACACATAATGAATATTCTTTCAATATATATGGGTTCAGTAGAGATTAATAACCTGATTTGTCACTGAACTTTGCAAAAAGTTTTTAAGGAGTCACTAAACTTCAAAATTTTTCGTTAGTAACTGAAATTTACAAATTGTATTCTCATCCATCACTCAATGATTAACGAGATTCTTTTTTGTAAAGTTCAGTGACTAATGGAGAAACTTTTAAAGTTCAATTATTAACGATGAAACATTTGAAGTTCAGTGACCCTCCAGAAACTTCACGCAAAGCTCATTGATCAATCAAGTAATTAGCTCTCATTTTTGTCAATCTTCATTTTTTTTGTCTTTATTTTTTATTTATTTATTTATTTTATTACTCCAACCCCACAATTTTATTCTCTCTAGCGACGCCAAACTTAAAAACGGATTGTCTTTTTATCTCGAGTGTAACTGGCAAGATATTGATCTCAAAGGCAAACATGTAACCAAAAAGAAGGTGAAACAAGAATAAGTAGCATTGCTTTGATCTTTCCTTGAATTCAGGGGGCTCACATATATGTAATTGAATTTGATTTCTAGTCTAACCTTCTTTTTGGTTAACTCTATAAGCGTATGACAATTCCCTGATTGCTTCAACTTCGATTGTCTTTAACATTAAAGATGTCAGCAGACAATCTTGTCGGTTACCTAGAGATGAAAACATTATTTTTTCTAAGTTGGACGATGCTAGAGATAATAAAATTATGAGGTGGGAGTACAAAAAAAGAAAGAAAAACAAAAATTAAATAAAGATTGATAAAATTTAGTTAATTACTTGATTTGTCACTGTACTTAGCCTAAAGTTTGCAGGGGTCACTGGACTTTGTGTAAGGTCATTCATGTAGTCACTAAACTTCAAAAAATATTTGGACAGTCACACTTAACTTATTTATCTAACTGGTCACTGAATTTTGCAAAAATATTTTTTATGGGTCATTGAACTTCAAAAGTTTCCTTGTCAATTACTGAACTTTACAAAATGTAATCCTATCCATCACTCAGTGGTTAACGAGATTACCTTTTGTAAAGTTTGGTGACTAACGGGAAAATCTTTGAAGTTCAGTAACCCATGAAAATATTTCTTAAAATTTAGTGACTAATCAAATAACTAACTCGGGTTAGTAGTGATGAATTTGAAAGTAAATTGGGCCATTTTCTTTGAATGTGTTTTTTGCCTACTCATTAATGCCATAAACTTGGCCCAAATTATTGGGGTTGATTTTTTTCAAGTTAAGTACACAAATACAAAATTTTAAGGAGCTTATTTTTAAATATCAAGCATTTTAAATGATATTTTAAGAATATAATATATGCATCCGTTTGGTAAAAAAAATCTTTTTTATTTATAAACATGCTTAGAAATAATACAATTTTCCAAACAACTTTTTAACCACACATATTTTCTCTCTCCAATTTTCAACAATTACTTTTTACCTCAAAATCATAAACAAACAAGTTTATAAACTAAACAGTGTTACCAAACGAAGTGTGCGCAGTGGTAATCAAGCAATCATATTGACAATTTGTAATTAATTACAATTACAACTTAGTTTCAGTTTTATAATCAATTACAAATGTAACTAACTAATTAATTACAATATTAAGTTCCAATTGTAATTAATCAATTACGATTGTGACTTAACTACAATTGCGACTTAATTACAATAATATGTAATGATTTACAATTTATAATTAATTACAATTGTAACTTAATTTCAATTTTACAATTAATTACAATTGTAACTTAATTGTATATTACAAGTCACTTGAAATTTCATTTTTTTAAAAATTAATTGAATTAGTTAAAAATCTTAAGGAATAACAGTTTGTAATTAATTACAATTGTAATTTTATTTCGATTTACAATCATTTCCTTTCATTCAATCCATTCTTGCATTCTCTTTCTGGCACCCTCTGGAGAAATATATATTCCACTGATCCACAAATTTAAAACAAGCCTTACACATAAGAAATCCATACGACTTAATAATTGAACTGGCACTGCACTAAAAAATCACTTGTAAACAAAACATAAATAATAGCATATTAACTGCAGAACAAACATGGAGGTGATACCATTCAATTTAATCAAATACATACGAATGAACTTCATTCAATCCATTCTTGCATTCTCTCTCTGGTGTTACCATAGTTGCGATATGGAAGATAGTGCTGAAACATTCCCATCTTCAACTTGAATGAAGTTGAGGAGCTTCTGTCACGACCCCAAAATTTAGACTAATTTTTCTTTTTTTTGCTAATAGCTACTAATAGCATAAAATGAACTGAAAACATAGCTATAGGTAGCTATTAGTAGCGTACTTTAAAAAACAGGGCATATTTGATACATTTACTAAAAACTCTTTCTAAACTTGTTTAGAATCATTTTAGTTGTTTCAAACAATAAGTTTACCCTGTTAAACATTTAGGATCATCATTTCTACTTTAATTTTGACATTTTGTAACAACATAGTTAAAAACAATTTCAATATTTCATAAGAATAATCTTTAAACATCAAGCGAAACTTTAAAATATAAGGCTCATTTAATTTCATAAAAATCTACTTATACATCTTAAAATAGAGACCCGGATAGTATTTAGCTCTTAAATACTAGAAGAATAAAAATTTCATTCTAAAATAGTTTTAAGTACAAAAGGACTAAATCTTTTTTCTCTTTTGATTATCAATAAGTACTCTTCATTCTAGGTCAGCATCCTACATAGGAAATCCACACTACACAAATCACTTCAACTTTGGAGCTTTCCCGTTGTTGGATGAAGCACCCTTGATGAGTGGGCACTGCAACACCTCTCAATTTAGCATGCCCATAAATTTTGCAGCTAGTATGATTATTAGTATGGTTAAGTCTTTAAATTATTTAGTTACTGAAAAATTCTTGTTTTTCGTGTGTTTGTTTCGCAGAGTTCTTTGGGTTTTTGCAGAGACTTTCGCGTCCTTGACTTTTTAATAGTTAAGACATCCAAGTGACCTAATCATCCTATCGCGACTACAATTCCTAATTCTATAAATATAGGTCATTGAAGATGATCAAACACCCATAACGGGTATTGCCCGTCCATACACAAGGTGGGCCCCAATGTATGTGGGGGACCCACCCCCATTTGACGGGCAATGCCTGTTACGGGCAACAGAGCCTAACCGCACAGGTCATTCTTTCGTTATTTAGGTACGTTTTGACAAGTTTGATTAGCGACTCCAATAACTTTGTCATGTAAATACTTAGGTCGAGTTTGATAATAATGATATTTGTATCAAATACTAATATATTAGTATAGTTTTAATAATAAGCCCTTGTTTGGTTTTCATTAAAGTTTTCTCATTTTTCTACAGTACTCAATTTCAACTATCAATTAAAAGTTAAGCCTACAATATTTGTCTTTTCAACTAAATTTCAACCATTAATTCTCCTAAAAATCACTATTCATTTCAAAAAAACTCATTTTAACTAGAATCGAACACATAATAAATATTCTTTCAATATTGATGCGTGTCGCAATGCACCAAAATAATAAATAATTCCTTACTCGTTAAATATTAATTAATAATGTAGTAGCGAGAGTAAGGGTCGATCCCACGAGGAACGGAAACTAATTTTAGTTGTTCGATCAATTAGAATGGAATGGGGGGTTTTGTTGTTTGAATTGCTTGAATGAAAACTATGCATAAAAATAAACAATTAAATATGACTAAAGAAATAATATGAGAGGAAATCTTGTTCTCGGGTTCGGTTGTATCCTTAATTAATGTTATACTTTTCCTTGTAACGTGTTTCTATTCCTAATTCAATTATCAATCATAAATAATCAACAAGCTCTGATTATCTAAATTCTTCCTTATGTGTATTGATTCAAAACAAGCTCTTTGAACCAATTCTAGCCATGGACAATCCTAAACAAGCTCTTAGGATTTAATGCACGACTAGTATGAAAATTTAGAAGAATAGATTGAATTGGATTGTTAATTACACAAGCTCGAATTAATCAATCCAAGTTGAATTATTACTAAACCTGCACGATATTTATTTGCTATTAAAGTAAAGATTCAATGACAATTACGGATCAAGAATCTAAACATAGCATATTCATGAATCCAAAGATCAATAATCCAATTTGCCAAATTAAACTATTAATCAAATAAACTCAATTTAACATTCAAAACATAATAATCCAACAATTGAAATAAAGGAATAAATTCACGCTACTAATTTGTAGGAAAAGAAAATAACATAATTAAATTGACACAACTTCTCCTTTGAACAAGATATGGAATTTAGCCTAGCATGGTTGTGGTAGATTCTTCAAATTGCTTCATGAATTCCATTGTTGTTGTGTTCCTGCGCTTGAAAATCTCCCAAGAATGCTCTATATTTTGCTCAATGTTTTTTCTCTTTCACAATAATAAAAGTCTCTTTTTCTTGTCATGAAACTCCCTTTTTATAGCTCCAATTTCGTGCCCTAACTTTGGGAGCAAGAAATCCCAAATTTATGGAAAGAATTAAAATATGGAAATTTTGACTGGAATAGTTAAGGCCGTGATTTCTGATTTACGGCCGTAACACGGCTTCTGCATATTTTCCAAAGTTGACGTTACGGCCGTGACTTTCTGATTTACGGCCGTAACACGATTTCTGAACATTTTTCTTCTTTTGAAGGTTACGGCCGTAACATTTCTTTTACGGCCGTAACTATGTTTCTGCTTATTTTCTTTTTGATTCAACATTCTTTCACGGCCGTGACATGGTTTTCTTACGGCCGTAAATTTATTTGCGCCTAAGTCCCCAAACTTCAGTTTTAAGCGCATTTTGGTCCTTTTTCCTTCTTTTCTCCTATTTTAGGATCCTATTCAACATGAAACACAACATGCATTATTAATACTTAGATAGAATCCCATTATGATTTATTCAAGGATATAAGTGCATAAAATAAACGTAAATATCACACTTATCAAATATCGATGGGTTTATTAGAGATTAATTACCTGATTTGTCACTGAACTTTGCAAAAAGTTTTCAGGGAGTCACTAAACTTAAAATCTTTCGTAAGTAACTGAAAGTGACCTAAATAATAATAATAAGAAATACCCAACATATTTCTCAATTACACATTACATAAAATATAATATCGTGTATGAAGTGTGATTATACCCTAATGTAGTAGTGAAGATTGGAGAGAGTAGCAAGAATGGTAACTAATATGACTCAAAACGTGCCAATCAGCTCAGCTGGTGAAATTCATAATTTAATTTAGGATTATGCTACAGTGACCCCTGTATGGACATGATCTGTTCATGTAGCACGACTCTTTAATTTACGAAATCGTAAGCCTAATTATCATATTTGTATAGAAGCATACTCAGGCCTTGAGCTCATTTTAACCATGTATTTTTATGAGGTCTATCATTTTCATACTTTTCAACTACACATTCCATCAAAAAAAATTTCTAGGTACCAAACAGGTTCTTAGACTAACCAATGGAACTGAATCTCCATAGGGAATCCACACTACACAAATTACTGCTCCATTGCCTATAAAAAGATATATGAAATATCTGTGAACCATATGGTCTAGTGAATAAAACTTGATGCATGTAATAAAAGGTTAATTTTAACATAAAGTGTATGAAGTCATATAAGCATCCATCATTCTCATTTTTTTCTTGTTAAACTTTCACATTTTCATGAATGAATATAAATCATATACTTTACCTCTTAATTTCGACATTATCTCTCATAGAAGTGAATGAAATCACAACCACATTAACATATAATTGGATAATTTTACTCATATCAGAGTCACAATATTTACTTCCATATAACTAAATTCAAGCAATCAATATCATATTTATGACATGAATGTAATGCATGAAGTGATATGCATGAGTGATAATGTTTTTCCCTTTCTCATGCTTTCTTTCTTTCTTCTCTTTCTTTTCTTTCTTTCATTCTTCTTTTCTTTCTTTGAAAAGTGGTATGCATGAAAGATAAAGATGCTTCACTTTTCTCATACTTTCTTTGTCTTTTATTTTAGGGGTTTTTCCCATATTAGGGTCGTGCATTGCACGTATCATATGTGTACCTACGACACAAAGTCACCATTCATAAATAGTTGGCGTGCTCTTACGTCTCCAAGTACAAAAGACTTGGCCTTCATTCCTTTGGACTTGTTAGCATAAAAAGAGACACTTACCCCCGAAGGGTGCCTCGTGAGATACTTATCCCCGAAGGGTATCTCACAACCTATGACCAATTAGGGACTTTTTTCGTAGATGCAACGACCTAAATAGAGACTTCTTAATTCGTGAACATTTCTTGACAACATCAATTTTCTCTTGAATGCTTAAATGATCACAAATGCTTATGATGTCATGATGCACATGAAACATCAATAATCATGTAAATCTTACTTGAAGGGTCATGCATATAATTATCTCTTCATATGTAGCTTGATAATTTGCACATACTCATTCATTCAAGTATGAAAAACAATTTGCACATGACTTTCATTTGAGACATCAAGATCATACTCTCATCACATAAAGAGTCTTCACATAATCAAAACTATAACACTAAAGTGATATGTCTAAGTACACAATTTCACCAAATCATTTTAATCCTCATCTTAACATACTTCTTCCTCATATATGTTAGACATATAGCATATCTTAAATTATGATAAGATTTATTTATCAATTCCAATAGCGTTTAGTCTCAAGTTCCCCTTTTAAACACATACAGAGGAACATTTTAGTTAAGTAATTCCACCAGCCTTGTAAATTACATTTGGAATTTATTAACACATTTCTAATCATGTGTACCAATCATAGATCATCACTTAAGATAATAACAAGTTTTAGACATAAAATCCCCCATCCTTAATTCTTAAAGTCTAGTTTTAAACACTTGTAAAGTGTAGCTTTACTTGAGGATTTCCAACATATTTTAAAAGTACATTATATACCTCTTATCATGCTTTTAATAACGTGTATTGAACATAAAACATAACTTAGGCCTTTAACAATTTTTAATCACCTAGTCCAACAACATTGCACATCAAAATCTACTTCTAAACACTTGCAAAATGATAACTTTGAAAGAGAATTCCTTGAAAAATCTCAAAGCCTATTTATGACATCTTAACACGCTCTTAATCTTGTGTTTTGAACATAAAACAAAACCTAAGCTAATGGAAAGTCTTAGACATAAAGTCCAACATCAATTAGCATCAAATTTCCAAGTTTCAACACTTACAAATTGGTCTTTTATGTGTAGAACTCCACCAAATTTTTAAACTGCTTTTGATGCTTATTTACACCCTTCTAATCATGGGTATTGAACTTACAATGTAACTTAAACTAGTAACATGTTTTAGACATAAAGTCCAAAAACTTTTAATCTCAAAATCTAGCTTTAAAACAATTGTAAATTACCATTTTAAACAAATAATTTCAGCAAATTTTGAAGACACTTTTTAGACATCTTAGCATACTTTGAAACATGAATTTTGAATATAGAATATAACCTAAACTAGTATTAATCTTTAGTCATAAGATTAACAACTCTTTAGCCTCAAAACCCCTTTCAAAGACTTCCTTTACTCCTTGATGAGTTCCGGAGTAGCTTGAAGAACGTTGACCAGTTGCACGTGCCCGCGGGACCAATAACGAGGTAAATAGCCAAAAGAATTAAGCAGGCAATGCAAGGATTCATGCAAGCGTGGATGGATGAGTGTTCGAGTGCAAATACATCATTTACGTTGCATAACAAAGTGGAAGAGGAATCAAAGTTGTTACAATGCATTTGGATCAAAGAACAACAACAAAAAAGGACAGAAGCATTCTCACGGCCGTAACACCCACTTTTACGGCCGTAAAATGAACAGGGCAAATTTGGACAGAAAGGTAATCACGGCCGTAACATCATCAACACAAAATTATGCAGAAAAGGACTTACGACCGTAATACAAATCCTCACGACCGTAAATAAAGTTTAGTAGCTTTTATTTTTTTATTCAGAGAGTCGATTACGGCCGTATATAAATTTGTCACGGCCGTAACATATGTTTTTAATTTTTAATCCGTAGCTTACTTACGGCCGTAAACTCATAAGTCACGGCCGTAACTTAGGCACTGAAATTTAGGATAATGTTAGGCGGTTTAGTTTATTTGCAATTCTAGTTATTTTTGGTTACTTTATTTTGTTAGCCTATTTATATGGCTTTATTCAGCATTGTAAACAACAACTTTTATTCTTGAGATTAATGATATTGAAGGTGAGATATTCCCTTAATTTTCTTTTTATTCTCGTTGAACAAATTGAACTTATCAAAGGATTTGACAACCTTTGTGGCGTTCCCCCTTTGTGGTTCTTATCTCCGCATCGTAATGGATTTTGGATTTAATATACCCATAGTTCTTGCGTCGTGAGGTCGGGGTTGCATTGTTACCGTCTATTATCTTGGATTTTAGAGCTTTCCGACGTTTAATTCCGCGTGTTCTTGGTGATCCCCATATCGGATCACATTATCTGGTATCAGAGCCTGTCTCTAAATCCGAATATTTAGTATTCCAGTTCTTTTTCTTTTATTTCCAGTTATTTTCCTTTAAAAAAAAGTGCTGTTGATTTGAACAAGAATCAAGAAATCTTGGAAAAAAATAATCTTTGGCAAATCTTTCCAACAGTTCTTGTTTCCATTAAATTCCTTATTCTTAATTCCATAAAACTTCTTCTTGCAATAAAATTCTTGTTTCCATAATTCCTTCTTCAAATTTCCTAATTCCATCAACTTTCCTTGTTTGCACTTTGGGGTTTATTCCATAAAGACCAAATTCGTGACTAGTTTGGTGGGTTCTTTGAGAACGTGGGAAAAAGGGAATAGAGAGAAAAAAGGCAGAGTGGTGAGATTAATAGAGGGAAAAGCCAATTTGAGTGATACACGAGTGTTAAAACACGTGGGGATCTTTATTTAATTTTTTTCTCTTTTCTATAATACTAACCATGTCACAGAAGGAAGTCTCGTCGACGGAAAAGGATCTTCAAGACTTTAAAATGCTTGCAATGATGGAGGAACAATTTGCAAAATTGGAGGCTAGGTTGGATGCAAAGTTGGAAGCAAAACTTGGTCCACAATCTGGCGTGAATGTGGAAAGGGCTAATAATCCGAGGGAGACACGTGGTGCGAGAATTGCTCAACCACGTCAGGAACAACCGCGCAATTTCCCTAATTTACGGAGGCCACTAAGGTATGACTTCAACCCACAATTTAGAGCTAGGAATGAACGTGTTGAGGTTGTTGATATTGATGAAGATAGTTGTGAATTGTCTATTACTAGTGTTGGTAGGAGACGAGATCGGGGAGAAAGACGTGATAGGGGATATAGGCGTGATCGCAGGGATGATGTAGATGGGCATGTTGGTAATATAAAAATGTCCATTCCCTCGTTTCAAGGTAAAAGTAATCCGGACGTTTATTTTGAATAGGAAAAGAGGGTAGAATTGATTTTCGATTGTCATAATTATTCCGAATCTAAAAAGGTTAAATTGGCAGTCGTAGAATTTACTGATTATGCTATAGTATGGTGGGATCAATTGGTAACTAGTAAAAGGAGAAATGGGGAGAGGCCTATTGAAACTTGGGATGAGTTGAAGACCCTTATGAGAAAACGATTTGTGCCTGGACATTACTATAGGGATCTCTACCAAAAACTACAAACCCTTTCCCAGGGTAGTAAGAGTGTGGAGGATTACCATAGGGAGATGGAGGTTGCCATGATTAGGGCTGATATAGAGGAAGACCCGGAGGCAACCATGGCTATATTTTTAAATGGATTAAATCGAGATATTGCTAATGTCATTGAATTGCAGCATTATATCGATTTGGAGGAGATGCTTCACATGACCATGAAAGTAGAACGACAGTTAAAAAGGAAGGGAACTTCAAAATTCTCTACATGTTTCAATTCTTTTGGAAAGTCTACATGGAGTGGGACTTCTAAAAATGAAGGGGTTGTACAGAAAAATAAATTTGAGGCACCGAAGGGAAAAGTAGAGCCACCCAACAAAGGTAAAATTGATTCTGATTCTCAAACTCCTAGGACTAGAGATATTCGTTGCTTTAAATGTTCCGGCTTAGGACATATTTCTTCACAATGTCCAAATAAGCGAATATTGGTTATGCGTGATGGGGTATTAAGTTCGGAGGATGAGAAAGAGGAAGAAGTGGGGGATGAGTATAAGGATATGCCAGCTCTAGAGGATGTTAGTGAAAATGATGATGGGGATTATGCAGTAGCCAAATCACTTGTCACTATGAGAGCCCTTAGTACTCAAGTTAAGGTGGAAGAGTCGGGAAATATATTTCGTACTAGGTGCTTTGTGAATAACAAGATGTGTAGTTTGATAATAGATGGTGGTAGTTGTGCGAATGTTGCTAGCACTACTCTAGCGGAGAAATTGTGGCTACCTATACTAAAACACCCTAGGCCATATAAGCTACAGTGGTTAAATGAATCGGGTGAGAGTAAGGTAAATAAACAAGTGGTAGTTGATTTGGCGATTGGGAAGTATGAAGATAGGGTGGTTTGTGATGTGGTACCCATGCATGCGGGGCACATCTTGTTGGGCAGGCCATGGCAATTCGATAGGAAGGTTATTCATGATGGCTTTAAAAATAGGTATACCTTCACTAAGGATGGGAAAAATTTCAAACTAATGCCGTTGTCACCTAAAGAGGTCTATGAAGACCAATTGAAATTAAAAAGTGAGCAAGAGAGAAAGAGGGTCGGGACCACGATCTCAAAAAAAGGAGAATTGAGTGAACAGAAGAGGGTCGGGACCACGATCCCGGAAAAAGGAGAGTTGTGTGAAAAATAGAGAGTTGGGACCACGATCCCAGAAAAAGGAGAGGGTGTGAAGAGTGCCAATAAAAGTAAAAGAGAGAAAACAAAAGTGAGCTTCTACGCAAAACAGAGTGATATCACCAAAGCTATTTCTACAAATAAACCTGTGATTTTACTAATGTACAAGGAATCTCTCCTTGTACTTGATGAAGCTAACCACTCCCTCCCCAGTTTAGCTGTGTCTCTTTTGCAGGAATTTGCAGATTTATTTCCCGAGGAAACTCCTAGTGGGCTGCCACCAATTCGAGGGATTGAACACCAGATTGACTTCGTACCAGGAGCAGTCATCCCAAACAGGCCAGCTTATAGGAGCAATCCCGAAGAGACCAAAGAGCTACGAAAGCAGGTTGAAGAGCTGCTGAAAAAAGGGCTATGCTCGGGAAAGCATGAGCCCATATGCAGTACCAGTTCTGTTGGTACCTAAAAAGGATGAGACTTGGAGGATGTGCGTGGATTGTAGAGCAGTCAACAATATTACGGTAAAGTATCGCCATCCCATACCTAGACTTGATGACATGCTTGATGAACTTTATGGTGCTAGTATGTTTAGTAAAATAGACCTTAAGAGTGGTTATTACCAAATTCGTATGAAAGAATGTGATGAATGGAAAACCGCCTTCAAAACCAAATATGGTTTATATGAATGGATGGTTATGTCGTTCGGCCTCTCAAATGCACCTAGCACTTTTATGAGATTAATGAATCATGTCTTGCGTGCTTACATTGGTAAATTCGTTGTGGTATACTTTGATGACATTTTGGTATATAGTAAGAACTTAAGTGATCACATTGAACATTTAAGATCTGTTTTGGAAGTTTTGAAAACTGAAAAACTATATGCTAATTTTAAAAAGTGTACTTTTTGCATGGAAAAGGTAATTTTTCTTGGTTTTGTCGTTAGTACTAATGGTGTTGAGGTAGATGAGGAAAAAATTCGTGCTATTAAAGAATGACCAACTCCCAAAAGTATTACGGAGGTTAGAAGCTTCCACGGGTTGGCTGGGTTTTATAGGAGATTTGTTAAAGATTTTAGCACACTTGCAGCACCACTCACAGAAATAGTCAAGAAAAGTGTAGGATTCCATTGGGGGGAAGTACAAAAAAATGCTTTTAAAATGCTTAAGGATAGGTTATGTTCTGCACCGGTTTTAGCTTTACCTAACTTTAACCAAACCTTTGAGATTGAATGTGATGCATCAGGAATAGGGATTGGAGCTGTTCTTATGCAGGAAAAAAGGCCGATTGCATTTTTCAGTGAAAAGCTGAGTGGGGCAGTTTTGAATTATCCTACCTACGACAAGGAGCTTTATGCTCTTATTCGTGCCTTGGAGACATGGCAGCACTATTTGTGGCCAAAGGAATTCGTCATACACACTGACCACGAGTCACTGAAACACCCCTAGGGACAAGGTAAACTAAACAAAAGACACGCCAGTTGGATGAAATTCATTGAGACTTTTCCATACGTCATTCGCTATAAGCAAGGTAAGGAGAATGTGGTAGCAGATGCCTTTTTTCGCAGGTACGTACTTTTAAATTCTTTAAATTCGAAGTTGCTTGGGTTTGAATATATAAGAGGTATGTATACTGATGACCCTGAATTTTATACCATTTATGCTTCATGTGAAAAAGGTGCAATTGATAAATTTTATAGGCATGATGGCTATTTGTTTAGGGAAAGTAAACTTTGTGTGCCTAATTGTTCTATGCGTGAATTGCTAGTGCGTGAGGCTCATGGTGGGGGGGGGGGGTTAATGGGACACTTTGGTGTTATTAAGACTTTAGAAATTTTACAAGAGCACTTTTATTGGCCCAAAATGAAAAGTGATGTTCACCATATTTGTGAAAGATGCATAACTTGTAAACAATCTAAGTCTAGAGTCTTACCACAAGGTTTATATACACCTTTGCCCGTACCTAATGAACATTGGGTAGATATATCCATGGATTTTGTGTTAGGTCTTCTTAGGACAAAAAAATGTAGAGACTCGATATTTGTGGTGGTAGACAGGTTTAGCAAAATGACGCATTTTATTCCTTATAATAAAACTGATGACGCAACAAACATAGCTGACCTATTCTTTAGAGAGGTTGTAAGACTCCATGGGGTACCTAGGAGTATTGTGTCTGATAGAGATGTTAAGTTCCTAAGCTACTTTTGGAAAGTCTTGTGGGGGGAAAATGGGTACTAAATTGTTATTTTCTACTACATGTCATCCGCAAACTGATGGTCAAACCGAGGTAGTTAATAGGACATTAATCCAACTTTTGCGCACTATAATAAATAAGAATTTAAAAAGTTGGTAGGAATGTTTTCCATTTGTGGAATTTGCTTATAATCGATCTGTGCATTCTACTACTTCATGTTCACCTTTTGAAGTTGGTTATGGTTTCAACCCGCTAACTCCTCTTGATTTGATTCCTTTACCTGTAGATGAAAGGAGCAGTTTGGACGGGGCGAAAAAGGCTAAGCTTGTGAAAGAACTTCATGAGAGGGTGAAAGGGCAAATTGAAAAGAAAAATGAGCGTTATGCGACTCATGCCAACAAAGGAAGGAGGCAAGCAACGTTCGAGCCGGGTGATTGGGTGTGGGTGCACTTGCGAAAGGAGCGATTCCCAACCAAAAGGAAGTCTAATTTGCATCCAAGAGGCAATGGACCTTTTCAAATCATTGAAAAGATAAATGAGAATGCATATAAGCTCGATCTTCCAGGTGAGTATAATGTGTCTGCTTCTTTTAATGTTGCTGATCTTTCTCTGTTTGATGCAGGTGATGATTCGAGGACGAATCCTTTTCAACAGGGAGGGGACGATGAGTTCCGGAGTAGCTCGAAGAACGTTGACCCGTTGCACGTGCCCGCGGGACCAATAACGAGGCAAAGAGCCAAAAGAATCAAGCAGGCAATGCAATGATTCATGCAAGCGTGGATGGATGAGTGTTCGAGTGCAAAGACATCATTTACGTTGCATAACAAAGTGGAAGATAAACCAAAGTTGTTACAATGCATTTGGATCAAAGAACAACAACAAAAAAGGGCAGAAGCATTCTCACGGCCGTAACACCCACTTTTACGGCCGTAAAATGAACAGGGCAAATTTGGACAGAAAGGCAATCACGGCCGTAACATCATCAACACAAAATTATGCAGAAGAGGACTTACGACCTTAATACAAATCCTCACGGCCATAAATAAAGTTTAGTAGCTTTTATTTTTTATTCAGAGAGTCGATTACGGCCGTATATAAATTTGTCACGGCCGTAACATATGTTTTTAATTTTTAATCCGTAGCTTACTTACGTCCGTAAACTCATAAGTCACAGCCGTAACTTAGGCACCGAAATTTAGGATAATGTTAGGCGGTTTAGTTTATTTGCAATTCTAGTTATTTTTGGTTACTTTATTTTGTTAGTCTATTTATATGGCTTTATTTAGCATTGTAAACAACAACTTTTATTCTTGAGATTAATGATATTGAAGGTGAGATATTCCCTTAATTTTCTTCTTGTTCTCGTTGAACAAATTGAACTTATCAAAGGATTTGACAACCTTTGTGGCGTTCCCCCTTTGTGGTTCTTATCTCCGCATCGTAACGAGTTTTGGGTTTAATATACCCATAGTTCTTGCATCGTGAGGTCGGGGTTGCATTGTTACCGTCTATTATCTTGGATTTTAGAGCTTTCAGGCGTTTAATTCCGCGTGTTCTTGGTGATCCCCATATCGGATCACATAACTCCTTCCAAAAGTTTTAGATTTATTCAACTCAACAAGATCAACTATAAGGCTAATTTTTAATACTTGCAACTTCGTAAGCAAGATAAATCATTAAATAGATCACAATTAATGTTCAAATCTCATTTAATTTCTTAATCTATAACTCCACTTAGAAATCATATTTCAAACATGAATAAATCCATCAATAAGTGATGATTTGAGGCTATTAAACATTAAAAACAGCACTTAAAAGATCAAGGACAACACTTAAACTTCATGCCTAGCTTAAATTCTAATACTTCCTAACCTTCATCCGACAATTTCTCTGCTTATAATCATGTTCAAAATATATTTAATGGTCATTATCATCCTTAAAACATAATTCACAACATCTAAAAGATAGCACATCAACATAACTCGACAAAATCATTTTGTTGCTTTACTCAAACATTTTATCAAACACTTAAAAGATAATTGTGTTCTTAACTTTCAATCTTAAACATAGGTTATCCAATCAATCATAATCAATAAGAAACATATTAGAATTTGGAATTTAAGGATAATACTTCAACTCCATATGAAAAACTGAAGTCAATATTACACAAATCAAGTTTCACTCACCTCTTGAATCTAAAAAGGAAAAAATCATGCTTTCGAGAAGTCAAGAATCAAACCAAGCTTCTCCTATTTCTTCCCCTCTCTTTCCTTAATATTTTCCTCCTCCTTTTCTTCTCCTAAATTTCGTCCAGTAGCTGTTCACTGCCTCCCTTCTTGGTTTCTCTCTTCGTCTCCACCGAATTGTGTAAGAAATTGGGTTTTCGTGATTCCTAGAACCAGTTGTTTCAATAATCTTCATTTTTAATAATTTCAAACTTGAATAATCAATCCAAAATCTCAATTTAAACTTTAAACTTGAAGAAGGAACTCAAAATCCAAGCTTAAGACAATCCTTTTCAACAAAAATCCATCAATTAAGTGATTATTGTGAAATATTATGAGAATAAGAGATTTGTGGAATTACAAAGATTGTGAAATGATTATTTATGAAAAGTAATGTGATATTGAAATCCACAAAAAATGACCCATGATTATATACTTCTTCTAGTTCATGGAGGGGCTTTGACCTTGTTCTATATTGCACTGAGGGATCATGACCGGGTATAATATTACCCTTAGGATGTCTAACCGTGTATGATATAGTTCACTGGTCATAGCCGTGTTCTAGAATTGATTATCATTAGATGTCTTTGAGACTAGCCAATGAGGCAGACTAGATTACACATTATATTTGGTGGGTACATTTTGGTGAGATTTGTTAGGGTATGGCCAGACGTAGAGATTACAGATTATGCTGACAGTAAAATATTGATGATGTGATGTGATAAGATATGATGTTATTATGTGAATTGTCAAGATATGTAAACTTGATTTTCGATAAAAAATGTATAAATGAGAGAGAATGATTATTTTGGACATTCTCCACTCACTGAGCTATCAACTAATATATTTTCCCACCATTTTTCTTAATAGGTGACAATTGAGTTTTGAAAGCTTGAAAGCATGTTGATTTGGAGCCACGTCAGTAAGACATGTGTAGGTTATTGTTTCATTCAAAATTTAGCATTTAAATATTATTTTTTTGGGGCCCACATTATTTTGACAAAATGAGTTATTTTTCATTATTTAGCATATGATTGGTAGTAGATCACAGTCAGCCTTGGTGGTGGGTCCGACGTTTAGCTGAAATCCTTTATCGGCACACGTCATGTCTTGAATCCATTAGGGTGATTCGGGGCAGGTCGTGTCAGAATGGTATCAGAGCATGGTTTATAAAATCTTGAAATTATCATTGTTTATGCATTAGCATATCATGCATATGTAATATGGTGCACATGTCGTGGTGGCTGAAATCAAAGGCTCTCAAAGCATCCACAATTGATGTATTAACTTTTATTAGTTAAACACTACAATATAGACAATACAATAGATGTTAAGTACAACATCTACATGTTAACTTTAACTGTTATATGAGTGTCACATTGGATGCGTTAAATTTACTCATCAATATCTAAATTAACCAATCAATTACTATTTAATATTTTTCTCTCATGTTTTCTATATAGATTGCCATGTCACATGCTAAAATATTTGTTAACTTTAACAAACAAGTTATCAATACATCTAAACAGACTCCTTTAAAAAACATGCTAACATATCCAATGTTGGTATAAAAGTGACTATTAGTTAACATATGATAATAACACACACTTTAACACATCCGTTGTAGATGCTCTCAGCTCCGTCTTAAATTCAAATTATTACTCAAAGGTATGAGAGTTAAGATGTTGAAAGGATATTTTTAGTAGATTCATGAGCAATTAGTATGGGAAGATCTTATTTTCAATGACATGGTGGTTGAAAGAGATATTAGTCGCTAATAAGAGTACAACTTTGAGCAGAGTATCAATTTGGAGTTAGAGTTTTGATGATTTTGCAGATTGTTTGTTTGTGGACATTCAAAATGATGAAGTAAACAATCATGTATACATAGGAAATAAGAAGTTATTTCTTGCAGGATAAGTGTAGGCAGATGTTGAGATAATCATGTGAAGAATGTGAATTAGTTTTGGGAGTTAATTGATTATTAGAATTATTTGAGTTTGTGGTATGTTTTGGCTACTTATATGGAGATTGTTCTGAAATCATGATAGTTTATAAATGTAATAGATGATGAGATTCTTGCACATGATAAGATGATATTATGTTGAATGTTGATTGGTGGATAACAATATACTAGGTATATTACGCAGATATGGAATTGACGTTAATGTGACTTCTATCCTTGATTATTTTTGGGTTATTTTATTATAAGAGATGTAAGAAGAATAAGGATAGACTACACAATGACTACTTATGGTTAGGTAATTTGTTGCTTAAAGGAGTAAAGAATTGTAGAATTGAAGATTTGTTGACATTGAAAGATGCATATATGAAATTTTAGTGGTATATTGATATATGAAGGTTCATGTGGTAAACATGATGGTTATTATTTTGTGATCTTAAGGAAGTTGATGTGTTTGAATGTTAAGGTAATATGATATGATGATAAGTGACATTTTATTGCAAGTTAATGAATGTTATGACTGTCCTATTGAAGAGTAGCGTGATGATATATTTGAGTTATTAAGTTAATTAATCTTGTATTGATCATTTCTTGGATTTGTGTGAGATATGACTTACAGTTGGGAATATTTGTTTTTAGTCATAAGATAAGATGAGTTTATTTAAAAGTTTAGTGATGAAGTTTTGGTTACTTATTTGTACTTTTAGAAATGAGTAAGTATTCCATTTCATTGAGATCTACTTGCTATGGGGTATACATAGATACCATTGGGTTGATTAAAGCCTAAGATGATCATCATGGCGACCTTTACTTATTGTGTAATTGTATCTTTGTGTTACATAATCTTGATGAAGATTCTCCATTTGATTCTTGGAAGTCTTATTCATTGGTGATAGGCCAGTGACCTATAAAGGAGGTATAGAATTTCCATGGATTAAATGTTGCTATTGTTTCCATGTAGAATTCCTTTAAAATGTCTCCTTATTTAACTAGTAGGACATAAAGAGTATAAGTAATTATGCATTGGGAAGTAAGAGATTTTCTTTTTGGAAATCAGACCAGATTAAATTTTAAGGAAATATTTTATCTTGTTTTTAAATATGATTGGTGTTTTGATTTATGGTAGATTTATATCAGGATTTAAGAAATTTAAGAAGAATGATAAAGTTATAGATTGTGCTAAAGAGACATAATTAAGATACATGATTTAGAATTTAAAGGGTATGCTATCAATGGTTTGGTTGATTATTTATTTATCATTATCATTTGTGGAGTTGATTGTAAGGACTAGATAGAAATGATCATTTTGTGGTTATATGTGATGCTGGAAAATTTGGAGAATTTATTCTGTTGTGACTGAGGCAGCAAAGAAAAGTTATTTGATATTAAATATGTAACCATTGTTATGGAAAAGAATTTGATTAGAGGATAATTGAAAAGATGATATAATCTGAAATTTTGGAGAATATGGAAAGTAGTATTCTTGAACTTCAATTTATGAAATTAAAGAATTTCTCCAGGTTTGGGTATAATGAAAAGTTGGGAATATCTATTCTTGATCCTTATGATGATATTTAAAGCATGAGTTCAATATATTTATTGATTAGATCACGTTTGATTTATTTGGTATTCAAGAATGTGATCCTTATTATGAGGTGTAATACGAAGGTATCAGATTAAATTTATGCCCTAAGGTCACTAGTATTGTTAAAGAATTTTCAACTTGAAATTCTTGATAAGAGTCAACTTTGAAATCGATGCAAGATGAGAAAGATTGAGATCTATATTCAGTTAAATTTTATTGGAGAAATCATTTAGTGAAGAGGTAAATTGTGTATGTGAAGGTCATATATGTGTTCAATGTCTTCATATGGTTATAGCTTGATCAAGTGAATTTTTAGAACGAAATTCTTTGAAGGGGGTAAGATTGTGATATCCCAAATTTTTCGTTATTTAAAAGTTAAGAAATTATTTAGTCATAGTCAAATATTTAATTGGTTAGATCGAATAAGGACTTAAGTTGAATAAATGATTTTATTGGGGCTTAAGTTGAAATTATAAAAGCTTGAGGGTTGAGATGATAGAAAATAGAAATTTAAGGTTTAAGTTTACAATTGTTGAAAGTCAATGACTTAATGCTACATTATATTAAGATTGGGGGTTGAATTGTAATTATGCTATTGTTATCCAAATAACTTTAGAAGATAAGTATGTATCAATATCTCTTATTTTTGGAACCCAAAAGCTGGAACGAAACAGAGGCTGGAACACATGAGTGGGTTTAATGGTAGTGGGTTTCTAAGAATCTTTATATTTAACCCTTAGGTACAAGGTTCGAAACTCATGGAAGACAAAAATTCACTTCCTGAAAATGAGGCTGACAGTCCTTGAGGATCAGGACGACCAGGGGGGAGTAGAAAGACCATGAGTACGACACAGAGAATGCCCTAGCGAGGGTGCCGCGTCGTTACAAAAAAAAAAGAAAAAGATTGGGGCCTAATCTACCATTTTAATAAAATTGAAATTTAAAGAATTAGGACTTAAATAAAATTTTCAGAATAACAGGGGATTGATTTAAATATTTTAAAAACTATAGGGACTTGAACAATGACTTTGAAACTTAAGTTTTAAAGCATTCTAAAATTGGAGGCTGAAGTTTGTAAATTGAAAGTTGGGGACTAAGGGGCAATTTTTTGAAAATCAGATTTTTGTTTTATATCAAATCTCTCTCTCTCTCTCTCCTCTTTTCATAACATAGAAGAGAAGGCGAGATATGACGAGCGGAGCTCGTCCCCTTCTACGATTCGTGGTCGCCGGTTGGACGCCGGTGGTTGTACCGCCGTTACGAGGAGGCCGCAAGGCCGGTGGAGTGGTGGGTGAAAGGTGAAGGTTTGGGTAAGATTTTGGTGTAAAACCGAGGCTGGTGGTTTGAATTTGGGAATTCCATTTTTAGGCAAACGTCCAGTTGAGGTAAGTATCAGCTTTCTTGGCTCATTCTCTAGGTTCTTGTTGTGGTTTGGGTGTTGATTGGTGTGACTTTGGAGGTTTTGGAGATGGCTATGGAGATGGGCAGTGACGATTGACGGTGCGGCGAGGCTGCCATTTGGGATTGTGGATGTGAGCTTGGTTTTATGGTTGTGTTCAAAATCGATGCTGAAGGATTCGAGCTTCAGGTTGGTGATGGATTTCTGGTGTGGGTGGATTGAAGGCAGTGGAATTTGGGCAGTGGTGATGGTTCGATTGTCTGGGACTAAAGGTAGTGAAAACATTGGAACCAGATCTTGGAAATGGCTTGATTGTGGTTATGTGTGTTTGTGTGAAATGAAGGCAGGTACGGAGAGTTCTTACCAAATTTTACAGTGGCCGTGTGAGGGAAGAAAATGTGGGATTTTAGCTGATTTATATCAAATTCTTGAAGGTGGATTTTGAAGAGATTGTAACTGTTGATTAATCTTTGACAATGAATGGGGCACAATTTGAACGGTTTAGAATATGAAAGAACTTCATTTGGCTGGGGGTTATTTTGAGGTTAACATCCATAATAACAAATTTAAAATAAATTATTTGATTATTGGATTAAAAATAATGATTTGGATTCAACATGAAATAATAATATTTGGCAAATTTAAAATTGCAAATCGGAATTAAAGATTTTAACGAATAAATTTCTTTCTTAAATTTTAAAATGATTTATATGGCTAGACGAACACGTTTTCATTAAAAATTGGGTGAAGTCATAGCTACAAGTTTTAATAAATTTAATAATAAATTCTCGGTCGCTACAACCTTACCCCCTTAAAATAATTTCGTCTTCGAAATTAAATTTACTTGGTCTACTATGTTTGGGTACTTGGCTAGGATTTCTTCTTCTTTTCCCAGGTAGCCTCATCACTACCGTGTTTACCCCACTGGACTTTGACTAAGGGAATCTCCTTGCTTCTTATGACATGGACCTTTCTGTCAATTATTGCCACATGTGCTTCCTCATATGATAGATTCTTCTGAATCGAAATGGACTGAAAGTTCACCACGTGGCTAGGGTCATGCACATACTTCCTTAATAGGAAACGTGAAAAACATTATGCACATCCGCAAGTTCTGGCTGCAAGGCCAAACGATGAGCCACGTTTTCAACTTTTTCCAAAATCTCGAACGGTCCAATTTATCGAGGCCTTAATTTTCCTCTTTTACCAAAACGGAAAGTCCCCTTCATTGGAGCCACTTTCAGAAATACTTTTTCTCCGACTTGAGTTTTCAAGTTTTTCCCCCTCTTATCGACATAGCTCTTTTATCAATCTTGAGTAGCTTTAATCCTTAGTCTTATCTTCTCAATAGCCGCTACTGTCTTTTCAATCAATTCTGGACCTAATATCTTTCTCTCACCCACCTCATCCCAATATACTAGTGATCGACATTTTCGTCCATATAGTGCTTCGTATGGTGCCATACCAATGATAGCTTGGAAACTGTTGTTGTAGGCAAACTCTACCAATGGCAAGTGAGTCTCCCAATTACCGCTTAGATCTAAGACACAAGCTCTAATCATATCTTCCAAAATTTGAATAGTGCGTTCTGACTGTCCGTCAGTCTGGGGATGATAGGCAGTACTAAAATTTAATTTAGTACCCATAGCCGTTTGTAAGCTCTTCCAAAATCTCGAGGTAAATCTCGGATCTCCATCTGAAACTATGGACACTAGAACTCCATGAAGTCGAACAATCTCTCTAACATATATTTGTGACAATTGATCTACGCTGAGAGTCATTCGAACTGGAAGAAAGTGAGCTGACTTTGTAAGTCGGTCCACAATAATCCATATCGCATCATGCCCTCTCGATGATCTCGATAAACTTGTGACAAAGTCCATGGTGATTTTCTCCTACTTCCATTATGGTATATCCAAAGGATTTAACAATCCTGATGGTCTCTGATGTTTGGCCTTGACTTGTTGACAGACCATGCAACGCGAGACAAACTTCGCAATGCTATCTTTCATATTCCTCCACCAGAATGTTTCTCGTAGATCACGATACATCTTTGTCCCTCTTGGATGAGCTGCATATGGTTTTGAATGGGCTTCCTTCATAATTTCATTTCTGATTTGATCGTCTTTCGGCACACAGAGACGACCCTTGAACATAAGTTCTTTATCAGGGGCAATCTCGAAACTTGTTCTCTTATCCGGTCCAACTACAGTTCTAATCTTTTCCAAGAATTTATCACTCACCTGAGCTATCACAATCCGCTTTCTTAAATCTGGCTTAACAGTCAAGTTTGCCAATTTACTAGAACCTTGGATTGATAGGGCTCGCACTTCAATCCTCATATTTTGGAAATCTCAAATTACTTGATCTTGCACTGTTCCCAAGGATGATAATTGTCCAACATCCTTTCTGCTTAACACATCTGCAATTGGCTTTACCAGGGTGGTAAAGAATAGTGCAGTCATAATCCTTAACCAACTCAAGCCATCGACGTTTCCTCATATTGAACTCCTTTTGAGTGAAGAAATATTTGAGACTCTTGTGATCGGTGTAAATATCGCATTTACTCCCGTATAAATAGTGTCGCCAAATCTTCAAGGCGTGCACTACTGCTGCTAGCTCCACATCAGGAGTCGGATAATTTTGTTCATAGGGTTTCTAAGAACTTTTGTACTTAACCCCTAGGTACAAGTTTTGAAACTCATGGAAGGCAAAAATCCACTTCCTGGAAACGAGGCTGGCAGCTCTTGAGGACCAGGACGACCAGGGGGGAGTGGAAAGATTATGAGTACGACACGGAGAAGGCCCTAACGAGGGAGCCAGGTCGTTACAATTATGACTATTTTGGAAGACGATGTAAGGCTAAACAAAGTAATTAAGTCGAAAGAGGATCCAAGAATCAAGTTGGGGTAAAAAATCATCAATGTTGGAATTTACTCCACGCGGTCGCACAGAAGGAATACCACGGGCCGCACGCTCTTAGTCAAATTAATATAACCATAAAACAGCCGCCTGAGTGACCACAGGTATATACCTTGGGCGGAAGCGAGCTTGACCCGGACCCAGATTTCGCGAGATTTTGTTTATTTTCGGGATTTCTTTATTCTCTCAGTTTTTGTAATATAAATACATTTCTCTCTTCAAACCCTAGGATAACTTGGTTCATTTTGAAGCCTCTTCTTGTGTGAAGACTTGTGTGGTTAAAATCCTCCTTTTTATCAAGTATCTTTGAGGTAATGTTCTCAACTATATTAGAGTATAATTATTCTTGTGTTGTTGGAAGAAATCTTGAAATTTACTTATTCATCTCCATTGAGTTAAGAATCATTTTTCTTGGAATTTTGGGGATAATGAGTTTGGGTTAAGATTTATTATAAATCTTGGAATTTGTTTATTTCTATCTATTGGGCTAGGTTTCTTAACCTTTAAATTTTGGTTAGATTAAACTTGGGTTAGGATTTATTTTACCATTTTAGCTTTCTTGAGTGATTTTAAATTGTTATGGGAATTTTTGGTTCCAACACCAAAGGGGTTCGCATAATTTAGTATCAGAGATTGGCTCTAAAATTGGTAAACCTATTTTTACATTTCTTGTTCTTGTTGTTCTTCAGTCAAAAAAGAAGAAGAAGAAAATGGAAAAATTGTGTTCTTGTGTATCTCTTGATTCCTACATCATGAGTATTATCATCGTTATCACATATGAGTTGGTTGGGAGATTTCAATTTACCAAACACTTGCATTTCTACACTATTCAAGAATTGAGCACTAGGTGGCTGATAAATTGTCTCTAAGAAGACTTCATTACTAGAGACCACTTTTCTGAACACCAAATTAGTCCTTGGTAATTCCTTGTTCTTTGCCAAGTCCTTTGTGAATTTTTATACTCCAATACATTGACACGTAAATCCATATTACATCTTCTTTGTTACAGCAAGCTATAAATTCCACTTGCTATTTGTGCCATCAATTCCTATATATCTTCTTTGATTGTGATTTCATGCTTCACAAGAATTATAATTTTCTCATTGTAGTTGATTACATTCCTTGGGAACTTGAAAATTGAGTGTAAAAACGAGTGAAAACATCACTTGTGAGAACACTTCTACATTTACACAACATGCTCCATACATATGCTTCAAGTGGGCAAGACTCCAATACCCAAACGCAAGACTTGCGCGAGGTGTTGCAAAATATTTCCACCACTTATACTAGGAAAATGGAGGCAATGGAAGGAATATTGGAAAGAAGGTTTGATAGATTGGAGACAAGGAGAGAAATCCCAACACCAAGGAGTTATAGAAAAGTTGAGAATGAGTTTGAAAATTTTAGAAGAAAATTTCATTGCATGAGATTGTAAATATAATGTTGGAATGTAAAAAGGGAGTGATAGTGGTTGAAGCTAAATTACAATAAGTGCCTCGAGATAAGGATGTTGAGAAGGAGGGTGAGATAAAATTTGATGTAGTTGATCAATCTTCGAATTTTGATGTAGAAGATCAACTTATTGATGAAGGGGTGCATGAGCTTACCAATGTAGAGGATGTTGTTGAGAGTAAAATGTGGGAGAGCTGATTGAGAATGATAATGTGGAGGAGGTGGTTGAGGATAAAAATTTAGGAGTGGTGATTGAAAGAGGTGAAGAGAAGAACCTCGTTGTTGAACCTGATGGAGTGGTGATGATTCATCATAAATAAAAGGATCCATACCTTATATTTGGAGAAACTAATGATTCCTACCCTATTTTTCTTAAATCTATTTTGTAGGTTAATTGCATTTTGGTCTTTGGACCACACCACGTATGTCCAAAGGAGTTCATGATTCGATCCTTCCACATATCCAAAGTTGCAAAGTGCTATTGGTTGGTCGTTAGACATGGAGGACATAATTTTTCATTTGATCCAGGGGGTGCAGTGAAACATCATGAACAAACCATCCTGAAGAAGGAGGGTCTGATGAGAATCATAGTGAGCTTCTTGAGGAAAATTAATTATCCAAGCCGAACAAATTTTGAAGTGCATGTTCGAAGAGCTCCGGCTCAATTATGGATTATTTTGGAAGAAGATTCAAGGTTAAACAAAGTGATTAAGTCAAAAGAGGAGCCAAGAATCAAGTTGGGTTCAAAACTCATGAGCGTTGGAATTTACTCCACGCGGTCACGCAGAAGGAATACCACGCGGCCGTGCGCTCACAGTTAAATTAAAAGAACCATAAACCAGCTTCCTGCACTGCCACGGGTATTTACCCTAAGCGGCTGCACGCTTGACTTGGACCTATATTTTGTGAGATTTTTGTTTATTTTTGGGATTTCTCCATTCTCTCAATTTTTGTACTATAAATACATTTATCTCTTCAAACCCTAAGATAACTTTGTTCATTTTGATGTCTCTTCTTGTGTGAAGACTTGTGAGGTTAAAATCCTCCTTTTATCAAGCCTCTTTGAGATAATGTTCTCAACTACATTGGAGTATAATTATTTTTGTTGTTGGAAGAAATCTTGAAATTTACTTATCCATCTCTTATAGTAATAACTCCATCATATCCTTGACCTCTCAAATCAGATATGCTTAAGCTATGCGTGGAAAATAATTGATCATTTCTAGTCTTAATTGAGATAGCTATGGTACTCGAAACACATGTAACACTAATAAAACGTTTCAATATACTCCCATTCTTCACATAACAAATGACAATTGACATTTGCTCATTTACTGAAATATCTTGGATTCGTCAACCGGAATAGAAAACAAGCTATCGCCAATATTTTTCATAATCACTTTTAGAATTTCGAAGCAATAGCGCTCAGAATACCTTTTTGAACTTGCAGTGATGTTAATTTGAAATTTTCAGGCGCATTTGTCAACCCCACAATTTTAATCTCAGCATTATGGTCACACAACCAATGTAGTAGTTCAAGAAAATCCCCTTTATTGTTTGAATCATTAGATCATCATGTCCACAAGAGGCCAATCCTTCTCGTATAAGAAATCGAACACAATCAATTGAAGCATTCAAATGAATTCGATACTCATTTGGAGCTTGATGCGATTGTTTAAAGAGACACGATCGAATGCTCTGTTCTTGATTCTTGAGTAATTCTTATTTGATGAAAGCCTAATTGTGTGCACTGCTTGATTTCACATGTTTTTAATTATTTCCTTCTTTTTCCAATTTGGGAACCCACCATTAACAAATGAACAACTACTTGAACCAAGAAGATAACAAAAGAAGCAAAATACAACATCTTTTGTTATACTGTATTCCAATCATCTAGGATGCTCATTATACAATGAAACACAAAACCGCCTATCTATGATATTCATTCTTTTGGGTGGAAATTCATAATTAACAATGTAGTTCCGTATTGGAACTCTCAATCTAGGATCCGAAGGGATCTGTGCAACATCAAGCTCAATTCTCTCATTTCCAACATCCCCGACATTAATCTCAATTGGAATATCTCCCGGATTAGATTCATAAATTTCATTAGTTTCATCCCCAACTTCTTCATCACTTTCAACTTCAACATCATTTTCATCCCTTAAATTCCTTTCATTTATATTTTTCTCATTACAAGAAAACGTAGATTTACATTTAAAATAATTTTCCATAGCCGAAACAAATAATTAACTAAAACAAACAATTCAAGCAAATGAAAGGAAAACAATTAATTCAAATTTGAAAAGCACACTAGCAGGAAACAATGTTGCAATTTGTCAAAAACAATAAAGACTGGCGTGCAGTGTATTCTCCCCTATTGTATGTACTGGGTGGTGTGCTGGAGTGTTTTGTTTAATGGATTGAAATGGCCTTTTTATTTTTTTTAGAAATTAAAAAAAAAGATTAATTTGACCGTCCACTACATCCTTCTACTGTCCTTAGAAAAACACAGTATTTTTAAAGTAATTAGACATTCACGATATACCATTTCTCTCTCCTCACTCCCTAAATCTCCCATCTTCCCTCAACCTTTCACCCTCCAAAATCATCACTCTCTTACTTTCCTTATCCAACAATCCTAGTGAATCACGCTAAATCGAAATGGGACTTGATTATAGATCTACAAAAATCTCAATTTTTGAAATCCATAGTTTGAAGTTGCCATTGTTCCTCCGCGAATCAGTCTTACAATTTGAGATCTCAAGTGGGTAGTTGGAGATCAGTCTTCTTTTATCCTCTTTGAGTTACTGAGCAGGAATCGATGTGAAGAAGGTAATAAACTTTTGCAACCATTCTTCAAAATCTTTGAAAACCGAGTTCCTCTTACTCCATTGATTTTAAATGCTTAAATTGTGGATATTAATCATATTTTATGTTTTGTAGATTAGGTGAAGAATTGAGATCAAATTGGACTCAATATCACAAATTGGAAAGAAGAGTTTGGAACTCAAAAGTGCACAATCAGAGAAGGACTTTGCATAAGGCGTGGGCACGCCTTACTGTTTCAGAAAGGCAGCAACCTCAAAAAAATTAATGGGTTTTGCATTTTGTTTTGGAGGCCCAGCTAGGCAACTATTGGACGTGGAGTCGGCAGCAATTTGAAAAAAAAGAGGAGATTTGGAAAAAGAGGGTAACACCACAATTAATTAGCAATGGAAGCAAAGAATTATGATTGAGGAGGGGGCATTCTTGGAGACACTTAAAAGGCCGAGACTACATTAGAGAGAGGGCACTTTGCTAAAAAAAAAGGGGGGGGGGGGAATTAAAGCCCAGCAACACAATTGCTGGGTCCATTATTCTTTCAACCTAAAGGAGGACACAACAGGACAAAGGAAAATAAAGGGAGGAAGAGGAGCAGCTACGCATATTCATCTTTAGAGTTTGACTTTTTACCTTTGTAGATTATTTTCTTCTTCTTTTTTTTTTTTTTTTTTTGATTAACAATATTGATGGATAACTAAATTATTATTCCAGTTTAAGAATAATTTAAGTTTTGATTCTTCAAGAATTGTAAGATCTAATTAATTTAATTGTTCTTTTATCTCTTTTCTACTTATATATCTTTTGTGTGTATTTGAAGTTGTTGTTTTGATTAATTAATATAAAGTGCACGTTGTTTTAATTGTCAAAACGATACTTAGTCAATTAGGAATCTAAATCCGTAATTGCTTAGATTTTCTAATACAAGTGGCAAATAACATAGTTGATTATAGACTGATTTTTGACTCATGTTATGAACATATATAACCTAACTTAAATGACTCACACGTATGAATTTGTTGGTTAGAATTGATCGTCTCTCTAGAGATTAATGCTATTGGTAAATTAAATCCTAAGATTGTATCTAGGGTTGTTTATTGATTAGGGAAATAATTAACGAGCATCTCTTGATTATCGAGATAGTAAGGAGAGATAGATTGTTAGATCATATCAATGACCATAACCAATTTAGAAAATGAGTAAAAGATTTTATTTTTGCATCCATGATCAATTCTATGAATCAATGCTGAGATTATACCTTGGGTTGGATACTTGTTTAATTTGATATTTTCATCACTTTAATTTTGCACTTGTTTATTTATAATTTTATTTTATATTCTAAATTCAAAACCCCCCCTTATTTTTAATTTTCTCGAAGAATTAAGTTTAACCAATCCCTGTGGATTCGACATTGCTCACCACTATTACAATTTATTTTTATAAGAGTAAGAAAACATTATTATTTGTTGGATTCGACATCCATTTAATTTTTAGCACTGTTGTCGGGGATTGATGTCAAATAGATTTAATTTTTTTTTTTTAGTTTTTAACCTTTTCCCTTTTAAGCTCAATTGATTCACCATTCAGTGATTTTGAGACAAACAAAAAAAATGACTTACGAGGAAAGAACATTAAGGGAATTGGCTGCACCAAATGAAAATCAACAGCCACTTTGCATTCAATACCTAGCTTTGGAGGTGGACTTTGAGCTAAAATCTAGCTTAATTCATTTGCTCCCCAAATTCCACGGTCTTGAGAATGAAGACCCCCACAAGCATCTGAAGGAATTCCACATAGTATGTTCAATCATGAAACCAGAAGGAGTGACAGAAGAGCAAATCAAGTTGCGGGCTTTTCCATTCTCATTAACTGACAGGGCAAAGGATTGGTTATTTTACTTACCTTCAAGTTCTATAACCACATGGACAAGTATGGTCAGATTATTCCTTGATAAATTTTTCCCAGCTTCAAGGGCTGCAAATATCAGAAGGGAAATTTGTGGAATCAAATAGAGAGATACTGAAACCCTTCATGAATATTAAAAAAGATTTAAGCAACTGTGTGCAAGCTGTCCTCAGCATAGGATTTCAGAAAAATTGCTTATTCAATAATTTTATGAAGGATTGTTGCCAATGAAAAGAAAGATGATGAATGCAGCTAGCGGAGAAGCTATAGTGAATAAAACCCCAACTGCCGCTAGGGATTTGATCTCCATCATTACTGCTAACACGCAGCAGTTTGGATTCAGACAGGACACCCCTGTGAAAAGGGTGAATGAGGTAAATGTATCTTCTCTCGAAAATCAAATAGAGAATCTAACCTCTCTTGTTCAACAAATGGCTGTAGGAAATATGCAACATGTTAAAGCTTGTGGAATTTGTGCTGCTACTGCTCATCCAACTGATAAGTGTCCTACTCTTCAAGAAAATTCTTTTGAATAGGCTGATGCAGTTGGAAGATTTCTAGGCCCACCTCAAGCAAATTATGATACATATTCAAACACTTACAATTCAGGATAGAGGGATCATCCCAACTTTTGTTATCAAACAAGGCTACAATTCCAACAGTTCCATCAATTCCAACCTAGACAACCTACTCCTCAACCACAACAATCTTCTTCAAGTTTAGGGATGTCTCTAGAAGAAATTGTTAAATCACTTGCAATTAATACACAACAATTTCAATAGGAGACGAGGACAGGCATTAAGAACTTAGAGAATCAAGTGAGTCAATTGGCATCAACGGTGAGCATATTGGAATCTCAAGGAGCATTGCCTTCACAAACTATTGTTAATCCAAAACAAAATGTTAGTGAAATTACCTTGAGAAGTGGGAAGGAATTGAAAGAACCTAGCAAGGTGAAGCAAGGCAACTCAAGGGAAGAAATTGAAACTGAAGTCATTCCTCAACCTCAATCTGACCAATCTCAAAGCCTCAAAAAAGAACCACCGAAAGTTTATGTGACAACTCCTCTGTTCCCTACAAGATTTATTAGATCCAAGAAGGAGGAAGGTGAGAAGGAAATCCTTGAAACTATTCGTAAAATTGAGGTAAATATTCCCTTACTTGATGCAATTAAACAAGTAGCTCGTTATGCTAAGTTTCTCAAGGAGTTGTGCACCAACAAGAGAAAGTTAAAAGGCAATGAAAAGGTAAGTATGGTAGAAAATGTTTCAACTGTCCTCCAAAAGAAATTGCCTCCAAAATGTAAAGACCCAGGTATGTTCACTATCCCTTGCAAAATAGGTAAAGTAAGAGTTGAGAAAGCGATGTTAGATCTAAGATCTTCAATAAATATCATGCCCCTCTCTGTTTATTCATCTTTGAATATTGGTCTATCAAAAGAAACGGGTGTGATTTCGCAACTTGCTTATAGATCTAATGTATATCCTGAAGGTGTCTTAGAGGATGTTTTAGTACAAGTAAATGAGTTGGTTTTTCCTGTTGACTTTTATGTACTTAATATGGACGAAGATTATTCTTCTAATTCTACACCAATTCTTCTAGGAAGACCATTTTTGAAAACATCTAGGACAAAAATTGATGTGCATGATGGTACACTCACGATGGAATTTGATGGTGAAATTATTAAGTTTAACATTTATGATGCCATAAATTGTCCTAAAGATGTTAATTCTGTCTATTTTATTGAAGTTGTTGATTGCTTAGCACATAATATTTTCCAACTTGGTGGAAATGATGGCTTGAAGGTTGACAATAAAAAGCATCACAAAGTTGATTACCATAGACATAAACCTTTCTATGAAGGTCACCAAATGGAGAATGTGACAAAATTGAGCATTGAGAACCCAATTGATCTCGGTTGAAAGAAAAAAAAATAAGTCTAACCAAAGACGTAAAAGAAAGGCGCTTCCGGGAGGCAACCCGAGTTTTTCTTTAGTTTTAGCAATAAATTTTATTTTTTATTTTTGTTTTTGTTTTTGTATTTATTTTCGTTTATTTACTATTATTTGTTTAACGATATCCATAATTTTTTTTTTGAAGTGAAATTGACCTTATTTTGATTTTTGGGCAAATATGAATTTTCATTAGGACGTGGGCACGCTCTATGAAGAAAACAATAGATTGAAATAATCTTGAAATAAGGCGTGCCCGTGCCTTATTCAAAAAGATCCTCGGGTTTAAACACAAGGTCTCTTAAAAAAAATCTAAATAATAAAACCCTATTCAGACTCCCTCTCTACCGCCATCCTCTCCGTCATCTTCTTCAACCTCGATCTCCACCTTCCACCATCTTCTTCCTCAACCAAACCATGACCGGTCCTCACCTCCATCTTCTTTATGGCCTTCAACCACACAACGTCAGCAAATCACTGCCCTCTTCTCCAACCCGCCGCTGTGTTCTCACTATCCCCCACAGCTTCGAGTAACCCAACCATCTCCGACCACCACAGGCGAGCCTTCGAATCACCACAGCAACAACCACCATCTCCATCTTCTGCTGTGACCTCTGTACTTTCAACCGCATCCCTTCTTCACCATCTCCATCTTCACCCAGCAACCCAGCCATCTCCGACCACCACACGTCGGCCACCGGTCATCACCCCTACTCCTAAACCTTATTCTCCCCCACCTGCAACCCTTTTCTCGACAACCACCAGCACCTCCTCTCTTCCTCCCATTCAACACGGCTACCAGTCCTTCAGCCAGTACCTCCCTCTCTCTCACCACAAATACACTCTCATTTTGCCCTGCAGTAGGTAACACACGGATTGGGCACTATGGGAAGAGACAAAGTGACTAAAGGAAGACATGGGAGCTCGAAGAAACCTATGAGGTTGCCTTCCATTGCAGAAACCAGATCATCCCCTGATGATGTCAATCCACCTGCGCGTAAACTAGCACGAATTGGTAAGGGAATGCATATTCTTCCACATTCTGAATCTAATTTGAATGGATGCCTACAATTCACTAAGAAAAAAGACAAAGAAATGTATAAGAAAATTTGTGGTAAGGATATCATTCCTTGTACGTACATTGATAGACATACTATGAAAATTTTGCATATTGACATGAATGTGCTTGAGTTAATTGATAATATAGGATGGCGTACTTATTTTTCAATTCAGTGTCTTGCCTATATTGAACTCGTTAGAGAATTCTACACTACCTTTAAATTTAAGAAACCTGGTGATTTTACAATTAATAGCCCTAGGGTGGTACAATTTCGGCTCATGGGGAAGGATTTCAAGCTTGCAATCACTGAATTTAATTTGGCTTTTGGTTTTATTGATAAGGAATACTCTGAAACCGAGGAATATTTGAACAATGCTTGTGATTATAATGAGAATCTTAAACCTGTTTCTTTATACAACTTTTATCACCCGAGTAAATCTAAAGATTCTTACCTACGTGATCCTGCTTTGAAATACATCTATAGGTTTCTTGCATTTACCTTTTCGGGTAGAAAAGATTCAGCTGCTGTGTTGTCAAAATCTGAATTTTATTTCTTGTGGTGCATGTTAAACAAAATCAAGGTGCATCTTGGTTGTTGGCTAGCTTCCCAATTTGCTAATGTTTTGACAAACAATCGTCCTTTGATTTTGAGATTTTTGATCACTCATTTAGCTATTCATGAAAATTTGATTGATCCTGTTAATAATGATCTTCATGTTTCTTGTGAGATGCAACCATTGGACTTACATTACTTGGAGATCATGGGCTTAGCTTGGAAGCATGTAGGTACATACAAATTTCATCAACCAGGACCTATTGCACCTCGAGTCACTTGCACGTTTCCTGCCACCAGAAATACTGAAAGGGCCATAGTTCCCTATCATTCCTATGCATCAACATCCACAGGACCTGCCATATGACATTATGATGATCAATTTGATAGGCTTGAGCGTCGGCTTGAAAGAATGGAAAAGAATCAAAATGCCTTCTTTACTCACATGGGTTTCACTCCATCTTCATCACCATCCAGTTCATAGCTACATATCTTCAGGGAAGTCCTCTATCCTCAAATTTTTGCATTTTTTGTTTTTGGTAACATTGAGGACAATGTTTGAACTAAGTGTGGGGGTGGTTGCTTAATTTCTAAACCTCAATTTTCTGTTTTAATTCTGATTTCATTTTCTTTTTCCACTATCTTTCATGTTTGTTCTACTCAAAAAAAAAAAAAAAAAAGGGTAAGGAATGGCATGAGTAGTTGAATTTTTGTTTACCGCGCTAGATTGATTGCTCTTGATGGTGGACTGAATGAAGAGTGTGTGAGATTTGATGCACATTAACCCTATTCTGTGAGCTTTTGAGCCTCTTGAGCATTTACATTTAACATTACGACATGCTCTATTCCTTTGATTGTGTGATTGTCATGTGTAGTTGATCTCTTCCAGAACTTGTTCCGTTATGCATGTTAAGACGCCTCTTGGTAATTTAATGCACTAAATAAGTAAGGGAACTTAGGTGAAGTCAAATTTAGCTTTCTTAAAACGCCTACCTTGAAATATACCCCTAGAAAGCCATAGCCTTTTTGCTGAAAATTAACCACAATACAAACCATGAGAAATCCTATTCTTTGCTAATATTCCATTTTCTTGAACCTTGCGTTGAAGGAATATATATGCTTATTCACATGAGCTTCAATTTATTTTGGTTGAGATTGAAAGACATTGAGAATCAAAGGCCTAAGATGTAAGTCTCTTCTTTCTTTTGAGAAGTGGTAATGAGAAAGAAATGTTAGGGATAAAGTGGTCGAGTTGCAGTCTATACCTAATAGAGTCAAACCAAAGTTGATATGATGTAACACCACCCCGATTGACCTAATTCTACTCTTTTTAGAATTAACCCTTGGCCACAAAATTTTAAGTTAGGAAATAGGACCAAGCAATGACCTATATCTCATAAATGGATCGGAGCAACACATATAAACTGTAATTCGAGAGCTTTTGAGCCTATGAGCTGCTTTTACTCTTTATATTAAGCTCTTATTTCTTTGATGTGTGTCCTGCATTGTTAGTTTGTTCTTGAATGTGTTCTCTTGTGCATGCCATTGTAGCTTCTTGACTCAAGTGCAAAAAATAGTAAAGGCATTAGGTGAAACCCAATTTGACCTTCTAAAAGGGCATACCATGATACATGTACCAATAGTAGCCCCTTTGAGCGTTAGCCTGTCTTTGGAATTTTGGTGTCACGCTACAAGCCACGGATACTCGTTCTTTCATGCTACCTCTATCTTGAACCCACAAGAGAGTAAGTTCACAAGCTTTTATCGATCGAGAAGTATGAGACTAACTAAGCTTCAAAAATATGGGTGATTTCACTTTGTGCTAATCCAGGATTAAGAGAATTTCTCGGTGAAGAGAATAAACCCCCAAGTGCATAACCAGAATCAAGGGCTGAATCGATTGGATACTAGGAAGTTGTGGAAAATCACATTAAAAGGTGGAGGAAGAGATTATCGTTTTGAACCAAATCGGCTTGTGAACTCTCCTCTCAACTTAGCCTAAATATTTTCCTTTCATCCTACCTGACCCTGAGCTCCATTACAACCACGTAAAGACCTTTACTTTACACTTGTGTTATTGTTAGCTCTGGTCATGACATCTGAGCAGTCTGTGGCAATGAACTCTCTATGCAGTGAGTTGAGTGAAAGTTCTCACCCTTAAACACTTTGTGTGAAGAGAGAAATACCTAGTGAGGGTGTTAACTCCCATTACATATACTTATGAGTGGTTTGAATTGCTTGGTCTATATTTTGTACCTTGGAGTTGATCGAAACTAACACCCATGTTATAATTCATTGATAGATATTATTAAGAGCATACTCACAAGAGGTGAAATGATATAAACTACACTGGGTTATGAAGTGATTTGATTGAAGTACATGAATTCTAAGCGAGCTCTTGCGAAGAAGTTTGTATAATTCCTTCGATGAAAATAACCGAAAAAAATATATCATTTTTATCCCACCTTACCCAAGCCCCATTACAACCAGTGTTAAGACCCTTGCTTTGCATTCAAAACCATTGGTGGCTCCGGTGTGATATATTAGCAAGCCTATGACAAGAATTTTCTATACTTTGACTTGAGATTACATATATACTTTACACCCTAAACACTTTGAGGGCATTCTTACTTGTATTAAGATTTAATCTTTATGGCATGATAGTTTGCATTGTGGATGGATAGGTGGAGGTAGAAGAATGAAAGATGATGAGAACAAGTGATAAATTTGATCTAGTTTATACTTGAGGACAAGCATTGTCTAAGTGTGGGGGGATTTGATAGAGCGCGTAATTGTTATTTAATTTGTGATGTTTCCTCTTACTCCATTGATTTTAAATGCTTAAATTGTGGATATTAATCATATTTTATGTTTTGTGGATTAGGTGAAGAATTTAGATGTAAAAATATAACAAAGATCAGGCATTATAATGTTAGCACAACCACAGTATTTTCTATATATATAACTTTTGGGTAGCAAAATAATATGTATCTTTTGCGCGTGGATGGCATTGAAATGAGATGCCCGTTTTTATGGTGAAACCTAGTGAGGGTGTTAACTCCCATTACATATACTTATGAGTGGTTTGAATTGCTTGGTCTATATTTCGTGCCTTGGAGTTGATCGAAACTAACACCCATGTTGTAATTCATTGATAGATATTAAGAGCATACTCAAGAGAGGTGAAAGGATATAAACTACACTGGATTATGAAGTGATTTGATTGAAGTACATGAATTCTAAGTGAGCTCTTGCGAAGAAGTTTGTATAATTCTTTCGATGAAAATAACCGAAAAAAATATATCATTTTTATCCCACCTTACCCAAGCCCCATTACAACCAGTGTTAAGACCCTTGCTTTGCATTCAAAACCATTGGTGGCTCCGATGTAATATATTAGCAAGCCTATGGCAAGAATTTTCTATGCTTTGACTTGAGAGTACATATATACTTTACACCTTAAACACTTTGAGGGCATTCTTGCTTGTATTAAGATTTAATCTTTATGGCATGATATTTTGCATTGTGGATGGATATGTGGAGGTAGAAGAATGAATGATGATGAGAAGTGTTAAATTTGATCTAGTTTATGCTTGAGGACAAGCATTGTCTAAGTGTGGAGGGATTTGATAGAGCGCATAATTGTTATTTAATTTGTGATGTTTCCTCTTACTCCATTGCTTTTAAATGTTTAAATTGTGGATATTAATCATATATTATGTTTTGTGGATTAGGTGGAGAATTGAGATGTAAAAATATAACAAAGATCAGGCATAAGAATGTTAGCACAACCACAGTATTTTCTATATATATATATAACTTTTGGGTAGCAAAATAATATGTATTTTTTGCGCGTGGATGGCATGGAAATGAGATGACCATTTTTATGGAGAAATCTTGGATGCCCATTTGAATTTTAATCTATTTATAGAGGGCTGGGATTGATGAAGTTCAGAGTTTGAATTTTCGAGGCTCTTTTGAATGAACGTTAGTAAAGTTTTGACTTTTTTTTATTAATTCTATGCATCATGGTATTTCAGTGAATTGAAATTGTAGTTAAATTTGTTGTTTGTTAACAATATTGATTCCAGCTAAATTTGGTATGGTAGTGATATGTTGGGAAATGGTAAGTCTGTTGATTTGTTTTCTATGACGGTGAGCTTTACAATGAATTGGGTTCCTTGCAAGGGATCTCTAATGATACTCTTGGTTTTATTCTTTGAAGCTGTTTTAGTCAAATGAGGTAATGCGTTAGGTAGCTATTGAGGGTATGAGTAGCTTTAATAGAATTGTTTCCTTTAAACAAAGAGGTACTTATATGAAGTATGATGCTGCCAGAGTGAATGTGAAAATGCATCTTCCAAACTTGGAGATAATAAGTAAGATGCTTCTGGAGGCCTATCTGTGTTAGTTGCAACATGTGTCCCATACTGAGAGACGATGCTTTCCATGTAAAGTAAAAAGAGATCAATTTCTTGACAGTAATCCATTATTTATCCAATAATTTTCTTGGTTTTAGCCTATGACGTACTTTTGATATTGGCGCTGAATTGGCAGAGAATGTCTCGAAGGTAAGCTGAAATGTCAAACTGGCACAAAAACTTGCATCACGGATGTACTAACTGAAATCTATCTCTAGTAATTTGGAATTGCAATTGGGAACTATTCATGAATTGATTATACCGATCCTTCTTCAAACTGTTGTAATGAAGTGTAATTCCTTGTAATGAAATGCAATAACGTAATATTACGACATGATGTAGGCAATAAAATATCGCGATATTACGTGTATTGTAATATTACGACACTTTTGAACAGCTAGAGGTTATAACATATAATGTTGTAATATCATTTTCGATTTAGAATATGACTTCTCATATTAGGAAAAAAAACCATTTGTATAGATGCTTTTATCCAGATTCGGTTACCGATTTGTATTGACGGATTTATAGTTGCTAATTTTGGAAATGATGTGATGGATAAAAGAATTGATGAATGCCAAGTGTTGGATCTATAATCTAAGTTGTAAACTACTACGTACAAGTAGCACGATTTCTCATATTATTAAACTAATTTAATAATCTTTCATATTATTAGTTTATTTTAAAGGTTATTACATCTCTAATTTAATCACTTAAATAAATGGCAATTACATCCCTAAATAATATGTTCCATAATTAATGAGATCAAACAAATATTACACCATCTCTCATAGAATTCAATATTTTCCAAATTTGGGGAGTGAGATTCTATAATATTACCAATAGTTTCAAAATTTCGAATTCTTCAATTACTAACCATTACATCTAAATAGTTACGTAAATTCCCAAAAAATAAATAAATAAATAAATAAAACTAAAAAACTTTTAAAAGTTGATGGATCAATTGACCCACCATGCCCCACCTTTCTTCCGCCCCTGTGTTTAAACATAAATTCAGTTCAAGAATTCTTACTTAAAAAAAGATGACATTCAAGATTTTTTTTTTTTTTTTTGTGTGGTTAAATAATCTTACACTCCAACTCCAAAATATCATCTTGCACTCCAATGGTCCAGATATGATCACAATGGAAGGAGATTATTTGCTACAACCTAAGTTCTTAATATTGTGAGTTTTACTGCAAAAAAAATTGGTTTAGTCCATCTTCAATTAGGAACTCTAAAATGCAGTTAGCTTTACATTAAAATGTAGTTTCTCTTACTTTATCCTTGTAACTCATCTCCAACCCAAAACTTTAAATCTTACATCAAATGAACAGTAAAATTTACATTACCCTATTATTTTCAATTCTCAAAAATTAATTTATTTCTAAAAGTATTTAATTATATATTTTAGTACTACTTAAATGGTAAAAACTGATAATTTAAATTTAAAATAATTACCTAAAATATTTAATACTACTTAAATTTTATAAATTGATAATTTAATTGGTATCAAACATGGCAAATTCTAAATTTGAACAGAAAGAAAAAGTTATTAATTTCTTGGGCTGAAACATGGAGTTAAGATAAAAATACATACACTATTTTTCCAAAAAAAAAAAAAAAAAGATAAAATTCGGTACACATCAAAAAATTATTATTCACCATCCATTCCCAATTTGAATTAAAGCCTTACTCCTCCGTCAGTATACTAGATCTTACCTTCCAGCCACAGCTCCTCCACCGTCACTCTCCCAAAATTGAAGGGCAAATCTGGAAGGAAAAAACCTGTATCTTCTACGCTATATGAACAGTGCTATGCCATTCAAAACTCCAAGATAGCGCATTGGTATGCAGTTCGGTTGGAGCAATTTTGGAAGTACGGTTGGAGATGCCCTTAGGGACTCTTCAATTTATATGTATTTTCACATACGAATTTTTCCACACTTTGTGGCCTTTTATGTATACTATTTGTTCAAGACAAGGATTAGATGTTATATGGGAGTTATTATTGAAGTTATGGGAGAATTCGTAGGTTTGAATTCGAAATTCAAACTTCTCCCTCCAACCATCCATTTTGATGTATTGTCGGTCGGCTAACCCATCGTGGGCGACCTAGACCGAATTTTCCAACACTTTAAATTAACACTGCTGTTAGCAAGAAGATTCAAGGATTTCATACATAAAGTTGACTTTGTGAAATATTAAAGAAAACATTGCAATATTAGTTAATTTTTCCCTTAGAGCTTCACCACGTCTGGGATGTGAACTGGATACTTTTCAATACAATCCAACCAAGGTCCATCTACTGGTGTCTTGATAGTCTTGTTACATTTCCACACAGCACTGTTACACTTAAATCCACTTCCAAATGCTATCTGCCAAATCCTATTACCTTCAATCATTCTTCCCTTCGCCTCAATATAGCTTAGCTCGTACCACAACGAAGACGACGACGTGTTTCCAAACCGGTGTAGCGTCATCCGTGATGCTTCTACGTGCTCGTCCGATAGATCCAAGTTCTTCTGCAGCTCGTCGATCACAGCTCTGCCGCCAGCGTGGATGCAGAAGTGCTCAAAAGCTTGTTTGAAGTCGGGGATATATGGCCTCAAATTAGGGTTAAACACCTTTCTTGCTATTAGCACAAGGACAAAAAGAAGCTGTTCTGAAGCAGGAAGGATCAGAGGGCCTATTGTGGTGATGTTCGATTTCAATGCTTCACCGGCTATTCGCGTAAGATCTTTAGACAGTGATATCCCTGATTTTCCTTGAGGGTCTTCTCCTTCATAGACGCAACGGTAGGCCTTATCGTCTGCTCCTTTATGCGTTCGGACGACGTGGAGTAGACGGTATTTGGCCCGCCTCCTCTCCGCCCTCCGGTTGGACAGTAGAATAGCAGCACCACCCATTCTGAACAAACAATTGGGTAACAACATTGATCTCTCTTTACCTTGATAATAATTCGGCGTGATGATCTCAGTACTTACAACAATTGCATTTGAATTGCCATGAACTTGCAGCAAATCACGAGCTAAATCAATGGATATTAAACCTGCACTGCAACCCATGCCGGATAGATTAAAGCTCTTTATATTGCCTCTCATCTTGTATTTATTTACAACCATGGCTGATAAAGATGGGGTTGGGGAGAAAAGACTGCAATTAACTATGAGAATATCAACGTCTCTAGCTTTCAATCCCGTCTTCTCGAAAAGAGAATCCATTGATGAGAATATCACCATTTCTGCTTCTTTTCGCGCAGCTTCCATGTTCGGAGTTGGCGGGATATAATGTATTGCTGGTGGCAAACAAGTGTCTTCTCCGAGCCCGGAGCGCTCCAAGATCCTCATTTGAAAATCGACACTTTTAGGCTCGCTTCTTAAGTTAAAGCTAGAGTGTTCCATGAATGTCGCGAATGGAACACGACATATCACCGGCGGCTTGTAACAAGCATAATCGACAAGATAAACCGGCCTAGGTTTCCACATGAAGTATATGGCGGACGCAAAGACGACTGTGAATAAAGAACATAATATTTGAACAGAATCAAATTGAAAAGATTTCCAAAGATTAAGTATTTCATCAAGGCTCAAAATTAGCAGTTTAGACAAGACAGTAGCCATTGTTGGTACGAGGATGACAGTTAAAGAGTTGTTGACCACACATTGGTACAGAAGTTTTAAATACTTGAGGTTGACAGAAGTAGAAAGATGAGAAGATGTACGAGGCATTTTATTATCTTTGTCTGAAGCTAGAGAGAGAAGAGAAAGCTAGAAATAGAAAGTTAATGGCTTTGTGGGTTTATGGGATAGAGATGAATGCATATATATAAATGCTATATGAAGAATGAAACGAATGAGGGCAGATGAGCCGAATAATTGAAAGTCTCACCTCACTCAACGCTCTCTTTTGCCATTTTTCATATTATTACAATCTGTTTGGGAGATTTGACTTTCGTTTTCTTTCTTATCCAGACAAGTATTATTATCAAGTATTCAGCTGTTCGTGTTGCGTATGAGCTCAAATGATTGTGCTGGGATGATTGTCTCAATTAGGCCTCTGTTTTTATAAATAGCAATTATTATAATTTATAATTTACATAATTTTCTAAATCACTTTTTAACCATACATATTTTCTCTCTTCAATTTTCAACCACAAAATTTACCTCAAAATTCAAAAAAAAAAAAAAAAAAATGACGGCTGCTCATTATAACAGAGACTAAGTTATAATTCTAAATGAATGCTTGTTCCATATTATTTGAAAATGATTTCAATTAGAATGATTTTAAAAGTTTTGATGACTTTAATTTCGAAAAGGAATTAAAATAAAGATTGAGTTCATTTTCAAATAAGTCTTATGATTTCCTTTTAGTATTAGGAAATATAAATGAGACACTATTTATATAGTGAATCTCATTATAACAAATTGAGATAAATAATTTCTAGTGTAGTGTCACTGCAAGGTTGCTCCCCTACTCACATGGCACAACAAGGGTGTTAATTGTCGAAATTATTAGGATGCGCACTAATTATGTCGTGTACTTGTAGATAAATATCCGAGCCTCTTACCTATAGTCATGTTATGTTTGTCATATAGCTTGCAGGTTTGTGTCGGTATATGTTGACCCATATGCCCTGCGGGCATCGCAGGTGCAGGATGACAGGTCTGTCACATGTGGTATCAAAGTGGGACCATTCGAATGTGATGTTGGTAGCGGGAGGGCAATGTGTCGTGCGTTCTGTAGCAATGATTCTTGGACTACGGAGACGTGACAGTAACAAATATAAAAAATCAATTTCTTAAAAGCTAAGCATCAAGGTAAAAAATATAAAATAATTTAACAATAAAACACAACAAAATAATGAAATACCTTAAAATCTAAAATTAAATCAACTCCACAAGCCACAAATATTTAACAATAAAATGTCAAACAAAACTAATCAAATCAATTAAATAATAAATCCCCGAATTTAATTTACAACAAAATTAATAAGAGCACCAAACAATAATCATAAATCATTATTCAATTTATTATTTATAGCATAAATAAGTTATTAAGTTGGCATGTTGAGGTTCAGAGGTTGGAGTTCTTACATATTAGGGCATCTTTAATGTGTGTGTGTGTAAAGTCGAGGTCTATTGGATGAGCGAGAAAGAGAGAGATATATTATTTTAAGATTAAATTCTGGAGATGATTTGATGTTTAAAGTAGAAAAGGAAAAATGAAAAAGGAAGAGAGTGATTGACACAAACTCAAATAAATTAATAAAAAAATAGTGAAAGTAGTCAAGTACAAGGTCCAATTTTGGACCTTGTGAAGGACCCGAGTGTGGAAAAATCGGGAGAAAGAGGAAGAGAGGGAGAGAAGAAAAAATAGATATTAGTGTGGGACTCACAGTTTCTTTATGTCTATCTCTTTCACGCACTTGACCTTCACCCATTAAAGATGCTCTTAGTGGTGGTGGATCGTGGACAGAGTTTCAAGCTTACATGATGAGGATCAAGGAAGTGAACCTGGGAACCATGGAAGTCAACCCTCGATTCGCGTGCCGATGGGGCACGTGAATCGAAGAGGTCCAAGAGTCGATGGCGGGACTCATTTACAGGCTTCGAAATCAAGTCTACGTGGACAAGACCGAAGTCGATTGCCTAATTTTGGAACTTCAGGCACTTTCGGTCTACCGAAAGTCACCTTGGTCAATTGAAACTCTGCAGGAATTTTAGAACCAGTCTCAGTCGTTATCGGCTGAGCAGTGTTCGATAGAATACCGAAATAGTTTCGGTCGATCGTATCAATCGACCAAAACACGCTGAACTTGAAAATACGGGGTTTTTTCTGCAATTTCCTATTTTTCATTTTTACCCCAAAATTTGTAATATAAAAACATTTCCTCACAACCCCAAACCCTAGCTTGGATATTATGAACTCCTTGAGAGCATTTGGAAGTGGTAAACTATTTTCTTTACTTTTAATAAATCTTGGAACTTCTTCAACTTTATTTAGGAATCATTATTCTTGTGTATTGTTATTGTTGTTTCCACAAATTAAATCTTGGATTTTGCTATTATTCTCTCCATTGGGTTAGGGTCTATATTCCTTAGAATTTTGGTTAGGGTTAGCTTGAGTCAAGATTATCACTTATTTTTACCAACTTAACTTTCTTGAGATTGATACAAAATTGTTGTTGGAATTTTTGGTTCAAACTCCAAAGGGGTTCGCATCATTCCCCTCCCCCATGAAAAGTATTCGATCCCGAATCTTTACCTGCATCAAAAGGGGATAAGTTGACACATAGAAAGTGGCAGAAACATTATACTCACCTGGAAGATCAAGTTTGTAGGCATTGTCATTGAACTTTTCAATGACTTGGAATGGGTCATCTCCTCGCTGTTGTAATTTGGATTTCCTTTGATTTGGAAAGCGCTCATTTTTCAAGTGGAGCCACACCCAATCCCCTGGCTCAAAGATGACGAGCTTTTTACCCTTGTTGGCTTTGGAAGAATATTGCCCATTCTTCTACTCAATTTGGAGCTTGACTCTTTTATGAAGAGATTTAATCAAGTCCACTTTCTTCTTCCCAACTAAGTTATTTCTTTCATCAACAAGTAAAGGAATTAAATCCAACGAAGTCAGCGGGTTAAAGCCATAAAAAATCTCAAATGGAAAAAAAGAAGTAGTTGAATGGACACTTCGATAATAAGCAAATTCAACAAAAGGTAGACTCTCTTCCCAATTCTTTAGATTACTCTTATGCATGGCGCGAAGGAGTTGTCCTAAAGTTCTATTAACTACCTGGATTTGGGGGTGATAGGTAGTTGAAAATAGAAGTTTGGTTCCAAATTTTCTCCACAAAACCTTCCAAAAATAGCTAAGAAACTTTACATCCCTATCGACACGATACTCCTAGGGACCCCGTAAGACCATCGATTTGGGGGTGACAGGTAGTTGAAAATAGAAGTTTGGTTCCCAATTTTCCTCACAAAACCTTCCAAAAATAGCTAAGAAACTTTACATCCCTATCTGACACGATACTTCTAGGGACCCCGTGAAGTCTAAAAACCTTCTAGAAAAAAAGGTCGGCTATGTGAAGGGCATCATCAGTCTTATGATAAGTAATAAAGTGTGCCATCTTAATAAATTGATCAACTAACACAAAGATGGAATCACTTCCCTTCTTAGACCCAGGTAGACCTAAAATAAAATCTATAGAAATATCGATCTACGGTTTACTAAGAACTGGCAAAGGTGTATATAACCCATGCGGTGCTACCTTGGACTTAGCCTTCCTAAAAGTTATGCACCCAGAGCAAATTCTCTCAACATCCCTCCTTATTTTAGGCCAATAGAAATGTTATTGTAAGATTTCCAGGTTCTTCTCGCCCCAAAGTGACCCATTAAGCCTCCCCCATGGGCCTCCCTCACCAACAACTCCCTCAAAGAGCAATTAGGCACACAAAGTTTACCCTCATGAAATAAGAATCCCTCATGCCTGTAGTATTTATAACATGCAACCTTTTCACATGAAACAAATATACTTGCAAAGTCCACATCATGCACATACAAGTCCTTAATACTCTCAAAACCCAACAATTTGGCGTTCAAGGTAGTGATAAGGGCATACCTTCTAGAGAGTGCATTAGCTACCACATTCTTCTTACCTTGCTTGTATTTGATGATGTAGGGAAATGTCTCCACGTAATCCACCCATTTGGCATGCCTCTTGCTCAACTTCCCTTGCCCCTTCAAGTGCTTCAACGATTCATGATCAGTGTAGATGACGAACTCCCTAGGCCACAAGTAATGGTGCTATGTGTCTAATGCTCTTACCAAAGCATAGAGCTCCTTATCATAGGTGGGATAGTTCAAGATGGCCCCATTGAGCTTCTTGCTAAAATAGGCAATCGGCCTCTTCTCTTGCATCAAAACTGCTTCAATACCTATGCCTGAACCATCACATTCAATCTTGAAAGTTTTGTCAAAGTTAGGGAAGGATAAAATGGGTGCAGTGCACAACCTTTGTTTAGTTTCATTAAAATCCATTTCTTGTGCCTCCCCCCATTTAAATCCAACATTATTTTTAACTACCTCGGTAAGTGGTGAGGCTAAAGTGCTAAAATCTTTGACAAAACAACGATAGAAACTAGCTAGCCCATGAAAACTCCTTACCTCGGTGATACTTTTGGAAGTTGGCCATTCTTTAATGACCTTGATCTTCTCCTCATAGACCTCAATCCCTTTCGTGCTAACGACAAAACCAAGAAAAACAACACTTTCCATGCAAAAAATTACACCTTTTGAGATTGGCATACAATTTTTCTTCTTTTAAAACTAACAGTACACATCTCAAGTGTTCAATATACTCCTCCAAATTCTTGCTATAAATCAAAATATCATCAAAGTAAACTACCACAAATTTTCCAATGAATGCGCGTGGAACATAATTCATTAACCTCATAAAAGTGCTCGGTGCATTAGTGAGACCAAATGTCATAAACAACCATTCATATAAACCATACTTAATTTTAAATGCAGTTTTCCATTTATCTCCTTCTCTCATTCTAATTTGATGGTATCCACTTCTCAAATCAATTTTACTAAAAATGCAAGAACTATGTAATTCGTCAAGCATGTCATCTAACCTAGTGATAGGATGTTGATACTTTACCGTCATATTGTTGATGGCTCGGCAATCAACACACATCCTATAGGTTCCGTCCTTCTTGGACACTAGTAGCTTGGGCACGACACAATGACTTATACTCTCTCGAACATATCATTTACTCATCAACTCCTCGACTTTCTTTTGGAGTTCTTTGGTCTCTTTTGGATTGCTTCGGTGTGCCGGTCTATTGGGAATGATGGCTCCGGGAATGAAGTCAATTTTGTGTTCGATGCCCTTAATGGGTGGAAGTCCACTGGCCATCTCCTCCAGGAAGACATCTTCAAATTCCTACAACAAAAAGATAGGAAAATCGGGGAGGGAAGTGTGAGAATCATCAAGTGTAAGGAGGGGCTCCTTATACACCATCAAGAGTATGTATTGATTTTCTTTTATCTCCCTCTCCATTTCACCCTTACTAGCATAAAAATTCATCTTCATCTTGACCTCCTTTGTGCTCTTTCTCTTATCCTTCTGCCCCCTCACTCTTTCCCTCGCTACTCTTCTCATCCTTTTTTTCACTCTCCCTATGCTCCCCACTCACTTCCATTCATTTTCTTCTCCTCTCCTTATCCTCTTCCACCTCCTTTTTGAGCTTCAATTGGTCCTTGTAGACTTCTTCAGGGCTCAAATGTAGTAGAGTCACGGGCTTCTCATTCATTTGAAAGCTATACCAGTTCTTTCTCCCATCATACACCACCTTTCTATCGTATTGACAAGGCCTACCCAAATGTATGTGAGTAGCTTGCATGTGAACAACATCATAAAGCACTTAATCCTCATATGTCCCAATGTTGAAACTAAGAAGTACTTGCCTACTCACCTTCAACTCCCCGTAGTCACTCAAGAATTGCAATTTATAGGGGCTAGGACGTGGTGTCACCGGTAATCCTAGCTTCTCCACCATGCTAGTACTAACCACATTTGTACAACTCCCCCGCTATCAATGATGATACTACAAACCTTATCTCTCACAATACACCTAGTATGAAAAATGTTTTCCCTTTGCCTAGCCATTTCATCAACCTTGGCTTGTGTATTGAGAGATCTCATTGTAACTAAGGACTATGGTGGACTAACAACTCTCTCCACCCTTTCTTCCTCACTCTCATTATCACCTTCCCCTTGCATCCGATCTTCTTCATCTTCATCTCCCGAGTACCACTCCCCATTTTTAATGAACATCATTCTATTGTTAGGTCACTTCTGAGAATAATGCCACCGACCCCTACACTTAAAACACTCAATATCTCTATTACTAGAAGCGGTGGGAACAACCTTAGGCTTATCCTTGATGAAGCCAACTTCTTTTCCCTTGGAGGTCTCAACCTTGTCCTTAAGTGGCATTTTGTCACCCTTCTCATTCCTCCACTTAGACTTTCAAGTGGAATTAGGACCTCCAAAATATTTTTCTTGTCCTTTCTTCTTAAATTGTTCATTTCTTTTCAATTGCTCCTCCACTTTGATAGCCATGTGCACAAACTCCTCCATTTCTACATAATGGTGTAACTCCACCACATTGGCTATATCCCTATTCAACCCACTCATGAATCGAGCCATGGTGGCCTCTCTATCCTCCTCGATATTAGCTCTCATCAAGCCTTTCTCCATCTCTTTGTGATAATCCTCCACCCCTCTAGAACATTGAGTAAGAGTTTGCAATATTTGATAGAGCCTCCTATAGTAATGATTAGGAACAAATCTCTTCCTCATGAGACTCTTCAGCTCATCCCATGTTTCAACACTACCCTCCAAATTCCTCCTCCTAGTGAGTAATAAATTATCCCACCAAGCTAAGACATAGTCGGCAAACTCCACTACCGCTAACTTGACCTTTTTATCTTCGGAGTATCGATGGCATTCAAAGATCAACTCCATCTTCCTTTCCCACTCTAAATAAGCATCCGAATCACTAGTCCCATGGAATGAAGGAATCCTCATTTTTATGCTCCCAAGATTACCATCCACCCCATCTCTATCTCTATGATTTCTCCCATGACCTCGACCATTCCCTCTAACATTCCTACCTCCTCGATTTCTACCCATATTCCAATTTTGGTCATTACCTCCTTCACTCTCCAACTCATAACCATCATCCTCCTCACCATATTCTTCTCTAACTCTCCTTCTATCACCCCTCCTATCATTATCATCCCTTGGTAATGGGACTTCCCTCCTAGTCTCCAATCTTTCTAATCTCCCCTCCAACCTTCTTTCAATTCTTCCTCCCATTTCTTCTACTTGTCTTGCCATTGTAACCGTGAGAACTTGTATCATGTTGATAAGTGTATTTTATACACTTATTTGTACGTCTAAATTAGAATAAATTATTATCGTTTTAGAATATATGCTATTTAATTTGTGTTTATTTGTTTACTTTGCAGAAAATATCTCAAAAGATGAAGAATGAAGTAATTGATGAGAAAAATGCATAATTGGATGTTAATTGGAGCTAAAATGAGCAATTGATAAGTTTGTGACGTCAACCGGAAAGATGCAATGTGGCGAAGTAAACAAATCAGAGGTTGAAGGACCCAATTGAAGGAATTGAGAGTTGAAACGAGCGAATTGAGAAGATTCCAAAGTATGGGGACTATATTGTTGCAATTGGAAGTTGAAGGACTGAAAAGCAAATTAAACATGAGGTACCAACTTGCAAATATCCAATGATTGATTTGGATAATAAGAAGATATTTTGAGGATTTCTAGGAGTTAATTGGATGCAAGTATAAGTCAAAAAGGAATGGAATATGATAAGAATATTACCATAAAATTGATTCAAATCCTAGAAGATTCTGGACAAAATTCTAGTCGGACTTTGAAACCATATCTTGGGGCAGTAAACGTTCGAATTAGGAAAATCCTATTTCAAGAAGAAATTTAGCCCTTTAAGTTATCTTTCTAACGAAATTTGAATCATCTTAATCGGATAAGGAAAGAGAAAGATATGGTCAAAATACGAAACGCTGTGCAGATACCAAAAAAGACTCGCGCGCGGATTTGATGAATTTCTTTCCTTCTTCAACTTGATCTCTTCACCAACTATAAATACAACCTCTTTGCACGAAAATCGGACCTTTGCCTCTCCAAAGAACGAGCCACAACTGAGAATTCAATATCAAATCCTTGGAGATTCCAACATCGCAAAGGGGCGTGAATTGAAAACAATTGAAGAATTGATAATTGGTGCAATCTTTCCATTCTTTATATTGTTTTTCAATGAACGTTTATTTTTACTGTTATTGTTCTTTATTCATGATGTGTAACTAATTGCCATGTTGGGATGAACGATGTAGCCTAATCATATTATTTTAATTCCAAATTTCGTGTTTTAGTAATTCGTTGCATGTATTGATTTATTATTGTTCTTAATGCTTGAATTGCTTGATCACCAGTTCATGATATATTGAATTATTTCCATAATCCGAGAGGTGAGTTAATAATTTAGAACGTGGTAATAAATTCGATAATTGAACGAGAGATAGAGATATAATCTTGTTATTATTGCGGTCGTGTGTGAATTCTTGTATTTATTGCATCTAGATAAGGAATATTCAGACCCGCTGTAGAGATACAAGGTTGACCTATGTAGGTAGAATTGATTTAAACTCGAGAGGAGAATTTCAATATAAATTAGTGAATTCGACCGAGTACATAATTAGGAAATAAAACATGGAATTAGAGTTAATTTAATTGGTTAGGTGAAATCGTAAATCCCAACTATTTTACAATCGTATTTAAAAACAAAACAATTCTCCAATTTTAATTTCTTTAGTTTAGTTCTTTAGTCTTAATTTAAAACATCAAATTATTTCGTCCGTTCAAATAAAGTGTAGAACTAACATATTTCGATAATTAATTGCAGTCCTCGTGGGACGATAATCCGGACTCTTAGGTCCACTTTATTACTTCTCACGACCCGTACACTTGCGGGGATATCTCGCATCGCGAGATATCAGGTGAACACATGTCTCTCAATTCTTGAGTTTGTGCATTTGAATCTTGTCCACTTGAAGTACGAGTATTTGCCATGGAGTGCAAGTATGTAAGTGTCCTTACAAAAATATTCCCTCTCGTGTTTTCACTCAAATTGGCTTTTACTCTCCAATGAGCTCACCACTCTTGTGTTTTTCCAATCTAATTTTTTCTAATCAAACACCTCAAGGAACGTAGTCAACTAAACCAATAATTCAATTCTTCTGTAACAATTTTCCACAAACAATAATGAAGTAGAGAAAAGATTGATATAATAGGAAGTAGAATTTCTTTGCTTAATACTATATAAGAAAGAGGAGAATTGGATTTGTATGACGAGGTTTTTTTTCTTTTTTCTTTTTCATTCAAAGAGTAGGATCACAATGAACTTGGTAAGGCACAAATAATCAACTAGGAAGATGTTTGGTACTTGAAAAGTAGGATTTAACATGAAATATTTCTTTGAGATATTTTTTCAAGCACTTTGGATAGCATAGGAATTTTTAAGTGTTTGTTCAAATGTAACACCATCAACTCAAATATAACAACAATCAATTACCCAACAAGGTAGGAATTTCCAAATGATCAAGAACAACAATATTTTTTTCCCCAAATTTCAATTTTTTAATTTTTTTTATATGAAGAACAAAAACAATACAAGAATATAAAGGATAGATTTACCAAATTAGAGCCAAGCTCTGATACCAAATAATGCGAACCTCTTTGTTGTTTGGACCAAAAATTCCCACAACAATTTTGTTTCAATCTCAAGAAAGCTAAGTTGGTAAAAATAAGTGATAATCTTGACCCAAGCTAACCCTAACCAAAATTATAAGGAATATAGACCCTAACTCAATGGAGAGAATAATAGAAAATTCCAAGATTTTTGGAAACAACAACAATACGCAAGAATAATGATTCCTAAATAAAGTTGAAGAAGTTCCAAGATTTGTTACAAGTAAAGAAAATGGTTTACCTCTTCCAAATGCTCACAAGGAGTTCACAACATCCAAGCTAGGGTTTTGGATTGTGAGGAAATGTTTTTATATTATAAAAGTTGGGGTAAGAATGAAAAATAGGAAATTGCACAAAAAACCTAGCATTTTCAAGTTCACCCTGTTTCGGTTGATCAACTGGTCGACTGAAACGACAATTTCAGTCGAACACTGCTCAGCCGATAACGACTTAGGCGGCTGCCTCTAAAATTCCTGTAGAGTTTCAATCGACCAAGGTGACTTTCGGTCAACCGAAAGTGCCTGAAACTTCAAAATCAGGAAATTGACTTCGGTTTTGTTCTCTTCCACGTGGACTTGATTTCGTATCTTGTAAATGAGTCCCGCCATCAACTCTTGGACCTCTTTTCCCTTGGACATCGTCATGGGCCATGTCAGTATGCGAATCGATGGTTGACTTCCTTGGTCCTCATCATTACAGGTGTTGGTTCAGAAATCAGAGGCTGGACTTAGCAATTCGATTGAAGTTGGAGTCGGAGTGGGTCTTGAAATGAGGCTACAGCGCCACAAAGGCTAGCAATTGAAATGAGGGTGGAAGGGCGGCGAGGGGTTTGAACTGAGCAGAAATTGGCGATTTGAATTGAAGGGCCGCCGGCAATCACTCGTATGTGGAAGTTGAAGATTGAAGATGAAATAGGGTTTACGTATTGAATGGGCATCGAGGGGTTTGAACTGAGGGACAATGATTTTGGGCCAAAAATTGGCTAAAAATATTTTTTTGGTATCGGGAATAGAGGTATGCAGCCAAAAGTCCAGCTAGGTCATTGCCCGGGCTAGGCCTTAAAGGGCTTCGTTCTTGACGAAGAGGGGCATCATGATGGGATGCTTTGATAGGTGTGAGAACCCTCGACCAAAGGAGCTCCGTCCAACCGAGGAATTAGTGTGAGGGGCACAAGGTGAAGGTTGATGTTGAAGGCTATAAGTATGAGGTACTACGAGACGAGGTATGGGGCATTGTGGACTCTCGTCCGCTATGCATGGATTAGGCGGTACCACAATTGAAGGAAAATTGACAAGTTTTTGAAGTGGAAGATCATTTGAAGAGGAAGACCGTACAAAAAAATGAGACACGCGCACAGCTGCGTCGACGCTAGCGAATTGGGTGGGGAGTATGTCACAGCGCGGTTGCTCCCATACTTACTTGGCACTGCAAGGGTGTTAATTGTTGGAATGATTCAGATGTGCACTGATCATGTCGCGTACTTGTAGGAAAATATCCATGAACCTCCTACCCAAAGTCATATTATGTTTGTTTTATAGCTTGCTGACATGTGTGTGGGAATATACTAACTTGTTTGCCCACGGGTGCCGGATGGCAAGTCCGCCACACTACTCTTACTTTTGTGTATGGTATACTTTTATTTTTATTTTTATCGAAAGTCAATAGCCACCTTAAAATCTATTTTTAGATAGTTGCTAACTATTTATTTTTTGTTTCTCAAGTTTTTAACTCATTTAATAATAGGCATCTTAAATAAAAATAAATTTTGTTATTCGTTGTTTTATATATACTAGTCTCTTAATATTGGAACAAATTGAACAAATTTAAAATTGAGAAACTGAACATTAAAAATTGGATGTTCACCAACCCAAACCACCATCTTTTCTCTATTTTTGGAAACAATCTCCTTTGGTTCATAAGTTCAGATAATATTAATTCCCTTTTCTACACTGTTCTTAGTAAAGTTGAATATCCTATGAAAGGTGAAGTCTGGATATTGGAACAAATTGAACAAATTTAAAATTTAAAATTGAGAAACTGAACATTAAAAATTGGATGTTCACCAACCCAAACCACCATCTTTTCTCTATTTTTGGAAACAATCTCCTTTGGTTCATAAGTTCAGATAATATTAATTCCCTTTTCTACACTGTTCTTAGTAAAGTTGAATATCCTATGAAAGGTGAAGTCTGGATATTGGAACAAATTGAACAAATTTAAAATTTAAAATTGAGAAACTGAACATTAAAAATTGGATGTTCACCAACCCAAACCACCATCTTTTCTCTATTTTTGGAAACAATCTCCTTTGGTTCATAAGTTCAGATAATATTAATTCCCTTTTCTACACTGTTCTTAGTAAAGTTGAATATCCTTTGAAAGGTGAAGTCTGGGTTTGATCCGACAGTTTTGGACGTGCACTAGGTAAGTGGTTAACATGACTGGTTTGGTAAGAAAAGTTCATCTTGTTTGTCAGGTTATAAGAGTAATAATTGTAATTAGGTTCATCATATCATATCATAGAATTAAAAAAGAGAGAGTATTGTTTAGCTTAATCGAAGTGGTACACAATAGTTTCTTGTTTGAGCAAAAAAAAAAAAAAATAATTTACAAATCTTACCTAAAGATAAATAAAATGGACTTCATTTGCAACGGTTGGACAAACGAGGATCTACTAGACACTCTCTCCGGGAAAAAACTATATTCTTAATATCATTGGAAAAAATCAACCGTTGTAATAATTTCGTGTTGAAATTGAGATTTCATCTGGAGAAGCCTAATTTTATCAACAGGTTTTCAACAACCACATTTGAAATCGAAATATTGTTTCTCTCATTGTTTTTTGGATTCTACTGTCATTTTTTTTATTTTTTGTGGTTATACTACTAAATTTGATCTTCCCTGCTTTATTTAGTTTAAGATGTGCACGAATTATTTCATTCACAATCAGACAAAACCACTCACATTACTATCAATATATTCCTTATCAAAAAAAGAAAAACAAATGATAACATTGATCAAAGCTGCAAAAAAGAGTAATGACAAGTTTCCCACTTCATAATGTCTCTCTAGAAATTATTGTTCTAAAAAATTAGCTTACGCTTATATTTAGACGTTCTTAGCTTAGGCTTGAAGTTTTACCTCGCTGCTTCGTTATGCTTCGCGCTTTTCTTGCGCATTGCCACGCTTTTTCGCATCTAGACATGCTTAAGCGTGATGCTAGACTTTGACGCTTCGTCATACTTTACGCTTTTTAGGACGCTGTGTTGGGAAAAATATCAGTTTTTCCCACCCACACCTCTGATACCAATTATTGGGGGACAAATAATCGATTTCCCAAACAGTAGAATAACAAAAACAAAAATAACGGAGAAAGAGAAAAATAACAAGAATCTAACGTGGCTCAGCTAACCGCTGACAATTATGGGAGAAGAATACTTTTATTAGATGATGAAAGAAAACTCACTCATACAATTTTTTCTCTTATCCTCATAATTTCCCCTCACACAAAATTAGAAAGAACAATGCACGCAGTACCCTCCACTAGTATCGTTTTATTCCAATTCCTCACATCATAATTTTTCTCTATTCGACAATGAATTCACCATGACAGTTAATTCTCAATTACTGCCTGTGTACAATCCATCTCGAGAACATGCAACATGCACCCCAATAGTCTCTTTAGACTCTCTGTCGTGTGCCAACAATATTATGGTAGACGAATCGAATTCTCTATCTGATGTGATCCAGACCAGGCAACGAAGGGCGAAGTTTAGCCATCGACAATATGATAGTGATCTACGTGCAAAACGGAGCAAGTTCCATGTTGGGTCGAGCCGAGAAGGCGAAAGGATCGAGCCCAGGCAGGAAATCAAACAATAAGGCAAAAACAGGCAGAACACTGATTACGGCCGTAAAGATATTCCTCACGGCGGTAAAAAATGAAATTGAAATTGATCACGGCCGTAACATATTGCTCACGGCCGTAACACATGATTGGAATTTGAGGCAGAATATTCGTTACGGCCGTAAACTGGATATTCACGGCCGTAATTCAAGATTTTCCAGATTTTCCGGATTTCTCAATTAATTTATTTCCTTTTATTATTTTAGGTTATTTTCCTATTTTAGAATTTTAGCATAATTAGAATCCTATTTTGAGTAAATTAGATGCTAGGTTTTCTTGCTTATTTATATTTCTTTTTCAATTCATTGTAAACAGTTAAGATTGATTTTGAGATTAATATAGTTGAGAGAGTTTTCTCCAATTGAAAGGTTGAGGAGTCCCTTTTTTGTTCTTCGAGAACAAATCCGATCTATCAAATATTGTGGAAATATTTGTGGCGTTGTACTTATCAAATATTCGCGAGAATATTTGTGGCGTGTCCGATTAGAATCTTATCAAGGAAATTGACAAGTCCTTGTGGTGTTTCGAAAACCTTGGATCTCGATTCCGCATCGTCAATTTCTTGCGTCGTGAATCTTGGGTCAAGGTCCTATCGTCAATCTATCTTTTAATTTTTGTTCAATTATTCGTGTTCTTGTTATTTTTCGTGTCAGATCTTATCTAGATCTTTCCTAGGGTTTTAATTATCGTTATTCCGCGTGTTCGACGAGATTCCCCTCCCGGGATCGCGTCATCTGGTATCAGAGCTTGGATCTATTTCAGATTCTTGCGTTTCTTGATTTTCTTGATTTTTTTCGTGTTCTTCGCGTTCTTCGTGTCAGTCATAAATTTTCTTCAGTTTGATCCATAAGAGTCAGTCCCAAAAATTCAAAAGTGTTTTTCTTGTTCGTTTCTCGTCCAAATCCAATTCCGTTTTTTCTGCCATACTTGTAGTCAAATTTTCTGGCAGATTAAAAAAAAAAAATTCGAATTTTCCGAGAATTTTCTATTTTTTTACCTTTCGTATCTTTCATAAATTCCTTGATTGTTGATCCTTGGTTTGTTCTTGGGTGGAATTTGAAGGGATTGAGTGTGATACACGAGTGAAAATAAACACGAGAGGAATTTTTCTTTGTCTTTGAAAGCTAACCATGTCTCGCAGGGAAAAATCTCCATCAACAGGTGACCACAAGAATTTTAAACAGATGGAGGCCATGAAGGTAAAATTTGAGAGATTGATGGCTAGGATGGAAAGAAGGGAAGCAGAACTTGCTCAATGGGAAAAGGAGCAACATCAGGCGGATTCTAGGGCTAGGAGGCATAAGGGGCGTGAAACCAATTCTAGAGGTGGAGATGGGGGTGATGAAAAGCCATTGAAGTATAAAGATACATCAAAACGGGAGAGTAGTGATCATGTTCATAAAATGAGGGAAGAACCGACAACCAAGGGTAAAAATAATTCTGATTCCAAGCCTCTCAAGGGTAAAAATGTTAAGTACTTTAAATGTTTGGAACGGGATCATATTGCACTTGATTATCCACGTAAAAAGGTTAGGTGTGATAGTGAAGGGGCTAAAAATGTTGTGGTGGATGAGCCAATTACTGATAGGCATGTTCTTAGCGCTAAGCGTAAGGCGAATGTTTTGAAAAATGTGGATGGGCAAAGGGATAATATTTTTCGCACTAGATGCTTAGTGGATAAAAAAGTTTGTAGCTTGGTGATTGATGGGGGAAGTTGTACTAATGTAGTTAGTACAATGTTGGTGGAAAAATTAGGCTTACATTTAATAAAACATCCAACACCTTATAAATTACAATGGTTGACTGAGTCGGGGGAAGTTAAGGTGAAGAGACAGGCCTTGGTGAATTTTTCTTTGGGTGGGTATTCTGATGAGGTAATTTGTGACGTGATGCCAATGCAAATTAATCATATACTGTTGGGGAGACCTTGGCAACATGAAAGGGCTGTGCTACATGATGGGTATACGAATAGATACAGCTTGGTAAAAGGGGGGAAAAAGTTTACTCTAATGCCACTATCTCCAACTGACGCCCTGAAAGATCAATTGAAAGTGAAAAGTGAGTTTGAGGGGAAAAATAAGAGAGTTGAGGCCACGACCTCAGAAAAAGGAGAGGGAGTGGAAATTAAAGAAAAGAGAGTTGAGGCCACGACCTCAGAAAAAGGAGAGTGGGTGAAAAATAAAGAACAGAGAGTTGAGGTTCAAACCTCAGAAAAAGGAGAGACTGAGTGCAAAAAGCAAAAGAAAAGAGAGTCTACCACAAAAATGAGTCTATTTGCACTTACTCACGCTAACACACCCCTCCCCAGTTCTTTAAATTCTATTGTACAAGTACCGAAGTCAAACCATGAACTTAAGGCGGGAAAGAAATATGTTGGCTCAAATGAGCAGCCCAAAATGTTGAAAGCAAGCATGAGGCATAAACATGATCATCGAGCCCAGGAAAGCACGAGAAATTTGAAAAGCCGACCAAAAATGGATTCGAGGTCGAATCCTTTTCAAGAGAGGGAGTATGATGTGATCCAGACCAGGCAACGAAGGGCGAAGTCGAGCCATTGACAATATGATAGTGATCTACGTGCAAAACGGAGCAAGTTCCGTGTTGGGGTCGAGCCGAGAAGGCGAAAGGATCGAGCCCAGGCAGGAAATCAAACAATAAGGCAAAAACAGGTAGAACACTGATTACGGCCGTAAAGATATTCCTCACGGCCGTAAAAAATGAAATTGAAATTGATCACGGCCGTAACATATTGCTCACGGCCGTAACACATTATTGAAATTTGAGGCAGAATATTCGTTACGGCCGTAAACTGGATATTCACGGCCGTAATTCAAGATTTTCCAGATTTTCCGGATTTCTCAATTAATTTATTTCCTTTTATTATTTTAGGTCATTTTCCTAATTTAGAATTTTAGCATAATTAGAATTCTATTTTGAGTAAATTAGATGCTAGGTTTTCTTGCTTATTTATATTTCTTTTTCAATTCATTGTAAACAGTTAAGATTGATTTTGAGATTAATATAGTTGAGAGAGTTTTCTCCAATTGAAAGGTTGAGGAGTCCCTTTTGTATTCTTCGAGAACAAATCCGACCTATCAAATATTGTGGAAATATTTGTGGCGTTGTACTTATCAAATATTCGCGAGAATATTTGTGGCGTGTCCGATTAGAATCTTATCAAGGAAATTGACAAATCCTTGTGGTGTTTCGAAAACCTTGGATCTCGATTCCGCATCGTCAATTTCTTGCGTCGTGAATCTTGGGTCAAGGTCCTATCGTCAATCTATCTTTTAATTTCTGTTCAATTATTCGTGTTCTTGTTATTTTTCGTGTCAGATCTGATCTAGATCTTTCCTAGGGTTTTAATTATCGTTATTCCGCGTGTTCGACGAGATTCCCCTCCCGGGATCGCGTCACTATCCATGTGTACTCTACCATAACACTCAATGCACGTTAATAAAACATCACTCATCAACGCGTGTGCCCGAAGATACGAGCCTTTTTTCCCTCTCCTTTTTCTCTCTTTGCTCGTCTTTCTCTCTCTCTCTCTCTCTCTCTCTCTCTCTCTCTCTCTCGTCAGTTTTTTGGCTACTCTACTCTTCAAATGTTGATCTTCTCCATTTATAATAAAATCTATCCAAAAACTTACCTAATCACAATTTAGGTTAATTTCCTAATTGTATTAGGATTCCTTAATTATTTTCCTTGTATAATAATACCAATAATATTTTATTCATTTTTCAATTGGTATTGTTATATATACAAAGAAATATTATTAATCTAAGAGCATCTCCAATGCACACCATCAATTGGGAAAAAGGACTTGAATCACTTGACACATCAACAAATTGATGGAATCTGTTAAAAATATCTCTCGAATGCATAATGTCAATTACAATATTAAGCTAATGTGGTTGGGAAAAAGTGGTCTGTCTACATCTTGACATTCCATCTGACTTAATGAGTCAATTTACATCAACTTAAGTGGGCGAAATACAAGTTATAATCTCCTACTACTCAGGAGTGACGAATCCTCATATTGGACATACACAACCTTCATATGACTCTCACTATACTCGTACAACATCATCATGATGACTTCCTATCAAGAGCCAACATCAACGCTCGCCGAAGTACAACAATCCTCATATAAGATTCTATGACTTCCTCAAGTTAAAGGACCAAATCCACAACTACGCATTAGAGATTAACCACTGACCTTTGGATTGTTATCCATGTGGAATCTATAGGCGGGTCATCCAATACTTTGTTCATCTAACAATGTATCCATGTGTTCATTCGAACGTCCCTCTACATTCTAGCTTGTGAGATAAGCTACTTTCTTTATAAGAAAGAAATGCAACACATTCTAATCTAACTGCAACAACAATATCTGTATCTTGTTGTTACTTCGACTAGGGACAGTTTTAGAATAAGTTATCAATGACTTGTATCTCATAGTCACAATACCTTATGACTTACAAGTTATTTAAACTTACTCTATGGACTCTATTATTTAAATGATGAGTTAAACTCAATGTAATAATAGATTTGCCTTTATTATGATAATGATAATATATGTGTTATGCTATCCAACAATTGGATTTAGAGCATAACATTGATACTCTCCCACTTGATCTAATAACTCATGTATCCTATGCATAATGAGTTTATATGATAATCATATTCCTGTATGGATAGTGGTTTTACTGGTGGATCTTCGATGTGTGACTCTTCACATATTCAACCTTCTCAAGGTTAGTGGGCATGAACTCTATTTTTCTATAATCTTTAAATGAGACATGAGCCTCTAAATACATACTCAGATCATCGATGAGACCCAGTTCCCTCGCTTGCGTGATGGCTCCATTATCCTCACAGTACTCATTACTGGAGCTACAATGTTAGGAACACTTATAGTTGACTAATAAACTTAACGATCGAGATCGCTTCACTAGCACATATGTATTTGGTCCCAGTTACACAATTAACGGTCTCCCTTGTTTGAACAATTTCAAACTGACCACACCACTACTATGTGTTATTAACAATTAAACTGAATATTTCCATCATCCTTTCCCGAACTAAAGGATGGTATCTTTATACGTAAAGACTGTAAGTCTACATTTCTCTTCATGTCTATTGTATTCTTGGTGCTTCTCAAGTACTTAATAATACAAAAGGTGTTGTACATAGTGTCGCGTTTAAGAAGATCTTATTGTCAACAATCAAGTATATTCTTGATATCATTTTTTCTCAATATGTGTTCTAAACACCATTTTGAGAAGATTAACCCAAAACTTTTGAGATAGAATTCTATATTGGATTCATTCATGCTAACCCCATTACCATTTTATCTATGTACATGGATTGAGAAATCAAAAAAACTTTCTAGATCTATCTCTATAGATTCTGGTTCCCAAAGAAAATGTCTTATTTCTCAAATCCACCATGGAGAAATTTTAAATAATTGCACTTTCACTTTAAAGGTTAGAGATTCAACTTATGGTCAATAATATGTCATCTACATATAGTATCAGGAATATTGAACACTCCCACTAACCTTTTATATACATACTTGATTCATCTGCAATTTTTGATAAAATCAAACATTTGGATTATCTTATCAAAATTAAGATTCTAACTACGCGAGACTTGCTTTAATCCATAATAGATATCTGTTGCTAATATACTATGTTTAAGGATTTAAGGATTCAAAAATCTCATGACCACAACATGTTGCTATTGTAAGCATAATTCAAATTGATTCAGAGTAAACGTATTTACAGCCTATGGGTCTTACCCATTTTAGACGAATCAAACAAGTTTCAAAACTTGTTTTGTCTCGAATTCTATGGCTTCCTACCATCAAGTTTAGTCAACATTTGACGTAGTTTCTATGTTACTATAGATTCATTAACCTTGATCACTATTACAATATCAGCAATCATGGATGTGTAATATGTATCCTATACTAATTGGCACGCAGGCTTGAATCAAATGGACGTGCAAGCCCATATCTACAAACTAGAGCTCGCAAGCCCAAATAAATTTTGGCATGCAGGTCCAATTAAATAATAATAGGTTCATAGGCTCAACCAACAAAAACAGTACAATAAATTAACCATACATTCAACCAACCATATGGGTCGAGTCAATAACCATCTACTAAATACACATTCATTATATAAATGTATTATAATATAATATTTAATATTACATAAACAAATTTCATGTTTCTAGCAATCTAGGTCGTCTAAACTAATTTAGATAAAACGGATCGGAACAATAATTAATTAATCTAATTAATTAATTCAAAATAAATTAGAGGGTCTTATTTAATTAAAATTATATTTTAATCAAATACTAAATTAGAGTCCAACTCTAAATCCAACAAGAGGGGAATTAAATTAACATCTTAATTTATGTTAAAACTCCTAAAATAAAATTCTATTTAGTAATTAATTAATTAATCAATTTAATCAATTACAACTTTAATTACGAATTTCACTACCAACCTGCCCCACTTTACCCCCATTCCATCCCATCTCATCCCATCTCATCCCACTAGCAAAGTTATAGTTAGTCACACAAATTCACATTTCGTTCATAATTACAAATTTAATTGCAAAATTTACCCCACCCCACCGAAAAGTTACAGTTTGTCACAAAAAGTCACAATTCAATCACAATTACAAATTTAGTCTCAAATTTCACCCACCCACCCCTCCCTCCCCCAGCAAAGTCACAATTGGTCACACAAAGTCATAAATCGACAACAATTACAAATTCGGTCTCCCAACCCACCCACCCCACCCACCCACCCACCCACAAAGTCATAGTTAGTCACACAAAGTCACAATTACAAATTTAGTCACAAATTTCATTCCACCCCATCCCATCCCACCCCATCCCATCCCATCCCAACCCCCACCCAACCCAACCCGAAAAGGCACAATTGTTCACACAAAGTCAGAGTTTGGCCACAATTACAAATTTAGTTGCAAAATTCACTTCACCCCACTAGCAAAGTCATAGTTTGGTAACACAAGTTCACAATTCGATTACAAAAAGTCACAGTTTGATCACAGAAGGTCACTATTAGGTTGCATAAAGTCACAATTCAGTCACACATAATCATAGTTTACACAATTGTAGGTCACATCACGTCCTCGTCCAATTGTCACACAAAGTCATAGCTGATCACAATTTTAATTTAATTGGTCATAATCGTCCATAATTGGTCACATATTATTTATTCACTGGTAAGAATTTACTCGTTTTCTTGGTCACGATTAGTCAATAGTTTTTCTTACAATTACCTAATAATTGATCACATTCCGTACTCGTCATAAATTAACACCTAATAATTGTTTTCCTCAATAAATGTTAACACCTAATAATTTTTGACACCCAAACCCCTAGATAATTGTAAAAGTTATGTAAAAATAATTGTTTTCCTAATAATCTAGGAGTTATGTAAAATTTAACACCTAATAATTGTTCATGTAGTATTTATTTGTTAGTCACAACTTACTCGTTTTCTTAGTCACGGTTATTTTTTTTTTTTTTTTTGGTCACAATCACCTAATAATTGGTCACACTCTTTGCTCGTCAAAAATCGCACAAAGTCACATTTACTCAATATTTTGATCATAATTACCTAATAATTGGTCATTGTAATTACTTATAAAATCAATCACATTCGTACTTGTTGCAAGTCGCACAAAGTCACGATCACCTAATAATTGGTCACAATTACCTAATAATATGTCATAATTATCTATAATTGGTCACAATTACCTAATAGTTGGTCACAATTATCCATAATTGGTCACATATTATTTATTCATTGGTCACAACTTAATTGTTTTTTTGGTCACATCCCGCACTTATCACAAGTCGTACAAAGTTGCAATTAGTTAATATTTTTGTCATAATTACCTAATAAATTGATAACTTTTTAACTCGTCACAAGTCGCACAAAGTCACAATTTATCAATGTTTTAGTCACAATTACCTAATAATTGATCAACCACTATTCAAGTCACCCACCCCACCCCACCCCACAATATCACAAGGTCACCCACCCAACACTATTAAAGTCACCCACCCCCAACCTAAGCCCTTTTCATCCACCATAATCGCCGTTGTCACCGTCGATGCCGTTCCACCACCACCTCACCACCACTTAAAATATTGGCGAAGGGGAGTGACAAATGTTTTACAATATAAGTACTTGTTAGGGAAGGGGAGTGACAAAGGTTTTACAATTCTCAACTTAAAATCTAAGTAAATGTTGGGGAAGGGGAGTGACAAAGGCTCACTACAAAAAACACAGGCTTTTCCCGACGGAAAAATTTTCGACGAAGGTCGGTACCGTCGGAATTGTTCTGAATTACCGACGGATGTAAATTCCATCGGAAAAGTTTCCTACGGAATTGGAAAACCGTCGGAAAAATATTTTTCCGACAGAAAATTGATGGAGCGTCGAAAATATTTCCGACGAAAATACTAAACGGTCGGAAAGTTACTATTTCCGACGGAAAATTTAACCTATGGGAAAAACTGATATTTCCGACGGAAAATTTAGTGCCGTCGGAAATTTTGGATTTTTCAAAGATTTTTTCGTTGTAATCGAGAATTTTCCGACGGCCTACTTTTCCGTCGGAAATAATTATTTCAACGTTATCCCGTTCTTTAGTTTCTTCATTCATCCTTTACCAATATTTTCACATCTCTAAACTCTCCTGTCCATTTTAGTTTTTTCAATTGGTTCAAATTTAACTGAAGAAACTTGAAAATATAGTTGTGGATGCTATATATTTTTCTAGTTGAAGAGTTTCATGGACCAAGGTAATAAACTCAAGTTTTTTTTTCCAAGTTTAATACTTTTATGTATCTAGATTTTTGCTATTTCTATATACATTAATCAGCTATGTGTGTGTGTGTGTGTGTGTGTGTGTGTGTGTGTTGCGTTTGCTACTTTTTAAAAGTAGATTTAGTATATTTTTATATTTTAGATTTATAATATACAAATAATTTAAACTATAAATTGTAGATGATAATATGTATTTTAGATTAATTAGTATGTATGCATTGTTGATTTAGTTTATTAACATTTTGTTAGTAAATAAATCTGTGCATATTTCAGATTTACTATGGAAGTAAGACTAATTTTGTATCCTATTGTTTATATATCATAATTAGTAGTATGCTAATATGTATATTTATTAATATATTTCATTTTGTAAGTTACTGTGTTTATTAGATCAAGTTTATCATTAAAATTAGTTTGTTGATGAGTGTATTAGAGATTATATTAAGCATATGAATTTTCAAATTAAGAGTTTGTTAGGTTAAAATCACTAAGAGCCTGTTTGGTCTATAGAAAATTTTTGGGTTTTGTAGATTTTTTTAGTTTTTTGATTGATGCGTGGTTTAGATTGCTTTGAAAAATCAAAAAATGTGGGCTTGACTAATGATGAATGGTTGAGATTGAATTTAAAAAATTGTGGTAAAATTTTAAGAGGGACCAAACATGCTCTAAATTAATTTAAAAGTTGACGGTTAAATAAGTATAAAAATATTGTGAATATAATAAATGTGTATTTTATTTGACATCATGTAGTGTGTTGGATGATCATGGTTGGATGTATGCACGATTAGTTGATGGGTTTCTTTCAGAAAGATTTATTGCTGGTGTTGAAACATTTGTTGAATATGCATTTTCACACCAAGTGGTTGTTGACAAAGTAAAATGTCCATGCATGAAATGTGGTAACACAAGATTTATGAAGCAAGATGATATTAAAATGCATCTGTATAAGTATGGATTCATTGGGGGGTACACTAGGTGGACTGAACACGGTGAAAACTTTAATACTAGTTCTTTACGTTTGGGTGAATCGTCATCAACACAACCTACAGGGGAAGACACCATTCACTCTATGGTGTTTGATGCAATGGGTCCTCAAATGTATAACATATTTTCCAATACCGATCAATTTGACACTGAGGAACATGTACTGAATGCAGAAGCGGCAAATTTCTATACATTGTTACAACAAGCTGACAGACCATTGTGGCATGGTTGTGTGAACCATACCAAACTATCTGCAATATCACAGCTTTTGAACTGTAAATCTGAGTACAATATGTGTTGACATATGGTCAACTTGACCTTATTGTTTTGATCATAACAAACAAGAATATATTGTGTTGCTAACAAGTGTGCTTCATATAATTCAAAGCATTCAATGTTCAAGTCAAAACTATGTGATCAAGCACATGAGACGCAAAGAAGATCAAGAAATAATCGAAGATATTCAAGATCAAATTTCAAGTCGGAAAGCATGAAGACCAAGCAATGAAGCCTACAAAGAATTGATCATTTACAAATTGCTTTTCAATCTTATGTAAGGTTAATGCATCAATAGTTGGCAATGCACTTCATAAAGCTCAAGTAACATTTTTAAAACCATCAAAATATCTTTTTCAAAATCAACTTTGATCAGAAAACCTTGAAAAATCAAAATCTTGAAATCCTGATTTTTCAGGTCCGCAAAATCAAAAGGTCGACCGCAAATTTTTTCAGGTCGACCGCACTGTCTATTTTTGAACTCCAACGGCTATATTGAGGTCGACCGCATGGCAGGATAGGTCGACCGCAAAAGACAGTATGTGCGGAATTTGCTCTATAAATAGCCTTCTCTCTTGCATTCATTTTTAACAACATAGAAAAGATTTTATAGAAACTTTCTTGTGAAAATTCATTGTTCTTACTTGGTTTATATTCATCTATTATTATTATTATTAAACTTTGATTGATCTAAACTTTGTTTTATCAAATTCATCAAAGTTTTTGGAAGAAAGTTTTGTGAAGATTCTTGGTTTTTATATTGTTTAAACTTCTTCAACATCTTCACACCACATTGGAATTGAAGTGTAAGTCTCTCTTTGTTCTTAACTTGTTTTAATCTTTTAAAAGAGAGAATTTCCAATTAAGGAACTTTGATTATTTGTGCTACGTACATTTTTCATTATCATTTGATTCATCAAAATTCCATTGCCTAAACACTTTGAGCTTAACTTATTGTTAATTATTCAAGTGTGGCATCTCTTGGTACTTAATTTGATTCAATATTTTAACAAGAGATTATTTGAAAAACTTTGTTTGATTGCATTAAACTTTTCATTATCATTTGCATCAAAGTTTTTCTCTAACACTCGAGCTTAATTCATTGCTATCTATTGAAGTGTTAGCCTAACTCTCTCTGTACTTTATTTGAGTATATCATTTTTCAAGAGAGTTATTTCAATTGTAAATTCAATTCATTATATCTTGTGGTTTCGAGAGCCTTGTGAAAACTCGATTGTTGGTTAAGGGTAGGTGCTCCTTGTTGTAAGTCACCTAAGGATAAGTGCTCCTTGTTGTAAGTCACTTAAGGATTTGGTACTCCTTGTTGTAAGTTACCAATATAGTGGATTTGGCCTTGCTCGTGACGGAGAGCTCGGTAACGGGGGACGTAGATCACGTTGGTTGATTGAACCTCCATAAATCCTGTTTGCATTCTCTTATCCCTTTTACTTACTTACATTGCACTTACTCTATTCTATCAATTTATATTGTGCAACACTATATCTAAGTGCTACACTTGCTTTATCAATTAATTTTACACATTTATAGCACACTACATTGATAGTTAAGTTACTTACAACACTAAGTGCTCATACTTGTACACATTGATTTTTAAGTTTGAGATTATTTATCGAAAAAGTTTTATAAACCAATTCACCCCCCTCTTGGTTAGTTTACTCTTGGGCTAACAATTGGTATCAGAGCTTAGGTGCTCATTTTTAAAAGATTTTACAATCTTGAGTTTATGGCTAACCATAATCTTGAGGGGCATTCTACAAATCGTCCTCCTTTCTTTGATGGTACACATTATAACTATTGGAAGACTAGAATGATGATTTTTGTTCAATCAATAGATTATAATATTTAGAGTGCCCTACATGCAATAGTCCGCGGTATTTATGCAATTTCTCAGTCTGGGCGAAAGGTAGCTCATAAGGTGTTACGGTACCTACCTCTGACTCCTAGACTTCAAAGGTTATACATGTCGAGGCACACATCAAAACATATGATCTGGCATGCAAATAATGCATTCAGGAAAGGAGAAATGTCACATCCAGTGCATGGGGAGATGTGGAAGCATTTTGATAGAACGTATCCCGATTTCTTTATTGAGTCTCGAAACCTACGTATTGGTCTTTGTACAGATGGGTTTAATCCATTCAACATGACTAACACACATTACTCATGTTGGCCAGTGATAATTACTGTGTACAATCTTCCACCTGGATTATGTATGCGACAAGACAAATTATTATTGAGTATGGTCATCCCTGGGCCCAAGAGTCCTGGAAAAAATATTGACATTTATTTGCGGCCGCTAATAGATGAGTTGAAAATGCTATGGGAGGATGGAGTTGAAACATATGATATACATAGGAAGCAAAATTTCACAATGAAGGTTGCATTAATGTGGACTATTAGTGATTTTCCAAGACTTGGCATGTTGTCTGGGTGGAGTACACATGGTCCATTTTGTTGTTCGTACTGTATGGATCAACAAAAATCATTCAGATTGAAGAACAGGTGAAAATGTTGTTTCTTTGACTGTCATCATCGATTCCTGCCCTACAGTCATCCGTTTAGAAGACAGAGAGATAAGTTCTTGAAAGGAAGACTGGAGAAGGATGTTCATGAACTAAGCAACTGCATGTGATCAATTGCGTCGGGTTGTTGATAGCCTTCCTCGTTTCATAAGTGGTAGAACCGTTAGAAGGGCTGAAATTGAAGGATTTGGAAGTATTCATAATTGGACAAGGAGAAGTATTTTCTGGGATTTGTTTATTGGCATACCAATCTTATACGACACAATTTAGACGTTATGCATATCGAGAAGAATGTATTTGAGAATATATTCAACACAGTTATGGACGTGAAAGATAAAATCAAAGATAATGTGAATGCCAGGAAGGATTTGGAGATTTTACAAGCCGAAAGCTTCTTACAACTTAACAAAGGAGCATAAGCTAGTGGTTTTTAACTGGATGAAGACATTAAGAATACCTGATGGATATGCTTCTAACATTGTACGATGTGTTAAGGGTGATTTAGAGTTCTATGGAATGAAGAGCCACGACTGTCACATTTTTATGCAGAGATTAGTACCAATAGCATTTGTAGACGTATTACCAAAACCAATTTGGGAAGCATTAACAGAGTTTAGTTGTTTTTTCAGAGATTTGTGCTCTACAATCGTAAATGTTGAAGACATGAAACACTTAGAGAAAAATATCGTAGTAACAATTTGTAAACTTGAGAAGATATTTCCACCTTCATTTTTTGATTCAATGGAGAACTTGCCAATTCATTTGCCATATGAAGCAAGAGTGGGTGGTCCGGTGTAATATTGTTGGATGTATCCTTTCGAAAGGTACTTTACTTCTATGAATTTTATTTCAATAATTATATATACAATTCTAGAAAATATCATGTAACTTTTAATCATTTGAATATCACATTTATAGGTTTCTTAATCATCTAAAGAGGAAAGTCAAAAATCGTGCTTCTGTGGAAGGCTCTATAGTAGAGGCATATTTGGTAGAAGAAACATCATCATTTTGCTCATTATATTTTGAAGATAATATCCAAACTAGACTGAATCATCCTCCAAGAAATGACGATGGAGGGTTGGATGACCCATTAGGACGATTGTCAATCTTCACATATCCCGGTCGACCGCTGGGCAAGCAAAGAAGAAATTTCAAAGAACTAAACGACGAGGAATATCAGGTTGTTTCAAGATACATGCTTTTTAATTGTGAAGAACTCACCACATTCATTGAGTAAAGAAATTATACTTTCATAGCAAAACTATTTGCGAAGTATATAAATTTATTTAATTTATAATTTACCTTATATCTTGCAGGGAGTTTGAGAGGCAAATGAAAATAAATCATCCCCAATTATCTGATGCACAACTAGATCGTATGCGTGATGAATATTTTGGAGAGTAGCTACAAAACAATGTAAGACCAATTTCATTTTTTTATATCATAAATTTATTGTGGCTCCTCAAAATAAGTATTTTCTTGTGAAATATCATTTCTAATTTAATTTAGAAGAAAACGAAATAAACTAACTATAATATGAAAATTCTATGGTTTGTAGTTGATAAAAATATCTGTTTAAAATAGGGAATATAGAGCGGAAAGTGGAAGATAGCCGAGAATTTGCTATTTAAAATATTTAACTATTTGGGAAAGAAATAAAATTACTTAATGTCAAATATGCTTCTTTCAATAAGTCAAATAAATTAAAATTTCTATTTGAATTTCAAGTGGGTCCCATTACATTATACTCTATATTGATTGATTTAAGAAAAAAAAATTAAGGTGTTATATGATGACAAAGTCGACCACACGGACCGTGTTGTCGAGTGATTTTGTACAATGTTTATTTTTTGAACGGTTTCAAATTCCACACATTAGCTTATGGTCAATACAAGAAGACAATGAATAGCGGTGTGTGTGTGTGTGTTAGGAAGTTGTTACAATGATTCAGATCGTGACTACTATGGCGTATTGATCGAGATTATTGAGTTGGTATATCTTGGGTCAAGAAATACGGTTACATTATTCAAGTGTGATTGGTTTGACAACGAACGCGGCGTTCGTGTGGATCAACAATTCAACCTTGTGGAGGTCAACCATAAGAAAAAAGTAGCTTCATTTGATTGCTTCGTACTAGCCCAACAAGCTCAACAGGTATACTACACTAGCCTTCCTTCACGACGTAGAGATAGACAAGACTGGTGGGCAGTTGTAAAGACCAAAGCTAGATATCTCACCCAAGTGGAAGGAGTCGTTTCAAGAGATCAGGAAATCAATATAAGGATAGAACTTGCATTCCAAGAGGATGGACCACCGAATGCTCTGCCACCCACTTCTGATGCTTTGGAACTAGATGTGCACCCACTTGTACAGAATGATGTCTACCCCGAAGAAGTAGATAGTCATGAATTCACAATTGTGGGTACGGTTGATGTCCAAGAGTTGGAACAAGACAACAATGAAGATAGTGACACACACGAATATGAAGAACATACTGATGTCGAGGACATTGAAGAGGAGGTATGCTAGATTATGTGTCCTACTGTCTACCTTTCATTAATTTTTGTATCAAGTATATTTTTGTCTTTGACTATAGGATGAAGACTGATCGACGGACTTGATGAAATGGAGGTAAATGAGAAAATCGTACGTTTAAAGGTACATCTCATACATTACACAATCTATACTATATATAAAAATGTAAAAGTTCTCTCCAAAACTTTTTTTTTAATTAATTATTTTATTTTATTTTAACCACATATATTTTCTCTGTCAAACTTTCATTTACATATATTACCTAGAAAATAAAAAATAAAAATATTTTTTTAAACAAAAAACGTGCACTTAATTTCTATCAATCTAATGATAATATTTCATAGGATTAATTAGGGGTGGGCATTAACCCACCCAACCCAATCGGTTGGAATCGATTTTTGATGAAAATTGGGTTGGGTTGGGTTCAAGTTCTACAAAAAAAATGGTCGGGTTGGGTTGTGAGTTGAGTGAAAAACCCAACCCGACCCGACCCAACAAATAATTTAAAACATAGGACCATTTAAATTTCAAAGATCTCAACCCCATTTTATAATTCTAATGAAATTCAGATATGGTTTTAAAATTTTTTTTAGTTTTATTAGCAAGTATTTAATTTATTATATTTGAGCTTATTGTGTTGTACGTAATCGATTTTGGTTAATAGTTGATTTATGGGTTTAATTTTTTAAATTTCAAAATTTTTTGCTAATTGGACCAAAGTCCAAACCATTCGACCCAATCCAACGGCCGACCCAACCCGATCGAAACTTGATTGAGTTAGGTTTGAATAGGGTTAGTTTTGAACTCATACTTGGGTTGAGTTGTGTTGATTTTTTATCAATCCGATCATAGTGGATTGTGTTCGAATTGGACAAAAAATTAACCCAACTCAACCCATTTTTGGTGGGAAAAAATTTGGAAATCGCAGTTTATCTAATTGCAAAGATATAAGGAATTGTACTTATTTTTTTCCCACCAAACGCAGGAATAAGGCACGAAAATTGGCACCATCTTCACAGCCACAGCCAGAAAACCCTTTCCTCTCCCAACTCGGCAGTGACTTCAGTTTTCTCTCAGCCTCATCTCACAGAAGTTTGTTACTGCCGTGGTCAACCTTTGAGCCGTCTACTACAACGAAGATATTTCACGTACAAAGCCGTTGATAGCCTCTAAGTCATGTGGTGCCTTCCTACTTTCACGTATAAATACATATTCATATGTATTTTTTGATTTTCCAGCCATTCAATTGAAGGTGAATTACAATTTTTTTTTTTTTTTTACACGGTTTTGCATAAAACCCAACCCCATTCCTCCCCCATCAAGGCTTTCAGGGGAATCAATTTCCTTTGGCAACTGAGACTGGAAGAAAGTCCGGTCTGCTACTAAGTTTAAGCGGAGGAGCGTTTTGGTTGAATTTATTTGCAATTTGTTAGTTTTTATTTAGGTTTCCTATATATACACGGGCCCTTCGAATGTGTAATCTTATTTGTGATATCTGCTATCCATTTTATAATCATCAAATTTATGGATCATCATGTTTTGGTGATCTTGACAATTGTTCTGGAAAATGGGCTGCTGTCGTGGATTGTTTGAGTCTAAAAATGAAAAGTACTTCTGAAGTAGAGGTGTGTCTCGAACTTGCAATCAAAACTTTCCTTCATTGTTGGATACTTGAGGCATTAACTTAGCATGAGAAATCTAGAGTTGACTAATAATTATAATAAAGATAAAATTACAGCATTCAGCAATAAACTCTGACATAGGTGCAATTGGTAATCTCTACTATAGGCAGGTAATTGGGTTTGAACTCTACGATTATTTGGTATGAATGATGATTACCTTTAGTTTAGGACAATGCTTTTTTAAAGAGAAAGAACGAACCAAAGTTATATTGTTTTCTGCTTGACTGCATCTGATATTCATGCAATTGGAGAGATTTTAATTTCCTTTAATTATAATCTTTAACTTTACTCTGTGACTGGTCACTGGTTATCCTTATTTCAACCACTTGATTTATGTCCCTTTTTTTAATGAGTTTCTCATTTACATTTGGGATGTTGTCATAAATGATTCAACTTGTACATTTTATGTCCCCTTTTAACTGTTGAATCATTGGTTCCTTGGGCACTTCTCTTAGTGATTACTGATTTGTGCTCCCGTGCCTCAGTTTGTGGATTTTGGGGAAAGTGGTCCTGTTCGATGTTCTCGTTGTAAAGGTTACATAAATCCTTTCATGAAGTTTATTGATAAAGGCATGCGTTTCATTTGTAACTTGTGTGGAAAGAATATCCGTTGTTTCCATTCTCACTGTAATGATTTATTTGGTTTACCCATCTGTGCATTGTATGAATTTCTCAGCATTGTAAACTAGTTTGAATGGCTTAAGTTCAATTCTACTAGAGTTATTTTGATTTAAGTTTCATTTAAATTTCAACATTCTGAAGATCTATTCTTGATTTCTTTTGTCTGTAGTTATGGCCTCCTGAAGATTTCAAATCAATAGGCAAGGATTTTCAGTAATTTGGGATGCGGTGAGATACATCTGTTTACGACCTTTTTTGGGTATTTTGTGAAACGTGTGGCATAGTTTGTTCATCACAATTATGATGGAAACAAGATTCAGAGATGCATTCTTCTTTTTGCAATCAAGCATTAAAGCTGATCTTCCAACGGCACTATTGTAAACATGCATAGACCTAACTCTATTTTACCTTCACGTTCTATTCTTAAATTGTTTATTTTGTTTGTCGTTGTATATCTCCATTGTTAATAAAGAATAAACTGGGATTTTGGTGGGTAGCTAATAGTTTGGAGGCCCATGGGCTTTCATTTTTGCACCTAATACTAGTAATTTCATAAATAGCCATGGCAATAATTTTGAAAACAATCACATTCAGCAAGTTTTGATGAAAGTTAATTTTCAGTCAAAAGGAATTCAACAGGATTACATAAGCCGATCTCAATAACATTCTCAATTTGCTTTTCTTTTCTTAAATTGATTAATTCTATGATATTTAATTTCAAGGAAACTCTATTTATTACATGTTATGTATCTTTGAAGTTTGGCATTTTGAAATGCAGCTAATAATAAAAATAAATGTTATCTGCATGGAAGCACCCATAAGAAAAAGACTGTTAAACAAAAGTCCAAGATTAGCCCTGTAAATGCCCTTTTGTCCTAACCCCACTGTACTCAAGATAAGGGAATTGAATTTCCACCTATCATCATATGATTATTTTATACCTCAAAATAAGTTGTCAATCAGAAAATGAATGAAGGAATTTTTACCTAGTGATACTATCTGAAATATATATGTTAATGAAAAAAATGGTAATTTATAAGTCTATGTTTGAAAGAAATTAAAATTTATATCTTTATCAAAGTGAAATTCAAAGTCAACATTTAATTTTAATCACATATTCCATAAGACCCATAATTTTTCAAATCAAAATAAGCTAAAAATCTAATTTAACAAGGCTTAAATATACTTCTTAGTTCTTAAAAAGAAATGATTGAACACAATAACCCCACCTGCAAGTGACTCTTCACATGAGCTATGGTTAGATCCTTCACATTCATCAACTCAAGTACTGATTTTGGTGTTGCTCCTGTATAACATTTGCAGATGAACCCAAAACTCAATTCCCCATAATTTTTCTACTCCATTAAACCAATAAAAGCAAAATATGTAAACTGATATTGTAAAAAATATTAATGAAAATACTTGAAATTAAGCTCATATTAATTTGACATACTTTCATGGCCACCAAGGAGCCGAACTGTGTGAACGAAATGAGCGTGAAGAGTTGAAGTCCATCTCGTACTAGGAGCTCTAACGCTTCTTCTAACTCCATTAATCATTCTCTAACTTCTTTTAAACTCCCCCATCCCATATAAATGAGTCTGATAATGTTGAAATTGCTTTGGCATATGAACCGGAACAGGATTTATGGGGCTATTTTGAAATGCAGCTAATAATAAAAAAATGTTATTTTTTTATATCTACATCATTTCGGTATTACAGATGAGTGGCTATCAACCAACAAGAGGACGTCGTAGTTGTTCTAAATCACACAGGAGATCCTCGTCCAGCAGTAGAGACGAGAGAAGAAACATTGAAATTGACTCAACCAGTGAAGACGAAGTTGTAAGGCTAGGTAATACCCCTGATGTGAATGGAGAGGAGGACGAGCCTCCTATAGACTCAAATTGTAGGAGAGTTAGGAGAAGGGGTTCTAACAAGGGAACTCCTCTCCCTAATTCTCCCGGGGAGCGCCAAACCATTGTCATGAAAACACCAGAGAGGTACAGTTTCTCACAACAACTAATCGGTCCTTTTCATATATATATATATATATATATATATATATATATATATATATATATATATATATATTATATCATTCCTCTTTTGTTTAATTTATTTGTTGAATCCAGACATGACGCGAGAATTAACTTGCATCTTTAGGGGATATATGCGTGGTGTTTACTTGTGCTATTCTGATGTGCCAAAAGAGTTGGATGATGATATGTTCAAAGCTTTTGGGGTAATTTCATTAATATTTTGAGATTTTATAAATAAATAGTTTTTTTATAATTATAATTTTTCAAAAATCATTAATAAATCTTTTTTTAACTATTTTAGGACAAATTCAAATGGCCCGACCATAGCGATGATGAAGTGCACAAGGTGTTTAGAAATATAGCTGGTAGGCGGCTGCGAGACCACATGAGAGAAGCATGAAAATTTTCATTGGAGAAATCAGGTTCAGAAAATCCATTGGATTGGAGGCCATACAAGCTAGAATGGTTTGACGGTCCTGCTTGGATCAAGGCATTGGATTATTGGGCTACTGAGGAATGGCAACGCATTTCACAAATCAACAAAAAAATCGTCACTCGACTGCCAATGGTGAATTTCCCAAACACACGTGTGGTTCAGTGAGTAGCGCGGTTCATGAGGATCGTATGGTAGTATTTCTAATCTATATATATTAATTCTCATAAGTAATATTTTATATTTTAGTACTAATACTTCTTCCTTGTGCAGACCAAGGAGCTAAAACGTCGTCCAACCCCATTGGAGCTCTATGTACGAACTCACAGTACAGCATATGGAGATTATGTGGATAGCAGAGCGTGGGATACAGTGGTAAGCTTAATTCAATTCTAACTATTATTTTTCATTTTTCAGAAGGTGTTATGAATTGAGTAATTTGTTATTATTTAATTTTTGTAGGAAAATTATAATGATATTGTGGAGGAGAGGTGGCTACCATCTGAGCGTCCAGATTTTTATCCTGATACGTGGACTAGAGTTACAAATGGTATATGCAAGGGCCGTGTATTCGGTTTGGGGAATGCACAAGCTGCTATGGAAGTAAAAAATTCTTCTAACTGTTCAAGAGTACGCTCACAACAAGCTAAAATTGAAGTTCTTAAAAGGCAGTTGGCAGAGGTAGAAGAGAATAGGAAAAAAGAAAAAAATAGAAGAGGCTGAATCGAGACGTATAGAAATGGAAAATTTTAAGGCATCATTTCAAGAGTTGATGCAAGCAAAAATCAAAGAGTTGCTTAATCAACTAAGTTTGTCAAATTCAAAATATCCATCATCATCTGGTTCTAAACCTATTTGATATTGAAATATTATTATGTACTTCGACTTTATGATATTAGCAAGATTATAATGAATTATGAATTTATTGTCTAGAATTATTAAAAATTTATGCAGAAAATAACAAATTATCAATCAATTATAAATGCAATTCAAAAAATTAAATAGTCACATTTTTCGACAGACAATAGATCCTCGGTATAAATATTTTCCAATGGTATCAAGTTCTGGAAATTTATATTTCCGACGGAAGAGATCCGTAGGAAATACTTATAATTCCGATGGAATATTAGGCCGTAGGCAATTCTTATAATTCTGACGGAATAGGTGGTCGTAGGAAATGCTTAAACTTCCGACGGACATAAAAGCCGTGGGGAATACCTATATTTACGACGGTCAATTAAACAGTGGGAAATGCATATATTTCCGGCGGTCATTTAACCGTGGGAAATACATATATTTCCGACGGTTGCTTAAACCATGGGAAATACTTATTTTCCGACGGATAAGCTTTTCTGTCGGAAAAATTAAATAATTCCGACGGTCATAAAATAAAACGTCGGTAAATTTTACCAACGCCCTTATTCCCGACGGATTTCCAACGGATGTGTATCCATCGGAAATACCCATTACCGACTGTTTTTTTAGCTTTGCCGACGGTTTTTGCCGTCGGAAAAAACCTTTTTTTTGTAGTGGTTTCACGATATTCACCATTTTCAGAACACTTTTGAACTGCACTTCTATTTTTCCTTCCCTTTGCACTCCAACTCCAAGGCATCAGAAATGAATGGCACTTTCTGCATAATGTTGGAGTAGAATATATATATATATATATTTAAAAACGTTTTGTTTGGAAAAATCTTGGCACGCAGTGAAGCAAAGCACAAAACCACCATCTTAAAACTGGCATCACCAAAATCACTCCCAAAACCATCATCTAGAATAACATTAAAAATGGAAGGCTAAAGGCAACACTAAACAGGGGCGGAGTCAGGATTTCAAGTCAGTGCGGGCTAAAATTAAATAGCGTGGGGGGGGGGGGAAGGGGGTTCGCCCCCGAAATTTATTTTTTATTTTTAGAAAAATTGAATCAAATATAGAAAATTTAATTTCACAAATGATAAGTAAATAAATCTCAACTCAAATAAAGTACCTTAAAATTGTTCCTTGTGAGTTTTCATACTTTGAAATCTTTGTACAATAGTTTCATTATCAATCTTCAAAGATATATCTTTCTCTACATAAATAACAAGGCTATCATTCATCCACTCATCACCCATTAAATTGCGCAATCTATCCTTCACAATGCTCATTACAATCTATCTAAGGAGTAACTATGAATTTTCTTTTAAAGAATCTATCTAAGATTGTCATAATTGTCCCTACTAAAATAAATTAATTAGAAACTTGACTTCACAAAACACAAACTACAAATCTCAAAATTAAATCAACTCAACAAACCATAAATCTCAAATTACAAAAAATCAAACAAAGCTAATTATTAATTAAATCAATTAAAATATCTCCAATTCCAAATTAATATCAAATAGACAACAATACATGAGAAATAAATCAATACTTCCAAATGAAAAAATTAAAAAATCAGCATACTATACACTAAAAATTAAAGGCATTATCATAAGGAAAAAAAAAAAAAAAAAAATCATTATTTAACATTTAATAATACCCACATGTTGAAAAGTCAAAACAAAAAGTCTCAAAAGTAGTTAAATACCTTATTCCGTTCAGGCTTCAGTTTCAAAGTTCAGGATTCAACTTCAAAATTAAAATTAGGCTCCGTCTTCACCGACTCAGAGACCTTTGCTTTGCTGCTGCGATGCTGCCTGCTGGAGTGCTGGTTACAATCTTTCAATATATATGCCACTGCTTGCACACTTGAAACAATCAATGACGATTGATGGGTATAAATTAGCTCCTACCAATTGTTGCTGCGTTGTGGTCGGCAGGTGGTCGGGGTCACCGATCGAAGAGACAGAGTTGGCAGTGGCGGGGAGAGAGTTTAGGGTTATGCTTTGCCTTTGCTTCAAGCCTTCAACAGATTTCTGGCGTTCTACTTCTGGGTCTAGTGGCTTCTGCTTTCAACCGAGGTCTGTTGCGTTTTAATTTTTTTTTTTTTTTTGTGTTAGGCCTGACCTGGTGCAGACCCAAGGTCCAGCGCGGTCCATGGACCGCGCTGGGCTTGAATTGGCTCCGCCACTGACACTAAAGACCATCAATAAACAGCAGACTTTATAGAAAATCATGAAATGAAAAGCTTTCTTTCAATGCACAATCAGAAAGGTGTACCAACGGTGTTGAGCAAATATTGCTAAAGTATCTCCATCTCTAATTGATCATCATCTGTCTCTTGATTGCTTTGGTCAACCAGCTCTTCGTTTCCTCCGACCGACGCTAATCCCCTCTCGAAGGTCGTACCCCTGTTCACTGATTCACCTCTCTCCAAGTCGTCGTCGTTCTCTTCTGCTTCCTCATTCTCTCTATTTTGCCTACACCTTTCCGATGCACCTTTCTCCTCCCTCCTCTGCCAGATCTCTTAAGCTTCCTCATTCTCTCTATTTGCCTAATCCTCTCCGATGCCACTTCCCTCCTACATTTCCGGAAGCCGAAGCCCTCGAAAACATTAGCACTGCCTCGTACTGATCCTCCACATTGGAAGATGAAGTCCCCGACGATGCCGACCTTCGCATGAGAGCTTCTTACGTAACTTTGACACTGTCGAAGAACTCCTTTTCAAAAATCTACTCATGCCTCCTCTCCGACGGTGGAGAAGGTTGCTTGGAAATCCATCTTCTACTTTGATTGGGGGGTTAGGTCGGTTGGGGCTTGGGAACGATAACTAAGGAAGGAATGTATTTTAATTTGGACCTTGCTACATGTACTAACAAAATGTACTAACAGTTGTACTAACGGCTAAAAGACAAAAATTTTGAATGTTCAATTACTATGTTATCCTTCTAGTTATAATTCTTTTAGTTTTCTGATGTTATGTCTATATCTCTAAATTTATTGTTTACATAAAATGCGTAATATATACTATTATATGTTAAACTCTTTTCTGCAATAATTATATTTAATTCTTCAATTTTTTTCTCTAGATCACTAATTATTCTTCCTTTATTTACTATAATTCTAGTAAATTGTGAAAAATCTGTGAATGAAGGTTCTTTTATTGCGTAGTCTAATAAATCATAAAATCTTCCTAAATCTTCTCTTATAATTTCTAATTATTTAATTGTTTCTTCTCTTAAATACTTAAAGTCGTTTACTTCTGAAGGATTTAGTTCTATTAAATGTTCTGAATTCATAAATTATAAAACTATTTAAATTTAAGCTATTAATTCAAATCCTCTTCCAATAGTTAATTCTAGGAATAGTAAAAACAAATTTTCAACATATGTAAAAACATGCAAGAGATATCATAAGCAAAATGATAAATTTAAGACTATGATAACAGTACTTGGATAATATCAATAAAAAAGACGATATATAATCCACCATAAATAATCAATAATACTTCTTTCTATCTATGGGTCCATCACGCTTCTTTGTAAATCTGATTTTAAAAGATTTTTGACCAAATACTCTTCAGTTATTTATCTAAGTATTAAACACATCTTCATAGAAGATAGTTGCTGCTCGAAAGACTTACGCATTAAAGGATGCTCGAAAGACTTACTCCAACACTTTCTGTTTAATACTTTAAACAAACACTTCAAAGAAGTTCAACACAATCCAGTTTCGTTTCCTACCTCTGGATGTACTCTTTTAACAAAAGTTTTATAAAGAATAAACTTATGGACTCATAAATAAATAGAGTATTACTAACTATTTTATGGCTTCATATATATCTATGTGAAGATTAGTTACTCATACCTTCTGCTAACTGTTTCTGGATTGGTTTGATGAAAGAAAATTTTGAACTAGGAATGAAAAGAAAGACAATAGATAGAGAATATAGATTTTTATTGCTGAAAACTCATATGATTTTCGGATGCTTACAATGAGGAGAGACTCCTCCTTTTATAGTTGGTAAAAGCAAAGTTGGGAAACAAGATAATATTCCCTATCTTTTACATACTTGGCTAAGATTTAAAGTAGATAAAGTAAAGCTAAAGTTACAATAATTTTTACTGCTTTTCTAAAGTTTCACATGGGTCTGAACCCCCATGCCTTGAATAATTCGTGTTCAGACAAAGTATGCTTCATCTTCATTATAGTTGAGTAGGTCCCCACAATTATTACATTTGTGACCCGTTTCTACCTCCATTAGGTGATGTAGATATTCATAGGCTCCTTTGCTAAGATCCAAATTGCTGACAAGTATATTCTCAGCATATTCTCTTAATTTCCATAATTGACTATTAACTTGATTAATTCTTGCAATGCTGTAGATCAATAATTTGTCATCATTAGATTCATATACCCAAACATTAGTTTGTGTAAGGGTATCCCTTAATTCAGTATACATTACTTTAAATCCTAATGCCCTTTTTCTGAAATAGCTTGTATCTGTTCCTCTTTGTTAAATGGTTTTGTTTCTGGTTCTGAAAGAATAGCGTTGCTAGTTACTCCAAGTTTTACAATATGTTCTGCCCTTAAAAATTCTTCATCAATAAATTCTGGAATGGTTGAGTAAATCCTGACATAGATCTTTTCAGCTTTGGTAATTCCAAAATATGTTTTCACTGCTGCCTTGATAGAATTAGGTAATAATGATATTTCCTTCATATCCTTGCTAGGGTAGATGCACTGAATAAGTCCTTGGTCAAACAGTCCCCTGACTGTTCTTGGTTCTGCTCCTGGAAAAATAATTGCTTTATTGATTTTTTGATGGCTAATTGTCCTTAGCCATTCTCCTTCTTTTGTCCTCTTGTTTAGATACTCCACATACTTCAAGAATGTTTCTAATTTCTTCATAACTTTCTCCTTTTCTGATAGTTCCTTCGTTACGACTGCTGGTTTCTTCTCAGCTTCTAAAAAAGTTTCTTTAGATGGTTCAATAGTTTTACTAATGGCTTTGGAAGATGAACTTCCAATAATTGATACATTAGATACTTCTTCCTCAATAGGAAGTCCTACAGATAAATTCTTCACTGGAGAGGATTGGGATCCTCCTTTGTACATTTCCTCAAGAGAATTAACCCTTGACTTGTAAAAGGCTAGTTCACTGTTAATTTGTACAATCTGCACCATGCAAGTATTCACATGGTTGAATAGATTTGAATAGTTGATATTCATTTGACCCATGGCCAAGTTAATTTCTTCTACTTTCTTAAGTATGTCTTCCATGTCTTGATAAATAATCTGCAATAACATTGTCAGTACCCTTAATATGAATAATTTCAAAATCATAATGGCTAAGTTCTACTTGCCATCTAATTAACCTTTTATTTGCAATAGTTGGATCAATTTCTTTAGTTAACCAATATTTAACTTGTGTATTATCTGTTCTAATTTTGAATTTTGTAGTAACAATAAATAATTCAAATTTTTTAATAGCAGATTTTACAGCTAATAATTCTTTTTCATTTATATGATAATTAGTTGAGTTTGAGTAAAACCGCCACTAGTGTACTGTGCAATCCTTTCCTCATCCTCATTTGGATAAATATATTTAAGTACTGCTCCCCATGCTGTTTCACATGCATCGGTTTCTATAATCCAATCACATTCTTTTTTGGGTAATTCTAATTCTGGTAAATCTTTACAAAGGTCTTTAATTTTTTGTACTTCTTCTTCTTCGTCTTTAGACCATGGTGTCCATCTAGTTTTTCCTTTTAATCTTTTTTGTAATGGGATTAAATGTTTTGCTAAGTTAGGTACATATTTCCTAGTCTGATTTACAAGTCCTAAAAAGCTTTGTAATTGTGTTTTATCTTTTATATGATTGTCAAATTCTTGTATTTTTGTACCAATATGTTTTTGGAGTTTTATTCCTTCTTGGCTTATTATAGATCCCAAAAATTCTACCTTTTCTTTAGCTATCTCAATTTTTGTAGCTGATAATATAATTCCATTATTCCTTACAATATCTATAAAAATATTTAGATGTTTTAAGTGGTCTTGTCTGGTTTCAAAGTAAATAAGAACATCATCAATATATACTGTAATAAAATGATAATAATCTTTAAATATTTTATCCATGTACCTTTGGAATTTTCCTGGACTATTTTTAAATCCAAAAGGTAATACATTTCATTCATAAAATCCTTGTGGTACCGTAAAAGCTGTTAAATGTCTAGATTCTTTAGTTAACATAATATGATAAAATCCTGATTTGAGATCAAATTTAGAGAAATATTTCTTTCCTCTAATTTGATTAAATAATACCTGTTGGTTTGGTATTGGATATTTTAATTCTTTTGTATAAGTGTTTAACCTTTTATAATTAATTACCATTCTAGATTTTCCTCTTTTTTGTTCTGAATGTTTTATTACGATGAAGGCTGGACTACTATGTTTACTATTAGATTCTCTAATAAATTTCTTTTCTAGCATTTCTTTTATGTGCATTTCAAATTCAGGTAATTCTTTTGGTGTATGTTTAATTGGTTTTACACTAATAATCTTAGTATCATCTTCTAGTATAATTTCTGTCATAGGCTTATTTATGTGCCATTTTTTCAAAGGATTATCTCCTGATAATTTTAATAATTTTTCTGTAATATTTTTTATTACAATTTGATCAAAATGTTCTTGTACTAGATTTATTCTATTTTTATTAGGCATAAATTGTGTTGTTTGTGTTAATTTTTGTCTATCCTTACCACGCTGAGCTGCTATATGAGACATTTTTTCTCTACAGTAAGGATCATTAATTCTTATTGCTATTGCTATATGGTGGCAAGGGGTAGATAAAAGTATAATTTTTTCATCAATAGTTATTGGATAATATTGTTTTATGAAGTTATTTCCTAATAATATATCCCCTGGCATATCATCAAATTGATATACATAAGGTATTTGTAATTCATATTTTCCTATTTGTATTTTTAACATTCCTTGCTACTTTAGTTATTAGGTTTGTGCTTCCATCAAATCCTGCAAGTATTACTCTTTCTTCATTATCTTTTTTATTACTCCACATTTCTGGGGGTAATACATTTTCTTTAAATAAACAGGATGATGCTCCTGTATCAAACAATGCATGATAATTTCTGCTAAGATATCCATTGTAATTCATTTTGGTTAGTATATAAATATGTTCTCTTCCTCCTTGTATTTTATTCATAATAACCTTGGTATAACTAGATTTTCATTTTGTATTGTTAATAGCATTCTATCATCTTTTATGTAATATGGTTTTACTTGCTCTAAGAAGTCTGTTTCTAACAGTAATTCCGTATTTACCTTTCCTGTATGTTCTACGTACATGTTTATGATTATTTTATTTCTTTTATTTATTCTTATTGGTAATTCTACATAAGTATCCATGGGATGAATATTTCCAAAATAATCTTGTATTTGAATTGAATTATTCGTTACTTTAAGTTCTAAGTCTCCTATTATGTTTTCTTTTATATGAGATACAGTTGCTCCAGTATCTATTAATACTTTCTGCTCTTTCCATTCTCCATTTATTCTAATTTCTATCATAACTTCAAATTGTTTTGTCTCATTTCTTTTAGATAGATTCATTCTTGGTATTTTTCTATGTATTTTTGTCATTATTTGTTTTTCTGAGTCATTTCTATTTTTTATTTCAGGTAATGATCTTGTACTAGTATTTCTTCTTAGGCTAATTGATCTTCTTCCAAATTCTATTTGTGGTTTATCCATATTTACTAATCTTCTAGCTTGATTGAAATCTATTCATATATCTTCTGGTATTGTCATTCTTGGATTTTCTTTAGCTGGTTTGTATTCCAATAAATTCTGAAATATGGGCTCTATTATATGTGTTCTTGTAGGATTCTTAATTTTTACTTCATGTTTACTAGTAAAAGTATATATTGTTCTAATAGTTAAACTTATAGTTTTACTTCCTGGTTCCATATCTATCCCTCTTAACCTGTAATATAATGTTAAGGCTTTATTTTTATTTTGTTCTCCCATACTTATGCTGAAATTTGGTCTTATTGTAAATTTTACTTTTTGGTACATTAAGTTTCCTGTTACAATTCCTATTAGAGCATCTTGTACTGAACTTACAGTTCTATCATCCATAATATAGAATTCTATAGGTGTGTCTATTCCCTCTCTAAAATAGGCTTTTGCTACAATTTGTACGGCTCCTAAATATATGTTCTTTATTTTTCCTTTTAGTTCAGGATTCAATATGTTTATTTCTTGTCTTATAATTTCTTCATTTATTATAGGTATTAATGTATTTCCTGTAGTATCTCTTATGTCTATAGGGTGACTATGGTTTCTTGCTACATACGCTATTTCTTTGTTTTTCTGCCAAAATGGTAAATTAAATATTTCTTTTGGTTCTACATATAATTTTGATTTTAAGATCTTTTCATACATTTTAGGATTAAATATTAATCTTTCATTTAGTTGTTCTTCATTTTCTTCTAATTGATATTCATATTCTTTAGATGTACATTCTTCACTAATTTGTCTAATCATATTTATATATAAATATTCTTCTTCACTAGATTCATTAGATTCACTTTCTTCTGAAGATTCTAATTCCGTTATTGTATTTATTATTTCATGTTCTTCTAATTCATAAATTTCTTCATCTTCAGGAATTTCTTCCCATTCTTCTTCTTGTTCAATAGGTAATAAGTTATAATTTTCTTTTTCTATTAATGAGATATACATCATATTTTTCTTTTTATCTTTCTTAGGACATTCTGGAGATATATGTCCTATTTCTCCACATGAATAGCATTTACATTTTCTAGGATTTTTAGGGTATGTTTTAGTTTTGTTTTGTTTTTGCCTTAAATATCTCTTGTATGGTACTCTATACCTTTTAAATGTTTTATTATATGGTTTTTTATATTTATTAAATTTATTAAATTTATTTCTAAATTTATCTTTTCTATAATATTTATTTTTCTTATATTTTCTTTCTAGATGGCATCCCCATTGTGTTGGTTTATATTGTAATTTATCACAGCATAATGATTTTTTACTTGCTTTATGGAATTTTATCATATTATTTGCTTTCATACATTTTTCTTGTTGTCTCATTTCTATAAATTGTATTCTTGCTCCTAAACTATTATTACTTAATGGTATTTCTAATTTTTCTCAATCCTTAAATAATTCTAAATTTCATGGGTTTGGTAATTTAAAGAATATTTGGTTCATAATTTCCATACCGTATGTTTCTTGATTATATTCTGCTTTTTCAAAATATTCTCTAAATTTACATGCAAATTGTTTAAAGTAACACATATCACATATTGATAGATTTTCTAATAAATATCTATGTCTTAGTCTTGAGCTAATTTTGGTATCTCTGTCTATTACTAATGTATATTCTCTTTTTAATGCATCTTCATATCTGCTTAAAATAGTTCCTATTTCATCTTGGTCATTTCCTCTAACTTGTCCTATATAAGTTTCTGTTAAATTTCCCCACCATCTTGCAGTGGTTCCTATAAATGTATTTTCTAACATTAATTGTAATTGCTTTCCTGTTAATTCTTTGGTATAGGCCATCATAGCCATAGATTTCATCCATAATTCTAATTCATGATCTACATCTTGCACACATCCTAAATCTATCCATCTTCCTTCTGAACTAATTTGTGTTTCCATACTTCTCCATGGTGTATATTCTATAGGATAATTTTTACTTGGCTTGGTGTAATATTTTTGTTGTGGTATAAAATTATTTGTTTTGAAATTTGTGTTTTGTCTTTAATTCATATAGATTTCTAGTGTATTTTGTGGATTAGTATTACTTGTATTTTCTTTTTTAACTTGGTTAGTTCTTGGTTGTTGTATATATTCTGATGGATTTTGTCCTGCTCGTATTAAAACTCTTTGTTGTTCATTCATATTAATTTCTTCTATTTTAAGATTTTTAAATTTTTCTATATAATCTTCTTCTGTTATGTAATCTTCTTCACCTTCTTTTTTAGGATTTTCCATAAATTTTTCTATTTGTTCAGTAATCATATTTATTCCTAATCTATTGATGGCTTTAAATTCTTTGTCAGTTATTATTCTTTTAGGTTTTCTTTTTTCCATTTCATCATATATTTTTGTTATATTTTGGTTTATAATTCCAATATTTTGTTGTATATTATCTATTCTTTTATGTAAATCATTTTTGCCTATTTCTTCTTCTTTAATTGTTCTTATCATATTTATTTGTTTTATAATAGTTTTTTGCTCTATAATTTCTATTGGGTTTTCATATACTCCTACCATATTTCCTATTTTATTTATTTTATCAGTTATTTGCTTAATTTGGTTTTCTAAGGTTATTAATTTTTTTGATAGGTTATTTACATATTGCTTTACTTCTAATATTTGTGTGGGTATATTTTTGTTTATATCCTTATAATCATTAGTTATTTCTATCATTTGTCTTATTTCTAATGGTAAATTATTGATAATTTCTTGAACTTGTTCTGGGTTTTTTGCTTGTTCTAAATTTTGTTCTGTAGTTTTATCTAAACTTATTCCTAATTTATTTAGTAAAAATAAATTTGTCCAGTTTAATTGTTTATGTTCTCCAAATCCTCCTTCTCCTAATAGTATAAATGGTATAAATTTTTCATATGTTTCAGTTATTAATGGCCAATGACTATTATTTGGTAAATCTTTAGATTTATAATTATATACTCTAGGTTCGATTATTGGTAATTTTTTAGACATTTTTCTAAATATATTTTTAAGTATAACTACAGGCTCTGATACCACTGTGAGTTGGATCGTCAAAGTGAAATTTTATTTTGCGGAATTATAATCTTTGTCTAATTCTCCTTAAAAACCTTTCTTCAAATTCATCCATATATCTTATATCTTCTTCTCTAATTAAGTTTTCTTCTTTTAATTTTAAATATTCATTATGTTGTAAAACTAGTCTTTTAATTTCTCTATATTTTTCTATAGCAATAGGATCAGTATTTAGGTCTCTTCCTATTCTTTCCAATTCTAAATATTCTATAGCAATAGGATCAGTATTTAGGTCTCTTCCTATTTTTTAATTATGAAATAAGTAATAAAAATTTTAAAGTAATTAAATTTTTAGAATTTATTATGTGTTAAATTTAATAAGATAATATGTGAAATAAGATATTAATTATATTTTTAGCTAAAAGGGTAAAATAGGTATTAATTTATGTTAGTAAGTTGTTAGTATGATTTTGTTAGTAAGTATAGTTTTATCCTTTTAATTTTCAATTCTGTGTTAATTAGTTAGTTAATAGAATTAACACTGAGATTTAAAAAAATAAAGTTCAGCACCAGGATTTTGAAGTGTATCTTCGATAGTCATGGTACAATGTAATTTTCCTTTCGAAAATCCAATTTAAAACTCATTTTAAATAAAAACTGAAATCCATTTTTGAAAATTACATTCTGACCTATATTTAAAATTACATTCAGACCCACAAATTTTAGAAAATTACATGACAGATCCTTCATTTTAAAATTGCATTTTTACCCTATTACATAATTGCAGACAGGGGCTCGCAATTTCATAAATTGTAAACAAGCCCCTGCCTTAATTTGCCAAACCCTAAAATTAAATCACAAGAAGGGGCCTGAAATTTCAGAAATTGCAATAGAAGCCCCCACCCCCATTTCTCTCAAACACCCGAACCCTAGATTCCTTCCCTCTCCGCGCTGCTTTTTCCCGTCTCTTCTTGGTATTATTGGCGGCGCCAGAAAATACTGACACTGCGTCTGCCACCCGAGATGGGTATCGCCTCCATCATGACCAGGCATCGCTATTTCTATAGTAGTAACGTCGTACGCTGTATTTGCAATGTGAAAGCAGTGGCGCCATCTCTACTGCTTATGCTCCCACACGGTAGCAAGCACACTGCTGCTCTGCAGCCTCGTCTCCTACAACACAGTTGCACCCTCCTGCCGATTGCACAAGCGCGTGACGCTTCATTTTTTTGCACTGGCTACCATCCCCTGTGCGCAGCGCGTGCGGGGTAGCTGGTGCACTGTCGCACTTCTGCCTGTTCTCTGGTTGCCATTCAACGCGAGTCACTTACTATTTCGACTCCAATTTTTTGACCAAAAAATAATTTCCTTCTCCAAAATAGATTTGAACAAGAAAAATCAATTTTCTCAAAAGTTAGAAACAAGAAATATTAATTCAATCATATTGAATTCATCAAAGAATTAATCAAACTCTAACAAGTAATAAGGTAGGCTCTGATACCACTATAAGGTTTCGGGTCATACATGCACAGCGAAAATTAAAAAAAAAACTCGAAATTATAGCCCGTATCGACCTTGCACTTAGATAGAATTTGAGATTCGAATTGTACCTTTGATGAATCTTGTGGATCTGAATTCTGGTGCAGGGTGTAGAAATCTCATCACCACAGCCGTTCAAATTCCAGCCTCTGACCGTGATCCACACAGCAAGCAAGGATCTGGAAATAGTTGTGCTAGCAACCAAAATGACTACTCAAAGCCCTTGTCGTCTTGTAACTAATTCAATACTTATAGGTTTACACTAAACCTAATTAGGGTAGAGATAATGAACTTGAGTCAACCTATGTTTGGCCAAACTAATTGGGCTTGGATACTATTTCAACAGAAAAAGTAGATATTATGACAAATATGAAGAATCTAAACTAACATACAAATGCAAGATGAATAAAAGGAACTTTTCAAAAAGAAGTAGAACACAAATGAGAGAAGTTGTAAATGGTACAAAAGACATTTCTAGGTTCATTCGCTTTGCCAGCTTATGAAAGCTGCCAGTTTGAGAAGAAATTAAAACACAAAACATGAAGTAAAACGATATAATAACACCAATTAAAATATGTTAAATGAAATTACAGAGTGTGTTAATTTTGAAAGAGATAATCAATTATAAACTAACGTGGAATTCTGTTTTTCCCAACACATTATTTATTGAAGAAGTTATTTCATGTGCACAACAGTTACAAGGAAGTTCTACGCTTGCCATGAGGAAGGGAAATGGGTACATCGTCTTCTTCAACGTAAAGATCTGATAGAATGCGTAATTGTTGTTTAATTTATGATAATTCCTCTATTGAATGTGATCCCCAAAATTAAAGGTCTCAAACTTGGAGGGCCACTTTAGCAACTGGTTAAAACTAGGAGGATTTATGGCGCAATTCTGGGTATTAAAGCTTCTTTTGTGGACCGTTGGATGTTGATCAAGGGATGAGATTGATTTTGGCATATTATACCTCACTCACTTGGAAGTGGAATCTGGTTTCCTCTCCTCTCTTGCGTGGCTGCTCCCTGTTTTCTCTTTGTTTGTGCATGCGAAATTCTTGGGGCTACTCCTGTGAAATAATTGTACAATAGTCTAGGCCATATTGTAGGCTAGATTGGTGGGATAGTTGTGCAATTTTGAGTGGTGATTTCGTGATTTGTGAAGAGTTTGTAATCGGTTCCTTCAAAAGGAACGGTGTGTGCGTTTGTGTTTGATTTTTTTGTAATTTTGACTCTCATTGGAAGGTTTTAACTAGTAGAACGGGCTTGATCATGAGACCCTCATATGTAGGCAATTTTTTGAACTGGGTCACCAAGAGGTTGTCTCATTTCTTGCTTTTATTTTTCGATTCTTGTATGTTTATATTTATATTTATATTTATGTTATCGGCGTTATTAATCACTCAATTAGGCACCTAAAAATTGAACAACCGATATCAGAGACAAGTTAGGGTTTCTGAAAATTTTAAAGTTCTCTTATTGATTTTAGAGCTTTCACGTTTTTTGGAATTTTTTGTGTTCTTAGATTGGACACTGCAATAATTTTGGTCTCTTGTGATTTATTTAGAAAACTTCACATCACCGTTGAACCGTGTAGTGGGTAGTTTCTTTCGGCCAGTGACCATTCTTGGTGTTTTCTTGTCTCAAAAAATTGGTGAGATCGTTCTTTGCTCACATCTTGATGAGAATAAGATTCTTGTATTTTTTGGGCATATTGCTATTCGATTCTTTTTTGAGATTTTGACTATTAAGGATAATATAGTGAATGAATGTGTGCATGTTATAAGTGATTGCCCTACTTCTGGATAAGCGTTGTTGGTTTTTTTTTGAAAGAAATAAATTAGTTTCTTGGTTATTGAAAATAAGTTTCCTGTTTGTTTGAAAATTGTATTGTGGATCATGAAAATTTCTTTTTTGAAATTTTTTCCTGTTTATTTATGAACTTGAATTATAAGTTCAAAAATGGCATCTAGTAGCCGTCCGTCGTTTGCCGAACTTGTTATGGGCTCAAGGGTCGAATTGTCACAATTCAATGTTAAGGATGATTACTCGATATGGAAATAGAAAATAAAGGTCATTTTAGTCCAACAAAGAGTAGTTAAGCCTATTGAAGATCCTGAAAATTTTTATGAAGAACTAAAGTTAAACCTAATCTTATTGTCAATATGAATGAGATTACTTATAGTTCTATCATTTTGCACTTATTTGATAATATTGTGAGACAAGTAGATGAACATAAGATGGCTAGAGACTTGTGGGAAGTATGGATGTACAAAAAAATCGTCAAATTGCAAATCAAATCGAATCGTCGGTTTTAAACCATTAGTTCCGTTCCACGTGGACCCGCCAACATTTCCAAACCAAATCAAACCATTTCAAAATGGTTTGGTTTAAGTTTCAATCTTTAAAAACTATTTAAACCAAACCAAACCACTAATTTTTTTAATTAAAAATTTAATTTTTATTCATTTAAATTTAGAGTTTTTCTCAAAAAAATTCAAATTTATCTAATGAATAAAAGTTCTCGTCCAGTTTTTTTTAAAAAAAAGTTTTCGTCTAATGTCCAACTATAAAATCTCATTAACCTATAACTCATACCACCTTTTAACAACATACTCTAACCCTAAAAGCCTATTAGCATGTAACCCATATCATCTTTAAACCACAGACTCCAACCCCCAAAATCCCATTTAATTGAGATTCAAAACTAAAACGTTCCACTTCCTAATTCAATTAATCATTTTTTTTTTTATTTTCATTCCTCTTTCTTGCCTCCTTCCATCTTCCAAGTTCCTCTCCAATAATGTCAATTAGATTCTTAGAATAATAGATAGAGGTGATACGTGTACTTCTAATTTCTTCTCGCATTTTATTTTTTTTGGAGAGTCAGGGAAGATTTTTTGATCGATATTAGAAGGTTTGAATCATGATAAGAATTTGAATATCACATGTTTAAATTTTTTTGCAACCAATATTATTCGATTATTTTATTTACTTTTTTTAGATTTATTCTTTGCTGAATTCCGAAATCTAAACAACAAAGGTAAGACCAGCAAGAGAGCTAAGATAATATGTAATTACTGTGAAAAATTGTATAAGTATCATAACAAAAATTGCAAGGCTAGTACTTTATGGAATCATATCACACATTTATGCAAGAAAAATATTCATATATAGTTTCAGATAAAAAAAAAATGACTAGCTATGATATGTCTAAGACTAGTGGTTTTTCTAAGAATTATGATGACAATGACGTGTCATGTTTATTTGGAAAGAAGTTAGGGAACAAATATAATGCAATTACAATTATTTTTTTCAACTTCATGTTTTTATTTTGAATTGAAAACAAATACAAATGAATTTAACATCTAACATTATTTTCTCGTATTAGCTTAGTTTATATTTATATTAAAATATACGAATTAATCTAACATCTAAAATATTTATTATATTATGTCGATTGGTAAAAATAGCGAATTAAAATCTAACCAAACCGCAAAAAATGATTTGGTTTGGGAAGCTATTGACACTATGTTTCTAATTAAGACTTTGCCTGTGAACAACAATGTGATTGTGCATCTTTATTCCATGTGGTCGTGCGGTTTTGCCAGTTTAGCTTTAGTCGCTGAAAAGTTCGGTCATGCGGTTCACGCTTATGACCCATGCCGTCGCGCGGTTTATCGGTCGAAGGAAATTTTCACTTTTTGATTTCATTTAAGTTGGTCCTGAAAGTTTATTTGCATCCCAGTTCCTCTAACTTTTGATTGTTGCAATTTAGCCCATGAGCTTCTGATTTCTTCCAAATTTGATTTCTTCTTTGAATTTTATTCCAATTGGGCCCTTGATTGACTTCAACAATTCTTTATTTGCACACTTTAGCTCTTTTATCATCCAAATGTCTTGATTTTCCAATTCCTCTGTTTTCTCGATTTTGGGACAATTTCTGCAATATAAACAAATAATAAAGAAATCAATCGCAAAAATTCTCAAACGAACAAATGAAATTCTACTTTTATGATAAAAATAAGTGTATAAAATGCACTTATCAACTTTATCTATTTTTGTTATATTTTTCTAACCATTATTAAATTAGTCCAACAAAAATTAGATAAGCTAATTTTTTATAATATAGAATAAATCTTCAATACACAGGAAATTCTATAACACATGCTAATAAATTACAAATAATCAAACAATATTCTGCAAAATAATTTATTATTTACTAAATTATGTGTTCATTGGGAGGTTCTCATCATTTTCATGAAACAGACAAAATCAATTACCTTGGTAAGAGCCCGCTTAACAAACAATATTCTACACATGTTTAACAATCGGATGGGATTCCATGCTATTTGCTTCTTAAAATGTCACGTGTGCTCCAGAAAGATTTAAGAGTGATTACAATAGGAATATGAATACTAATACTAAGGTTGTGATCTACAATATGAAATGAAGTTTGAAGAAGGCGGTAGAAGTATCCTGGTGGATAAGTCTTTCCTTGTGTTCAAATTCTTGAAGCACCAAATGAAGGTGAAGTTGCTCTACTCATTGAACTGTTTGGGTGAGTTGTCTCTCTATATTATCTTAATGATGCATCTTGTCACAGCTTTGCAATATAGTGTTTCATTAATCTCTCTACTATTGTTGTGCAACTGCAATATGTGTCTCATAGGAGGAAAGGAAGTGCACAATGCAATAATTAGTAGTGCCAATTTTTTTACAAGCTATGAAGATAAAGTATTGGTGAGTGTTCTAACTTTTTTTTTGGTATCGTGTACAAAACTAACTCACACTATTGCCCTTTTTTGGGTTTTACTTGTAATTTTTGATGATGAAATCAACGCCTTGAAGTTGTCGGAATTAAAAGCTAGAAACCTGTGGACATTGCTTAAATTGTATTCCAAAATTGCATCCTAGCAAGCATTCCAAGGAGATTAGTTTGTTCTTGGTGATTTAATGAAGGCAATTCTAGGATGAAAATGTATGTTGTATACTTATTCTGTAATGGTGAATGGAAATATATGTTGTATACTATTAAAATTTAAAGTGGAAGATCACACAAGCTGGCACAATCCACAGCTGAAGAGAGAGTTGTTTCTATCATTTTCTGTTAGAATAATCTTGTTATTCTTACTGGAAATTTAGTTCTGATCCAACAGTAGAAGTCTCTAGTATAAGGAGTAGTTTTTATTCCATTTGTATCTATTTTGTATGTATTGATTTTACTCCTATAAATACATCATCGTGTAATGCCTTTAAGTAAGTTTTTCAGCTAATAAAAACTTCATCTCTTCAACTACATTATCAGTCTCTTTTCTCTTAATTCTGATTTGGTATCAGAGCCACAATCATGGACAATCACCAACAGTTTCTATTCAAGTTCACAAACTCAGAATTCAGCTACTAATACTCAATTCAGTCCATTTGGAGTAACACTTCCTCAAGTTCCATCAATCGAACTAGACAAAAATAATTTTCTCATGTGAAAAAACATTGTGATGCCGATCGTAAAAGGGCATAATCTGGAGGGTTATCTCTTGGGGACAGAGGTGCATCCACCAGAGTCTGTGGCAAGCCAAACAGCTGTTCCAGAAGGAGTCACTGTGGAAATGGTGACCAATCCAGAATATGCAAAGTGGATCTCCATCGATCAACTTCTCATGGGCTGGTTGTATTCGTCTATGACTCCGGAGATTCTAATGAGAGTCATGGGCTGCACTACCTCCGACGAACTGTGGAATGCTATTACAGAGAGCTACGAAATCCTGAATAAGTCAAGAATTACATTTCTTACTGCAGAGATTCAGAGAACAAGGAAGGAGGGCCTGTCTATGGATGAGTATCTAACTACTCTTAAACAGCTTGCTGATAATCTAGAAGTGCCTGGAATGAAAGTTGAGCTTGCAGATCTAGTCACACAAGCACTTGCAGGGCTCATACTCCCATTGTTGTTCAAATCAATGGGAGGGACTCAATTAGCTGGAGTGAACTATCATCTGTGCTGCTAACCTATGAAAGTAGGTTTCATCCCTTAAATCAAATTAGAATCAGCTTCATCTCAGTTAATCTGAGTCATGGAGTTAACAAAAGAGGAGCAAATACCTCAGTTAGAGGATATAGAGGTGGAAGAGGACGGTTCTTCTCTAACAGGGGAATAATGTCATGCAGAGGCAGATCAGGGAGAAGCTTTTATTTCAAAACTCCCTGTCAAATTTGTGGCATGAATAACCATCAAGCCGGGTGGTGCTTCAAGAGTGATGTGATCCGGAAAAGAAGCTAACAATGTTATGATTCGGGACGAATCATCTTAAAGGAAGAGGGGATGATGTGATCCAAAAAAGGCGTCAAAAATGAGAAATCAAGATACGGGCAATTCAACAATATTCTACATAGGAAAATGAACAAGTTTCATGTTGGGCTCGAGTCGAGATTCAAATCAAATCAATTAATATCAAAGGATCAGAAAATTGGGCAGAAGATGTATTACGCCCGTAACATTGTTTCTCACGGCCGTAACTTACTTATGGATTTCACGGCCGCATCATATTTCTCACGGCCGTAAATGAATATTGGTATTTTTTTGTTCAGAAGGTGATTTACGGCCGTAACTTTGGTTCTCACGGCCGTAACATGGAATTTCACGGCCGTAATATCAATCTTCACGGCCGTAACTAATATTGAGACATTTTGATCAGAGAAGGACTTACGGCCGTAAGTCCGACTTTTACGGCCGTAAGCGGCGAATCAGATTTTCGTGATTTTTAGTATTTCGGTTGATTTGTATTTCCTTTATTGGGTTTTAATTCTTTTTCCAATTTTGGTAATTTTGGTAATTTTGGTTATTTTAGTTATTTTAGCTATTTTAGCATAATTAGAATTCTATTCAGAGTCAGTTAGCGATTATGTTTTATTTTGCATATTTATATGTTTTTCCATTCAATGTAAAAATAGAATACTTTTGATGAATAAAAATTATATTGAGTGTTTTCTCAACATTGTTCTGGAATTGAACAAACTTCGAACTTATCAAATATTGTGGGATATTTGTGGTGTTCAACAAATCGAACTTATCAAAGGCGTGGGCATCCTTTGTGGCGTTCAAACTATTACGGTTCTTGTTTCCGCATCGTAACGGATCTTGGGTTTAATATACCCATGGTTCTTACGTCGTGAGGCTCGGGTTGTAGTGTTATCGTCCGTTCCAACCTGGATTCGGAACTTTCCAAGCGTTATTCCGCGAGCTACGACGAGGACCCCCTCCCGGGTTCTCATCATATGGTATCAGAGCTGGACTCTGGATTCAGGTTCTTGTGTTTTTCCATCCAGTTTGATTTTTATGTTTATTATCGAGTCCCATAAAAATCATCCATATCCTATTTTTGTTATTTGAGTCTTTGTTTTCAATTTTTCTTGTTCTTCTTGCCAGTAAATTTTTTTCCAGTTTGATCCATAAGAGTCAGTCCCAAAAAAATCAAAAGTGTTTTTCTTGTTCATTTTTTATCCAAATCCAGTTCCGTTTGTTTTGTTACGTTCGTGTCGGATTTTGGGATATTTTTTTAAAAAAAAAAAAAAATTTATTATTTTTTTTATTTTTATTAATTCCGAAAAATCATCATAATTCAAAAAAAAAAAAAAAAAAAAAGTCACTCCGAAATTCAAGAACCACTTTCTTGAATTTCCTTTATTTCTTGATAATTCCTTGCCTTCCAAGTCAAATTAAAATTCTTGATATTCTTTCCTTTCTAATCAAAATTCAAGAACCACTTTCTTGAATTTCTACAATATTCTTGATATTCTTTCCTTTCGAGTCAAATTCAAGAACCACTTTCTTGAATTTCTTTAAAATTCTTGATATTGGTTTCCTTTTCGAGTCAACATTAAATTCCTTCTTGATATTTGTCAATATCTGGACCCTCTTAATTTGAGTCTCTCAATTTTTTTGTAAAAGCTACATAAAGGGATGAATTATGAGTTCGATCCTACCTTCCAGACTAGGTGTCATGTGGGCAGTAAAGTGTGCAATATTATTATTGATAAGGAGTATTATTGCGATCTGGCCAGTACCACCATGGTTGAGGAGTTGGGCTTACCTTTACTACCACATCCCAATCCTTATAGGCTGACGTGGTTAAAGGAGTGTGGGCAGGTAAATGTAACCCATGGGCTATTGTGAAATTGGCACTTGGAAGATATAGCGATGAATTTTGGTGTGATGTAGTGCCTCTAGAATCGTGTGACATCTTGTTGAGTAGATCGTGGAAGCATGAGAGGAAAGCAGTCTACGATAAGCGTAGGAATATATATAAATTTGTTAAGGATGGGAAAAGTATTAAGCTTATGCCGTTAACCCCGGAACAAATACTTGAAGAGAAAGTATTGCGAGAAAAGGTGGAGTTAGGTGATCAAACTCCAATATTTGATGAGGAAAGATTGGAAGTTGGGCATGAAGAATTAGAAAAGGTGGTAGAGTCCAAAAAATTAGAAGTGGAGGTTGAGTGTGCGAAAAAACAAATTGAAGTAGTTGATCAAACTCCGAGTCTTGAAGTAGAGAATAAAATTGTGGAAGAGGAGATTGAAAATAACATTGTTGACAATGATAGGAATGAATTGGAAATTGGGGTAGAAGTTCAACATTTGAATGTTGAAATTGTCAATAAAAATATTGAAGAGGTGGTTGAATGTGAAAAGTTAGAAGTGGTTGAGAAAAAAGAAGAGAATGAGCAAGAAAGTATATTGACTTTTGGAGGCGACGAGAGGGGCCTCGTGATGGGAAAAAAAGTTGTGGAGGTTTTGTATCATGAGTACAAGGATCCATACCTTGTGCATGGAGACGCTAACATTTCCCTCCCCATTTTTTTTAAATCTTTCTTGCAGGTTTATTGTGAATGGAATTTTGATTTACATCAACCTTGGTCAATTCCCCTCGTGTTTCAATACCTTCTTGTCTACAAATTGGAGGAGCATCATCTATTGAATTCATGTCATGGAGTCCATAATTTTCCGTTTGATCCAGGAGGTACAATTTGACTTTTCAAGAACAACGCCATGATTCGGGACGAATCATCCTAAAGAAGGAAGGAATGGTACGAATCAGGGTGGGCTTGACGGGAAAATCTATAATTCAAGCCAAAACAAGAAGTCAAGTAGGTTCGGAGAACGTCAGATCAAACATTGCTTGTACGAAGAAGGTTCCAGACTAAACCAAGTGAGCAGGCCAAGAACAGCTTTATGATTCGGGACGAATCATCTTAAAGGAAGAGGGGATGATGTGATCTGGAAAAGAAGCTAACAATGTTATGATTCGGGACGAATCATCTTAAAGGAAGAGGGGATGATGTGATCCAAAAAATGCGTCAAAAATGAGAAATCAAGATACGAGCAATTCAACAATATTCTACATAGGAAAATGAACAAGTTTCATGTTGGGCTCGAGTCGAGATTCAAATCAAATCAATTAATATCAAAGGATCAGAAAATTGGGCAGAAGATGTATTACGCCCGTAACATTGTTTCTCACGGCCGTAACTTACTTATGGATTTCACGGCCGCATCATATTTCTCACGGCCGTAAATGAATATTGGTATTTTTTTGTTCAGAAGGTGATTTACGGCCGTAACTTTGGTTCTCACGGCCGTAACATGGAATTTCATGGCCGTAACATCAATCTTCACGGCCGTAACTAATATTGAGACATTTTGATCAGAGAAGGACTTACGGTCGTAAGTCCGACTTTTACGGCCGTAAGCGGTGAATCAGATTTTCGTGATTTTTAGTATTTCAGTTGATTTGTATTTCCTTTATTGGGTTTTAATTCTTTTTCCAATTTTGGTAATTTTGGTTATTTTAGTTATTTTAGCTATTTTAGCATAATTAGAATTCTATTCAGAGTCAGTTAGCGATTAGGTTTTATTTTGCCTATTTATATGCTTTTTCATTCAATGTAAAAATAGAATACTTTTGATGAATAAAAATTATATTGAGTGTTTTCTCAACATTGTTCTGGAATTGAACAAACTTCGAACTTATCAAATATTGTGGGATATTTGTGGTGTTCAACAAATCGAACTTATCAAAGGCGTGGGCATCCTTTGTGGCGTTCAAACCATTACGGTTCTTGTTTCCGCATCGTAACGGGTCTTGGGTTTAATATACCCATGGTTCTTACGTCGTGAGGCTCGGGTTGTAGTGTTATCGTCCGTTCCAACCTGGATTCGGAACTTTCCAAGCGTTATTCCGCGAGCTACGACGAGGACCCCCTCCCAGGTTCTCATCAAAGAGGTTTGATGAAATTTTTGTGGTTAACAAACCAAGTGCTCACAGTCAGAGTGATAGAGGTTCAGTTAGTGACAGAAGTTCAGCTTATGTAGCAACAACTGAAACACTGGAGGATGATCTGTGGTTTGCAAATTCTGGTGCTAGCAGCCATGTGACAGCACATAAAGATAATCTCAGTACAATCAAGTCGTATATAGGTAAACAAAGCATTTTAGTTGGAAATTGTGATTCACTACCTATTGTACACACTGGCACTAAAATTATACCTGTAAAAGGGAACAAATCGCTTCACCTTAACAGTCTCGTTCATGTTCCTAAATAAAGAAGAAGCTGGTTAGTGTTTCCAAGTTTACCGCTGATAACTCTACGTCTATGGAATTCTTTCCTAACACTTGCATTGTTAAGGATTTGCTGTCGAAGAAGAAGCTGTTGCAAGGAAGGCTTAGGAATGGTCTATCTCAGCTTCCTTTTTCTACCAAACAGACAAACAGACATTCAACATACCTAAACAAACCTACAGATGCCCTCAGCATTAAAGAAGAAGAGTTTAAGCCAGATTCTTCTACTCAGTCAGTGTTTGAGCTTTGGCACAGGAGATTGGGACATCCATCTGTGCAAGTTTTAAGTCGTGTCTTTGAGTCTTGTAATTAATCATTTGATATCAATAAAAAGCATTTCTATGAGGCTTGTCAATTTGACAAAAGTCATGCTCGTCCTTTTAAATCTTCTACATCACAATCACTTAAACCACTTGATCTTGTATTCAATGATGTCTGAGGACCTGCACCAATCTCTTCTACTGCAAGTTTTAGATATTATGTGCTATTTGTGAACGATTTTAGTAGGTTCATGTGGATTTACCCTATGAAACAAAAGTTTGAAAGCTTTAGTCACTTCACTGTCTTCAAAAAATAGGAGAAAATCAATTTGAAAGGCAAATTAAAGTGTTACAGACCGACTGGGTGGAGAGTTTAAGAATTTTGGAAGATTGTTCAAGAGTTAGGGATAACACTAAGATATTCTTGTCCCTATACCTCAATTCAAAATGGTTGTGTTGAGAGGAAACATGGACACATAACTGAAGTTGGGCTTACTCTCTTAGCTCAAGCACACATGCCTTTGTGTTACTGGTGGGAAGCCTTTACAACAGCAACTGCATTGATCAATTTCCTACCTACACCAGTCCTAAATCACAAAACACCTAGACAACTTCTCTATGACAAGAAAACCAACTACTCTAGCCTTAAAACCTTTGGCTGCTCCTACTATCCATGCCTTAGGCCTTATCAAAAACATTGACTAGCCTTTCACTCACAAAGATGTGTCTATCTAGGGCCCCAGCAACCAGCACAAAGGTCATAAATGTTTGAGCTCAACTGGAAGAGTTTACATCTCTAGGCACGTAGTCTTTGATGAGTCACATTTCAATTTAAAACAAGTTTCTTGCACAAATCCTCAAATTCGTCCAACTTTGATATTGTTCTATATCCTTTACCTACAGATTCTGTCATTACCCCCATAATTTCTACTGATATGGATCATGCTAAAGCTGGACCTGCTACAAACTCTTTTTCTACTAATCCACAACCAGCAGCTATGGAAGAAATAAATGATCAAGTTGAAAATGAACCTTTCTTAACAACTACAGAAAGGGAAACTGAAAGAAATCAACAAAGTTCAACTGAGACTCTAGTGTGTGATGGAATAACACATCCTATGGTAACTAGAGGTAGAGCAGACGTCTTTAAACCTAAAATAATCAACACTACACTTGATAGTGAACCTGGACCACAGTCAGTCTCAGAGGCTATGCAGAGCAATGTGTGGAAGAGGGCTATTCAAGATGAATTTGAAGCACTCTGTAAAAATAAAACTTGGAAATTGGTTCCACCTGATTTATCAAAGAAAGTGATAGGCTGCAAGTGGGTGTTTAAGACCAAATATGCTCATAATGGTGCTATGCAAAGGTATAAGGCACGCTTGGACTCGATTATCATGAAAATTTTAGCCCAATCATCAAGTCAGCTACTCTGAGGGTTATACTTACTTTAGCAGTGGAGAATGACTGGCCAATAAGGCAGGTAGATGTAAATAATGTGTTTCTGAACGGTGAACTAACAGAAGAGGTCTTCATGGTGCAGCCAGAGGGATTCGAGATGAGAATAAGCCTGATCGTACATGTAAGCTGGAGAAGTCTTTGTATGGATTAAAGTAGGCTCCGAGTGCTTGGCACAACAAGCTGAAAGATACCTTGGTTAGTTGGGGATTCAAACAATCGAGAGCTGATAACTCTCTATTCTTCATGAATAAAGAAGGTCAATCACTTTACATACTTGTTTATGTTGACGATATTATATTGACAGGAAGCAATAGTCTCAAGCTTGGAATAGTTTATCAAAATGCTTAATGATATGTACGCCTTGAAAGATCTAGGATTATTGAATAAATTTCTTGGAATAGAAGCTAACAGGAAAACCTCCTCTATACATCTGTCACAAAAGAGGTACATTATTGAAATACTTAGAAGGTTTGGTTATGAAAAGTTAAATGCCTGTGTGACGCCAATGGTCAGTGGAAACTCATTTCTAAAGATGAAAGGGAGCTGCTTCAAGACCCCACGAATTACAGAAGTGCTGTTGGAGCACTTCAGTATTTAAACTACACTAGGCCTCATATCAGTTTTTCAGTCAACAGGATAAGCAGGTACTTGTAAAATCCCACTCAGGTTCACTGGGAACAGATTTGGGATACAATCAAGTGTCAAGTGTAAATGATTTGTGTGGTGGGTACCTAAACACCATATTTCGACTTGTGATCAATCCGTAGATACCGATGGAAAATAAATAGGCACTCAAAAAATGCACTTAAGAGAATCTTCAGGCATCTCAAAGGGACACTAGACCATGGAATTTTGATCAAGAAAGGAGAGGAGTTTAAAATCACAACTTATACTGATTCGGATTGGGCTTCATGCCCTGATGACAGACATTCAACATTGGCTATTGCGTTTATCTTGGTGAAAGTCTTGTGTCTTGGAGCTCAAAAAAGCAGCATGTGGTTGCAAGATCTAGTACTGAAGCGGAATACAGGGCTCTTCCCCACACAAGTACAGAAATAGTTTGGATTCAGGGCTTATTGAGTGAACTGGAAGTTGATCTTAAGGGGATACCTAGAGTTTGGTGTTATAATTTAGGAGCAAAAGCACTTGCTTCTAATCATGTGTTTCATGCACGCACCAAACATATTGAGCTTTATGCTCACTTCGTTCGTGACAGAGTATTAAATAAGGAGCTGGAAGTTGAGTACGTTCCCTCTACATAGCAGGTTGCAGACATACTTACCAAACCGTTGGCCCCTGCGAACTTTCAGTATTTTAGAGAAAAACTAGGAGTTGCTGCTAAGGATTCCAGTTTGAAGGGGGGAATCAAAAGTTAAGAAGGAAGATCACACGAGCTGGCACAATCCACAACTAAAGAGAGTTGTTTTAGCTCACGTTTTCCATCATTTTCTGTTAGAATAATCTTGTTATTCTTACTGGAAATTTAGTTCTGATCCAACACTAGATGTCCCTAGAATAAGGAGTAGTTTTTATTCCATTTGCATCTACTTTGTATGTATTGATTTTACTCCTATAAATCCCTCATCGTGTAATGCATTTAAGTAAGTTTTTCAGCTAATAAAAACTTCATCTCTTCAGCTACATTATCAGTCTCTTTTCTCTTAATTCTGATTTATACTTATTTTGTAATGATGAATGGAAATGTAAGTTGTATACGTATTTACTAAAGGCTGGATAAAAGATGACCAATGGTTTGTCTATTTTACTGCATTTTTGTTTATTATTATTATTATTTTTTTTTTTAACTTTTATGCTAAATGTTTTTCTACTTTTCACTTTAGGTCGTTTTGGCTTTGGAACCTAGTTGATTGAGTTTGTGCATATTTGAAATGTGGGGCTATCTAAATTGAAAATGTGTGACAAACAATGGTTCTTCTTTAGCCACAGAGATAGGAAGCCAAATGGAGCTTAGTCAAATAGGGGAACACGACATGGATAAGGTTATTTCCAACCCATATATACTAAATTCTCACTTTTACACTAAATTTGAATTACAGTTACACTATTTCAGTTTCTCTACTCCAACCCAGTAACACTAAATCTTACACCAAATGTACATTATTAATCATATTCTATAATTTCTATTTTTAAGAAAATACAATTTCATTACATTTAATTATTTCGGTAATTAAATAGAAAAAACGTTTTTATATTTTAATAATGAATATTTTATAAAATTAATTAATTTAGTAATTAATTTTTTTTAACACTAAAAAATTAATTTTGTCGTAAACAAATTGAAATTCAACTTGTTATTAACTGAAACTTCGAATAACATACTTGAAAATTTAAAACACGGGATATGAAATATGTAGCAATGACACAACTCGAAATAATATAGGAAATTTAGTTTTGAGAGTTGCTATACTCCTCCCACAAGTGCTCAATCAACGCATTTCTTAGCGCGATGTGTGCTTCCCCGTCCTTAATCTTTCGATGTTGAGAAAGAAACTCTTGAAAGCGTTCATTCTCGTCCACGGAAACCTCAACTGTTGGACTCGGCGCTTCCACATATGCGCCAATTGGTGCACTGAGATTTCGTTCGTCCTCCACTATCATGTTATGCATGATAATGCATACTGTCATTATGTCATGCAACACATTTTTTTTTCAAGATCGAGCCGGTCTACTAACAATCTTAAACCTTGATTGAAGCACCCCAAATGCGCGTTCAATGTCTTTTCTAATACTTTCTTGCCTCATTGCAAAATATTTTTTCTTAGGAATTTGAGGATCATGGATCGTGTGTACAAGTGTTGACCACTTAAGGTAAATTCCATCAGCTAAATAGTATCCCATTGTGTATTGTTTTTCCTGTATGACATAATTTGCTGGTGGAGCTATGCCGTCTACCAAGTCGGAAAATAGATGAGACGACTCCAACACATTTATATCGTTGTTTGACCCTGGCAATCCAAAGTGAGCATGCCATATCCAAAGATCATAATCGGCTACAGCCTCGAGAATTATTGTAGGGGATTTGCTACGGCCTGTATATTGTCCAGCCCATGCAGTGGGACAATTTTTCCATTTCCAATGCATACAATCAAGGCTTCCTAACATACCTGGAAAGCCACGTTGCTGCCCAATGTACAATAATCTCGCAATGTCTTCGGCATTTGGTGCCCGTAGGTATCGTGGTGAAAATACCTCTACAACTGCTCGAAAGAATCGTTGTAAACTCTCCGTTGCTGTTGACTCACCTATTTTCACGTACTCGTCAGTGGCGTTTGCTGCAATACCATATGCCAACATCCGCATTGCAACGGTGATTTTCTGGATAGGGGAAAGACCTAGCCTTCCTAGACCGTCTCGTTTTTGCACGAAATACTCGTCATGACTTTGCACCTCCTGAAGTATACGCATAAATAGATTTCGGGACATGCGATACCATCGATGGAACCTTTTTTCATCGAACTTTGGATTTACAGAGAAGTAATCGTTCCACAATCGTTGATCTGCCGCCTCACGATCGCGTTCAATCACAACATGGCCGACAATTGAATCTCTACGAGTTGCATCATTCATTTGGTTCTCAAGCAGACGGGCTCGGTGACGGATGTTGTTTTGTGGAATGCGAAGCACAATCTCCTCTTGCTCATCAATCTTGTTGATACGTTCAACGTACTCTTCATAGCTGTTGGGGTCGGGCATGGTAGATGAGGATGCGTCTACATTGAAATTCATCTTTCTTAAATAATTGATTCAAAGTTGTAGTCTGGATAAGTTATATTGGCCTATTTATAGATAAGATTTTGGCCTATTCATAAATCGTTGCATGATTTTAACTTTGCAGACAAAATCTTTGCATGATATTTACTTTGTAGAGATACTATTTGCATGATTATAACTTTGCAGAGAAAATCTTTGCATTATTTGCCCGTTACAGAGAAAATCTTTGCATTATTATAACTTTGCAGAGAAAATCTTTGCATTATTTTAACTTTGCAGAGAAAAATCTTTGCATTATTATAACTTTGTAGAGAAAATCTTTGCATTATTTTAACTTTGCAAAAAAAAAAATCTTTGCGTTATTATAACTTTGCAGAGAAAATCTTTGCATTATTTGCCCGTTGTAGAGAAAATCTTTGCATAATATTTAATTTGCAGATTTACTATTTGCATGATTTTAACTTTGCTGAGGAAATATTTGCAAGAATTTAACTTTGCAGAGAAAAATCTTTGAATTATTTGCACGTTGCAGAAAAAATCTTTGCATTATATCACCTATATTCAAACTTTGCAAAGATTCCTTGTCTATTATTCAAACTTTGTAGAGATTCATTTTCTATTATTCATACTTTGTAGAGATTCCTTGTCTTCTTTTACATTGCATTCTTTTATTTTATTAAAACTCTGTTGACAATAATAGTGTTTCGTGTCAGGTGTTTTGGCCTATAAATGGTGGCAACCAATTTTGAACTCGTACATCATAATTTGGAGACTCAAAAATTTATTTCTGCAATTAAACATGAGTTCTAGCAAAATATCAGCTAACTATATAGTTGATGAGGATGTACATTTAACTCATGTTTACTTGGATATATCATAGGATCCCATCGTTGGTATTCGACAAAAAGGGTCAAAGATGTGGCAAAGAGTTTCCGAGACCTATAACAACACTAAGTCACCCAAGATGAACCCTCGTCCAGAATGGTCGATCTCAACACGTATGGGTGAAATTACCAAGGCTATCTCAAAATTACGAGGTTGTTTGTGTCAGGTTGAAAATTTGCATCTGAGTGGGGCATCGGAGCAAGACATTGTAAGCATTCGTATTTAAATTACATCGTTATTTTTCTGTCACACTTTATTAATAAACAATCTTACAAAAAATCTCGCAAATGGACAAAGCCAAAATGTTGTATGCACAAGACCCCACTAACAAGGGTGTTTTCAAATTTGATCATTTGTGGGCCCTGCTGAAGGACATTGAAAAATTTAGCCTGACGCCGAATGTGTCACGCCATGAATTTCAAACCTCCCATAATACATTTGGATCTTTTGAACCAGACTACCTACTTGCTGGGTGTCCCACATCTCCTGGAATTTCATCATTTTCTCTGAACATGGAGGACGTTGATGTTGGGGGTACTTCTTCTGGGCGAATGGGTGTTAAAAAGGCCAAAAAATAAAAAATAAAAAAAATTGAAGATGAGACTAGAAAAGAACTGAATGAGATCAAGGCTGAAAACAAAGAACTCATGGAGTTGGTAAGGAATGGAGCGGCTGACAAACAAAACTTTTATCAGTTGCAGATGTATAAGAAAGATAACAAGATTTTATTGACAAACTTGGATTCAATATCAGATTCAATTACGCGTGAATTGATAAGGAGTGAACAACAACGGATCATTCAAAAAAGGACCCAAGAACAAATGAATGTCAGGCAATCTGACTCAAGCTCATTCAGTCCACTATTCAATGATTTAGGTGGCTCCGGAGCAAATTTGCCTGATTATTGAAAACAACTATCTCGTGTCGTGAAATGCTATGTTATTGTTTGTGATGTGGTCTAATTTAATTTTAGTTTCGTCCAGTTATTTCAAAATTTTCATTATCTTTGTAGTCGCATCCGTTTATCATATTTTAATGTGTTACATTTTATTGTCAAAATTTTCTATTTGTCACTATATTAAAAATATAATTGTTAATACCTTTGAATAAAAAGATAAAACACTACAATTTATTGACCTATGAAAATTAATAGACAATCTCAAATATACATCACTTTTTTAAATCAAAATAAACAAAAGTGTAAGGACCAAAATGGAGAAAAAAAATGAAATAGGGACAAAATATATATAAATTAAAGTTAAGGAACCCCAAAAAAAATATGGAAAAGCAGATACCGCTGGTGCGGTATAATGAACAGTGCAGCACCAAATTTGGCGTTGCACTGTTCAGCAGCAAAATGGTGCTGCGTTGGAGGATGAAGCAGCGGAAAAATGGCATAAAAACGCCATTTTTCCGCTGCATTGGAGGTGCCCTAATAGAAGATGATTGGGAAGGATCAATTCATCGTATGAAACAGAATGGAGGTTGCAATTTGCTTATTTGATGAGTCAAATATATTTAATTTCGCTCTTTTCACATCAATGATTGCATACTATGCAATTGGCTGCTTGTGCTAATTTAGCTATAGTTTTGCCAAGTGAGCAATTTTGTTGTCAGCTATTTAAGAGGGGTTTGAGGAGAATACTTGTATTGGAAACTCAGGGACTTCCATGTTTGTGAAGTCTGGCAGTAGAAGCATGATTATGGAGTAGAAGCTATATCTTCATTTTGGCAAGAATGTTAGACCATAAAGAAGCTATCATATCTCATTTAAGTTGGGCCAGCCTCTTTCTGGGATTCCATACCTTGGGACTTTCTTTTTGAGTCTGCAACTTCAAGTGACCCAATAGGATAGATTGACCTATTTCCTACTTTTTGAGTATCAAAGATTCAACTTACAAGGAATCATTCGAAATAGTTTTGAAAACTATTTCGAATGTTTGTGATGATATAATTTTTAAGTAGCCAGACTCAAACTTAACCTCGAATCTTCATGTATATTTTGTTTTACTATCTCTTAATTCTATAACTTGGTACTTCGTTTCAGTTTATTTTGTTCATTCAAATTCTTTGTGTGATTATTTTGTTTACATGGACTGGAGAAGTAATTGGGACTTGAACATTAATGTGACAACAAAAATTAGATAAACCAATTTCTTATAATATTATTGGGATTTTAACATTAATGACTTTACCTATTTTTGTAATATTTTTCTAACTATTATTAAATTAGTCCAACAAAAATTAAATAAACTAATTTCTTATAATATAGAATAAAATCTTCAAAACGCCAAAAATTTTATAATTGTTATAAATATTATACTATTTAGTGAATGACATTTATACCCCTGTAACCCTAGGGATAATTACTTTGTATATCCCTTTCTTCCCCTATATATATGGGGCTCTAATTCTTAATGAAACACAAGTTTATTTGTCTCTTTATTTTCTTCTCTCTTTCTCTCTATTTCATAACACGTTATCAGCACGATTCTCTAAAATTATTAGAAGGTAATATTTTTTTTTATATAGTCATTTGTCATGTGTACCAAAATTAATTTGGTTACACGTGAATTTTTTTTATATGTGTGTATCAAAAGGATGTCGAATCTTGTTCAAGTTACACATATGAATTTCGTATGAACTCCATCCTCAATTCAATTTCGAATCTGCACACGCAAACCAAGAATTATCATTTTAATCATTTCCAAACCTTGAATTGGTCTCCAATTTGGAATCTGGCAGCTTCGAACTTGATTGGTTTAGAGTCATTTTAATCATTTTAACCCTAGTGCCATTAATCGTTCAGAGTCAGAATTGAGGCTGGATGCGATAATTTCTCTAATTTCTTTTCGTTTCCAATAATAATTGGTTTATTCATGTTCTAAATTATGTAGATTGTGTACCCATGTTATTATGTTTAATTCATGCATTATTCACATACATATTTATATGTGTTTAATTTATATATATTATGGTTATTGTTGAATTTTTTTTACATTTAAATTAATAGTTCATTACGTTGTTGCTCCTGAAGTAGCGCAACTGTATAATTAATATTCCTGAAGAATATTAATATGACTATCATGAATAATTTGTTGTTGCTCCTGAAGTAGCACAACTGTATAATTAATATTCCAGAAGAATATTAATATGACTATCATGAATAATTTGTTGTTGCTCCTGAAGTAGCACAACTGTATATAATTAATATTCCAGAAGAATATTAATATGACTATCATGAATAGTTTGTTGTTGCTCCTAAAGTAGCACAACTTTATAATATTCAAGAAAGATTATTATTTGCTCCAGAAGAGTATAAATTATAATTGTCAATATTCCAGAAGAATATTTGACCTATTATTGAAGAAATAATAGAAAAATACAACATGCTCCCGAAGTAGCATATACATCGAAGAATATGTCATAATGTTTATCCCTGAAGGAAAACATACAAGTTTTGTGATGTTGATGATTTGATTTATTATTATGTGGTTTAATCACATTCTTCGAAATTAATTGTATTTTTTTTATATTGTGTAGTTATACTTTGGCATGATAGACTTGGACATCCAGGAACAATAATGATGCGCCGAATAATTAACAACTCACATGGACATCCTCTAAAGAACCAGAAGATTCTTTTACCTAATGTTTATCCATGTGATGCTTGTTCGCAAGGCAAGTTGGTCATTAGACCTTCGACTACAAAAGTCAATATTGAATCTCCAACTTTTTTGGAAAGAATTCATGGAGATATATGTGGGCCAATACACCCACCATGTGGACCATTTCGGTATTTTATGGTTTTAATTGATTCATCTACTAGATGGTCCCATGTTTGCCTACTTTCTACTAGGAATGTAGCCTTTGCTAGACTACTTGCTCAAATTATAAAATTACGAGCTCAATTCCCTGATTATTCAATCAAGAAAATTCGTCTTGATAATGCTGGTGAGTTTAGATCACAGATATTCAATGATTATTGTATGTCAATTGGAATTGAGGTTGAACATTCGGTTGCTCATGTCCATACACAAAATGGATTAGCTGAGTCGTTTATCAAACGTCTACAATTAATTGCTAGACCATTACTCATGAAAAAAAAACTTCCAACTTCTGTTTGGGGTCATGCCATATTACATGCTGCATCATTGGTTCGTTTAAGACCAACTGCGTATTATCAATATTCTCCTTTGCAACTTGCAATTGGTCACGAGCCTAATATTTCTCATTTACGAGTTTTTGGTTGTGCCGTCCAAGTCCCAATTTCACCCCCACAACGTACCAAAATGGGTCCCCAACGAAGACTTGGAATTTATGTTGGTTTTGATTCACCATCAATAATAAGGTATCTTGAACCTTTAACGGGTGATCTATTCACTGCACGTTTTGCAGATTGTCATTTTGACGAAATGACTTTCCCATCCTTGGGAGGAACAAAATTACATCCTGAAAAATATGGTAAAATTTCATGGAATGAAACAACTTTGTCTCACTTTGATCCCCGCAGCAATCAATGTGAGCAAGAAGTTGAAAAAATCATTCACTTGCAAAGAGTTGCAAATCAATTACCGGATGTATTTGTTGACACGAGAAAAGTGACAAAGTCACATATACCAGCAGAAAATATCCCTGCACAAATTGATGTCCCTGAAGGACAATCTGCTATAGCAAATGAATCTCAAATACGCCAGAAGCGTGGTCGACCAGTTGGTGCTAAAGACTCTGTACCTCGAAAAAGAAAAGTACAAGAGAAAAACCAACCAAAAACTTCAGCAGAAGTAGTATTTGAAAAGATTGATCAATCGGATATTGAGAATATGGATCAATCGGATATTGAGAATATGGTTCCTGCAGAACCACAAGTTTCCGAAAATAATGAGATTTCAATAAACTATTTAGTATCTCATAAACTATGGGAAAGGAATACTATTGTCATAGATGACATTTTCGCCTTTAATGTGGCTCTTGAAATAATGAAAGATGAGGATCCTGAACCACTGTCTGTGAAAGAATGTCAGCATAGAAATGATTGGCCAAAATGGAAAGAAGCCATACAGGCGGAGTTAAATTCCTTAGAGAAACGAAAAGTATTCGGACCTGTAGTTCGAACACCTGAAAATGTAATCCCTGTAGGATACAAATGTGTTTTTGTAAGGAAAAGGAATGAAAATAATGAGATTACAAGATACAAAGCTCGACTTGTAGCTCAAGGTTTCTCTCAAAGACCGGGAATTGATTATGAGGAAACGTATTCTCCCGTAATGGATACTATCACTTTTAGATTCTTAATTAGTTTGACTGTGTTACAAAGGCTTGATATGCGCCTTATGGATGTAGTAACTGCCTATCTATATGGTTCACTTGATAGTGACATATACATGAAAGTCCCTGAAGGACTCAAAATTCCAGAAGCAAATAATACATGCCCGAGAACTATGTTCTCTATTAAATTGCAAAGATCATTATATGGATTGAAACAATCCGGACGCATGTGGTATAATCGTCTTAGCGAATATTTGTTGAAGGAGGATTATAAAAATGATGACATTTGTCCCTGTGTTTTCATAAAGAAAACAAATAGTGGATTTGCAATTATTGCAGTATATGTGGATGATTTAAATCTGATTGGAACTCCTGAAGAGCTCAATAAAACTGCAGATTATTTAAAGAATGAATTTGAGATGAAAGATTTGGGAAAAACTAAGTTTTGTCTTGGGTTGCAAATTGAGCATTTCCCAGAAGGATTATTTGTTCATCAATCTTCTTATACAGAAAAAGTTTTAAATCGTTTTTATATGGACAAAGCACATCCATTGGCATCCCCTATGGTTGTTCGATCACTTGATGTGAAAATAGATCCATTTCGTCCACCTGAAGATGGAGAAAAAATTCTTGGTCCTGAAGTACCATATCTTAGTGCAATTGGAGCGCTAACATATCTTGCAAATTGTACTCGACCTGACATAGCTTTTTCTGTAAATCTCCTTACAAGATATAGCTCTACACCAACTCAAAGAGATTGGAATGGTGTTAAACACATTTTTCGATACCTAAAGGGTACTATTGATATGGGATTATTTTATTCTCAAAAATTGGGATCTTCTTTAGTGGGATATGCAGATGCAGGTTACCTCTCTGATCCACATAAAGCTAAATCGCAAACAGAATATGTGTTTACACGTGGAGGAACAGCTATATCATGGAGATCCGTGAAGCAAACCTTGACAGCAACATCTTCAAATCATTCAGAAATTATTGCAATCCACGAGGCAAGTCGAGAATGTGTATGGTTGAGGAACATGACCCATCATATCCAAGCATCATGCGGATTAACTTCAACTAGAGACAGCCCAACAATTTTGTATGAAGACAATGCAGCTTGTATTGCACAACTCAAAGGAGGCTTCATCAAAGGAGACAGAACAAAGCATATCTCTCCAAAATTCTTCTACACGCATGAGCTTCAGAAAACTGGGGATATTGATGTTCAACAAATTCGCTCGAGTGACAATGTAGCTGATTTATTTACAAAGGCATTGCCAACATCCACATTCAAGAAATTGGTTCATGAGATTGGAATGCGTCGACTCAAAGATTTACAGTGATCAGTATCAGGGGGAGTAGCTGTACTCTTTTTCCTTCGCCCAAGTTTTGTCCCACTGGATTTTCTTGGCAAGGTTTTGACGAGGCAGCATTTATTGTAATACTCCAAAATAACTGTACTCTTTTTCCTTCGTTTGATTTTTTTCCCATTGAGTTTTTATCAAACAAGGTTTTAACGAGGCAGATATTTTGTAATATGTCATTCAAGGGGGAGTGTTATAAATATTATACTATTTAGTGAATGACATTTATACCCCTGTAACCCTAGGGATAATTACTTTGTATATCCCTTTCTTCCCCTATATATATGGGGCTCTAATTCTTAATGAAACACAAGTTTATTTGCCTCTTTATTTTCTTCTCTCTTTCTCTCTATTTCATAACAATAATTTAATTCACAAGCAAATTAATTTCAAATAATCAAAGAATATTCTGCAAAATTTAAAATATAATAGCATTTCACTGTTTTCCATTTTCACAAATAGTTTTCAAAAATTGCAAACATTTTCAACAAATTTGAAAATAAAAAATATTTTCTAAAAGAAAAATGGAAAACAGAAATACTAATAGAACGCAGCCTAAATCTTTGCATGATGGTGAAAATAATATGGACTTTACATCAATTTAATAGAGTAAAAACTATATGCTAAATATAGAATTTGTCGCTTTATAAAAAGTTTAACTATATTTAATTTACTAGCTTTTCAAGTTATTTATGTGGAATAATATATATACTTATTACCGTTTCAATAATCAACAATTTTTATGTACTCAATTTAATTTGGAGGTATTTAAAATTTGATATTATTAGAAGGTAGTGTTTGATTGACATGATTTGATGCAAACCACGTAGCAATTGTAGCTACGCAACCCACAAATTATTGGAATCGACCCAAGAACGCCAATAAATCACGATTTATGGATCCAATTAAAATTAATTGAACCAAGCAACCAATACAATCACAAGGATATATTGACCTCTTGATCACAAGGAATATTAATTCTCACCGGAGTTTGAACAAACACGAATAACTCGTAAGTTCGGATTGTGTTCAATGAATAACGAAGTTTGAAAGCAATTTAGCATCTCAATTATATTATCAAAGTTGTGTTCTTGAATAATGAAAATTACATCCCTATATATAGGGTCAAAACTAGGTTAAAGAGTTCTAATTAAATAAGGAAACAACTACCTAAAAATAAGGAAATAAAAATAACCTAAAATTCCGCGTATACATTTTTACGGCCGTGACCAATTTCCTTACGGCCATAAACTTGTTTCTGACTTACTCTTACGGCCGTAAGTCCAAAACGTCCAAACTTCAATTTTAAGCAGCAACTCATTTACGGCCGTGATATAATATTTACGGCCGTAAACTGCAATTTCTTCAAAATTCCGTTTTAAGCAGAAGGTTGATTACGGCCGTGAGGATTTTTGAATTACGGCCGTAATTCTTGAATTTTGGCAGTTTTCTTCGACGGCTTGAATGGTGTTGATCCACTCGTCGTTTTGGCTCGGCCCCAACATGAAACTTGTTTCTTTTGATGACCCAAACATTGTTTTGGCCATTGTTTCTTGAACTAACTCGTCCATTGCTTCCTTGGCCCTCTTTGTTTGCAACCGAGTCATCGGTCCTCCTTTGATCTTCAACGGATCTTTGTGCGGGCTTGTATCCGTGGTTTGGATCACATCATCCCCTCCCTCTTCGAAAGGATTCGACCTCGAATCTGTACCTGCATCAAACGGAGATAGATCGGAAACATTAAATGATGCCGAAACATTATACTCACCAGGAAGATCGAGTTTATAGGCATTATTGTTGATCCTTTCGATCACTTGGAATGGACCATCTCCTCGCGGTTGTAACTTTGACTTGCGCTGTTCTGGAAACCGCTCATTTCTCAAATGTAACCAAACCCAATCACCGGGTTCAAAAATGATACCCTTTCTTCCTTTGTTAGCCTGCGAAGCATAATGTTCATTTTTCTTTTCAATCGCCAACCTCACCTTGTCGTGGAGTGCTTTAACCATCTCAGCCTTTTTCTTGCCATCTAAACTACTACGTTCATTCACAGGTAAAGGAATTAAATCCAATGGTGTTAGCGGATTAAAACCATAAACAATTTCAAATGGTGAACACGAAGTAGTAGAATGTATAGCCCTATTATATGCAAATTCAATAAATGGCAAACACTCTTCCCAATTTTTCAAATTTTTATTGATTATGGTGCGCAATAATTGAATCATTGTCCTATTTACTACCTCGGTCTGTCCATCGGTCTGTGGGTGACAAGTTGTAGAAAAAAGCAATTTTGTGCCTAATTTGTTCGACAAGACTCTCCAAAAATGACTAAGGAATTTAACATCCCTATCCGAGACAATACCTTTAGGCACCCCATGTAAGCGCACGACTTCCCTAAAGAAAATTTCAGCTATGTTTGTAGCATCGTCAGTTTTGTGGCATGGTATGAAATGTGCCATTTTACTAAAGCGATCTACTACCACAAAAATCGAATCTCGACCCTTCTTAGTCCTAGGCAATCCCAAAACAAAATCCATAGAGATATCGACCCAAGGTTCACTAGGGACGGGTAAAGGCATATATAATCCATGGGGTTTAATCCTAGATTTAGCCTTTTTACAAGTAATGCATCTATTACAAACCCGAACCACATCAATTTTCATTTTAGGCCAATAGAAATGTTCACTTAGGATTTCAATGGTCTTTTTAACCCCAAAATGACCCATTAGACCTCCACTATGGGCCTCTCTCACAAGTAATTCTCTCATTGAACACCTAGGGACACACAATTTATTTTCTCGAAATAAATAATCATCATGTTTAAAGAACCTATCCACAGCCCCTTTACCACATGACTCACAAATATTAGAAAAGTCCAGGTCATTAGCATACATGTCCTTAATGTATTCAAACCCAAGCAATTTCGAATTTAAAGAATTTAAAAGAACATACCTTCGAGACAATGCGTCTGCCTCCACATTTTCCTTACCTTGTTTGTACCGGATGACATAGGGAAATGTTTCGATGAACTCTACCCACCTTGCATGTCTCTTACTCAGTTTAGCTTGACCCCTCAAATGCTTCAAGGACTCATGATCAGTGTGTATCACGAACTCCCGTGGCCACAAGTAATGTTGCCATGTTTCCAAAGCGCGCACAAGTGAGTATAACTCCTTGTCATATGTGGGATAATTAAGTGCAGCCCCTTTTAGTTTTTCACTAAAATAGGCGATTGGCCTTTGATCCTGCATTAAAACAGCTCCAATGCCTAGCCCTGAGGCATCACATTCAATCTCAAAAGCCTTGTCAAAGTTAGGAAGTGATAAAATCGGTGCTTTACACAACATATTTTTGATTGTTTCAAATGCATGCTCCTGTTCTACTCCCCATTTAAATCCTACACTTTTTTTGACAATTTCTGTGAGTGGTGTGGCAATCGTGCTAAAATCCTTAACAAAGCGCCTATAAAAACTAGCCAAGCCATGAAAACTCCTAACCTCAGTTATGCTTTTAGGTGTTGGCCACTCTTTAATAGCTTTGATTTTCTCTTCATCTACTTCTATCCCTCTAGCACTAACCACATAACCAAGAAATACAACTTTTTCCATGCAAAAATCACACTTTTTAAAGTTAGCAAAAAGTTGCTCTTGTCTTAAAACCACAAGCACACACCTAACATGTTCCACATGCTCATTCAAAGTTTTACTATAAATCAAGATATCATCGAAGTAAACTACAACGAATTTACCTATAAATGCACGTAAAACATGATTCATTAAACGCATAAATGTGCTAGGTGCATTAGTAAGTCCAAAAGGCATTACTAACCATTCATACAAGCCATACTTAGTTTTAAAAGCAGTTTTCCACTCATCTCCTTCTTTCATTCGAATTTGATGATAACCACTCTTAAGGTCAATTTTACTAAATATGCTAGAGCCATGCAATTCATCCAACATATCATCTAACCTAGGAATAGGATGACGATACTTTACCGTTATGTTGTTGATGGCCCTACAATCAACACACATCCTCCACGTTCCGTCCTTCTTCGGCACAAGTAACACGGGTACGGCACATGGGCTCATGCTCTCCCTTATGTACCCCTTACTCATTAATTCCTCAACTTGCTTTTGAAGCTCCTTCGTCTCCTCGGGATTGCTCCTATAAGCTGGACGGTTTGGAATGACTGCTCCAGGTATAAAATCAATTTGATGTTCAATACCCCGAATGGGTGGCAACCCACTACGTATATCATCTGAAAACACATCCTCGAATTCCTGCAATAAAGAAATAGCCAAACTAGGGAGGGACTTGTTAGTTTCATCAAAGGCAAGGAATGAATCCTTGTACAATAAAAGGACCATTGGTCGTTTTTCCATAAATGCTTTCTTTACTTCACTCCTTTTTGCGTAGAAACTCATTTTTCTTTCTTTTCTGGCACTCTCCGCTCCCTCTCCTTTTTCTGAGGTATATACGCCAACACTCTTTTTTTCTCTCGCCTCTCCTTTTTCTGGAGTCGTGGCTCCAACTCTCTTTTCCTCTCCTTTTTCTGAGGTCGTGGCCTCAACTCTCTTTCTATCATTTTCCTTTACTCTTTTTTCTTCATCATTTTTCAGTTTTATTTGATCTTCATACACTTGTGACGGTGTCAATGGTGCAAGTGTAATGGTTTTTCCCCCTTTGGTAAAGCTATACCTATTTTTATACCCATCATGCGTGACCTTCCTATCATACTGCCAAGGTCTACCCAACAAAATGTGCCCGGCATGCATAGGTACCACATCACACATAACTTCATCCACATAGCTACCAATAGAAAAATTCACCAACACCCTCTTATTCACCTTAATTTCTCCACTATCATTCAACCATTGAAGCCTATAAGGTTTAGGATGTTTTAACAAAGGTAATCCTAATTTTTCAACAAGTATAGTACTAGCGACGTTAGTGCAACTACCGCCATCAATAATCATACTACATACCTTGTTATTAATGCGACATCGAGTATGAAATATGTTCTCCCGTTGTTGTTCCAAATCATCCGTGTGGATTTGGGCACTAAGGGCTCGCCTTGCCACTAATAACTCGCCATGCTCCCCGGATAACACATCTTCATCCTCACATATTTCCTCCAACGCTGGCATATCGCTATAATCCTCTTCCTCACTATCACTCTCCATAGTTCCATCCTTTCACAAAAGTACCACTCGCCTATTAGGACATTGAGATGCCACATGCCCTCTTCCCAAACATTTGAAGCATTGAATGTCTCTACTCCTAGATGGTTGAGGTTCCCCTTTAGGTACGAATTTATTAGCTTGTTCCTCCTTCCCTTTTGGTGCCTCAAACTTCCCTTTTGGTGCTTCAAACTTTTCTTTAGAAACAGCCACATCTCCTTTACCTTCCCACTTCGGCTTCCAAGGAGAATTAGAACCCGATTGATACCTTGCTGTTCCCTTTTTCTTCAATTGCTTCTCAACCTTTATAGCCATGTGCAACATATCCTCCATCTCCAAGTAATGTTGTAGTTCAACCACATTAGCTATATCCTTATTCAACCCATTCAAAAACCGAGCCATCGTAGCCTCCCTATCCTCATCTACATTAGCTCTAATCATCAATATCTCCATCTCCTTGTGATAATCCTCCACACTCTTTGATCCTTGGTATAGACCTTGCAACTTTTGATGAAGCTCCCGATGGTAATGACTAGGAACGAACCTCTTTCTCATGATAGCTTTTAATTCATCCCAAGTACTAACGGGTCTCTCGCGATTCCTCCTCCTAGAAGTCACCAATTGATCCCACCAAGTAATAGCGTAATCGGAGAACTCAAGTACAGCTACTTTAACCCTTTTCTCTTCCGAATAAGTGTAGCAATTAAAAATTAATTCCATCTTCTTCTCCCATTCTAAGTATGCTTCCGGATCACTCCTTCCTTTGAATGACGGAATTGTCATTTTGATATTGCTCATACTACCATCCATTCTATCGCCACCAAGATCCCTATCCCTTCTTCCATGCCTAACTCCTCTATTCACAATCGCCCCATCGTCAACATCACTATCTTCTTCATTCTCATCGACCCCCTCTACTCTACGACCTTGCCCACCTTGCCTACGGACATTAGGCACTTCTCGAGGTTGTTGAAGCCTTTCTAACCTACCTAACACATCCCCGAACAACCGCTCAAACCGTTGTACCATCTCTTCCGTCATGTTGGCTCGATCGTTGTTCTTTGCAGTAGAAGATTGTTCAGACATCCTAACACTAAATATTATATGCCTCACGTGTATTTCGCTCGTGTATCACTCAAATTAGGCTTTTACCCTCTATTGATCTCACCTCTCTGCCTTTTTCCACTCAATAGCTTTCACCCCAATTGCTTCAAAGAACGAATCCGAACTCAAACAAGTTTAAACCCGATTGCTTCAAATCGAATATGAGTGAGAAGTAATGAATTTGTTGGAAAACTCAAAGAAGACCTTTAGAGAATTGAATTTGACTCTATAAGGGACTTGACACTTTTTATGGAAACTAAGATTGCTTCAAGAAAATAATTCTTGAAATCAGATATCAACTATTTTAATTGAACTGAGAATTTTCGTTTTTTTTTTTTTAATATTCTCGAAAATTCAACTAAGAGAAAGACGCAATAAACGAAATTTAATTTGGATAACAAACTAAAGAAATAACGACTATTGAATTTTTTGTGACACTTTTCTGGATTAAAGACTCAAAGCTGGAAGAACACGAAGAACAAGAATAAGAAACTCAAGAAAACAAAAACAAGATATAACCTTGATTTTTGGAGCCTAAGCTCTGATACCAGATGATGCAAACCACGTAGCAATTGTAGCTACGCAACCCACAAATTATTGGAATCGACCCAAGAACGCCAATAAATCACGATTTATGGATCCAATTAAAATTAATTGAACCAAACAACCAATACAATCACAAGGATATATTGACCTCTTGATCACAAGGAATATTAATTCTCACAGGAGTTTGAACAAACACGAATAACTCGCAAGTTCGGATTGTGTTCAATGAAGAACGAAGTTTGAAAGCAATTTAGCCTCTCAATTATATTATCAAAGTTGTGTTCTTGAATAATGAAAATTACATCCCTATATATAGGGTCAAAACTAGGTTAAAGAGTTCTAATTAAATAAGGAAACAACTACCTAAAAATAAGGAAATAAAAATAACCTAAAATTCCGCGTATACATTTTTACGGCCGTGACCAATTTCCTTACGGCCGTAAATTTGTTTCTGACTTACTCTTACGGCCGTGACATATGACTTACGGCCGTAAGTCCAAAACGTCCAAACTTCAATTTTAAGCAGCAACTCATTTACGGCCGTGATATAATATTTACGGCCGTAAACTGCAATTTCTTCAAAATTCCGTTTTAAGCAGAAGGTTGATTACGGCCGTGAGGATTTTTGAATTACGGCCGTAATTCTTGAATTTTGGCAATTTTCTTCGACGGCTTGAATGGTGTTGATCCACTCGTCGTTTTGGCTCGGCCCCAACATGAAACTTGTTTCTTTTGATGACCCGAACATTGTTTTGGCCATTGTTTCTTGAACTAACTCGTCCATTGCTTCCTTGGCCCTCTTTGTTTGCAACCGAGTCATCGGTCCTCCTTTGATCTTCAACGGATCTTTGTGCGGGCTTGTATCCGTGGTCTGAATCACATCATGATTTGTCTTGGAAGTTGGAATTCATTTGCCATATTCCATCTTTTTTTCGTTGTTTGATTACATAATTTTGCCTAAGAATTCATTTGCCTCATTTGGTTGGAAATTGTACAATTCTTGATTTTTAAGGCAAATCAATTATCTACACTTTTGTGAGAATTAGTTTGCCACATTGGGTGACAAATCATTTTTGTTGCATTTGATCCATTTTGTTATTAATTTACTTATTTTTCTCAGAAAATAACATTATTATTATGAAGTAAAAATATGTGAAAAATTTTAAAAAATATTTTTTTTTTATTAAAATAGCTTAATTTTGTCATGAAAAATAATGTCAATCAAATGACAAAACTTGAAAAATTCCTTTTTTATTTCACCTAAAAAATTAAATTAATCAAACTTCCATTGACTATGAAAATGAATTCTCAAGAATTAGAGGTGTCAAGACGGACGGACTGACCAGACCCGTGAAAATCGATCCGGATAGACTCGGGACCGCGGGCCGACCCGTGACCGGTGCGGGCGGTTCACAGGTCAAGAAGTTGTGAACCGCGGATTTTGCGGGTCAAACCTTCGTGGACCGCGGTTAACCCGCTGGCCAGTAAAAAAATTGTTTTTATTAAATACCACATTGAAAATCTCTCTTCTTCTAAAACTCTAATAAAACTTTTAAAGTAAAATCTTATTTTTTTCTCCCTAATAGCTAAAAAATGTAATGTTCTTTAATAATAGTAATCAGAAATACATTTAACATTTAATTATTATTTGTTTATGTTTTATTTAAATTTTCAAATTTAGAAGTAATTCATATAATATAAAATATAATTTTAAATTCTATGTAAATATTTTATGGTATAAATATAAATTTATCATTTTAATCATTTTGTATTTAGAAACTTGACAAAAAAATTGCTATAAATATGAAAAAATCTATATTTTTATTCATATGGGTCAAATCAGAACGAACTGCGACTCGCATGGGCTCGACCTAAATGGGCCGCGGGCGGGCCTGGGTTATAATTCAAAATTTGTGGGCTGGCCCGTAACCCGCAACGGGCGGGCTTTTTTTCAAGCGGGCCGTTACCGGGCTTTTATGTTGGCGGGCCGGCTCGACCCGGACCACTCGGATTGACACCTCTATCAAGAATTCAATTACCTGGAACTGATTTCCTTTCCACCCTTGCCATACGGACTCTAAATTTATTATAATAGACAATAAAGATATGAGTTTATCATTATATACGGAATTTTCTTTCTATATATGTGTGTGTTTAGTATTGTTTGAAAATAGTTTTTTTTAAATGAATAGTAATTTTTAGGAAAATAGATGGTTGAGATTTAGTTGAAAAGTCAAATATTGTGGGTTTGATTAGATAAGTAGTTTCATTATATATATATATATATATATATATATATATATATATATATATATATATATATATATATATATATATATATATCAGTGAAGATATAATGCCAACAAATGGCAGCGCTGATCTCCCATGGGGTTACCCCACGGGATATCCCGTGGGACGTGGGAGCCCCCTATTGAAAGGTCACCTGTAGGTGACCAGTGACCGTTGCATCTTTAAATATATATATATATATATATATATATATATATATTTATTTTCTCCAACAGCTATATTTTTTTTTACACTATATATATGTTCAATTTTTTCACAAAATTTGAACATCAAATTACTTCCACACTCTACACATTTGCAATAAAATTATTTCTCCACAAAATTTCAACACCAAATTACTTCCATACTCTCTACTTTTGCAATAAAAAAATTTGTTCTTCATTTTTATTCCATAATTAGGCAAGTAAATGGAGAGCGAAAATGACATGTTTGTGCCACAAGTAAGCCTCGATCTACTTCCGCGAGAAGGACAAAGATTTTCTTCTATTGATGAAGCATTCGAGTTTTACAATACGTATGCTAAAGCAAACGGATTTAGTGTGCGTCATCATAGTAGTAAGAAGAGAAAGGATACGAGCGAGGTTTGGTGGAAGCAATTCACTTGTGGGGAAGACCGATCTTCAATGGCAGAATGACAAAAAGTACCAACAGTCAAGGACTGGGGAGAGAAATCCGTCACACACAAGAACAGATTGTAAGGCACAATTTTCGATCAGTTAGCGTTTAGGTGCTGACACATGGGGTGTCACATCTTTTTATGAGCAACACAACCATCCACTTAGCTCACAAGAAGATGTCCATTTTCTACGCTCACACCGTGAATTGTCAGAAGCTAGGAGGTGTTAAGTCGAACAGTTGTCCGCAGCAAATGTACCAACGTGGCAAAAAATCCGAATAATGGAGGTAGAGACAGGTGGCCCATCATCGATGGGACACCTCGAGCGAGGCGTTAGAAACGCTCAAAGGGACCAACGTCTGGGGTTGATGGGGAAGGATGCAGAAACGTTTATACAGTACATGGCCAGTGAGAGGCGACGGGATGAAAATTATTTCTTTGCATACGAGACCTTCGATGACGGGACTTTTAGACGTTGTTTTTGGGCAGATTCGAAGTCGCGAAACAATTATGCTATATTCGAGGACTGTCTTGTATTTGACACAACCTACAACACAAACAAATATGGTATGATCCTTGCACCATTCGAAGGAATTAATCACCATTGCCAAACAATTTTATTTGGTTGTGGCCTCTTGAAAGATGAGACGACAGAATCTTTTGAGTGGTTGTTCGCAAAGTTCTTGGAAGCCATGCCAACACATGAGGCCCCCGGGCTTATTATCACAGACCAAGACCAGGCGATAGGTAATGCTGTATCTAATGTTTTCCCTTCTGCATTCCATCGATTGTGTTTGTGGCACATTACATACAAAATTTCTGAAAAATTGGGACCCGTACTGTTTGCAATGCACAAGGGTATCCTAATGAATATAATCCATCAGTCAGAAACTGTGGAGGAGTTCGAAAGCAGATGGGAGACATTAATGAGTAGTACTGCTTTAGGAAACAACGAATGACTGCAAAATATGTATGAGATACAGGGGCACTAGGTACCGGTGTACGTGAAACCATATTTTTCTGGTGGAATGTCGAGCAGCCAACGTGTCGAGTCGCACAATTCCTTCATGAAGCGGTACGTGAATAAGCATCATACCTTGATGGATTTTATAACAAGGTTTGACGGTGCTATTGCGCACCAAAGGCACGAGGAACAATATGAAGACCACATTAATTCGAGTCAATTTCCTCGGTTGAGGACACACTTCGTGATGGAAGAGCAAATGTGTAAGGCGTACACGAAATTATTTTTTTTTCCTATTTCAGGAGGAGCTTTCTCAAAGCACATTGTACGGGATATGTCGTGTTGCAAATTCGCTTATTGTAAAAACATATGAGGTCGAACACCAGTTAGAGGGGGATGACCATGGTCGACGAAGGGCAATTTCTTACGAAAAAGAGAATGACTTCGCCTACTGCGAATGTGCGATGTTCTCATATGAGGGCATCCCGTGCCACCATTTATTGAGGTATCTCACGCACAGAAATATTTACAAGTTGCCTCCATTTTATATCATTCGAAGGTGGACAAAGGACGCAAAATCGAGTCCAGTTCTCAACGCACCACCCTCGTTCAACAAACAAATGCCAATTCCCTCACGTCTTGGAGCAATGAGGGCAGAATCAAATAATCTATTTGACAATGCATCGCTATCTCAAATCTCTATAGATTACGTGCTTAACGAGTTAAGAGACATGAAAATTGGAGTGAATGATTTATTTGTGACAGAGGGAGTAACCCCATCATCAACTAAGGGTAAATGCAAAGTCACACATGGGGATACTTCAGTCAAGGATCCAGAATCTGTAAGAGCCAAGGGCAATGAAAAACGAATAAAGTCCTCAAAGGAAAAATCAATGAAGCAAGCAAATCGAGTATGCGGAATCTATAGTAAACCCGAACATAACAAGCGAAAATGTCTAGATGCAATGTCAGTAGAAGACAATGCCTATCGTCCACATCTCTACTTACAAGAATCAGAAGAGGGAACAACATATCATACACAATCTTATTCACAAAACTCATTTCGGCAAAACCCTATCACCCCGGTTGGATGGATGCCTACCAACCTCCCAACTTCTTCGACTATGATGTATACGGATTATGGAAATGAATCATTGAAATTTAATTGTATTATTTTATTTTCGTAATGTTGTAATGTAAGATTGTCTCAATTCACGATATTTAATTTTAACAACGATGTTTAATTAAAAAAAATTAAAAATAAAACAAAAAAATTCGACGGCAAAAATGTCCAACGTAAAAAAGACGAAAATCAATAAAAAAATAACAAAACGAAAACCAAAAAAAAAAAAAAAAACTATGTCCAGCAAAAAAAAAAAAAAAAATTAAAAACGTTCCCACACGTGGATATCCCGTGTGAGATCGGGATATCTACAAATGGACATTATATGATACCCACCCGCCAGGCCACCACATGGTGATGGGGATTGGGTGGGTGGGCCCCCACACATAGGGGCTGAGGGATGAGGCCCACTTGTGAGCATGATATAAGTGGAAATTACATTCACCCCTACTTTTAAATATCAAAATTCATAAATAAGATGAAACTTGTATTATTACAAAAATCAGATTGTATTTAATATTTTAATAACTAATTCGAATAATTCAAAATTAAATTAATTAATCAACAATATTTCAATCATATACCACTTCAAACCCTAATTATCTCCCTCTCTCTATGAATACACGATCATACACACCTCAACCACTCACTCTCAGCCCCTAGAACAGAAATCGGCTATGCCTTCCACCCACGAACACACCTCGCGCCGTTGGTCTCCGCCAGTGCTTCGATCGTCTCCGACAAGAACACAACTGGGAGGAGTGCGATTCAATGGTAACTGCAACGGCATTGTCACTTTCCTCAAGGCAGCGGCGCCGCTTCTATATCAGCGCATCGAAGCAGTTGCACCAGCGGCTTCGATGTTTTATCTCTTCTGAATCTGCAAATCTATTGGTGAGATTTGAGAATTTTGTGATCTGTTAGTGCAGGTGTTGTGATGCCACACTTCGATTTGCTCAACAGTGGTTGATGTAATGGCGGTGATGACGACGGGGAGTGGCTATGTGATAGTCGTGGTGGCTGTTTTCTGATTGCATCGGTTTGTGGTGGCTGCGTGGTGGTGATTGTGGCTGTTTTCTGATCGCAGCGCCGCCTCTACTGCGTAGTCGTTGCATGCAGTAGAGCCTCCGTCACAAGGCGATGCCTGGGCACATCTACAACGTGTGTAGCTGTGCAGCATCGTGTCACCAATGCAACTAGGGGTGGGCATCAACCCGCCCAACCCGCTAAAACCGCCCAACCTAACCCAACTCGATCGGGTTGGGTTGGGTTTTGATGAAAATTGGGTTGGGTTGGGTTATAAAAAACAAAAAATTTGTTTGGGTTGGGTTGTGCGTTGGATGACAAACCTAACCCGACCCGACCCAACCCAACCCAAGAAAAATTTTAAAAATATAAGACTATTTAAATTTCAAGAATCTTAAATCCATTTTTAACTTGGATGAAACTCAAATATAATTTGAACATATTTTTGTTTTATTAGCAAGTATTTAATTTATTATATTTGAACTTATTGTATTGTACATAATTTATTTGAGTTAATAGTTGATTTATAGGCATAATTTTTTAATTTTCTAAGAATTTTATTTAATTGGACCAAAGTCCAAACCACCCAACCCAACCCAACCCAACTCGACCGAAACTTGATTGGGTTGGGTTTGAATTCATATTTGGGTTGGGTTGGGTTGATTTTTTATCAACCCGACCATAGTGGGTTGGGTTCGAGTTGGGCAAAAAACCGACCCAACCCAACCCACGCCCACCCCTAAATGCAACGGGGTTGTGCTTTGTTGTGTCTTCATATTTGAGTTTTGTATTGCGGTGATTTTCGATTGTAGTGCAGTGGTGGCAATGACAAATCTTTTGTGTGGAGGTGAATGGGGTGGCGATGGTGAGAAGATGGTGGTTGCCTGGTTGGTGTCTGGTGGTTAAGTCAATGGGCGGTGTGTTGGTCGGTCGTGGTGTGATCACAATGATTGACAAGTTAAATTAATTGTGAATTGTGACCTGATTGAAATCAGTCTCAATTGGTAATGTGACCTAAAAATAAGATCGATTTGTGACCTAATATTTTGATCGTTTAATGACTCTGAAATAATCTGTGACTTAAAAAATGATTATAATTGTGACCTGATTGAAATCAGTCTCGACTAGTAATGTGACCTAAAAATAAGTTTGATTTGTGATCTAATATTTTGGTTGTTTAATGACCTTATAATAATTTGTGACTTAAAAAAAATGATGGTTTTGACCTTGAAAATGATAGTTGTGACGTAAAAGATTTGTATTTTGTGACTTGAGATTTTATAACATTGTGACATTAATATTTATAATTAAAATACTTTTAATTATTTATTAATTTAATTAATTAATTTTAATTAAAACCTAAAAACCTGATTTTTGAAATTTTACAACTTTCATCTCAAATTTGAAATTTACATCTATAATGACCTTATTTATGTATTTTTTCCATGATATAATGCCCAAATGTAAAATTTCTCATATATATTATATTTTATTTTATTTTATTTTATTTTTACAAGTAAAAACCCCAAGCCAGCCCACAACGGACTCAAACTCAGGTAAATTGTCTGGTAAGGGGCGGAGATCATCCGCTCGGCTAATCCGTTGTTCCTTTTATGTTCGTAATTGGTGCAAGTTAACCAAATTATTAACAACATCCTGCTGTCGTGAATAAATGGGAGTAAAAATCTGAACGGACCGAAAATTAAATATATATATATATAAGATGAATATATATATAGATATGTAGCAAAATTAAAAACGGTAACTAATCCTTTACATACATTACCAGTCATCTACTACTCATCTTTGAAGTAAAAACAGCATCTTTCAACTTCAAGTACCAAAATACTCACGGTTTAACCTCAAAATGACCACTATAACAATCAGTAAAACGTGGATATTTTGGATAAATCCAGCACGAACAGGAAAATAATTCCAACAAAAAAAAAAATAGTAATAACTAACTGATTTAATTTGTTGTGGAGGGGATCTGGGCAGCTAGCTATTCTCCTTTTATAATCAAGAAAAGTACCATTTGAAGTACTGTTGAGATCAGAAACTGGTGTGTCATTGAAATACTTGTGATTCTCCAGAATTGGTTCTGTGTCTTCTTTTACTGCTGGAAATATTCTAAATGCTGACACTAGGCATTTTCTGGGGACCCAAATATGCAGTACTGAGATGATTAACAGCACCACCAGAGATGAGTACATCACTGGTTTACTTCTGCTGGAAAATGGAATTGCCTGCATAACTTTCAGATCCACTTTTAAGAAGAGGTAACCAAAGTCGCTATAAATTCACTATGCAGATCAAATATATATAGATACAGAAGAAGAAAGTCGAAAGGCCTTTTAGTTTAGTTTTCTGACGGAAGAGTTAGTTTACTTTCGGATTTTATGTTAAAAAAATTTCACTCTGTGGATTGGGAGTGAGTGAGGGTTCTCTGTGTATCTCTCTATCACAGCTCAATTAATACTGGTGTAGAGTTTTTTGGAGTTCTTGTGGTTATTTTGAAGAATGTATAATTTAAAATTGTTTAAAAAGTCAAATATTGTAAATTTCATTAAGAATAAATTAATGATTGAGATTGAATATTTGTAATAGGGCTCAAACAAAGGCTCAGTATGAATTTATGGGTTATATATTATGCTGATTGCCATTCTTTGGATAAAAAAAATTATTTTTGAATAGTGGTCGACAGGATATTGTGTGGTAGAAATTGTGAGAAAAGTTTTGAGTTTATGTGTAGAATATTTAGTCTTTTTTTTGCTAATGATTTATTCCAATTATTAAAAATCAATTTATAATTTACACAGTTTCTCAAATCAGTTTTTATCCACACATATTTTTTCTCTCTACTTTTTAAACACACATTTTATAAAAATTCAAATAAATCAAATTTATAACCAAAAGTGGCCACTCAACATAGCCAAATTGTTAAAATGTGTGTGTGCGGTACTGTGTGATGAGATTCTATCATGTTAGTCTTGATGATTTATCTATAATCAGTATGAAACTAAGTGAAATTAGTTTCGAATCAATTAAGAATAAAACTACTTATACAAATAAAATTGTACAAACTAATGTACTTACTCTGACATTGAATGAGGCGGGCCCACACACAATATATTATTCATCGATCCTCCTTTATGCGAGGATTATTACACTAGTTGACGAGATCTCACTCAGGAATCTCGACGAAAACGAGAAATAAATGACATGACAATAGGAAAGATCTAAATTCAACAACAAACACAAGAAACAATAAAATAAATTAACTAGAAAAGATAAAATTGACGATAGGACATTGACCAGACAATCACGACACGAGGATTCGACGATGCGGATTGAAGATCCAAAGTTTTCGAAGCGCCACAAGGACTTGTCAATTTCCTTGATAAGTTTCTGATTGGAACGCTACAAATATCTCACAATATTTGATAAGTTCAATTGATTGTTCTTGAAGAACACAAAGGGAATTCTTAACCTTTCAAAATATAATTATTAAATAATTAAAACGGAAATTAAATGAAAACTCGCAAAAATCTGGACCACTGGCCAATTACAGTTGTAAAAGATATACTTACGGCCATGACGAAGTTGCTTACGGCCGTAAGTATGGTTTTCCCTGAATTCTTTTTTTTTCGTCCCAGAGACAGGTCCTCCAAACTTCGACCCTTCGACTCGGTTCGAACCGTTCGTCTTCTAGGCTCGACTCTAACATGGAACTTGCTCCATTTCGCACGTAGATCACTATCATATTGTCGATAGCTCGACTTCTCCTTTCGATGCCTATTTTGGATCACATCATCACATCATCCTCCTTCTCTTGAAAATGATTCGAACTCGAATCTAGAACTGGGCCAATCCTCTTGCAACTTCTGGTTTTGTTGGCTCTTAGTTCATGCTTATACTTGCTTATGCGAGATTGATGTTCATACTTGTGCTTTATACTATCCTTCAAACTTTTGGGCTGTCCCTTACTCTCCTTCAACTTTCTCGGCATTTTTTGCTGCTCATTTGTACGAATGAATTTCTTCCATGTTTTAAGCTCATAGTTTGACATAGGTACCTGTAAAACAGATTTAATAGAATTAGGGAGGGGTACGTTAGCGTGAATAAGTGCAAATAAACTCATTTTCATGGTGGACTCTCCTTTCTTTTGCTTTCTGCACTCAATCTCTCCTTTTTTCTGAGGTTTGAAACTCAACCATCTTTTCTTTATTTTTTTCACTCCCTCTACTTTTTTTGAGGTCGTAGCCTCAACTCTCTTTTCTTTAATTTCCACTCACTCTCATTTTTCTGAGGTCGTGGCTTCAACTCTGTTATTTTTACCCTTAAACTCACTTTTCACTTTCAATTGGTCCTCCAGGGCCTGCGCAGGAGATAGTGGAACTAGAGTAAACTCCTTCCCACCTTTCACAATACTTTATCTATTCGTATACCCATCATGTAACACTTCCCTTTCATGTTTCCATGGCCTCCCCAATAGTATGTGGCCAACATGCATAGGCATCACATCACAAACTATCTCATCTACATATCTACCAAGAGAAAAAGTCACCAAAACCTGTTTATTCACCTTAATTTCCCCTAACTCAGTCAACCACTGCAACTTATATGGCTTTGGATGTTTTAGTAAAGGTAACCCCAATTTTTCCACCAACATTGTACTAATTACATTAGTACAACTCCCCCCCCCCCCCCCCCCCTCATCAATCACCATACTACAAACCTTATCATTCACCAAACATCTAGTGCAAAAAATATTATCCCTCTGCTCATCCACATTATCCACAACATCTACCTTATGTCTAATGCTAAGAGGACGCTTATTAACAAGTGACTCGTCTACTACAATATTTTTCATTTTGTCACTATCACATGCATTCTTTAATTGTAACAGCCCAAGTTTGAAAGTCTGAAACCTAGGCGTGTTAACTTCCATTCACATTATATGCGGAATTTAAAACGTTTGTACAATTAAAATATTCATTTATCTGTTATAAAATTTTACAGAAATTTCGGCAGAGTCTCCTCTATAAATTGGACATAGCCAACATGTAGAGGGACATCAAGACCATTTCAAAATTCAAAGCATCAATCACATCAAAATCACATTCATCATCGCCAAAACCGATTCATTCATTCCCCAAACTCCTCAAGCATAAGATTTCTCAAAAATCAACAGACATTGACAATTTCAATAAGAGGTAATTTAACCCCTAATACGTTACCCATACGTAATCAAAACTAACTTCAACCAAAACATTATCCGTAATAATAAATAAAGGAATAAATTTAATGATAACTTGAATAAATTTAACTTTATTAATTAAAGCAACAGCAGGTACTGTCTGAGTCAGCCGCCAAGTGCTCCCCTCTGATCATCTAACTTTCATCACCTGAAATGTTGGGGAGGGATTGGGGTGAGCTAAAGCTCAATAAGTAAACTGTATGCATGAATGCATGCTTATGATATGAATGCTTTTCAAAAAATTCCATACATGTATCCCCTTTTTCTTTACTTTCCAGAATATTCGAACATTTCAAACTTTCACTTCTTTTCCATCGTGAGCTCACTTGGTGTAACTTCTAGTCAATCAGAATACAGTGGCCAATTACTTATTTGGAACTAGATCCCACCGCAAAGCGGTTTAACATTCACTTTCCCACCGTAAAGCGGTTTAACATTCCGTCGCAAAGCGACTTAATTCGGGTACGCCGGTCCCCCGCGCCCCATTTCCCACTCGCAACTTTCATGAACTAGAAGCACACCCATTCATTCTTTAAAAACTTGGGATACATAACTTTTGAACAAACTTGCACTTTGACACATTTCTTTCATTTAAAACATTTGACTTCCTAATTTCGATGCCAATGCATGCTTGATGATGCAATGACATGATAATGTGCATGCTTAAACATTCTTCTCAATAACATACGCTTTCATATTGTAAATGCAATTCATCAAAGCAAGTAAGTTGCACGACAGTCATTTACACATAACTTTCACATTTACATTCCACTTCTATGAAAATAGGGGGAAGTTTACTTACTTGACATCCTTAGTAATTACCGTTATCTTGATTTGCAAGTGGAAGAGTCTCAGATGCCCATCACGTCAATGTGCCCAAAAATCCTAATTTATAATCATTCATTAAATAAAATATACTTTTAGTTCAAAAATCACCTTTAACACTTCTAAATAAGGTTGAGACTTTCATGTGACTCACAATCCAAAGTAAATGGGATCTTGAACTATGTCAAATACGGATCATACTACATTAGGAAGAAGAGATTAATTTAAATGGCAAAAATTCGAGATCTAACTTATCGAATTACACAAAGGGGTCAAAGTTATGAAATATTCATCACAACTTAAATTTTACAGAGACAATTCCAATAAGCGTTCTAACTATTCGTAAATTTGGAAATCACCATTTATTCAACTTTACTATAACAGTTAATTTAAACTACAAATTTCATAAATTTCGAAAGTCTGAAAGTAATAACCATAACCCGAACACATACGCTAAAAATTGGATTAAAAATCTCCTCATTATTTGAAATTCTAAATTAGTGCACATTTACATAATTTTGCTCCAAATTTTGAAATTATAAAGATAACATCAAATTAACTAGCCAAAAATCAAATTTTCAGTTAAACTAATTAAGACTAAATTTCCTAAATCTGAAAATACATTACAATTCCAATTCAGTTAGAAATTTAACTAAACTAATCAATTCTATGAACTCATAAATCTGAAAAGTACACACACACACATACATAATTATACATTACTCATATCTCAAATTTCACCTTTACAGATTAACAATTAGGTTCAAACAGTAAGTTAACACAATTATAATCATAAATTCTTAAAAACTTCAAATATGAAATATATATAAATATGTATGTATAACTATATACACACACATAAAAACGTTACCCCCAATCTGAATTTTAGCATTTTAAAATTTTGAAATTTAACTATCACCCAATGTAAAAATCAAATATATGTATAATATATAGATACACACACATCATTATATACATGTTTTCGAGTGTGTGTGTGTTGTGTGCAGCCCGCGGGTGTGTTACCGTGTTAGGTTGGTGACCGGCGGTCGGCGACGGGTGGTGCAGGCGACGTTGCCGGCGAGAGGTTGAGTGAGGTTGCGGTTTGGTGAGAGGCGAGAGAGACAGAAGCTTGAGTGTGAGCGGCGAGAGAGAGAGATACCGAGACAGAGAGTGGCGTGAGAGTGAGAGAGAGCGTGAGTGAGGGACAGGTTTTAGGGTTATTAGGTTAGGTTTAGTATAATTTTGGGTAATTTACAAATCAAACCCCAAACTCTCTTAATTTGGCAATTTAAGCCCCCAACCCTCAATTAAATTCAAAGTGTCACTAAACTCGACAATTTCAATTTATGCAATTTAGGCAAATTATTACTCAATAAAAAAAAATAGAATTTGGCAAGTAACAATTAAAATAAATTATTAGGCATAAAATTTCATGTAGATGATTTATAAACTTTTAATTGACATATTTGGCACATTGTACGAGAGGCGTCCCATTTCTCCCACTGCAAAATAATTCAAATAATTATCAACAATAATAATGTCAAAAATGATTAATAGAGACATTAATAGAAAAATTACGCGAAATCCAAGAAAGCACGTAAAACGAAAAAGCGGTATTACAATTCCTTACCCCCTAAAAAGAAATTTCGTCCTCGAAATTAAAATTTAACAAAAAGGTGTGGATACTTGGCACACATTTCGTCTTCGCATTCCCAAGTAGCCTCTTCTACTGCATGACTCCTCCAGAGAACTTTAACTAGAGTTATCTTCTTCTTCTAAGTTCCTTATTTACTTTCATTGGGATTTTCACAAGTGACTCCTCATAAGTCAGATCCTCACAAAGATCTAATGATTCCTAACTGAGGTTATGGGAGGAAACCGAAATATACTTCCTTAACATTGAGATATGAAAAACGTTATGTAACCCTGACAGTGTTGGTGGCAATGCAACCCAATAAGCTAGGTTATCCACCCTTTCAAGTATCTTAAAGGGCCAATAAAACGCGAACTTAACTTCCCTTTCTTCCCAAGTCTCATAACTCCTTTCCTAGGAGCTACCAAAAAGTCATATCACCTATAGAAATTTCCAAAAGTTTCCTTCTTCTGTCCACATAGCTTTTCTGTCTACTCTGTGCAATTTTCATTTGTTGACGAATCTTTTCAACAACTTCAGTTGTCTGCTGTACTATTTCTGGACCCAATAATCTTCTTTCTCCTACTTCATCCCAATGAACTGGCAATCTACATTTCCTATCGTATAGTACTCAATACGGATCGAAGTTTGATAGTTCTTGTTGTAATAGATCATCAACCGACATTATCCCACTTATGAATCCATTCACTAACTTTCTATTTTCAGCCTTTCGTAGGATCTATTCTAACGTATAAACCTTAATATATATACTGATTGATCACATTCTTAAAACTAAAATCAAGAAGATTGACCAGAATAAGACTTTATAATCTAGCATTAGTGAAACTTGACGTCCATACCAAAATATACAGTAGAAATACTAAAACTTTGGCAGAATCTTTCTGGAAGGATTTACAAAAGAAATCCTTTCTAAACATGCTAACATTTCTTTTAAAATCAAAGGATCAACTTAAATCCTGTAATCCATACTTATATATTGTAATCAAGTATTCAGCATCATACACTCATCTTAAAACTCATCTTAAAACTAAAGCCAATGTACTAATTTAAGAATCCATACTTTCAAAATCATCATAACAACAATACTCTAACCAAGTATTTTATAAATAAATCATTGACCTATCCCCAATGAATAAATCTTTTGTGATTCATATAGAATTCCTCATCAAGTTCACTTAATCCAAAAATACAATCCCATCCCATTATAAGTAAAAGTCACACAACTGACCTCAAATAATCATATCAAAATCTCTGTAAGATTACAATATAATAACCATCATATCCTTCACACGACCCTTTTACGTCAATATACTCACTAAGATTTTATATCAATCTCTCAAACTCAATAACTCTTGGGTTCTGCCTTGTCACTCTTTCTGCACACTACTCTATAATAAATAATCATTGTGAAGTCTTATTCTCATTTTCCACAAATCCTATCCACAAGGATAATTGCCTAAAATTTCATTTCTTATTTTTTGAATCAAGATACCATCAATAATAATCTCCACAATTTCATGGTATGTACTATCATAAACTTTCCTCCGATCAGATGCATTACTTCTGCAATACTTGTACAAATCTAGGACCTGATAAAGTTTCTTTCATCAATTTCATCCAACAATCTCTCATATGATACTTTAGTATCATCAATGAAAACTTAACGTACATCAGTGAATCATTCAAATTACGATGAAACCTGATTTATTTTTCATGACTGAGATTCATCTTTCTTCGAATTCCACTTAAAACCAAATATAGCATAACTTATTCATGGAAAGTCAACTTATTTCATAATCTCAATACATCGTCACCTTCAGTTCTCACCATAAGAGAAATCGTATTATTCCTTATAATTATCTCTTGTACCTTTTATATTCAAATGACCTTATGACAATCATCATTATCTCACATAATCTCAAACCTTCAGTCATATGTCCCCAAATTCTCATTTCGAATAAATGGTTATTCCTTTAAGGCATCTCACCCTAAGATACTTTCAAGATCTCCCAATAATGATAACTGACTTTCCCAAATAATCATATTGCATGTAAATAACCAAATTCTTAACACATCATCTACCAATCAATTTCCAAAATAAATCAACAGTATTATCACTTACCATCATAATTTATAATATTCTCCCATATAAGTGATCATTTCTCACTAATAATCAATAAGTTCCTAAGAATAATTAAAATTCTTTCCAATAATGCCATAACATTTGTCTTCACTCATCTTTTCAAAATATGATTTGACATTCCCAATATACGCATCAAGTCATCACATAACTTCATGTATACCTTAATATCCCAGAAAATCAATTCTTAATTCCTCAACATAACAATTTCAAATCATAGTTTCCAATATCAATATCTCACCTCCTTCAATACATTAATTGGCTCAAATGACCACCCATTAGTCATACTTATAAATATATGTCATAAATCATAATCCCAAAATTTCTTAGTTACAAAACCAAACAACATTATAAATTTCTCTCAAAATAGAGGAATAATTCACTTACTCAAACACAATATCCATTCCTTAATTCCCAATAATTAAGAATCAAATCTTTAAATCTCAAATTTCATAATTTTTTTTCTCATAGGAGTCTCAATAAAATCATATCACTCATAATCTCAACATCTCATCACAACTTCATAAAACTGGTTTTGCCATGTCTAAAATCAATTATGCAAGGTCTCATAAAACCATCTTTCTTCTTCTTGTATAGCTCCTGAGCACCCCATGGCAAAAAGCTAGGTCGAACAAAACATTTGTCCATGAGATTCTATAGTTGCACTTTGAGCTCTTTTAACTTACGAATGAGCCATCCGATAGTATACCTTGGGTACTAGAGTTGCGCACTTAATCGATGATGAATTCAATTTCTATTTTAGGTGGTAAATCACAAAGATCTCCTGAGAACATCTTTAGTCATTCTCGAATAACAGAAATTTGTTCGAGGGAAGTATTCACCTTAGACACTTCAATTATTGCAACCAGGTAGGCTTAATAACTCTTATTATCAATTGACGAGCCTTCATCACTGATAATATCGAAATAGAAAGTTTCACCTTTACTTCAACAAAGCGAAAAGGGTTTCATTTGGAGGTTTAAATACCACCTTAACGTAGCCAGTGATTGAAACCTTATACCGTAATAATCATTCCATTCCTAGTATAACATCAAGTTTGTGGGTATTCAGTGTTATGAGATCTATCATCTAATCCTTCCCATTCACCATGGTTGGGAAAATTTCTCAACGCATAATTTTAGTTCAACAATTCTTCAAATGGCGTTGACAATATAAGCTTGGTCTCCAGCTACTGAGATGGGTAAATCAATTTTCCTATAACTGCTGGACTATCAAATGAGTGGGTAGTCCCGAGATCAAACACGATAAGTGCTTAATACTAAGTTCGATGACTTCTCAACTTCTCGTTTGGACATTGTATACTCTCGATCCGATATACCATTCATCTCCATTTCTTATTTCACAAAAAGATCTAATAAACGGCACCCAAACTTTTAATAACCATTACTTTCTCACTTCCTCATTTACATAACCAAGATATACTCGTCATAATCATTGACAACAATCTTAACCTTTCACTTTCCGACATTACACATTAACATGCAAGAATTTGCAATAATTGTCATATCAATTAACATTTCATAATTTAAACAAAAATTAACTTACCAGATGATCGAGGGAGAAGCACTTGAGGCGTGACTCAGTACCCGAATCATTTTCAAATAAGTTTTAAAAGTCTACAGAATTGCTTTTAAAACTCTTAGCTCTGATACCAAAAATGTAACACCCCAAGTTTGAAAGTCTGAAACCTAGGCGTGTTAACTTCCATTCACATTATATGCGGAATTTAAAACGTTTGTACAATTAAAATATTCATTTATCTGTTATAAAATTTTACAGAAATTTCGGCAGAGTCTCTTCTATAAATTGGACATAGCCAACCTGTAGAGGGACATCAAGACTATTTCAAAATTCAAAGCATCAATCACATCAAAATCACATTCATCATCGCCAAAACCGATTCATTCATTCCCCAAACTCCTCAAGCATAAGATTTCTCAAAAATCAACAGACATTGACAATTTCAATAAGAGGTAATTTAACCCCTAATACGTTACCCATACGTAATCAAAACTAACTTCAACCAAAACATTATCCGTAATAATAAATAAAGGAATAAATTTAATGATAACTTGAATAAATTTAACTTTATTAATTAAAGCAACAACAGGTACTGTCTGAGTCAGCCTCCAAGTGCTCCCCTCTGATCATCTAACTTTCATCACCTGAAATGTTGGGGAGAGATTGGGGTGAGCTAAAGCTCAGTAAGTAAACTGTATGCATGAATGCATGCTTATGATATGAATGCTTTTCAAAAAATTCCATACATGTATCCCCTTTTTCTTTACTTTCCAGAATATTCGAACATTTCAAACTTTCACTTCTTTTCCATCGTGAGCTCACTTGGTGTAACTTCTAGTCAATCAGAATACAGTGGGAAATTACTTATTTGGAACCAGATCCCACCGCAAAGCGGTTTAAGATTCACTTTCCCACCGCAAAGCGGTTTAACATTCCGTCGCAAAGCGACTTAATTCGGGTACGCCGGTCCCCCGCGCCCCATTTCCCACTCGCAACTTTCATGAACTAGAAGCACACCCATTCATTCTTTAAAAACTTGGGATACATAACTTTTGAACAAACTTGCACTTTGACACATTTCTTTCATTTAAAACATTTGACTTCCTAATTTCGATGTCAATGCATGCTTGATGATGCAATGACATGATAATGTGCATGCTTAAACATTCTTCTCAATAACATACGCTTTCATAATGTAAATGCAATTCATCAAAGCAAGTAAGTTGCACGACGGTCATTTACACATAACTTTCACATTTACATTCCACTTCTATGAAAATAGGGGGAAGTTTACTTACTTGACATCCTTAGTAATTACCGTTATCTTGATTTGCAAGTGGAAGAGTCTCAGATGCCCGTCACGTCAATGTGCCCAAAAATCCTAATTTATATTCATTCATTAAATAAAATATACTTTTAGTTCAAAAATCACCTTTAACACTTCTAAATAAGGTTGAGACTTTCATGTGACTCACAATTCAAACTAAATGGGATCTTGAACTATGTCAAATACGGATCAAACTACATTAGGAAGAAGAGATTAATTTAAATGGCAAAAATTCGAGATCTAACTTATCGAATTACACAAAGGGGTCAAAGTTATGGAATATTCATCACAACTTAAATTTTACAGAGACAATTCCAATAAGCATTCTAACTATTCGTAAATTTGGAAATCACCATTTATTCAACTTTACTATAACAGTTAATTTAAACTACAAATTTCATAAATTTTGAAAGTCTGAAAGTAATAACCATAAGCCGAACACATACGCTAAAAATTGGATTAAAAATCTCCTCATTATTTGAAATTCTAAATTAGTGCACATTTACATAATTTTGCTCCAAATTTTGAAATTATAAAGATAACATCAAATTAACTAGCCAAAAATCAAATTTTCAGTTAAACTAATTAAGACTAAATTTCCTAAATCTGAAAATACATTACAATTCCAATTCAGTTAGAAATTTAACTAAACTAATCAATTCTATGAACTCATAAATCTGAAAAGTACACACACACACATACATAATTATACATTACTCATATCTCAAATTTCACCTTTACAGATTAACAATTAGGTTCAAATAGTAAGTTAACACAATTATAATCATAAATTCTTAAAAACTTCAAATATGAAATATATATAAATATGTATGTATAACTATATACACACATATAAAAACGTTACCCCCAATCTGAATTTTAGCATTTTAAAATTTTGAAATTTAACTATCACCCAATGTAAAAATCACATATATGTATAATATATAGATACACACACATCATTATATACATGTTTTCTAGTGTGTGTGTGTTGTGTGCAGCCCGCGGGTGTGTTACCGTGTTAGGTTGGTGACCGGCGGTCGGCGACGGGTGGTGCAGGCGACGTTGCCGGCGAGAGGTTGAGTGAGGTTGCGGTTTGGTGAGAGGCGAGAGAGACGGAAGCTTGAGTGTGAGCGGCGAGAGAGAGAGATACCGAGACAGAGAGTGGCGTGAGAGTGAGAGAGAGTGTGAGTGAGGGACGGGTTTTAGGGTTATTAGGTTAGGTTTAGTATAATTTTGGGTAATTTACAAATCAAACCCCAAACTCTCTTAATTTGGCAATTTAAGCCCCCAACCCTCAATTAAATTCAAAGTGTCACTAAACTCGACAATTTCAATTTATGCAATTTAGGCAAATTATTACTCAATAAAAAAAAATAGAATTTGGCAAGTAACAATTAAAATAAATTATTAGGCATAAAATTTCATGTAGATGATTTATAAACTTTTAATTGACATATTTGGCACATTGTACGAGACGGCGTCCCATTTCTCCCACTGCAAAATAATTCAAATAATTATCAACAATAATAATGTCAAAAGTGATTAATAGAGACATTAATAGATAAATTACGCGAAATCCAAGAAAGCACGTAAAACGAAAAAGCGGTATTACATTAATGACCTAACATTTTTATGTGGACATTCAAGTGCAATGTGACCCAAATCCAAACATTTAAAACACTTAACATTTCTATCCTTAAGAGGCTTGGACTCGAAAGTATATTTACCTTCATCAACCTCATCTCCACTCCTAGTATTGGATTCACGTCACTTATCTCTCCTAGCTCTAGAATCCACTTGAGATTGCTCCTTTTGCCATCGTGCTTCTCTTTCATCCATCCTAACTAAGAATTTATCCCATTGTGCCTCCTTTGATTTAATCAATTTAATTTGCTGTTCAGCACTCATTGATGAAGATGATGAATATTTTCCCCTATGAGACATGTTTAATAGCAAGAAAAAGAGAAAAAATTCCTCACAAAATTTATCACTCGTGTATCACTCAAAATCCCCTTTCCAATATCACCCAAGAACCTATTAAGGATCACAAATAAGGAATTTTATGGAAGACACAAATAAAACAGAAATTGAGAAATTTTCGGAATATTCAATTTTTTTTTTGGTAATTTTCGGATATATATTTTTTTAATCCGAAATTTGACTACGAAGACAGTAAAACAAAAGGAACTGGATTTGAACGAGAAACGAACACGAAAAACGCTTTTGAAATTTTTAGAACGAATTTTATGGATCAAAAGCTAGAAAAACTTAACTGGGACGATGAACAAGGAAAACCAGAAAACAAGAAAAAAATCAAGAAATATCATGAACTAAATCTAGATCCAAGCTCTGATACTAAATGACGTGATCCCATTCGAAAATTTCGAAGAAAAAGCGGAATAAACTACACAACAATAGGAAAGATCTAAATTCAGCAACGAACATAAGAAACAAGAAAATAAATTAACTGGAAAAAATAAAATTGACGTAGGACCTTGATCCGACAATTATGACGCGAGGATTTGACGATGCAGATTGAAGATCCAAAGTTTTCGAAGCGCCACAAGGACTTGTCAATTTCCTTGATAAGTTTCTGGTTGGAATGTGTAGCGACCCAGAATTTTTACGCAATTAATGATTATTTTAATATTTAGAAACTTGTGTCGCTACTATTTCACCCATTATTTTGAAGTTAACACCGTGACGTGTTCGTCTAGCCAAGTCAAGAAATATCGAATTTTGTTCGATTTTAAATTAAAATCCGAATTTCTAAAATTATGTTATTTTAATTATTTATTCAAAGTATTATTTTCAAAATCATTTTGAATTCCAAATTTATTAAAATATCTCAATTTTCCTTATTCAAATTATTTCAAGTCCAAATACGTAATTCGATTTTATCTCAAAATTTATTTATTCTCAAATGTATTTTCAGTCCAAAAACATATCTATTTCAAGTACGCTTCTTGATCAAAGTTAGTCCAATATTCATAATCAAAATTTATATTACATAAATTTCCCTGCACATGTTGATTTTCTTTTTCCATCTAATTGCACCCCACATGTTTTCTTCTTTATAACCAAAGCATCTCCATCATATCTTTACACCAATTTTATCAAAGAATTCCCACCACCACCCGTGTGTATCACATTTTCCACCAAATCAACCATCATTATGTTTCAAGAACATAATGATGATGTATCCATGTTCTATTTTTTTTATCATACCAAATTCTCCACTACAAATCAGTCCTCTGCCTAATGCCAATTATAAATTTCCACCTCAGTCAGAAAACCATCACTACCAGCCTTTTTCCAGTTCAATCCATTCCAGTTCTAAGTCCACTGCAACATTTAAATCACACAGCAAACACCGCAATTCCATCACTGTCATTACTCAATTTTCAGCCATGAACTTTCATCATCATCGTATTGGCATCAACTCTGCAGCAACCTCGTTCATCATCTTCATCTTCATCACCATCAGAAATCAAACCACCACCTAAACCTCTCTACCAAACCATGGTTTCAGCAACTCCAGTATCAACTCCTCTGCACTCACAGTCCGAACCACCACAATGCAATCCGGCCAACTGCCTGCGCAACCATACCACCTCCACACGCAAGATCACACAAACCAGCTCAAGTCCACCCCTGCCCCCACACCAAATTTGAATCCCCAATTTGCAACTAACCGAATCTCCATCGACGCCACTGCCTAACTTCAATCGAAAATCAGAACAACTCCTAAAAACAACCCAAAACTCAGGAATAGATGAAGCCCAGAAACCCAAAACCAAGAAATAAACCAAGCCCAAGACTTACCTTCGAACGCCGTTTCTCTGACCGGAGTATCATCACGAACCCAGTTTCGTTTTTGACCACGATTTTGCACCCAACCTCGCATATGAACCCCAAATCAGAACTCCCACACTTTGCCCGTCCTTCGCCTCACCTAGCGCCGGCGAATCGCCGGTTAGAAAACGGATTTCCCTCTCTCTGTCGTCTCCGTCTCTCGCTTCTCTCTTCCTCTCTGATCTGAAGATTAGGGAAAGAGAAGGGAAATATCTTATATTATGATTTCCGACAATTGCAATTTTAGTCCCCATGTTCCAAATTGTTTCAATTCAGTCCCTTTTGGTTTCAAATCATCAAAATCAGTCCCTTAAGTTTTAAATAAGTTTTACTTCAGCCCTTTAACTTTAAACTCTTTTATTTCAGTACCTGCTGATTTACTTTATTTGATTTTAAGCTCAAGTTTCAAAAGTATTCATTTTAATCCCTCAACTTTCAAAATATCTATTTTAGTCCCTGAACTTTCAAAAGTATTCATTTTAGTCCTTCAACTTTCAAAACATCAATTTTAGTCTTCAAATTATAATTTATCATTTTGAACTATATATTCGATAGACTAAAGTAACTTATTGGCTAAGACGAAGCGTACGGAGAATTTAAAGAAATTGAAGTCATTCCCGCTCAACTTTGCACTCGTCGGATTTGAGGTAGACTCGCACTTATTAATTGATTTAAATTATGATTTCATATAAATGTCATGTGACTTGTGAAAGTCAATTTTTAAGAAAAGCAAGTATGTTTTTATGAAAGGTAAATATACCTTATGTTTTTATGAAAAGTAAGTATGTTTTTATGAAAAGAAAATATACTTTATGTTTTTACGAAAAGTAAGTATACCCTATGCTTCACGAAAATGTTTTTTTTGGATCATTGCTATGAAATCAATCTACCAAGATTGTTATGGGTCCCATATGATAAGTTATGATATGTTAAGGGGACCGGAGTTTTAGTAGCGCTACACATAAGAATTCTTGCCACGAAGTTCGGTAACATTCTTGTGTCTCCTATGTTTATGAGGATTTACCACGAAGTTCGGTAAAATTCCTATGTTTCCATATGTTTATGAGGATTTGCCACCTAAGTTCGGTAAAATTCCTGTCGCATATGTTTATGAGGATTTCGATCCTATCTTATGTTATGATGCAATTGATCCCTATGAATTTCAAAAATTATGCTTGGTATACTTACTACATAAGAATTCTTGCCACCGAAGTTCGGTAAAATTCTTATGTTTATGAGGATTTCAATCTTATCTTATGTTATGCTTTCAAAAGAAAATTATGCTTGGCATAATTAAAATGTTTTTATAAGTATATGGTTTTCAAAGAGCTGTTTTCAAAGAGCTATTTTCAAAGAGCCTATGATTTGCAAAATATGTCCCGTGCTGTAATGCACAATATGAGTTTTATCAAGAGCCGTTTTATAAAGAAGCTCTATCAATGCCCGTTTTATAAAGAGCCGGAATTTATTTGTTTAATCATCTTATAAATTAATTAATTTGCGATGAGTCTACTGAGTATTTCCCCCATGAAATACTCACCCTACTTTTTAACAGTTTTGCAGATTTCGGAGACGGTGGCGAGCGATGAATGATGGTGGCAATAATCGTTAAACGGTTGAAAGTTTGACGTTAATGATTTCCGTATTTTTCCAAACAATCGAATAATTTAGAGAAGTTCATTTATTTGAGAAATTATGACATTGTCAATTTCTTTACAAAATTAATGGTTCGATTTACTATTTCAAATGGTTTCATAAATGTTTCAATTTTATCGGCCATTACAGTTTATTTAATGTTGCCAAAAATGAATTTCAATTATTTCTTCCGCAAAAAAAAATATTATTCGAAAAATTTAGACAGAAAATGACGTAGTGAATCGGGTATACGGAACTCGGGGCGCTACAGAATGCCACAAATATCTCACAATATTTGATAAGTTCAATTGGTTGTTCTTGAAGAAGACAAGGGAATCCTCAACCTTTCAAAGAGAACACTCTCAATTTCATTCAATAATCTCAAAGTTAATGTTTACAATGATTGAAAAAATGATATTATAAACTAAAAAGGGGCTAAACCTAACTCTAGCCGCTAAAAGGTTCCAAATATAATTATTAAATAATTAAAACAAAAATTAAATGAAAACTCGCGAAAACTGGACCGCTGGCCAATTACGGTCGTAAAAGATATACTTACGGTCGTAAGTATGATTTTGTATGCGGGTTGCGGCCGTGACGGAGTTGCTTACTGTAAGTATGATTTCCCCTGAATTCTTCTTTTTCGTCCGAGAGAGCCTTACGACCGTGAGAACCGTTGATTACAGTCATAAGAGTTCTACTGGTCTCCAAATTTGTACCCTTCAACTCGGTTTGAACAGTTCATCTTCTCGGTTCGACTCTAATATGGAACTTGCTCCGTTTCACACGTAGATCACTATCATATTGTCGATAGCTCGACTTATCCTTTCGATGCTAATTTTGGATCACAACACTAATTTGTACAATTTTATTTGTACAAGTAGCAAAATCCGTCAAATAATCAAAGGACGAGTTGCAAGTAATGGCCAGACGGCAATCAATTCCAAAGCAAACTGGTAAAGAAAGTCAGACATAACACTGATAGTATTAGTATTTTACATTCAGTAAAATCTATTTCCATATATTTTTCTAGCCTTTATTTATTAGAGGCATTTATTCTCGGACCAGCAGCAAAACATTGTAGTACCTACGAGGAATTAAATTTATTATTGGGACATAGATTGGCAGAAACATGCATAAGTTAGTGGAACTGGTACGTTTGGCTAACCGGGAATCTCGCTACGGTGTTAATAAAGAATTTTGTATGTATTTAACATGTTCTCGTGATTATTATTATTATTTAGTGTGTAAATATTATGTATAAAGTTAAATGCATTGCGGGTATACTTAACTTCGAGCAAAGTTGTACGCAGGTCATTCATTTTCAATTTGGAATTATCAAGTCACCAACACTGATTTATTTAAAAATTTAGTCACTTTGTCCAATGTTTTCACTTTAACTTACGAATTATATTCACCTGAATATTAAAAATAATGTATATCGACGATTAAAAACATGTTTTAAGCATTTATGTTTTTTTTAAAAGTTTCTTATTTAAAATGGATTGTGTATATTGCTTAAATTTTATCATTTAAACTGATCAAGTTTCAATTTTAATAATACAGTTTATGGAAGTCGCAACTTTTATCAATTTTCGAACACACATTTGATCGATTTTTCTCAAAATCCGCTGATTATTTTTTTGTCAACAACTGCCCCACCATCATGACCACCACCTTGGATGAATTACTGCCACAGCCGCCGCCACCACCTATTCCAAACCATCACTGATGTGATCCAGGGAAGGGGTCACGACGAACACGCGGAATAACGTTGGGAAAGTTTCGAAATTCAGGCTGGAGCGGACGGTAACAATGCAACCCCGACCTCACGACGCAAGAACCAGGGGTATATCAAACCCGAAACCCGTTACGATGCGGAGATAAGAACCACAAAGGGGTGAACGCCACAAGGAATGTCCAAATCCTTGATAAGTTCAATTTGTTGAACGCCACAAATATTACACAATATTTGATAAGTTCGAGTTAAAGGGAATCCTCACCTTTAGAGAGTAAAAAACACTCAATATATTTCATTCATCAAAAGTCCTCCTTACAATCAATAGAAAAAGCGTATAAATAAACAAAATAAACCTAGCCGCTAATTGGGCTCAAAAATAGAATTCTAATTAAATTAAAATAACTAAAACTGATAAGGAAATAGAAATCTGCGAAATCTGATCCGTTGAGCAATTACGGCCGTAAAGATGACACTTACGGCCGTAAGTGTGTTTCTGTTTAAAGTTACGGCCGTGACATTTATACTTACGGCCGTAAATATGAAAATCTTGGAATCCTGCGTTTTCACCCGAGGGGAGGTTACGGTCGTGACATATGTTGGTTACGGGCGTGAAAGCCCTTCTGGTCCTCAAACTTTGATCTTTCGACTTGGCTTGATTCGTTCGTCTTCTCGGCTCGACTCCAACATGGAAATTGTTCATTTTCCTATGTACAATGTTGTTGCGTCGCCCGTGACTTGACTTCTCCTTTGAGCTCCTATCCCGGATCACATCAATCACCATTGCAAACCAAACAGTACCACCATCATCATCATCACTCCACAACCGAAACCAACATCTCCAACTCCACCTCCAATCAACCACCACCACCACTTTTCCATCACAAAAATACACAAAAGCACAACCCCCGTCATCTTCAAATTCGTAACAATTTGAATCTCCATTGCCAACCTCCACCTCCACCATCCCCAACTTCATCAATCGATTAACATCATCAAATCATCCTCTACTCGATTGCATAGCACAACCTGAGCACTCTCCTATTGCAGCAGCATCGCCTACTGCAATGTGAAGTCTCTTCTCGCGGCCACATGTCGTTGCTGCAGCGACAATCTTAGCACTCCACTGTTGTTCGTGGTACAGTCGTCATTGTAGTCTATCACCCATCGTTTATCGTTGAAGGAGATGAGAGTGGAAGATGTCGTCGTGCTGCTCTGTGGTGTGTGTTCTCAGAATGTTTGGATATTAAGCTTTAAGGTTCAATTGAGTGGGGGTAGGTGATGGTGTGGTTGATTTATGGTATATTAATTCTTTTGACTTTATCGGACTTGAAAATTTAAAGTTGTCTAAATTTTATATTTAAACAAACAAACTGTCACAGATATGTCTGGATAGTAACAAATTAACAGAAACGTCAATTTTGTTTAGTGCAAATCCAGATGAATCCTGCTGACCCAGATTCGTCTGTATATTAATTCGTGAACAAATTAACTAAATAATGTAGAATTGTAAATAGACAAGAACACAATAATTTGAGCTTAACGTGGAAAAAATCCTAACAGGGAAAACTCACGTGCCCGCACCCTGCGGACAAAAATCAATCACTATATAAGAAAAGAGTTTATATAGATCAATCTAAACTACAGGATAAATCTACGATCCAAGAAATAGATCACTCTATGATCCTTCTATGGCATGTAATATGAGCTGGGGTCCCACCACTCTTCAGCAGCTTTCTTTGAAATTGCAACAATCTTCAGCAACACAAACTCTCTTTCGATCTTGATCCAAACCTCCCGTTTGATCTTCAGGCTGAAGGACTTTTCTTCTCTCAGTGATTGATAAACTCCTCCCGAAGAAACACGATTTACAAATCGATTTTTGGCATGAAAGAATAAGCTCTATATCTCTAGATTATTCATGCACATCGAGAAGTCACACAATGAAGAAGTCATGTATGTATTTTGTACTACACAAATTTTAGCTCCTCTGACTTCTTGCAGAAAACGTCCATAATTCTCCTATTTAAATGCAATTGGATTTCTTGACCATCAAGAATCCTTATTGCATAAAATCTATTACCTGCAAGTTAATCAAAGATAATTAGAGATAATGGTAAAATAATCATATATCTTACCATTAGTAAAGATAAGGTAAGATAATCACAATAGGTTATGGAATAAAAGATCTTACCATATGAAGTGATAAACTCCAAGGATCATGATACTTGGCCATATCAAGTAAGAGATCTTACCATTTTTTATCATGCACGGCCATTAAGAGATTTTCGGTCAATCACAATATTCCTTGATTAATATTTCTTGACGTAATCTTACCATAAAAAATAACCTTAGATACCAAGAATCAAATAGATTTCGGCCTAATCACAAACTTAACCTCGGCCAATAATAAACTTGGATATTAAGGAATAAAATCATCAAAATACTCGGCATCAAGATTTTTGGCCAATCAATATATTCTTAAATCTTGAATCCTTATCAAGAGTGATAAGTGATAGAATTCTAGTCCAAGAATATAATTATCACAATATTTCTTGATCATTATCATAGAAGATAAGCAACAAACATTATCTCCAAAATATTATCACAATATTTCTTGATCATTATCATAGAAGATAAGCAAGAAACATTATCACAATATATAGGAGATAAAGACAATATTACGTCCAAAAAATATTTAAGTAATTTAATTAAATTTAATAAATTACTAAATAAAAATATTTAGCAACAAACTAAATTTATCAAGTTACAAACCTGTAGGAAAATAGAAAATGTAAATAAACATAACTTAAAATAAGTTAACACGACTCACAAACATTCTTGCTCTCTATGCGCCTACAATGTTTGACCTCCTTTCAATGTACAAAATTGAAGTTTTTGGCAAAAAACTCGGTCCCAAATGGAAGCTATTAATAGTCGGGCTTGGCTTAACTCGTGCCAACATATTTCAACACTTTTAATAAGAGAGATGTTCAAATGAGTCAATCGATCTCCAACATAATTTGTTGGGGAAAAATTCGGACCACAAACGGAATTGCCAACACAAGTAGCAAACGCCAAATATTTCCCCTCAAACTCCGTGTGATTAAAATAGGAAATCAACAACTCAATCAAGCCAATCCAAACAATAGAATATCGAAATTATAAATACCAAAGCGATAATACCAATGATTATTTAACGTCGTAAAACCCTCCAATGAGAAGGGAAAATCGACGGGGCAAACCGACAATTCCACTATTACCAAATAATAGGAATACAATATTTCTTCCCTAGATTTTTGCCCTAAATCTAGAAGTAACCAATACACACCTTCAAGAATTAATCTTGGCACCCAAAACATACATCATCTAATACAATAGATGGAACCCCAACAACAACAACAATAATGGAGATTAAATGACACCTAAACCATTCTAAGATAATACTTAGAGAAACCCAAATCTTGAAGAAGAAGAATACACAATAATCAACACTTTCTTCTCCAAAGTAAAACAAGAAAAATAGCACCTTTTATTCTCCAAATGTTGTATGCATGTGTGTTGAAATTTCAGACCAAAAATGAGGAATTTATTGCTCCATTCCAGTTCACAGTGCGTAGTGAAGTTGGCCTCTGCGTAAGAAATTTTCAGCCTCTGTTCGTGTGTTGAAAAAGAAGGGGGGACAGCAAATGACTCTCTTTTTCCTTTTGTTAGGTTAGGCTTTACCTTTTTAGAAATTGCACTAAAGTCCTCCACCTTTCAATTCACAATTAAAATGGGCTGGAACTATTTTAAGCCCAACAATCTCCCCCTCCAGCCCATGAGGGAGGTAGACCACAAGACTCCAGTCACTTGGAATCCATCCCAGCCTGCTCGGAACAAAACTCAAGCTTCTGCTTGGTAACAACCTTGGTCAACATATCAGCAATATTCTTATCAGTGTGAATCTTTTCCAACTGCATTAACTTCTCATCAACTACTCCACGTATCCAATGATACCTCACATCAATGTGTTTAGTACGAGAATGGAAAGTAGAATTCTTACTTAGCTCAAGAGCACTCTGACTATCACAATAAATGACATACTCACCTTGCTTCACGTTGAGCTCCTCAAGAAACTTTCTCATCCATATCATCTCTTTACCTGCTTCGGTAATTGCAATATACTCAGCCTCAGTTGTAGACAAAGCCACACATTTTTGCAATCTTGACTGCCAAGAAACAGCTCCCCCTGCAAAAGTAAACAAGTACCCAGATGTAGACTTTCTGTTGTCAAGATCTCCTGTCATATCTGCATCTGTATACGTTGTCAAAACTGGCTGAGCTTCTCCGAAGCCCAAACACAAAGTAGAAGTTCCCCTGAGATACCGCATAATCCATTTTACTGCTTCCCAATGATCTTTGCCCGGATTAGACAGAAATCTGCTTACCACACCAACTGCATGTGCAATATCTGGACGAGTACATACCATAGCATACAACTACCAACTGCCGAAGAATAGGGTACTGCTTCCATCTTCTTCTTCTCTTCACTCATTGAAGGACAAGATCTTTTGGTAAGTTTGAGATGACCCCCAAGAGGTGAGCTAACTGATTTAGCTCCTTTCATACTGAACCTTTCAAGAACTCGTTCAATATATTTTTCTTGTGATAACCACAACCTCTTAGATTTTCTGTCTCGAATTATCTCCATGCCCAATATCTGTTTAGCCGGCCCCAAATCTTTCATATCAAATGACTTATGTAAGGCTTCTTTCAATTTCTTGATCAACCCCACATCCTGGCCAACTATAAGCATATCATCAACATAAAGCAGTAAAATAATAAATTTGTCACCTGGAAATGATCTGATATAAACACAAGAATCTGCAGTCGTCCTTGTGTATTCATGGCTGAGCATAAAAGCATCAAACTTTTTATACCACTGTCTTGGTGCTTGCTTGAGCCCATACAAACTTTTCTTCAATTTGCATACAAGGTGTTCTTTCCCCTTTTGTTCAAAACCCTCTGGTTGAAACATATAAATCTCTTCCTCCAAGTCACCATGTAGGAAGGCAGTCTTCACATCAAGTTGCTCCATTTCTAGGTCTAGACTGGATGCTAACCCCAAAACAACTCTGATGGATGTCATTTTCACAACAGGAGAAAAAATCTCATCAAAATCAACACCATATTTCTGCCCAAAGCCTTTAACAACCAAACGAGCTTTGTACTTCATCAAATCACCATTGCCTTCCCGTTTGATTTTATATACCCATTTATTTCTCAATGCTTTCCTGCCCTTAGGAAGATTCACCAAGTCATAAGTATCATTCTTCCTCAAGGAATTCATCTCTTCTGTCATTGCTTTCATCCACTGAACTTTATCTCTGTTATCCAGTGCCTCAGAAAAACTTTCTGGCTCCCCATCAGTAGTAAGCAAAATATAGTCAGAAGTAGGATACCTAGTAGATGGTCAGTGACCTCTGGTAGATCTTCTAACATGTGCTTCTTCATCTTCTTCTGTCTCAGGTATTTGCTCCCCCTCATTAGTATTCTCATCAGCTAGTATATCATCATGAGCAATGTCATCAACATTCTCATCAATAGGAGCTAAATTCTCTTCAACAATAGGTTGTGATGTTGAAGTGCTAGTAGATGCGAGATCAGGAACAGGTGCAGTCACTCTAGGCTGCTCCAATTTATCCAAATCTTCAATGGTTTGGTCTTCATGAAAAACCACATCTCTGCTTCTCACAATCTTCTTTTTCTCTGGATCCCAAAATTTGTACCCAAACTGTTCATCACCATAGCTGAGAAATATACAAGGAGTAGCTCTGTCATCAAACTTCGATCTCTGTTCCTTAGGCACGTGCACAAAAGCTTTGCGCCCAAACACCTTCAGATGAGAGTAGGAAACATCTTTTCCTGTCCAAACTCTTTCTGGAATATCAAAGTCCAAGGAAACAGATGGAGATCTATTGATCAAATAGCAAGCAGTCTGAACTGCTTCACCCCAAAACATTTTTGGTAGCTTGGTTGTCTTCAACATGCATCTGACTCTGTCAAGAATGGTACGGTTAATTCTTTCTGCCACACCATTATGTTGAGGAGTACCTGCTTCTGTAAACTCATGTCAAATCCCAAATTTTGAGCAATAATCCCTGAACTCATGTGAAGTGTATTCCCCACCATTATCTGTTCTGAGACATTTCAAGGACTTCCCTGTTTCTCGTTCTACCATGGCATGAAACTGTTGAAAACTCTTTAATACCTGATCTTTAGATTTCAAAATATAAACCCAAAGCTTCCTAGAAGCATCATCAACAAATGTGAGGAAATACTTATTTCCACCCAAAGAAGCTACGTCGCTAGGAGAGCACACATCAGAATGCACAAGTTCTAAAATATCATGTTTTCTTTTAAATGAACCACTAAAAGAAACTCTGTGCTGTTTACCATATAAACAATGATCACATTGGTTTAACGACATACCTTTGGCTAAGGGAATAGATGTCTTCTTAACCAGAACCTGCAAACCTTTTTCACTCATGTGACCAAGCCTCTTGTGCCATAAATCAGGAGAAGTATCTTCAACAACATTCACCTCAATTTTACAAGCTTTTGCATAAGTCTTGTAAAGCGTGCAACAAGCTTTTCCTTTGGCAACAATCAAAGTGCCCTTTGACAATTTCCAATTCAAATCACCGAATCTGCTATAATAACCCTGTCTGTCAAGAGCCATAACTGAAATTAGATTGAGGCGCATATCATCAATATGCCTTACATCATTCAGTATCAAGGAGTAGCCAAGTTCTGTTTGCAAGTAAATATCACCAATCCCAATAATCTTAGATTGGCTAGTATTTCCCATCTTTGAAATACCAAAATCACCAGCTGTGTAATTTGCAAACAAGTCCATGTTCGAACAAACATGGTAAGAAGCACCACTATCAACAATCCACTCAGTACTAGGATCACCCACGTGTAGACAATGACCATCTACACAAGAAAGTACTTCATCACTTGTAGAAACAATAGCTGTAGTGTTCTTTTCATCTTCCTTCTTCTGATTGCTACCTTCCCTTTGCTCTCTCAACCAAATCCGACAATTTCTTTTAATGTGGCCCACATTACCACAATGATAGCAAGCTGACTTTTTATCTTTTGATTTTGACCGACCTCTTGACTTGCTGCGACCTTTCTGCCATCTATTTCTATTTCTCCCCCTGTCCTCTACAACAAGAGCATGTGCATGATTTGACCCTGCATGTACACCTGAGGACTTTCTTCTTGATTCCTCATTCTGCATACTGTCTTTAACAGACTCCATAGTCAAAACACCATCGGGAGCAGAATTACTGATAGTCACAACGAAGGTCTCCCAACTGTCTGGCAAAGAACTCAAAAGCAACAAAGCCTGCAATTCATCTTCTAATTTCATACCCATAGTAGTCAACTGATTTACAATATTCTGGAAATTGTTCAAGTGCTCTGTCACACCCATGCCATCTTTGTATTTCATGTTGACCAAGTCTCTAATCAGAAAAGACTTCCTAGATGCAGTCTTTTTCTCAAACATAGACTCCAATTTCGACCATAATGTATGTGCGTCAGTCTCCTGTGCAACATGATGAAACACACTGTTATCCACCCACTGTCTTATAGTTCCGATAGTCTTTCTATTCTGTTTGGTCCAATCACTGTCTGACATATCCATCGGTTTAGCCGTGTCACCCTCAACGGGGTCATGCAAATCCTTGCAATAAAGGATATCCTCCATCCTAGGCTTCCAAGTTACCCAATTATGATTAGTGAGTCTAATCATAGCACAACCAACTGGATCATCCATTTTAATCCACACAAACTAACACAAGCTCTGATACCACTGTTGGGGAAAAATTCGGACCACAAACGGAATTGCCAACACAAGTAGCAAACGCCAAATATTTCCCCTCAAACTCCGTGTGATTAAAATAGGAAATCAACAACTCAATCAAGCCAATCCAAACAATAGAATATCGAAATTATAAATACCAAAGCGATAATACCAATGATTATTTAACGTCGTAAAACCCTCCAATGAGAAGGGAAAATCGACGGGGCAAACCGACAATTCCACTATTACCAAATAATAGGAATACAATATTTCTTCCCTAGATTTTTGCCCTAAATCTAGAAGTAACCAATACACACCTTCAAGAATTAATCTTGGCACCCAAAACATACATCATCTAATACAATAGATGGAACCCCAACAACAACAACAATAATGGAGATTAAATGACACCTAAACCATTCTAAGATAATACTTAGAGAAACCCAAATCTTGAAGAAGAAGAATACACAATAATCAACACTTTCTTCTCCAAAGTAAAACAAGAAAAATAGCACCTTTTATTCTCCAAATGTTGTATGCATGTGTGTTGAAATTTCAGACCAAAAATGAGGAATTTATTGCTCCATTCCAGTTCACAGTGCGTAGTGAAGTTGGCCTCTGCGTAAGAAATTTTCAGCCTCTGTTCGTGTGTTGAAAAAGAAGGGGGGACAGCAAATGATTCTCTTTTTCCTTTTGTTAGGTTAGGCTTTACCTTTTTAGAAATTGCACTAAAGTCCTCCACCTTTCAATTCACAATTAAAATGGGCTGGAACTATTTTAAGCCCAACATAATTCACCAAGATTAAGGAATAAAATGAACATAAAATTCTGCCGAGTGTTGAAATATTCACATGCAAATATACATACGGGAATAATCACCCGTTCATCAGAGTTTGAACTATGGTACAATCTTAAAAAGCGTAAAACCCCAAACCAAGATTTTGTTCTATTCAAAAAAGTAAAGATAATATTAATTGTTGGGGGGGTCTCTGTCTGACTCTGAAAACCCTATATCTTATAAAGTTGAAAACCTGTTAGCTTAATACCTTCGATTTGTTCTTCTGTTGGTGTCTTTTTATATATTTTTGCCATTTTGTAGCAGCACATTAAATGTCCATGGTGTCATTTACTGGTAAATTCACACTTATCTTCTTGGCCTCATTCATCCTTTTAGCATTTTCTACATGCTCCTATTCAAATATATCCCTATCCCTCTGCCACACTAATTATAATAAGGGCATTGCACCAAGCATCACCGTTAGAAATGTGGAAATAAATGTTCATGCAAGAATTAGACGGATTGATCAATTGTTCATTCGAACTTCTCGAGATCATAAAATTGAATTAATAAAGTAGCATAAATCGAAATAGAATTTTACGCTAATAATTCTATTACAAAATTGAATTTTGATCTCTTATTTGTCCAAGCATAAACAACATGATTCAAGCAAAACTCATGTGTTATGTGATGGGGAACATTTAGGAAAGAAAATCAAAAACAAATTGAAAAATCGGAGAATAAGAAGGGTCTCAAAAAACGTGTGTAACTTCCGCTTGAATGTTAGATTTACGTGAGCTAATGTAAATATACTATAATCAAAATCCGAATTCATGCTTTGATGGATTTATATAAAAAATTTAATTCCCCAAAATCCGGCATCTACATGATTCACACAAAACAAGAATATTAATATGACTTACTTGGATCCATATTGTTCATCTTGATGCAGACAACCAGATTTGAGATATAATTATTTTCTTCCCCTTGCTTTTCCTTGCAGTTTTCCTTGATGGACATGATACTTTTGTTTTTTCGTTATTTTTCCTTTTAAAAATGTGACCAACATAAGCAGGGAAAGAGGGAGCGATTATAAAGGAGTAGTTATTTCTTTTTTTCAAACTCCCAGTCAGTTTCAACCGCTTTTCCGCCCCTCAACCCTCACAAGTGGGCCTATCCAGTTGAAACTTTATCTTTAATTGTATTAATGCACAATAATGTGAATATAATATTAAAATGTTACAAACCTTGTATTTACTTGGGGTCATATAATGACATTGGAATAAAAATATTCCAACAGTCTCCCACTTAGTCCTTGTAACGACTTTAAGATTCAATAACAACTGTAAGAGCGCTTTAAACATCAATTCCACTTATATTAATAAACTTTGTTGAATTGGTTGATTGGATCATGGCGATCACACATCATTCATCGACATGATTCCTTCCAAGGATCACAAAACATCTCCAATTCAAAATTACCCTTAATTGAGGAAAACTGTAACCCTCAACTTTCAACATAACCTATCATCACACATCAAATCATGCACAAGAATACTAAATTGACAACAAGTTAAATAATCATAACCATAAGCAAGTTTAAAGTGTCATAATAAATATAATAAGCATAACAACCACAGTCCATAGATCACTATCAATATAGCAAGGCCTTATCTATAATGCCCATTCGTTCAACATGACCAGAAAATGTTTTGGGCGGTAATCCTTTTTATCAGCGGATCCGCTATCGTAAGATTTATTCTGATATGCTCGAAAAACTCTCTTCTTCTTCACTTCTTCCTTAACTGAAAAATACTTTAATTCCATGTGTTTAGCACCCTTAGAATACTTATCATTCTTCGAGAAGAAGATTGCGGCGAATTATCACAACAAATTCTCAGCAACCTGGATATATTGTCGACATTCTCAAGTCTCGAGATAAAGTTCAGCAACCACAATCCATGAACAGTGGCCTCAAAGCATGCTACGAATTCAGCCTCCATAATGGAAGCAACAATGATGGACTGCTTTCCACTCCTCCATGACACTACTCCTCCAGCTAACTGTTGGAATTATATATGCCCATAGAGTATAATTCACGACATTTAAAATAAAATATTAATTGATTGTATTAATATGAAGTTGTGTTTTTCCACGGGTCGATTTGATATTATAAATTGAGTGTTTAAGTTGTTAAACACAGAAAGATTCAATTTGTGATTCGATCTAAAATTAACGTTCACGATCAGTAAATAAATATGGACAATTTATATTCATAAGATCGTCTCGATTTTATTAAACTCTATCTTTGACTTTGGTAATAAAATTGAGAGTCGTTTGGAACGTATTGGACGGGACCACGTGAAATTAATTTGTGACATTGACCATACAAATTTAATTTCACTTAATTATCGTACGTGGGACCTTAATCCTAATCGGATAATGGACTTCGATTACTAACTTGAAGTTCTTTGAGGTATCAATGGGTGAGGTCAAATTGCTGATCAATATATCGGTACTTTGGGAATTAAAGTGAACTAACGAGGAACATATATTCGTATTATGGAATCCGTCACCTTTTAGGTATGATCATAATCTCACTGGTTCTTCTAGTGGACAGTTGAATCTGAGCTCAATAATTCAACAGTGACTGTTGAATTCTATGATGTGATGGGATCACATCGAACTGTCAGATAAAAGATGAGAGTTGAGAATTTACGAATATTTGAAGAAGGGCATTTTGGTCATTTTAACTTGCTCCGAATATTCTAGTTGATCGACGGGGGTAACATGTAAGAACGATAAGTCAGAGGATATAATTATTGATTAATTGTTTCAGTAATTTCAATTTTACTAAGAGTGCAATCTCGTTCTTTTAGTGGAATAGAACGTGATTAATAAATTAATTTTAACTGATCAAGAGTTGATCGGGTCATAATTAATTTATTGAAGCTTAGTTTAATTGGGTCCGATCAGGTTCCATCGTTGGCTTCACTATAATGGGTTTATACAGGCTTATTACCTGTATTGGGTTGTGCAGAAATGAGCCTGGGTTAGGGTACTAGGCCTGGTTGGGTTTTGGAGTGTAAAGAGATTACAAATAGTCTCCTAAGACTATTTTTCTTAACCAAATTTACAAAGTGGCGAGACACACACTAAAGTGTGTAGTGTGTATTTTCTCCTTACAAAGAAACCCTAATCCTAGTTTAACCTAGGCCTTGATAAAGGTGACCACACACCTGCACAACTGCCATTGGAGAACACCGGGGAAAGCTTGAGGGTTTGAAACTTTGGTGGAATCAAGAAACAGTTGATGAAGATTATTGTAAAGCACGCTACAAAGGTAATCTTCTCAAAATCATTTTTGTGTGCAACTTATTTATTTCAAGTTGAATACATAGAATAGAAAATCCTGTAACGGGATGATCTAGTCACAAGAAATTAATTTTTGTGAGTAGAGCAATCCGTGTTCCCAACACTAACTGGAACAAATAATCGAACGTTGATTTCCTAGTATCCAAGCATCTGGCATAATCTGAATCTGAATATCTGATAACTTCGAGATGATAGGACCTCTAGTATGTAAGCACATGCTCTTTGGTGCCTTGCAAATGCCTTAGAACTTTCTTTGCAGCTTTCCAGTGCTCCATAGCGGGATTTCTTTGGTATCGACCTAACATACCGACAACAAAGTTATTGTCAGGCCTAGTACAGGTCTGGGCATACATAAAGCTATCAACCACAGATGCATAAGGAATAGTTTCCATCATTTTTTGTTCTAATTCATTTTTAGAACACTGCATTTGACTAAATTTGTCTCCCTTTTGGATCAGAACTATCCTTGCGGAGCATTTATCCATTATAAATCTCTCCAAGACCTTATTGATATAACTTTTCTGTGACAATCCTAATATTCCTCGTGATTTATCCCAGAATATTTCTATTCCAATCACATAGGATGCATCACCTATATCTTTCATTTCGATGCTCGTGGAGAGAAACTTCTTTACATCATGCAACATGCCAATGTCATTCGCAGCAAGTAGAATATCATCAACATATAGAACCAACATGAAAAATCTGCTCCCATTGTCTTTTGTACAGATACACTGATCAACAGTGTTCTCTACAAAACCATAAGATGTAATGGTATCGTTAAACTTAGGATACTATTGTCCGGAGGCTTGTTTTAATCCATATATCGATTTCCTAAGCTTACACTACAATTTTTCTTTCCCTGTGGTTAGAAACCCCTCGGGTTGGTCCATAGAGACTTCCTCTTCTAAGTCTCCATTCAGAATGGCGATTTTTGTAACGACCCAAGTCCTAGTTAATGGGCTATCTTGACATTTAGATTGACGATGTACTATCCCCACTGTACCAACAAGGTCTTTTTAGCATGCTTTGTTCTCACTCCCACGCTCCCTGAGAAAATTTCTCATGGGGTCACGCATCATATAATTGTTCTATGTCAAGCACACTTAACTATGGAGTTTCTAACGATGGACTTCCAGAAAAGAAGGTACACTTTATTTGTATGAGTAGTACCTATCAAATTGTTTAATCTTTCCTAGCCATGTCACAATCACCCCCCGTTAAACTAGCGATGTCCTCGTCGCACTTAAACCATCTAAGGATTCGTTGCCAGGTGTTAGGATTCTAGAGGTGGCTCCTACTGGTTCAAGAGGTGACACCCTCCTTATGGCGTAGCACTTTGTCCCGCATAGCACTTAGTTCCCGATTTTTGGCTAGCGACAGGCTCTGATACCATTTGTAACGACCCGGGTCTCACTTAACGGGCTATCCCGGCCATTAGATCGATGACATACTATCCCCACTATACTAACATAGGTCTTTTCAGCATGCTTTGTAGAATTTCTATTTATGGACTTCCGAAAAAGAATGTACACATTGTTTGTATGAGAAGTACCTATCAAATCGTTTAATCTTTCTTGGCCTGGGTGTTACAGTTTTTACTTCCATTTGGTGAAGCTCTAAGTCATAATGAGCTACCAAATCCATTACAATTCTTAAAGAGCCTTTCTTTGATACTGGAGAGAAAGTCTCTTTGTAGTCGATACCATCTTTTTGGGTGTAACCTTTAGCAACAAGTTTAGCTTTATACCTTTCAATATTGTCATTCAACTCACGTTTGGTCTTAGAGACCCATTTATAACTTACTCTTTTAGAACCTTCAGACAAGTCTACTAAGTCCCAGACATTACTTTCATCCATTGACTCAAGTTCTTTCATAGCATCGAACCACTTTCAAGAATTTTCACATTCCATGGATTGCTTGAATGAGACTGGATCCCCATCAACGCTTAAGTCACATTCGTCCTCAAGAGAGTACACCACATAGTCATTAAAAATAGCAGATCTTCTTTCCCTTATAGACTGTCTTAAAGCTACTTCCTCTTGTGGTTCATTAATCTCTTGTTCAATAGTGACCGGCTCATCTACTATATTCTCGTGATGTGGATTTAGAACATTGACTTGTTATTTCGGCATGTTTCCTAGCGGTGACAACAATAGGAACAACAACTTAAGAAGAAAGATCAGGTGAAGGTACTTCAACCAGAATTTCCTGAACATCCACCTTTAGTAGTTCCCCACTCCCACTAGTTTGACCATTCTCAATGAACCAAGCATTACCAGTCTCAACAGTCCTTGTACTATGATTAGGACAGTAAAATCTATACCCTTTTGAACTTTTAGGATAGCCAATGAAGTAACCACTGACCGTCCTTAGATCGAGTTTCATTTCATGTGGATTGTGCATCCTTACTTCCACCGGGCAACCCCAAATATCAAGATGCCTCAAACTGGGTTTCCTACCTTTCCACAGCTCATAAGGTGTCTTAGAAACTGCCTTACTAGGAACCCGGTTAAGCAGATACACTGCAGTCTTTAATGCATGCATCCATAAAGAAAGGAGTAGAGAACAATTACTTAACATGCACCTACCATGTCCATTAGCGTACTGTTACACCTTTCAGCTATACCATTTTTTTGTGGTGTATCAGGCATTGGATAATTTGCACAAATGCCTTGACTCTCTAGGAATTTTGCAAATGGACCTGAACATTGTCCACTTTCATTAAACTTACCATAATACTCACCACCTCGATTTTACCTCACAACTTTAACTTTCCTATCTAGCTGCCTTTCTACCTCATTAATGAACACCTTAAGGAAGTCCACCAGTTGAGACATGTTGTTCAATAGATAAATAAAACCATAACGCAAGAAATTATCTATAACGGTGATAAAGTATTTTTCACCACTCCAAGAAGGAGCGTCAAAAGGTCCACAGGTATCAATGTGAATAAGCTCAAGAAGTTGAGTGTTTCTTGTGGCTGCATTTTTTAACTTGTGTTTGGTTTGCTTTCCTTTAATGCAATCCACGCACACATCCATGTCACTAAAAATTCAATTAAGGAAGGATTTCATTTTTCACCAACCTTGCTAACAATTTTTTGGAAATATTACCTAACCTTTGATGCCATAAGAAAGCAAAACTTTCATTTGGTGCACTACGTTTAATGCCTACACTACTTTCAACATGAAATAGGGATTTAGCAAATTTATTATCAAGACTAAAACAATAAAGTGAATCAATCAAAAGTACCAGATCATAAAAATCCTAAAACATCCAATCTCCCTATAGAAACAGGATTTCTAGCACAATTAGGAACATAGAGACATCTTTCAAGATCTATGTGGCACCCAGTGTCCAAGCTCAATCTGTAAGTCCCGATGCCTTTTGTTCGTGCCTTCATCCAGTTCCTTATGAACAAATACTGTTCAATTCCTTTTATAGGCTGGATCGAACTGAATCCCTGCATTACATGAGACACATGAGTAGTTGCACCAGAGTCTAACCACCAGGTGTTATTAGGTACTTCTATAAGGTTCGATTAAAAGCATTTGTAAATATAATGTATACCTTTATTTTCGAACCAAGCTTTTCTTTTAGGACAGTCCTTCTCGAAGTGTCTCATCTTCTTACAGATACAGAAGAAGTACTTCACTTGTTTATTGATTTGACGCCCACTAACCTTCATTGGGGCCATGTCCTTTTTCTTTTCCTTCTTACCTGGCTTAGACTTGCCGCTGCTAGATCCATCATGAATTGTGAGGTGGAAAGAGTGCTCCTTCATCTTCTTTAATCTTCCTTCCTCCTGAACTAACATAGCCTTCAATTCCTTGAAATTCCATTTATCTGTAATGGTGGTATAGTACACCTGGAATTGTCTAACTTAGTAGGAAGAGAGTTCATGCTGAATTGCACAAGAAATGATTCACTCACATCATCCCCATAGTCTTCAACTTTGCTGCTAGATTTGACATGTCAGTTACATAATCATGAATAGACCGCGACCAATCGAATTTTTTTGTAGTCAGCTCACTCATCAAGCTTCCTACAATTGATTTGTCTGCTAAGTCTGATTGTGAATACTCCTTAATCTTATACATAAATTCCCTAGCATTATCCGTCTTTGGCATCGATGGCTTTATATTTTCAGCCATGGTCATCTTCATGAAATTCAAACTCAACCTGTTAGACCGCTCCCAAGCATCAAAGAGATTCTTTTCAGCTTCTGAGCTAGTCTCAGTAATGGCAGAAGGTTCTTATCATATACTATGGTGAAGTCCAAGTCCATAATACCAGATAAAATTACAATCTTTAATGCTAATTTTTCAATCTACTAATTATACCATTCTTTAATGGCATCCTTTAAAAAATATGTGCAATTAAAATACACGAAATTTGAGTGTATATTGATCAATTCAAACAGGCCACTTTGGTGACTAACAAACTCATATAACATAGACAATAAAATAAGTGACTGTAATATAAACTTCATAGTACATAAACTCAATATTTTAACCTTCATAATGCACAAATATCCCTTACTCCAAAGAGGCCATAGGGGTCAAGGGGCGGAGTCCCCTTGCAGGGCAGCGCCCCTTGAGACGGTCTCCCATTCAAATCTAAACAACATTAAAATCTGCCAACATCCACCTCTTTTATTCAATTTCAGAGACTCCCATTCACATACAGAAATGAAAATACATATGTATAATAGAACAACATTCATGGTTCTATGTGCAGTAACTTAAAATACGAACTACCGGATACTATAATGAAAATTCATGTATATAACATAATAGCATGGATATTTCCTTGTACAGTGACTTAAAATGAGGACTATTAGAAACAAGATTAATAATTTACGTATATATCAAAACAACATGCATATACAGTGCCATTAAAATGTGAATTACCACCACATATTATAAAGGAATCATGAAACAAAACAATCATGTGTGAAACCTTAATGCCTACAACCCATATTTTATGTTACACGAGAATTCTTTAATGGTGAATCATGGATGCCTAAACCAGTAGCTCTGATACCAACTGTAAATATACTATAATAAAAATCCAAATTCATGCTTTGATGGGTTTATAGAAAAATTTAATACCCTAGAATCTGGCATCTACATGATTCACACACAACAAGAGTATTAATGTGACTTACGTGGATCCATGATGTTCATCTTAATGCAAACAACCATATTTGAGAAATAATTATTTTCTTCCTCTTGCTTTTCCTAGCAGTTTTCCTTGATGGACATGATATTTTTGTTTTTTCTGTATTTTTCCTTTCAAAAATGTGACCAACATAAGCAGGGAAATAGGAAGCAATTATAAAGGCATAGTTATCTCTTTTATTTCAAACTCCCAATCAGTTCGAACCACTTTTCCGCCCCTCAACCATCACGAGTGGGGTCATATCCGGTTGAAACTATATCTTTAATTATATTAATACACAATAGCGTGAATATGATATTAAAATGTTACAAACCTTGTAGTTACTTGGTTCACATAATGATATTGGAATAAAACCATTCAAACAATGAGTACAATCCAAAAGCGGTTTTAAATTTCATTGTTTAGAGTATGTTCTAGTGTTTTTCTATTTTGGGTCAGTTTAAGAATATTTTCATCATTTTTGCATTTTCCTAATTATATTCATATTCGTCTACCAAATTAGGGTTTCACTTTGACACTTTAAATATGTGTCCAAAGTTTGAAAATCTTACAGTCATTTTTGAATCATAATATTTTATTATTTTGAGTTGTCCATTCTTTGGTGGATTCCAGTATTTATCTCGTCGTTTGAGTAAAATTTCAACAACAACCATATTACAAACAAGACTCTTTTATTGTTATTCATGTTTTCATCATGTATCACTATTCCACCTCAACGCTTGTGATTTAAGGTGATTCCATTGTTTTATAGGTTCATGGTCATTTATAGGTTAATGGTCATCGAGAAAGTAGAGTAGTTTTACTTTCTGTTTGCTTTTATTATAGCTCATTATTCAAATTCTTGATATTTAAAATGAATAATGACCGTCCATTAGCTTTCTAGTACTCTCGACAACTCAATCCACTAGGTCTCTGACATGATGCTTGATTGTGGTTTGGAGGATGCGGGGTTCACTGGTAGCAGGTACACTTGGACCAATGGTTAGGTTTGGAAGATATTGGATAGGATCCTGATTAATTCTTTAGCTACTGCTTTCTGTCGATAGCTCACTATTAGGCACTTGAATCGGACTTCATCTGATCATGCACCTCTTCTACTTCACTGGGATGATGAGGATGATTTGGGACCTAGACCTTTTCGATTCCTCAACGTTTGGACGAAGCACCATGACTTCTCAACCTTCGTCTCTCAGAAGTGGTCATACCCTACACATCTTACGGGGATCGCTACTCTCTAGGAGAAGTTCTTTAGGCTAAAGCAGGGTCTATGTTGGTGGAACCGACATGTATTCGGGGACATTTTTCAGAGGGTACGGGATGTTGAACATATGGTGGATGAGTTGGAGATTGAGTATGACTTGGACCCTACCCCGTAGCACCGTGACTCCCTACATCAGGCTCAGGCTGATCTGAACCGGACCTTGGCTATTGAGGAGGGTTATTAGAATCAAAAAGCTGATTCTCGATGGGTGTGTAAGGGGGACCATAACACCTGCTACTTTCATGCGATGGTTCAGGGACGACAGAACAAATCATGCATCAGGTTCTGGGGATGTGCTATCTACTGCTACTGATATTCAGTCTTCAGCTATTACTTTCTTCCAGGATCTCCTGTCTTCTCAGTACAGGCTTTGGAGCCCATCAGAGCTAATATTATTCCTAGGCTAGTGACGCATGAAGATAATATGTCACTAAACCCCCCCCCCTTCGATTGATGAGATATGAGTGGTGATTTTCAGCATTGATTCTGACAGTGTCGCTGGTCCAGATGGTTGGTTTCTCATCCTTGTTCTTTTAGCAGTGTTGAGATATTATTCAGGATGATGTTGTCAATGGAATTTTGGATTTCTATGAGGGTGGAGTTTTGCGTAGGGGTTTTGCTGCTACTTCTACTGTTCTGGTCCCTAAGAGGGATGGAGCCTGCAGGTGGACTGATTTCAGGCCTATCAGCTTGTGCACGGTGTTCAATAAGCTCATCACTAAGTTTTTGAACAACAGACTCAGTTTGTTGCTACCTCGTATTATCTCTCCTCAGCAGAGTGGCTTTATCCCTGGTAGGTTTATTGGGGATATGTTTTGTTAACTCAGGAGCTTCTCTATACTTTGGATGATAAAGTAAGAGGGGGGAATACTATGCTGAAGCTTGACATGGCTAAAGCATATGATATCATGGATTGGGGTTTTCTCTACTCGGTGCTGGAGATCTTTGGTTTTGACCAGTTGTGGATTGATAGGATCAGGAGATGTGTTTCTGGGTATATGTTCTCGGTGCTCCTTAATGGGCGCCCATGTGGCTTCTTTCCTTCCTCACGAGGGCTCAGGCAGGGAGATCCTATATCGCCATTTCTTTTCATCATCGTTGCGGATTACTTTTCAAGCCTACTCACAGTACCGTTTGAGAGGTATCCCAGTATGGCATTTCCACATGGGGGTAATTCTCTAGTCTCTCACTTATCTTTTGCTGATGACATGATCATTTTCGCCAATGGACAGAAATAGTCAGTTAGGAGAGTACTTGAGTGCTTGGAGCACTATGAGGGGGTTTCTGGATAGATGGTGAACAGAGACAAGAGTGGACTCATTCTTCCTAGACGGGCCTCCATCAGTCAAATTAGACGGCTTGAGCATTTAACAGGATTCAGATATCAGCAGCTGCCTTTCACTTATCTGGGGGTTCCCTTATACAAGGGGGCCAAGCGGACGTTCCTTTATGATGAGCTCATCCAGAAGGTCAGGAGCAGGATTTCTGGTTGGGCATCTCGGTTGCTTTCCCCAGGAGGACGTATTACTTTACTTAGATCAGTCCTCGACTCTCTCCTACTACACCTTCTTCAGATCTTGCAGCCTCCTGAGGCTATACTGAAGAAGCTAGAGAGCATCTTTGCACACTTCCTTTGGGACTCCAAGGAGGGTGCTCATCGCTTGCATTGGAGGAGATGGAAGGATTTATGCCTTCCTACTGATGAGGGCGGTCTTGGCTTCAAACGCCTATAGGATATGGTTGATACTTTCTCGATGAAGCTATGGTGGCTTTTTAGATTGAAGAGATCATTTTGGGCTCAGTTCATGCTGGGAAAATATTGTATGGGGGCTCATCCTACACTTGCTATTATTCTACACTCGGCTTCTCCTGCTTTGAAGAGGTTGAAGAGGGTTGTACCACTTACTGAGCCACACATTACGTGGCATCTTAGCGCATGATAGATATTTATCTGGCATGATTGTTGGATGGGTGATACTACCTTGGTAGCTTTGTCCCTAGACAGACATCACTCATCGACGAGTGTGCAGGATTTTTTTATGACACTGGATGGGATATTGACCGTTTTATTCGGGTCCTTCCACCTATTGTAGTTGCACAGATAGGGGCGATTCAGTTTTTTTTTTTTTTTGACACTCCTGATCAGATTGTTTGTTGGGATACTTCTGATGGTAGATTTGCTACCAAGTCAGCTTGGCATTTGGTTCGGGCGACTCATCAGACCCAGGACTCGTATCGTTTGATGTGGAGTTCTACCCTACCTGTCACGGTTTCTTTCTTAACTTGGAGGTTATGGCAGGGACTCATCCCTGTTGACACAGTTATTCAGAGGCGTATTGATGCCACTTAGCATCCAAATGTCAGTGTTGCTCATAGATTGAGACGATTACGCATATTTTCATAGGAAGCACTATTTCAGATCAGGTTTGGAACCACTTTGGAGATATTTTCCAGGTTTCCATGATTTTGAGTGAGGATGTCAAGTAGAGGTTCCAGCGATGGAGTTATTCTTGACCCTATGTTCGACTTGGCCATATTCGTACCATTATCCCCCTTGTCATATTTTGGTTCCTATGGATCGAGAGGAATGATGCGAAGCACAGGGGCATTCGGATGGAGCCGAGGAGGATTATTTGGAGAGCATACCGGATGCTCTCATTCTTACATACTGGGAAACTCCTTAGATCACAGCATTGGCGCGAGGACACAACTTTTGTCTCTTTATTTGGTATTAGTTTTGCTCCCACTACACCCTCTCCCCCTATTTTGGTACTTTGCGTACTCCCTCGGTGGGAGCCTTCAAGCTTAACACTGATGGATGCACTAAGAACGGTGCAGCTAGTGGAGGGAATATTATTAGGGATCATGGCGGACACTGTATATAGGCTTTTTCTGCATTCTATATGGACTTCCTTATTCTTAACGCTGAGCTGCGGGCTATCCTCAATGGCATTCTTCTTGCTCGCAGATTGAGGATTACATTTATTTGGGTTGAGGCTGATTCTTTAGTGGCTATCCATTATATCATCTGAGGAGGTGGACCTTGGAGGATTAAGGGCATCCTTAGACAGATCAGAGACATTCTTTAGTTTGACAGTGATACTATTTCCCAAATCTACCGTGAGGGTAATCAGGTTGCTGATGCGCTTGCATCAGAGGGTTGGGATCAAAGACACTATCAGGAGTATGGACCGCATGATCTACCTCGCAGACTCAGGGCTCTTGTACAGATCGACAGATATGGCCTACCCAGCTACAGAGGGTTATAGCTTAGGCTTTATTTTACTTGTACTTTTCATTACTTTTATTGTTAGGGAGCTGAACTCCTACATTTACTGCTTTCTTGGAGGTTAGGTTTATGTCCCCCTCCTTTCATGTACTATCTACTATTAATATTAACTCCTGGCCCGCATGAGGATAAACTGTGAACAGCCCAAACTATAAAAAAAAAAAAAAAAAATCCACTAGGTTTGTACATGTCTTCTTGATTTAACCTCACTTCTATTTCCCATGTTACTAAAGGACATTCAATTGCTAGGCCAAGGGATGAAAGCTTGAGCCTCATCCAAAGGGGATAGATGTAAAGTTGATGTTAAACTAGAGTTAGAGTAGGCTTAATTTCTAGCAAACTTAGTGAAAGCTTTACATGATTGGTGGTCTACTTGTTGCCTGGTAAGTTGATCAACTACAACGGTAATTGTTGATCAATAAACCATGCTTATTCTAAAAGCAATTCTGACATCCCACGTCCAAAACTAACTAGCGTGTTGTGAATTATGAACTCCAAATTATATTTTATCAAGAGTAATTAATATCAAGAAAGAGAAACAATCAATAACACACAAGATTTATAAAGGTTCTCCTCAATGTTAGACTTTGTCCTCATTCGCCGCTACAAGAATTCACTATAATAAAAAATAATGCTTACAAGAAAAAAGGGACACATATCTTCTCTAACATCTCTTTCTATCTATTTTGATGGATGTACAAACATCTAAGCATTGCACCCTATTTATAAAATTCAATGGGGCAAACTTGAATTACACAAGGACTCATTCTATAATATGATTTTACAAGAACTCAAACTCCTAAGCGATCCTTAATTAGAATCTCCATCTAGAGGCTCCCATCCCCAAACCTCCTCGTGAGGGGCGCCTACCCCCCTTTAAACTCCCACGGCGATCTCACCTGAGAGATCGAACCCTTACTTCTTCCCGAAGTAGCAATAATTAGAGTGGTCATTAATTAGGCTCGAGAAATTACTATGATCCACAACTTAACAATCTTCCACTTGTCACTAGTACAAATTAGACAAAAAAAAGTAATTTACGTCTCTTTTTTGGAAAACCGACGCGTATAAAAATGGTAGTGGCAATTTTGTAAATATGTCAAGAGAATATGCGTCGGTTTCGTGTAAGAAACCAACGCAAAAATTGGACAAAAAGTAAAAAACCGACGCAAAAAATCAACTATACGCGTCGGTTCTTGAAAAAAGAACCGATGCATATAGTTTTTGAACAATATGCGTCGGTTCCATTTTTAGAATTGACGCATATTGTTCAATTCTTTAACACAGATCTGTCCGTGATTTCATCACTCTCTTTTCACTCAAACCCTCTATTCACTCTCTCTCACTCAAACCACTCGAATCGACTGCCTCTCTTCACTTTCTCTCTCACTCAAACCCTCCCCAACCTCGTCGCCCCGCCGCCACCTCTCTTGTTTTTCAGGTATATATAGATATTGCTATATTTTTTTATGTTTTTATATGTTATGAGAAGTATATATGTGTATGTGTGTGTGTGTGTGTGTGTGTGTGTGTGTATCATGTATATACTGTAGTAATTTTTTATATATATGTTGTATATTTATTACGTATATGATGATTTAGCCTCTGTTTGTTAAAAGTTTTTTGTTTAAAAATATATTTTTTATGTTTTCTAGGTAAAATGTGTGGTTGAAAAATAGAGAGAGAAAATGTGTGTGGTTAAAAGGTGAGTTGGAAAATTGTGTAGGAAAAAACATGTTTAAAAACATGTTTGTCAAATGGAGGCTTAATTTATGTGTTAATTAGTTGAAATGAATTTTTATTAGTTTAGTTCGAATGTTAATTTTAGGTAATTGATTTTGAATTAGTAGATGAATATATTGCAATTTTTTAATTGTTGGAGTTTTAATAAAATTATAGAATGTTAGTTTTTATATAATATACAATTGATTATAGACATTTGATGTTGAAGAGTTGGAAATTGATGACGGATTAATTTTGTAGTCGTTGATGATGTTGAAGTTTGACTAAAGTTGTGCTTGAGTTTTGGATATATTGAGGTTGAATGTTTTGGTGTTATTGTGAAATTTTGATTGCCCCTATAGGTTTATCATGTTCAATTTATAGAGGAAATTCTACCAAAAGTTATGTATAAATGTTATAATCATTCATTTTTATTCAGATTTTAGGGCTCTTAAAATATTTTGGATATATGGTGGCAAGAGGAGTATAGGCAATGTAAATTGGAAACAAATTGCGGTATGTCAATTTAAAAGTTACTATAAACTCCTGAATAATTAGCTCTCTCTCTCTCTCTCTCTCTCTCTCTCTCTCTCTCTCTCTCTCTCTCTCTCTCTCTCCACACACACACACACATATATACTAATAGTTTTAATGTGAAAATTTCAGTGTCCTTAGCAACCCGAAAGTTCTAAATGTAGCTATTATGTTATGAAAAACATTTATGAGATAGTCACACAATATTTTCAATTAACTTCTTTAGATAAGGTATTATAAATATTGAATACTACAAATTGTTTAATTATTCATTTATTAGTTATTCAGAAATAACTAATAATTTATCTTAACTGTTTGTAGGCATTTTATCAAGATTCTTACTCAATAGAGGAGATGGACGAGACTAGAAATTTATGGGCTAAATACTTCTATTAATATTGTATGTAAATTTTTATTTTTTATGTAATTAATGTATATGTATTGAACATTTGTAATAACTATTATTAATATTAATGTAAATTGACTTATATAATTTTATTATGCATTGTTGTTGATTATTTGTTGGTTGTTGATAGTTACAGTTGACGATGATGTTGAATATAAATTAATAAACAGAATTTTTGGATTTTAAAAAAAAAAGGTATATGCGTCGGTTGTACATGACAACCTATATGCGTCGGTTGTACTGTACAACCGACGCATATACTCTCTTTTTTTAACCATATGCGTCGATTTTTTGTACAACCGACGCATATATTTACACTTTTTGCGTTGGATAACAACTGACGCATATTCTCTTTACCATGTACGTCTGCACCATATGTGTCACTTCCACAACCGACGCAAATGACTGAAATTGTACTAGTGTGTAGACTAATTCGCCATCAATATTTCCTATACAACGGCAACTCTCCTCAATCCTCAAAAGAAAAGTCCAAATGAACTTGCACACAACTTTAATTTCTAAATTTAAAAAGTATTCATCAACATTTTGTTGGATTCTGATTCCTTAGAATCTTCTCAAGTATTAAAATTCCATCCTCTAAAGTTGATATGATTAAATGATAACAAAGATGTACATGATTTCTCCTTGTGTGATAAATAGGTTTCTTTGCTAGGTGAATAGCACTTTGGTCGTCAAAATGCAACACACTCTTTTCATACTCCTGACTCAATTCTTCCGAAAAGAGAGTAACCATATCATCTATTTGCTAGCTTCAATTATGGTAATATATTAAGCCTTAGTAGTAAAAAGAACAATTATCTTTTGTATCTTAGACACTCAATTCCAACAAAAAAAAGAGTAACCATATAATCTATTTGCTAGCTTCAGTTGTGGTAATATATTAAGCATTAGTAGTAAAAAGAACAACTATCTTTTGCATCTTAGACACTCAACGAATTGTTGTAACACCCAAAGTGTATATATCATGTAGTAATCTTCATGCCATCAATATCCCATGCTATGTCGGCATCTATATCTTTTTCATCTTAGACACTCAATTCCAAGAAGAAGAAAAAAAGAGTAACCATATAATCTATTTGCTAGTTTCAGTTATGGTAATATATTAAGCCTTAGTAGTAAAAAGAACAACTATCTTTTGCATCTTAGACACTCAACTAATTGTTGTAACACCCAAAGTGTATTTATCATGTAGTAATCTTCATGCCATCAATATCCCATACTATGTCGGCATCTATATAGCCGTACAACCTCAACTTTGATTTTCTGAAGCACAAGGATGAATTTAAAGTACATCTTAAATATCTAAGAATCCACTTTACTACCTCCAAGTGTTGTTTACCTTGATTGCTCATATATACTAACAACTCTCACTGCATGTGCTATATCCAATCTTATACACACCATGCATACATAAGACTGTCAATAGTAGAGGCATATGATACATTGGCCATGTAGGCTTGCTCCTGCTCTATGAAAGGTGACTACTCATTTGATGTCTTGAAGTGACTAGTCAAATGAGTATTTATTGGTTTTGCATCATCCATACTGAATCTATTGAGCACCTTCTTCACATACTTTTCTCGAGATAGTTTCAAGACGTCGTTGTCCCTAATAATTTTCATCCCAATGATTTTTTTTTCAACACCCAAATAATTATCCCAAACTTCTTGGAGAACTCCTTTTTTCTGCTTCTCAATTTCTTATTTGCAAGCACCTACAATCAACATGTCATCAACATAGCAGCAAAATAATATATGAGTTATCAAGGTTCTTTACATAACAACAACGATCTCTCTGACGCCTTTTGAAGCCACTACTACCCATAAAATATCAAACTTCTTGTACTACTACCTTGTAGATTGTTTAACACCTTACAATCTCTTTTGAAGTTTGCAAACACCATTTTCTCATTTTTCTGTACTTCGAAACTTTGTGGCTGCATCATGCAGATTTCTTCTTCTAAATCACCATGAGAAATCATGTCTTTACATCCAACTGCTCTAGGTCCAAGTCTTCATTTACCACTAATCCTAATACTGCTATAAATGTGGTTAATTTCACCAAAGGAGAAAAAATCTCAGTGTAATCAATGCTTTATTTTTGTTGAAATCTCTTTACACAATTGGTTTTACTTTGCATTGCTTGTTTCCATCATGTTCTTCTTTTAACTGGTAAACCCATTTATTCTATAAAGTCTTCTTCCCTTTTGGTAAGTCTTTCAATTCACATGTCTGGTTGGATAATAATGTGTTCATCTCATTCCGCACGGCTAACTCCTACTCAATTGATTCATCAACATGCAAAACTTTACTATAACTTTTTGGTTAACCTCTATCAGTAAAACATCTTGTACATCTTCAGTTACAACATTAGTCGTAATTCATTTCTTCTTCTTTCATATTCTGCAATTGTTCATCATGTGGTCAATCTTTCCATAGTTCTAGCATTCCACTTTCTCTCTAGACCTAGACCTGGATCTACTTCTACCATTCCTCAACTTCTTTTCATTGCCTTTATAATTGGAATTTTTCTCAAAAAGTCCTATCTCTATTCTCAAAATTCAGGGCTGAATTCAAAATTAAGACTTCAGAATCTCTTTCATGGACTTCCTCAATAGGAATAGTATTAAGAACATCACGGCATTTTAGTTTACAATTACTATATAATTATTGATCGCAACTCTCATGGGCTCTCCAGTATTCGATAGTGATGCCACGAGGGTTTCGGTGTAAACCTCACCATCAAATTTAATCCCGACTTAGACCAGCTGATTGATAATTGTATTCAATTTGTTGAGATGTTCTAGTGCTGGAGTACCTTCTACCATCTTCAAATTAAATAATAATTTCATGATATGTACGTTGTTACATGTAGATTGGTTCTCATGCATCTTGGACAACATCTTCATCAAATCTTCCATGATTTTCTATGCCCCCATGCTGTGACCAACGAACTTCGATCGTACCAATTGGATAACACACATTACCTGATGATCAAGGAGTTTCTAGTCATCGTTACTCATTCAATTTTTCTCCAAAAGTTGTTGGTTCAGCTTCTTACCTTATAAATAATCATCGATCTGCAACTTCTACAATGCAAAATTCATATCATCAAACTTGCAGATTCCTAGCGACCTTCTTCAAAAACCATTTCTCTCAATCAAGAATCGAAGTTCTATTACACGTTCTTGTAAATTAGAAACCTTAGTTCTATTTTATCAAGAGTAATTAAAATTAAGAAAGAGAAATAAACGATCGACAACATGAAACATTTATAGAAATTTGCCTCTATGTGAGACTTCATCCTTTTCTGTCACTGCAGGACTATAATGAGAAAAGAATGTTTATAATAGAAAATACACAAAGAACTCAAAGTCTTAAACACTACACTCTATTTATAAAATTGAATAGGGCAAATTCAAATTACACAAAGACTCCAATTCTGTAATAGAATTTTATAAAAACTCAATCTCCTAAATATTCCTTATATAGAATTTTCATCCGTACATGGAGAATTATACAAGGAATCCATTTCTATAATAGATTTTTTCAAGAACTCAATCTTTTAAACAATCCTTAATTAAAAAATTTCTTCGAAAAGTTCCATTCCTACCCCCCTTCCAACACCCACAACAACCTCATTTGGGAGGTCCAGCCCCATACTTCTCTGTGAAATGTCAATAATTAAAGACAATATTATTAAGCTAGGGATATAATTAAGCTCAAAAACATAATATGATGAACTGTCAAAAAATCTTAAGTACATAGGTGATAACTGCCAAGTAGGTAGGAAATAACAATTCAATGTGTGAGGGAGAACCCACTCTAATATATACCTCAAAATGCAAGTCGAGTATTTCTTCGAGATAATCAAATTCTATATGTTCCATAAGTCAATATGCAGTTTCCTATGAACATGAAATTTCTAATTCTTATGCCAAGAGAGAGTTCCCCGCCTCTTTTTTAGTTAAGCAAATCTCAAGGAGGTCAAGGTAGAAGTATCCTACACCAGGATCTATATTTCAAAATTAAAATACTTGACATAGGAATTTATGATTATCTTCCATGAATTTACTCATTTGTTTGGTCAATTTTCTCACTCGAGGTTGATGAAATTTCAGTTCAGAACCTCCATTCAACTCACATCGGGGACTCGATTTGTAAACTTATCATGTTATGCCTTTTGAAATGATGGATAACACTTTTTGACTTGGATGGCTTGAGTTTCACTCCAATATCCAATCAAAACAAGATAAGATTATAACTTTATCATTTATTAACTTTGGACTCAATATTTTTGGCATCCTGGTGATAAGTGTATTATATACACTTATTTATGCTGCTAAATTAGAATAAAAGTTTTAGAATAAAAGTTACCTAATTATTTGTTATTCGTTTATAATTCAAAAAATATCCCAAAATCATGTGAATGAAGCAATTGATGGAAATAATGCGCAATTGGGTGACATTTCGAGCTAAATTGGTCAATTTGAAAGTTGATGATGTCAACCGGGAAATACAGGAGGAGCTAAAGTCAAAGAAATCAAAAGTGCAAGGTCTTAAATGAAGACAATTTAGAATTGGAAGAGAAAATGAAAAGTTTTAGAAGTTCACGGACTCAATTGATCTAATTAGAATATGGGGGACTTAAGTTGCAAATAAAAGATAGGGACTTACTTAAAAGAGTCAAAATTTGGAAATTGCACTGGACCGTATAACCATGCGGCCACCCAATAGTACTGCAAGGCCACACCATGTTGCATTGAATGGCTAGAACCAAATTTTTATAACCATCCGACAGCACGAATTTGTACTGTGAGGCTGCACCGTTGTCTGACTGGGCCATGATTTTGGACTTTTTGGGTGATTTCAACAGAACTTCTCCCTTATTTTAATAGGTTTTCTCCACAACCTATATCTACAACTGAAGAGGCACGAAATTAGGATTTTGGCACATGCTCTCAAGAACAAAATCCAGTGTTTTATCATACAAATATTGGGAGGAAATCAAGGTGAAAGTGTGGAAATTGAAGATTATCAATGGGGAGCGATTCACGGTGCAAGACTTCATTTCTTTTATTTTGATAAACTCTACATGAGTAGTAATTCTTATTTCAAGACTTCCTTTCTTTTGTTTTGATAAACTCTACATGAGTAGTAATTCTTATTTCTACATTTTTATTTATTTATTGATAAACAACTAATCTTTTAGTTGGGGGTAAACAATGTAGCATAGTTTTACGCTTTTAATTCTATAATTCAAGTTTTGTACTTGCGTTGCAATTGTTGATTTTATTTTGTGTTATAAATTATTTAATTGTTAATTATTATTGATCATAATTTGACTTTTGGTGGAAGAACTTGGACATCATCACGATCAATTTTCCAACTACAAGGTTTATAAATTGTTTCTGCACAACTTTGTGTGTAATTGTTAATTTATTTTACAAAGCCTACTATTTTCTGCTTGATTAACTTGTAGGTGGCCAAGAATGCATTTAAACAAAAATTAGGAAAAGTTTCAAGGCACTTTGCAATTTAAAAAAAAAATGCACTTAATTACTTAAATAAAGAGAATTGAGTAACTTAATTGCAAAATAAAAAAATATAAAATAAAATTTAAAACCTAACCTAAAACCTCCCAACCCGTCTTCTTCCTCTCTATCGGTAAACCATTGCCTCTCTCACTCCGTCCCCCCTGTCGCGTGTTGCCTCCCTCTCTTGATTTCCTCCCCGACCGCCAGCCATCACCACCACCCCCACGGTAATACCTCCCTTTCCTCTCCCTTCCGCTCGCACATAGTCTCTCTCTCTCTCTCTCTCTCTCTCTCTCTCTCTCTCCTCTCTCTCTCTCTCTCTCTCTCACACACACACACACACACTCTTTGATTTAGGCTAAACTATTACTGTAACTGAAGTTCTCAATTTAGGAAGTTATAATTGTTGTTAACTTAATTGATTTCTTGCTAGTTTAATGTTGAGTTAATTTTTGATTTTCAGATTTTGGAAATTTAAGAATTTAGTTAACTTAATTGAATTTTAGTTTAAATGTGAGTTATAATTGTAATTTCTAGATTTGGGAAAAATTACAATGACATGCATATTTTCAGATTCTTAAATCATTAGAATGCTAATTGAAGTTTTCTTTGTGGAACTTTATTTGAGTAAAATATGTCTTAGTTTTGATCTTGGTTAGGGTGTTGTTAGTGTTAAAAGAATAGTGAATATGAGTTTTTGAACTAAAAGTTATATTTTGTTAATGAATGGAAATAATTAGGATTTTTGGACGTATTGATGTCGCAGACAGTCGAGACACTCCTACCTATGATTTAATAAAGAAGTGAATACTAAGGACTTCAGATAAGTAAACTTTCCCTAATTTCATCTAAAGTTGAATGGTTAATATGGATATAATTTTTTTAATGACCGTCATGCAATTTACCTTCTTTGAATGCTTTTCGTTTACATTATATAAGTATGTATTATTTAAGGAAATGTTTAAGCATCCATGTATATCATGTCATTAAATTGACAAGCATGCATTGTCATCTAGCTTGAAAGTTCAATTGTTTTTAAATGAGAAATGTGGGAAATTCAAGCTTTTCTCAAAAGATATGTATCCCAAGTTTTAAGAAAGAAATGAGTGTACTTTTATGTCATGGAAGGTGTGAGTGGGAAACAGGGCACGGGGGACCAGTGTACCCGACTTGGAAAATAAATGTTAAAAGTGAAAAGTGGAAGGTCAATGAACCGCATCGCAGTTGAATGAATCTGGTTCCAAATAAGAATTGTAAATTACATTCTGATTGTCTAGAAGATACACCAAGTGAGCTAGCGATAGTAATGTAATGAATTTTTGGAAAGTTAAAGTGAATAAGAATACATATTTTTGAAATCTTAAAGCATTGCATGTCATAAACATCCATCATGTGCACGAAGTTTACCTACTAAGCTTTATCTCACCCCTTTACTTTTTTTTTTTTCAATAATTTTGATGATGAGAGCTATATGATCTGAAGAGGGTGCTTGGTGGTTGACTCAAACAGTATCGTACTTGAAATATTTTAAAATCAAACTAAGCATTTACTTAAGTTTTCATTCGTCATTTATTTGTTTGCTCATTCTTTAAATTAATTGATTGGATATACTTTTGATTAAGTTAGTCGCATTTCATTATTAGTTGATTTATCTTCCATTTAATTAGATGGGATTTATTGACTTGGATATTATTGTGGTGGAGTTGAGAAATGATTTTGACATGGTTTGGTGGTGTTGAAGTGTTGAATGAGTTGTGGTTTGAGGTCTTTAAATTGTTGTGGTTGTTGTGATATCCCTCTATATGTTGGCTAAATCCAATTTATAAGGGAGACTGCCAAAATTTGTATAGGATTTTACAACAAGTAATACTAATAATGCTAAAATAGAAATTTATGTTATTTATTTTCACGTTTAAATAAACAGAACCTTAACATTTCCGCATTTAAGGTGAAAGAAAGTTAATATGTCTAGGTTTAAAATTCCTAAACTGGGGGTTTTATATTTAAGGTATTAGAGCTAAGAGTTTAAAAAAAAAATTGTGGATTTAAAAACTTGTTTGAAAGGCATACGGGTACTGAATCACTTCACAAGTTTGTCTTCCTCTGCCATTTGGTAAGGTCTAGACTTGAGTTAACTATTTTTTATATGTTATGATATCATTGAACTTGAAATGTGAGGTTAATATGTACTGGTGTAAGTGAAAAGTTAAGAATGTTGTTAGTGATTATGACGAGGATATCTTGGCTATGTTAATGAAAAAGTGATAAGGCAATGATTTTTTATAAATTTGGGTTGTGTTCATAAGTTCTATATGTGAAAAGTAAAAAATAAATATGAATGGTACATTATATTACGAAGACTACACAGGTACGAGTGTACACAATTTTCAAATGGAAAGCCGAGGATGCATCGAACATAGTGTCAGGCATCGTATACCTGTGTAACATAATTGATACTTTCATGTTCGATTCTGGTGCTACTCACTCATTTCCTAGTCCCACATTTGATTAAATATTTAGTTATGCATCTTCGTAACTGGAGACCCGATTTTGTTTGTCAACACAATCCGGATCAGTGTTGAAATCAAGCTATTTGTTGAGAGACTGCTCAATAGTAGTGGATGAGCATGACCAGTTGGCAGACCTAATGACATTGGATATCCACGATTTTTATGTCATATTGGGAATGGATTGACTATCAACGTATCATGCTTCAATCGACTGTCATTAGAGATGGCAAAAAAATTCGATCCACGGATCGGCAGGGTGGGTCAACCGATTGAGGCAGATCGGGACTGATTCGATCCGCCCCATTTAATTAAAAAAGAAAAATTAATAAAAAAATTGAATATTTTTTTTAATATTGTAAAAAAGATTTAATTTAAATTATATATAAAAAATTAAAAAAAAAAAAAATTACAGCGGATTGGGGGGCGGATGGGGGGGCCAATCCGCCCAGACCCGAAAAATGGCGGATCTGGATTAGCTGAAACCTTTTTGGGGCGGGACGGATCGGGGCCCGATCCGCCCCGTTGCCAACGCTAACTATCATGATAGTGTTTGAGCCACCTAATGAAACTCGTTTTTGCTTTGTTGGGATTGGGTGTAGCCTTCTACCTAGATAGAAAAAAAAAGATAAAAGCTTGTCGGTCGCTAAATATGAGTGGTAAGACCAAAATTGAGGTGCTTATGACATACAATTATCTTGAACAATTTACAATCATATTAGGATGTATTTTTGGATGACCTTTATGATCTACCACCTGAAAGGGATGTTGAATTTGTCATTGACTTAGTGCCTAGAACAACACCATATCGGATGGCTCCTGCTAAACATAAAGAGGCAAGAACAACTACAAGATCTCATGGATAAGGGTTTTGTTTGACCTAGTTTTTCACCCTGAGGTGCTCCTGCGCTATTCATGGAGAAGAAAGATGGCTCTATAAGGCCATGTATATATTACAGAGAGTTGAACCAGGTGACAATAAAGAATAAGTAGATTGCTAAGAATTGAGGATTTGTTTGATCAACCCCAGAGCACCTGATATTTTTCTAAAATTGATCTGCTATCTGGTTTCCATTAGATGAGATCAAAGAAGAGGACATTCCAAAAACATCTTTCCATACTTGATATGGGCATATGAATTCTTAGTTATGCCTTTTGGGTAGATAAAAACGCCCTTGTTGCATTTATGGACTTGATGAATGTGACCTTTAAAGAATATCTAGATCAATTTATAATAGTCTTCATTGATGATATATTAAATTTATTCATGGTCCGAGGAAGAACGTGAAAGATATTTGAGGGTGATGCTTCAAAAACTTAGAGAAGAGAAGTTATTTGTTAAGTTTAAGAATTGTACATTTTGACTCGATCGGGTGCCATTATTGGGGCATATTGTATCAAGGGAAGGTATTGCGGTTGACCTAAGTAAGATTGAAGTGGTTCAAAACTCGTCAACACCATCTAATTTTAGAGAAGTCCGTGGCTTTCTTTGGTCAATTGTTTATTGCTAGAGATTTGTCGAGGGATTTTCTAAGATTGCCTCACCTCTAACTAAGTTGACTCGGAAGGATGCAACATTTCAGGGGAACTCAGATTGTGAACATAGCTTTGAAGAGTTAAAGAAATGGAGGACAAGTGGACAACTATGCCCATCCTAAAAATTTCACAAGGTGATAAAGAGTTGGTCATCTATAGTGATGTTTCCTAGAAAGGACTCGATTGTGCAAAATGGCAAGGTTATTCTTCAAGTAAACTAAAGGAATATGAGAAGAATTATCTAACTCACTATCTCGAGTTGGCAGCTGTCATATATTCAATAATGATATGGAGGAACTATCTTTCCAAGGTTAGATATGAGATCTACACCGATCATTTCATCACTCAAAAGGAACTGGACATGAGACAAGGTAGGTGGTTGGCACTTGTCAAGGATTATGATTGTTATTAACTATCATCTTCACAAGACTAATGTAGTGGCTGGTGCACTTAGCAAAAAAAGTCATGGAACAATAGTTTTCTTACAAGTCGTTCAAAAACCCCTGTTTGTAGATATCTAAATGCTTAAATTGGAAATTGTTCCTAAAGAAAAGTTTAGTTATCTCACCAACATGACTCAAGAATTGACACTCCTTGAGAAGATAAAAAAAAATTAAGTTCGAGAACCCTCGACTATTGGGAATTTATACTAAGGTGGCTGAGGGAAAGCACTCTGATTTTAATCTCACTATAGATGGCGCCCTTCGGTACGGTATTAGACTGGTAGTCCCTAACAAAAAAGAGTTGAAGCAAGAAATTATGAAGGAAGCCCATAACACTATTTACTCAATTCATCCTGGAAGTAATAAGATGGCTCCGGATTGAGGAAATATTTTTGTTGCGTTGGCATGAGTTGTGAGGTGGAAAATTACGTTAGCATTGACTCACTTATTAGCAAGTTAAGGCTAAACACCAACGAAAATTGGCATGTCACAACCTAGGATTCTAGAGTGGAAATGTGAACAAGTTGGCATGGATTTTGTTGTTAGCTTACCTAAGATGTAAAAGAGTTATAATTCAATTTGGGAGATGATAGACTGTTATACCAAGTCAAGTCACTTCTTTAATCGAAGACTACTTATAACATGGAGGAGTATGCATAATTATGTGTTGCATAAATCATCAGACTTCATAGAATTCCTTTATCTATTGTACTTGATCGCGACCCAAAATTTATTTCTTCATTCTGGAAAAGCCTACATAAGGCCATGGATACCCAATTTAGATTCAGCACGGTCTTTTACCCACAAAAAGATGGATAGTCATAGAGAATAGTTCAAACCATTTAAGACATGTTGAGAGCTTGTATTATTGATTTTTTGGGTATTTAGTACGAATTTCTATCATTGGTTGAGTTTTCCTACAACAATAACTATCAAGTTTTGATCTGCATGGCTTCGTATGAGGCATTATACGAGAGGAAGTGTAGATTTCCTGTTTAATGGGATGAAGTAGGAGAAAGAAATTATTGGGCCCATAAATAGTACAACAGCTAGTCGAGGTTGTTGAAAAGATCCCTAAACGGATGAAAATTGCACAGAGTAGATAGGAAATTTTTGTTGACAAATAATTGAAGGCATTAGAATATGCTGAAGACGATATGATTTTTTTTAAGGTAGCTCCCCTGGAAGGAGTTATGAGGTTCGAAAAGAAAGGAAAATTGAGTTTACGTTTTGTTGACCACTTTGGAATACTAGAGAATGTGGGTGATATATTTTATCGGGTTACATTGCCACCAATACTATCAAGAGTACACAACATGTTTCATGTCATATTGCTGAGGCAGTATATACCGGACAACTCTCACATTCTCAACTTTGAGCCATTGGATTTTCGTGAGGATTTGACTTAAGATGTGTAACTTGTGAGAATTCTAGAGAAGGCAGACAAGATACATAGGAGGAAGAAGACAACGTTAGTCAAAGTCTTTTGGAGAAATCATACAGTAGAACAGACTACTTGGGAATGTGAAGACACAATACACACCAAGTATCCACACCTTTTTGTTAAGTTCTAATTTCGTGGACAAAATCTCTTTTAAGGTGTAAGGAATTGTAACATTGTTTTTACTTTTACGTGCATCCTCGAATTTCATGTAATTATTTTGTTAATATTAATATAAATTGTTTAATTGATAATTATTATTTTTGATAATTTGATTTGCTTTACAATGGAAGGACTTGGACGCCATAACGATTAATGTGTCAATTAGAAAGTTTATCAATTGTTTATGTGCAACTCTGTGCATACCTTTTAATTTAATTTACAAAGCCTACTTTTTTATATTTAATTAACTTGTAGGTTGTCAAGAATGCATTTAAATTGAAATTAGGAAAAAGTTTTAGGGCACTTTGCAATTTAAAGAAAGCTTTGCACTTAATTACACAAATGAAGAGAATTGAGGGACAAAATTGCAAATTTAAGAAAAATTAAATTTAAAACCTAACCTAAAACCTCCAAGCCTTTCTTCTCTCTCTTGTAAATCACTGCCTCTCTCTCACTCCATCCCTCATGTCGTCGTCCTCTCTCTATTTTCTCTCCAACCGTCGCCGCCACCACCACCACCACACTACGGTAACTAATACGATTCCTTTTGGGAAATGTGACAAAGAACGCGGAATAACAACTAAAATAATAGGAAAGATCTAAATTCAAAAGAAAAAAATAACAAGAACCAAGAATAAGAATAATAATCAAGGATATAACTTAACGATAGAACATTGACCCAACAATCACGACACGAAGAATCGAAGATGAGGAATGAAGAACTAAAGTTGTCGAACGCCACATGGGATGTCAATTTTCTTGATAAGTTCTGGTTTGAAATTCCACAAATATTTCACAAATATTTGATAAGTTCAATAGTGTTCTTGAAGAACAAGAAAAGGGAATATCTCACCTTTCAAAGAGAATACACTCTCAAATTTGATTAAATATCAAAGTTAATTGTTCTACAATGAAGAAAATTGGTAATATAAACTCAAAAATGCACATAACCTAACTCTAGCCGCTATAAGTTCAAAAATAGAGTTTATAATTAATTAAAATGGAAATTAAATTAAAAATCACGAAAATCAGCTTCAACTTCAACCGCGCGATCGCATAGTTAGGGCTAAAACTCTTAGGTGAACTTTTTGAACTTTTCCCGGTGGCCTTCCTTTTCGACTCCTTGAGGTGACTTGATCCGATTTGATTCTCGATTCGGGCCAAACACGAGACTTGCTCATTTTCCCAAGTAGATTGTCATTGCATTGCCCGTTGGTTGATTTATCCTTTGATCTCCTACCTTGGATCACATCATCCCCCCTCTCTTGAAAAAGATTCGACCTCGAATCTGTAACTTGTTCAACTTTCATGCACTTCCTACTTTGATGGCTTGGGGGATATGATTTTGCTTGATAAACTTGATAATGACATTCTCCTTGGTTTTGATTTTATGATTTGATCTTGGTACCTTCAAAATAGAATTAACCAAACTAGAGAAGGGTTTGTTAGATTGGTTAAGTGAAAGGCATAGATCCTTGTACATCAACATTTATGCAAAAAAACTTATTTTGTGGGTGGACTCTATTTTTCTTTTTGCACTCATACTCTCCTTTTTCTGAGGCCGTGGCCTCAACTCTCTTATTTTTCCCCTCGAACTCACTTATTATTTTCATTTGATCCTCTTGGACCTCTGTAGGTGATAGAGGAGCAAGTGTGATCATTTTTCCACTCTTCACAAAAGAATATTGGTTTTTAGACCCATCATCCACACACTCCTATCATGTTGCCATATCCTTCCCAACACAATATGTTCAACATACATAGGTACCATATCACAAACCACTTCATCCTTGTAAGCCCCAATGGTAAACTTAACCTTAACATGTTTGTTCACCTTAATTTTCCATAACTCGGTCGACCTAGGAATTACAACGTGGCGGGTTTGTGGCGGGGATGCCAATCCCCGTCCCCGTCTAAATGGGGAGGGGCGGGGATTCCAATAATTCCCGTTTATATTCTCGTTTATCATTGTATATATATTTTTGTCCATTAATGTCTTTTTATAATGGTTATCTAATGTCTTAGTTATTCAAATTATTTTCTTAAAGTATAATTATTTTACAAAATTTCCATTTAATAGCTCTAAAGAATGATTAATATTAATAAATAAAAAATTCATAATAGCTTTTATAGAGTTGTACAAGTTTAATTATGTTAAGAAATATGTTTAAAGAGAATGAGATTAGATTTGATAATGAGAGATGAAGAGTAGCATAAAGTTGAAATGTAGGGTTTGTTTTAAAATTATATATTTGAGTGTCGGGTAGTTCATGACACTTTTAATTATTTTAAATTATTTTAAATTAAACTTATTAATCAAGGATGGTTTCGAGGCGGGTCTAGGGCGGGGATGGTGGTTTGATAGAAATCCTCATTCCCCCCCCATCTCCGATTGGTATACTTTCTCATCCCTGTACCCTCCCCATCCTCATCATTTTCTGGGATTCCCCTCCCCATTCGAGGTGGGTCCCTATCGGGTTCATGGATTCCCCGCCCTGTTGCAATTCCTAGGTCAACCATTGCAATTTATAAGGATTAGAGTGTTTCACTTTTGGAAATCCTAATTTTTCAACCAACGTTGTACTAACTACGTTAGTACAACTCCCTCGTCAATCACCATTCCACAAACCTTTTTATCCACCAAACACCTAATGTAAAATAGGTTAACCCTTTGTTCATCAACTTCATCTACTTTAACTCTAGAACTTAGAATACGCCTATTGACAAGTGAGCCCTTCACAGTATAAGTCAATCCTTCCTCATCACTACTACTATCTCAAACATCTACTAATTTAGGAATCCCTTTAAATTTATCCTCCGAACTAATCTCCTCAGTATCATGCATAATCATCACCCGTTTATTTGGGCATTGAGATGCTATATGACCTGAACCCAAACACTTAAAACATTTAATATTCTTATCCTTAGTAGGTTGAGAATCAGAAATATTTTTACCTTTTGTTGTAGGTTCCTCCCTCCCTGTTGGTTGTGATGTAGGATAGGACCCCGGTGAGTGTCTTGCTGCCCCCTTTCACTTTAGTTTCCTTTCCACCTTCATGGCCATATGCACTATGTCTTCCAACTCTACATAGTGTTGTAGTTCAATCACATTAGTAATGTCCAGGTTCAACCCACTCAAGAACCTAGCCATAGTTGCCTCTTGGTCCTCCGTAATATTGGCCCTAATCATGGCTACCTCCATGTCCTTATAGTACTCCTCCACACTCCTAGAACCTTGTGTAAGCCCCTGCAACCTTTGATAAAAATCCCTATAGTAGTGGCTTGGGACAAACCTCTACCTCATTATGACCTTCATCTCACCCGATGTATCCACCGATCTTTCACCATTCCTCTTCCTACCCGTCACTAATTGATTCCACCAATTGATTGCATAGACAGTGAACTCCACCACAACTAACCTAACCTTCTTTTCTTCTGAATAATTATGACACTCAACCACTTTCTTCTCCAAGTCTAAATAAACCTCTGCGTCACTCCTCCCATGGAAATGTGGTATGGTCATTTTTATACTTCCTAGATTTCCATCCACTTCATCCCTATTCCCATACCTCCTTCTATGGCCCCTTTCACGCGTATCACTCCTTCTTCCCACACTAGCCATTGATGAGTGAACACTTTCCCATCCACTATCAACCCTCTCTTCATCAAACGCATATCCAAACCTATAATTGTTTGCCCTCTGATGCTCCCCCTCATCACCTCTCCTAACTCTAGGATTTGTATGAGTTTGCTCCCTTCGCATTTGAGCAATATTTTCATCAGTCCTTTCCATTCTAATCATCAATCTCTCAAGTTTCTTTTGTATGTTACATTTACACCAACATCATTCATACCCCTCCTATTCATACCTTTATGATGTTTGTTATGACTCATGGATGAATATGTTGATTCCCTCCTGTCAACTCCCTCGTTGTCACCAACTGATGAAGAAGATGATCCTTGCCTGTCAGACATTGTTACTTCTCGAAAATCAAATAAAAATTTTCCTCACATATTTGTTTTCGCTTGTGTATCTCTCTTAATCCCTTTTCTAGAAACCAAATAACCAATCAAAGATTCAAGAATCAGGAAAAATAATGGAAGACAAGAAGAAGACAAAGAAAATTGATATTTGAGAAGGTTTAGGAATATTCGCAGAATTTTAATGAATTTTCGGATTTTTTTATCCAAAAATTCGACTATGAGTGCAGCGAAACAAAGGGAATTGAATTTGATAAGAATTGACTAAATTAAACAAGTTTGAATTTTTGTGGAATTTTCAAATGGATCAGACTAAAGAAAACTCTGAAGAACATGAAAAAATTCTAGAAATTCAAGAAATATCAAGAACTGAATTTAAACCCAAGCTCTAATACCACTTGATATGACTTTTGGGAAATGCGACAAAGAACGCGGAATAACAACTAAAACAGTAGGAAAGATCTAAATTCAACAAAAAAATAACAATAGTAAGTCGGTGATGTAACGCATTCCATGAAAACTTAGGGAAAGCCCAGCCCAAGCATAACTGAATGTAAGAAATCCAAGCAAACCATATCATAAGCTTTCTTCAAATCGGTCTTAAGAAGGCATCTTGGGAAAATCCATTTTCTATTGTACTGCTTTAGGAGTTCCTGGGCAAGGTGGATGTTTTCTGTCATACTATGCCCCTTAACGAAAGCGGATTGTGCCCTATCAATAATGTTTCCAAGAATAGATGATAGTCTGGAAGCAAGAATTTTTGCTATCACCTTGTAAATAACGTTGCAGCACGCAATGGGTTGAAAATTCCCTACTCTAGTTGAATGGTTGGGTTTAGGGATTAGGGCACTTTTGATCTCCTCCATTGTAATATCCTAAGTGAGTTGGACAACTTGTTGGGCTGACACAGCTGGGCCGTGCAATAGGATCTCCTATTCGGATGGTTCACAATCAACATTAGTTCCCAAGAGCGTGTTATAGAATTTTAAAAATTCATCCGCAACTTCAACTTTTGATTTTGTGATCAAACCATCCTCCTTTGTCACAGTTGCAGTAAAATCCTTCGAACGTTCCTTTTCACCAAAGAGTGGAAGAAGCTGGTCCCCTTATCACAGTTTTTAAAATACACGCATTTAGCTTGTTGATAATAGAAACTATGCTCAAATTCATGCAAAGTGGCAACATGCTTTCTCAAACTTGCAACCTGAGATTTCGAAATTATGTGGGTTATCTTGGACTTGAAGCTGGTCAAGTCGAAGTTCCTCCCTTACTTTACCAGCTCTTGTTGAAATGTGAGATAAATAAAGCTGGTTAAGTCTTTTCAAAAGCCATTTAAGGCATTTAAGTCTCTTACACAGCTGATACTGAAATGTACCATCAATATGCCCCCCCCCCCCAAACTGATTAAAAATGTTGGAAAAATCATCATGTAAAGCCCACATGTTGAGAAATTTGAAAGGCATCGAGGTCCTAATTTTCGGCTAAAAAAGATTGACCAAACAGGGAGAATGGTTTGAAAGGAAGGAAGCTTGCTGGGAGGAGATTTTCCAAACTAAAAAGTCCCAATTTAGTCCAATACCTATCAATCATAGCTCGGTCAAGTTTAGTCCAAACACCATTGTTGCTCCAAGTGAAACGGCAGCCAATTGAATTCATAACTATGATCCCATTAGAAAAATAGCAATTTTAAAAATTTGTTATTTCATAGTAGTGCAATCCTTTACATTATTTTTCCTTCCATCATCCTTAAGAATGCTATTAAAATCCCCCAATAGCAGCCATGGAATCGAATTAACTTTCGCAAAGTTTGTGATGTAATTCCAAAGTGGTCTTCTACAAAGGATCAAGTGTAAGCCATAGAAATAACTAACATGAAAGGTCAAAGTGACTTTGCAAGTTGCTTTCAAATGGATGATTTGATCAAGAATCTCCAAAGGAACTACCTCCACTTTAGTAGGATCCCAAACTATCAAAATCCGTCCATTTCTATGAGTGTGAAAATTATTCAAGTAATTGTAGCCATTAAATTTATTCTTCATAATATGATCTACCTTTGCAATGTTGAGATTGGTTTCCAAAATTCCAATCATATCTAATGGATTGCATCTGATGAGGTTTCATATCCCATTTTGCTTTAGGGGCATGTTGAAGCCCCTAATATTCCCATCTGATGAGGTTTCATATCCAGTTTTGCTTTAGGGGCATGTTGAAGCCCCTAATATTCCAACTTGCAACTTTCATGAGGAACCTTTGCGAAGGGGTGCGTGCCCCTTTATGTTCACAACTAGCCTTTTTCTTGCCTGCCCCTATTCTCTAATTTGAAGTTTCTTTGTCGTGTCAAGGAAAGCAATCCCAAGTGTAGAATTCATGTTTAGAGGACCATGTCCCCCAAACGGTGGCTTAGTTTTCCTAACTTTTGGCCCTTCACTTAGTGTTCCTTCATCATTGAGTTTAGCTTTCCCTCTCCTCTTGACTTCGGTGAAAGGCTGCTCATTTGTTTCATTCAAAATCGGCTCAATTTCCTGATGCGGTCCCAATCGAGAAATGCAATGAAAACACACAGAATAAACAACTATAGGAAAGATCTAAATCAAATAGAACGAAACAATAAAAAAATTAGACGATAGGAATCTCACGACGCAAGAATTGACAATGTGGAGGAAAGAACTGGAATTGGTGAATGCCACAATGATTGCCTATTTCCCTAATAAGTTCATGGGTGAACGCCACAAAGATTCGATCTTTGATAAGTTCGAAGTAAAAGGGACTCCTCAACCTTTCAATGGAGAAAACTCTCTCAGTCTCAATAATAATCAAAACTTCTTTACAATTAATAAAATTGATAATATAAATTAAAATTGACCTGTAACCAGGTTTAGCTACTAATAGGCCATAAAATATGGAAATAATAACTTAAAACGGAAAAAAAAAAATTAAAATTTTGAAGTTGCTTGCGGCTTAAAAGTTACGGTCGTAAGCATGAAAATCCCGAAATTATTTATTTTGACCCGAGGGAGAGTTACGGCTGTGACATGTATTCCTTACGGACGTAATTATGGTTCTGGTCCTCGAACTTCCCCTCTTTGACTCGGCTTGATCCATTTGTCTTCTCGGGTCGACTCCAACACGAAACTTGTTCCGTTTCCAATGTAGATAGCTGTTGTATTGCCGATAGCTCAACTCCTCCTTTGGTCGCTTACTTTGGATCACATCATCCCCCCTCTCTTGAAAATGATTCGTCCTCGAATCAAATTCCGGCCTGCTTCTCAAACTCTTCCCGCTTTTGTAGGCTTGATGATCATGCTTATGCCTCGTACGATCCTTTAAACTTTTGGGCTGTTCATTTATGCCAATGAATTTCTTCCCTGCCATAAGATCATGGTTTAATTTAGGTACCTGCAAAACAAATTTAATAGAACAGGGGAGGGGTTTGCTAGCTTGGCTAAGTGCAAGGGATAGTGCACTGTAGCTCAATCGTTGTGCAAATAAGTTCATTTTGTGGGTGGACCCTTTCCTTTCTACAATCAAGCTCACCTTTTCTGAGGTTGTGACCTCAACTTTTTACTTTCATTTTTCTCTACCTCGCCTTTTACTGAGGTCATGGCCTAAACCCTCTTATTTTTCCCCTCAAACTCGCCCTTCAACTTCAATTGATCATTTTGTATTTGGGTTGGCGACAATGGCATAAGTGTGAACTTCTTTCCACCTTTCACAAAATTGTATTGATTTTTATATCCATCGTGTACTACCCTCCTATCATGTTGCCATGGCCTTAAATTGGTCATTTTGTATTTGGGTTGGGGACAGCGGCATAAGTGTAAACTTCTTTCCACCTTTCACAAAATTGTATTGATTTTTAAATCCATCATGTACTACCCTCCTATCATGTTGACATGGCCTTCCCAATAAGATATGACCAACGTGCATAGGCACCACATCATAAAACACCTCATCAGCATACCCACCAATCGAAAAACTCACAAAAACCTGCTTGTTCATCTTAATTTCACCCTACTCAGTCAGCCATTGTAACTTATAAGGCCTAGGGTCTTTCATCAAATTCAAACCCAATTTTTCAACCAACATTGTACTAACCACATTAGTACAACTCCCCCGTCAATCACCATTCCACAAACCTTCTCACCCACCAAGCACCTAGTGTGAAACAGGTTATCACTTTGTTCACCGACTTCATCTATTTTAGTTCTAGAACTTAGGGGACGCCTATTGACAATTGATTCATTCACAGCATAAGTTCTTCCTTCCTCATTACTACTACTAGCCCCAATATCTTATAACCTAGGCATCCCTTTAAACTCATCCTCCGAACTAATATCTCCATTTTCACACAAAATCATAACCCTTTTATTTGGACATTGAGAAGCAATGTGACCCGAACCCAAGCCTTTAAAACTTTTTATATTCCTACCCCTTGTAGATTGGGAATCAATGATATTTTTACCTTTAGTTGTTGGCTCCTACCTCCCTTTCGAGACATGATCGTCATTGACTTCTCGTTTTGGTTGAGAAGTAGGATAAAAGCCCGAAGATTGCCTTGCTGCTCCCTTTCTATTCAACTGTATTTCCACCTTCATGGCCATCTGTACCATTTCCTCTAGTTCCACATAATGTTGCAGCTCAATAATGTTGGCAATATCCCTGTTTAACCCGCTCAAAAACCTAGCCATTGTAGCCTCTTGATCCTCTACCACGTTGACGTTGGCCCTAATCATTTCCAACTCCATGTCTTTATGATAATCCTCCACACTCCTCGACTCATGATTCAGCCCCTGTAGCCTTTGATAGATATCCCTATAATAATGAGTTGGCACAAACAGCTTTCTCATTATAGCCTTTAATTCCCCCCAAGTATCCACTGGCCTCTCAAGATTCCGTCTCCTACCCGTCACCAATTGATCCCACCAGGTGATTGCATAGTCCGTGAATTCAATCACTGTTAATTTCACCTTCTTCTTCTCCTCAGAATAATGATGACAATCGAAGAGTAGTTCAACCTTAGTTTCCCAATCCAAGTATGCCTCCGGATCACTCCTACCTTGGAACGAAGGTATTTTCATTTTAATGTTCCCTAGGTCTCCATCCACAACATCCCTACCTCCACGATGCCTCCTAGCATCACAATGTTCCCTGTCATACCTCCTCACATACCTGTCTCCTCTATCCCTCCTTCACACACTTGCCACCGAAGATACATTACCACTCTCACTACCCATGCCATCATCATCCGCACTAACCTCACGCCTATTACCTCTCCTAGCCCGAGAACCATTATGAGATTAATCCTGGTATCGTTGATCATGTTCTTCATCTTATTTCTCCATCTGAACCATCAACCTCTCGAATTGTATTCGCATCCCTACAATCTCATCATTATCCTGCTCAATTTTTCTATCTAGAACTTTAGGTTGTTTCTTATCACCCACAGAAGTACGCTTTTATCCCTTCAAATTTCACCCCAAAACTAATCAAGGATCAACAAATAATAAATTTATGGAAGATACAAAAAAATAGAAATTTGAGAAATTCTCGAAGTTTTGGATTTTTTGGCAATTTTCAAAAATTTGGGGAAATTAATGAAATTTATTTTCTTTTTTTGAATCTGAAATTCAACTACGAGTGCAGCGAAACAAAAAGTATTAGATTTGGATAAGAATTGACTAAAATAAACAAGTTTTAATTTTTATGGGGTTTTTAAATGGATAAAATCAAGGAAAACTATGAAAAACTCAAAGAACATGAAAATCAAGAAAATGTAAGAATCGAAAATAGATTCAAACTCTGATACCACCTGATGTGATTCCAATCGAGAAACGCAATGAAAACACGCGGAATAAACAACTATAGGAAATCTCTAAATCAGATAGAACGAAACAATAAAAAAAAAAATTAAATGATAAGATTCCAACCAAAACCTCACGATGCAAGAATTGACGATGCGGAGGAAAGAACTGAAATTAGTGAACGACACAAGGATTGCCTATTTCCCCGATAAGTTCGTAGGTGAAAGCTCAGAGATTCGATCTTTGATAAGTTCGAAGTAAAAGGGACTCCTCAACCTTTCAATGGAGAAAACTCTCTCAATCTCAATAATAATCAAAACTTCTTTACAATGAATTGATAATATAAGTTTAAATTGACCTATAACTAGATTTAGCCACTAATGGGCCCTAAAACATTGAAATAATAACTTAAAATGGAAAAAGAATTAAAATTCGCGAAATTCTAAAAAAAGGAAAGTTACGGCCATGAAAGATTCATTTACGGCCGTAAGTTGCTTTCGACTTAAGAGTTACAACCGTGAATGTAAGACTTATGGTCGTAAGCATGAAAATCCCAGAATTCTTTGTTTTGACCCGAGGGAGAGTTACGACCATGACATGTATTCCCTACGGCCATAATTATGGTTCTTGTCCTCGAACTTCCCCTCTTTGACTCGGCTTAATCCATTTGTCTTCTCGGGTCGACTCAACACGAAACTTGTTCTGTTTCCCACTTAAATCAATGTTGTATCGCCGATAGCTCAACTTTTTGGTCGCCTACTTTGGATCACATCATTTCCTATATTTTCTCTCCAACATTTGCATTCGTTTCAACATCAAGAACTGTCAATGCGTTTGTGATTGCCCCTCCTACATTTGACGGACCAGCAACACTATTTATAACAGTGTCATTCAATTTTGTAATATCCATTCATGAATTCCCAGAGTTCTGACCAGTTTTCCCTTTCCAAACAACATTAGGTTCCTTCCCCTGTTTCCCAGCCTCAATGTTGGGGTTTACACCATGAGTCTTTTTGCTTTTTCATCTTGGGGTGTATTAAACTTGCAGCCTTGGTTAGAGTGGCCAAACATTTGGCAGCTTGAACAAAACTTGGGCTCATACTCATAAAGAATCTGTTGTCCAAAACAACACCATTAGGCAAAGTTATATTCACCTTTCGCACCAATTCCATAGAAACATCAACCTCAACTAAGATTCTAGCATATGTAATTCTCTCCTTTGTATCGTCAATTTATCCGTACATATAGGTTTCCCTACTCGAGATGCAATTTTACTTAGAATGTTTGGATTCCAACATTCTAGAGGTAAACTATGCATGTTGATCCAGATAGGCAACTTCGTGAATTCATAGTTGTCAAATCTAAAAAATCCCGGCATGATTTTTAACATAAGTTGTCTCCCAAAAACATAGTAAGGCCCCTCCTTTGATGACCTTGCCTTCAAATTTGAGGCTTTCCTTGCAAGTGGAAAATTTATCAAAAAGACTGACCTCTTTTTTTTTTTTTTTTTTGCGGCTGGAGACTAACCTACTCAGTCTTTCCATGCATTCATAATTCAATTAAATGCAGAAAGGTTCCAGATTCTCGATCTCTACATAACTACAGCAGTGTCCCTCCTGGTTTGTGGTATGGGAAAAGCCTATAAAACATGCCCATCGAAGGATAAGTCTTTGTTTAGTTTTCATTAATTTTTTCTCTTTTTTCTACAGTACTCAATCTCAACCATCCATTAAAAGTCAATTTCACAATATTTGACTTTTCAACCAAATTTCAACCATCTATTATCCTAAAAATCAATATTCATTTAAAAAAAACTCTTTTTAAACAAGTATCAAACACACTCTAAGCTTCTTAGGAGTGAGAAATGCATCAACATTGAGAAAAACTTATAGCCTCAAAAGATAAACTCGACCTTACACATGATGGATGTGAAGATGATATGTAGCCCACCCTAAAGACTGAAACGTAGCATCATAGAAGGATGATCGGGCCCTCAATCTGGAGAAGCCCAACCTCAACGCACTCTATGCCACTCAAAGCAATGGCTTCACACCTCCAAAGGTCTTATAGAAATTAAGGACTTAAGGAGTTGACACAGCCTACCAGCAATAAGTTTTCACCCTAGACGACTGACAATGGCAAGCACTGAAAATTCCATAAAAGACAATGGTCACACTCACACAAACAGAAGAGTGCAAAAACATACACGGAGATAGAAGTCGTCAACAAAAGGGAGCTTGAGTGGACTTCAGAATGTAATGAGGTATTTTAGCTCTAAAGGACACCTCTGCCAGGCTTCTCTATTGTCCAAACCAGTCAAGGAGAGGCTTTACAAATCCACCTGATTGTCACAGCATGGGCGACAAGTATGAAGTATTATACTTATTTGATTCTGAACAAATGGAGCTACAATAGTTGCCAAACTAAAGCCCTTCATAATGCAATGATATATATATATATATATATATATATATATATATATATATATATATATATATATATATATATATATATATATATATAACTCAGGTGTTCAAGTTTTGACCAACAAATACTGAGAGATATAACCTTTCCTCGTGGTTCGCTTTCCAGGTAAATCTAAATTGGGATGCAGCTATGCACACTTGGCATAGATATTCGACAACAATGTAACGCTCCAAGTTCTAAGTACCTGGAACGTCACTTCATCATCTCAAATTAACTTTGAAAAAAATGCTTTAGCGAAAAATAGATTTAATAACTGAAATCTCAATTCACATAACTTTATAAACTAGACTAAATTCACATAACTTTGTAAATTTTGTAAATAAGAGTCTATCATATTTCTCGAGTATTGAGCAAACGGAATAAAACTTTATAATTCTTTTGCACCTCGTCTAGTCCTATAAATAAATGACTAATGTTAGACTTTTGGATAAAGAAAGCTTTAAAAGTATATTTGTGTAAAATAAAAATAGAGCTTTAAGAACTTTAGGGACTAAAACGTGAAAATTGGAAAAGTTAGAGACTGTTCGTGTAAATATGAAATTTTTGGAATTAGGGACTGAATTAAAGAGGTTTTAAAATGAAAGGACTGATTCATAAGACTTAGAAATCTTTAGACTGGAACATAATCTAGGGACTGAAATAAATTATTTTAAAACTGTAGGAACCGAATTAAATTATTTTGAACTTGAGGGACTGAAATAACAACTTTTAAAACTAAGGGTTAAAGGGACAATTTATCAAAATCAATTTATAAACCAAATCATTTCCTCCCTTCTCATTTTCGTGAGAGACAGAGAGGAGAAGAGATGGCGATCGGCCATCCTTGACTAGCGGCTGCCAGGCGTCAAACGCCAGCGTTCGACCGGCGGTGATTCCGGCATCGTGTGGCGGGGACTGGGTCTATAAAGAGTGGCGGAAAGGATGAGGTTTGAGCGGATTTTTGGCGAGAAAACTGAGACTAAATCGAGGCTCGATTTAGATGATTTTCAGCTGAGAATCCATTCGAACGAATTGAGGTTCAAGGTAAGTATTTGGGCTTCTTTTGTTTCTTGATTTTCTGGTCATTTTGTGTGTTGGATGATGGGAGAAATCGAGGATGGCAGTGGTGGTTTGAAGATGGTGTTTCAGCCGTTTGGGTGATGGCGGTGATTGCTTCAACTGTGGTTTGGGTTATTTTATTTCTTGATTTTTGGGTTTGATTGTGTGAATGTGGAGATTGGGCATTGATGATATGGATTTGAGTTGGCCGTGGTGATGCAGTCAGGGTGGTTCGTGCGGTGGTGATGATTGGTTTTTGATCACGGGTGAGGCGGTGGATATGGAGTTTGGGAATTGGTTGGGAAAATGGTGGAGGTTTGGGTTAAGGTAGTGGTGGATACCGAGTGGGGTTGCAGGTGTTGGGGTTCGACTGGGAGAGATGGAGGTGGCAGGTTGTGGTGGTGTTGTGAAACAAATGTAGTAGAGTAGGAGGAGAGAAAAATTTACCAGAATGATTGTTTGGCTTGAGTGAGTTCGTGTGGGAGGAACAATGAGTATATTATCTTGGCTGTGTACTAAATTTGACAGCTTTTTGATTTGGGAAAGATTATAGGAAAAATGCAAAAATGAAATTGTTGATTGAGGGAGTTGAGGGAGAGAATTTGGGGATGCAAGAATGGTTTATGAGCTGGGGAATGATTGAAGGGATATACAAATTTGTTATGGCGTGAGAGGGGAAAGAATTATTTGAAAATTGGTAAAAATCCATAGATAGAAAGCTTGAGGTTTGGAAGACAGACTTCTGGGAAAGAAAAAAAAAACGTGTAGAATTGGTTGGACTTCAAGAACTTGGGTTTAGAGTTGAAATGGATCAAGATGTATTTGAGATTTGGGTAGGGGTGGGCGTCGAGTAGTTCGATTCGGGTATCTCAAGAACCGGAACCGAACCATACTTTTTCGGTTCTTGTAAAATGGAACCATTCGGTTCCATTGAATTACAAGAACCAAACCAAAACCAAACCATTCGGTTTTGGTTCGGTTTCGATTCTAATTCGGTTTTAAAATAATAATTATTTTTCGAGAGCCTTATCGAGAAGCATCAGATCTCGGGAAGTGAGTCAATAATCTGAAATAAACTTCTACCGAATATACTAAGATCAAGGATTTCAAAAATCCTTTCACCACAAAGAAAGTATAGGATTCTCCATGAAAGAAAGATGTTCATAAACAAAAATAGGAACGGCCTAGAAGGTTTTTCAAGCATGACAATATAGTAAACTTGTGGGATGAATCATGAGTTTTAAATGCATTATTATTAATTATTTTATATTTGTATTTAAATATTTAATTAACTCCATCGTGTTTATTTACAACTTCGCTTATTAATAAGTTAGTGTCATTCGATTTTTATTTACTAAGAATTTCAGTCCAAGTGTGAAGTTAAAGTTTACAATGAGGTAGAGACGTAACAAATTTCATAAAAAGAAATTAATCATTTTCACTTTACCCAAAAAAATACAAATTCTTTTGATTTTTAGTTTTAGAACAACCAATTAAGATCATAAAAAAAAAAAGCAAGGATCAAAGATCGGTTCCAAGTTCGATTTTTCGGTTCTAAAGGCGGAACCGAGAACCGAACCGAAAATTAATCGGTTCTCGGTTCCAAAACCGATTTCCTATTTTATTTTTTTAAAACCATACGGATCCGATTTTTTCGGTTCGGTCATAACGGTTCCGATTTTTTTGCCCACCCCTAGATTTGGGCTTAAAAGTTTGGGTTGGATCGAAATAGTTTGGATCTAAAATAAATTTAAAATTTTGGATTTAAAAATAATTTAATGCTTGGACTCAAAATAGTTCGAATTTGGATTTAAGATAATTAAAACTTGGACAAAATTTAAATTGTGATCTTGGAAACACTTTTGATAAAATTTTGGAATTTGACTAAGATAAATTTAATTTCACTTAAAATAGCTAGACGAAAATGTGTTTAAAAATAAATGGGAAAAGTCGTAGCGACACATTTTAAATAATATTTAAATAAGTCACGAAAATTTCTCGTTCGCTACAAATTCTCCTCATGTCAACCCCCATCTACGTCGTGTCTTGAGGAAGGACAGGGTGCACCGTGACCATGTCTCCGTGTAAACACTTACCTTTTAACATTTAAATTTCATCTTTCAAGAGGCAAAATTCGAACATCATATCATATAATTTCAACTCCTCTTGCTTTACCGATGCAACATGTCCGTGGAGGCAAAAGAGATTATAAAGCTAGAGATATTTGAATATGGAAAAATTGGATCAAGGCAAAGTTAAAAACGTTGTCCTCTGAAAAATTCATATATCTTCATTCGAATGGCAACTTCCGAGCAAAAAGAAATGTCACAAAACTTCATTTTTATTCCTTCTACAAATCCTAAACACCCAAGAAATCCCCAAGAAATGAGACAAAACCTGCCAAAATTTCAAAAGGAAAATTGACAGCCGGCTTCAAAAATAATATATATTTTTTAAGTCAACTTATTCAATATATTTCAATCGTGGAATGCAACTTGTTCACAACACCCACAATTTTTTATCAATACTTAGACATAAGGTCTATTATATTAGACTGATGCATCACATGGTCTAGGAAATATTTCAATTTTCAATCCGAATAGAAACTAGAAAGGCATATATGTATCTGACATAGGGCTTCAAAAAGATGAAGGTGACTTTACGATATTAGCCTCGCATGGTCTAGGAAATATTTCAATTTTCAATCCGAATAGAAACTAGAGAGGCATATATGTATCTGACATAGGGCTTCAAAAAGATGAAGGTGACTTTTCGACATCTTTTCAAATATGTTATCGCAAGATGTCAGGATAGAATTGTATATATGAATAGTGCTACACATACTCACCCGATTACACACCTGATTACTTCCCCTCTCACATGGGTGCGATCCCACACACGTGGACTCCATGCTCATGTGAGAGAAGAAGTAATCCAATGTATAATTGTTGGTTTGAAATTGCAAGTGCACGATATCGTAAACAAGTAATAAAGTGAAATTTTGAGTTCAGGTTGTCGATCCCACGAGAACTATTTATTCATTATAAATTTACTTCAATTCTATAATTCCTAGACTAAAATAAAAATTAACTAATGAAATAAATTGCAAACAATCCTAAAACGACAAATAATTGAAAATAAACGACATAAACAATGCAATTAAAATGAAAATAGAAAATTAAACTAAAACGACTAACGAAAGCAAAATAAAATGGTGGGTTTTCGAACAATTGAATGAATATCGGGACTAACGATTTCAAAATAATGTTCTAACTTAATTTCTCATGTCAAGTTGTTTTCTAAAATTGTATTTGATCGAATTCACGCTTGTATTTAATTTACCTCTCTCGAGTTCAAATTATGCCTATTTAACTAAGTCAACCATATATCTCTACAGCGGATTAGAGTTCTCCTTAGCTAAATGCATTTAATTTCCTAGGAATTCATAATTGACCACATGCAACCACAAATTCATATCTCTATCTTTTTGTTGAAATTGCCGGATTTTATTACGTGATCTAATTGTTAACTCACCTCTCGGATTATGAAAACAATCATTTAATCATGAATTGGTGATCAAACAACTCAAGCATTAAACTCAATAATAAAATCAATACATGAAAATAAAGTGTCAACTTGAGAATCAAAATCAAACTAAAAGCATTAAATATATATCGTCAATCCTGATTATTAAATTAGCTATTCATGTTCTTGGAATTAAAAACAGTAAATAATGTAAACAAAATTCGGAGTTTGTAGAATTTCACCATCAAGAATAACATCAGCCGTCTTCTTCAATTGCAACCAGCCGAGTCCTCAACCAAACCGCTGCACCGTTGGTTTAATTCCACCGCATGCACTTCCAATTAAATCTACCAATGTCTCCAAAGTTGCTGCCTTTTTTCCACTATGGATGCTTTTTAATTCCCCAGCCAAGTCTTTTATTTCACCAGCAATCAATTCCTTCCGGCCGTGGATCTATCTCTCTGCCTTGACTTTCTTCCTCACCAATTTGTTTTCTTCGTGTTTGTTCCAAACCAGCTATGTTCTTGACAAATAGTCCACTTTTTCCTCTGCCCAATAATGTTGCTGCCAACCTTCTTTTAATTGACGTTAACCAACCAATTGATATCTCTAAAATTGAATATCACAGTTACACGGCTGCCAGTTAGTGTATATAAGATTATATCTCTCAACCCCAAGCAGCCCCCACAGTCTCTCTCTCGGCTCTCTATTCTCACGGTTGCACCCCCTTCCCCCGGCTCTCCAGCAAATATGTATATATAAATATACACACAATCCAACCCTAAGGTCCAAGTAAAATTTCTTTTAAGCCTCTTAATTCTTTCAAATTTGATAAGTTGGTCCCCTTGAGTCTTCAATTGTTCAATTAAGTCCTTGAGTTTGAAAACGTCTTCAATTAGCTCCACTTTTCATCCAATTATTATGTATTTGCTTCAACTTCTCATTTTTCTTGATTTTGAGATAAAAATCTGAAATAATAAAAAATAATAACAACTAAGTAAAATTTATTCAAGAAAAACATTATAATATCTTAATTTCAACAGATAAATAAATATATAAAATACATTTATCAATAACCAAGTGAGTACATTTAATATAATCCTTTTATATATATATATATATATTTCATTTTTTCATCGTTATTTGTACACCATCTATTCTTTTAAAGTTCTGACTGTGTACATATTATAACTGCTTCCGAAGCCCTGATAGCGATGAAAGTTTTTACGAATATTTTTCACACATACACTAAGTTTGCATCTTCTCAAAGTGAAGCTACAATTTTCGACAAAAAGCAACGAGTGACTTGCCCTATTAAGAGCTCTTGGGACGAGTCAAGTCCAAATTTAAGTTAATCAACTCATTTGGTGAGCCAAAGTGAACTCATGGTACGAGTCAAGTCCAAATATAAGTAAATCAACTCATTTGGTGAGTCGAACAGCTCAACTTTAATAATAACCATACTTGCAATGCTCTCGCGCCAAATTCATCTTCGGTGGGTCACCCCAACCAATTTCAATGCTTTTGGCGTTGCAAACAAGCAAAGCATCATCATTTACACCGCCACAATATCAAGATACCATGTGACAAAAGCAAAAGTTAGAAATCATCAAAATCACGCATCTATTTTAAAATTTATAGCCGTAGGAACTCGTAATAATATTTTAGTATTTACATTGTGAATTGACTAAACATCAGATGACTCAACAACAATAAGGAAGAATTTTATACAGATTTCCCTCAATTTAATATCAAAATTAACCCCAAAATACTTAAATTACCTAAAGACCCCTTTCATCTCTATACTTACACCATTAGGGAACCCTAAAGACTCGGTAGAATTATTTTTAGTCAATCAAACGGACTCAGATTACTTACAGATACTCCTTGCCTTACATACACTTTTTGACATGTATTTACACTAGACAAAATGATCACTGATCTCTATTACTTGCTCTCTTGATCAAACTGTTTCAAAACTCCTCTCCTCCTACTAAAATCTTCAGTTTCTGTATGTACTAGTTTTGTGATTGCTCTAGGCCAGGGCGGGGATGCTGCAGTTGCGTCTATCCCTGTCAAGGCAGTCGAAACCCTCGATCCTCACAGCTGGATTGTTGCCAAAATTTGTCCGCACGCAACCACCTTTTCGGGTGGAAGATGGAGACAGAGCCAGCTCGGATGGGAACGGGATAGGTTGTGGTGAAACCACGCTGAATTTCTCATCCCCAAAACGGGCATCTTGAATTAATGGGTTAGATACTCTGCTTGGCGGCGACCCAGAAAAAAAAGGTGGCGACGAGGCCATATGTGCAGCAGATTGTTCAGCACCATAACCACCCTGTACAAACCAAGAACTAAATTTAATCAGCTCTACTAGGCAAATAACTAAATAAATAAAATGAAACAAAAGAATCGAATAATCTGTTCCCATAGAAATTTTCAAGAAAATATTTGTCCACACAAATGAAAACAAATACTTTGTGACTTACTATCCATTTGGTAAATAAAATAATTAGTTTATAAACTTCACAATTTTAAACCACTTTTTAATCACACACTATCTCTCTCCAATTTCAACTACTAATTCTTTACCTCAAAATCATAAATAAACAGTAAACCAGTTTATAAACCACACAGCCGAACCAAAGGTCAAGACATCTCAGGACGATTTGAGCATTTTTGTAACAAAAGCAGTGTCCACAAAAATTGATATAAACTTAAACTAACACAAAATGAGTGATCCATCAAACTATCAAAAATCAGAATCAAGTAGTTATTTTTTTTTATAAAGCAGAACAAACCTTTGTATGGATGATGTCTAGCAGTTCATTTCCAGCTTTTGAATCACAAACCTCTTGTTGATGGCTATTAACAAAAAATTGCAGAAGTTAAATTTCGAGTGTAAACACAAACAGAACTTAATCAAATGATCAAAAAATAAAAAGGTTGTGAAAATTTACCTGAAATGCCATCTAACTGGAGGGTCGTTCTGCGTGGTGGTGGTGGGTAGCCAGGTGGCATGGATAGGGCCAACTCGCCGCGGTTTGGGACAAACCACCGTCTCTTTCTTGTCAACACAGATTGACATAGATCTGCTGCCGTCACACCTCATCTCTTCACAGGAAGCAAAAGCCTTCTGCTGAATAGCACACCGATTCATATTCTTCTCTTCAGATCTCTGCAAATAAACACCTGTGTATAATACGAAAAAATCAAATTATGTTCAGACAATTTCCTCTAGAAGATAAGTATTTTTGGATGTCAAGACCCGGTCAAATTGAGCGGCACATAAAAATCCCGTAAGTTGAGATTTTTGACTTGTTCCAGAAGACAAAACCATAAATATTAATTTAAATAATACGTTGCAAAAATTAATTTTTTTTGTCGATGATGAACTAGATCATGAACCAGAAAAGAGATCAGAGAAAATCTAGTGATTATACAAAATAATTCGAAATTTTGAGCTGCAGATCTATGAAAAAAAAGGTTATTATTTCAGAAATTGAAGTTGGGAAATATGCAATCGAAATTCACTCCTTCTATTTAACTTAACTGTCTTAAAACAGTTGATTGTCTAAAGATCTCCTAGCTAAATAATCAAATCAATTCACACCCAAAAATTAGCTCAATCAAAATCAAATTGGCGAGAACAGACCGCTAAAATTTCAAAAACACATGAAAAACAAAAATTACCTCTTTAAACAAAGTCGAAGCCCAAAATCAAGACAAAAACAAATCATAAACATTTTTTTCTTTCCAAAACTTTAAAAATTATAACACAAAAAGCATAAAAGTACGATAAAAAAAATAAAAAATCAGTTTGCCCAATTTATTCTGCTCAATTCCACCTACAAAAAGATGTCAAGTATATGCGCGCGCGCAGGGGAAGGAAAAAAAATAAAGGAGCTTTATTTACCTGAACAAACTGTACAGAATTGTGTCGTTGAAGTACTCCTCCAAGCAGAGGATTCAAATATCAAATAAAAAATAAAAAATAAAATAAAGAAAGAAAGAGAAAAAGAAAGAAGCAATGGGGGCACAAGAAACGGTCTGTCTAGGGCAGGAGAAGCGGACATTAATAAAGCATGGGGTAATATTTATACACGTGACGGTGATGGAAAAAAAAAAAAGTTTAAAAACAAAATTAAAGAGCAAAGGTTAATTAATTAAATAATAACTAACTAATTAGAATTATTATTGTTATTAAATCATATCATACTTCATATACTTATATAAAAAATAAGTAACTTACTAAAATCATATTTTAGAACTTTTCCCACTTAAACTGACTTTCCTAAAATAGAAGTATTGAGAATATTTTTGATAATTATAATATTATTTTGAAATCGAAAAATATGCAATATGAGTATTAAATTGAAGATCTCAACGAGAACTTTAATATCAACTCACAAATTAGAATCATCTGTAAACATGTCGTCCTTAAAATCACATCAAAGATTAAAAGTAAAAAATTTATTTGTATCTTTTACTTTTTTTCAATGTCTCTCTATTTCAAAATTATTTTACTTAAGTCCAATAATTATATTTATAATTTCTTAACTAAATTTAATTTGCTCATATATAATTAATTTTAATTCGAGTTGCTTTTCTTATCAAATTAAAATAAATAATAAATATCCAAACTTTTATGTAATTTAATTAAGTTCGAATAATTTTTACAACTTCATATTTCGATCAATTCAGGTTGTTTATTTTGTTACATTCATTTAAATATAGGACTACGCGTATTTAATTTATAATGTTAAAGTAGATATGAAATGAAATGAAATATTTTTTAACATATTTAAATATCCAATATTATATTAAGAGAGTTGTACCAATTCTAATAGTACTATTCCATTATTCGAGTAGAAATTAATTTATTTTTTATAATCTAGAAATTATATTTTTGAAAGATTAATTACGTCAATAATCATGAAAATTGAATAGTTATGCAAATGGTCGTTGATTTTTTTTTAGTAAATCATTCAAGTTCCAAACTATTACAATTGTAGTCACTTGATAAAAAATTTGGCCCCTGCTAGATTCCTGGTAACACTGTTTGGTTTATAAACAAGTTTATTTATGATTTTGAGGTAAAAAGTAGTGGTTGAAAATTGAAGAGAGAAAAATGTGTGGTTAAAAAGTGATTTGAGAAATTGTGTGATTTATAAAATGGTTTATAAACCAAAAAACGTACAGTTACCAAACACTGGATCAAAACCTCATTTTTCTAAAACTCATTTTCAACTAACATTCTATTAATAAAATAATCTACACATAACTTCAAAAAAAAAAAAAAAAAAAACCTACTTTTTAAAAACTCATTTTCTAAAACAGTTACAAACAACATTATTTGAAATAATAGGTCTCAAACAAGGGCTTAAGTACATATTCTCCAAAAAAATCGCTATTAAAAAGCTCATTTTGTATATAATGAGGTCTTAAATACAGACTAAATATGTTCATAAGAGAAAAACGAAATACATAAGGGGAGAGCACGAACATGTATTGACCCATTTTCAGCCAAATATATTTCCTAAAATGGTAAGTAGTATAAATTCAGATTTAAAATAATCCAGTTAAATGCAAATTTTTAAATAACTGTTTTTTCCAAGTCTTTAATACTCTGTTTGTTAAAAGTTTTTTGTTTAAAAACATGTTTTTTTATGTTTTCTAGGTAAAATGTGTGGTTGAAAAATGGAGAGAGAAAATGTTTGTGGTTAAAAAATGATTTGGGAAATTGTGTAGGAAAAAACATGTTTAAAAACATGTTTTGCCAAACAGAGGCTAAGTTTCTTGGTTTGTCTTCCCCTCTTAAAAATCAATTACAATTTTTTTTTAAATTCATAAAAAAATTGTATAAAAAATTGTCAATATCGCATAAATATTTTTTTACATATTACAAATTATGTTTAAGTGTAATTTTATTTTCTCATTTTAAGCTTTAAATCAATTTAAATTACAATATTTAAAGATATTTCCTGAAACGGTAAACATACTAACGGTGAAAAAATGATTAATGTATGTGTAATTTGTACATTTTTTATGATTAATTAATTGTCTTCCTGCGTTTCTTATTTTTAATTAAATATTTATTTCTTATCTTAACATATAAATTCAATATATATGAGTAACAAATGATCGTATATCGTACGAATGTAACACAACTGAAAGATAAAAGTTAGTATATTACAAAGAAACATTTGAGATTGTTTTGTTTCCCAAAAGATTGTAAAAGTTTTGGAATCATATGGGATTTGTAAAAGTTTTGGAATCATATGGGGTTTTTGGATCCTTAGACCCTGTTTGGTAATGTGAAAAGTTTTGATTTTGTGATTTTTTTTATATTTTTTTATGGATGTGTGGTTTAGAAATGTTTGAAAAGTCAAAAATGATGGACTTTACTAAGAATGAATACTTGAGATTGATTTTGAAAAGTTGTGATAATTTTTTTACATTAGCATAGCGTAGTAAATTAGAAAATCAAGAACAATGACTACTTCTTAGAGCAACTTCAGTCATGAACTCATGGTGTATATTACACCCAATTACTCATTTACATCTCCAAAATCATCGAATTCATCTTCAATGAGGGGTGTAAAGTTGACGTAAATTAGGATACCGGTACAAAAATATAAATTTAGATGCACATTTACATCCAAATTTACAACTCACATGGCCCAATTTTTAGGCACTATTTAGCGCAATTGACAGAATTTATACACAATATATGTGGATAAATCAAGTGTGCTAGTTGGGACCTTTTTTTTTAATTAATTTTTTGACTTTTTTATTTTTTAAGGCAAAATATATAGTTAAAAATTGAAAAAAAAAATATGTATGATTAAAAAGTGGTATGAAAAATTGTGTTATGGAAAATTGTGCAAAAAAAAAAACCCTTCTCTAGCCGAACACACTATAAGTGACATTTTTTAGGTATCACCTCGACATCAACCAATGCTACATGTCATTCAAAAATGTCAAAAAAATGTACTTTTAAAATTACTCTTTCAAATCACTAATTTACTTCGAAAATAACAAAAATTCATTCATAATAATTTTCAAGTCATCAAACGGAGTTTAAGTGACAAGTGACCGTGGAGTTAGAATTGGCAACAGTAAACTTCACAAATACAGAATTTAGATCATTTTTGGCCGTGTTCGACTATCAATTATAATACAAATTATAATTATAATGAGCATAATTTTTATATCACTTTTTAATCACAAATAATTTTTTTCACTAATTTTTAACCATACATCTTATCTAAATACCTAAATAATATACATTATAATTTAAGTTTTAGTGTGTGTTCAATAAAATGGTTTTTAAACTATTTATAATCACTCTAATTTTCATTACAACTTTTTAACCACACATCTATTATTTCTTCAATTTTAACCCTGCATCTACATCGAGATCCTTGGAAAAAAAATCGAAAAAACCTTTTTTTAGACTCCGAACAGAGGCTTATTTATTTTAGTCGGAGCCATAAACTTGACAATGAACTAGGAACAATTCTGGATCTCTTTTCGGTAAAGTGTGTTTTTTTTTTATTTTTTATAATCGCTTCAATTTTTAATATAATTTTTTAATTACACATCTTTTTTCTCTCTAATTTTTAACCTTAGATTTACCTCGAATTTCGTGAAAAACTCAAAAAAACTGATTTTAATCCTTCTGAACAGAGGCAGTTGATTTGTTGAACTGTGATTCGACAGGTGAATAAAAAAAAAATGTTTAGTCAAGGAGAAAAATGACAGTCTGCAATGAACCCTTCAAATACGGAGTCTTGAAGTTTTACCGGGGCTGATTGGCTAAAAAATGTTGCTTCTACTGTTGTACATAATAATAAAATTGTTTAGACTCCGTCTTGCAATAATTACAATTTATAAACAATATAATTTTTTAAATTATTTTTTAATCACTCATATTTTCTTTCTTCAATTTTCAACCATTAATTTACCTAAAAAACACTAAAAATTCAAAAAATAAATGGCGACTCAAGCCGCCGAACACTCCGTAGAAATATTGGGAATGATGATTTAAAAAATGACGTGGCCTTGTTTGATATTGATAAAAATTAATTTTTATTATATTTTGATAAGAACTAATTAAATGTGTGGTTGAAAAGTTATGAGATCTATAAAAATTGTGGTTAAAAATAATTGTTAACTTTGAGTTAAATTAAAATTTAAAATAGTGCAGCTACCAAACAAGAGCATGATGATGTTTGTAAAAAAAATAAAAAAAATAAAATAAAAATTGCTAACTTGGTTGTTAAAGTGTGTGTATGTGTAGCAAGGGATGTTGGGAATGTTGTGTTCGGGGTACACAATTATAATTGAAGTAGAAATGAGAGAAATGAAGAAATAATAATTTAAAGTAGACACATTGATTTTAACGTGGAAAATCCCCAAATAATTTTGAAGTAAAAATCACGGGCAGTGATAGAAGGATTCCACTATAATAGTAAAAATTACAACCTTCTCTCTAAATTCGAAGAGATAACAATGACTAATTTCTCTTGTGATAGAAGAAACACAAGTAGGAAACCACACAAAATTATTCCCCCGTCTCTCTACTTTCTAATTTTCTCTCCACTATAAATTTCACTTCAATTCCCTCAAACTTTCTTTTTGAACTAGAGAAATTATGGGACTTAAAAATCATACAACAAATGAATGGAATGACACATATATATAGGCTTCAATTGATAGTCCAAACCTCCATTGTCTTGGATGAAACCAAATTCAATTTGAATTTTGCTTTTGATTTGTTGGACCATGCATGCACTTTGAATTTTCAAAGGCAAAATCCAAATTGAATTCTTCTTAATTTTGCAAAAAGGCTTTATCATCATTTTATTTTTTTTTAACAAGGGATCCATCGTTGCCTATCCCGCATTATCCTTTGATTCAAAATAGAATGGGAATTTTCTTGTTAGTGGAGAACATGACCTATGCCTTGAACACATCTCAATCTTATTTCTAAAATACCATCTACATTGCTTATATCGTTCATGGGCCATGTGACAACTAAACATTGTATAATCTTGAGGTGCCCCCATAGCGAATTGTCACGTGGTCGGTCACCATCATAAACGGTGCTCACCGAAGGCATTATAAATTTTTCATTTTAGCCCTTGTTTGATATTTTTTAAATCTTTATCTTTTTTCTATAGTATTTAATCAGAATCATTCATTAAAAGTTAAGCTCACCATATTTGATTTTTCAACAAAATCTCAATCGTTCCTTCTTTTAAAAATTATCATTCATTTAAAAAAAAAAATTAAACAATATCAAACACATTTAATATATATTAAATACATGATAGAAAGATAAAAATATTAAAATCTCTGTGGTGCCAGAATGTCATTTGAAAGTCTCATCTTAAAATGATAATTTTATTAATTTAGAAATTAAAATAATTACAATGATTATTGTTTTGCATATTTAGTCCTTATTTTTTCTCCCATTAAATGTGAAATAAGAGGTTTGAATAATAATTTTTGTAGAATGTGGAGTTGGAAGGTATGAAAAAATAGGTTTACATACAAAATATTTTATTATAAAAATACATGTTAAAAAATAAATTTTTAAAAAAAAAGTTCAATTTAATGGGAGGCAAACAGATGCATAAAGTTCAATCGTGGAGCTTTGCCAGAAGGAAACCAAACAATTAGGTCCCGTTCTCTTTGCTGTTTTCAGTCCGTTTTGAGTTTTCGATTTTCGAAAATATCGAGAATGCGTTCACTTTTGCTCATTTTCAGAAATGCGTTTTCCAAAACACAAAAAAATAAATAAATAAATAAATAAAATAAAAAAACTCAAAAGGAGTTTATTGCGTTTTGAATATTTTGTGTTAAAAAATCCTAAATGCCAAAACGCGCATTTTGGACTTTTTTTTTGTGATTTTTTTTTTTTAATGTGAGACACTACCCTCACTTGAAGTTCTTATATTATTTTGTCATTATATATAGATCCATGTTAAGATTTTTATTTTTATTTTTTTTGTAAATGTGAGACACTTCATTCACTTGAAGTTCTTATATTATTTTGCCATTATATATAGATGCATGTTATGATTTATTTTTTTTATTTTTTGTAATTTTTTTATTTTTTGGTAAATGTGAGATACTCCCTTCACTTGAAATTCTTATGTTATTTTGTCATTATATATAGATCCATGTTAAGAATTTTTTTATATTTTTTTTTTGTAAATGTGAGACGCTTCCTTTACTTGAAGTTCTTATATTATTTTGCATTATATATAGATCCATGTTAAAAAAAATTTGGTATATGTTGGATTTTTGTTTAGCTGAAACAATAATAATGATGACTTTATTGACATAGAGAACTAACTGATTTATTGACATTAAAATTAATGTAATTCAACAAATCAACCATTTTTTATATATAAAATATCACTAAATAAAAATATCAGAAAATTACAAAGTAAACGCATTTTTCAGTTTTCTATTTTGGAAAACAGTTTTCCAAAATCACAAAGAGAACATGTTTTAAGCAATCCCAAAACAAACAACCAAAATCTAAAATTCAAAACTCAAAATTCAAAATCGAAACACAAAGAGAACGACCCCTAAGCCTTTGTTTGGAAGAAAAAAGAAAAAAAATATTTATAAATAATTAAATAATTTGTAAAGAAGTAAATATGTAGTTAAAAAGTTGTTTAAAATATTTGCAAAAACATATTCTTATAAATAAGTTACCAAATAACTGTCATCATTTTACGCACCTAGTTTCCTGTCCAAATTAACTTTCCAAATCGGGAAAATTTCTTGCCAAAAACAAGCAAAAAGTAAAAAGAAAAAGACATTAAATGTTTTGAGCATGTACAAACATTTATTTTCAATTAAAAAAAGAAGAAATGTCTTGAGAAACGTGCAATTTTTATCAATTTCTTATATATAATCAATACATTAAAATTAAACTTAATTAAAAATTAAAATACATAAAAAATGAAATTAAAAAAATTAGTACAAAAATTTAAATAAGCGCCAAATTTTAAGACGCGTGGTATTATTTCTTTTTTTTTTATTTTGATTAGTTTTGTCTTTTTTAAAATTTCGAATTCGATATTATTTTGTAATAAAATATTATTTGTAGTATATCTTTTATTTAATATGATTGTATAATAATCAACATATTTTTATAAACTTTAAATCATTATCATTTATAAAAATTTCATACATCGTACAAGAGAAATGTAAGTAGATAGTAAAAAGTAAACTGTTTGATTTATAAATTGATTTATTTATGATTTTGAGATAAAAAATAGTAGTTAAAAATTAAAAAGAAAAAAGTATGTAATTAAAAAATAATTTAAAAAATTATGTAATTTATAAATTGATTTATAAATCAAGAAAAATACATTTATCAAAGACCGGCTTAAAAAATGGGAAATGAATCGAGTATTGTTTTACGCGCCCACCCCCAACCAATTTTTTATTGTTTATTTGAAGAAAATATCGTTAAAAATATCAACGGAGACCCAATTCCAACCTTCAAGTTGCAGAGGGTACAGTAGTTTCGTAGTCCCACCCAATAGGACATCGACACGAATTACATCTACTTGCGTGCTGGCAGACTAACCAAATGGCGTTCTAGAGTCTAGGGCGTACTTTGATTTTTGTCCTACCAAGTTAAATTTACTATTTGGTACTTATTGTTTAAAACTTTCTTTTTAAATTCATTAGTGATACGTTCGTACGATGCACTATTATTTATTATTCACATATATCAAATTTATATGTTAACATATGAAATGAATATTTAATTAAAAATAAGAAATGAAGAAATAAAATTAATTAAAAAAAAGTACAATTACACATACTTTAATTTTTACAGGTCGTATGTTTACCGTTCCTGAAAATTTACGCTTAGACTTTTATTAAAATGAAAATGAAAAGAAAAATAGATCGATGAACGTTCTATTTTATTCTCTTTCATTTTATATTTTTAAAGAAAAAATATTTATGTAATACTAACAATTTTGTTTTTTTTTTTTTACGAATTTAAAAAAATTATAATTGATTTTCATATGTTACTATATGAAATGAATATTTAATTAAGAATGCGAAATGAAAGAAGACAATTAATTACAAAAAACGTATATTTACACATACCTTAAATTTTTTTCAACGGTTTGTATGTTTACTTTCTAGGAAATTTATTTAAACATTGTAATTTAAATTGACTTAAAACTTAAAGTGAGAAAACAAAATTATATTTAAATAGAATTTGTAATAAGTGAAAAAATTGATATATCTATTATATACGCTCAGAATTTTATTAAAATGAAAAGGAAAGAAAAATTAGATCGATGAACGCTCTTATTTTATTCTCTTTCATTTTCTATTTTCGAAGAAAAAATATTTACGTAATAATTAATAAAAATTTAAAGAGAAAAATGCCATAAAAATAGAAAAAATAAAAAAAGAGTAATTTGGTTTATAAACTGGTTTATTTATGATTTTGAGTAAAAAATAGTTGTTGAAAATTAAAGAGAGAAAATGTGTGGTTAAAAAGTAGTTTAAAAAATTATGTAGTGCATAAACTGGTTTATAAATCAATTTGTTTTATTTACCGAGCGGATGCTAAACGAAATGCGGTGATAATACAATTTTCCATAATTTTTTTCTATCCAAATCCATGTTGAAAAATTAGAGAGAAAAATGTGTTTGTTTAAAAAGTGGTTTGAAAAATTATATAATTTATAAACTGATTTATAAACCAATTAATTTTATTTACCAAACGGATGCTTAATGCGGCGTTAATACAATATTCCACAATTTTTTTCTACCCAAATCCATTTTGAATGGTAAAAAAATCCAATATATATATATAATAATCAAGTAGACGAAAATAGTACAAAAAATGATACAATCTTCAAAATCACAATTGATTACCATAAAAATAATAAATGTCATTAATTTACAACATGTGTTTACACTAAACTACTTACTCACAACATGCGTTCACACCAAACCACTTCCTTTCTTTTATATATACTAGTGTTACACCCGTACAATGCACGATTATTTGTTACTCATATATATTAAATTTATATGTTAACATATGAAATAAATATTTAATTAAAAATGAGAAACGGAGGAATTACTAAAAAGGTACATTACATACACCTTAAATTTTTATATTTTTTTATTTTTTTCACGGTTTGTATGTTTATCGTTACATGAATTTCTTTAAATATTGTAATTTGAATTGATTTAAAATTTAAAATGTAAAATAAAAATTACATTTAAATAGAATTCGTGATAAGTAAAAAAAAATAGATATATCTGTGATATACACTCGTAATTTTATTAAAATGAAAAAGAAAAAGAAAAAGAAAATAAATTGATGAACGCTCTTATTACATAATACTTTATATCACTTACCTAAACGGAATTGATTTTTCAAGAATCAATTTTCTGAATCATCATTCTCAATTACACATTATTTAAAAAATTATTTTTATAATTTTCATACTGCTTTTTAACTATACAGTCTAAAAAATCACTTTTTCACAAAAACAATTCTAAAAAATGAAAACAAATATTTAAATTCCGTATAAATCGGTCTACAATGTGAAACCATCATCAATGACGAAATTTTAAAAAAATAAAAAATTATAGATACGAACTATCAAAATATTCAAAAATTATTCTATAATTTCCAATACGACATGACTTTTCATTTTTCACCTAACAGTCAAAGTGTTATGTTACTAAAAAAAACTATTTTTACATGTTTTAAATAAACGTATTTAACCACGCCCTATTTTGAAATATAATAAGTTTGCTAACATGCCTTTATTTTTATTTTAATAACAATTCGTTAAACTAATTGTTAAAGTCAATAATATGTATTTTGCATATTTTTATTATTTAAATGTATAGTATTAAACATAAATAAATCAACAAAATGAATAAATAAATAAATAAAACAAACAAAATAAATAAACAAACAAAATAAGTAAATAAATAAATAAATGAACAAAATGAGTAATATGGATGTCAACTCGAATTGAAATTAATTATTTTTGACCAAATTAAATTTAGTTAAGAAATTATAAATATCATTAGTAAATAAATTTTGAAATTGTGCGTCATTTGGAAAAAGTATAGTGTACAAAATAAAATTTTACATTTGACGTGATTTTATGGGAGACATGTTTATAATTGACTCTCACTCGTGAGTTCGTATTAAAATTCTTGTTGAGATCTTTGATTTGATACCCAAATTACATATTTTTTATTTCAAAATAATAGTATAATTATTAAAAGTATTTTTGTTCATTGAAATACTTCCATTTTAGAAAATACAATTTATGCTAGAAAAGTTCTAAAACTTGTTTTTGAGAAGTGCTCTCCCTTTAAATATAGCCAGTATTTTACTCATGCGATGAACGAAAGTTGTTATCCATAATATCGATTTCAATAAGTATTCTTATAATTTTAATACTTATACATAATCAACATATGTATAAAAAATAATTTTCTATTACAATAATTATTAGAATTTTAAAAATAACATAACTAATTTAAATTATTAAAAACTTCTTTAAATAATAAACGTCAATTTATATATTTAAATAAAAAATGTCTATTGATTTCAATAATTTTTATTAATTTCATTAAAAATGCAAATTTAATAGTTTTTTTTAATTGTATATATCATGTTTTATGTAATATTATGTGTACAAATATTGATGAATTTGAAATGAATTAATATATTTCTCATAACTTCTACAGTTGATTCTCGTGTGTGTGTGTGTGTGTGTATATATATATATTTGAATTTAACCAATAAAACTTCATTTACTAAAATAAGTAGTCAAAATAATAATTAAAAAATATCGCAATTATCATGATACGACAATCGAGTAAAGTTGGAGATCAAGAAATTATATAGAAAATCTTATACCCTATAACCTTTTAAAATTTATTAAAATTAAGAATTATTAAAAAAATATTAATCATTCTACTGATATTATTAATTAAAAAGAAATCAAAGTATTAATTATTCAATATCAGTCTTCGTTCAATAACTATTTCTATAAATTATTTACAATTATCGCATTTTTTAACCACATATATATTTCAGAAAATAGGATTTTTAATATTAAAGATAACAAATGATTTGACCATTAATAATTAATACATAATTCTTATATTGATGGCTACACAAAATTTATAATATTAAGAACAACAAATAAATAAATAAATAATCTTTAAATAATAATTTTAATACTGATAACTAAAATATTAATTGAAGTCATTAAGTATTAGTGTTAATAATAAAATTAAAATTGATTAAAAAAATATCAACCATTATTTAGTGTGTGTATATATATATATATATATAAAAGACAATAAATGTGTCCACACTAATCCAAATTTTGCATTCACACTAAACCATTTTTTGTTCACATTCGCCAGACTTTCCTCCCTTTATATATAGTATAGATATATAAAGAATTTCAAAAAATTTATATAATTTCTCAAATTACTTTTCAATCATATATATACTGAGCAAGCTCCCTCGCTCCTAATACTAGGACAAGGCTCGCTTATGGCTCGCGATACTATCATTTCGAAATGCCCCCTTCAACAGCTATTTCACATTTCAAAAAGAAAAGTTGGCTTGATGAGCACAGATGAAAAGCTAGTACACCATAAAGAATAGGCTTTTGGCTAAAAAGAATGGTAGCATTGCCTCAAAATGAGACGACTCTTTCTTGAACTATATCATAAATAGATCAGTAGGAGTGTGATTGAAAGTTGGCTCCTGACTCGAGGGGAGAAGGAATATTATATCAATTTTTTTTCTTCAATTTTTAACCATACATTTTACCTTTAAAAAAATCAAAAATATTAAATAAACAAAAAAAAAAATTCTGCAACGCAGCAGCCGAATGCATCGTTAAATTTCTAACTTTATTCTTTTTTTTTTTTTTTTTTTTACACAGATGTAACAAATATATCAAGGGGTAAACTTTTTACAATTTTTGGTAGGGGAGACAGGGAGGGGGAATGGAGCAAAGGATTAAAAAATTTGATCTACGGTCATGTTTAACTTTTTATTTACTATTATATTTTTATTTTTCAAATACAATTTAGTAAAAATAAATAAAAAATAAAGATATTCAATTTGGGTTCAACGGAAGATGTTCCCCGTCCCTATCTCGTTTTACTATTTGAGATGGGGCAAAGGGTAAGAAAGGTGAATGCTACTTCCCCGTTGCTAGATGGTATATAATAATATTAATGTCCAATATTTATTTTTGACCACGCGTGATCTCTACTTGAGATAATATTTTGGAAGAGACTCTCGATCAAAGAAGTCTGGCCAGATAAAAGGAATCACAACAATAATATGTAATTAGAACTTGGGTGAAAATGAAAACGCATTAATAAATTGAATTTCTAAGAATTTATTTTCTTGAGAATTAAAAGTTTGATGCATTTCATTGACGCCATCGTTTGATAATGGTACCATTTTTGATTTATAAATCATTTTATAAATTACACAATTTCTCAAACCACTTTTTAATCACACATTTTTCTCTCTTCAATTTTCAACTATTACTTTTTACCTCAAAATCATAAATAAACTATTTTATAAACCAAACAGTATTATCAAACAGATACATTTTTTTAAGTGTAAAAAGTAGAATATTTCTTAGCCTCTGTTCGGATCTATCAAACTAATTATAAACTAGTTTATTTCTGATATCGAGGTAAGATGTGTTGTTAAAAATTAGAGAGAGAAAATATACGTGATTAAAAATGGTTTGAAAAATTATGTCGATTATAAACTAGTTTATCAACACTTTACCGAATGGAGGCTTATGTTTTTTTATTTGATTGACATTTTTTTTCATTACAAATAAAAAAAAAGTTTAGCTATTTTAAGTAAAAAAAAATTAATTTTTCACACATTTGTACTTGATGATGATGATGATGAGGACGATGATGATGATTTCTACAAAAAAAAAAAAAGTCAATCATCGATCCCTGATTTTCCCCCAAAAATCCATTCTTCATCCTATTTCATAGAACTTTCTTTTGGTTCGAAATATCATTTTTTTTTTTTAGAAAACTTGCAGGATTTTTACTTGGGCAAATACCCTCACTGTCTCTCTAACGCACCCAGGGAACTCAAATCTCGACCTCCATAGGTTAGTATTGAGCTTATTACCTCGTTTTATCAAAGAAAAAAAAATCAAAATTTATCTATTTATGTCTACGTATATCTGTTATAGCAGCCTGCAAAAAAATTTTCTCATTCAAATTTCGATTTTGCAGTTTGTTGGGTCTATGCGGTGCTATTTGTGAATAGAATTATAAAAATAAAGGACGTAAAAATTAGTGGGCGATGAAATTTGCACATTATTTGCACAAAAATGTCTCTAGGCTGTAGTAATTGAATGATAGATGTTGCAATGGGCGAGGGCAGAGTAGTTATGTCTCATTAATGGAGTTGGAAACTCGAATTCTTGGGAATAAGAAGATTTTAGTGTCAATGTCTTTTAAACAAGAGGATTATTAGGTGGTGATATATAATTAAAGCTGAGGGTTTATGATTAAAAACAAAAATTAAATGCTGGGCTTTGGAAAGGACCCTCTAGCAATGTATTGCTGCTGCTATTTATTTATTATTTATTTTTTTTTTTGGGTATAACAGACACAAACATCTCCCTTTCAGTATACACATCTCCATCTCAGCAAAATGTCGTCATCCAGTGCAGCAAATAATGCCCAACCAGGTAGAATTTGTAAATGTGGATCATACACGACAATGTACACTTCCCCCACGAAACTTAATCCAAATCGGATGTTTTGAAAATGTCAAAGTTCGAAGGTATATTATGTACATTAACTCCCTTTTAGTTGTTTATATGTTCGAGCCCTCTTACATTTTCCATTTATATAGTGTCGAGATTTCATTTCAGATGACGAGATTAAATTAGGATCAGGGAATCAAGGAGACATATTGCAACAGCTTCAATGTCAATTATCGGAGGTGAATCACAACATTAACATATTCCTTGGAAGGTAGGCCGAGATAGATGCGAAAATATGTTCCATTCATCGTGATCTTTGTGGCCGTTGTAGCTGTTGTAGTATCCTGTAGGTTTTGAAATATTTTGACATTTGTTTATGTATGCACAGCCAAGTTTTTTCGAACAAATTTAATCTTACACATTAAAATAAATCTGCAAAAACATTAAAATAAGGTCCTCTAATAGAAGTCGGCATCTTGAAAACCGTAGAATGCACCGTAGTCACTGCTAGCAACGATTATATACATATCATCATGTACACTATCATGTGCCCATTCTGGTTGGTATGGCTCATCCACGAGATTGGATTTAATAAAAAAATAAAACATAAATATATGTCAAATACATAATAATAATAATAATAATAATAATAATAATAATAATAATAATAATAATAATAAAAAAAAAAAAGTAACCAAGATGTTTCCTTAAATTGTTGTCCACTTTTAGGAATTGTAGCAACATTCATTTGAGAAACAAGCACATTATCATCACCCTTCATGACCTAAAATAAGATAACATCAAAAATAAAAACATCGACACAAACATGAGATTCATTATAATTTGGCAATAACTAATAATGTTAACTACATGTTAATTAGCCATGATGATTTAAAATGGATAAATAAACTAACACCATCTGCATTATCTAAATGTGGCCAACTAATACCATTTCCATTAATCACATTGGTAATTGAAAGATTCAACCCTATAATAAATACTAATCTCCAGACTACAATCTATTTTGGGAAAATTAATATTTAAAATAGCATATGAATATTGGTACACCGTACACCCAAGCTGAAAATTTTACCATCTAAAATAGAAATCACCATTGGTAAAGAAATTTATGTTAATATTTGATTTCACAAGTTCAGTTCATTATCACATATAAAATCAAAGAATAGCTAACCAAACAACCGTAATGAAAGCATGAAATAAAAAAATAAATAATTCTAAAATTTATATTTGGTGTTATTCCTTTGCCTTAGATTTTTATTTGTATTTTTTTTTTTTTTTTTTGGAGACTCGTTCACTGAGTTCGTTAGAGAGAAAGTGAGGGTTTTGAAAAAAAATTTAGAGAGAGAGTTGTGTTGAACACACAAAAGAGAGAAGGAGATAATTGCTGTTAAGGAGAGAGAAATTAGTTTGGTTCCTTTTTTTTATACTTTTGACACTTTTTTGGAAAGTCTCTCTCTCTCTCACGTGGCCCACTGTCCACGTCACCGTCACTCGTATTAAGAAATGAGCTTGGTGCTCAGGTGATCAGTCTTGTTTTCCATATAAACCTTTTTCACGATTTAAGTTACTATTTTGTTAGCTACTTTTTGAGGATTCACTTTTCCTTTGCTTATTGCTTGTTCAGTGAGACCTTCCTAAAAAATCATCAAGCTGATTGAAAATGGTATTTACCTTCTAACCTTAATAAGTAAAATATATATATATATATATTAAGAACAACATTGTCAAGAAACTAGAGTTGAAGCAGTGAGAAACGGGATAAATTTGGAGGCAGTAGCTACAATTTTTCCAAATCCAAATTATTATAAAATTTTAGGCATTTGACTATAAATAAAAATCACTTTTTTTAAGAGAAGGATAGAAGAAAAAAAATGGTTACACTTAAATCAAATCTTAAAGGAATGCTTTACATTAGTAGATCAAATATTTATTTTGTGTTGATTATTATTTATTTTGGTTCATTTTTGTGTTTTAGGCTTTATCCCAGAACGTGAGCTAACGTTGATGGAAAATGAAAGGAAATAAGATGAGTCACCACCTCTCTTGCCTATTTATTAAGCTCCGTTCAATAGAATTGTAACAATTATAAATTGATTTATTTATGTTTTTATGGTAAAATGTGATGTTGAAAAATGGCGAGAAAGGATGGCTGGGAGGAGTTACCCGACTTAAACCTGCCATGTTGTCATCCCTAATAGGAGACGATACTCTAATATGAAGTTGAACTCCGAAAGAAGTTCTTACCAACAAGATTGCTTGCTCGAAAGATTCAATTGGGAAATGAAATAAGTAACTACAGTATTATCAATTTTCACAATGAATGGAGACCCAAATAGATAGTGACGTAATACACTGAGGCAAATGACCTCTGCCAACAACTCTTTTCATGTGATGAGTAACAACCTTTTGCATTATTGAGCTTTCAACTTTCAAAAGCGATCGAATGTCCTTCCTGCATGAGGGCTCCACCAAGAGCAAAATCTGAAGTATCCTCCTGAACTTCAAATGGTTTCGTCATATCCGATAAGGCTAATATCGAGTTTTCCACATAGACTTCTTCAACTTTTCAAAAGTAGCTTAACATTCTATAGATCGATCCCAAACTTTTTTCCTTCTTCATTAACTCAATCGGGATAGTTCAATTTCTGAGTATCCATTTACAAATCTTTGATAATAATTGCATAATTCAAAAAACAAGCGTACTTCATATACGTTATTTGGTGATAACGAGTCCTTGATTTTCGTATCCTTCTTTGAATTCATACGAACGTTTCCTTGCTCAATAATGTGACCTAAGAAGCTAATAGAAGTTTGGGCTAATGAGCATTTGGTTGGTTTAGTATAAATTTCACTATCTCTGAGTTGACTAAAGACTCTTCTCACGTGGTGTACATGCTCATCCAAAGTCCATTTGTAGATTGCAATGTCGTCCAAGTACACCACTGCAAAATCATCTAAAATCCGTGAAGCACCTGATTCATCATCGTACAAAAAGTAGCGGGAGTATTTGTCAAACTAAAAGGCATGACTTTGAATTTGAAAGCTCCATATCTGCTTACCACAGTAGTCTTTGCTTCATATGCCTCCTTAATTCGAACTTGTGACTCTATGATCGATCATCGTATAATACTTTGCCTTGCTTAGCTAGCCGAAGCAATCAGCCACAAGCAAAATATGATAATTGATCTTCGAAGTGATCTTGTTTAGGGCTCGATAGTCACAACACATTCTGATAGAGCCATAGGTCTTTTTCTTAATATAACACGGGAGCTCCATATGCAGATTTTAACGACACGATAATCTCACTTTCCAGAATTTTTCCTTAGCTCTTCAAGCTCATGTTTAGACATACAATAAAGAGCCATGGAAGGTAGCTGCGACCTAGAATAAGCTTAATTTCATGATCAATTCCTTGGTTGCAGTCTCTTAGGTAACTCTTCTGGTATGATGTCCTCAAATTCATATATTAGCTTTGTGGTTTTGGAATAGGGCCAAACCCATTCTCAATCTCATCTAGAAGAAGAGTGCATAAAAATGAGGGTCTCTTGACGCCCTTACTAAATTGAATGGCTGAGATGATTTTTTCATCTAATCTCCCAGCCAGTATAGGTATGAAACATGGTTTAGTAACCATCATCATTAAGGAGTTAGAGTTCTGGAACATTATTATCTTCGTATCTCAAAGAAATCTCAATCTCAAAATAAGTTTGAAATCAACCATCTGAACCACCAACAAATTAGTCCTTCCATCAAAAGGTCAATCTTTGATTAACAGGGATTTGGCTACTTCCACGATTGGTTAAGCAGCTGAGTTGATGGCCTTGACTTTTCCACTGCCTTTCTCTAGAACCAACCTAAGATGCCCTACTTTAGTACTTGAAAGACAGTTATGGGTCACCGCGATATCCACCATAGCCCTGATCAGCTTCTTATTAATCTTCACATCAATGTACATTAATAATTTAGCCCTGCAAATGGTTTTGACTCTTCTAGTTTTTCCTCTTTAAATGAACATTCATTTTTCAGTCGCTTAGTGTGACATTGTGTTACTTCGATATGAAGATGCTCTGAACACCTCCTCGTCCTCTTCGAAATTAGTCCTGCCATGGCTACAATTACGCTGGGAATCTTAATTCAAATTTGATACCCCACTTTCTAGTTGGCAATAGGCATTTTCAAGTAGTTTTTGTTGACAATCAAACATTTGATGAGGCTTTTAACATTAAAACCATGTAATTTCAGGAATATTATCAGATCCACCTTTTGATGTCTTTCCTTTATTCCAATTACTCTTGTGAGTAACCTGATAGTTGCCTTGACAGCTACCCCAGTGGTTACCCTGAAAGTTTTTTTTGACGGGTGCCTTGATAGCCTCTTCATCTTTGGTAGAAACAACGTTCTCCCCCATTTGGATTCGAGCTAGTTCTGAAAGGTCTATTTCCTCTGCCACCAGATTGACTACTCACTTGTGATTGATCTTCTTGGGATCATTTTGATAGTCCATCAAGCATTCGGCCCCTCCCATTGCTATGCTCAAATCAATCATCTTCTATCTCTGAAATTCCATGCTTGTCCACGATTTCAACCCTTCCATGAAAGTGAAGATCGAGCTTGTCCTTTTTTGACATGTCTCGAATGTTCAGCGTGTGTCGTGAAAAGAATCTCATGCATTCCTTGATGTAGCTCGAATGTTTGAATTTCCGCGGTGCCCATAGGTCCTAGCATTCCACATTTTCTGAGTAAAACTGGATTCAGATCGCTACTTTGAGAAGATCCCAAGAATCTATCTTGTTGGCCATGATATCAACATATTTTGTCCATCACCATAATTTTGCATCCCCACCCAAATACATGGTAGATGTCGTTCCTTTCTAGCTTTATATTTAATAGTAGCAGCAAAAAAAATATTATTCCATGTCAACAGGAAGTTCTCGACTTCATTTGCATCACGTGAATGTCCACAGGTGCATGGTTCAGGCATTTTGACCCTAGATAAACTCTTCTTGTGTGGGAGCTTGCCCATTGCCCACCACATGTTGGAGAATTTGTAGCTGAACTCTTAACGTTTTCATTTCTTCCTACATATCTGAAATGATTTCAACAACATCAATCATCGCCAATCAAGCTGAGTGGCTTTCATCCTGTTGGATGTGTAGTTCTCGAATATTCGTTTTAGCCATTTCAAAATTTTCTCTCGAGGCCGTCAAAGACATAGTAACTTGGAAAATTTCCCATTAAATGCATCCACGCTTTGTTTAGTGACTCTTTTGAGCATCAACCACCTCAATGGTCTATGATGCATTCAGATACATTATTTTCTTATCGAGGAACCTGAGTTTTGCTCTGATACCAACTTTTATGGGACACCTTTCTTCTTTAGCACAGACAAGGACATCGTGCAGCAATAGTATGCTCTGCTAGACTACCTTCTACCTTTTCTCGGTAGATTCGGGATGAAAAAATATTTGAATACAATTTCAAGAAAGCTTTACAATAGAGAATCTGAATTCATTGAAATGGATTGCTCATTGATTGATGAAAGCATTAAATTACAAATGCGAGGGGTGGACACCAGTAAGCTTGAATTTTTTTGAATACCTAATATCCCCTATAATAGCTAAAGTAACAAAAACCTATATGATAGGAGTATACGTTTAAAAGACGAGGAGTCATAATTGAGATTTACAACTGGCACAGTACTATTACAATTGAAATGAACTATTACAACTGAAAAGAAATTAAAACCTGAACTAATATTTATAAAGTACGGCCAAAGTTGAGCAAACTACAGCAGGGAGTGGGTCAAAGTGCTAAGTATTAGCTACAATCCTTGACAATTGGTTATGTTGAATGTTCGCTAAAATCGTGTACCGCAAGCGCACGGGTCGCGTTCAAGTAATAAAGTGGACTTTTTGAGTCCGGGTTGTCGATCCCACGAGGAATGTATACTTCAATTACACATGCTAGTTAATTTAATTTTAACAAAAGAGTCACAAAATAAAGTTTTGGATTTTGGTTTTGAATTTGAAATTTAAACGAGTAAATTCTAAAATCTAAAGATAATGCGGAAAATGGGAAATTAAAATAGTTGGGATTCATGATTTCATTTAAACGACACTTAATTAATTTTCAAGTTTTGTAAATAAAACTAACTCCTCAAAATAAATGCATGACATTAAACTTAAATTTAAATGCGCAAAATTAAACGACATAAATTAAAGTGCTTGAAATTAAACGGCAATAATTAAAATGCATGAAATTAAATAGCACAAAGTAAGTAAATAACTTTAAAAATAACTAAGTGCAATTAAAATCCATCAATCATCCCAACATGTAAAAATTAGCTAAACATGCGTTCGAAAATTAAAAATAACATTAAGCATTAAAATTAAAACCCGTAGTTTGAAGATTGTTGAAATTTGCAAAATAGTCCTCCAACTTTCAAGCAAGTGCATTTCAGTCCCTAGCTTTCACTCATGTACAAATCAGTCCCTGGTCCAGCATTTTGTCCATTTCAGTCACTGCCTTCTTCTTCCCTGCATCACCACGCCACGAGCAGCAGCAGCTTCATTGCAGTCACCAGCAGCAGCTCCAGCTTCATTTGGCAGCAAGGCAGGCTGCTGTCACTCCTGTTTTCTTTTCTTCAGCAGCCAAACCAGCAGTGTTAAGCAGCAACTTCAGTGAATAGGCTGCTATCACCAGCCTTGCACCAGCATTGTTTCAGGCAGTAAACCAACAATGGCAATAACAGAAATCAGTCTCTAAGCAAGCAGGTATTAGCAGGCAGCAGTGTCAACCAGTGATGTAAACCACCAGCTCCGGTAGTAGTCTTCAGTTGAAAGCCTGAAACACGTCTTCGAACCAACCTCCTGGCAGTAGCAGCCTCCAGCAGTAGCAGCAGTGTCACCCTGCTGCACTCGTCTGGTTCTCTCTTCAGCTGCACACGGGCAGCAGCAGCAGTGTTTCCCTTTTCCTCAGCAGTCCAGTGTTTAAAGGCAGAAGAATCCTTCCTCAGCAGCAGTGTCACCCTCCTGCTTCGTCAGCTTCTTCCCCGTCTGGTTTTTGTCTATGTGTATATATCTATATCTAATGAAACCTGTAAAATGGCTGCTGTCACCAGCCCTTCCACACACGGTTCCCTCTCTGGTTCTCTCTTTGGCTGCCTATCATTCACCGGTGGTTATCAATAGCCACTGTCACCAGCTACTGAACCTCACCCCCCGGTTCACACCCCTCGCTATCTCTGGTTTGTGTATATATATGTAGATCAAAAACATCAGCCTGCTGCTCTTCATGTCCTTTTTCCAGCAATCTTTTTCACTTTCCCATTATCCACAGCTGCCCATGCTTTCTTCCTTCTCCCCATGCTCAGCTCTCGCACGATCCAGCTTTTCCCATCTGCTCCCCATCATGCCTTGTTTCCATCACTTTCGAGCTCCTTGTCTCCCACTCTCCTTTTTTTTATCCACAGGACCACAGCCCATGTGCAATTCCCTTTCCAGCCGTTTCTTTCTTCTTCCAGCCTTGTTTCCAGCCTTTGTCCTTCTAAATTGCACTTTTGGTCCTTCAACTTTTGAGATTTTTCAATTTGGTCCCTTGATTAATTGCATTGCTTGTCCAAAACTTCCCGGAATTGGCAAAATGGTCCCCGAACTTGGAATTTCAGCAAAATCTTCCCTCCTTTTGTGGTTTTTGGCCTCAAACTTGGATATTAACCTATTTAACACAAAATATGCATAAATTAGTAGATATTTGCTCAAGATGTTCCAAAATATGCTAATTTAAAGGTATAAAAAGTGTATAAAAATGCACTTAACATTGAATCAAAACAATCTAGCTCTTTTACTTTCTTCGTTCAACCCCTCATTCTTGGTCTCTGGATCTAGCTTAATTAATGTTTTACACGTGTCTTCAGTTTTATTTATTTTTCAGTTAGGATCCATATAGTAGGTACATTTGCTAGACTTCTTCATTTGTCCTTCTTTCCTCAATAATTGCTCATATCCAACGACATTAGGGCTTAATTGGAACTCTCTATCTTGAAACTTTTTTTAAATGAAAACTTAAGCCACGCGAGCAATTTTTATAAACTCCTTTTCTGGCAAAGGTACAAAGCACTTTCTCTTGGCCATCTTGAACCGTTGAAGGAAGGAATCTGCCCACTTATTTTTTAACTGCTTAATATTAGCAAAATATACTAAGGTCTCCTCCGATTCAGACTTAGAAAACTGGGAGTGAAATAATTTTTTCATTTGATACCAATTCTGAACAAAATTAGTCCGCAAAAAGCTATTGCTATTAAGGAACTGTTGGAAATTGATTCCGGCATAGACCGCGATGACCTCTATTACATTACCCATAGCTTACATTACATTGCTACGCTAGTCTTTATTTGTGTTTACAGCTTCTAGAAATCATAGGTTTTTTTTTATTTTTTAAAGGAGGCATCTAGAAGCATAGCAGCTGTACTGAAAAATATACTTCAGGAGGCTTCTAGTAACCTACTGCAGGAAACAAATTTCTAACTTCTTTCAAGATTTTATCCTTCTTAAGTTGCTCCAATTTAAAAATCATTGCATCCTCAAATGGTGTGATGTAAGACAGAACCGAGAAAAAATTACACTGGAAAGGGATACAGTTGAAATTTGCAAATTTGACGTTCGACCTCCGTTTCGGGCCCATAATATGTCTATTTGAGTAGCTTGACGAGACGAGTGCAACTCACATCTTTGTTATGACATATGATGAATTTTGGACATTCGAGATCGTTTAGGCAACGAAAATAGTGTTTTAATATTTTAGTGTTATTTCTGTCATTTAGTTATTTCGAATTCTTTTTAATTAGTTGATTTAAAATAGGTTTTATATTTTCCTAGATGATTTAGATTTTTTTTTTGTTTTATTTAGTTAATCTAGAATAAGTTTTATGCTTTCCTAGTTAATGTAGAACACGTTTCTTCGTTTTATGGCCCTATAAATAGAGGGTTAATTCATTGTTTTTATTCATTCATTGATTAATAAAATTCTTGAGATTTCTCTCAATCTTCTTGGTTGATTCCAAATTTTATCTTTTAGGAATTTCGTTTGAATTCCTTGATTGCTTCCATCTTGCGTCATGGTGGCTCTTCCATGTTCCAGTCTTATCATTCAATCTATGAACATGTCTCTTCCTACCATTACGTATTGAGCCACATGGTAATGCTAAAATATCATCGAGAAAAAGATCCACTCTCATCTCTTCGTTAGAATAGTTACCGTATTCTTTAATGCCAAAATCAATCATGTCAAATTATAAAGAAATAATAAACTGAAAAAATACCTGGATTCCATTGATGTTGACTTGACAGGAGTTTGATCTTACACATCCAAACTCCTTAGTGCTCAATTGATTTTTCTCTGAGATTGATGCTGATGAGAATTTGAGTAGTATATTATTTAACTTGAAGGCTATAAGCATAATTGTTGTCTTTATATAATAGCTAATTAGGTTTTCATCAACCCTGATTAAATTATCGGGTATCTTCACATTGCAAAGCCACATTGAAAGCTCATGCCAATAGATGTTTTTAGAGCCCAAATAATTAGATCACATAAGAAATAATAACTATAATTAACTATGTAGCCCACATAATAAATAATTCCAATAATCACCTACTTGGGCTACACGAGTAATCCGAAACAATAATCTAGTATAACCTTAAGTTGCCACCAAAATGCTATCTTGCTTTGAAACATCTATAGTTACAGTCTGGTCCATCTACAATATCAGGATGATATCATAGTGACCTTCGTTACACTTATATTGATAAATAAACTCATCAATGGTCACCACTCCAACACATTTGATGACATAGATCAAGTATGGATGTCACATGGAAATTACATGCAGTGTAATCATAAACATGATTATTTACAACTGGTCCAACTTTGTTCTTTAGTGAGATCATGCTAAATCTTTCTAACATTGATGCTAAACCGAAAACGGAAAAATCAAATTCAAAGATTTGAAAACAAATCATCTCCTTAATTCTACAAAAAACAATAATAAAAATACATCTATCACTAAAAAGAAACAAAATACAAACTTTCACTAACATAGCATAATGCCAAATAATACAACCAAGATGGACTATAAACCCTTGGTGAACCAATCTGCAACATGGAGTTTTTGTTTTTATGATCTATAGACACTTGAATACTTTGAATCCATTATTTGACAATAAGGATTTATCTCAAATATTTTGATTTCTTGTAGGTGAGCATATAATATTTTTCTCTACAAATATTGTCCAATCTTTTTGAATGCTTACAAATGATTCATCCCAAGATTATTCAAACATCGGTCCAATACTTCAATTATGATGATATATCCTGATGCGTACATACTTGAGTATTTATAAGACTTCCTATAGACAACGCGTAAGAAATCTCATACACCTTCATCCCTTATCACTTTAAACTTAATCTTGGGGCACTGAATGAGACAGAAATAGTCTCTCTTATCATCGAGTGTATCTTCTGATCCACAATATTTCATACAAGAAAAGGATAAATTTACTCCCACTAAACATACGGTACACACAATCATCAACTACATTTATTTCAAATCCAAACAAGATAATAATTCGATGAAATTTGTGATACCATTGATGGGGAGCTTACTTGAGACCACAGATGTATTTCTTTAGTTTGCAAATTGTTTTCTTTTTTATCTCCTAATAAAATTTTCTGATTGCACCATATATATTGTTTCGTCAATATCTCCACCAAGAAACATATCTTTACATACATCTAACTACAAGTGTAATCATTGCCCTTAAAGAGTCCTTCAATGAAAACGAAGATAAAGTCTCTTTCTAATCGATGCCTTCCTTGTGAGTAAAACCATGACAACATGATGAGCCTTATATCTCTCAACATTGCCTTACGAACCCCTCTTGGTCTTAAATATCCATTTGTAACCAATGGGCTTCGTGTCTTCATGCAATTTGACAAGATCCCAAATGTCATTGTCACTCATGGATTTCATCTCATCTTTTATGGCATCAATCCACTTTTGACTATTAGAATTTTTTTTGAATTAATGGGAGTTGATTGGATCATCTTCCATCGAATTTATGTCAAATTCATGTTCTTGAAGAAAATGATATAATCAACTGAAGCCACATTTCTCATTTCTCTAATGTATCTTTTCAATAACATTTGTTATTTAGGATGTTGAGCTTCTTCATCAAGAGAATTTCCTTCATCCTGAATTGGAATATTCTCAACATTGTCTTACTAAAGTAGACTGACACATTGAACAATGTCAAGAATTAGAGTATGATCATTGTCAATAGCAACAAAATGAAGAGAAACAAATTCTTCTTCAACGATATTGTCTCTAACCTTATCTTTCCCTCCAAGTTCAACATGAGACAACCCGAATTCTCGACCATTCGAGTGCCACTAAAAGTGACTCATATCATATTATCTAGACTTAAATAGTAATGTAAAATTATTCAAAAGAATAATTAGAATCCCATAATTTAATTTGTGAATAAAAATAGAACATAATTTTCTTACATAAAGTTCAACATAATTATCTCATCAATCTTAACCACTTTTTCCACTTCCATGTTGACCGCCTCGAACCTTCAATTATCTGAAAATGGTAAATATCGTGGAGTGAGATTTATAAAATCCCAGTAAGTATACCAAGCATAATTTTCTTTTGAAAGCATATGGATCATTTTCATCATAACATAGGATAGGATCGAAATCCTCATAAACATAGAGAGACACAAGAATTTTACCGAACTTAGATGGCAAGAATTCTTATGTGTAGCGCTACTAAACTCCGGTCCCCTTAGCATAATCATAAACATATCATATGGGACCAATAGCAATCTTGTGAGATTGATTTCATAGCAATGATCCAAACATTTTCGTAAAAACATAAGGTATATCTAATTTTCATAAAAACATACTTACTTTTCTTAAAAATATAAGGTATTTTACTTTTCATAAAAACATACTTACTTTTCTTAAAAATATAAGGTATTTTACTTTTCATAAAAACATACTTACTTTTCTTAAAAACATAAGGTGTATTTACCTTTCATAAAAACATACTTACTTTTCATAAAAACATAAGGTAATACCTTTCATAAAAACATACTTACTTTTCATAAAAACTTAAAGTATATTTACATTTCATAACAACATACTTAATTTTCATAAAAACATAAGATATACTTACCTTTTAAAAGATTAAAATGAAGTGTAGTAGTAAATGGACCAAAACTTTCTTGACCACCTTGAATTTCTCTTACTTGTGGATTTTGTCAAGAGGTTGGAAATAAGTGTATATGTGTAGAGTTGTGTGTAAAAGAGATGGGTTTAAATAGATGTATAAAGTTGGCATATTGTAAACATAATCATTCAATTCTATTAATTTTAACACATCATTTTCTTAAAGTAAAGCACCATTCATATACTTTTCCATATTTATACAAATAATATGCTCTTCATGATTATATATAATGGAGTCTATCAATCATTCATATACTTTTCCATATTTATACAATTATTATGCTCTTCATGATTATATATAATGGAGTATATAAATCATTCATATACTTTTCCATATTTATACAAATATTATGCTCTTCATGATTACATATAATGGAGTCTTATCAATCATTCATATACTTTTCCATATTTATACAAATATTATGCTCTTCATGATTATATATAATGGAGTATATAATTCATTCATATACTTTTCCATATTTATACAAATATTATGCTCTTCATGATTACATATAATGGAGTCTATCAACCATTCATATACTTTTCCATATTTATACAATTATTATGCTCTTCATGATTATATATAATGGAGTATATAAATCATTCATATACTTTTCCATATTTATACAAATATTATGCTCTTCATGATTACATATAATGGAACCTCTCATGCTTGCATATATTTTCTTAATTTCAATAATAAAAATAATTTTTGTATAAATAAATATTGGGATAACATTGAATTAAGTACTTGGACTTAATATACTTTAAATCAAGAGAATGGAGATATTTTTAGAAATTCGGAATTTAATTTAAAATCGAACGATCTCGATTATTTCTTGACTTGGCTATACGAATACGTCGCGGCGTTAACTTAATAAAAATGGGTGAAATAGTAGCGACACGATTTTCTATTAAAATAATTATTAATCGCGTAAAAATTCTTGGTCGCTACAAACTTACCCCCTTAAAATAATTTCGTCCTCGAAATTAAACTTACTTGATCTTATGATTTCTGAACACTTAATCAGAATCTCTTCTCTTCTTTCTTTCTCTTATTAATCTCATCATTATAATATCTAACCCACTGGACTTTTACTAAATGCATCTCTTTGTTTTCTTAAGAACATGTATTTTTCTTATCAATAATAGACATATGTGTCTACTCATAAATTCTAACTCAAAATGAAAATTTCCAATCGTATGTGATATTTCATCATATCTTGTAGTACTCATGTAACCTGTCACTTATCATAGTATCATGTAACCTCAAATATTCGTATTAATATCTCTAAAATTTCAATAAATCTTTACTAACATATCATACCATAATAATTTGTCATTTCTTCTTATCACCAAATATCCCAAAATAATTAAAACGATTACCTGAATATTCTCTATGTAATATATCCAAACAAGTTATTCACATATCAACATAATCATCAGTTTATCTTTCCAATATTTGTAACCCAAAATTTCTGCAAAATTCAATAAACAAATATCTCCCAAATAATTAAAATTCTTAACTCAAATATCATAACATTTCCCGTAAGGTATTCCTTTCACTTGCACAAACTTATTAATCCTGATTCAATACAGTCCTTATTTCACTTTCACGTATCCCCGTATTATTTCTATACCTTGATTATTATATCAAAATATCAGTACCCAAAAATCCAAGAAAATATTCCATATCTCAAATCCCGTCATCATCAAATCTTCCTTTTATCAAGAAAGTAAACGGCGCATAAACTCTTGTTCCCTCTTTTCCATTATTCTATTCCGCGCTTTCTTGCTGGAATCAATATCACGCGGATTCCCTCCGATCCTTAATGCTTTTAAATAGTTCATGCTGGGAAGAGGTTAGATCCATCAAAAACATGGATATCATTCTTACAAACATTCGCAAGTATTATTCCAGTCTTCCAATGAATGATCTGAGGAAAATTTATCGAATAAGACTCGAAAGATTGAGGTTGCTGATGGCTCATGGTGTTTCAGAAGATGTTCGCTGGTTGATCGAAGCAAAGGTTCGACTATCTGGTGAATTACCTATGACATTTCCAAAGCACATGCCTGGTTTAGGCAAAAGCACCTTCGCAAAGAAACGAAGAGCAAAAAGGCTGAATGGTTGCTACAAATGTGCTCGTTGGAACTGTGATACTCGTTGCAAAACAGTAGGATATTCTTCTACTAATCGGGATGATAAAATCAAATTCATAAAGGGTGGACTGAGTAAGGAGTCTTTGGATGATATTCGACTGACTCTTGAGACGCACCCAAGTGGTTATGTGCAACGTGAACTTCTCTCCTTATACGCTCAGTTTAACGAGGACAAAAATCGTTATAGTCTCCAAAATATAATAGCAAAAGATCCTGTTTGCCAGTCTGTTTTACAAAATGAGGCTTCTGGCAGTTCAACAATGATATAAGGTAAATCTCTTGATACACATTTAAAATATTTTGCTGTTTTCTTTCACGCGTTTTGGAAATAAAATATATTTTCCTTTCTCGAGTTTTGATAAAGCTGGAAATAAATCACCGAAAGGTGATATCTTTGGTAAAACAGTCAAAAGTTGGCCGATTTTGTCAAAAGTAAATCTTTACTTTTTCATAATCAATCAAAAACAGTAAATTTTTCCGGCTTTAAGTAGCCAAACATATTTCATAGTTCAGGCATCCCAAAATCACATCTTCTTCGTAAGTTTTCTCTTCTATACTATCAAAGATGGAAGCACCAAAACTTCGACAGATCAAAACTATTTGTGTATTTTGTGGATCAAAAGTGGGGAAAGGCTTCAGTTATCTAGAAGCGGCCGTAGATCTTGGAAAGAAACTGGGGGAAAAAGGTATCACTCTTGTGTATGTGGGTGGTAGCAGTGGTCTAATGGGTTGTGTTTCCCAATCTGCTCTTGCAGAGAAATCAAAAGTAATCGGTGTCATACCTGTCCCTTTGGTAGATGTTGCAGGCAAAACACGAGGGCATGAAGTTCAAACCTTATCCATCCATGAACGCATAACTTGTATGCTATATGGTTCTGATGCCTTTATAGCCCTGCCGGGAGGTTTTGGTACCTTAGAAGAAATCTTTAACATTACCTCGTGGGCTCAACTAGGTCTCCATACTAAGCCTATTGGGCTTCTGAATGTTAACAATTTCTTTGATGGTTTGTTAACCTTTCTTGATTATGCTGTGGAACAGGGATTCATCTCTCCATTTTCCAGAAGGCTCCTTATTTCTGCTCCTACTATTGATGAACTACTGGATAAGCTGCAGTCATATATCTCAATACAAGATCCAGCAGGAGTTAAGATAGATTGGTCGCAAGGAAGGGGAATCAAGCGAAAATGGATTCCGGTTAATGTAAACTTAACTTTATGAATCTTAGAATAGGTGGGGGTAGAGTACGGAGTATTCTTACTCTCGAGACACCCCTCTAATTTCCTAGGATTTCCTTAATGTTTAAATATTGTGTGTACCTCAAAGGTTCCAGGTGGTAGATTACGGAGTATTCTTACTCTCGAAACACACCTCTTTGAAGGTTTCTTTATTTCCTCAAAAGGTCAGAGGTGGTAGGATACGGCTACTCCGGAAACACATCTCTCAATTTGAGGAATTTCCCATGTTGCTTTCTTTTGCTTTTGCGTGTTTCATGTATTTCTTTTCCAGTGTGACTCTTTGTATGTTCTCCTTATGAGAAAATAATAAAATCTCTGCTATCATCTACTAAATCTCGTTTGTGATGTAAATGAACTTGCATGTCTAACCTTAATTCCTTTAGTGGATGCTTATCATATCATCCTCTTAATTCCAAATGATAAAATTCTGGACAGAGTCTCCCTTGTAATTTGGACTTATCCCAAACCATAAGCATACTTCATAACTCACAATAATAAATAACTCCACATTTGATCACAACAATCTAAAAATATTGAAAACGATTCCAACACTTCAATATCATAAAAAAATATCCCATAATTCAATTCATAATTTCTCAACATAACAATTTCAAATCATATTTTTCAATATCACAATATCACTTCCTTCCATATCTTAATTGGCTCAAAAGATTACTCATACTTATATTTATAAGTCATAAATCATATTCCCAAAATTTAATCACAAGGCCAAAGTTCATAATAAATTCCTCTTCAATATAGAGGCATAATTCACTTACTCAACATAATATCCATTACTTAATTCCCAATAACCAAATCTTTAAATCTCTAACTTCATAATGCTTCTCATAAAAGTCTCATTAAAATCATATCACTTATAATCTTAACATCTCATAAAACTTCATAAAATTGGCTCGCTATTTCTCATTAAATCTAAATGATAGATAATCTGAACATATTTCTAATCATTTCTGTTGACTTCTCATACTTAGTGCCATGTCTAAAATCAATTATGCAAAGTCCATTTAAGGTTCATCATTTCTAAACTCGAGGACAACAATTATTTTGAAAATCATTCTTAAGTCATATTATTCCCATTATGCTCAACACCCGTTCTCTTTCTTTCTTTTCTTTCCGATTTTTTTTTTTTTTTCAGAATTGAAACTTGAAGAGCGGTACCAATAATCATCCACAGTTTTTCCTTGCTTTTAAGCAAAGGTAGTGATAAAGGGATAAATTATTGAACCGAAAATTGAAACTTGAAGAGAAAGTACTAATAACCATCCACAGTTTTTCCCTTGTTTTTACACAAAGGTAGTGATAAAGGGATAAATTATTGTACGAATTCATTATTAATTTTGTTTGTTTAATATATTATTCCATATATTTTTGGCAAAAGTTACAAACCAACTTATTTTTCTAATTTAGTCAGTCTTACTAAGCTTAATATGAACCAAAATTCATATCAATATCCTCTATGTCTCATGATTCTACATTAAAAGGAATAAATTAAAATTCAGGCTTCTATCAATTCATATCATACTCAACATGTATATTTCACTTAAAGATTCATAACATATGAAGATTTCATACTTAACATGTCTTAATAAAATCGTAAATGACTTGCAAAGCATATAACATACCTGGTTCGAGGAGTCAATACGTGGAGAGTGACATAGTAGAGTGATGAGTTAAAATATTTCTTATTTTCCTTTAATCAACAATAATTTAATGTGGTTGTATCCAAATCAACATTTTCTTGAATCATAATTCCTAATTAATCACAGTCTTCAAAACAAATCCAATATCGATATAGTAATTATCTCCCCATCAATAATTAATAACTTAACCCAAATAAAATTTATCGTCAAATCTTATTTTCCTTTAGTCCCCGAACTTCAAGAAATTTATCAAAGACATCAATATAAACATCATATCACTAACTAATTATAGTCCATAAAACTTTCAGGACATTACAAACTCCCCTGCTTAAAATGAATTTTGTCCTTGAAATTCGCACATCAAATTTCATCATGCTTTTCAAAATCATAACCATACTTGACATGTGAAAATTCAACTTTTCTTATCATAAAGCAAGCTTTTAAAGTCATGCCAATAGACTAACTTTTCATTTCATCACATGTGTAAAAAAAAAATGTGCAAATCTTTACATTGTTTTAAACTCATAAATCTTATAAAATAATTAACCCAACTAAAATTTCAAGGTCAAATACATTAAAGAAGAAACTAAACTCTAGAAAATTTTGAAAATATGTCTATGAAAAATAATTTTCCAGATTTTTTTTTTATATAATGAATAGTGATTTCGTTCACTGTTCATCATGAATAGCACGTCGTTTTACTGTTCACGTGAATAGTAATTTTTTTTTTTTTTTTTTTTTTTTTTTTAAGAAATAAAATTTCAAAATCTACAGAATCGTTTTTAAAACTCTTTGCTCTGATACCAACTGAGACGACCCGAATTCTCGACCATTCGAGTGCCACTAAAAGTGACTCATATCATATTATCTAGACTTAAATAGTAATGTAAAATTATTCAAAAGAATAATTAGAATCCCATAATTTAATTTGTGAATAAAAATAGAACATAATTTTCTTACATAAAGTTCAACATAATTATCTCATCAATCTTAACCACTTTTTCCACTTCCATGTTGACCGCCTCGAACCTTCAATTATCTGAAAATGGTAAATATCGTGGAGTGAGATTTATAAAATCCCAGTAAGTATACCAAGCATAATTTTCTTTTGAAAGCATATGGATCATTTTCATCATAACATAGGATAGGATCGAAATCCTCATAAACATAGAGAGACACAAGAATTTTACCGAACTTAGATGGCAAGAATTCTTATGTGTAGCGCTACTAAACTCCGGTCCCCTTAGCATAATCATAAACATATCATATGGGACCAATAGCAATCTTGTGAGATTGATTTCATAGCAATGATCCAAACATTTTCGTAAAAACATAAGGTATATCTAATTTTCATAAAAACATACTTACTTTTCTTAAAAATATAAGGTATTTTACTTTTCATAAAAACATACTTACTTTTCTTAAAAACATAAGGTGTATTTACCTTTCATAAAAACATACTTACTTTTCATAAAAACATAAGGTAATACCTTTCATAAAAACATACTTACTTTTCATAAAAACTTAAAGTATATTTACATTTCATAACAACATACTTAATTTTCATAAAAACATAAGATATACTTACCTTTTAAAAGATTAAAATGAAGTGTAGTAGTAAATGGACCAAAACTTTCTTGACCACCTTGAATTTCTCTTACTTGTGGATTTTGTCAAGAGGTTGGAAATAAGTGTATATGTGTAGAGTTGTGTGTAAAAGAGATGGATTTAAATAGATGTATAAAGTTGGCATATTGTAAACATAATCATTCAATTCTATTAATTTTAACACATCATTTTCTTAAAGTAAAGCACCATTCATATACTTTTCCATATTTATACAAATAATATGCTCTTCATGATTATATATAATGGAGTCTATCAATCATTCATATACTTTTCCATATTTATACAATTATTATGCTCTTCATGATTATATATAATGGAGTATATAAATCATTCATATACTTTTCCATATTTATACAAATATTATGCTCTTCATGATTACATATAATGGAGTCTTATCAATCATTCATATACTTTTCCATATTTATACAAATATTATGCTCTTCATGATTATATATAATGGAGTATATAATTCATTCATATACTTTTCCATATTTATACAAATATTATGCTCTTCATGATTACATATAATGGAGTCTATCAACCATTCATATACTTTTCCATATTTATACAATTATTATGCTCTTCATGATTATATATAATGGAGTATATAAATCATTCATATACTTTTCCATATTTATACAAATATTATGCTCTTCATGATTACATATAATGGAACCTCTCATGCTTGCATATATTTTCTTAATTTCAATAATAAAAATAATTTTTGTATAAATAAATATTGGGATAACATTGAATTAAGTACTTGGACTTAATATACTTTAAATCAAGAGAATGGAGATATTTTTAGAAATTCGGAATTTAATTTAAAATCGAACGATCTCGATTATTTCTTGACTTGGCTATACGAATACGTCGCGGCGTTAACTTAATAAAAATGGGTGAAATAGTAGCGACACGATTTTCTATTAAAATAATTATTAATCGCGTAAAAATTCTTGGTCGCTACACAACATCCTCAAGGAATTTAGCAAAAGGTCTTATAAGTTGTTCATCTTATTCATCATACCTTCCACAGTATTCACCATCACTGTCAATCATCTGACGGCTTTGATCTTCCTATCAAGCATATTTGACGGATGTTTGATCTTCACTGCCAAACTCATTAGTGCTCAATTGACTTCTCTTTAAGATGGATGATCCCTGGTACCACTAGCTCCCAATGGTACCAGGGATCACACAACAATTCTCATAAGGTTGTGGGTTTAACTCCTTTGGGACGTGCTCATCCTTACTTGGGACAAAATTCCCTACAGTGCCAAAGTAACCCGTAGTAGGGGAGTTTTGTTACATGTATGGCTGGTCGCGTACCCTGGGATTCGAACCATCAATTTTATGAGATTTATTGGGTGATCCTTGATACCATCATTTAACAAACCTCTTAAGTTTGAGGGTTCGAATGTGGACTCACACCCAACCTTTCCTGGGACAAAACCTTTGCTATAAGTCACTTCGGCACTGTAAGGGAACGATCTGTGTGTTATTCGGATCCCTTTGACACCATCAACAATGTCATTGTTCGTTCAGTTAGCAACTACCCTTTGACACACAACTCAAAGAAACCCGCAGGTCCACACTCCATGCCGAACCCAAAAAGTTACATCTAAATAACTTCATTTCTATGTCTACAATTCGATAATTCCATTTGAAGTTATATTTTTTAAAGGAAAATTGACCTGTATGATGGTTGATTTATCTCTTTATTTTCTGTATTTTTCACAATTGATTTTTTACCTATTGGTGTCTTTCTCTTTATTTACTATCACTATCAAGTTGTTTTCCTACAACTATCCCTTCACGAGTGCAAAAAGATAAATTATGTAGGGGCTTTTATTTAAAATGTCATGTCAAAGAAATAATTTAGCCTTTGTTTGATGACTCATTTATAAACAACATATTTTTTCAAACTACTTTTTAACCACATATTTTTTTAAACCAAATTTTAATCACATATTTTACCTAAAAAATACCATATTCTTTATTTATAAATAAAATTTTTTTACCAAGCAGAGTCTACGTTTTTTAATTAGAGTGCCCTAAGTTACAAAGAAATGTAAAATATAATTTTAAGTTACTAAAATATCCTTGTATATGAAAAGAAATTATTGTCCTAGTTTCCTTTTTAATTTTCATTTAGCCCTAATACAAATTTTACTTCTATTTCTTCTACAATCGGGATCGACATCTCTTTCTTTTTTAATTGTTCTCATTTCCTTATCATCATCTTCTCCCATCATAAAACTCTAAAATCTATATTGTCATTCACTAGAACACTCATTTGGTTGAAGGGAGTAATCAAACTTTACTACTTTCTTGTTGGGCATTTGGAGAATAAGATATTGTTAAATTTCAATATTTGGGCTAATTTCTTTATCCATTTTTCAGAATAATTTCTTCTTGTTTTGAATTGTTTTAATGATATTCATTTGTGAATAATGACTTTGAATTCATTTTATCATTGGATTAGAGCTTTGATATAAGTCTTTTTTTTTTTTTTTTTTTTCCAATGTGTTTCTTATAACCTATTAATGAATGTAGATAAACACATGTTTGGGTATTCTATTTATTGTTCTACTGTGATATACATATTTTGGTTGTCTACTAAACATAACCACTTACCCGTATCGTTTTCTGCAATCCATAACGATATACATTTCGTTATCAATACTATACAAAGTTTGCTATCTGATGAGATTTTAAATTTTTATGTTGAGTTCTAGTTATGGACACCATGGATATGTTATGGATATCAGTTTATTATTCAGCTAAATATGAGCATGAGCATGAGAATGGAAATATAAAGCTCTAGCTACATCGACCACCATCGACCACCATTGATTATAACAACAATACGAAGTGATTTGTATCTATCCATAGAGAAACTTTTCTTTGCGTAAAAACCAAGAAGACTTCTGTGATGATGGATGTTTAAGCCAAATAGAGAGTGAAAACCATGAATTTGTTGAAAACCAAGTAGATGCCAAATGTAGTACTCTAGTAGTTCTTGGAAGCCAAGTAGATGCTAAATTTAGAACTCCAGTAGCTTTTGTATGAAAGAAACGATATTGATATCGTCATGTTTTAAACATTCCAAATAATATAGCGACATCCATATCATTTTTTATACAATTTTGAAGGCATCGAAATTTTTTTAGTTCAAATCATAACTAAAACATCATAGATTTTGTTTCTTCACATACATAATGATATTGATATAGTTGTGCATCAAATCCAAAAAATAACATAACGCCTTTTATCGTTTGAGTACAATTTTGTCTTTCCAGTTCAAATGGTTCAAATGATGACTATGACGACAAATATATAGTTTCTTTTGACATAACACGAAAATTATATTGTTTTGGCTTAAATCAATGATTTGACCATCCGCTATCACTAGACATGCCTCCTAATGTGAATCCCAGCAGGAATCATGTTGACTCGCAACAATACTAATTGAACATGCCTCGAAAATCCAAATTTAGATTTGAAGATGATAACACGATGACCCGATTCTCACAACTCAAGAACCTAAGATATATTAAACCTTATACACGTTGAGATGCAGAAACAAGAACTACAATTGGTGAACGTCACAAAGGATGTATAATCCTCGAATAAGTTCAAACTTTGAATGCCACAAAAAACTTGAATATTTGATAAGTTTTAATTGTTCAATAAAGAACAAAAAAAAAAAAAAAATGGAATCATCAACTTTTGATTTAATAAACCACTAAATTAATACCAAAGTTCAATAATATATCAAAATTTTTATTTTATCGTTTACAATGAAGGAGTCTATATATAGAATACAAGAACCAAAAGTCCTAATCGACTTAGAAACTAAATAAAACCATAACGATACAATCCTAATTTAATTGGAAACAATAATAAAGAAAGAAAAAAATGAAACTTAATCTTGAAATTATTGGAAATATTACAAATTTTCGTCAGAATATTAAATCATTGATTTGGCATCCCAAATGATGGAATTTGACTAGAAGATCAATGGGCTCAGCAACTTTTGCCAAGAGGTGTCAATCCAAGTGGTCTGTACTGGGTCGGTCCGCCAACATATGAGCATAGTAACGGCTCGCGTGAAAAAAGCCCGGCTGCTGCTGGTTTACTATCCGATCCAAATCAGTCCACAAATTTTGAACTACAACTCAGGCCCGCTTGATGGTCCATATGGGTCATGTCCATGGGGGTTGCAAGTCGTGAGTCATTCCGATTTGGCCCATATGAATAAAAATATAGAATCTTTTTATATTTATAGCTAAAATATTTTTGTTAATTTGTTAAATATGAAGTGGACATAATGATAAATTCATATTTATACAAAGAAATATTTACATAAAATTCAAATTTATATCTTATATTACATGAATAACTTATAACTTTGCAATGTTAAATACAACACAAACAAAAAACAATTACATGCATTTTTATTCACTACTTTCAAAGAATATCACGTTTCTTAGATATTAGAGAGAGAAAAAAAGATTTACATTTAGAAATTTGGTTAATTTCACAAATTGCCACTGAAGTTTGCTCAAAATTTCAAACATACCACTAAAGTTTAAAAGTTACACAAAATGAAACTGAAGTTCTGTACATTTCCACTACACGCCACTTTATTAAGTTTCTTCTCAACCCCCCCCCCCCCCCCTTCCCATTTACACACATATGTACAAAGTCCGTATATATCTCCATCACCAATTTCTCTTCCTCTTTCTCGATAACCTTCTCCACCACCCCCATTGCTAAAGTTCCCAAGAGCACTGAAACTATTGCTTCTCACATATCCCCGGCCAGAATTAAAATTTTCACGGAAACTCTCGTTTTGAAGCAGCAGAAGTGAAACGGTCTCTCCCACTACCAACTGTAACAGAAACAATATTTATATCATGCATGATGTCTCTGCAACACATCTTTCAACACACCTAACTCACTCTTCCTTCTCCTATTATTCTCAACTGAGCTCACCTCCATTCCAATTGTTGGACACATTCTTATCTTTTAGTTTGTCCATTTAGATACGACTGACAACACATCTGACATTTCTTGCTCTAAATTTCTGCTTCGTTATTTTCCTTTCGTGGCGTTGGATAGGTAGGAGCATCGTTAGAAACAAATAAACTTTTCAGGTTAGAAGGCTTTCCTTTCAGGCATTTCCAGGAGATGAGAAGTCACGATGTGAGCAACATATGTAGGTGAAAATTAGATGTGGTTACAAAACTTACTATCACCAACATAAATGTGCCTTTAATCTTGATTATTTATTCAAATAAAATAGTATTCAACTACTCTCATGCTGATCCTATTCAGATTTTGTATATTGATCTTTAAATGCTAAAATTTCACATTTTCTTTATTGTTGTTTGTAGCTGTATTTCTAGTTATTTTGAAGACTCTGATGCCAAAAAAAAAAAATGAGTCATTTTTATCTTTTAGGTAGAGTCAGATATATGTTCGCATCATTTTGGAATAGAAACCCTGCACCTGTTAGCTTTACAGCTTGCAGTGAAGAACTATCATGCATTGCCAAGAGTTGAGAAGAATGTTTTATCCTCCAGTTTTGTTTAATCTTCCTATCCCTTCTTCCTCATCTGTAATATTTCTTGATTCTTTCGAGATAGTGCAGCTTCATATGCATTTAACTTGAAATTTATTGCTAGGGAGCAAGTGAGGTCTACTTTCATTTACTCGAGTAAATCTGTCATTGTGCACATTAATAATCATGAGATTTTTTATCATTTGAAAATAGGAAGGAAATGTTATATTTTTCAAAAGCTTGAATTGTAATCATTTTATAATTATTGTGAATAAATGGAGGAATAATTCTTGAACACAAGTTTTCCAAGATAGGAAAACACTGTGCCACGAAATTATAACACTAAAATAGTGAAAGTTTAGGAAGCTAAAACAAATAATTTAACACTTGGGAAGTAAAAGAAAGTTTAGGAAGCTAAAACACAAGAATTTAGCACTTGAAGTAAAAGACAGCAATGAATACACTACTCTCAGGCTGACCTAATTAACTATTGGGAATTAAAATAAAATCATTTCTTCATGTATGGTTGTAACTTACTGTTTCATTATTATCTCTTTAGCAGTTTAGCTCTTCCGTAGTTATCTTCAGTTAGTTTTACCAGTAGTTATCTTTAATTAGTTTTACCAGATTCATTTTTGTATATATATACATTTACAGCATCAATGAGAATTAAGTTTTAGCACTTCAAATATATATATACATTTACAGCATCGATGTTCATGATATTTTTATTAAATTCAAGGCACTTGTTGAAAATACTTTAAACACGAAAATTGTCAGCCTTTACACCTATAATGGTGGTGAGTATATTGCACTGTCAAATTTTCTATCTCAAAACGGAATAAATCACTTGACCACCCCACCTCATACCCCTGAACATAATGGCTATTCTGAGCGACGACACCGACACATAGTTGAAACTGGTTTAAGCCTTCTCCAACAAGCGTCAATTCCTACAAAATATTGGACATATGCCTTTGGTACTGCAGTTTATTTAATCAACCGATTACCCAAAGTTAACTTGGATTTTAATTTCTCATTTGCTAAATTATTCAACAATACGCCAAATTTATCGAAATTACGTATTTTTGGTTGTTTGTGTTATCCTTGGTTACGCCCATATAACAATCATAAACTTGATCCCAAATCTAAAACTTGTGTTTTCTTTGGTTACAATACTACACAAAGTGCATATCTATGTTTTGATCACACCACTAGTCGTCTTTATGTTAGTCGCCACGTTAAATTTTTCGAGGAAATTTTTCCTTTTTCAACAAACCCAACCCCACTCATACCAAACTTGTCCACTTCCTATTCATCCACGCCATCCTCTATTCAAAATGAAGTTAATCCCACACCTTTATCATTATCGCTTTTGAAAATTCAATCCCCAACTTATACTTATCTTCCCAACCACCAAGGTGATAAAGCATATATTTCTCTACCAATTGGGACTACCAAAGTGGATGTCTCTGCATGTGATCACAATAAAAGGCAAGGTGAGAATTTAAATTCAATCACTTCTTCTTTATCTAATTATCATTTACCTTTATCACCTTCTACACCCACAACTCATCTTCCCACGTTGGATGACTCCAAATCTCCTACATCATCTCCTCCAAGTGACTTTCTGTTGGCCAGCACATCCTCCACCAACACTCCTAACAATCCATCCATATCACCTCACACCTTATCTTCAACCGATAATCAATGTCCAACCCGAAGATTATCCAATCTCCTCTTAACCACTCCTATTGTTAGACAAACTTCTCCACCTCCAATCCAAAAAATGTCATTATCCCCAACTATCTCAACTCCATCTATATCAACTTCTACTCCTATCCATTCAATCCACTCCAATGAATAACATTCCAAGACTCCAACCATTTCAACTTCACCGCCCATGGTCTCTCCTTCCTCCCCCAGCCTTGGTCACAATCTTCAGGCCCAGAATATTATACCACCTCTCTCTCGAAACATCCATCCAATGATCACTCGAAACAAGAATAATATCCAGTTGCCTACAAAAAAATTCTCCTTCTCCAGCTCCCTCTCCTCTTCTTCCACTATTGAACCTACTTTCGCCAGGGACGCTCTCAAAATTCCGGAATGGGGAGCAGCCATGGTGACGGAATATAATGCTTTACTTCATAACTCCACATGGACCCTAGTTCCTGTTGATCATGGCCAAAATATTGTGGGGGTGCAAATGGGTTTTTCGTCTTAAACGAAAGCTAGATGGGTCCATCGAAAAATACAAAGTCAGGTTGGTTGCAAAGGGGTTCCAACAACGCCCCGGACTTGATTACACTGATACATTCAGCCCAGTCATCAAACCCTCCACCATCAGGCTGATACTCACACTTGCAGTCACCAACCATTGGTCTTTACGTTAGCTGGATGTTAACAATGAATTTTTACATGGCTCACTCTCAGAGGATGTTTACATGCAGCAACCCCGTGGATTTATTCATCCTGACTCTCCCACTCACGTGTGCCATCTCCAAAAGTCCCTATATGGGATAAAACAAGCTCCACGAGCTTGGTACACGGCACTAAAACAATTCCTCTTTTCCTTTGGCTTCCAAACATCCCGGTCAAATTCTTCTCTGTTCTTTTTTCGTAAATCCCATGTCATTATTTTTGTTTTAGTTTATGTTGATGACATAATTATCACAGGAAACTCACCTTCTCTCATTGATAAATTTGTTGCGTCCCTTGCCAAAAAAATTTCCATTAAAGATCTTGGTACATTGTCCTACTTCTTGGGTGTTGAGGTAATCCATCATCCTGATGGTCTTTTTTAGTCCCAAAGAAAATATATATTGGACCTTCTCCATCGCTCCAATATGTCAAATTCCAAGGAAGTAGTTAGTCCAATGTCAACCTCTCATGTTCCAATTCTTAATGAAAGAGAACCTGTGCAAAACCCTAGTGAATATCGGTCGGTCCTTGGCGGTTTGCACTACCTATCTTTGACACGTCCAGATATTTCCTTTACAGTTAGCAAAATATATCAATTCATGCATTGTCCTACTACTGTACACTGGGGGTGTCAAAAGTTTGCTTTGTTATCTTCGAGGCACCGTTGATTTTGGTCTTTTCTTACATCAAAACTCTCCCTTGTCACTCCATGCATTCTATGACGATGATTGAGGTGGCAACTTAACTGACAGAACATCTATAGGTGCTTACATTGTGTTTCTAAGGTCAAATCCTATTTCCTGGAGTTCTAAAAAGTGGTCTACTGTGGCCCGTTCCTCAACTGAGGCTGAATATCGATCAATTACCTCCACTACTGCTGAATTGACTTGGATACATTCATTACTTACTGAAATTGGTGCTACATTGTCCCGACCTCCTGTCGTGTACTGTGATAATGTCGGGGAAACTTATTTGTGTGCTAATCCTGTTTTCCACTCAAGGATGAAGCACATTGCACTAGATTTCCATTTTGTCCGAGAAAAGGTCCAAGCTGGTGACTTGAGTGTTTCTCATGTCTCTTCATCAGACCAATTGGCTGACGCTCTCACTAAGTCTCTTCCCAGCTCACAGCTCAGTGTCATTCGTGCCAAGATAGGCGTCCTTCCGGCCTCCATCTTGAGGGGGCGTATTGGGAATTAAAATAAAATCATTTCTTCATGTATTGTTGTAACTTACTGTTTGATTATTATCTCTTTAGCTCTTCCGTAATTATCTTCAGTTAGTTTTACCAGTAATTATCTTTAATTAGTTTTACTAGATTCATTTTTGTGTATATATATACATTTACAACATCAATGAGAATTAAGTTTTAGCACTTCAAATATATCTTCTTTTCTTTTATTAACTATCGCGTCACATTTAACTGGTAAGTGAACAATTTGTCAAAACTTTTGGTTCAACCTAATATGATATAACTATTGTTTCTGTTACAGTTGGTAGTGGGAGGGCCGTTTCACTTCTGCTTGTGGTGGCTTCGAAACGACAGCTTCAAGGGTCATGGAAATTTTAATCTTGGCCGGAGCTATGTGAGAAGTGATAGTTTTAAGGCTCGTGAGAACTTTAGTAGTTGGCATGGTGGAGAAGGTTATCAAGGCAGAGGGAGAGAAATTGGTGATGGAGATATATACTGACTTTGTATGTATGTGTGTGAATGGAGGGAGGGAGGGAGAGAGAGAGGCAATAGCTTTGGAGTAGGTGGCGTGGCACTTAACATGAAGAAAATAGACAACTTAATAGAGTGGCGTGTAGTGGAAGTGTACAAAACTTCAGTGGCATTTTGCATAACTTTTAAACTTTAGTGACATATTTGAAATTTTGAGCAAACTTCAGCGGCAATTCTTGAAATTAACCATTTAGAAGTTATACTAGAGTTTGTAGAAGAAAAGAGAAGTTTTCATTGTTACTATATTTAATAATTATTTCACGGGTCGACGGAAGGTGTGACCCGCGAAACCCGCGATTTATATCTTCTTAACCCATAAATCGCCAGCTCAGATCAGGATTCGGCTCACTGTCTCGAGTCAATTCAGGCCTTTTTTTCCGATCAGCACATCCTTCTTGATACCTCTACTTTTGCCCATGAATTCCACTCAGTGGCCTGCTTATGGTTAGAAAACATATTTTATGGATCTTGCGATCGCAAGGAAAAAATAGTTGTGATTGTATAGGCATTTAAAATTACTCTCGAGTTGCAAAACTCATGTCCTTGCAATCACAACCACTTTAACCTTGCAATCGCAAGGTGTAACCCCCAACATACCTTCACTCCAACTTGATTTTGGAATTGACCCTTAGCTTGAATCACTTGTATGAGTCTTGGACACTCTTGTATAATGTCATGCTTGAATGTTGGAGTTTTGAATGTATACTTGAGCTCTTATTTGGCTTGAATAATAGGTCTTCGTGTCAAGTCAACTACGATTTTCGTCATTTATTCGTTCTTCAGGATGATTCATCATGTCTAACAACGAGGCTATTCTCTTCACCCCTTCAATATTTTCACTTTCGTGTTGCTATTGCTGGTGCTACTGTTGTTGTTGCAGTATATTCACTATAATTAAATCAAAATGATATCAATTAAATTTCAGAATTTGTAAAATTATAATAAAGCATAAATATTCCTATAGTAAAAAAAATTCAAATAAATCTAAGAAATATTTAACGCATCAAACTTGGTTTAGTAAGGTCTCTCAGTATCACCACGTTCATGTCATAAGAATAAAAAAATCAGATAAACCTAATTTCTTTTTCGTTACTTCAAAATCTGATGTTAGATGATACAGATTCTTCCATCATCACTTTTTTCAAAATTTATAGAATTTTTTGACAATCGAAAGTTGCAAAATGCCACTATCTCCACTTGAAAAAGAAATTTTAAATTGATTTAATATGAAAAACATCAAAGAAAGAAAATATATTCTGAATGGAATAAAAGGGTCCCCAAATTATTTGAATATTGCATACATTTCTTTCAGAAGTGACATCTACAGGTTTTGGCTTTAAGCAGAAGGGGAGTCGGATGAGGTGGCTGCAGCCCTTTTCTTAGCAAAGTATACTTCAGCACGTGCAAGGTTCTTTGCGACTGATGGCTTCACCCACTTCTTTCGACCGGGAAGAACAGTCAAGGAACAACCTGCAGCCTCAAGTTTCTCCTTTGCTGAAGTCGAGAAGGCACTAGCCTGGAAGTTTAGTTTTACACTCAGTTCTCCATCACCTAAGATTTGATAAGAAAGAGAATGAGCAACAATTCTGAATATCTATTAAATACATCAATGTTGTTAATGACATGTATGATGGAGTAGACAGAAGTATAAAATGTAGTGACAATATTAGAATTCCCAATTAGTATAGGCTTGCACAATTGTTCAGTCCTATGTTCTTATACTTTTACATCAGTAATATACGAGCTTACATGGCATAATCAAGATGAGATCCTTTGGTGTAAGTTATTAACTGAATACATTTAGTTGATGAGTCTAGTATTAAATCATAGGTTAGAACTGTGGTATCTAAATGTTTTAGGTTGAGTGACTAAGACAATACATGCAAGACCACGCTATTAATAGTATGAATAAAGGATAATAATGAAGTTACTGTGGAGGATATAGTTTCCCCTAAAAGTGACTGTTTGGATGTCGAAGTTCGATTATTACCAGAGGAGGAATTGAAGAGGCTGAGGGCTTAATGCTTAAGATTAGAGCATGTTTGATGAAATGGAGTACTCCACAGGATTCTCTATGATAATAATATCCCTATAAGGTTGACAGCTAGTCCTACAGGGGTGGGCGGGTCAGGGCCATACATCACATTTTCGGAACCTGAGGCGACTTTTAGAAATTGGGCTCTGTTAGATTTTTTGATACCAAATAAATCAAATCAATGATGTAAAAAAGGTTGGGACTGTTACAAATTATTAGAAATTATTAAGAAATTCCTTTGTAGATCTCTACCTAATTTCTTACCTAACTTCCACCTAATTAATATTGTAAAGAATTATTGTGAATGACTTTATCTTCCTATAAATAGAGGCATTCATTGTTGTATTTCCTACACCTAATGGAATGAGAATTCTCCTCTCTATTCTCTCCATCTCTACCTCTCTAATTCTTGTTTAGATTTTGATAGTTTTATAACATGTTATCAGCACGAGTCTCTAGCCAATTGAGTAATACGACGGGAGTATGCTCTACAGTTGCATCTAAATGATGAACCTCTGTATCAGAAACCAGATTATTATTAATTAACGTTTCATATTCCAAATCTAGTGTTTTTGGTATTAGAAAACCATTTATACATAAGAGATTAGAAAATCAATTCCAAGTCCATAGAAAAATTGGAGAAATTGTGTAACCCGAAACTTTCAAAGCAAATTCACGCCAAACCATATATCCAAACGATAATTGGAGATCAGATCCATGACTACGGCGACGGGACGGTCCTCCGGCACCAGTACATGTCCACGGCAGTGTCACCGTAACGAATTGGACTATTATGAATACCTTGACTGGAAGATATGACTCGCTCACTTATGAAAGGTAATATTTTAAATATCTCTTACATATTACGTTACCACATATATGGTTGGTTCTACAAATTTTAAGCATATCACGTTACCGCCTATATGGTCGGTTTAATTATTTCATTATGTTGATACCGCCTATATGGCTGGTTTAATTATTTTATTATGTTGACACCGCCTATATGGTCGGTATATCAATTGAATACATATAAACACCTCAGTTGTTGGTTAATTCTAACATATTGGAGGTTGTTGTCAACATATATACGTGGTGGTATAACCCCAGTATTAATATTGTCTATAAAGGTTGTTGTCAACATATATATGTGGTGGTATAACCCCAATATTATTATTGTTAATATATATACAATATTGTTATTTAATACTTTATTAAATTATACCAGAAGTTATCACTACTAAAGATAGATAATATTTCATCAAATGATACCAGAAGTTATCATTACCAAAAAGTTGGTAAATGTTGATAAAAATATTTTATCCAATGGTACCAGAAGTTACCAATATTTGTATTTGAATGGGTGGATGAAAATTATTCAACAAAGAGAATGATGATGTATGATAAGATAATATCACATGATAGCACGGACATAGTTAATGTGAAAATAATCTCATCAGTATTATGAGATGAATATTAGATGATAAGTGTCTGGAAAAGTTCTTGCACGAGCACTTATGTATTCCAGAAGAAGTACATATTTACTCCAGAAGAAGTAAAAATTATCATCTAAACATACTGAAATGATATTATTATTGCTCCTGAAGAAGCATAAACGAGTCATACATGCAAAATACAAAAGGGGGAAACATTTATGATCCTCAAAATGAGAGATGTGTTTCGGGAGTAGCCGTATCCTACCACCTCTGATCTTTTGAGGAAATAAAGAAAAAGATGTGTTTCAAGAGTAAGAATACTCCATACTCTACCACCTTAAATCTTTGAGGTACACAAGATTAAAACATTGATAAAATCCTAGAAATTTATGGTGTGTCTCAAGAGTGAGAATACTCCGTACTCTACCACCACCTATTCTAGGGTTCACAAAGATAAGTTTACATTAACCGGACTCCATTTTCGCTTGATTCCCCTTCCTTGCGACCAATCTATCTTAACTCCTGCTGGATCTTGTATGGGGACATATGATTGTAACTTATCCAGCAGTTCATCGATAGTAGGAGCAGAAATAAGGATTCTCCTAGAAAATGGAGAGATGAATCCCTGTTCCACAGCATAATCAAGAAATGTTAGCAAACCATCAAAGAAATTGTTAACATTTAAAAGCCTAATAGGCTTAGTATGGAGATCTAGTTGAGCCCATGAGGTAATATTTAAGATTTCTTCTAAAGTACCAAAACCTCCAGGCAGGGCTATGAAGGCGTCAGAACCATATAACATGCAAGTTATGCGTTCATGGATAGATAAGGTTTGTACTTCATGCCCTCGTGTTTTTCCTGCAATATCAGCTAAAGGAGTAGGTATAACACCTATCACTCTTGCTTTCTCTGCTTGAGCGGATTGTGAAACACAACCCATCAATCCACTGCTACCTCCTCCATACACGAGAGTGATACCTTTCTCTCCCAATTTCTTTCCAAGATCCACTACAGCTTCTAGATACCCAAAACATTTTACTACTTTTGATCCACAAAATACACATATAGTTTTAATCTGTCGAAGTTTTGATCCTTCCATCTTTGAGAGAATAAGGAAGGAAAAACTTATGAGAAAATGATATTTTAGGATGCATAAACTGTGAAAATCATTGACTTTTTAAACTTGAAAAACTTCACTATCTACTGCTCATATTTCGAAAAAGTGAAGATTTACTTTTGACAAAATCACCCTACTCACCTTTCGGTGATTTAATATTTTTAACTAGCCTTTATCAAAACCCGTGAAAGGAAACAGAAAAATATTTTATATGTGCATATATATCAAATGAATTACCTTGTATTAATGTTGCATAGCCAAAACATCATTGTTTATAACAGCCTGGCAAACAGGATCTTTTGCTATTATATTTTTGAGACTATAACGCTCTTTATCGCTGATGAATTTAGCCCATAAAGATAGTAGCTCACGCTGCACATACCCACTAGGGTGCGTCTCAAGAGTCAATCGGATATCATCCAATGACTCCTTACTCAGTCCACCCTTAATGAAGTCTATCTTATCATCTCGATTTATGGATGAGTATCCTATTGATTTACAACGGGTATCACATGTCCATCGAGCACATTTGTAGCAACTATTTAATCTTTTTGCTCTTCGCTTCTTTGCAAAAGTACTTTTACCTAAGCCAGGCTTGTGCTTAGAAAATGAATCTGGTAATTCACCAGCTAATCGAACTTTTGCCTCAATCAACCAGCGAACATCTTCTGGGATGCCATGATCCATCAGCAACCTAAATCTTTCGAGCCTAATTCGATAAATTTTTCTCAAATCATTTACCGGAAGATTGGAATAATATTTGAAAGTATGATATCCATTTTTGATGGATCTAGCCTTCTTCCCAAATCATCTATTTAAATGCATTATTCAACGCGTAAAAGAGCGGATGGCTCCGCGTATCAGTGATATCGATTCCATCAAGAAATAATGGAATAAATTATTGAAAAGGTGGAAACAATGAGATAATGTGTTATTACCTTTTTCGATATAAGGGAAGATTTGGCAACAAGATTGAGATCATGAGATATTTCCTTGGATATTGTACCTGATTTTTCTGTATAAAAGTAATAAAGGTATACTGATTTGAAATGTACAAAAATACGTACTGATGAAATGAATACTGTATTGAACCAGAAGTTCATACATATGTACAAGTGAAATATCTTGCTAAACCAGAAGTTTATACATACAAGTGAAATATGTATATAGTATGAACCAGAAGCTCATAAATGAAATATACATTGTATTGAACCAGAAGTTTAACGATATTGTATTAAATCAAATATTCATACATAGAAATGAAATAAAACCATATTGAACCAGAAGTTCTATAATAAACGGTTAGATTATCAAAAGTTTCAAATTATTTTCTATGAGAATAACTTATTCAGAAATTTTTTATCATACAACAATATTCTATGTCAAATAGGGATTAGCTCAAGAAAATTTATGATTTGTAAAAGTGAAATATGTATACAATCCACCAAAAGCGCACTTAGATATATGATTGAGATTATATCTCTAAAAGAATGACATGTGTTATGGCATTTTAGCCGATTGATAATGTTTGAGAACATTATGGGGAAAACACGCCTGAAGCGTAATTATGCCTGAAACATAATGATTATCGATTCCAAAAACAAATATCTCTTGAATGATTGAGATGATCCCTTTGAGGCTAAATACTCATAGTGAGTAAAAGGGACATTGTTAAATGCTGAGATATTCAGGTACCTGATGATAGAACATATAAAGAGATCTCTCTATGTTATATTGAGATGGAATCGATAAATAAGTCGACTGCATACCCTCTTATGAAAATGAGGTTGATGAAATTATAATACTTTGGCCAAGTATATAATCCCAATGTAGGGATTATTGTTCAAGGACCTGAAGTCCAAATGCTTAAATGTGTAAAGTCAGTAATTATATGTACAAATGAAAAATATTTCACAGTCGTAAAAGACGACTCGTTGCAACCTGAAGTCCAAATGCTTAAATGTGTAAAACCAGTAATTATATGTACAAATGAAAAATATTTCACAGTCGTAAAAGACGACCCGTTGCGGGAAAGATTTTTCATAGAACTGGCATGACATATGGTGGATAGACTATAGTCTAAATCACTAGCTTGATCTCTTTGATATACCAATGAATGAGATCAAAATGTATGATTCTCATCTCGGTACTTTGAGAGTATTCTTTGATGTACCAGTTGATCGCGGTACGTTGGGATTTCAAGTAAAATGATTGTAGATTATATGTCGAAATTGATATCTATTTCAATGATTGATTATGCTCCTGCAAATTAGAAATTGCAGTTTATAAAGTGCAAGAACATACATGTATAAATCATTGAAAGATTCAATATGCCCAGATTAGTATCACTATAGAATGATACAAATGACTCCATGATATAATATGTTGAAAGTAAAATTGGAGTGTACCATTTATGACATTTGGGAAATTGATTATTCACTAGAAGTGAATATGAAAATGAATATATTTAATTATTCACCAGAAGTGAATTCTAGATTTTATTATTCACCAGAAGTGAATTCTAGATTTGATTATTCACCAGAAGTGAAAGATGCAATATTTGATTATTCAACAGAAGTCAAAGATGCAATCGATAAATTAGTACAACATTGCTTAATATAGCATGTTATGACATCATAAATGAGCTATGAACAAAGCTCATCATGAATGATATGTTTGATGAAAAGATACGAGATTGCATCAATATACTTGTGATATTCCATGAAAGGAATAAATACGCGTTGCACTCTTTTTCCCTTAGCTGAGGTGTTGTCCTACAGGGTTTTCCTAGCAAGGTTTTTAATGAGGCAACAGTTGAGGCGTATTGATGAAAATTAATGAGAATACTGCACTCTTTTTCCCTTCGCTGAGGTTTTGTCCCACAGGGTTTTCCTAGCAAGGTTTTTGAGGCATCATCATAGCTATCAACAAGCTATAATTCAGCAACACATTGTTATACTGGAATGATATCAACAAATGAAGAAAATCATACACATCTTATGAAGAATGTTATGATATCGGCTACACACAAGAAGATTTTCATATATATTCCAGAAGAAAGATGATATCATTATTCAAAAGGTTCATGAATACTTGATTGCACACTTCAGGGGGAGAATCATTCTGTCATGTTGTACTCTTTTTCCTTCGTCCAGGTTTTGTCCCACAGGGTTTTCCTGACAAGGTTTTAACGAGGCAGCGGCTGTACTCTTTTTCCTTCGTTCAGATTTTGTCCGATTGGGTTTTACTGACAAGGTTTTAACGAGGCAGCACTAAAGCACTAAAACACTGAAGCAGTGAAGCACTTCAGATTTCAGTACATGATTTGTACTACTTATCATTGATGTCATTTTGGATATTAGACTCAATGATTAATGATGGCCAACATCAGGGGGAGCAGCTGTACTCTTTTTCCTTCGCTCAAGTTTTATCCCACTGGGTTTTCTTAGCAAGGTTTTAACGAGGCAGACAATTGAGCAATTGAGCAATAAGTCATTTAAGGGGAGGCAGACAATTGAGCAATTGAGCAATAAGTCATTCAAGGGGGAGTGTTATAAATTATTAGAAATTATTAAGAAATTCCTTTGTAGATCTCTACCTAATTTCTTACCTAACTTCCACCTAATTAATATTGTAAAGAATTATTGTGAATGACTTTATCTTCCTATAAATAGAGGCATTCATTGTTGTATTTCCTACATCTAATGGAATGAGAATTCTCCTCTCTATTCTCTCCATCTCTTCCTCTCTAATTCTTGTTTAGATTTTGATAGTTTTATAACAGTGACATTATATCAATACCAAACTGAGTAGCTTGATTCAATAATAGCCCACTTGAGGAGAGACCCAATTGTAGTGGCCCAACATTAGACCTAGCTTGAGTAGTTGGCATATACTCAGTCTATTGTTTGGCTTGGGGTTTAAACATGTGCAATAGAGGGGGAATTTGGAGGCAGCCGTTATTGGTGAGGTAGAGAACTTCAACTATTGTTTCTTCTTCATTCTTCCCTCCTTTTGTTATATTGCTATTCTTCCCCTTAATCCACGTGTAGTTAAAGTAATATTGGAGCAACCAAGGTGAGGTGCTTGTGTATTGGATTAGAGATTTGTTGTCAATTATTGGAGAGTTTGCTGAGCCCATATCAGTGTATCGAAGGATCTAACAATTTTAACATGGTATCAGAGCGGGTATAGGTAAGAAATTAGAGCATCTCCAACCAAACGCTATTTTAGAGTTTTTCACCGAATTGAAGTGAATTTGAAGCTCCAACAAAACTCTATATGTATCTGCAAAATGGAGTGATGAACAGTTGGACGCCATATATGGCGTCCCACTGTTCATTTGGCGTTCCAACTTAATTTTTTTTTTCTAATTTTGTCCTTTATTTTGTACATTAAAATTGTTTTTTCCTTCTATATCCATGGATCAATTTTTTGTTATTATTTTGTTTGGTTAAAATTTATTTATATTCTTTGTTATTGGTTATTATTTGTATTAACATAATGAATTAATTTAATCTAATATAAATAACAATTAATGATAATATTTAAATAAAATTGCCCATGATTAAAAATAAAAAGTTACATACTTGATGAACATAAAATTACGAGACGATAACTAAACATGACATGATAAAATACGACAAGTAAATTACGAGAATTTAATAATCTGGTAAATCATTTCCAGATCCTCCTAGACCATCAAAATATTGACTGAATGGAGTTGAACTATTTTGAGATTCCTTACTTCTTTGCTGAGATCTCTTTTCCATAATTCGCAGTTGTTCGCTTCGAATAAACTCACGTAGACTTGGATCTGGTATGGAGTCTAAGTCTTTCAATAAAATTTTATTCTCTTCACGAAATTCTGCAACGGCTACTTTCTTCGACTCAGTTTCAGCTCGAAGCATCTGAATTTCATAAATTTTTTGCCTATCATCGCTTCCTTTCTTTAGAATCTGAGTGATTTCTCGATTATTCTCTACAATTGATTGAATCATACCTGAAGATTCGTCATCATTCTTTCTTTTTCCTTTTGCTTTTTTGACCCCAATGGGTCGCTGGACAGAACCGCTACTATTATCTTCATCTAGATGAAGAGAAAACAATGATAATCCAGGAGATGCAGGTGTTGGATGAACGGAAGTGGGAGACTCTGATTGTGACGATGCAAAATTTCCACTTTCCATTTGAAAGTGTGGTAATGTTGTACTGACATCGTTAGTAAACTTTTCAATATCTTTCAGGATGTACCAGACATGATCAAACTTGAAACCTTTCTTCCCACCCTTGTCTTGTGCAAACAATATTTTTGCTCAATCCATCTGCAAGATTGTGGAAAATAATTAAATTTCTGAGCTCATTCAACATAGAATTGTGAAATAAAATATTATATATAATACTCATGATATCCTGTTCGGATCCACCACTTGGATTAAGAAGTTCCACCTGTCGAACTCATCCCCTCAACTTAGCAACAGCAGTTAAAATAACAGACATTTGAGATTGTAAAGACCTCAGGGGTCGACTTTGAGTGATATATTCTGGTTTGGAGCTGTTATAGCCAGACTCAACTCGAGACCATAATTTATCTTTCAATTGATTAATACCCACAATTGGATTTTGGGAAATATCAAGCCAAATATGACATAAGTGTTTGTCTTCTTCATTTGAGTATGACGCACTACGTTTGTTTGAACTCATTAGAGATTTCGTAGAGTATGATAGATGAATTTGCAAGAAGTTAAGTGTGAGATAAAATGTAAAACTTCATACCATATTTATAGACAAGATTAAGGTGTGAGATTCAAATCCAACGATTCCAAGCTAAAGAATTTCATCCAAACGGCTAGGTAGTGATTTCTTTGATTATGATGTGACAAGTCGAAGTGTACAAGATAAAGGTGTGAGATTTAAATCCAAAAACTCCAAGCTAAAGAATTTCATCCAACGGCTAGGTAGTGATTTCTTTGATTATGATGTGACAAGTCGAAGTGTACAAGATAAAGGTGTGAGATTCAAATCCAACGACTCCAAGCTAAAGAATTTCATCCAACTGCTAGGTAGTGGTTTCTTTGACTATGATGTGACAACTCGAAGTGTACAAGATAAAGGTGTGAGATTCAAATCCAACGACTCCAAACTAAAGAATTTCATCCAACGGCTAGGTAGTGGTTTCTTTGATTATGATGTGACAACTCGAAGTGTACAAGATAAAGGTGTGAGATTCACATCCAACGATTCCAATCTAAAGAATCCATCCAACAGCTAAGATGTAAATGAAATCATTATTGGACGACTATATAAGAGGCTAGGTTGTGCTCAAATGAATTCATCAAATTGATTCGAAGTAAAAAATGAATCTCAATATTGGAGGTCCCTCTAACTATTCATCTTCTACTTCATCTTCTCTTTCTGATGGAGATGATGATAGAGATCAACAACTGACTCTTCATCTGGAAGCAATTGATACACAAGAAGAACTGATATCTCGTTTGTATCACAACAACAATGTCGTCATCTCTCACTTCCTTGATCAGCAACGAAACAACCCAACTCATGGAGGCTCAATACGTGGTCATGTCGTTATCAACCGCGATCGAGCTACTGTTGATGCAAACCTTTTTAAAGACTATTTTTCCGAAAACCCACTTTTTGGCGAATTGTTGTTTCGCCTACAATATCAAATGTCACGAAGCTTATTCTTACATATACTTCAGGCAGTCCAATCACATGATAACTACTTCGTACAGAAGAGAGACGGGCTTGGTAGACTGGGTTTATCTGCTCTACAGAAGATTACAGCTGTGATGAGGATGTTGGCATATGGTATTGCAGCAGATGCAACTGATGAGTACGTCAAAATAGGAGAATCCACTGTAATTGAAAGTTTGAAGAGATTTTGTCGGGCAATTGTAGAGATATTCAGTCAACAATATCTTAGATCGCCAAATGCTAATGACATTGCGAGGTTACTCCATATTGGTGAACAACGTGGTTTTCCAGGCATGTTGGGTAGCCTAGATTGTATGCATTGGAAGTGGAAAAATTGTCCAACGGCTTGGGCGGGACAATATACAGGTCGTAGTGGATCCCCAACAATTATTCTTGAGGCGGTAGCTGATTATGATTTATGGATATGGCATGCACATTTTGGTTTGCTAGGATCTAACAATGACATCAATGTGTTGGAGGCATCCCACTTGTTTGCAAACCTCGCTAAAGGTATAGCTCCTCCCGCTAATTACATCATTCAAGGAAAAGAATATGACATGGGTTACTATTTAGCTGATAGCATATTCCCAAAATGGTCTACCCTCGAGCAAACAATTCATGATCCACAAGGTCCAAAAAAAAGTAATTTGCAGCACGACAAGAAAGTTGTAGAAAAGACGTCAAACGAGCATTTAGCGTTCTTCAACAGCGATTTGCGATAGTCGCTGGACCCGTACGATTTTGGTCCAAACATGTATTAAATGATATAACGACTGTGTGCATTATTATGCACAACATGATTATCGAGGATGAACGTGATCTTCAAGCGCCTATCGGAGTTTTTAAAGAAGGACCCCCTCCTACAGTTGAGATGGTTGTAGATGAAAATGTTCGATTTCAAGAATTTCTTGCTCAACATAGACGAATTAAAGATAAAGAATCTCACATAGCACTTCGAAATGCATTAATTGATCATTTTTGGGATAAATATACTAATTCCGAGAATTAGTATACAAGATTAGGTTCATCCTATTTGTATTGTGCTAATGTTTTCATGTTATATGTAAGGTTTTTAAGTCGTATGGTTATCTTGTTAATTGTGATATTAATATTAATGTCTTTTTTAATAAACGTAATATTCTCGATAATTATTTTAAATTATAAATTTATAAAATTTAAGTGGTAATAAATATATAATTAAATACTTTTCGAATTAATTTAATTGTTGAGAATTGAAAATAATAATAGAATATAAACTTTACTGTTCATTTGGTGTAAGATTTAGAGTTCTGGGTTGGAGATGACTTTGCTGGATAGTGCAAAATTACACTATTTTAGTGTAAATTTACTCCAAAATGGAGTAAATGGGTTGGAGATGCTCTTAGGGCAGATTGAGTTGCAAAAGTTGAGAAAACCGGCTGAAAACCGCGGTTGAAATAGGAAGGAAAATCGACAGGAAAAAGAGTTGCATTTTCTGGACAAACGACTCAACCAATCGGCGAATGGTGACCACCATTTGAACTCCCTTGTCAATTAGACTCAACTGGAATTTGGCCCGGTTTCGGCGTCTGTAATGACCGGAAATGTGAAGTTACAACTGGAGCTTCAAATTGAGATTACGGCCAAATTAGAACTCCAATCGAAAAACAACTACCGGATTTGGGTTCACGACGAAGAGAAGATTATGGGTAGAGGCAATTTTTCGACCGTCGATGCGTGGCCGACAGCAGTGGTGCGTGGTCCACTTTCCAACAATGACGTCTTTTAGGAAGTTTGTTCTCGACGTCGACATGGAGTTGTTTGTTCCATAGGATTTTAGTTTCGAGATTTATACTGAACGTTGGATGTTATTGCCCCAGTCAACGAGTGATTCATCTTGTTGCAATTTTCGATAGATGCTTTATGGTATATTAAAGTGGTGATGTTTGCGTATCTCCTAGTTTACGGACATGGAAAAGTCCCCTCTGATAAATTAACTAGAGCCTTTTTAATTTATCGCACTAGCAGACCATCGTGTGCTGTGATCATTAGGATTGGGGTTGTCATTGCTTGGTAATCACTGTCTGTTCATAGACTTAGAAATTATTTGTTTAATTCGTATCATGTATTCCTCGTTAATCTAATATATTAATTTCTGTATGGATTTAATATATTGCTTTAACATATTCTATTGCAATTTAAAAATGCATGTAACCTTAGGAAGTATGATTGACTGCATTCTGTAAGATGTGTGTCTATACTTTGCTTGTGGTCGTTGCATTTGTTGCATGTTGTGTTTGAGCATTTTTTGGGATAAGATGATAGCACTTGATATTAAGATTTTTATGGCATGGTGATTTAGTTTTCTAGAGCGTGTGATGGTAAGATTTCAGGTCTAGTTAGTGCAACATATAAGGTGATATTACTGAGGTATATTTGGACTTTCCTATGAGAGTTTGTCCTAACTGAGAGAGTGAAAGGTGTTATGAGATATGTGAGGCGAATAGTGCAACTGGATCTAGGTAAGATCCGAGCGAGACTTATTGAGGGTAAGTGTTTGATGTTACTGCATGTGCATATATGTGATCCTTTCTGCATATTTGATTATTTAATTTCATGCATTATTTGTTGTAGCATTACAACTTGTTTGATGTGTTATTTTACATGAATTTGCATGTGATCAGCTTTACTGTGTGCAATGTGTGTGTATGCATAGTGGGTTTGTGATGCATTAACAGTAAGCGTATGTTATGTCTTTTGGTAATGTGGGGAATAGATGCTCGATGATGCATTGATGAGATGTACGGGGGGTGAGTGACATTTGAATCACGAGTTTGAGATGTGATTAAATTCTGTAAATCCTCTATCTGTGAAAATCATAGCCGAGTGAAGTGTTAGAGTGACACTTAGATCACTTTTATTCTGTAGAGACTCATTATCTACTTAAGTTCTGAGAAGTGATGTAATGATAGATGAGCATCTCATGGACTTAAGATATATTCTTGTTTACTAGTTAGAAATGTTTAGTGATTAATCTAGTGAGTATAGGTGGTGGTGTGTGTGATATTTACTCAAGATGAGAGCTACACATAATGGGATAGGATAATTGTGTGAGATCTTTTCATGAGGTCATTGATGGATTGTGTTGTATATGTGTTGGCCATGGTGTTTGATTAACTTGGAGTTAGTCTTATGTTCTTTTGTGAGCATGTTAGGAAAAAGAATTGTCGTCCATGGTTATATTTGTCATCACTGTGTTACATGTTCTTAATTCATTATTGTGATTATGTCTTCCACTTGGGTTTTTTTACCTTAACCCTGGTGAGTAAATGGAGCACGTATGATGTTTATCTCGAGTGCGAGATACGAGGTAAAGTCTGTAATTTCAATTTTAATTGGTTGCTTGATTGAGCAAGTATAAACATTGTGTTGTTTGCTTGCAGATTGATTGTGCATCAAAGTGGAGATTTGTTAGGTTTTTTGATACTCAATAAATTCGGACCATGATATAAAAACGTTTGTGAGATTATATCGACATCAAACCAAATAGGTCGGCTCGATAATAACCCATTTGGGGAGGCCCAATTGTAGTGGCCCATCATTAGACCTAGCCCAAGCGATTGATATATACCTTACCTTAGTCTATTGTTTGGCTTGGGGTTTAAATGTGTGCAATAGAGGAGAATTTGGAAGCAATTGTTCTTGGTAAGCAGCTTCAACCATTGTTTTTTCTTCATTCCCCCCCCCCCCACTCCCCCTATGTAATATTGCTATTCTCTCCCTTAATTCATGTGTGGGATAAAGTAATATTGAAGCAACCAAAGTAAGGTAAGGTGGTTGTGGATCGAGTTTGAGGTTTTGTGTCGACTATTGGATAGCGTATTGAGCTCGAATCGGACTATCGAAGGACCTAACAATTTCAATAGGACCCCTTCATTGTATACATTTAATTTCTTAAGATGTTTGAACAAATACTCAACTTTTGATATCATAACAAAAACTTACGTCCTTTAAAAATATTATAACTAATTAATGCTTCAAAAAAATTTATTACTAAATATCACATGATGATATGATACTTACAAAATTTTTGTATCACAAACCTAATACTTTTTAATTTTTTATGATACTTAGGACGTAATTTTAGTATCACACCTTGACACACTCAGCTTTTTATGATAATTTCATCAAATTCAATCATACATTTCATCAAGCACATTAGAGAGTTGATGAAAGCTCAATGATGACATCTTCCAACAACACGCCCATCCTAAGTAGGTCACTGAAGCCTCATCGGAGGAAAAGGAAGGTCGCACGGTAGTAATGATGTTGTGTTAGTGGGAATATCGTAGGATTTGAAAAGAAATAAGAAAATGAAGTAAAAAGTAGTATTCAGTGCAATTATTCCACTTTTTCTCACGACTAAAATTATTACTTTAAAACTCAACAATAAAACGAAAAATAAAAAAGTAATATTCAAAACATTATATTATAATCATTTCTTTTTCGATTATGTTTGTAAGTTGAATTAGATAAATTAAATAATTTTTATAAATACCCTATTTTGGTCACTCGTAAGCATTTAAATAAAAATTCAGAAATTAACATGATTAATTATATTATAAATAAGATCTGAGTTTATTATAAATAATTGTTGGATAAAACAGATTTAAGTTTTGGGGCAAAATTCTCAAAATCCTAATACATTAAAATTCATTAATAAGATATTCTTTTAGCGTCTGTTTGTTTTTATGTTTCACGAAAAAAAAAATGTCATGTCAAACACTTTGTGGTGGGCCAAGGGGATGGAGTGAGTCTGAACAAAGCAGTGCATGTAACATCCTTATATTACCGACAATGTCCTTGCTTTGAAAAGTCTTGCTTTGAATAGTCAAATACCATGTACTTGACACAAGCACTTTTCACGTGTTGGACAAATACAATTTCCATTTTTTTTTCCTTTTTTCTTTTTTCTTTTTTTACAAGTGATGTTCTTCTTGAAAAACACTAAAACATGAGATTTAAAGCCGTTGGGTAGGTTTGTTCGCCATTTTCCAGAAAGTGGATTCTTTCGATTTTTTTCGTTTAATTTGTTACCCTAAACAATGCACCATGTAATCTCGTAATTGATCTCATGACATATCTTCATCTCCTACGGCATTCACCTCGACAGCAACTTCCTCTTCTTCATTGGGGAGATCGATTTCAACTTCATCGTCATCAACTTCATCTGCTCTACGAAAGCCTTTGTCCATTTGCCCATTCATACGTAGGTAGTTGTGGATTGTCATGGTGGCAACTACAACGGCCGTTTGTACTCTAAACGAATAGCTGGGCATTCGATCAATAATTTTTCATCGTTGCTTTCACACACCGAATGCCCTCTCAATAACATTCCTGCATGATGAGTGAAGGAAATTGAACCGCTCTCGTGCATTTCTAAATTGACGTCAATGCCTGTTCGTTTCAGCACGAAATTCCTGAAAATGGTATCTAATGTTTGATCCCTTATAAGGCGCCATGTAACCGGTCTATGAGCAAAACCAGAGTCCACCAAATAATATTTTCCCTGTGCTAGTTGCAGGACTGTAAATTGATCTTGCTAAAATGCGACTATCGTGTGTGTTGTGGTACCAGGGAGGACGAAAGTGAAACGCAAGTTGAAGTCACATGCAGCCAACACGTTCTACGTTGGCATTCCTTTACGGCCAATGAATTTTTCTCTTCGGTGTATTGGCAATACAGCCTTCACGCCCGTGCTATCAATCGCCCCAACACAATCCTGCAAAAAAATAAAATTGCGAACAAAAAAATAATCAAGAGAATTAGGTCTTCATAGAAACAAAAATTGTATTCTAAACGCTTTAATCATTCTATATTACCTGGAAAAAAGGATATCGATCCAGGTCAGGGTGATGGTAACCAACACCTGCATTATATTCTGGGTGTAGTTTAATGGCATGTCCAACAAACATCACTACCGCTCTAAGTACTTTTCTAAAATAATGAATAATCGTTTGCAACGAGTGTCTGAATAGTGTTTGGACTTGACGGTATCCTTTTCCATGCACAAGTATACATAAAAAAATTCCTACCTGTTCATATATGTCTAGGTGGGAGCTACTGCACAAACCATAATTATCACGTAGCATGCGTGTGAAATTCACAAACATTGGTGGGTACATGCGAAACTCTTGAAAGCATGTATCTGGGTATACGTGAATATTTTGCAACATGAAAATGTGTCCGCTACGTGTGGTAGGAAATAAATATCTACGTCGCCTATTAGGTGACATAAAACCACGTGCATTAGTTTGTGCTATTCGACAGTACCTTAATCACACCTGTATATCTTCGTTCAACTACAATAAAAATGATTCTTCATCTGTGTCGTCTTCAGAGTTGTCGAGAGAAATGAGCGAGCAATCTGTTTCAGAATTTGTCATTGCGTTGTTAGAGAAAATCAGCGAGGGAAATGAACTTCGGCTACTCTCCATTTTTTATTGGCAGGTTAGTGAGAGCAAAAGTAGTTTTGCATTTTTTTTTTATCCAACAGAAAATCAGCGAGGGAATTGAACTTTAGCAACTCTCTATTTTCGATTCGCAGGTCTGTGAGAGCAAAAAGAGTGTCGCATTTTTTTTTTTTATAGACCATGGCCTGTCCTTTATTTACTGTTGGAATTACAAATTTTTCAACAAGGACCTCAAAAGTAGTGATGGCAATGAGTCGGGTATGGGTCGGGTTTGCCAAACCCGTACCCTACCCACTAAATATTTACAACATTCATACCCTACCCATATACCCATTTAAAAATTGTGGGTCGGGTGCGGGTCGGAGGCGGGTTTACTTCTATACCCATTTAAAACTCATTACTAATTATTTATTTTTTTATTATTTTTTTAGGCTATAAATAGGTTATAGGTGCTCCGGATTAACTTGAATCAATTAAATATTGGGTTTCACTTGAATTTGAGTTGAAAAAAGCTTGTTATATGTTGAAATTATACAAGCGAATTTGAACAATTTTTTAGACGTTAACAAAGTCAATAGTTTAAACATATTAAGATTTAGATGATAACAATGTCAATAGATATTTGGGTTCTATTTTTTATTTATTTATTTATTTATTTTTAAACAATCACTTTTATTTTAAATTCTATAATTTTTAAAGAAAATTAATGAGTATGCGGGTCGGGTATGGGTATTGTAGTAAAACCCACACCCGACCCATACCCATGTCGGGTTTTAAAATTTACCTCCATCACTTGAGTCTGTCCCTTCTTCATGACGGTGGTCAATGTCCTTTGGGGATTCGGTGTCGGTATCTCTGCCCAAATCGAAACCACATCGGCCAAGTTTTGTGGGAGTCAATGCATACTGCATTGAATCACATGTGTCGCCAAATAAACGAGCATATGTTGTGTAGTATTCACTGCAGTCACGATCCATGAACTGTTTGTACTTAGGATTCTCCTGCAAATCATTACACAAATTAAAAAAAAAATACAAAATATCGCACTTTTTTTCTAAAATGCTACTACTCCAGAGTTGTGAAACATATCATAAATGAAATAAATTGAAATCGTTACCTTTATTTTATGCTCCCACCACGTTGATGATGCTTGGATTTTGTTGGTGTGATTGTGATCGTACTCTACACCCGTGCAACGGGTAAGCACTTTGAACAACTTGTGATCCTTTAGCATCTCGTTCCAATGACTCTTCAGTTGGTTGATGCTTCAATTATGATTTGTTTGTGAATTGAAAAGGAACCTGATTCATTGCTACCCTACTGCAGTGAAACATTTTCCACTATGTTGACCTTCAGCAACTACAACCTCAGCGGCTGACACAAATACCTTATGTTCGAACTCGTTCCACCGAGCATTCTTTCGACAAACTTGTTCATTGTCCACAGACAACGGAGCGGTGACATGCGTAGTGTTCGGGCTTCTGGTGGTGTATGACTGTACAAAACAAATTCTTGAATGTTATGATGTACAAGTATATCATTTAATCAACATAGGTCATTGCCATGTAACATAGAACATCATTCAAAAGAATTTAATCAATTTTTTGAAGAAATAAATGTGCTTGTGCCTTGCAAGATAAATAATTTCTTTCACATATGAATGATAAACTTTCTAAACAGGTCAAAGCTAAGAGAATAATTAGCACAAGGAGTGGAAATGCATTTTCAATTGTATTAGCCTCGCACCAGGAACGAAGTTCACATAATAAAGCTAATGGGAAGGGGAAAAAATCGTGATGAAGCATCAGATCCGTTTTATAGGGCCCATACCAAATTTTCTTAGATGAAGCAAACTCTTTAAGAATAAGGTGCCTGCAGGTTACTTCCAAGATGTCCTAAATATTGATTCCAAGTCAATAATCATGATCCCATGACAACATTTCTGGCACTTAAATTCGAATAAACTAGAAAAATATTCGTTCAAGAGTAGTGTGCAAATACTGTAAAGAAAATTGTAGCAGAATCATTGAAGAACTTCATTGGCATATTGTGCACAAAATGATAAAAATACTCAACCCATGTAAACAACAAAAATTATTTATCAAAAAAAGATTCGAGGCTACCAAACATATCAAAGCGATCTTGACAATTCACGTCCAATATATGCAAATAATTCTACAAACACATCTTCCAGTTACACACAAACCCATTACTGTATATGTAAAAAATGCATTAATTGATAAATCAATTATTCTGAACTCAGAGGAAATGGGATATTAATGGGCAAAGCCACCAAGACAAGTATCGCAAATCAATTTCTTCGCAAAAAAAAAAAAAAAAAAAAATTGTAAAACACGGATCCACCAACCACATTCCGCCTCTGCTACGTAAACAATGAAGATGATAATAGGAAACTTGCAATAATTACAAACATACCAAAAAATGGATCAATAAATGAACACAAACACAAGAAGAAACGGATCGCGTATAAACATAGAAAAAAAGACACCGATACTCGTTTTCAATTTTTTGACATAAATTTATACCATGGTTTGAGGGTAAAAACTTGGGTATTGTTGATCCTTGGGGAAGCAGTCAGGTCTGCCCATGCTTGGATCCATGTTGGGACGGTGTCTCGTGTGCTTGTGATTGGACAATTGCCTCTTTCCAACTTCGCACGCCGTGGAAAGAAGAGATCTGGAGAAGCAGAAGGCCGAAGGGTAAGAAATGATAAAGTGGAGGAAGGGGTAGGTGTGGGAATAATGTTTTCAACGGTACTCTTGCTTTTGCTTTATTGTCTGACATTTCTGATCCATTGTTATTATTTTATAAATTCTTGCACTGTTTCAATTTCAGATTTTTGGAAACAACAGAAAAACAAACAGAGGCTTAATAAAAAATGACAAATTTTGTGACAAAATTGAAAAGAAAAACATAAAACTTCCAAAAGGACTCGAACACAAGACTTTTCGTATAAAAATTAATTACTTTACAATAGAAAATATTGTTCTTGCCAAGTGAGTAGCATCGGAGACATCTTTATCTGAGGAGGAGGCTTTGTCGTTTGGTGCTGATGCTGATTTGGCATATTCATTCTGATCTGGAAGAATTTCTTTTGGCTTGCATTTGATTAGCTAATTGGTGAGGAAGATTCGTTTTCTTCTCCAATCGTAGCTTGTAGGGCTCGCATTCGCTGATAGGTGGGGAGCCGCTAATAATCAAACCAATTGACTACCCAAAAACAAAAGCCCCTAGCACCCGAGGATGGGAGTGGAGGGTAGCCCTACATGCAAGCAACATCGGCACCAACTCTACAAAAGTAAGAATTGAATCTGGAATCTTTCTGTTCACTTTCCCAATTCATTCATGAATAAGAATTCAAGGGCGTGGGGTCCGGATGGACATCAAGACACAAAAAGCGATTTCACAAGATTTCCCATTCCTAACTCGGTAATTTCACGTCCTTGTAGTAGCTCATGCTTGACTAGCCAAGCTGATGTTTTTATTCATTCTCACGTTTGTTTTATGCGTATTTCACATTTACGATGAAATTTATGAAAATTGACCCACTCTTCGTTATTTCACACAAAAACAGCTCCTTAACACTTTCTAATAGTATTCAGCATTCAAACTCCGCTCCCCCTTAGGGACGAGAGCTTCCTCTCCCTTGCTTCACCTCCGGTATACTGTGGGATTGACCCACCCATAGCAAGTTACCAAAGAACATGAATATTCGCAAGTCTTTAGCAACTAGGGTTAAAGTATCTAAGCGGCTAGCTAATGTTGTGTATCCACTCATCTTGTAAGTTGAGTAAATCACTCTTCTAACCCTCATGAGTCTATTCTGAGAAGACATGAACAACCAGTGTTGTATCATCTTCTAGCTTTCTGAATCATCATCAGGGATATCCAGTGGCGCCACGAGAACACCAATTCCCTACCTATTTAAGGCACCTTGTATGAAATTTCTATGTTGCTATTGGGCCACTCTCTATTGGAATACCTAAGAGAGTTTAAACCCAAAGGCGCTACCGAAAGGACTATAGGAGGAATTGTTTTAGCGAAACCACGATGGGATCCATGATCTATAGCGGTCTCACTCTAGTCTAAACTAAACGCTTTCATAGGGATAGAGGAAGCTTGGTTTCGTTTCAAGTGGTCAATAAACAAAGAGGAGTGGTCCACCCACAAAAGGTACCATATCTAAGGTTTTGTATCAAGAGGATAATAACCTATAACAATAACAATGACAACAACAATAATAACAATAATAAAGGAAGAAGGAGAAGGAACACAACCTCTTTTTGAGATAGGGAGTTAGTCAAAGAACATTTGCTTTTCACTTCCGAATTTGACATCTGCCTGATTGGGACATCTCACTTAGCTACATGATTATCATCCCTTAAGAGCCACAAAACTTCTCAATCAAGTGAACAAAAGACAAAGCTAAATCCTATCTCTCTTTGAGTCATAGAGAGAAGAAATAGAATGGGACATGCACTCATCCTGGATGAGATTGGTGATTTTCCTGAGAATAGGCAGTGCACTCCAAAAAGGTAGCCCGAAGAAAGCAGACCAAAGAGAGCCTCTTTCCCCAACAAGCATTAGGTTTCCTTTATACGGAGACCGAGCAAAGAAGGGCCAAGTTGCTTTATCTCTTCTATCGATATAATATGGTTGGCCTATTTTTTTCTTTTTATACTTATTGCTTTTATGCTTTTCATGGACAAACTCTGCATATTTTCACATCTAGGATTTACACATACAACATATATCACTGTCAAGACTGATTTAAGCCAATTAATTGCCATCCTCCTTTTAAAGCATCTCGTTCTTCGATTTCTGATTCATATGTATCTCATGACCAACCAAGCAAGGGTTAATATTGTGTAGTCTCTTTCTTGCACTAAAGGGCGGGTACTGAATCGTTTTTCTTTCGTAAGACGAAGCGTAAGTCTCAAAGCGCTTTGAGGCATAAACTTCATCGTGAACCAAAAAAATTAGTAAAAATATAGAAATATATACAAATAAACATTCCATAACATAAACTAAATATAAAAGTCTTTAAAATAACAAATTATTAAGAACCCATTTAATGTAGGATATTTTGTAGGAAATTTAGATTTTTGGGAGAATATGTGATTCAAAAAGGGTTGAAAAGTGTAAAAGTGATGGATCTTATAAAAATGCGTGGTTGAAATGAGTTTTGAGGGAAGTTGCAAAAAGACTTCAAGACCAAATGGAGGCTAAATACCAATAAAGAGAAGTAGAGACTCAAATCAAATAAAGTATCTATAAGTTTTTCTTTTTCCCCTTTTTATGTTTAGCTTAAATTGTTTACTTTTATTTATAACAAAATAAATAATAAATTTAGGTTTTAATATAAAGATCTGATAAATTAGCTATGTAGATTATGTGAATCTTTGGTTCTAAAAAGTGAGGGTCAAGCATTTGTGAGGCGCAAACCTCTTAATTAATGAGGGTCTCAATCAGTCGAGGCGTAAGCCTCACTCAACCTTTAAGAAATACAGGTACTGAGACGTTTTTTCAGTGCCTCATCCTGAGGCAGGCCTAAACGCGTACTGAGACGGAACTTTTTTTTAAACCATGGATGATTCAAACATGTTTTATGTAGAATTAAAGAGGCTCTTTCATAAAAGTGGTCTTGGTAAAATATGTTAGAGAAGGGAAGAGTAGAAAAAAACTAACATGACATATGGTTGTCACTAAAGACCTAGCTGCTATAGATATTCCCATTGATCTAGCAATTAACTAAAAAAGAATTACCTCATACCAAATTGTAGTTTTAACAAGTTAATAATTTCTATGCAACTTGCTGCTGGGGATGATGTGGTAGTTTCTGGTAGATCCTTGCTTTGGGGAAGATGTTTGGCATTTGTTAAATGACTAGAAGTGACACGACCCGTCCCAAATCACCCTAATGGACTCGAGACCTGGTGTGCGCCGATGATGGATGCCAGCTAAACGCTGGACCCACCACCAAAGCTGACTGTGATCTACTATCATTCATATGCTAAATAATGAAAAAATAATTTTATTTCAATATAATGCGGGCCCAAATTGAATTTAAATGCTTTCAATGAAATAGTAACCTACACATGTCATACGAATGTGGCTTCGAAATCATCAGGCTCTTCATGCTTCCAAAACTTAATTGTTACCTGTTAAGAAAAATCGTGGGAAAATAATGAGTTGATAGCTCAGTGAGTGAAAAATTTCGAAAATAATCATACTTTCTCATTTGTATATTTTTATCGAAAATCAAATTTGCATCATATAATACTTCACGGTGTAATACCATTTAATCATAGTCAGAATGTAAGACATTCTCATAATATTGAAAAATATCATTTCTAGTCAAATCAATCACAGACTTATCATATCATTAGAATACTGTCATCATAGTCTGCAATATCAAGGTATGACCATACCATAACAAATCAACCAAAAATGTACCCTCTGATTAACATCTGTAATCTGGTCATACATGTATAGACTGCCTCTCAGGCTAGTCTCAAATACCTCTGATAATCAATTCTAGAACACGACCATGATCGCCTCAGTGAACTATATCATACCTGGTCAAGACCACTCAGGTGCAGTATAGAACACGGCCAAAGTCGCCTCAGTGAACTAGAATGAGTATATAATCAGGGGTACTTTTCTGGCCGATTTCGATTTCACATTTCATTGATTTCAATCACGTCTTATTTCTTCAAACATATAACCATTTCACAATCTTTCCATTTCCAAAAATCTCATATTCTCATAATATTTCACAATAATCACATAATTAGACATATAAATCACATAATCACGTTTTACGTAATTATATAAGCAATTATTAATATTTGAAAATAACATAGATTTTTCCACTCACAAGTCCAATATATTGGATGACGATTAATTCGGTATGTAGACTTCCTGATACCCCATGTCATCTCCTGAAATGATCATAGTAGGATTATCTAGTCAGAAATCTTTTCAACTAAATTCTAAATTTATAATTGAAATGATATGATATTTGTATTATAGTTAACATTAACCCATTTTCTCCATTTCTTCTCTTGTATTGTAAATAACTTACTCTAATGAAAACTGAGCCAAGGCATTTCTTTTACCAGTTCTTGATCAATTCCTTTACCCATTCAAATAATTAAGTGGTGGGGTGTATATATGTCATAGTAAACTATTTGCCTTTATTTGACTAACACCACTAACCAGTTCACGCCATAAAATCTGTATATACACATTTATGGACATAAATATGCAAACAAAATCTCATGTTAAATTCCAACCGTTTCCTGTAATAATTCAAACCAGAAAATTCAGCTTACCAGATTCCTTCTTTCATTAGTACTTGTTTTGTTTATAGAGTTTAACTGCAATCAAGAGGCATAACGAAAGGGATAAATTCTTATATATATGACCCATCTCAAGGTTTACCTTCGTATGGTCGAGAAATCAAATCCAAGCAAGTAGAACAACCCAATAGAAAGTAGTCGTCTCGTTCGTATTCTCGTTTCTTTTTCATTTCCAGTTGCAAGAATAGTTCTACCTTCCTACTTGCTCGATATATTTCAACCTTGGTCAAATTCATATCTATCTAAGTTTTCCTTTGGTGCTGTACATTAAAAAAATAATAATAAGAAGAAGAAGAAAGGAAAATAACCTTTTTTTTTTAATCTTCAAAGTCTCCACCGCCTTCCACTTTTTCTTCCATTTTCTTTCCTTTTTCACCTCTATTTTTCATTCCCAGACTCTCGTTGTCGGTTTTGTTCTCCAAGAATGAGAGAGATATACACTTATCCTCAAATTTAATAGATAACCATGGCATAATTGCAACTCAAAACCCCAAACTTCCATGTATAACGTAAAAAAAGTAACTCCTTAACTTCCAATTATTGCAAGCTAAATATTAAAATTTCTATTTCTATCGTCTCAACCCTCAAACTTTTGTAATTTCAACTTAAGTCTCAATAAAATAATTTATCCAACTCAAGTCCTTATTTGACTCGCTTGTTGAATATTTGACTTCAACTAAATAATTCCTTGACTTTGACTAGTGGAAAAAAAGGGATATCACAAGAAGATTGGAAGTACCTCACTTAATGGAGTGTATCTCATCTTGAAGCTCTATTGTCCACTAACCTATTACCATAGCAACGAGTATTTCTTTAATTTCATTTTGTTTTTGGTGGTGAAGGGTGGTGGTGAGGGTTTGGAGGATAGAAGCAGGGGTTTGGACATGGGTAAAATCCAAAAACAATAATTTATTTTAGAAGGTAATGCCCACTAAGGGTAACTATTAATAACTGAAAAAGGGCTTTTATAAAGTGTGTGGACTAGCATTTTTAGTAGTAAAAGTTACTCTAATACATTACATGCACTTTCATTCCATTCAAGTAACTTTGAAAGAATCTTTTACAATAAACTGTTATATGAAAGCTTATTCAAGTGGATAGAAGCATGATCGTAGATAATAACAGTAATGGAGTATAAGCAGTACATGGAGATTTTTAATTCTTCAGCCGACATATAATAGCACATTGTTGTTACCTTTAAAGGAAGTCTCCGCTCTCTTCCTGAAGGGTTAATCAGACCCTTCTTCTTCAAGGACTCCGGTGAGACCTCTTCTCCCTCTTGGAATCCAGCAGCTTCAATATCTTTTTAAGTTCACCGGGACATATTTTGGTAGTCCGGCATGCATGCCTTATTTAGTTTCAGGAATGCATGTATTAGTAAGTATTTGACTCAAATCCATTCAAGGTCAGGATATGGAGCAGAAAGCCAGAATACAGCTGTATATGGTTATCAAACTTTTCATTTGAAGTAAATGGACAATCCCGATCCAGATATAAAATGCAGTAAGGCCTAATCTCTTAAACTTGGTATCACATAGTAAGAAACATGCAAAGCATCGGACCTAAAAAGATTGAACCGGGCAAAGTAATGACATGCACTTATATAATAGACAAGATTATGATCATGAGATATTCTGGCTACTTGAAACCTAATTCTGAAAACTGTTCTTACTCAAGTTGTTGCAAGAATCAGTAAAAACATAAAGCAATGAGTTCTTTATTTTTTTTCGAAAATGAGTGAACGTGGATATCTTCTATTCAAATGCACAAGCTAAAATTCTTCAAACCGCCATCAATTTAACATAATTTGGAGGCTTATTCTACCGCAATAGACAACCTCAATGAGCATAATTACTACATACATTTACAATTACTAAATGAGCAGAATTACTACATACAGTAAATTAATAACCTTTATTATTATATAATAATTTTACCGTCCCTACTTCGGCTAATAACACAACTCTATTGTTCCATCCATATTATAAATTAATAATTTTCTAAATTAAAACTATATAATTGACAATGATATTTTATTAAAATAGACTCCATTATTACTTGTTTTTTCCTTGAAACCTAGTTGGATCTCATCTCTAATTTTCTTATTGCATCTCGAAATTTTGGAGTTGAAATAAAAAATTATGAATAGTTCTTGATGCTTTGAATGCTACCTTGTGCATAACAAGCTCCAAAGCTATTGTATCATCCACATCTTCGTCGTCGGCAAGATTTGCAATGATGCTGGCAATGATTTCTTCTAAACTTGAAACCTTTGAAGTTGCATTATTCTCATCAAGATAATCCAAAAGGTAACTTCCATCCATTCTATCACAGTAACCCAAATCTTTTATTATTGTCTAAGAAAATTGAAACCTTTGAACTTTCATTATTTTCACCAAGATAATCCAAAAGGTAATTTCCATCCATTCAATCACAGTAACCCAAATCTTTTATAATTTTATTATTGTCTAAAGAAACTTGAAACCTCTGAACTTGAAATATCTTCACCATGATAATTCAAAAGGCAATTTCCATCCATTCTATTACAGTAACCCAAATCTTTTATTATTGTCTGAAGTAAATGAATGCCTTCTTCATTTACGTTTTCGGGCCATTTTTTCTACATATCGAATTTATAATGTCAAAAACAATTTGCTATTGTCTTTATCTGAATATTTATTGTCTAGGTTGAGATAACAAGATTGTTTTGTAATCCTTCAATACTTTCTGGACAGGCTGGACAATTATCTAATCACCAAGAGAATTTTTGTCCCAAGCATTTTTTTTTTTTTTTCTCAAGCCACACAACATATTCCTCAAAAAGCATCCTAGTCATCCACGATCTTTTGTTGGAACAGTATTAACAATTCAAGCTGTTTATAATCACATTCTTGAAGCAAAATGGTTTTTGCATACCGATGATCTATAAAACAACAATAATAATCTTTTCTTTGTCTTGCTTTTTTCATCAAGTTACTTTCTTATAAGACAGTGGTCATGTTGTAACCTATAAAACAATATTGTTTCATCCATATTAAAAACATCTTGTATGAGGACCTGATCTATTTTTCCTTGTAGACTCCAATTTCTTCACCATCTCGCGTAACAATAAATAGATCTGCTTTCCCCAAAATGATGAAATGACATAATACCATGTCTTCACTTGAAAGTCTCAAGCCAACCTTGAGAAAAGTTGACTTATGAAGTCTCCGTAAATTTATATTTTCATAGTGTCTCTTGCCTTTTCCAAGATTAGCTCCTCCATTATATTGACACCATCTTGGTATTGAAGAAAGCACTCATACATACACTTGTTCATGTTTAAAAATTTTGATTTTATGTCGCATAGCATGACCAATTTTTTTTCTAACTTGAACATAAGATACTCTGATGATCACTTGAGTGTATTTTGATATTGTACATTGACTAATTTTCAAGTGAAATTTCTAGAAACTCATTCTTGCCAGAATGAGTACTCGCATAATGCTTTATGCATCTCATCTATCATGGTTAATTCTTACACATTTTAGAAGGGAAGTCAATGTAATTATGAAATATAAGAAAACTCTGTGTTTGTTTCAATAAAGATTATTTTTTATTTTATTCCAAAACTATTCCACAAACTCCTTAAAATCACACAAATGAAACAGAATTTCCTTTTTTTTTTTTTTTTTAAGAAACATCAATCTTTATGGAAATTTACCTCCAGCAATCCCTCTCAACTTAGGAATTCTCCGGTAAAGCGGCATTTGGCCACCTTCAAACCCCTTTCTGACTCCAGGTCCCGACCTGGATTTCTGACTCCTCATTCCGAACCCACAGCTGCCCCCTTGTCCAGCAGCGTGACCTCTCCCCTTTCTCTTCGCCTTTTTTCGGGACCCAGGCTGAGGACCCAAGTTATTGAGCCGAAACCGAACGCTCGGTGTAGTTGTAGAAGATTCTTGAACAACAGAAGCTACTGAATTGAGTACAATCAGTGGTGATTTTGCTCTGATTTTTTGGTGGAACAGTTTTATTCTAGAAAATGGAGTTGAAATTGGCTTCAACGTTCTCACATTGCCCTGTTTAGTCCAAAAAGTGGAAAAATCACAACTTTAGGGATAATATATGATCGTTATTCCCTAAATTTGTGGAGAATTTCACGACCCGACCTGTTGAGGTCATGGTCTTTCTTTAACCGACCTCTCGAGGTCATGGAATTCCTTTGACCGACCTGTTACCGAAAACTTCATGGTCGGCATATGACCGACCTCTTCGCTATTCAACAATAATCGGTGGTGCCTCATTAAAATACCCGGTCTCATGAAGGTCGGGATCATCCCGATCTACTTCATTTTGACAGTTGAAAATAAGATCGTTTCTTGCCTACCTGTGGCCCGTATTTGCAGGCTTCCCAACCTCTTTCATCACTGGACCTCGCTAATGGGCCATATACTTGAGCCTCAAGACAATACATGATCCACAAGGAAACCCTTTACAAAGAGGAAACTGAATCCTTATAAGTATGGAATTCTTCTTAAAAGGTAAGTTTGTGACAAAAGGACTCCTTCCTTAAATACAGGAAGTTATGGACTTTTTCAGCCCTATAAATATAGTTCTTTTCATATCAAATAATTCATTCACAATTCTTTACGTTTCTCCAGTTATATATTCTCTTTACCTTTTTTCAGAAAACTAATTCTCACACCGGAGGGGCGACGGGGAGTTTCCTCCTCTCCTTTTTTGCAGGTCATCTCAGGCGAGTTCATCATCTTTTCCAGCAATCAATTGTCATCAGATTCTGCCACGTCAAGGTTAGGATTTTTGACAGCATCAATTGGCGCCGTCTATGGGAAGAGATACAACTAGCCATGGTTAATAGACGTCAAGCCCGTCCATCCGCATCCACTGGTCAAGCCCTTCCGGCCAACACCTCGGCTGAGGATGATAATCCTCCACCTCTTGAAGATGTTGGGGAAGAACAAAACCCAGAGGCCACTCCAGACAATGAGCCTATTAGTCGGGAAGATTTCAACGAACTTCAGCAGCAGCTCCGCGAACTTCGTCAAGCTCTTCAACAACAGAATAGTCATCGAGGGCAAACCTAACCCGAACACTCCAGGTACAATTCCCCGAGAAGATCTCCAGCCAGCTAATCCTATGGCTGACAACTCCCCGGGGATGAGGGGTGCCCATCCCATGACAGAAGGATCTGCCAACTTGACACAGCGAGAGCTCTCAAGAATCATTCAGGAAGGAATTGTTGATGGAATCCGACAGAACACCCAGGGTCGGACATCATTCGTGAGAAGAACCCCCTTTACTCCTGAAATAACATCATTTCCCTTGCCCGATCGATTTAAATATCCTCGAATAAATGAATACGATGGAACAACAGATCCTAACAACCACTTGAATACCTACACTGATGTCATGGACATGCAGAATGCTCCCGATCAGATTCTGTGCAAGGCCTTCCCGCAAACCTTGACAAATTCAGCTCGAGACTGGTTTTCTACGATACCTCCAGGATCCATCTCTTCCTTTGCAGATCTTACTGAGAAGTTCACTACTTTCTTTTCAAGTAGCAAAATAATCAAGAAGACCGCCGCGTCCCTCATTCAGTTAAAGCAAGCTCAGAATGAGACGCTGCGGGAGTTCATGACTCGGTTTAACGCTGAAAGACTTCAGATTCCAGATCTTTATATATCATCAGCAATTTCAGCCCTTACCTTGGCTATTCGAGGCCCAGAATTCAGAATGTCCCTGTCCAAGAGCCCACCTTCAAATGTAACAGAACTTCTTCGGAGAGCAGAAAAGTACATAAACATGGAGGAAACACTTTTGTCAGTTCGGGCGCAGGATCAAGGGTATGGGACAGTAGCGCATTCTTCACCATCAACAAAGTAAGGGAGTAAGAGATCGAGACAGGAAGATGAGAAAAACTCTTCCCGAAGTAACCATAGGGAGAATGGTCATGGGCATCAGAGTTTAACTCCGCTAAACGCACCACGATCTCACATTCTAATGGAAATCAAAGGACGGGAAGATTTGCGATGGCCCAAGCCTATTAAGGGAAAAGTCGACGAAAAGAATCGACATAAGTATTGCGACTTTCACAAGAGCCTGGGTCATACCACGGATGAGTGCAGAACTTTGAAACAGGAGATAGAAGCCCTCATAAAAAGGGGATTCCTGGGGCACTATATAAAGAGAGACGATAAAGAGCATGGAAAAGGGGAAGAGAATACCAGATCCGCTGGCGTCATAAAATTTATCGTCGGAGGAATAGCATCTGGGGGTGACTTGAATAATGCACGAAAGAACCATGCCCGTGCACTGAGTGATCGGGAAGAAAGGCCGGGATGTCATGACCATGAGGTCTCGGACAGCATCAGCTTCAGCAATGCTGACATGGAAGGGATTTCTTATCCTCATGACAATGTTGCTGTTATCAGTGCAACTATCGCCAATTTTGATGTCAGGAGGATGCTAGTTGACAATGGGAGTGCGGCCAACGTTCTTTCCTTGGAAGCTTTCAATCAGATGCAACTTCCCAAAGACCGGCTTCGACAGGTCATTACTCCCCTAACTGGGTTTGGAGGAGGAACCGTGAAACCCGAAGGCCTAATTGACCTTCCCACTTCATTAGGATCAGAAGAGAAGCGTGTAACGAAGATGACTCCGTTCCAAGTCGTCAAAACTCCTATGGCCTACAATGCTATCTTGGGGAGGCCATTCTTGAACAGCCTCAAAGCTATAGTATCAACTTATCACCTGGCAATCAAGTTCCCAACTTCCACAGGCATAGCAACTATTCAGGGAAATCAATCGGTAGCCAGAAATTGCTATATCAACTGCATTGGAAAAAATAAGACAGATTTGATGTCAATAGAACTTCGTCTCGAAGAAAGAATGTCGCCAGTAGAAGAGTTGGAAGAGGTTCATGTCCCTGAAAGGAAGAGTGTTCGGTTCGAATCCCGCAAGTGCACGGGATCGTTGACAAGTAATAATTGTGATGAGTTGAGAGTATCGTTCCCACGAGGCATAATGTTTAGTCCTAATTACTAGTTTATCGTCGACTCAATTAATGAAAACAATTAAAATAAAAAGATGATTTTGTTTGTCTATCTATTCTAAAAAATTGCAATAAATAAAACTTAAATAAAAACAAATGTTTAGGAGTAAAATATGAATGGAGAGCATGTATTGGAATCCGAATCCACTTGTTATCACCTATCTCGATTCAACAATTCGTAGTTTAAATCATTCATACGTTTCTTGACAATCGATAATTCACATATAATTAATTTTCTTTTCCAAGACAAATTAAATCTACCCTAAACATGAAACGAATCTATTCCTAGTCCGAATACGAATGTTTAGAACGCATTAAATCACACAATTATCAATTAGATTGCACATGTCATAGTGTTATTCCTAACATCTAGTGTTCATGTGTTGATCATGCAATGTTCCAACTTATTGTGACTTTTTCAAGACTGCAACAAGTAACGATATATTTAACTGGTGGCCACTCAATCAAATAATAATAACAATAAGGCATGCAAGATCAATCAAGACAACACAAAAAATTATTAAACTACTAGCTTTTGATTTGAAATAAATAAATAACAAATTTCATCTTCATCCAATACATTGAGGAGATTAACTGAACATATTAATGTAAGAAATTTTAGAAAAATGACAGAAAGTCATCACCGAATTAATCAATAAAGGCAATTTGAAAATTTCCTTTAACTTCTTCCTGGAAGGAGCCGCCGACCAGCACCACTATTGAATTAATCCTCCAGCCGAGTCCCCTTAAATATTCCTCCAATAGCCTGCCGACCACCGTCCAGGTCCAGCACCTGTGTTGCAGCAAGAAGTAATCTTGTTTTTTTGTGTATATGTATCTCTCTCTTCTCCTCCAATCCAACCTCTCTCCTCTACTCAGCAATGTATTCTGCCCAACCAAAACTCCAAAACCAAAGTCAACCACTTTAATCCCCTCCTACAGTGTATAATCTCTGTGTATGTATATATTCTCAGCCCCAAATTAATTCCTCCAGCCTAAAAATATGGCAGCCGAGAACCACTCTTTCATCTACCTAGGATTCCACTATCTTCTAGTTAACCAGCTGGGTCTCCAAATTTATTCCCACTACAAAACTAAAGACTCCCTCTTTGTTTATAGTATATGAATGAATGATAAAAAATCATGCCACCTCCCCAGAATTATACCACGGCTGCTGCCTATTTTTCTGTTCTCTCATCTCTTTCCTCTCACGGCTGCACACACTTCTCACCCCCGGCTCTCCCTTTTTTTTCTCTCCAAAAAAACTGATGCTAATATAAAACTAGGTCACTCATTGGATTAGAATTAGGCCCATATACATGTTACCATAGTTTGCTGATCAAATCGGTCCCTAGACTTTTTATATGATGCAATTGAGTCCATTTTGTATGGTTTTAGTCCCTTTTTATCCGTTTTGCCTCCAAACGCGTCCAAATTTGGGTTTTTCCTAAAACAAACAAAATAAATACATAATTAGCAATATTATATCCTAAAACACTCGTAATTGTCTAAATTTAAAGTCAAGATAAGTACAAAAACCGTACTTATCAAAGAGCTTCACAATTGGGAAAGATCTCCCCAAGATGATGAAGGAAGAGTTGTCACAATGTTTAAAGAAGAATATCGATGTATTTGCATGGAGTGCTGAAGATATGCCCGGGATAGATCCCGAGCTTGTCGAACACAAGCTGAACGTCATGCCCGACAAGAAGCCCGTGAAACAGCGAAGAAGACAGTTTGCCACAGAAAGAAGACAGTTAATAAAAGAGGAAATAGGTAAGCTCTTGAAAGCAGGATTCATCAAAGAGGTGAAGTATCCAGAGTGGCTAGCCAATGTGGTCTTGGTAAAGAAGCCAAATGGCAAGTGGCGAGTTTGTATAGACTTCACAGATTTGAATAGAGTATGTCCAAAAGACAGTTATCCTCTTCCCAGGATCGACAGGTTGGTGGATTCCATATCAGGATCCGAACTTTACAGTTTCTTAGACGCATTCTCAGGGTATCATCGATTCGAATGGCACAGGAAGATCAGGAAAAAACTTCCTTCATGGCAGATGAAGGAATATACTGCTACAAGGTCATGCCATTTGGGTTGAAGAATGCGGGAGCTACTTATCAAAGGTTGGTTAACATGGTCTTCTCCAGACACATCGGGCTTAATATTGAAGTCTACGTTGATGATATGGTCGTAAAAAGCTCAAGAAAGAAAGACCACATTGCTGACCTTGAGGGCATATTCAGTACACTTAGAAAACATCGGATGAAACTAAATCCTGCAAAGTGCGCCTTCGGAGTAGGCTCGGGAAATTTCTTGGGATTCATGATCACTCAGAGAGGTATCGAAGCTAATCCAGATAAAATCTCAGCCATAGCATCCATAGAACCTCCCCGAAACATCAGGGAAGTGCAGAAGTTAACAGGAAGAGTAGCAGCATTGGGTAGATTTATGTCAAGGGCAGCGGACAAATGTTTTCCCTTCTTCAAAACTCTTCGAGGAAACAAGGACTTCAGATGGGATGAGGAATGCGAGGTCTCCTTCAGGAAGTTGAAAGAATACTTGGGAACACCTCCGATACTGGTAAAGCCGAATCCAGGGGACAATCTGTTCTTATATCTTGCTGTATCAGATCATGCAGTGAGCGCCGTTTTGGTCAAAGAAGATGAGAAGGTTCAAAAACCGATATATTACGTCAATAAGATGATGTTGGACGCAGAAACCCGATATACACTGGTAGAGCAGCTCGCAATTGCCTTGGTTACAGCAGTAAGAAAGTTAAGACCGTACTTTCAAGCCCATGCCGTAACTGTCCTCACAAATCAGCCCTTGAAGCAAATCTTACAGAAACCAGATGTATCCGTCCGTCTACTCAAGTGGTCAATCGAGCTTGGAGAGTGTGATATTGAGTTCAAACCTCGACCTTCTATCAAAGCACAGGTCTTGGCCGACTTCGTCGCCGAACTCTCACCAAGACCTCGGGGGCCAACAGGTCATGACAGGGAAGAGGCCACATGGACCTTACAAGTAGATGGAGCATCGAATGCTGCGGGATCGGGGGCCGGAATCGTATTAAAGAAAGACGATGGCACAATGGAAATTCAGTGTGCAATATGGTTTGACTTCCCAGCAACCAATAATGATGCAGAATATGAGGCCTTAAACGCTGGACTTCAAGCAGCACAACATCTAGGGATCGAGCACGTCAAGGTCCTAAGTGATTCACAATTGGTGGTAGAACAGGTAAACGGCACTTTTGAAGCAAAAGATGAGAAAATGTCATCTTATAGGATGATGGTCTTAGACTTGCAAAGAAATTCAAGTCTTGCTGCATAGACAAAATCCCGAGGTCCGTCAATCACAAAGCGGATGCTTTGTCAAGACTTACTTCTTCCAATCTAGACCACTTAGAAAGAACCGTATTCATACGAACTCTTCATGAGCCTAGTATCGCACAACAACCCAAGGTCATGGATATTTCAGATCATGAGCCCAGTTGGATGGATCCAATAATTGAATATCTAACATCAGGAAAGTTGCCAGATGATAAAGTAGAGGCCAGAAAAATCAAAGCAAGAGCCCGAGATATACCTTGCTGCAGAATACCTTGTTCCGCCGAAGCTTCACACTTCCTTATCTACGATGCCTAATTCCAAAAGAAGCAGCTCTTACTATGACTGAGGTCCATGAAGGAATTTGTGGAGGACACCAGGGAGCAAGAGCTCTAGCACTTAAATTAATAAGATACGGGTACTACTGGCCGAACATGAAGAAATACACCCTTAGTTATATGAAAGCCTGTGACAAGTGCCAAAGATTCGCAGCCCGACTACATCAACTCGCAGAAGAACTATCCTCAATATTGTGCCCATACCCTTTCGCCCAATGGGGAATTGATATACTCGGACCTTTCCCTATATCCCGGGGTCAGGTCAAGTTCTTGGCAGTTGCAGTGGAATATTTCACTAAGTGGGTGGAAGCCGAACCGCTGGCCGTGATCACAGAACAAAAATTGGAAGTATTTGTGTGGAAATCAATAGTTTTCCGTTTTGGTCTTCCCAAGACATTAATAACAGATAATGGGCGTCAATTTGAGTGCCAAGCCTTCAAGCAATTCTGCAAGAATCTGGGAATAGAATACAGGTTGACCTCCATTTCGCACCCGCAGAGTAATGGGCTAGCTGAAGTTACAAACAGACTCATCTTACAAGATTTGAAGACTCGCCTTGGCAATGCCAAGGGAGATTGGCCCGATCTTCTCCCAGAAGTACTTTCGACCAACCGGACCACATTCAAAACGGCGACGGGGGAAACCCCATTCATGCTTTCCTTCGGGATGGAGGCCGCTGTCCCCGTAGAAGTAACCATTCCAAGCTTCCGTACTATGGCCACAGGGTCTCCCGACCACCTCGAAGGACAGAGAGAAAGTTTGGATCTTCTAGAAGAAGTCAGGGAAAATGCATCACTAAGAATAGCATCTTACCAACAGGCCATGTCTAAGAAGTTCAATAATCGAGTAAAGAAAAGGGAATTCAGAATGGGAGATCTTGTCCTTCGCCGCAGTGAGGCTGCTGGTCATCAACCAGAGAAACTTGGACCTATTTGGGAAGGACCTTATGAACTCATCCGAAAGGCGGGCAAGGGCTCATACAACCTCCGCACGATGGATTCTAAACCTCTTCCTCGGCCATGGAATGTGGAAAACTTGAAGCTGTACTACAAGTGATGTGATCCGGAAAAGAAGCTAAGAACAATGTTATGATTCTGAACGAATCATCTTAAAGGAAGAGGGGATGATGTGATCCGGAAAAGGCGTAAAAAATGAGAAATCAAGATACGGGCAATTCAACAATATTCTACATAGGAAAATGAAAAAGTTTCATGTTGGGCTCGAGTCGAGATTCAAATCAAATCAATTAATGTCAAAGGATCAGAAAATTGGGCAGAAGCTGACTTATGGCAGTAACACCCATTTTTACGACCGTAACATCAACATCACGAAATTGGGCAGAAAGGCAATTACGGCCGTAACGCATGATCTCACGGCCGTAAATGAAGTGGAAGTTTTCATGGCCGTAAACCAAATACTCACAGCCGTAAACAGAGTTTTGTAACTTTTATTATTTTGTTCAGAAGGTCACTTACGGCCGTAAATAAAATTGTCACGGCCGTAACATATGTTTTTAATTTTTAATCCGTAACTTAGGCGCCGCAGTTTTGAATTAATTAGGTGGTTAGGGTTTTGTTTAGTTCTAGTTTATTTTGGTTATTTTAGTTATTTTAGCTATTTTAGCTTAATTAGAATTCTATTCAGAGTCAGTTAGCGACTAGGGTTTATTTTTCCTATTTATATTCTTTTCCATTCAATGTAAAAACAGAATATTTTTGATGAATAAAATTATTGAGTGTTTTTACTCTCTCTAAAGGTGATGATTTTCCCTTTCAACAAATCGAACTTATCAGGATTCAAATCTTGTGGCGTTCAAAACAATTGAACTTATCAAGGATCTGGACATTCCTTGTTGTTGACCTATGGTCAATTTGACCTTATTATTTTGATCATAACAAACAAGAATTTATTGTGTTACTAACAAGTGTGCTTCAAGTGTTTCATGTAATGATAAATATTCAAAGCACTCTATGTTCAAATCGTCTCTCAAAGATATAAATCAAAATTATGTGATCGAGCATATGAGACGCAAAGAAGATCATGAAATTATTGAAGATATTCAAAGATCAAAATTGAGGTTGAAAAGCATGACATGAAGATCAAGAATTCAAGCCTACAAGATTAGAGTTGATTTAACATATGTAAAGGTATAATACTCTCAATCTATAGCGATGAAATTCAACGAGCTCGAAAATGATTTTTATGCATCAAGAAACTTATTTGAAAATTCATCAAATTGCATAAAAATGATTTTTCAAATCATACCATTAAAATATCATTTTCAAAATCAATCTTGATCAAAAAGCCGTGCAAAATCAAAATCTTAAAATTTGGAAAAGACCGGTCGACCTCAAATTTTACCGGTCGACCGCAAGATGCAAACCGGTCGACCGCATTAATTAACCGGTCGACCGCACGGCATGTTTTTGAACTCAACGGCTATTTTCTTGCAACGGCTATACTGAGGTCGACCGCAAAAGACAGAATGTGCGAAAATTGATCTATAAATAGCCTTCTCTCTTGCATTCATCAACAACAACTTAGAAAACATTTTATACAAACTTTCTTGTGAAAATTTAGTGTTCTTACTTGGTTTATATTTATCTTTTATTTTCATAAAACTTTGATTGATCTAAACTTTGTTTTATCAAATTCATCAAAGTTTTTTGGAAGAAAGTTTTGTGAAGATTCTTGGTTTTACACTGTTTAAACTTCTTCAACATCTTCACACTATATTGGAATTGAAGTGTAAGTCTCTCTTTGTTCTAAACTTGTTTTAATCTTTTAAAAGAGAGAAATTCCAATTAAGGAACTTTGATTATTTGTACTACATTTTTCATTATCATTTGATTTATCAAAGTTCCATTGCCTAAACACTTTGAGCTTAACTTATTGTTAATTATTCAAGTGTGGCATCTCTTGGTACGTAATTTGATTCAATATTTTTAACAAGAGATTATTTGAAAAACTTTGTTTGATTGCATTGAACTTTTCATTATCATTTGCATCAAAGTTTTTCTCTAACACTCGAGCTTAATTCATTGCTATCTATTGAAGTGTTAGCCTAACTCTCTCGGTACTTAATTTGAGTATATCATTTGTCAAGAGAGTTGTTTCAATTGTAAACTCAATTCATTATATTGATTGGTTTCGAGAGCCTTGTGAAAACTCGATTGTTGGTTTCGAGAGCCGTGTGAAAACTCGATTGTAAAGGATAGGCGCTCCTTGTTGTAAGTCGCCTAAGGATTTGGTACTCCTTGTTGTAAGTTACCAAAATAGTGGATTTGGCCTTACTCGTGACGGAGAGCTCGGTAACGGGGGACGTAGATCACGTTGGTTGATTGAACCTCCATAAATCGCGTTTGCACTCTCTTATCCCTTTTACTTCTTACATTGCACTTACTCTATTCTATCAATTTATATTGTGCAACACTATATCTAAGTGCTATACTTGCTTTATCAATTAAGTTTACACATATATAGCACACTACATTGATAGTTTAGTTACTTGTAACACTAAGTGCTAATACTTGTACCTATTGGTTTTAAGTTTGAGATTATTTATCAAAAAAGTTTTATAAACCAATTCACCCCCCTCTTGGTTAGTTTACTCTTGGGTCAACACTTGTGGCGTTCCCCCTTTGTGGTTCTTATCCCCGCATCGTAACAGGTCTCGGGTTTAACATACCCCTTGTTCTTGCGTCGTGAGGTCGGAGTTGCATTGTTATCGTCCGTTCCAACCTGGATTCTGAACTTTCCAAGTGTTATTCCGCGAGCTACGACGAGGACCCTCTTTCGGGTTCTCATCATATGGTATCAGAGCTGGACTCTGAATTCAGGTTCTTGTATTTTTCTACCCAGTTTGATTTTTATGTTTTTCATCGAGTCCCATAAAAATCATCCATATCCTATTTTTGTTATTTGAGTCTTTGTTTTCAATTTTTCTTGTTCTTCTTGACAGTAAATTTTTTTCCAGTTTGATCCATAAGAGTCGTCCTAAAAAAATCAAAAGTGTTTTTCTTATTCGATTGTTTTCCAAATCCTGTCCCGTTTGTTTTGTTGCGTTCGTGTCGAATTTTCGGATTTTATTAAAATAAAATTATTTTTTTTAATTTTTTATTAATTCCGAAAATTCATCATAATTCAAAAAAAAAAAAAAAAAAAAAAAAAAGTCACTCCGAAATTCAAGAACCACTTTCTTGAATTTCCTTAAATTCTTGATAATTCCTTGCCTTCCTAGTCAAATTAAAATTCTTGATTTTCTTTCCTCTCGAGTCAATTTCAAGAACAACTTTCTTGAATTTCTTTAAAATTCTTGATATTTTTTTCCTTTTCGAGTCAACATTAAATTCCTTCTTGATATTTATCAATATCTGGACCCTCTTATTTTGAGTCTCTCAAATTTTTGAAAGCTACATAAAGGGATGAATTATGAGTTCGATCCTACCTTCCAGACTGGGTGTCATGTGGGCAGTAAAGTGTGCAATATTATTATTGATAAGGAGTATTGTTGCGATCTGGCAAGTACCACCATTAAGGAGTTGGGCTTACCTTTACTACCACATCCCAATCCTTATAGGCTGACGTGGTTAAAGGAGTGTGGGCAGGTAAATGTAACCCACGGGGTTATGGTGAAATTGTCACTTGGAAGATATAGCGATGAATTGTGGTGTGATGTGGTGCCTCTAGAATCTTGTGACATCTTGTTGAGTAGATCGTGGAAGTGTGAGAGGAAAGCAGTTTATGATAAGAGTAGGAATATATATAAATTTGTTAAGGATGGGAAAAGTATTAAGCTTATGCCGTTAACCCCAGAACAAATACTTTAAGAGAAAGTATTGCGAGAAAAGTGGGATGAGCAAAGAAAATTCGGAGATGATGAATGGAGTATGAAGGCTGAATTCATGGAGATGGCCAAGAAATTAATACAGCTAAATAAAGAGATGAAGGCACAAGAGGCTAGAAAAAAGTTAGCCGAGTTGCAAGAGAGAGAAAGGGGAATAGAGGAGGTAGTTAAATTACAAGAAAAGCCTTTGGATATGATTTTTAAGAATGAGGGAGACTTGAGGAACGAGTTAGAAGATAAAAATTTGTGTAGTGTTGAGAAGGTGCCTAATCATGTCGATAACATTATTTATGAGGTGGTGCATGAGCAAAAGCATGAGAAATTAGGAGAGGTGATTGAGCCCAGAAATTTAGAAGTGGAGGTTGAGTGTGCGAAAAAAGAAATTGAAGTAGTTGATCAAACTCTGAGTCTTGAAGTACAGAATAAAATTGTGAAAGAGGAGATTGAAAATAACATTGTTGACAATGATAGGAATGAATTGGAAGTTGGGGTAGAAGTTCAACATTTGAATGTTGAAATTGTCAATAAAAATATTGAAGAGGTGGTTGAATGTGAAAAATTAGAAGATGTGGTTGAGAAAAAAGAAGAGAATGAGCAAGAAAGTATATTGAGTTTTGGAGGCGACGAGAAGGGCCTCGTGGTTGGAAAAAAAGTTGTGGAGGTTTTGTATCATGAGTACAAGGATCCATACCTTATGCATGAAGACGCTAACATTTCCCTCCCCATTTTTTTAAAATCTTTCTTGCAGGTTCATTGTACATGGAAGTTTGATTTACATCAACCTTGGTCAATTCCCCTCGTGTTTCAATACATTCTTATCTACAAATTGGAGGAGCATCATTTATTGAATGCATGTCAGGGAATCGAAAATTTTCCGTTTGATCCAGGAGGTACAGTTTGATTTTTCAAGAACAACACCATGATTCGTGACGAATCATCCTAAAGAAGGAGGGAATGGTACGAATCAGGGTGGGCTTGACGGGAAATCTATAATTCAAGCCAAAACAAGAAGTCAAGCAGGTTCGGAGAACGTCAAAGATCAAACATTGCTTGTACGAAGAAGGTTCGAGGCTAAACCAAGTGAGCAAGCCAAGAACAGCTTCATGATTCGGGACGAATCATTTTAAAGGAAGAGGGGATGATGTGATCCGGAAAAGAAGCTAAGAAAAATGTTATGATTCTGGACGAATCATCTTAAAGGAAGAGGGGATGATGTGATCCGGAAAAGGCGTAAAAAATGAGAAATCAAGATACGGGCAATTCAACAATATTCTACATAGGAAAATGAACAAGTTTCATGTTGGGCTCGAGTCGAGATTCAAATCAGATCAATTAATGTCAAATGATTAAAAAATTGGGCAGAAGCTGACTTACGGCCGTAACACCCATTTTTACGACCGTAACATCAACATCACGAAATTGGGCAGAAAGGCAATTACGACCGTAACGCATGATCTCACGGCCGTAAATGAAGTGGAAGTATTCATGGCCGTAATCCAAATACTCACGGCCGTAAACAGAGTTTTGTAACTTTTATTATTTTGTTCAGAAGGTCACTTACGGTCGTAAATAAAATTAACACGGCCGTAACATATGTTTTTAATTTTTAATCCGTAACTTAGGCGCCGCAGTTTTGAATTAATTAGGTGGTTAGGGTTTTGTTTAGTTCTAGTTTATTTTAGTTATTTTAGCTATTTTAGCTTAATTAGAATTCTATTCAGAGTCAGTTAGCGACTAGGGTTTATTTTGCCTATTTATATTCTTTTCCATTCAATGTAAAAACAGAATATTTTTTATGAATAAAATTATTGAGTGTTTTTACTTTCTCTAAAGGTGAGGATTTTCCCTTTCAACAAATCGAACTTATCAGGATTCAAATCTTGTGGCGTTCAAAACAATTGAACTTATCAAGGATCTGGACATTCCTTGTGGCGTTCCCCCTTTGTGGTTCTTATCCCCGCATCGTAACGGGTCTCGGGTTTAACATACCCCTTGTTCTTGCGTCGTGAGGTCGAAGTTGCATTGTTATCGTCCGTTCCAACCTGAATTCTGAACTTTCCAAGCGTTATTCCGCGAGCTACGACGAGGACCCTCTCCTAGGTTCTCATCAACAAGTAATCATATTTCTATTGATATCAAGTCCTAGTAAGGTCGGGCCAGCGCGCCCATTCTTATTTTTGTTTTCAGACTTGCACGTCCATCAGTGAATATTATGGTCGGGCCTGCGTGCCCATTATTTTGTCTTTCTGTGTCAGGGACGAGTACTCTTTTTCCTTGTTTAGATTTTTCCCAATGGATTTTTCTGGATAAGGTTTTAACGAGGCCCATCGTTCAGTCCCCTTTAATAAAAGTACTTCTTCCAAAGAATTAGCACTACGAAGATCAAATATCGAAATAATTTACAATGTCTCATGGCAAGAATTTACAAATTATTCTTCCACGGATAATTTACAAGGTTTCATGGCAATGCGTTACAAATTATTTCCCATCAGATAATTTACAATGTCTCATGGCAAGACTTTACAAATTATTCTTCCACGGGTAATTTACAAGGTCTCATGGCAAGGCGTTACAAATTATTTCCCATCAGATAATTTACAATGTCTCATGGCAAGACTTTACAAATTATTCTTCCACGGATAATTTACAAGGTCTCATGGCAAGGCGTTACAAATTATTTCCCATCAGATAATTTACAATGTATCATGGCAAGACTTTACAAATTATTCTTCCACGGATAATTTACCAGGTCTCATGGCAAGGCGTTACAAATTATTTCCCATCAGATAATTTACAATGTCTCATGACAAGACTTTACAAATTATTCTTCCACGGATAATTTACCAGGTCTCATGGCAAGGCGTTACAAATTATTTCCCATCAAGTAATTTACAATGTCTCGTGACAAAACGTTGCAAATTACTTCAAAATCAGAAATTGTGAATTAAGAAAGGTCGGGGTAGCCCCGGCTCCCATTGACCGACATTTGTAAAAACCACACCCATTTTACTAAGTTATGGACACGACTCCATTTTATCAAACAATTCTTGTGATTTTTCCAAGTAAAATGCGTGATCTTTGAGAAAATCGACTAGAAAGAATCGGGCTCACCCGGCCTCGCTAGACATTTGTCTCAAACTAAATCTTGATACTGCGAAATGTTAACCCGTGGTTGTAACTACAATAGATGGTCGGTCTTTACCCGATCATATAAACATCAAGATATGGAATCAAAGCTACTTAATATTTAAAGGAGAAAAGCTTACAAAATCAAATTCATTCATTAAAAGAGTTTTACAAAGGCTACGGGGTATACCCCGGGCATTACAATGAGAATTTACAATTACTTTAGTCCTCGGCACCAGACCCCTCCTCTGCTTCCTCGAGCACTTCACAGTCAGCGTCATCTTCCTCCTCAAAAGGGCTGAGGTCGAGATCATCAGCACCTAGGGGGAAAGCGGCCATAGGGCTCATGTCTAGCTCGGGAATCTTCTGAAGGCACCAAGCCCTTGCCTGTTTTATTGCTTGGGAGTAAGACTCCAATGCGTACATGCCCAAGGCAAGCATGTAATCTTCAGAACCCTTGAAGGACTCTATGGCTGACGCTTGGATTTGGGGATCCCGTGCCCGAGCCTGCTCGAGCTCCCCTGCGTAACGGCTAGCTTCAACTCGAGCATTGTCCCGCTCTTGGAGAGCGGCCTCGAGGCCTGCCTTAACTTTACGCAGATCCTCCTCGGAAACATTGGCCCGGGTGGCTTCATATTGAATGGAGTGCACTAGCTGACTCGCAGTCTCACCCCGCTCAATGCTTTGGTTTGCAACTCCCCGGGTAATGCTCAACATCTGAAGATCGGGCGAATAAGTCGTAAAATTTTTGTGTAAATATATATATTCGCTAAAGAATGGCCACAAAATCTCAAAGAACTACCTGGAGAGCCGCACTCATTATGTGTTCCACTCCCCGCTCCAGACTTATCTCATATTGATATTTTTTCACAAGGTCTGGATGCAGGGAGTCTTGCATCTTCCTCCTACAGTCGGCCAGAAAAGGGTTGTCGGCCTCAAGGTCGGAGTCAGAAGGAGGAGGTGCCCGACCCCTGGGTGGCCTTTCTTCCCTTGGTGGCGGGACATCCTCTTGAGATCGGGATGTTTGTCCCGAGCTTGAAGTGTCGGCTCTTCCCCTCTTTTGAGGGCGCCTCCTGGTCACTCCATCAACAGCCCTCTTCGCCCGGGCATTTTGAGCCTTAGCAAGTGCGGCCTGCTTCAGAACTTCAGAGTCAAAAGACATTCCTAAAACAAGGATAAGAAGGTTAAGGCCCCCTGAAAAGTCTATAAAGATAAGCAAAAGGCAAACAAGGGCATTTTTAATTACGTAATTTAAGAGGCCGAACCCTACCGGGCTGAAGGTCAAGTTCGGCCTGGTCCAGAATGTCACTATTTGCTAGGTCACTGGCTTCCTCAGTCAGCAAACCAAAGTCACACACCCGGATAGCATCGGCCATAAGTTCTGTCACGGCCTCCTCACTCAGATTACCCATCCTATTAAAATTATCTATATCGGGTCTCCTGAAGGTCGGCCAGAATAGGGTTTCGCCCTCCTTGGGCTTGATAAAGAAAAACCTTTCCTTCCAATACTTTATGGAGGAAGGAACCCATGGAACCTCGAACCTACCCTTCCCGCACAGATACACAAAGCTGTTGCATCGGGGTAGTACTTAAGTTCTAACAAACATTTGCAAAGGTTAACAGTGGGCTCTATTCCTAAACTCCTACATAATATGAAAAAATATACAAGGATTCTCCACCCATTGGGAGCAAGCTGGCCGGGCAATATGCTCGCATTTAGTAAGAAATCCACAAAAAAATGGTGCAGGGGAAACCTAAGCCCGGCCACCAAGGCCTCATGGTACACAACCATCTCCCCTTCCCGAAAATGATAAGAATATTCGTCCCTGTCCGGGACCCTGACAGTATACCTATCTACTAATTCGTATCTCCTCATGTCTACCTCGACCAAGTGTTCCTTCATTTTGTTGTAATGGGTCGGTAGCTCGAGCTCTGCCCTCCTAGGTTCCCTCACTACCCTAGGGTTCTCCTCGACCTCCTCCCCATTGTCAGACTCACCCTCATCAAAGTCATGTGGGGGCTCGTAAAATCCTAATGGCTTGACCTCTAAAGGTTCATCTAGGTCCTCTACCTCCCTAAGGTCTTCCATTGTCGTACGTCTGGCCATACTTTTCTATAATAAATAATAGAAGAGTTAGAGGGGTCGGGATAGGCCGAGCGTACCTAAGATGCTAGAAACTTTTTGTTGGAGTAGAGGTCGTGTGAGTCGCCCGACGAGTTTCTGATTTCTCAAAATTTGCAAAGTAAACGTAAAGAGGTTATAGGGACCACATATATATAGGCAAATAGGCGGGAAAAATTTCAAAATCCTAAAGTTGTTTTTATGCTACGTGTCAACATCCTAGGAAATTCTTTTATGGCAAAAGCAATAAATAGGATGAGTTGGCAAATTCAATATAACAGCTGTCATGCGCCCAGAAATCTTGTCCCGATCTCTGACGCACGGGGGCCAATGATCGGTATTATTTTCCTACTCCCTAAATTTGCGGAGAATTCCACGACCCGACCTGTTGAGGTCATGGTCTTCCTTTGACCGACCTCTCGAGGTCATGGAATTCCTTTGACCGACTTGTTACCGAAAACTTCATGGTCGGCATATGGCCGACCTCTTCGCTGTTCAACAATAACCGGTGGTGCCTCATTAAAATACCCGGTCTCATGAAGGTCGGGGTCATCCCGATCTACTTCATTTTGACAGTTGGAAATAAGATCGTTTCTTGCCTACCTGTGACCCGTATTTGCAGGCTTCCCAACCTCTTTCATCACTGGGCCTCGCTAATGGGCCATATACTTGAGCCTCAAGGCAATACATGATCCACAAGGAAACTCTTTACAAAAAGGAAACTGAATCCTTATAAGTATGAAATTCTTCTTAAAAGGTAAGTTTGTGACAAAAGGACTCATTCCTTAAATATAGGAAGTTATGGGCTTTTTCAGCCCTATAAATACAGTTCTTTTCATATCAAATAATTCATTCACAATTCTTTACGTTTCTCCAGTTAAATATTCTCTCTACCTTTTTTCAGAAAACTAATTCTCACACCGGAGGGGCGACGGGGAGTTTCCTCCTCGCCTTTTTTGTAGGTCATCCAGGCGAGTTCATCATCTTTTCCAGCAATCAATTGTCATCAGATTCTGCCACGTCAAGGTTAGAATTTTTGACAGCATCAATATAGATATAAAAAAAGTGTTAATAATTCTTGATTACAGAGAGATGGAGCAACAGTGAGTACCTTGAAGGAAGAGGAAGGATAATGAAGGATTGGCGTAGTTGTTGAAGGGAAGGTAAAAGAGAGGGATAGGAGTGAGCATATTTTCCCGAAATCGGTGGAATCGGGTCGGAATTGATTAAAACCGCCTGGTTCAGATTCGATTTTGCAAAGGAAAATTCTCGATTTTGTATTTGTATTTTAAATTGAACGGGAATCGGTCCGATTTCCGTTTCTTATTAATTGGAATCAACGGTACTTCGATTCCTTTGTATGTTGAATTTTTTTTTTTTTTTTTAATATAAATTGTGAAGCGGTGAAACCGTTTGGGCAAGTTTCCATTTGACCAAAATTCCTTTCCATTCTCAACTTCCCACATAAATAGTATATCTTCTTCCAATTCCATCCAATTTCTTTGATTCTTTACTTTATATAATCAATATAACCCCAAATTTAAGTTTTAACTCATAATTCTCAACATCAAATCTAAATCTTTCGGCATTACCTAAATTCTAAATAATTTTACAAACAAAACTCTAAAAGTTGTTGATATGGAATTTCGATTTTCAAAGGCAAATTTGCGCAAACGACAGTGTTGAATGAAATTTTTTTAAAAGTAGCGTTGGAAGAAATTTTTAATCTTTATTAGGGAACATTTTATTTTAACATTTTCAAATGTAAAGGATCGAATCAGACTGACCCAGAATCAATTGGTTCGGTTTCGTAGCCAAATATAGAACCAATGGTTCCATTACTTAGATTCTCATTGATAATCGGTTCGATTCCTTTCGAAATCGTACTAAATCGGACCGCGCCCACTCCTAGAAAGGGCTAATAGAGATGCCATGGAAATGAATAATTAGAAATGGATAGGTCTTGGATTCGCCATCTTACGATCAGGGATGGCATAACTTCCCCACTATAAATTTACCCAACTCATGTACCCATTTAAAAATGAAAGGTTGGGGGTGGAGCAAAGGCGATCGCGAATATGTTTCAATACCCATTTGAAACCAATTACCTATTATTTATTTATTATTATTTATTATGATTTTAATATAGATTATAGGTTAAAGGTGGTTCGAATTAACTCGAATTAGCTAAATGTTAGACTACACTTGAATTTTGCTTAAAAGAACTTGTTCTAGGCTGAAACTAAATAAGTGAATTTAAACAATTTTTTTAGACGTTAACAATGTCAATAATTTAACATATTATGGTTTAGACGTTAAAATTATCAATAGATATTTGGGTCATATATATATATATATTTTACACAAATCACTTTTCGTTTTTAAATTCTATAATTTTTTTAAGGAAATTAATGAGTATGTGGGTCGGGTATATGTCTTGTAGTAAAATTTACACCTGACCCATACTCATGTCGAGTTTTAAATTTACCTTCGTACCCTACTTACGTTTTTCTTCCATTCTTGAAGGCATAATTTCACGCCATAATGCCTTTCTATCCTTTATTATTGTAATTTGAGGTGTGTTTGATTGCGTAGTGAAAAAATTGGTGAAAATAAAATATTTTTTAAGGAATTAATTTTTCTAAAAATTATTTTTGTGAAAAATATCGATTGAAAGTATTTTTTAGTGATTTTTTTAAATAACGTAAATTTTAATTATTATGATACTAAAAGTTGGGTATTTGTGCAAACTCCCCTTCCTATATATGCATTTGGGCTACCAATGGTGTTTGGCTAAACATTTAAAGATTAATAATGGTAGTTGTATATTCAAGTTTACCACTTCCACGACTAAACTAGATGACGGGATAATCTTGTAGAGTGAGTTTTCTAAAAGCTCATGTCAAACGTACAATTCTACATGTTACCCCAAGTTACATTTTATGCACTACAATATAATATCATTGTAAAGACTATTAAGGTAAGAGTTATGCTATTTGTACACATTCGTTTAAAGATTGAGTTACATATTCAACACTTACAATTATTCATTATTTTATTCATCACATCATAGCTAAAATCAACAACTACAAAATCGTCAACACACCATCTATAAACGAATATAGACAACATGGATGTACAAACATCACTTTCCTTAAAGTAATAATCTTACAAAAATCATGTTATGTTTTAAATCCATAATACCCTTTCATCATATACAAAATGAAACAAAATAAAACAATTCTCACTTATAATTTTTTTTTTCTTAAAAAAAAATAATCAATTGGTCTTTGTTTTCTTAGACATGGATAACCATTATTTCGTTTTTCATCTTCAGCTCTTAAAAACTAAGAAATTTATCAAACGTTCAACGGAAAGATATCATTTTATCCGTCACTTTGAATCAACAAGTATATTTACGTATATCATTTCATTCTTGTTAAATTGTACTATTATTTTTTAGTTAGTTTATTTCCTTTTTATTCTGACATGTGTTAACATGTATGTAGATATTTAAACGTACTCAACAGGCCAGTAAATTTATTAAGCAAAAAAGATTAAAAAAAAAATAATCAATTTGTTATTGATTTCATTTTCGTAAAATTATGTTGACTTGTTAAGCAAGAACAAGAAAAATATAGATGCTTAATTTATTCAATAGATCCATAAATTTATAAAACAAAAAAATGAGAGAGAGAGAGAGAGAGAGAGAGAGAGAGAGAGAGAGAGAGAGAGAGAGAGAGAGAGAATGAGAATTTTATCTGTTGTTTATTTCGTTTTCCTTAAATTATTTTGAATTTTTTAAGTGCAAAAACTAGAAAATAATTTATTTGCATGAAGTCCATAACGACGACCTACACCGACACAAAAAGTCTCGAAATCACCATAATAGACCATAGATGTAACGTGTGCCATGATGGATGCCGACTAGACACTAAACCACCATCAAGGCTGATTTAACCTTCTTGACTATTAAAAAATCAATAAAAATGAACCCAATAAATAGTCTTACTCATGTACATAGTAGTATCTATGTACAAAGCAAAATCATTCTAATCTGATAAATGATAGTTTGATAATCTTGTCATATGTGCACAGAGTTGTCCCAAAGACTAAGCACCCTGATACACTGCCCAAAACTCATGTATTTACAAGAGTGGGTCTCAAACACCTCTAATAATCTAGTCATACAGTGTGAAAATGCATTCACACCAATGCACACCCGAAAAAATAACATGTCTGGTTATACACTGCAGAAATACATTCAAATCAGTGCAGAGCAGTTAAATCACCATATCAAGTCATACAACATTGAAACAAATTCACAATAGTATAGTGCAGATAAAATAATCATATCTAGTCATATACCGAGGAAACACATTCACAATAGTGCAGAGCAGGTAAAATAAGTAGAATACTTTTTGGTGATTTTAAAATAAATTTACATGCACATAAATATTCAATGCTAATATAATATGTTGATGAAATAATTTAACTAAACTAAAGTCAACTTTAAAAATAATTGCTTATATGTGACGATCCCAAAATTCTAACTAATTGCTTTTTCAAGTTCAAATCTCCTGAAGACTTCTAATAGTGTATTTTTAAAGAACATGGTAGATTGAATCGATTTATCAAAAGCGCTTTCTAAACTTGTTTAGAGCCATCTTAAGTGTTGCAAATAGTGATAACAAGTTAAAATTTTAGGATCATCGTTTTTACCAGGCTTGTTACTTTTCATACCTCTACATATCAAACATGAGTCCAAACAGTTATTTAATTTTAAATGTCAAAATAATATGATTTTCATTCCAAGTTGAAAGGGCTTAACCATATATCACTTTTGGTTATCCGCAAGTACTCTTCGTTCTCTTTTGGCATTCTCTATAGGGCGTTCACACATCAATGAATCAATGCTTCATTGCCTACAAAGAAAGTTATAAAATGATTGTGAGTCACGAGGTCCAATGAATAAAACTTGATACATATAATAAGAGTTTAATTTCAACATGCATCTATCATTCTCAACATATTCTTCGTCAGTCTTTAACTTAATTATAATATGCTCAGTTTTGGGTAAGCTTCGTCTAGAGGCTGCTCAAGAACATAACACAAATAAGATATGAAATAATAAAATCTTGGGTAAACTTAAATTAGGACTGCTCAAAACATATATAACATTATTTTCAATCAATTTAAAACATGCAATGTATAAATCATGGGAAACTTCTAGATAGACTATTTGACATCATTCTTGAACCTGACTAGTACATTAAATACTCAAGTCCTTGTACAAACTTCATAAAAAAGCGTTGATCAATACAAATCTTTTAACTCAAACATAACATATGAAGCTCAAAGCTTGTAGAAACATCATCATCTAACTTTAATATTTAAATCACGTGCAAAATAAATGAAAATCACCTCACTAAATGAACATATCACCCCAAATTAACCTTGTTATGATATTTCTACATAGCTTGTCTAGGAGATCACTCATAAGTAATCCACTAATCGTGTATGACATGAATTCATTCAATGAAATGTTCCTTTCTTCTCTTGTTCTTTTCTTCCTTCTAATCTTTCTCTCTTTATTTTGGGCCATTCCCTTATTAGGTTTGTACACCAAGCACTCATAAACATCATCCTTTTCTAAGAACAAATGTCACATCATTTTAGAGCTTCTACACTCACAAGTACGCTGGCTCGAATTTTCTTTAGAGCATCTTTGCTTATAAGTACGCTAGCTCGAATGGGCATCTCATCCTAAGGGTATCTTCGTGACCTTTCATCTTTGACCGGCTTTCAAGGTTTATAATCTAAATAGGAAACTTATTATTATTAAACTACTTTTATTATTATCAATTAATTATTATTTGAATTATTATTATATTAAATTTTTTATTTTTATTATCATCATTATGAAAATATTACTATTAACATTATGAAATTAATTTTTATGCAATTATTATTATTATTATGAAAATAAAAAAATTGAGAAAAAAGAGAAATGGTTTTGAGATGCCTTTCAATAAACGGCTCATCTGCTAAAGACGACCAAGAAAGTCATTTGGACCATCTGTCGAAAAGCAATCCAAACTTATGTACCACCTTTCAACAGACTGCTAACAAACTGGACTTGCCTCATCGTTTTTTGCCCATAATCACTAAAATCAAACCTCGAATCACTTAAAACCCTCATAGGCCCTTGTTTGTCTCTCATTAAATAGAATTAAAGGTTTGGAAAGTGATTTTATGGAGAATATGTGTAGAGGTGTCAATTCAATAGTTCGAGATGGGTTGACCCCCAACATACGAACCTGGTTACTGTCCGCGTGAAAAAATCCCGCACACTACAGGTTTAAAGGCTGATCAGTGTCGATCTACAAATTTTGAACTACAACCCATACCCCCCCCCACGTTGGTCCATCCGGGTTGAACCCACGCGGATCACGATTGGTTCTGATTTGACCCGTATGAATAAAAATATAATTTTTTCATATTTATAGAAATTTTTTTTTGTAAAATTGCTAAATACAAAATAAACAAACTGATAAAAACATATTTATACCGTTAAATGTTTACGCAGAATTCAAGTTTTTATGTTATGTTACATGAATTACTTCTAACTTTGCAAAGTTAAATACAACATAAACAAAGTACAACTAAATGCATTTCTAATTACTACTATCAAATAGTTACAGCTTAAGTACATCCCAACTAGATTGACACCACTTTACTATATATAAGTTATAGTTTAAGTACAATCCAACTAGGTTGAAACCTACTTAATTATAATTTACTTGTTCAAAAAAAAAAAAAAAATTATAGGCTAGCGGGTTAACTACGCCCATGAAAGTGTGACCTGTGAAACCTCAGTCATACCTTCTTAACCCTTGAACCGTCCGCTCGAGTCATATGTCAGTCCACGGTCCCGGGTCAATTCGAGTTGATTTTCATAGGTCTCATCAGCCTGTCCATCCATCTTGATACCTCTAAATGTGGTTGAAAAGTATGAAAATAATTTAGGTTTACATGCAGAATATTTTATTGCGTGAATGTGTAGTTAACAATAAGTTCGAGAAAAAGAGATTTAATTTAATAAGAGATAAATAGGCGCTAGTTAAAATTTATAAATATAAATATTTAACATTGTCTAGAATTTTATATAATCCTGAAAATATACAAGTTATAATCTTGACTGGATAAGCTAAAATAGGAAGAAACTAACTTTGAATATGATAGAAGGAGATATAATGATGATGATTTACAATAAAATCCAGTCTGGATCATTTACAAAAACTTACTTTTGAACATACGGATATTTCTCTCATATATCGAGCTGTGAGTGACATATATCTCATTCATTTTTAAAGAGACTGGATTTTAATTCGAGAAATTACCACATACCTAGAATTCTTTTTGCAAATATATATATATATATATATATATATATATATATATATATATATATATATATATATATTATGCATTTAATTTAAACATGTTTTATACTCTATTAGAAACCTTTACTATTGGGTGATTTTTGGAAAATAGGATTGACATGTTGGACTAACTTCTAAATGTTAGTTTCACGGAAACAATTACACCACTATTTTTGTGTGTTATGTTCGCTAGAAGTATGTACCATAAGCGTACGGATCGCGCATAAGTAATAAAATGATATTTTTGAGTCTGAGTTGTCGATCCCACGAGGAATGTATACTCTATTATATTCTAATAAATTTAATCTTAATAAATAAAACACACAATTAAAAGTTGGTTTTGAAAAATAACTAAAATTCTACTAAAGAAGGAAATATAAAAAATACTTGAAAATCTTTGAGGAAAACGTTGTTGGGATTCATGATTTCATTTAACCGTCGCCTATTTAATTTCTCAACATGTAAATTAACAAATTACTCATTTACAATGTTAGACCCGATTTTTCAAGTTTAGTTAATTACCTCTTTCGAGTGAAATTAACCATAATCAATTGGTTTAACATATATCTCTATGTCGATTAAAACTCAATCAGTTGCATTAACTCTTTGTGAAAATAGCTCAATGGATCACCTAGGGATATGCGTATATCTCTATCTCCTAAATTAATATCTAAGGCATTTGTTATTTGGTCTAAAATGCACAATATCTCTCGATTATTGATTAGTGCTTTCATAGCACTTATTTAGTCTACATATTCTCGTATTTTGTTGTTAGTTTTATTAAAATATTGTTTAATATTTTTTTATGTTTTGTGTTGTGTAGGATCACGAAGGACGAAAAAAGAGGAAAAATGATCAAAATGAACTTAAAATGAAGTTTTGGGACCAAAGCCGCAAATAGATTATGATCGTAAAACCAACAGTTGCATCCGTAACACTCAAAGTAATAAAAATCTCTAACGACACACTTACGGCCGTAAGATCCATACTTACGGTCGTAACTTCCAAAGAACAGAAATCTTCAGTAACCAATTTACGACCGTAATATCCATATTTACGATCGTAACCTTCTAAACATAAAAATCTCCAGCAAGCAAATTAATGCCGTAAATGGTAAAGTTACGACCGTAACTTCAACACGAAATATTTTCCTGTTCAGAATCGAAGTCTATTAATAGGTATATCTTATGGGAAACCCTAGGGCACGATTTTGGAGCTATAAAAAGAGAAAAATCACCACATAAGGAAGGCAGGAAAATTAGGGCAAAGAGTAGAGAATCCTTGGGAGACCTTCAAGCAAGAAGCATCAACAAGGAGTGGAAATCATTAATCGGATTGAGGATTTCACCATGATTATGATGGGTTAATTTCCTTGTCTTGTTCGAGGGGGAAGTTGTGTTGATTCATTTATTGTTATTTCTCTTTTCCTACAAACGAGTAACGTTGTATTTATACCCTTTCTTTCAATTGTTGGATTATTACATTTTGAATGTTCAATTGAGTTTATTTGATTAATAGTTTAATTTGGCCAATTGAATTATTGATCTTTGAATTTTTGAATATGCTATATTTAGATTCTTGATCCGTAATTGTTATTGAATCTTTACTTTAGTAGTAAATAAATCTCGTGCAGGTTTAGTAATAATTAAATTTGGATTGATTAATTAGAGCTTGTGAAATTAACACTATTACAAAAAGAGTCATTTGCGTCGGTTGTACAAGCGACGCGTTTGGCAGAAACGCAAAAAGTCTTGACTTTATGCGTCGGTTGTGATCAACAACTGATGCCTAAAGTAATAAAAAAAAAAATTGACTTCACAAAAAAATAAATAAATATTGACTTTATGTGTCGGTTGCTGATCAAATGTTTTATTACAAATCATCAGCACTCGAAAAGCCATGCCAAACGTGATATAAAAATTTCTAAAAGAAAATTAAATAGTAGTACTTGTAATGGCTATGTATTCAAGAAAAAGCCCCTATTCCAACCACAACCTCGTACAATACAATTCTTGTTAGGAAAGACTGAAGGTTAAGCTTGCGAGATTTGTTGGGTTCAAAAAATCTATGGAGCTATATATCATATGACATACTTCCATCTGGAGAGACACTTATCTGCGGCCCAAGAAATTAAATGAAGATACTGGAGCAGATAAACCACGAAACAATATTGCTAAAAAAGAAGAGCAAAATTCAGCAATTGATACTCTTGAAATTCAAGAAAATACCTATTGGAATGGTTGTAGGTGCCCATGCCAACTCTGTAATGTCACTTGCATAATATATTGCTTGCATTATATATTTGCAGAAGAATTTCACAGAAAGATAATCTCAAGGTCAAAGCTGAAGAGCCAAAATCATTAGTCAGAAACTAAATTATGATTGTATAATCACAACGCTGGACTCTATGATCACAATGTTGGACAAGATTAGCACATAACAGCAATAGGTCATTTAAGTCTTATCTGCTAAAACTACAACACGCATCCACAACATGCATAAAAATCATGTTTTCACAATATTAAATCAAAGAATTAAAAAATTCCAAACACCAATATATCTTAACGAAATATAATTTTGAAAATTATATCTTAATGCCAATTTCATGGCTGTTTCTTGGGACCGACATAACTTAGGACATCTTCAACCAGGAACTCTAAAATGCTTTACACTAAAATACAGTTTCTCTCACTCTGTCTTCATAACTCATCTCCAACCCAGAACTTCAAATTTCACACCAAATAAACATAATATAACTCATCCAACCCAAAACTTCAAATTTCACACCAAATAAACATTATATTTTTATTTTTCTTTTTGAACATACTTTTTATTATTATTTTATTTGAAATATTTATTTGATCATTAAAATAAAACCAGAAATACACCAAATATATTTATTTCAATAATTTAATTCTCGAAATTTGAATGTTGTTCTCACAAATGTTCAATTAAAGCATTTCGGAGTGCAATGTGAGCCTCCTTATCCTTAATTTGACGATGACGAGCGAGAAACTCTTGAAAACAAACATTTTCATCTATAACCATCTCAACTCGTGGGCTCGACGCTTCTACCCAATCTTGAATAGCTGCTTCAACATCACGTTCATCCTCTATGATCATATTGTGCATAATGATGCATGCAGTCAAGATATCGTGTATTATTCTTTTCTTCCAAAATCGTAACGGTCCTGCAATAATCTCGAACCTAGATTGTAAAACCTCAAATGCTCGTTCATCGTCTTTTCTACAGTTTTCTCGTTTCATTTCGAAATATTTTTTTTTTGGTCCACGTGGCTCGTGAATTGTTTGTACGAGAGTGGCCCACTTCGGATATATACCATCAGCTAAATAGTAACCCATATTGTATTCACGTCCCCGTATGACGTAATTAGCGGGGGGACAATTCCTTTAGCGAGATTGACAAATAGATGGGAGGTCTCTAAAATATTGATGTCGTTGTTTGAACCTGGCATATCAAAGTATGCATGCCATATCCAAAGATCATAATCCGCTACGGCCTCTAAGACAATGATTGGTGATCCACTCCGTCCTGCGTATTGGCCTGCCCATGCAGTTGGATAATTTTTCCACTTTCAATGCATTAAGTCAAGACTATCCAGCGTTCCGGGAAAATCACGCTGTTAACCAACGTGAAGAAGCCGTGCAATGTCATTAGTGTTGGGTGATCGCAAATAACGGCTTCCAAATACCTTTAGAAAGTTAAATCATTCATTTTTGTACGATTCTGCGAAAGCCCACCAAAAAAAAATAAAAAATAAAATATCAAACCTCTAGTAAGTTAACAGAAATCTCGTAAAAGAACAGAGAAATCTACATTTTCTCACAAATAAAACAACTAAAAGGCACAAGAACTGATATCTATTCTTGCTTATGAGTAACAATATAAACAAATTAAAAAGAAAATTTTGAAGAAATCATTAGATTGTCCAATATTATACCTAATCCAGTACTTCCCCAAATAAGTAAGAAATTTTAGGCCAAAATTGTGTTGCAAAATACCACAGATTAAAATCTTACGAAGTATAGCTGGGCCTGGTAATTCTTGAAATCTTTTTTTCTTGAATATTCCAGTATCTTCAAGTAAGAATCCGTGCAAAAGAACAAATAATTCCAACATAATTTAGAAGATAGAAGATAGAATATTCAAAGAAGATGAAAAGGAATAGATTACATATAATATATGAGAGGGAAGGGGCTTTACCGTGGTGGATGGTGAAAGTGGTGGCAATGGTTGACGAGATGGTGGTGGCACGAGGTGGCGCCAACAAGAAGAGGCACATTAATAGAGAGTGCGAGAGGGAGGGAGCGGCTGTGAGAGATGCGAGGAGGAGAGACTGAGAGGTTAACCTGTTGGATAGTCTAGGTTTTTGATATTTTTCAAAAATTGCAAATCGGTCCTTACGTATAGGCGTCGGTTTTAATGATGAACCGACGCATTTTCTGTACTATATGCGTTTGCTCTTTAAAAGAATCGATGCCTTTAAGTTAAGGATCATGCTATTTGAACATACTTGATGTCATCCTGTGTCCCACTCCCCTCACATGAGGTGTGGAGCCGCTACTTAATACATGAGGCCCCACACACCTCATACGAGGGAGGTGACACATGAGGTAGTAAACTTGGGTGTTCAAATAGCATTATTCTTAAGTTAAATGCGTTGGTTCTTCATAGAAAGCAACGCATATAATTTTAAAACAATTAAAAAATTGCCATCGCATATTTATACGCATCGATTTTCTCAAAAAGTGACGTACATTTATCATTTTTTTGGGCAAATTTGTACTAGTGTAACGATCCAATTCAATCTAATTCTTCTCGTTTTTCATACTCGTCTTACATTAAATCCTAAGAGTTTGTTTAGGATTATCCATTGGCTAGAATTGAATCAAAAAGCTTATTTTTATTTAATTTCCATCAGGAAGAATTGTGGTAATCAGAGCTTGTTGGTTACTTGTGATTGATAATTTGAATAAAAGATAGAAACACGTGACATGGAAAGAGTATAACACTAATTGAGGGCACAACTGAACTGGAGAACAAGATTGTCTCTCATATTAATTCTCTACTCATATTTATTTATTTATTTTATGCATAATTTTCATTCAAGCAATTCCAAACAACAAAACCCACCATTCCATTTTAATTTCTCAAGCAACTAAATAAGTTCACCGTTTCTCGTGGGATCGATCATTACTTTCGCTACTACATTATTAATTAATATTTGACGAGTAAGAAATTATTTATTATTTTGGTGCATTGCGACACGACTCAATTATCATACATTCCACAAATCACATATTTGGTGATTTATGAAACACATGGAATATGAATAATTTCAATAACAAATACACATGAAATTTAATATTTAATCATCGAGGAGCAAATATTAATGTTAATCAAAGCTAAGTTAAACTAGTACCATAAATCCCAACAAATAAATTAGCTCATGTTATATAAATAATATAAATGAGAATATTTATAACAATACATCACAAATATGACAAAATAAATGAGAAAATACAAAGTTATGGATAAAACCCTTTTTGAAGCTTGACTATGATTTCTTCAAATATTTCACCACTTTAGATATATTTTTCTTGTACTCTTGATTTGCTCCCTAAAAATTAACAAGTAGTTGAAAAGAAGATTAGAAGAAAGATAAAAGAAAAAGAAACGAAAATAAAAAAGAAAGAAAAGAAGAAGAAGAAATCGGAAGCAAGACTCGGCAGCAAGCAAGAAGACGTCCAACTCCTAGGTCTTGAAGTCCAAATTGAAATTTTAATGCCAAAATTAATAAAAATTGCACCCTTGCTTTATGGAGTTTGGAAGGTTGTGCAAAAGGTTCCCAAAAACTTTTTTTGAATTAAAGATGGCCCATGTCTTCAACACCAATCTTTCCAAAGTCACAAAAGTGTGGTTTTGGTGCCATTAGCAACTAAGTCCTTAGATAATTGCACTCCAAGTCCCTCAACTTTCGACACTTGCGCAATTGGTCCCAAATCACGTTTTTGTATGCTTTCGGTCAATTTTCATTCCTTTTTGACGCATTCTCATTCATTTTGTGATTTTGACCCTGAAATATTTGCATAGTATGTCCTTCAACCTTTTGAAATGTTGCAATTGAGTCTCTAAACTTTTGATTTCTTTCAATTGGGTCATTGGACATCAAATTTGCTCTTCTTTTAGCTCAATTGCTCTTCAATATTGTCAATTTTCTTTCCAATTGAGGTTGTACCTAATTGTACAAAATAAATACAATTTATAAGTATAAATTCACTCAATTTATTAATTAAAATGCTAACTTAGGAACTAAATAAGTGTATAAAGCGCACTTATCACACCCCCAAACTTGAGCTTTTGCTCGTCTCGAGCAAAATTATCTACTAGTGCAATCAATTAACATGGAATATAGATCAACAATGTTAGATAACTTATAAATTACTAATGAGTGTAAAATTGTATAATCAATTAAAAAGTATGCTTCCAAATAATGCTACCAAAAAGAAGTTAGCTTATCCAATGTTCGATCGGGGTATGTGTGTGTGTGTGCGCGCGCGCGCGCGCATAGTCACTTTCAATCGTCAATTGAGTTTCGAGAATATTGATGAGTAAAGAGGTTTCAAGTCGAAATGAAACCATCATTAGTGGTCAATTCTTTTCTTTCTCATTCGTGACATTCATCCCCCAATAGATATTTCTTCTCTCCCGAGATGAAATTTTAGAGGATACCCTCCAATCACTCATTTCTTTTTCCACTCAAGTCTGGTTGTATTTTACTGGCAATCTCAACAATCTAGAAATGCACTGATTCTCCACTAAATGAGTGCTTCGACATTCAAGATTATACTAAGCAATTCAAACCCACTTTTAATCTAAGTCCTTTATGCAAGTATGAATGCATGATTTCTAAAACTAACGTAATGATTGTTCGTGACTTCTCCACTCCCTTGAGCTTTCTAATTGACCCATGTATGGAGCTTTAGGTCGACAACTCTCAGATTGTTTTAAGATCAAAGGGTACTAGGTTTCGAAATATCCCTACGAACTTAATAACTCGAGTAAAAAGGCTACGAAGTGATGTAAACTTATTAAGCAAATGCAATGATGATGATTTTTTTTTTTCAAAGTGTGTGTGTGTGTATCATACTCATTAAGCTTTCTAATTGACTCACGTAGCGAGCTTTAGGCCAGTGACTCCCAAGTTTCAAATTTAAGGCATTAAGTCTCAAGATACTCCAATGGGCTGAATCACTCGAGTCAAAAAGGCTCCGAGATAGGGTAATGCAAAAATTAAAATGGCTTAAATCTCTAGCATACGGTCATTACCTCGCTTATACTTGGCAAAAGACACTCCACACAAATATTTTATTTTCAACATGCATGAAATCACCACACGTCTACACCATCTCTTTCACCGGGTCGACCACCCTCAAACTTATCTTACATTAGGATAAAGAGATTTAGAGCATTAGGAAACATTGTAGACATCCCAAGAAGCGGTGGGGCACTCATAAATAGTCATGAGCATGTGAAAATCTCATTGCAAGTACCAGCAATCCACCCCAAAACTTATGTTGAAGCTTCCAATCGATTGAACACAAATTTCTCCAATGACGCATTTCATCAAACACCTTGTGAGCATCCTATGAAAATACAAGAAAATAGTAGATATTAAGTGGTGAAAGACTCAAAAATTCAAATTACATTCAACATCTCAATTCTAACTCATAAATCCAATATAATTTTTCCATCCACCTCAACATTAAATCATATTTGAAGATAAAATACACTATGCACCAAGTGATTTAAAAATGAGTTTAAAGCAAAATTTGACTTTGAAAGTTTGATATGAGTATGTGCAAGAATTAAACAAGAGTGTATTGGAGCTATTTCACAATACCCATTTGAGGAAAATAAATGTGGAAGATAGAGACTTAGGCCTAACCAACTTATTTGCAAGAGAGTAAAAAAACTGCAAAAAAATAAAAATAAAAATAAACCAAGTAAAGGATAGAGAATGTGTTGCCTCCCATTAAGTGCTTATTTTAAAGTCATTAGCTGGAATCTCAGCATAAACACTTCATGACACTCTAATTATAGCTTTTGATGCTAGTGATGGCAAAGGGGAGGGTCTCCCCGACCCGCGCGCCCGCCCCACGAAATTTTTTTAAACTCAAACCCGCGCACTCGTCTCGCAAATTTCAAGGCGGGTCTGGGTCACCCCCGCGTGCTCCATTTATTTTTTTCAGCTTATTTTTATTTTTTCAATATTTTTTTTTAATTTTCCTTATTTATTTTTATTATTCAATTTAATCGGGCGGGGGCCGCCCCGGCGAAAACCCGTCCCATACCCGCCTCGCGTGTCGGGTTTTTTTTTTTCATTTCTATTTGAATCCTTGCTCATTTTGCTTCTTTTGGTTTTGTCCCACTCTTCATTGATTCTCTATACTTGTACTTTGCAACTCTCAATGTCATGGGACTTGCCTATTCCATCCAATTTAAACTCAACTAAATAGACTTGCACCTCCTCAAATGTCTTAATCACAAACTCAATTATTGGACAATCAATGAAGTTGAGAAAATTTAATTTGATATCTTCCTCATTAATTGTCACTTCTCAAAGTGATTCTTTTGTGATTAAATTGAAATTCTCTTCAAGCTCATCTCCTTTAGTTGATGTCTCCTCGGATTGAATGACCGATCCAAAATTTGAATCCATGAGCAATGTTTTCAACTATTCATTAGAGTTCTCTGATTGACCTCTTGCTAATCACTGGCTCTTGGAGGGCCACTATGTTTGACCTCATTTGATCAAACATTTCGGTAAGCGCATCTACCAAAAATGGCTTCTCTCTCTGTGTGACGATCCTAGTTTCTTCCCCATCTTGTATTAATCTATCACAAAGAAAACTGTGGTCCTAGTAGTTGTTCCCATGATTATTTCCAACAACATCACTCATTTGGCTGAAATTGCTCCTCCATTGAAACTTGTGAGGATAACCTCTGTTGTGATTATATCACTCTCCGTTTTTGCGAACTTCCTTATCATTCTGGATAGGATAGTATTTATGGCTAGGCTGCCCCATTGTCGATGAGCACTTTTGACACAGGTATGCCATTTACCAAGGCTTTTACATACAATGGCCTTAGATTTTTAGTCAGCTTTACAGATGGCTTTCTAAAAATAACCTTTTCTACTGCATCTATCTCTACTTCTTGCTTCTTTACGTCTTGGACTTTCTTTTTACTTTCCTCTCGCAATTCTTCATTCGTGAACCAACCTGTTGGAGGAGGTAGTATCCTAGGAGGCGATCCATACTTTTCAAATCATGGTACTCTTACTCTTCTTTTGGGCATCCCATATAGCACGTAAAAGTCAAAAGAACATCCAGACTGTTCGTCCAATAGATCTACTTTATGGACACCTTCTTGATATAGTTGCTTAAGTAATTTATTGCGTGATACTCAACTCCTTTTCACTTTTGCTTAGAAATCATTTCCTCTTCAATGTCTGTCATGTCATCATCTTCTTCTTCATAACATATCTCCTGGAATGTTTGGCCTTCTTCACATATTAGCACCCATGTTTCTTCCTCATCATCTTCTCTCTCTTCCTCATCATTCTCCTTACTTTTAAATTCATTGGCCAACAAATAATTATTAACCATAATCGGAGGTAGAGTACCGAATTGAATGGCAAGGGGTTTCCCCTGATCCTCCTCATCTTCGTTTTGTTTGTTGCGTTCGAATTTTGACTTCCCAGAAGAACTTTTCAGTGCTTTCTTCTTTGATTCCCCTATAATGGTTTCCTTACTATCATAGATGACATTCTTATTAGCCACCTTGAGTATTTTAGGTGCCTTAAGTTGTGATGACTCCTGCTATTGCCTCATCATCCTCCCATAATTCCTCTGGAAACTTCTTTGTTGTGTCATGTCATCTCATTAAAAGGTACAACCCTTCCTGTGTTATACTGAATGAATGACATACATTTGGCTGACGAGGTTGTAGTCTGAACGTCCTCTCACTATTCATCACCCAGTACTGCCTTTCAAAACGTGGTTTTCTATAAATTGCATACTTCATCTCTTATCGGGCCGGAAACTAGGAACGACATTAGGATAATTGTAATTTTCCCACATCCCTATTTTTCCCATGACCTTACTCACTTCCCCTTTGCATCTAGCAGACAAGGTACTTTAACCCTTTTTAGGTTTCTTCCTTTGAGTCGTTCAAAAACACTGGTGTGGTGTTCAAAATCTTCTCTTCCGTCATCTATGACTAACTTGAATTTTGGAAACTTATTTTCAAAGCCAGTTTCCATCATGTTCATGTGAAAACCAAGCAGCTGTTAGTCATGTGAAACTACGCATTATGCCATTTACAATATTTTTTACCCTTGATTTGTTCATGGTTTGGCAATTTGTGCTTATCGCTCAATTTTATTTCATTATCCTTATACAATTTATCAAATATAAGGTTAGCTTTTGTCACATCAAATGAAAACATTCTAGCCTTTTTGTTTTTATCTCCTATAGGCTGTTTTTTACAACACATTTGATTCGGCTGCTAAAGGGCAAGCATATGCGTCTCCTTTAATCAGTTCAGTCAAACATAATTCAGTCTGGTCATAATATTCATCATCGACCACGTGAATGTCAAAATTCGAGTCTTTATAATAAGTCTCTTTGCTAGAATTTCTCATTTGTTCTACTTCTTTTATTAAATGTTCATATCTAATCACATTAGCACTCAACTGGAACGAGTTAGGAAACTTCCTATCTTGGAACTTATATTTCAAGTCAAAACTAAAACGATTTTGACACATTCCTTTTCAGGAAAAGGAACAAAAATTTGCTCCTGACCGTTTTGAACATCTAAAGGAAACCTTCTACCCATTCATTTGACATTTGGCGTAAATTCACTAAATCAACAAAAGTAACTTCAGATTCAAATTTATAAAATTAAGCGTGGAACAATTGTTCTAATTTCTGCCATGTTTGAATGGAATTTACTGGCAATTTAATGAACCATGAGAAGGCTATCCCTGTCAATGAACTAGGGAATAGTCTCATCTTATGATAATCAGTTACTTCTCCGCACTGTAATGTAAATCGTCCTATATGTACTAGAGTAAAAACTTCTCCCAGGCCCTTGAATAGTGAGAATTTTGGTACCTTGTACCTCTAGACCTTGGATATGCTTAATCTACCCAATCAGGGTATGACTTTGTGTAAGTCATCCTAATACAAGGACGTATTTCAACAGCCATTTGATCTCGTACTATCTCGAAAACTTGATCTCTCAAAACGACGTTGGGATCATATGGGACACCAATGGGTTGGTTCCCTGGTGGTATTACTTGAGGCCTAAAATTTGGTACTGGATTATGTCATTTGTTTAAACCATTGTTAACATTAGCCAGACTATTTTCTCCATCATTAATATGTGGGGTGTTTTGTTCGTTATTTTGGACATTACCTCTTGCATTTGGGTTACACCCCAAGTTTTGCGTTCCATTACCACCATTTAAATTTGCCATTACAACTTCTTGGTTTGAAGAAGATGGTCCATTAAGTGCCTCTACTCCCTGATTTAGACTTACAATCGTGGGATTATGTCCCACAATCGTTCTCACTTGAAAGTGGTGCCCTATATGTGGAAACTTTGATTGACAAACCTGACCTGTTAACTTATTTATGGTGTCATGTAATTTCTTTAGTTGTTTGACCATATTGTCATAGTGTATTCTTTCATTTTGAATAAACTTTTCCATATTATGAATATATTGCAGATTCACCTATTCAATCACATCTTGAGCAAGTTCATCAAGTAATGCACGCCTGGTTCGAGGACTCAATTCCATCATTGGTTCGTAATGGCTCTGACTTTGTCCCTATGTTCCTGGAGTACTTTGATCCTCCTCATATCTCTTGATCACAGACCGGAGTCATTGGCTTGCTGGCTCCTTATCAGAGTTCTTATGAAGCATGATACTTCACTTTTGTATCTTCAAACATACCAAAGTTATCCCATTGGGCATGCCAAATTGTTTTGCGTGAAGTTCGGCTAACAATTAAAGTGAGATTCAGACAATGTGTGCTTTATTTCTGAAGATTACAATGAAGAAAAAACGCCTCAAAGGGGCACAAGCACACAAGATAAACAAAAGTTTGACAAGAAAATTATAATGAAAGTAAATCACATATTCTCTGTTTGAGAGTTGATTGATTGGTCCCTCCTTCCATATTCTCTTTTATACGCCTTGAATAGTTTCTTTCTTCCACAACCGCTTGAAACCGCTTCGTCGCTCTATAACCGTTCATTTTCTCCATAATGGATGATTTGTCAAAAAATCGTTGTATTTAACCGCTGCCATCACTCCAAATATTCAGCCAAATTTTCTAGATTATCGGGATGTGATAAGGTTGCTCATTAACTGCCTCATAACTGCTATAATAAATCACTGTATTCACCCAAATCTTAGGCTTTCTCCAAGCTTGGGCGGCACTGAGCCCTTCACTCTGTCACCCCATATTTGAGCATTCTCGTGGATTTATTCGAACTTATCCTTCAAACTCTTTAAATGAGCCCTATTCCTTGGATCACTTAATTGGACAGTATGAATTGAATGTTTTTATGTGTCAACAAAAACAATGACATTTATCTCGGGGTGTGATGTCCACGTCCTGTGTACAAATACATGTACATAAGTTTGTTTATATCTCTACAAGTTAGAGTCATAGAGGGAGGAGAGCAGTATATCTAGGGTATTTCGAGCGAGTCGGCTTGGAAGGCTCTACAACAGAGAAGATGACAATTTTTTGAATTCAAAAAAATAATGATTTCTGCTCGACTTGTGGAAGGCGTAAATTCAATAGGATTTCATCAGAGATTTTGGGCAGGTTTATTTTCAGTATGCAGATTATTTTTTTTTGTGGGCCCCATGAATCATTTTTTTCTTTTCACAAACTACTCCTTCAGCGCAATGGGCGGGAATCCTTTGGGCGGGAATATTGTGCTACTATCCAACTTTAAATAATAGATAGATATCTCTCTATCTACTAAATTGATTGAAAATATTGAAAGAAAAAAATGCCCGACTTACCAAAAGTTTTCAACCCTTTTTAATTATCATTAAAAATAGTGTGTCCAAATGCGGAAAATGCTCGTTATTTTCTTAAGAACCAAGCTTAGCAAGACAAGGTAATTACCAATTAGTACAAGTACGTCTCTGTTCCCGGATATAACAATGAGTATATTTATGTAACTTTCTTTCTTCCTTCCCAATAATGAAAAAAAAATAAATAAATTTCCATGAATAATACTTTTCTAGATTATAGTTTATTTTTTCCGCTACAATTTTACCAATGTTTGGTGTAGCTAATTAAAATCAATTTTACTAGATGTTAATAAAGTAGATAAATGTATGATTAAAAAGTTGTGAATTCAATAAACATGTGTGGTCACTAGTAGAAAAACACGGAAAAAAAAGGGTTTAGGCGTCGGTTCATGAAGTTTAGGCGTCGGTTCTCGAAGAACCGACGACTAAACCCTTTAATATATTTTTCAAAAATTCGCACGATTTCATTCCCGACCGCGCATATCTCTCTCTCACTCTCTCTCTCTCAACACTTCAACATCGCGAAACTATCACCACCGTGCCTCCACCAACACCACGATGCCACCAACACCGCGACGCAACCACGAACCCGCCTCCATCTCGTAAGAACTTTACTCTTATATGTGTGTGTGTGATATGTGTGTATATATATATATGTGTGTGTGTGTGTGTGTGTGTGCGCGCGTGTATGTATATATATATGTGTGTGTGTGTGTGTGTGTGTGTATATATATGTCTGTATATGTGCATATATATGTATATATGTGTGTGTTTATATATATATATATATATTTGTATGTATAAAAATGTGAATTATTATATATATATGTATATATATATTTGTATGTATAAAAATGTGAATTATATATATGTTATAATTTTGGTATTGCAAATAGTTAATTGATATACTTTGAATTATTGGAATTATATTGAAATTATGCATGGAATGTTAGGTTATGAAATCATACTTTGAGCATTTTAGGAATTAAGAATTGATTTTGGATTAATTTTGGATTGGTTGATGATGTTGAAGTTTGATTTATTGTGTTTGAGTAGTGAATATGTGGATGTTGAACATTTTTGTTCTATTGTGGCATTTTGATTCCTCCTACAGGTTGGGTAAGTCCAACTTATAGGGGAGACTCTGCCGAAATTACTGTAAGATTTTACAAATAAAAAATGAAAATAATAGTAATTATAGGTGATTTTCACTATCATAGAATTAACCATACTAAATAAATAACTAAACAAAATATACTAGTAAAATTATGAAGTATTCAACGTAATAAATTATCGTATGCATGAGACTTGAATTATTAATATATAGTTGGTTCAAGTATATAACTATCATTACAAATATTCACTCAGAAGTAATATTTTTTTAATTATATCTTCGCATATATGTTATTAGATATGGATCGAGATTGGATGTACGGCAGTCGTAATACACATGAATATGTGAAAGGAGTTGAAGAGTTTATGAAATGTGCGGACGAACACATGAGAGAGAAAGGTGAAGCAATGATTTTGTGTCCTTGTTGTGATTGTAAGAATCTGAGAAAGTTTCGTAGTTTCGAGCAAGTGAAGAGTCATTTGATTCATCGTGGGTTTAAAGAAGGTTATAAACGATGGATATGGCATGGTGAGAGTATGCTTCCTAGGACATGCACTAGTGACGATGAAGGTGGACTGGAGGAGAATAATTTAGGCAATATTGATGAGAATGATGTGGAAAATGACAATAATGATATGATAGACGAAATGATGCGTGATATACAAGGGGAATTCATTGAAAAGCCTCATGTGTTCGATAGCTTGTTCAATGATTTTGAGAAGACTTTGTTTCCTGGATGTAGGAAATTCAGAAAATTGTCTGCAGTGTTGAAATTGTATAACTTGAAAGCAAATAGTAGGTGGAGTGATAAGAGTTTCACGGCATTACTGGAACTCTTACGAGAGATGCTTCTGGAGGATAACGAGCTTCCTAGTTTAATTTACAAAGCAAAGAAATTGTTGTGTCCAATGGGAATGGAGATCGAGAGGATACATGCATGTCCAAATGATTGTATACTATATCGAAATGAGTATAAGGACTTGCGTCTGTGTCCAAAGTGTGGGGCATCACGGTATAAGCGAAAGAACATGAATGCTAATTCTGAGGATAAGAAAAGCCCTCCGGCAAAGGTGTTGTGGTACCTACCCTAGTACCAAGATTTAAACGTTTGTTTGCCAATGCAAATGATGCGAAGAACATGTGGTGGCATGCTGATGGGAGGAAACAAGATGGAAAACTAAGATACGTGGCCGATTCTCCTCAATGGAGGAACATTAATAGGTTGTTTCCTGATTTTGGGGGTGAAGATAGGAATCTTAGGCTTGGACTATGTACAGATGGAATGAACCCGCACGGTAACATGAGTAGTCAACATAGCACTTGGCCGGTTCTTCTAACGATTTACAATCTTCCTCCTTGGTTATGTATGAAGCGCAAGTATATCATGTTGTCTTTGTTAATATCAGGGCCTAAACAACCGGGGAATGACATAGATGTTTATCTTGCCCCACTAATTGAAGATTTAAGACTGATGTGGGATGAAGGTGTATCGATGTTTGATGCACATAGCCAGATGAATTTCACCTTACGTGCTATGATATTTTGCACCGTAAATGATTTTCCCGCATATGGTAACTTGTCAGGTTATACGAACAAAGGACCTAAAGCATGTCCCGTTTGTGAAGAAGACACGATTGATCTTTGGTTGAAAAACTGTAAGAAAAATGTCTTTATGAGTCATAGAAGATTTCTCCCCGCTGATCACCCTTATCGAAAGAAGAAGAAGGCATTCAATGGAAAAATTGAGGATCGAGCAACTCGCTTGCCGTTAACAGGAGGTGAGGTATATGAACGAGTTAAAAATATTGATGTTTTGTTTGGAAAACCTTTTAAGCCTCCTCAAAAGAGTCTTTGGAAGAAGAGGTCCATATTCTGGGATCTACCTTATTGACAACATTTATCAGTAAGGCATTGTCTTGATGTAATGCACGTGGAGAAAAATGTTTGTGATAGCATCATTGGGACATTGTTGAACGTTCAAGGGAAGACGAAAGATGGTATCAAAGTCAGGAAGGACATGGTAGAAATGGGGATACGGGATCAATTAGCACCGCAAGAGTCAGAAAAACGTACTTATTTACCTCCAACTTGCTATACTTTGTCCAGAAAAGAGAAAACATGTTTTTGTGAGTGTCTGCATGCTATTAAGGTTCCATTTGGATACTCATCAAACATCAAAAGTCTTGTGTCGATGAAGGACTTGAAATTGGTTGGTATGAAGTCTTATGATTGTCATATGTTAATGCAACACTTGCTACCAGTTGCAATTCGAGGCATACTTCCAAAACATGTCTGACAAGTCATAATAAAACTTTGTTTTATCTTCAATGCAATTTGCAGTAAAGTTGTTGACCCAGAGGCGTTGGATGATTTGCAGGCCGATATTGTTATCACTCTATGTCAATTTGAAATGTATTTCCCGCCATCATTTTTTGACGTTATGGTGCACTTACTTGTTCACTTGGTAAGAAAAATTAAGATATGTGGTCCGGTGTTCTTGCGGTATATGTATCCATTTGAGAGATACATGGGTATTTTGAAAGGATATGTCAGAAATCGATTTCGACCCGAAGGCAGTATCATTGAAGGTTATGCCGCTGAGGAGGCTATTGAATTTTGTACTGACTACCTTGATGATGTTGAGACTATTGGTGTTCCTAAATCTCGTCACGAGGGAAGACTCGAAGGTAAAGGGACGATTGGATGCAAATCAATTGTCCCTAGTGTTGAATTGCGAGATAAAGCACACCTCCTAGTATTACAACACCTTTCTCAAGTTCATCCGTATTTGGACGAGCACATGTCCATCCTAAGGCAGCAGAATCCTTCTAAAGGTGAAAGGTGGGTAACTAATCAACACAATCGTTTATTTGCAAAATGGTTCAAAGATAGAGTCATGAAAGAGTTGTCACAAACGTCGAATACCATTGTTGAAACGGTAAAGTGGTTAGCGTATGGTCCTAGCACGATTGTGAGATCTTATGAAGCATATGACATTAATGGGTATACGTTTTACACTAAACGTCAAGATGATAAGAGTGCGGTGCAAAACAGTGGAGTGACACAAGTAGCACTATCAAGAGATTTTTTAAGTGCTAAAGATACAATGCCAATAGATGCCTCGATGTCCTATTATGGTGTCATTGAAGAAATTTGGGAACTTGATTACAGGGAGTTCAAGTTTCCTCTCTTCCAATGTAAATGGGTTGATAATCGACGGGGTGTTCGGGTAGATGAATTAGGTTTCACTTTGGTGGATTTTGGACGGTTGGGTTACCTTGATGAGCCATTCATATTTGCATCACAAGCCAAACAGGTATTTTATGTTCTTGATCCTGCCGACATTAAGTGGTCAATGGTCCTTCAAGGCAAGAGACGCATTGTTGGCATTGGTGATGTAGATGAAGAATATTATGATCACTTTGATGAAACTCTTCCATTTTCTATTGGTATACAAGGGAGTGCAATTTTAGAGGAAGATAGCATTGAATCCACTTACATGCGTTGGGATCATGAAGAAGGATTATGGATTGACCGTTGTTCGTGATTATTCATTGTGTGAGTTCATTTATACATTCTCGCATGCATATAACTCTCTTTTATTCTTTATATATGCTCTATACGTTGTTCATATTAATTGTGTGAGTTCATTTACATATTCTTGTATATAACTTTCTTGTGTTTTTTATATATGCTCTATACATTGTTAATATTCATTTATTTATATGTGCAGGTACGTAGACAATTTTCCCAATATAATGGCCGAGTCTTCACATTCTTCAGATGATCATAGTACTGCCCAAAAAAAAGGACAAGAGGGCCAACTATGTACAAAAACATGAAGAAAGCGGGCCAACAAGTGAATATTATTGAGTTCGATGACAAACATAGGCCGATTGGACCAGGCACGAAGAACTTCAAACATTTTTTCGGATCTTTAGCCCGCATTCATGTTGACATAAACATCAGTGATTGGCACAAAGTCGATCAAGGCCTTAAGGACATGATGTGGGAAGAGATAAATGTACTATCACTTGATACATGGTAAATAATTGAAAAGTGAATGTAATTTTTTTATAACCCCACATGTTATCATTGTCTTTCAGAGGGAATTCAACATTCTCGATGACTGTCCAAAAAAAAGTGTTATGCGGGTTGCGGGGATGAGGTGGAAAGATTTCAAGACAAGGCTGGTTCATAATTTCATTACACATGACCACCCAAAATATACATCTCCTACGCAGCTTTATGATTTCTTAACCGAAGAGCAATGGGAGTTGTTTAAAAAAGAACGACAGACGGAAACATTTAAGGTATATTTAAATGTACGCATGTGTCTTGTTGAGTGAAAACTAAAAACCTGTGATTTATTTCAGGAGAAAAGTAAGAAGGCGAGGGATAGTCAAATGCGGAACGAGCATCCTCATTATTTGGGCTCAGCCGAATATGCGGGGATGAAGCCACATTGGCTAGTAAGTGACCCACTATCTTCTAGCTCTTCATGTGACATGATTAGCTCCTCAATTGTAAGCGAGGATCGTAGCCTAGATTGGGTTCGAGCTAGATCGAAGAAGAAAGAAGATGGAACGTATTACATCCCCAACGAGAAAACGAGGGGGTGTTTGATAAAATTGTAAGTATATCTTATCGATTTCTCATATATTCAATTGAAACTTACTTCAATTCTTATATTCTGTTTTCATTTTTTTTAACAGGTAGAAAAAGCTGAGCAAGCCACGCAGGGGACATTTGTGTCGAGTAGACAACATGATATTCTGATTGAAGCCCTTGGTAAAGAGGATCACTCTGGTAGGGTGAGGGGATATGGCGTGTATGTCACCACGCGGGATGTTTACGGCCGACCCGATGATTACCTTAGACGATCGTGTGGGGTCGTGTCAGTAGACGACATTAAAGATATCATCAGGAAGGAGATGGAGGATAGCATCACAGAGCGGGTCAGACATCAAACCATGTCGGAGATGCAAAGTAAATTTGACAGTATGCAGAGCGCGTACCATAGTATGCAGAGTAAATATGATGCCATCCTCCAGCGCTTGGGCCTCAATGTTGATGCCGAGGTGGAGGTAACTGCACAACCCCGACCACCAACTCGAAGTAGTTGCCACTCTGTGAATCCAGACCCATTTGATGGTCTTCAGGTACTTACCCATAAAGTATTTAGTTTTTTCAGTATTGATTTTTTTTTTAAAATGGAAAGGCCTGACATATATGTTGAAAAATAGAAGCCGATTCCCTGTCGTCTCGCCGTATTTGTTGATGGTGACAAGCAAATAGTGGCCAGCGGGATGGTTTATCCGTCCGGACCCGAGACTGTAGTGAATCATCAACCACTCTGGCTTGATCATGTGAAGGTGTCTGTTGACCATGTTATAGATGGTGTAGAACCGTTTTATCTTCCAGCGCCATCTCAGCACCACACCACGGTGGGGGAAGCTATTGGAAGTTTTTTCCAATGGCCTAAGGAGTTGGTGATTTTTGGAGAGGTAATAAAATCGAGTTATATAAAAGTTTATGTCAATATTAATTTCTTTTAAATTTGTATCAGGCGTGTTATAATGACAAAAATTGTCTTATTGTAGGAAGAGGCCCCAAAAAAGATCGTAAAAAAATCTAATAAAGGGAAAATGCCTCAGAGTTTTGAATAGTCATCTACCCAGCGACCTGCGATAGTCGACGATGAGACTTTACTACGTCTGGGTGATAAATGCAAAATGTTAAACACCCTGGTCCTTCAATTGCCTATTGGTGATGACTTCTATCAGGTGCCCGTAGATGCCTCCGTCTTCAATTGTACGTTCGAGGATGGTATTTTTGTTACAGTTGCAGACATTACCGATCTGCTTAAAATGCAATGGTTGGATACATCTATCCTACAAATATTTGCATTGTAAGACTTCTGATCACAAATTACAACTTCAATTTAAATCATTGTTCGATCTCTATTTATTGGTGTCATTATTATTAGGTACCTTCATGAGTTATGTCATGATTGCGGTATTGATTTAATTGGATTCATGTCTCCGTCACACATTGCGTCGGTGTCGGTAAGAACAAATGCCAATGGTGTTGTAAATTATATGGACGAGACCATGAGGGCAATGCAAACAAAGAAATTCATTCTAGCACCGTATTTTCAGGGGTAAGACCATTCTCTCTTGTGAACAGTTAATTTTTTTTTTTTTTTTTGTAATTTGAATAGCACATGTTTGAAGTTGTATTTACATGTTCATAATACGTAGGAACCACTGGATGTTGCTAGTGATTTCTCCTCAGAAGAGTACAGTGTACTTATTGGATTCAGCTAGTGCATTTAAGCGTGACTTAGATATCAAGCCGCTATTAAATACGTAAGTTATGATAATTTTCATGAAATAATTGTGGAGTTGTGGTGAAATTGATTGTGGGGTTGTGGTTTCACTTTGATGAATATATGTTGTGATTGTTGAGAAGTTGTGATAGATTCAATAGCAACGCGTCTATTTACATGTTGGATAAGTTCAATTTATAGGGGAGACTCTGCCAAAATTTTTATAGAAATCTTAGTTTTTGTATTTATTTATTTTGTAACTGGTTCGAATAATTTAATTCAATTTTAGGGTTTTCAAACTATATTGGACACAAGGAGACAATAGGACAAGAGTCAATACAACGTGGCTAAAAATAAAGGTATGAAAACACATATTTAAAATATATTACAAATCTTTGAATTATTTTCATATTCTATTTAGTGTGATTATTAATGTTAGTTTTCAATGTGAAAATTTCAGTGTTCTCAACAGCCCGGAGGTTCTGAGTGTGGCTACTACGTCATGAAAAATATGTATGAGATAGTCACTGAACACTTTCAGCGTCCGTCGTTCGAAAATGTATAAGTTATTGAACATGATAATTTTTAATTATGCCTTCATATTTTATTACAAAATAACTGATAATTCATTTTGATTATTTGTAGGCATTTAAAGAGTATTACTCAACGGAGGAAATTGCTGAAATTCAAAACTTATGGGCTAAATACTTCGTCGATAGGTGTGTGTAAATCGACGTGTATTCAAACTTCTATTTACTCAATTACATGTGACATTAACAATCTTGTAAATATAATTATTTCTCATTTATTTAACATTATTTTAATTATGTCGATTATATACATATTTGGTGATGTACATGTGGAAAATGTTCAGTCCATGTTTAGGTGATTGCAGGTCATGACCTGCAGTGATCTGGATTATTGCAGGTGACGTCCAGGTCATTGTAGGTGACATCTAGGTCATTGCAGGTCATGACCTGCAGTGACCTGGGTCATTGCAGGCGACGTCCATGTCATTACATGTCATGTCTAGGTTTATAAACAACCGACACTTTACGCGTCTGCTTCATACGCGTCGCCTCAAAACCGACGCCTATTCTCTTAAATAACCGACGCGAAAGACTGTTTCTGTACTAGTGGGTTAAAATTAATTATTGATTTTAAGTTAGCCTATTTTGGTAAAAGTTTTTGTTTATAAATAAAGAATTTATTATTTTCAAGGTAAAATATATAGTTGAAAAATGATTTAAAAAATATGTGTGGGGTTAATAAGAGTATCTCCAATTCACTCCATGATCTGAGAAAAAAATACTTAACACGTTAACAAATAGATGAAATGTGTTAAAAATACCTCTCCAATGCACAACATGGATTACAATATTAAGCGACGTGCTTTCAAAAAAATAGTTATTGTGAGGTGCTCTGTCTACATCTAAATGCTTTATGGGACATAATGAGTCAACTTTATTTTTTATTTTATAATTATTTAATTATTATAAATAAGGATGGGCTTGTTCGATTAGATTTAATTTGGAGAGAGAATGAATGTAAATTATTTGGTGGATTTATTTGTATTTTCTAGGTAAGATGTTGGGTTAAAAATTGGAGAGAGAAAATGTAGATGGTTAAAAGTGGTATGGAAAATTGTGTAAATTGATTTTTGTGTCTTTTTTGTCTTGTAGTAAAATAAATTGCAAATTTAATTTATAAAAGAACGGAGCCAATGTTGGCCAATCAGACTCTATGATATAAATTATTTTTATTTGAACTCTTTATATAGTAAGAAATCTAGCGGATAAAGCCCAATTTATGCATAGTAATTAATTTTAATTTTATTTAAAAAAATGTCACTTAATCAATATTATTTAAATGTAGAATGAACCATTGGAGAGTAAATTTTAGATTTGTCAGTCTACTTATCAACATTCTCTAAAAGTCTGTCTATTTTATTGTCACATCAGCCCTAATTCATGTAATACATTGGAGATGCTATAAGTTATTTGAGAAAATGTATTTTTTATATGAGTTACAAAACATTGGATTTTTTTTTTTTTTTTTTAAAAATTATACCAAACAAGGTTTGTGTAACCTAAGCCTCTATTTGGTAAAAGAACGTGGTTTGTATTGATTTATTTATGTTTTTGATGTAAAATATGTGGTTAAAAAGTGGAGAGTACATGTGAATGTGAGTGATTAAAAAGTAATGTGGAAATTATGTAATTTATAAACTGACTTATAAACCAAAAAATACGATTACCATGGCTAAATTATATTATATTTATATAAAAATGTTGAACTCCAACCTTAGGAGTCCTACAGGCTACGACCCTTGCCATGTGGATTAGTGTATCAGTGGAGCAGGTTTGAGAGTTTGTTGTTTAACTGCGCTTGCAAAAAGTCTCATCCATACCAAAGATAAGATATTCGAACTCCCATCCTGCAGCTGTCAACTCAATTTAGATTTCCCACTCTCACATTTCAACGAACTGAGGTATGCCCTGGGTGGCATACTTATATATTTTCCTCCACCTCATTTCTTTGGATAGTACATGAGTCCAAAACCTAGCTACCAAAAAGCACAAGGCAATGTCCCTATCATTTTCTCTCTTCTCAATTCTAACCAAATGACATGCACTAACCCCAAGTCTCTCCTCACCCTCCTTTATAAAGTCACGAGAGAGTCCCAGAGAGAGTGGCAGAAAAAACTGATAGAGAACTTTCAAGAACTCCTTTCTTCAACATCACTCAACTAGTCTCTACAATTCAGCCTCAAACTGAAGTCTTATAATTTTCCAATCTTTAGTTATCTTCAATCTGAAAATTGTGTTTGATCCCCTCATAATTTTCTCTCTCTTTCTTTGTCTTGTACCATGTAGGTCTCACCCCCACAAAACTCCACAACCAGCTTCTCAATTTCTTCTTTAATCTTCTTGTTCTTTCTACTCTTTTACCTCTTTAACTTTTGTTGTTTTCTGTTGTTGTTGATTTTTCAGGAGATCAGAAGGAAATCCGTTAGACCTCAACAACTTACCCGAAGATTACTTAAAAGATGGCAAACAGATTCTTGATGACAGCTCTTCACCATCTGGTACATCGCTTTGTCCCGTGCCTCTCCAGCTAAAGGTGCAATAATTAAAGTAAACTTACCCCGTCCAAAGACAGAAAGGGGAGTTCTTGAGTATCATTAAAGGTTATGATACTTTAAAAATAACATTAAGGGAAGTGGTTTTTTTACTTCATTTGCTACTATCTTGCTGATGATAGTGTTCCATTTGGTTCCAAAAGAAATTCCTAAAACCTATTTGGTTTTAATAACAATAAAATAATAAAATAATGGTTTTCATTTAAAAAATGGGTACTGCATCTTGTCGATTTTTTTATTTTTTTCGTTTTCGTTTTATTTGGTTCCAAAAGAAATTCCTAAAACCTATTTTGGCTTTTGGACTTGTAAAACGGAACCCTAGAAAGAAAAAGAAAAAGGCAGCAAAGTTGTTGGCTGGAATACTGATTCATGATTGTGGCAATTAGAGGTGCGGGTTTAGGTATAAGATTAGTCTCATCAAAGTTGCTTTAACTGGAATATTTTGTAACAGCCTACAGGAAAAAGAAAAGCAGTACTACGGACGAAAAGGATGAGTCTGGGAAGGTCTATGAGTGTAGGTTTTGTTCACTCAAGTTCTGCAAGTCTCAAGCTCTTGGGGGACACATGAACCGCCACCGCCAAGGCAAGTCTTTTCAATCTATTCCATTTCGACTCTATTTGTTATAAAACTTTTTTGTTTCAAAAAACAAAAAAAATATGAAAAAAATATGTTATTGAAAATATGCGTAATTAAAAAATGGATGGAAAAAAATTGTTGTTTAAAAACAGTTCTAATTCTAATTTCCTAAAATAAACAAGCCTTCGGTCCGCATGCATGATAAAGAGAAGTATGGCTCCAATCTACAGACACGTTACATCAAAAAAATTAAAATTCTTTTTTTATAAGAAAAATTAATCACCATACAAAGGTTTATAAGTGATAGTTTATGAACTAGAATCATGTTATAGGAACTAAAAGTAGACATAAAATTTTAAATCACACATGATAACAATCCATTTATTTATCCATCATATCAAAATTCAAAATCAAAAGCTCACATCCATTCGATCATCCATTCCATTGGTGGTTGAAAATAAACCAGTTTATAAACCAAACAGTGTACCAAACAAAAATTAGTATTTGAAAATTAGAGAGAGAAAATGTGTTTAATTAAAAATTGATTTGAAAAATTGTGCAATTTATAAACTGATTTATAAATTAATTTATTTTGATTATCAAATGGATACCAATGGTTTTCTTCCTTTGTCACGTCAATCTTGTTCACAAAACTATTTATGTCTGGTTTCTTGGTAGCTGCTCATTCAGCATGATTTGATAACTGCTGTCTGTTTGTTCCTCAGAGAGGGAGACAGAAACACTAAACAAGGCTCGTCATTTGGTCTTCACTAGTGATATATCTCCTAGAGCTCATCATCCAGGGTATATTTCCAGGTATAGGCTATTCCCTTTCGAAAAATACTAATTTGTCACCTTTCATTGTTATCATAAATGATCAAATTTTTGTAAATTGTTGATTTTAAAGTTGATGTGATGAATAAAATAATAAATTGTTACAGATATAAAATTTTATGTCAAAAATTATGTTCCTATAACATGACTAATTTCCTTTTTGTCATTTTTTGTTACATGATCTAGCTTTACATGATTTCCCATTTGAAAAAAGATAGTTGATTTTTCAATACTAGCAATGCCTTTTTTCTGTTCATGACGAACTTTTACTATTTGTAGTGGCCAACCAATTCCACGTGGAAATTTTATAGGCGATCCAACAATGCCATTCAGATCAATCTACACAACAAGGATGCTTTCTGGTTCTTCACCCCTTTTTCCACCACCACCTCCACAAGGACTGCCGCCACTGCCTTCACCCAAGCCTTACTTGTACACTTCTCCTTCGCGGATAGCCTCCATTCCCACGCAACATCCCGGAGAATCGGTTAATGACTACATCGTTGCTGGCCTTGTCCACCCCGGAGACCCGCGGTATTCACCTTTGAGCTATTCTGCAGCACCGCAACACGCCAACTTCACCTGCCTAGGTGCACTAGTCGGACATGGATTACCAAATAGTGATGCAATTTCAAGTTGCAGCCGAGGACAGGACGGAGTTGATGATGTTAGAGACATGTCACTGCACAATCCGGAGGAAAGATTGGATTGGGGCCGGAGGTAGCTAGACTGACGAGGACAACATTGCAAGATTTTGTATCTTTTATTGATAAACCAGTTTGAAGATGAAGGATTATATATATTTTCTTTATTTCTTTGTGAGTTCTCAGAATTTGTCGTATTTAGTGAGATGCAAGTGTTATCTGCTGTGACACGGCACTCTCACTGAAAGAGAAAAGGAATCCGAGCAACACTGACAAATGGGGATATGCAAAGAGAGAAGTCATGGTTTTTGTCTCAGCTATCGTACTCACACATGCACCCTGAGCTTGCTCAGTTTGTCATGAAGCAGGGATTGGATGAGGTCTATTTTTGTTCACGACAAACTGTGAAATGAAACTAGATATTAAAGGGATGCTAGTTCAAGTGGGACAAGGACTTAGATTTCAACGGAACATACCAAACCCTTTAGGGTTATTTGCGAATGGGAATTACATATACACTCTCCCAAGTCATTTATTAATATTTAATACTGTAACCAAAACAAAATACAATCTTAGGAGGGACTAATAACCTTTGAAACAACGAAAGTATGAATTTGATAAATTAACTTTCTTGGAGGAATTAAATATTGCAAGGGAGAAATTTAACTCGGAGAGGGGTTGGAGGAGGCGGGCTCACCCCGAATTATTTTTAAGCGTACATTACTTTTAGTGTGTAGACTCTTCTCTAACACATCATGGACAAAATGATTAAAAATAGGCAAGTTAGATTGATAAACAAAAAAGATAAAATTAATTTGTCCATACAAAAACAATATGTCCATCTATGTGTTAGACACAGAGATTCTAGAGACCTACTTAGGCTTGTATCTAACACCATACAAATTGAAAAAAAAAAAAAAATTCAATATTCACCAAATCACAATTCACATAAGGAGAATATGAGGTTCACAAGTGACCTTTGCAAAAACACATCGACACACTGAAAATGCTATAAAGAGAAGAAGAGACGACCGAGATGATTTGTGAACAGAACACCAAAGAGGTTGGTGAAATGCGAAAACGAAGCGAAAGGAGGCACAATAACCGAAATAATTCTAAGTCGGCGGTTGGGCTTAATGGTCGCCCCGCCCCTAGTGGTCTGCCTCTGATTGAAACGATGTGCTCTCATCATTTTATGCATCTTCAAATTTATAATCTTGTCTTAATTGTGCTCAGCCTCCTCTTTAAAGCACGTCATTATAACCACTATTAGGTCACAACCCTTGGCAATGTGTATTTATCCACAATCTCGTGTAGTTGGAACAAAAAAGTCATCATCTACCCTAAGGATCGATGTTATTTTGTGTTGGAGGAATTTTCTAAATGAATCATATATACAATAGTTGAAAAAATGTAGAAAATGGAATGGAAAATCGGGTCAAAAAGAGGTTGTCATGTTATCGCATGACAAGGCCATGCTGTCGCATGGGACCATTAAACAATTTTTTGAACTTGATTTTTCTTGCACATTTTCATGTATTACATGGTTTTTCGCGGAAAGTTGGAACCATGAAAAGTTGTATTATTTGTAAAGATTGTATCTATTAAATAAACACCCCTTGATGCTTTATATAAATGATTCATTATTGGTTTTTGAGGACACTTAAATTCCTCATCTTCTCTACTCATATTATCTTCTTGCATATAAAATAACATTATTCTTTGCATTGAAAACTCTTGTCTAGTATTTATTTAGTGCAGCTTTGAATACTAGACTCTCTTGTGTTAATTTATATATAGTCCTTGTGTTCGGGTTTTTGCCGGATATTGCACGTTCGTCATAAAACAAAAACTTTGATTTCATTGTATCTTGGAGACTTATTTGGATCCATCGTGCATATTATTTGGTGGAACAAATGAAGTTTAAAGGAAAGCGAGTGTCGTCCCTTGAAATCTTCAAAGTCATTACAAAGTTTAGTCATCACACCACCAACATCGTTTCAAAATTTTATAGTTTCAAGAACTCATGCCTTTGCTTTTCCACAAAGGATTAATAAAAGAAATACAACTCACGAAGAACTAGACACATTTTCATGAAACCTACCGACATGAAACTTAGTCCATGTTTTTACTCCTATTTGCTAAAATTCATTTTTCTCACATGTTTTCAATTACACATTATTTTAATAAAATAATTTTGCATGTGAGAACTCAAAATCACTACAAGAATCAGGAATAAAATGGGCGATTTTTTAGTGGGGACATGTATGTCGGCCCTTATGTTGAACATACAGGGGCGACAAGACAAAGTCGCCCCTAACTGTTGCCAGACCTATAGGGGCGACAAATGTCGACCTATAAACCCTGTATTTTGGTTGGAATGATTGACCCTTTTCAATGTCTATAGGGATGAAGTGTTAAATTCTATAGAAGCGACAAATGTCTTCCCTGATGAAAAAAAAAATTTATAGGGTCGACCTCTATAGACCCTATTGGAATTTAACAATTTAGTGGGAATTATTGGCTCCTTTTTGTTATTTGTAAGAACGACTTCTTGTTTTGTAGAGGCCATATATGTCACCCTATAGACCCTTACACTTTAGCGAGAATTATTGATGCCTTTTTCGTTATTTATAAGGACGACATCTGGTTTTGTAGGGGCGACAAATATCACCCCTATAGGTCCCTTCTTCTTTAACTTCCTGCCAAATCATATTTAGACATTTTTCTCTCCAAATACATAGTTTGTTTGTCATCTTTCATCTGTATTATCAACTTGTACTGACGTAGCCAAACTTGAATGTAAAAAATCGAAACAAGGCATTGTTTGAACTTTGGTAAACCATTTAGAACATGTTTTTGTTGAGTTTTATAGATAATTTTCATGTTTGATATATATTGGTCATTATAGAAATATTAGTGTATACACTACACTACATTTGAATTAATTAAAAAATCATTTGAAAATTAGTTTATAAATCGAAAACCACACACATTGTTGAAAATTTGAAGTTTACAAATTGATCTTTGAATTCTCCCTTTTTTGGAGTTTGTCACTGATCTGATAAATAATGAATTTTGTTCATTTTTCTATTGATGTATATATATTTTCTCATGTAAATTTTGACACCTCCTTTAGTTATCCTAGTGTGCACTATATGCAATATAGATCACACACTTAGGAGAACCTAGAAGAGATGTCATCAAAATCTACACGCGAAAATATATAGACATCAATAGAAAAAATGGATACAATTCATTATTTCGCAGAACAATGATGAATAGTTAGGGCCCTACTATTTAGTTAGATGTGAAGTGATACGGTGGAATTAGAATATATTCACATCACTTTGAAATTATCACATAATATATATTTTTAATTCTTTCTTGTAAGATATCAAAGATGGAAATTTATAAGAGCTGGACAAATATTAGAAATCGAAAGTCTCATGAATTCTTACTTGGTTTCAAACCTTTTATAGATATGATGATACCACTTGTAAATGATCAAGAGAGGGTTAGATGCCCATATAATAAATGTTTAAATGAGTACACCCATGATTTGTTTCATATACCCTAGAGTTTCTTTGTTCTGCTCATTAAATTTTTTAGCGAAAGTGATGCATCTAAAGGTAGTGAACAAGTGGACAAAAAAATCCTTAGATGATCTTTTACGACTGCTGAAGCTGGCCTTCCTGAATATGAACCTTGTAGACTCACTATAAAGCCAAAAGAATGATGACAAAGCCGGGTCTGGGTTACCCATGTAATTATGTTTAGAAGCATGATTGTGCACTATTTTGGAAAGAGAACGTTGATATGTAAAATTGCCTCATCTATAAGAAAAGTCAAGGATGGCAATGTTGGAAGAGACTCAAGGAAGAATGTGCCAACTAAAAGTATTACGATATTTTCCCATGGACACCATAATCAAACGTTTCTTTTCCACGAAGTTATGACATGTTACAACCTACCACTTTGGTTGTGCATGAGATTGAAGTACCTAATGTTGACTTTATTGACCCCGAGGCCTAAAGCACCCATGTAAAGTACATGGACATGTTCTTGAAACCCTTAATGAATGACTTGGAGGAGTTTTGTTCCACTAGTATGCAAGATTCTATAGCTAAAAATCTCGGCTTTTCATGATGCATGCCTCTTTGTTGTGGAAAATTAATGATTTTCAAGCCAGAAGTAGCTATCAGGCTAGAGCAATCAGGGGTGTAAAGCATGTCTGGCTTGCGACAAGGATACACCTTCGATGCGTGTGATTGGAAAGAAAGCTTATGTGGGTCACCAGAGCTTCCAGGCAATCAAACATTATCTAAGGAGCAGCCCACACTTTGATGGGAAGCATGAGTGGAGGCCCCCTCCCCGTATGTCGATGAATGTTGATATCTTAGTGCAGCTGAGCGGTTAGGGCCAAGTGTTCCATGGAAACACCTTAGCTATGGGGGCGCTAGAAGGACAAAAAGTGCTTATGAACTAAATTGAAGAAAGAAGAACATTTTCTATGAGCTACCGTATTGGTTTACTACCGAGCTGAAACATAATATTGATGTAATGTACGTACAAAAGAACGTATGTAACAGATTTTTTTTGCATAAGTTTGCATTTCATTTTTGGCTATTCACACACACACACACACACACACATTAAAGTCGAGCAATGGATAGATAGAAAAACAACCCAAAGTTGAAGAAGTTATGCAAATGTAGAAGAATTGGATGATTATTGGAACTAAAATGTATACATGAAGAGGTGCAAAAATCCAATTAAAGAGAACAAGGAAGAAAAGAGAAGAAATCAAAAGTATAGTGACCAAATTGTCACAATTGGAAGATAAAGGACCAAAAGTGCAAAATAAAAGACGAGGACCAAGTTAAAGGAATTCAAAAGTTGAAATTGTACATTACTAGATAAACTGCGCGACCACGTGAGACTCTACTGTGCGATCGCGCCATCAACAGAAATCAATAGATCCAGTTTTAGTTGAACTGCGCGGCCGTACGCATTTCTGACTGGGCCGACCGCTGGGCCTTTTATCGCGGAATTCAGCAACTTTCACCTAAATCACCTAGGTTTTACCTAAACATATATATATATATATATATATATATATATATATATATATATATATATATATATACCTATTGTCTTACACGAGTTAGGGGTTCCCAACTTGTGAGTTTTCATGTCAAATTGTTGTTCAATTATCAAGGGATCAACGTGAAGTCAAAAGCAACATTGAAGATACAAGCAATGAGATGAACGAGGTGACCTCTTTCATTTATCTTGTAATTTATTTTCATTTATGTATCTAGGCTATACGTTAGATGTTGGAATTTTGATGAAGCTTTAATTTATTGACTTTATGTTTTGATTGTTTGTTTAATTTATATAATTTATGGGTATGCAGATTTCTGGCCAACTTTTGTATAGCTGTTGTGACATTTTCTTATATCGAGAGAGTAGGAGAATGTTAGACATATTAAATGACCACAAGGTCCGATAGTGAATAGAGATATACCACATATGCCTTGTGTTATCCTTTAACAGTGTTATCAAAACTAAAATGCCTTTTTTAAGTTCAATTTGTCATAGAGATATAGTCGGGCTACATTTTAGAAAAATATTTTTAATACATCCTTGAGAGAGAACTTAAATAACATTAGGAACAAGGATTTTTAAAACCCCCTGAATTATAGTTAAACAATTAAGTCAAAATATAGAGGATAGAGTTAAAGTGGATTATCAATTTTCAACACACTTGTTTCATTTATTTTGTAAAAATCAATTCTTGATCGTTTTCTTAGTTTAATTATTAGTTTAGATTCATTCAAACAATCTCTTAATTGAATTTCCTCATTCCGATTAAGAAATTTAATCTAAAATACAATGTACTCAATCTCTGTGGTACGATATCCGGATTCAAAAGTCTAATTTATTATTTGTGCTATCCGTACACTTGCGGTAAGCAACATAAAATACGGTCAAGACCGCCTCAGTGAACTATATCATACATGGTCAGACTACCTAAGGGTATTATCATACCCAATAAAGATCCCTTAGTGCAGTATAGAACACGGTCAAGACTGCCTCAGTGAACTAGAATAAATATATAATAACGGGTACTTTTTGGTCGATTTTAATAACAATATATGTCTCACATTTCATTTAACATATACTCATTTCACAATCTTTCTAACTCCACAATCTCATTTTCTCATAACATATCATAGTAATCACGAGCTTGGACAAATAAATTACATAATCACATTTAACGTAATCAAATAAATAATTTAGCAATATTTGAAAATAATTAAATTTATCCACTCACCGAGTTTTAGGTTGGAAACTAGGTTAGTCGGTAAGCATTTTCAATCTTCTCATCACCTCCTTAATTCATCGTACCAAGTTTGAAATCTCGTATTTGTCCAAGAGATCATATTTACTCATATAGTTGACTCAAGCAATATTCCTATAATTTTGAATTTTAGTGTTGTTTTTGTTAACATTTGGTTTTCTTGGAGTTTTTAATATGGAAATTAGATTAAGTGTTATTTATTGGGGATATGATGTTTAAAGAAATCTTGCAAAGGATTTAAATGTTGTTAGAGATTTTAATTGGGATAAGAAGTTGGAGATTTTAAACATCAAGTTATTATTAATAAATTCACATACCTCATGTGCAATTTTAGTTGAATCATTTTGAAAAGACTTCTTACTATTATGGTGTCTTCTGTTGTGTCTTTTCTCTCTGCAAATACCACAAGTCATGTAAACATTCCCAACAATAGACTTGGATTGCGATGGATCTATTTCTTGGGCCCCTTTTCGTCACTTCTTTTGCCATCTAATCCAACGGATGCTAACAACATTCCACCATATTTTCCCTTTAGGTGACAACCATCCACACCTACAACTCGCCTACATGCTTGCAAGAAACCCCTTTTACATGCATCTATGCACACATAGAGCTCTAAAGTGTTTAGTCTTCCAGTCTGGATCAGCTTTAAACCCATCCAAGTAGTGATTTTCCAACTATTTATGTCACGACCCGTCCCAAATCACCCTACTGAACCTGAAACGTGACGTGTGCCGACGGCAGGTGACAACTAGATGTTGGACCCACCACCAAGGCAAACTTGACTATTCTTATCTTTCAGATTCACATTTTAAATAAATTTGATCCCATATGAATTAATAAAAATTTTGACAGAGTCTCCCCTATATTATTGACATAACCAACATGTAATTCAACATCACATCCCCAACAATCATGCATAATAGTCATAAAAACTTCCCCAAGCTTCCAAGCATAACATTAATGTAATAAGGCAATTGAAATTCTTAGTCGATTCTTTTCATATATATAGACATACAACCCATATTACATAATCACCAGGCCTATTACCGACAAGGCCACAAAAGAATATCACAGCCTATCACAAGAGCCCAAAAGATAACTTCTAAATACCATATCAGAATAAACCATAGAAATGCCTACTTTTTAAGCTCGTCTGGTGGCGATAGCTCTATCCAAGCTGATCAAAATCTGTAACATTTTCCTATAAGGAAGAGAAAGGGAGAAACATGAGCTTGTAACTCAGCAAGTGGGGTTCTGAAATAAATTTCTTTTATAAACCATTTTTGAAAACATGATTTATTTCATAAGCTTTTGTCGCTTTAAATCAAATCATACATTTTAAGAATAATCATAAAGATCGTGGAATAATCATCTGTGGCATAACTGATAAACTGTAATACATAAGAAAAATCACACCAAAGGTACCCAACTAAATCATCTGAAAAATGCATCTAGTCATACGCGCGTATGCTACTGAGTAGGGGTGGTCGTGGGTTAGGTTGGGTCAGTTTTTTGCCCAACCCGAATCCAACCCAATCAAGTTTCGGTCGGGTTGGGTTGGATTGGGTGGTTTGAGCTTTGGTCCAATTAATTAAAATTTTAGAAAATTAAAAAATTATACACATAAATCAACTATTAACTCAAATAAATTATGTACAATACAATAAGCTCAAATATAATAAATTGAATACTTGCTAATAAAACTAAAATATGTTCAAATCATATTTGAGTTTCATCTAAATTAAAAATGGGCTTAAGATTCTTGAAATTTAAATGATCTAACATTTTTAAAATTTTAATTGGGTTGTGTTGGGTCGGGTTGGATCGAGTTTGTCACCCAACCCACAACCCAACTCAAATTTTTTTTTTTTTTTAGAACCCAACCCAACCCAATTTTCATCAAAACCCAACCCAAACCGATCGGGTCGGGTTGGGTTGGGCGGTTTTGGCGAGTTGGGTGGGTTAATGCCCACCCCTACTTCTGAGCACCTCCGTACTCGGCCCAAAGCCCCTCCGGGTACAAAAGTGGATCCCAAAGACCTCATATATGCACCCTTATACACGGGCCATAGGCCCCCTCCGTGCATAAGAGTGGATCTTAAGATCATCTGAACACGGGCCATAGGCCCCCTCCGTGACAGAGCCTTAAGATCACCAACAATATCCGCTAGTACACGGGCCCAAGGCCCCCTCCGTGCACTAACACAAGAACAAATAACCACATGGGTACTTTTGGTGATTTTGAAATCATACATGTCAACTTAACTAATCATGCTCGTAAAATATGGTAAAAAGAGTCATCACGATAAACAAACTTAATTTTAAAACATTTTTTTTTATAATCATGCTAAAATCAAGTAATTTAAAAATCATTTGTAACTTGTAGAAAATCATTGTGATTAACGTAGAAAATTCTTTAAGTTTATTCTCCACTCACAGAGCTATCAATTGGAATCTAGCTGGGCCATATGCCTGATCAAATCTCCACAACATCTCCTGAAATAACAATAAAAATATCTTGTATTTAAAACCAATCATATCAAACCATTAAAATCAACTAATAATAACTTAATTCTTTTACATTCTTCTCCTTGCTAAAATTAAGGAAGTATATGCTTTATGCTTTCTTTTCTATCAAATTCCATAATTTCCAAATAATAATTATAAAATTCAACTAAACTCTCTTTTAGTCCTTATTCCCCATTTTTCATCCAATCACATGCCCTTACTTATTAAATTCCCAACATACTTCACGTTTTGCGCGTATAAAAGATTCTATCATTTGAAAATGTACTCATTTGTTTCCATATATTAATGACCCATTTCCATAACCAAAAGTATGAGATTAGGCACAATTATCATATAATGACATTTTCTATCACGACCCCTTTTCTTGTTATTTAATCTTAATACTTAATCCACACTTCTATATATATATATATATCAAATCAAGTGTTTAGAATTACATAATCATACCAAAATCAAAGATCAAGGCACTAGTTTAAAAACTCATTCCATAAATAAATCAATTTAACCATCAAAATTCACATATACAACTTCCTTGCAATCTATTTAGCTTATTACTTCATATCCATGTCAATAAAGCTTAATACTAGCTAAATCTCAAATCTAAGCTAATAATCCATAAACCCTAGAAATTAAATTAACATACCTATTGGAAATAGTGATAAATTAAGAGCCCAAAATAATAAGGATTTATCCATACCTCTTCTTTTTCTCTTTTTTCATCTTCTTCTTTCTTTCCCTTTTCTTTTCTTTCTTTTTTTTTTTTTTTTTTTTCTCTTCCACCGATTTTTTTCTCCCGGACTCACTCTCTCTCTCTTGGCCTCTGCTTGTGTATTTGGTGTGAGTGTGTTGTGTGTTTGGTTAAGTTTGTCTACCAATTCAAAGACAATAGAATTTTAAGTAGGATTGCATACTTGGTCCTTCAAATATCATTCCAATAAAACCCCCAAATATAAATGATAATAAGTTAAGTCCCCAACTTGCACATAATATAAGATTTAGTCCTTAAACTCTCAATAATAGAAACTAAGTCCTTAAATTCCTTATTATATTATCTCTAGTCTTCAAGTATATGTAATAAAAAAATAAATCCCATGAAATATCATTTGTTCAACTTTAGTCCTTATTTAACTTGACAATTGACTTTGACTAAATAATTCCTTGACTTTTTGACTAGTATAAACCGGGTCGTTACAATCTTACCACCTTCAAAGAATTTCGTCCTCGAAATTCACTTGATTAAGCTATGAGCATATGAATGTATCAAACACATATATGACCCTCTTAACCATATTACATTTTCATTAAATAATTTCTCCAAGATCCTTTCAATGGACATAGATCTCAATCTTTCCTATCTTGCCTCGATCCTTAAAATCAAACTCTTATCAACTATTTTAAGTTGGACTTTCTTTAACAATGCTAACGAACATAGGACATGGTTTAATCTTGATACCTCCTTACTAAGCCTTATCATTAGTAATTACATTCTTTGATCACCAAATAAGCACTTTGCTATCTCATTAATAACATTAAAACCCAGGGTTTAAATATTCTCATAAGGATCAGATATATCATTCTCAATTTTCTAGTTTACCAAATTTAAGAAAAACTCAATACTTCCCAATTTAAAGTTTAAGATGCAACTTTCAATGTTCTCCCAAAACTTCACTTTATGCATATCCCATGGAAAATAAATTTTAATAAGAATAAAATACTTTACTCATATCTAAAGTATAACCGACAATAAATAACCAGAACTGCATCACCAAAAAATTTCAATAAATTCCTCTTATCTTATAACTAGAAATGGAGCTTCTCAATCATAATGCATATTTCACAATAACCCATCAAATGATCAAGAGAAGATTAATTAACTCAATAACTGAAGTACATCATCACACTATTTTTCTATAGAACAATCATACCATTATTTAACCGTCTATTACCATATCGTATAATCTCAATATTTAATCATATCATTTCTTAATATCATAAAATAATAGTCATCATATTTATCACACGAACTATCATACATCAACATACCATAAGATTTCATATATACTAAAATCTCAACTTCAAATAAATCTTCAATTCTATCCAAACAATCTCCTATCATGATATTCTAGTACCAAATATAACGTAAAAATAAATGCTTAATAAACATCAATCAACCCTTCTAATCACTAGGAAATCTTAATAAAATTCCATAGTAATGTACCTTCATTCCTTTTGGAGTGTACCGTACATGTGCAACAATCAAATTCACTTAATGATAATCGGGACATTTGAATACAAATTACCTTGTCCTTCACCACATCCAGTCATCAATTAATGTTCTACTGGAAAGATGTGAGAATACTTCTGCGAAGTTTATTCTTAAATCTCTTTCCTGAACTTAGCACTATTAAGAACAAACAACCTATTCTCCAAATTCTCAATCTTAGTGAATGCCTATCTTATTCCACTATAAAATATATTCAACATCTCCCATTAATAATAGCTGGCATTTTCCCCAAATAATCATGTATCATATAAATAACCAAATCTATAACACATATCATCCACCATATACCATATAAAAATCATTTTTCATAAAATTCCAATGATACTAGAATCATTTATCCTCTTTATTCAATCATGGTTCTCTCTTGTAATTGTCACCATCTAGGCATATATCCAAAAATTAACCAATATTTATCCTTGAAAATATATATACAACATAACCCAAGATGTATACAAGACATTTCCTCCAAATACATGCAAAAATCCCATAAATGGTCATAGAACAACTAATTCATTTCGAAACCCAAATATATCATTACACAATCAAATGTATACTTATAACATTCTCATCTGGTTACATAATCGTTGGCATGCCACATGACCTCAAATATTTAATCTCACAGATTCTAATATGATCACAAAATGATTATATTCTTAAATTTATCATATCTCCCTTTTGAACATCCCAAAGAATTCAAATTGCATATCCAATTATTTCCAAGCTCCTTCCCTTCATATTTTACCTCTCCCAACTTAACCTCGCTCTGATACCAATTGTCACGACCCGTCCCAGATCACCCTACTGGACCTGAAACGTGACGTGTGCCGATGGCAGGTGACAACTAGATGTTGGACCCACCACCAATGCAAACTTGATTATTCTTATCTTTCAGATTTACCTTTTAAATAAATTTGATCACATATGAATTAATAAAAATTTTAACAGAGTCTCCCCTATATTATTGACATAACCAACCTGTAATTCAACGTCACATCCCCAACAATCATGCATAATAGTCATAAAAAATTCCCCAAGCTTCCAAGCATAACATTAATGTAATAAGACAATTGAAATTTTTAGTCGATTCTTTTCATATATACACATACAACCCATATTACATAATCAACAGGCCTATTATCGACAAGCCCACAAAATAATATCACAGCCTATCACAAGAGCCCAAAAGATAACTTCTAAATACCATATCAGAATAAATCATAGAAATGCCTACTTTTTAAGCTCGTCTCGTGGCGATGGCTCTATCCAAGCTGATCAAAATCTGTAACCTTTTTCTATAAGGAAGAGATAGGGAGAAACGTGAGCTTGTAACTCCGTAAGTAGGGTTTCTGAAATAATTTTCTTTTATAAACCATTTTTGAAAACATGATTTATTTCATAAGCTTTTGCCGCTTTAAATCAAATCATACATTCTAAGTATAATCATAAAGATCGTGGAATAATCATCTGTGGCATAACTGATAAATTGTAATACATAAGAAAAATCACACCAAAGGTACCCAACTAAATCATCTGAAATCCCCATCTAGTCATACGCGCGTATATTACTGAGCACCTCCGTAACCGACCCAAAGCCCCTCTGGGTACAAAAGTGGGTCCCAAAGACCTCATATATGCACCCTTACACACGGGTCATAGGCCCCCTCCGTGCATAAGAGTGGATCTTAAGATCATCTGAACAGGGCCATAGGCCCCCTCCGTGACAGAGCCTTAAGATCACCAATAATATTCGCTAGTACATGGGCCCAAGGCCCCCTCCGCGCACTAACACAAGAACAAATAACCACATGGGTACTTTTGGTGATTTTGAAATCATACATGCCAACTTAACTAATCATGCTCGTAAAATATGGTAAAAAGAGTCATCACGATAAACAAACTTAATTTTAAAACATTTGTTTTGATAATCATGCTAAAATCAAGTAATTTAAAAATCATTTGTAACTTGTAGAAAATCATTGTTATTAACGTAGAAAATTCTTTAAGTTTATTCTCCACTCACAGAGCTATCAATTGGAATCTAACTGGGCCATATGCCCGATCAAATCTCCACAACATCTCCTGAAATAACAATAAAAATATCTTGTATTTAAAACCAATCATATCAAACCATTAAAATCAACTAATAATAATTTAATTCTTTTATATTCTTCCCCTTGCTAGAACTAAGGAAGTATATGCTTTATGCTTTCTTTTCTATCAAATTCCATAATTTCCAAATAATAATTATAAAATTCAACCAAACTCTCTTTTAGTCCTTATTCCCCATTTTTCATCAAATCACATGCCCTTACTTATTAAATTCTCAACATACTTCATGTTTTGCGCGTATAAAAGATTCTATCATTTAAAAATGTACTCATTTGTTTCCATATATTAATGACCCATTTCCATAACCAAAAGTATGAGATTAGGCACAATTATCATATAATGACATTTCCTATCACGACCCATTTTCTTCTTATTTAATCTTAATACTTAATCCACACTTATATATATATATATATATATATATATATATATATATATATATATATATCAAATCAAGTATTTAGAATTACATAATCATACCAGAATCAAAGATCAAAGCACTAGTTTAAAAACCCATTCCATAAATAAATCAATTTAACCATCAAAATCCACATATACAACTTCATTGCAATCTATTTAGCTTATTACCTCATATCCATGTCAATAAAGCTAAATACTAGCTAAGCTTCAAATTTACTCTAATAATCCATAAACCCTAGAAATTAAATTAACATACCTATTGGAAATAATGATAAATTAAGAGCCCAAAATAATAAGGATTTATTCATACCTCTTGGAAATATGAAGTAACAAACTAAAAGCTAAACTAAGTTAACTAACAAGTAACAACTAACTAGTGTAAACTAATAATTTACAAAAGAAAATACCTATAACTGAAAAGTAAATGTAAACTTTCAACGTGAGAGATACTAGTAATAAATATTGTATTTACTTCTTGCATAAACATAATGATTGCAGAGAGAATTAAAATCAAATGAAATAAATTCAAGATGCCAATTCCTTTTTTTTTTTTTTTTTTTTTTTTTTGGGATTCAAATTTTTTTTTCTTTAGTCAGGGCCATGGCCCCCACTGGACCTTATAGGCCTCCGTCCCTGCTCAGATAACAAGATTAATAACAAAATAATTACACTCCTAAATTATAAAATATACCAACATATAGTCTCTCAATAATTACAATATACACGTAATGCATTAGACTTCTCAAAATTAATTATTTAATTAGGGTTAATAACAAAATCTAGATGATAATGTGATTAAGTTGGAGTTAATAATTTGAAACTAGAATTAAAGTTTATTTTTGGGGGGTTAGGATTACATGGCAGAAACAAAGCCTTTGAGAAATCTTAGATGATAATGTGATTAAGTGGGAGTTAATAATTGGGAAAATAGTAACCAGAACTAGAATTTATAAAGTTGATTTTTGGTGGTTAGGGTTACATGGCAGAAACAAAATTTTTGAGATTAGAGTTAACAACAAAAAATTAAACTTAATAATTGGAGACTACAATAAATAGTAGAAGAAAAATATAAAAATATACACCTAACATTAAATAAGAACAAATAAATACGGATTAGTGTTAATTAGGTAAAGAAAATGAAGGTTTACCTGGTTTTTATCCTTGTTGCAGTGAGATTGTGTGGTCCACTTCAATAAAATTTGGGACACATTGTTTTAGGATCATGAAAAGAGCAAACAAAATTAATTTAAAAGATAAAAAATGGGATCATTGTTTGGACTGGAAAAATTGAAGAATAATGGAAACAGAGGAGAATGGATATGCTTTGGCTGTGTTTTGTTTCCTTAGATAGCCAAGTTTTTTTTTTTTTTTTTTAAACCAGCAAGGTAGTAAGCAACATATTTTACTTAAAAAAATATATCTTAATTTTTGCCATGTCAGCAACGATTTTGCTGACGTGGTTATTCTATTTTTTTTATTAATTATCCACGTGTGTACCAAGTCATGACTTCTATTAAGTAATTTAGCTGTGTTAAAGAGAGTGACATGTGGGATGTTTGATAGAATAATGGTACTTCAGAGACCATTTAAAGTTCAGTGACACTTGAGAAACCTTTTATATAGTATAGTGACAGTTGTGGGTATTAACTCAAAATCAAAACATAAACATTCAAGACCCTCTCCTTTCTTCCCAAAATGAGAAAAGATTCCCTTACTTCCTCCTAATTTGTTGGATAAGTATAGAAAAATTACAATTCATGTCCCCAAAATTTGTATAATATGGCATTAAGTCCTAAAGCTTCAATTAATTGAAAACTAAATGCTTAAACTTCTATTTTCTATTATCTCAACCTTACAAATATCTTAATTACAAGTTTAGTCCCAATAGAATTATTGTTCAACTTAAGTTCTTATTTGACTTGATCACTTGAATATATATTTTTGACTTTGACTAAATATATTATTGACTTTTAATTAGTGTAAAAATGGTTGTCCAAAATAATCATGGCTTCCGATTTATACTTGATAAAATGTCAATTTACTTCAACGTGTTTTGTATGATCATGTTGAACTGGATTATATGTAATATCTATAGCTGCCTTATTATTAAAAAAAAAAAAGATTTATTGTAGAGTCAAACGAATACCCAATTTCTTCCATTAAATGTTTTGACCATAGAAGCTTGCAAAGTCCCTTAGCCATACATTTGAATTCGGCCTTTTACTCTAGATAGCTTGATATAGATTTTTTATCAGTGACACTTCCTACCCAGTATGTTTCTATGTAAACATTAATATTCAGATGATTATTTTTCTGTGAATGTATCCCTTTCTCTGGAGATGACTTCAGTTAGCATTAAATCATCATTACTACATTCATAAGATATTCTCTAAGTCCATGATTTTGAACAATTAGTGTGTCTGTAGGCCTATAGTAAGCGTCCATGTCTCATATGGTAGATCAAGTAAACATTTTCCCTGTGATAGAATATGCCTTTATTTGATCGAGCTACTTCAATAACTAGAAAGTACTTTAATTCCTTGAGATCTTTCATATCGAATTCAGTTTACAAATATTTCTCTAGTCTAGAAATTTCCCCTTTGTCATTTGTTGTAATTATCATATAGTCAGCATAGATTATGAGAGTTGTTACCTTTCCTTGTTGATGTTTCAAGAACAAGGTGTGGTCTGAGTTACATTTTTTGTACCTATACTTACTCATAGCCAAGCTATAAATCATGCCTGAGGTGATATATATATATATATATATTTGCAACTTGCATATGACATTGGCATGTGATGAAGTGTTGAAATCGGGTGGGATATCCATGTATACTTCTTCCTTAAGGTCTTCATGAAGAAATGCATTCTTTACATCAAATTGATGAAACGACCAATCTAAATTTTTAGAAAGAGAGAGTAGTTCCTTGATTGGTTTCAACTTCCCCTCTGGAGAGAAAATGTCACACGATAGAGGTCTGGCTATATTCTTTTGCCCCAAGTCTTGCTTTGTATCTCTCTCTCTATCAATCCATCAACTTTGTGTTCAATGGATATCTTCTTTTTCCACGAGTCTTGCTTTGTATCTCTCTATCAATCTATCAACTTCATGTTCAATGGGAAATGCCCATCTGCATCCCGCTAGTTCCTTCTCTCTTAATAAGAGTACAAGTGTCAATGTATTATTTTTCTGCAATGCCTCCATTTCTTCAGTTATTGCTTGGGTTCACTTAAGGTCACTTAAAGTGTTTTGTATCTTACTGGAACAAGATCGATAGACAACTTGTGCACAAAAGCTTTGACATGTACAAATAATATTTCAGTTGAGACATGATTGGCAATAGCGTATTGACTCGATGTTAAATCTACCCTCCAAGTATAAAGGGGTCAAGTTATAGCCTAGCAATAATCCAGGGTCATTCTTCCTAAGGATTTTATTGGTATCGTAATATTTGCTAAATTCGAAACCTAAACTATGATTTCAATTGTGTTTAAATGAATAAAAAGAGAATATAATTAAATTGCAATGAAAGGAAAATTTGAGTGGGGTTATTCTTTCGCTATCAATTGGGTTTTGCAAATAAATTTAGCATGAATTTCTTGAGATTGATAAAATTTGGAAATATTAGTACGAAAATTAATCAATTTATTTTACAGCATTTAGTCGAGCATATTATGTGCATATTCAATACATATCACATCAACGACATCAATCGAAGTAAAATAATTTGAAAGTTTAAAACAATTTGTAAACGCTTATCAACAACAAGAATTCATTCATAACAAATTAAAACACGCCCATTGAAGTTAAGAATAACTCCCCTCAAATATAACTTAGCCGGACATCGTTAAATTAACCGAAATAAAATTCAAATAAACACTAACCATTAATCAAACGAAATTCAAATTCGGAAATGAAATTACAATACCAAATATATCTAAAATCAAACTAACATCAATAATATAAAATTATGTAAACTAATTATTAAAACAAATAGAAGTCTAAAGAAAAACTATGAATTAAACTCAAGCAATCAATCAAAACCGAGGCTGCTGTGTCGACCAAAACCAAGGATGCTGGAAGTTGGAGCTGCTGCCTTCCAGTTGAGATAGAGATAGAGACAGAGGGGAGAATGCGTGCTGCTAGTTTTAGGCTGGAAGAGGAGAGAGACGTGAGGCAGAGGGTGGTTGGTTACGTGTGTTGTTGAGGAGGTAGAGACGAGGCAGCGAGGGAGAAGGTCAGGTTGCCGAGTATAGGTTTGGTTACGTGAGAGAATGGTGGAGGAGGGGAGATGGTGACTGGTTTTATGCGTACTGAAGGTGGCTGTGCTGGTAGTTGGTGGCGGCTATTGTTGAGTTCTCTGAAAGAGAAGCTGCCAAGGTGGTTCTGCGTGGCTGCTGCTGTTGGGTATCGAAGAGAGAAGACAGAGGAGAGGGCAAGTTGTGGCTGAATGTGTAACACCCCAAGTTGGAAGTCTAAAACCTAGGCGTGTTAACTTCCATTCACATTATATGCGGAATTAAATCATTTACACGACTAAAATGTTCATTTATCTATTATAAAATTTTACAGAAATTTCGGCAGAGTCTCCTCTATAAACTGGACATAGCCAACCTGTAGAGGGACATCAAGACCATTTTACAAATTCAAAGCATCAATCACATCACAATCACATTCACCATCGCCAAAAACCAATCCATTCATTTCCCGAACTCCTCAGGTATAAAATTTTCCAAAATATCATCAAACATTGACAATTGAAATAAAAGGTAATTTAACCCCTAATACGTTTCATACTTAATCAAAATAACTTCAACCAAACCATTATCAATAATAATGAATGAAGAAATAAATTTAAATGATAACTCGAATGAATTTAACTTTATTAATTAAGGCGACAACGGGTACTGTCGGAGTCAGCCGCCAAGTGCTCCTCTCTGATCATCTAACTTTCATCACCTGAAATGTTGGGGAGGGATTGGGGTGAGCTAAAGCTCAGTAAGTAAACTGTATGCATGAATGCATGCTTATGACATGAATGCTTTTAAAAATTCCATATACGTATCCCCATTTACTGTACTTTCCAAAACATTCAAACTTTTCAAACTTTCACTTAACATTTCAAAACTTTCACTTCATTTCCATCGTGAGCTCACTTGATGTAACTTCTAGTCAGTCAGAATACAGTGGGAAATTATTTATTTGGAACCAGATTAACATGCGCATTTCCACCGCAAAGCGGTTTAACATTCACTTTCCCACCGCAAAGCGGTTTAACAGTCCACCGTAAACGGTTGAACATTCCGTCGCAAAGCGACTTAATTCGGGTACGCCGGTCCCCCGCGCCCCATTTCCCACTCGCAACTTTCATGAACTAGAAGTACACCCATTCATTCCAAAAAAACTTGGGATACATAACTTTTGAATAAACTTGCACTTGACACATTTCTTTCATTTAAAAATATTTGACTTCCCAATTTCGATGCCAATGCATGCTTGATGATGCAATGACATGGTAATGTGCATGCTTAACATTCTTCTCAATAACATATACTTTCATAAAGTAAGGAAATTCATCAAGGCAAGTAAGTTACACGACAGTCATTTACACATAACTTTCACATTTACATTCAATTTTGATGAAAATAGGGGGGAAGTTTACTTACCTGAAATCCTTAGTATTTACCGTTCTGAACTTGCAAGTGGAAAAGTCTCGGATGCTCGTGACGTCAATGTACCGTTTTTTCCTAAGTAATTTCCATTCATTAACAAAATATGACTTTTAGTGAAAAACCACGTTTAACACTCTTAAATAAGGTCGAGACTTTCATGTGACTCATAATATAATAAACACATTTAACACTACATATAATATCATACTCGAAGTAATACATTAAGTTCAAGGAAAATTTTTGGAAATCTTACTTATCAATTTCACAATTCAAGTCAAGCATCCTTATTCAAACAATTGATCTTGAACTAAAATTTATAACTTTGAACATAACTTACATTTAAACTAACTTGTTTCAAAATGTTAGAGTTTACTCTTTTACACCATTATCCCAAAACAAAAAATGTAACACCCCAAGTTCAAAAATTTAAAACCTAGGCGTGTTAACTTCCATTCACATTATATGCGGAAATAAATCGTTAAAACATTAAAATGCGGAAACAAATCATTTAAAAACTTCAACCTTTTCATTTTCTACTCTGAAATTGTTAGAAAAATTTCGGCAGAATCTCCTCTATAACTTGGACATAACCAACCTGTAGAGGGACATCACACCTACAATAATTATGAAATTTTCAACCCATTCAAATCCAACATTCAACATTCAACCATAATTCCAAAATTCAACTTCAACATCAATTCCCCAAACTCCTCAACCAAAATAACTTGAAGTATAAATTTATAAACTCATGAAACATGATAAAAACTAATCACAGGGGAATACCATAACTTATTTTGACTAAGAACCGACAAACTAATTCAAAATGATTTATCAATTTAAAAGAATAACAACTAAAAACTTAAATTAAATCATTAAATTAAATTTTAAATAATTCAAGTCGGTACTGTCTGAGCCTGCCGCCACGTGCTCTCCCCTAATCATCTAACTTTCATCACCTGAAATGTTGGGGAGGGATTGGGGTGAGCTAAAGCTCAGTAAGTAAACTTTATGCATGAATGCATGCTTATGACATGCATGCTTATGACATGAATGCTTTAACTTTGAAATATGTATCCCCATTCGCTTTAACCTTTCAAAACTTTCAACATTTCGAACTTTCACTTAACATTTCAAAACTTTCACTTCATTTCCATCGTGAGCTCACTTGATGTAACTTCTAGTCAATCAGAATACAGTGGGCAATGACTTATTTGGAACCAGATTACATGCGCATTTCCACCGCAAAGCGGTTTAACATTCACTTTCCCACCGCAAAGCGGTTTAACATTCACTTTCCCACCGCAAAAGCGGTTTAACAGTCCACCGTAAACGGTTGAACATTCCGTCGCAAAGCGACTTAATTCGGGTACGCCGGTCCCCCGCGCCCCATTTCCCACTCGTAACTTTCATGAACTAGAAGTACACCCATTCATTCTTTCAAAAACTTGGGATACATAAATTTTGAACAAACTTGCACCTTGATACATTTCTTTCATTTAAAATATTTGACTTCCCAATTTCGATGCCAATGCATGCTTCATGATGCAATGACATGATAATGTGCATGCTTGAACATTCTTCTCAATAACACATACTTTCATAACGTAAATGAAATTCATCAAGGCAAGTAGATTACAAGGCAATCATTTACACATTTCACATTTACATTCAAATTCTATAAAATAGGGGGAAGTTTACTTACTTGACGTCCTTAGCATTTACCGTTATCTGAATTTGCAAGTGGAGGAGCCTCGACTGCCCGTGTCGTCAATGTACCAAAATCCTAGTTGTACCCATTCATTAAGTGAAATATAATTTTAGTTCAAAATCACATTTCACACTTCTAAATAAGGTTGAGACTTTCATGTGACTCATAATATAACAAACACATTTAACGCCACGTATAATATCATATTCGAAGTAGTACATTCAGTTTAAGGACAAAAATTTGAAATCTTACTTATCAAATCATTCAAACATCAAAATTACTCAATATTATCAAAACTTAATTGTCACATGGAAAATTTCAATTGCCGTTCTACTTACTCATGAATCTGAAAATGACAATGATAATTAAAATGTACATAAAATTCAGTTTAAACAACCTGATTATTTGAAATCCCCAGATTTGAAAACTTCCATTAAATTCAACATTGAACCAATAGAAAGTCAATTAATTACCATTATCATTTACAGTCTGAAACTTACATACATTCGATATCTATATTTATAGGTATCAGTCATCATCATAAAATTCCCAGATTTAAAATTAATACATAAGGATTGCATTTTCAGCTAGCAAATTTAAAATCTGGAAATTCTCACATACATAACATGAATACATACATAATAATATATACATTCATATACATAACATCATTAATTCCCCAAATTCGTGGTTAACTCGAAATTACACAAAATTAAAATCTGAAATCTGAAAATTGTGGTAAAAATACATACATACTTACATAAATTCTTATATACATACAATTAACATAAGAATTTGTGTATGTGTATGTGTGTGAGCGGGTGAGTGTGAAACCGTGTGTGTGGGGAAGGGGAAAAGCTTACGGTGGGAGGGAGGTACGCGGTGGTTGTGGTGTTGGTGGCTGCAGCACGCAAACGGAGCAGGAGGGGCGGCGGGTTGAGAGGCCGAGAGTGAGGGTGAGAGAAGAGAGCGAGGGATAGGCGAGAGTTGAGCGTGAGAGTGACCGAGAGAGAGGAGCGGTAGAGAGGGAGAGAGCGGGCGTGAGGTGTGCGAAGAGAGAGAGGCCTAGTTGTGCGTTTTATAAAATTAGGTCTAGGATTAAATTTTGTCACTTTGCAATTTGGTCCCTCTACTTTCAAAACGGGTAATTTAAGTGTAAATCCTTCACAAGTTTAACAAAGTGCCCTATTTACGAAATAATGCAATCTAGGCAATTTACAAATTGATAAAAATAGAAATTTGGTAAGTAACAATTCGAATAAACAATTAAGCATAAAATTGTATGAAAAGATTTAATAACTTTCTAGTTGGTACATTGATCGAGATGGCGTCCAAGTCCTTCCACTGCAAAATGATTAAAATTATAGACATTAAAATTATCAATTTAAAATTTATAACAACATTAACATAAATATCACGTTGGATTTCAGAATTGCCCATAAAATGAAAAGCGGTCTTACAATTTATTTGGAACCAGATTAACATGCGCATTTCCACCGCAAAGCGGTTTAACATTCACTTTCCCACCGCAAAGCGGTTTAACATTCACTTTTCCACCGCAAAGCGGTTTAACAGTCCACCTTAAACGGTTGAACATTCCGTCGCAAAGCGACTTAATTCGGGTACGCCGGTCCCCCGCGCCCCATTTCCCACTCGCAACTTTCATGAACTAGAAGTACACCCATTCATTCCAAAAAACTTGGGATACATAACTTTTGAATAAACTTGCACTTGACACATTTCTTTCATTTAAAAACATTTGACTTCCCAATTTCGATGCCAATGCATGCTTGATGATGCAATGACATGGTAATGTGCATGCTTAACATTCTTCTCAATAACATATACTTTCATAAAGTAAGGAAATTCATCAAGGCAAGTAAGTTACACGACAGTCATTTACACATAACTTTCACATTTACATTCAATTTTGATGAAAATAGGGGGGAAGTTTTCTTACCTGAAATCCTTAGTATTTACCGTTCTGAACTTGCAAGTGGAAAAGTCTCGGATGCCCGTGACGTCAATGTACCTTTTTTTCCTAAGTAATTTCCATTCATTAACAAAATATGACTTTTAGTGAAAAACCACGTTTAACACTCTTAAATAAGGTCGAGACTTTCATGTGACTCATAATATAATAAACACATTTAACACTACATATAATATCATACTCGAAGTAATACATTAAGTTCAAGGAAAATTTTTGGAAATCTTACTTATCAATTTCACAATTCAAGTCAAGCATCCTTATTCAAACAATTGATCTTGAACTAAAATTTATAACTTTGAACATAACTTACATTTAAACTAACTTGTTTCAAAATGTTAGAGTTTACTCTTTTACACCATTATCCCAAAATTCCAAAAATTACACAAGTTTGTTTAAATGGTCGTATACATATTCGTGATCATATATACATACATTCACACCTCAAATTTAATATTATAGCACACAAATTAATCAAAATTTCATGAATATATATACCTATGCCCACAAAAATCCAAACTTTATACATATATATGCACGCATCTATACATACATAATAATATATACATTCATATACATCAATACTCATTCACATAACATCATTAATTCCCAACTTCATGGTTACACTCGAAATTACACAAAATTTGAATCTGAAATTAACTGAAATATCTGAATTTATGCATATAAAGTGTATACATACATTATTTACATAGAATTTATACATATATACATGTGTGTATCGAATTATGGGCGTGTGTGTGTGAAATCCCGTGTGAAACCGAGTGCGTGTGTGCGGTTCATGGGTGTGTGTGCGTGCGTGAGGAGAAAAGGGAGAAGGGGGAAGAGGGGGAGGGCTACTACCGGTGGTGGTGGTGGTCGGCGTCGCGAAGGGAGAAGTCGATGGAGAGGCGGAGAGATGAGGGAGCCGAGAGCGAGAGGGTGATCGGGTGAGAGAGAGGGCCGCGTAGAGAGAGAGAGAGAGAGAGAAGGCGTGAGTGAGCGTATTATGTTAGGGTTAGGTTAGGGTTATAGGTCTTATGAAATTTGCAACTTAGTCCCTCAATTCTCCTCTTTCCTTTAAGTAAGTCAATAAGTTCTATTTACCCTCGTCTGACCCTAAACTTTTCCCTCAAATTTCAAATTGGCATAACAAAATAGAAAATAACATGCTTAGACAATGAAACAATTAATCACATAGAATTGTACGTAAATAATTTAAAATAATCAATTTAAAATCTTTCAAATTGGTACATTGATCGAGACGGCGTCCAAGTCCTTCCACTGCAACATAAATCCAATAAAAGACATTAAAGATCATAAAATTATAATTTATAATAACATTCATGAGAATATTACGTGAAATTTAAAATTGCACGTAAAAATCGAAAAGCGGTCTTACAATTCCTTACCCCCTAAAAGAAATTTCGTCCTCGAAATTAAATCTTACCAAAAAGTTGTGGATACTTGGCACGCATTTCGTCCTCGCGTTCCCAAGTAGCCTCTTCTACTGCATGATTCCTCCAAAGAACTTTAACTAGAGGTATCTTCTTCCTCCTAAGTTCCTTATCTGCCTTCAGTAGGATCCTCACAGGTGATTCCTCGTACGTTAGATCCTCACGAAGATCTAACGACTCATAACTGAGGATATGAGAAGGATCCGAAATATATTTTCTCAACATCGACAGATGAAATACGTTATGAACTCCAGATAGTGCCGGTGGCAATGCAACCCGATAAGCTAGGTCACCCACCCTTTCAACTATTTCAAAGGGGCCAACAAATCGCGGAGTTAACTTTCCCTTCTTCCCGAATCTCATAACTCCTTTCATAGGAGCGACCTTCAGAAAAATCATATCACCTGTAGCGAATTCCAATGGTTTCCTTCTTCTGTCTGCATAGCTTTTCTGTCTACTCTGTGCAGTTCTCATCCGCTGACGAATCTTCTCAACAATTTTCGATGTCTGTTGCACCATTTCTGGACCTAGAAATTTCCGTTCCCCTACTTCATCCCAGTGAACCGGCGATCTACACTTCCTCCCGTATAGCGCCTCATATGGAGCCATGTGAATTGAGGCTTGATAGCTATTGTTATAGGAGAACTCAACCAATGGGAGAAATTCGTCCCAAGTACCTGGAAAGTCGATAATACAAGCTCTCAACATATCTTCCAGGGTTTGAATTGTTCTCTCTGACTGTCCATCTGTCTGAGGGTGAAAGGCCGTGCTGAATCTCAATCGAGTACCCATGGCCTTATGTAGACTTTTCCAAAATGAAGAAGTAAATTTTGGGTCACGATCAGACACGATAGATAGGGGAATCCCATGAAGCCTTACAATTTCTGCCACATATAACTCTGCGTACTTCTCCATATTATAAGTAGTCTTTACCGGTAGAAAGTGTGCCGACTTGGTAAGACGATCGACTATCACCCATATGGAGTTATAACCCTTCTTCGTCTTAGGTAAGCCCACAATGAAATCCATGCCAATTCGTTCCCATTTCCACTCCGGAATCATAAGAGGTTGTAATAGACCAGAAGGTCGCTGATGTTCGGCCTTAACTTGCTGACAAGTGAGACAACGTTGAACATACTCCGCCACATCCCTACTCATGCCAATCCACCAAAAATGTTTCCTCAAATCCCGAGTCATCTTAGTACTTCCAGGGTGGATTGAGTAGGGAGTGTTATGAGCTTCCCTCATAATTTCTCGCTTCAATTCCTTATTATTGGGGACGACCAGTCTATTTCCCTGCCGAAGGGCACCATCTACGGAGATAACAAAATCAGTGCGCTTCCCATTAATTACTTCAGTGCGGACCCTTGAAGTATTGGGGTCTTCTAACTGTAGGGCCTTTATTTTCTCCAACAATGTCGATTCCAATGTTATGTTAGCAAGATAACCTGTCTTGCCTTTTGGAACGATCTCTAACTCTAACCCTTGGATATCCCTCAGTAACTGTTTCTGGACAACTTGCAAGGCATTCATTGTTCCATGACTTTTTCTGCTAAGTGCATCAGCTACAACATTAGCCTTGCCAGGATGATAATTAATAACACAATCATAATCCTTGACAAGCTCCAACCACCTGCACTGTCGCATGTTTAGTTCTTTCTGTGTGAAGAAGTATTTGAGACTTTTATGATCGGTGTAGATCTCACATCTGACCCCGTAGAGATAGTGCCTCCATATTTTCAATGCAAATACGACAGCTGCCAACTCGAGATCGTGAGTTGGGTAATTCTTCTCGTACTCTTTCAGTTGCCTTGAAGCGTAGGCAATTACCTTGCCATGTTGCATAAGAACACAACCAAGCCCTTTCAACGAGGCATCACTGTAAATAACTAATCCTTCATTTCCCTGTGGAATAGTTAAAATTGGCGCAGTTGTCAACCACGTCTTTAACTCCTCAAAACTCTGTTCGCAATCCGCATTCCACTGAAATTTTGTATCCTTTCTGGTCAGCTTAGTCAAAGGCGAGGCAATCTTGGAAAATCCTTTCACAAATCTCCGATAGTAACCAGCTAATCCAAGAAAGCTGCGGACCTCTTTCACGTTAGTTGGTGTCGGCCAATTACGAACTGCCTCAATTTTACTCGGGTCAACCTCAATGCCTTCTTTTGATACAACATGCCCCAAGAACGGCACTCGTTCCAGCCAGAATTCACACTTCTTGAATTTCGCAAATAATTTCTCTTCTCTAAGTTTCTGAAGCACTATTCTCAAATGCCTTTCGTGTTCCTCTTCAGACCTAGAATAGATCAATATATCGTCAATGAAGACTATAACAAATTGATCCAAGTATTCTTTAAAAACTCGATGCATCAGATCCATAAATGCTGCAGGAGCATTGGTTAACCCAAACGGCATCACCAAAAATTCATAATGTCCATATCTGGTACGAAAATCTGTCTTTGGGATATCCTCTTCTTTAATCCTCAACTGATGATAACCAGATCGCAGATCGATCTTGGAAAAATACCCTGCACCCTGAAGCTGGTCGAATAGGTCTTCAATTCTCGGCAATGGATATTTATTCTTTATTGTCACTTTATTCAACTCTCTGTAATCTATGCAAAGTCTCATAGAACCGTCCTTCTTCTTCACGAATAGTACAGGAGCACCCCATGGAGAGAAACTAGGTCGAACAAAGCCCTTATCCATGAGATCCTGCAATTGCTCCTTGAGTTCTTTAAGTTCCGCAGGAGCCATCCGATACGGTGCTTTAGATATTGGGGCTGTTCCAGGTACCAAATCGATAACGAAGTCAATCTCTCTTTCAGGTGGTAGGTCAAAAAGATCTTCTGGAAAAACATCCGGATATTCTCGAACGATTGCAATTTGTTCAAGTGAGGGGTCTGTTTTTGGTACCTCGACTATTGCAGCCAAGTACGCCTTACAACCCTTATTCATCAATTGACGGGCTTTCATCGCTGATACTATTGGAATAGAAGGTTTCACCTCAACCCCAACAAAGAAAAAAGGAGTTTCATTTGGAGGCTCGAACATCACCTTCTTCTCATGACAGTCTATTGAAGCATAATACCGTGATAGCCAATCCATGCCCAGTATGACGTCAAAATCGTGAATATCCAGCACTATAAGATCTGTCACCCAATCACGTCCATTCACTACTATTGGACAGTCTCCCAATACATAACTTGAACTTAACAATGCTCCGGATGGTGTTGACACGACAAACGGAGCACACAGTTGTGGGGATGAATGATTTAATTTCTCAGCAAAAACGGGACTGACAAAAGAATGAGTAGCCCCGGAATCGAAAAGAATAGTTGCAAGTTTGCCACACGCGTACACAGTACCTACCACAATAGATTATACTTCTATAGATATATGCATGTTCATAATTTGTCTAGAATGATACGAGATGCAAAGACAGAAGGGAAATGTAATAAATAAAATTTAAAATACCTGATACCACGGTGGATGAATCATTAGCTTCCTTCTTAGACATTGTATAAACCCTTGCTTGAGTAGTCTTCGTTTTCTCTCTACAATCCTTCGCTAGGTGCCCTGGCTTCCCACAGTTAAAACAACTCTGACAATCGCTTGCAAAATGTCCCGACTTCCCACACCTAAAGCATACTCCTTTGCCATGAAGGCACTCACCACGATGTCCCTTGCCACACTTCGAGCAAGTTACTATCTGTTGCTTGTTTGATTGGTGATACTGCTTACTCCCTTGATCACTCCTCCTTTTATGTCCCTTGTGACTCCACCCCTTTGAATTTCCACCCTTCAATTTCTGGCTAAAAGCTTTTGTTTTACTTTCTTCTCCATCTATGGCCAGAGCCCTTTCCACCAACAGGGATTTGTTGATCACCTCTCTATAGGTAGTGAGCTCAAAAGGAATCACAGCCTGTTTGATTTGTGGTTTAAGTCCTTCTTCAAAGCGCCTGGACCTTCTCTCTTCAGTATCCACCAAGTTTGGAGCGAACTTAGCCAGTCTAGCGAATTCCGCCTCATATTCCGTAACCGATCTGTTCCCTTGCACTAGTTTTAGAAATTCTCCCTCCTTTTGCTGGCGAAGACTCTTGGGAAAGTACTTCTCATTGAAGGCCGTAGTGAACATTTCCCAAGTAAAAGGGTCAGTGTTATTTTCATATTGGCGCTGAACCATCAGCCACCAATCATAAGCACCGCCTTGAAGCATGTATGCGGCAAAGTTAACCTTCTCCTCATCGGTGCATCCCATAACCCTAAAGGCTTTCTGCATTTCAGTTATCCACTTTTCAGCCTCGAGGGGGTCAGTGATTCCAGCAAAGGATGGCGGAGACAGCCTCTTAAATTCTGATATCCTCCCATGTCCACGGGTCTCGTTAGTCCTAGGCTGACTTGCCTGCCCCAACGTAGTTAACGCTTGTACTAAGGCCTCTACGATCGTCGGAGTGCCGGAAGGGGCAGTGTTATTGCCTGTCCCTTCATTCACAATTACCGGGTTTCCTGAAGGGGTAGTATTACGATTCGTCCCTTCATCCTGATTTTGAGAAGTTCTTCCTTGAGTGTTGCTACGTCTAGTGGGGGCCATTTCTAAATAGAAGAGAATAAAACATCTAGTTCAATATATAGTACTACATATCAATGTGTACGGATTTCAATCTAGTAGCATTACATGACATTCAATAATTTAAGCAAAATTAACTTACCAGATGATCGGGGAAGAAGCACTTGAGGCGTGACTTAGTACCCGAACCAATTTCAAATAAAATTTAAAAGTCTACAGAATCGCTTTTAAAACTCTTAGCTCTGATACCAAAAATGTAACACCCCAAGTTGGAAGTCTAAAACCTATGCGTGTTAACTTCCATTCACATTATATGCAGAATTAAATCATTTACACGACTAAAATGTTCATTTATCTATTATAAAATTTTACAGAAATTTCGGCAGAGTCTCCTCTATAAACTGGACATAGCCAACCTGTAGAGGGACATCAAGACCATTTTACAAATTCAAAGCATCAATCACATCACAATCACATTCACCATCGCCAAAAACCAATCCATTCATTTCCCGAACTCCTCAGGTATAAAATTTTCCAAAATATCATCAAACATTGACAATTGAAATAAAAGGTAATTTAACCCCTAATACGTTTCATACTTAATCAAAATAACTTCAACCAAACCATTATCAATAATAATGAATGAAGAAATAAATTTAAATGATAACTCGAATGAATTTAACTTTATTAATTAAGGCGACAACGGGTACTGTCGGAGTCAGCCGCCAAGTGCTCCTCTCTGATCATCTAACTTTCATCACCTGAAATGTTGGGGAGGGATTGGGGTGAGCTAAAGCTCAGTAAGTAAACTGTATGCATGAATGCATGCTTATGACATGAATGCTTTTAAAAATTCCATATACGTATCCCCATTTACTTTACTTTCCAAAACATTCAAACTTTTCAAACTTTCACTTAACATTTCAAAACTTTCACTTCATTTCCATCGTGAGCTCACTTGATGTAACTTCTAGTCAATCAGAATACAGTGGGCAATTATTTATTTGGAACCAGATTAACATGCGCATTTCCACCGCAAAGCGGTTTAACATTCAATTTCCCACCGCAAAGCGGTTTAACATTCACTTTTCCACCGCAAAGCGGTTTAACAGTCCACCTTAAACGGTTGAACATTCCGTCGCAAAGCGACTTAATTCGGGTACGCCGGTCCCCCGCGCCCCATTTCCCACTCGCAACTTTCATGAACTAGAAGTACACCCATTCATTCCAAAAAACTTGGGATACATAACTTTTGAATAAACTTGCACTTGACACATTTCTTTCATTTAAAAACATTTGACTTCCCAATTTCGATGTCAATGCATGCTTGATGATGCAATGACATGGTAATGTGCATGCTTAACATTCTTCTCAATAACATATACTTTCATAAAGTAAGGAAATTCATCAAGGCAAGTAAGTTACACGACAGTCATTTACACATAACTTTCACATTTACATTCAATTTTGATGAAAATAGGGGGGAAGTTTTCTTACCTGAAATCCTTAGTATTTACCGTTCTGAACTTGCAAGTGGAAAAGTCTCGGATGCCCGTGACGTCAATGTACCTTTTTTTCCTAAGTAATTTCCATTCATTAACAAAATATGACTTTTAGTGAAAAACCACGTTTAACACTCTTAAATAAGGTCGAGACTTTCATGTGACTCATAATATAATAAACACATTTAACACTACATATAATATCATACTCGAAGTAATACATTAAGTTCAAGGAAAATTTTTGGAAATCTTACTTATCAATTTCACAATTCAAGTCAAGCATCCTTATTCAAACAATTGATCTTGAACTAAAATTTATAACTTTGAACATAACTTACATTTAAACTAACTTGTTTCAAAATGTTAGAGTTTACTCTTTTACACCATTATCCCAAAATTCCAAAAATTACACAAGTTTGTTTAAATGGTCGTATACATATTCGTGATCATATATACATACATTCACACCTCAAATTTAATATTATAGCACACAAATTAATCAAAATTTCATGAATATATATACCTATGCCCACAAAAATCCAAACTTTATACATATATATGCACGCATCTATACATACATAATAATATATACATTCATATACATCAATACTCATTCACATAACATCATTAATTCCCAACTTCATGGTTACACTCGAAATTACACAAAATTTGAATCTGAAATTAACTGAAATATCTGAATTTATGCATATAAAGTGTATACATACATTATTTACATAGAATTTATACATATATACATGTGTGTATCGAATTATGGGCGTGTGTGTGTGAAATCCCGTGTGAAACCGAGTGCGTGTGTGCGGTTCATGGGTGTGTGTGCGTGCGTGAGGAGAAAAGGGAGAAGGGGGAAGAGGGGGAGGGCTACTACCGGTGGTGGTGGTGGTCGGCGTCGCGAAGGGAGAAGTCGATGGAGAGGCGGAGAGATGAGGGAGCCGAGAGCGAGAGGGTGATCGGGTGAGAGAGAGGGCCGCGTAGAGAGAGAGAGAGAGAGAAGGCGTGAGTGAGCGTATTATGTTAGGGTTAGGTTAGGGTTATAGGTCTTATGAAATTTGCAACTTAGTCCCTCAATTCTCCTCTTTCGTTTAAGTAAGTCAATAAGTTCTATTTACCCTCGTCTGACCCTAAACTTTTCCCTCAAATTTCAAATTGGCATAACAAAATAGAAAATAACATACTTAGACAATGAAACAATTAATCACATAGAATTGTACGTAAATAATTTAAAATAATCAATTTAAAATCTTTCAAATTGGTACATTGATCGAGACGGCGTCCAAGTCCTTCCACTGCAACATAAATCCAATAAAAGACATTAAAGATCATAAAATTATAATTTATAATAACATTCACGAGAATATTACGTGAAATTTAAAATTGCACGTAAAAATCGAAAAGCGGTCTTACAGAATGGTTCTTCACGGTGGATGCTGGCGGGTTTGAAGGTGAGGAAGATGAGAGGGGGTTTATTAGCGGCTAGAGTGCTGAAGGTCTGAGTGGTTGAAGGTGAGAAAGATGAGAGGTAGAGGGAATTGGCTGCAGAGAACAAGACAGCGAGGAAGAGAATGGATGGCTTGAGTCTGTTGATGGTTGTTGAAGGGAGAACTGCGGCTGTCCCTCAGAGAGAAGACAGAGAACGTGAGTGGTAGGTCTTCGGTTCGGCTGTGGATGTGTTGGACTTGGAGTAGTAGATGGCTTTATGGGCTTTTTCGGTCCATTAAATTATGGATTTTTTGGTTAAATTTGTCCAAAATATACCTGTAATCAAATAAATGAAATTTTTAGCAATTAAAGTTAATTTAGAGTTAAACAAATAAAATTGAATCTTTAATAAATTTTACTCTAATTGACAAAATTTATATCCCAAAATTGTATATTTTCATTTATTTATTTCTTTAAAATACGTAAAATTGGACAATAATCACGTATTTCGATCTACTCTTCAAAGTCAAGCGAGTAGCGATTAAGTGGCTTCCCATGAATATTAGTGAAAGGTAGTTTGTTGCTAACAAATTCATCCGCAATAGAGAATGTGTTTAGAGAGAGTACCTCAAGAGTATTTTTGAAAATTTGGTCTTCTGATACTAAAGGGTATAAGGAAGACTTCTTACTTACAGACAAGTCGCCTTCAGATTCTTCTTCTTCTTTACCTATCATTTTTCCACTTAGTTCATTACTCCATACTTATGATTGAGCTTCAAAAAGAGTAGATTGATCTTATTTTCTAATTATATCATTTGAACAATTTTCTGCACTTAATTTTGAGATATCTTCAAAACTTGGTCATGTTTCCCAATTAAGCTATTCACTTAGTATCTCTCCCTGAAGAGAAGAATGAGTCACCATCTTTGGGAAAAAATTCTCTAATTCTAGGAAAGTGATATCCATGGTTGTTAAAGGAATCGGGTAGTTGGATTGTAGCATCAATAATCCTTTGTATGCGTTTCATATTCTAAAAAATACAACGAAAAGCACATGGATCAAGTTTTGTCCTCTGAATTTTTTGGAGATGAATATAACCCACACATCTAAAGATTCATGGTGGAAACATCAAAATCAAGGGCAATGGTACATGATGAGCAAGACCTTAGAGTGGAGTTTAGAACCCCAAAACACGGGATAACATTTTGTTCACCAAGTGGGCTGCCGTAAAAACTACATTTGTCCAACAACGTTAAGGTGCATTAGCATCTGTTAAGAGTACTCGAGCTATTTCAAGAATGTGTCTGTTCTTTCGCTCTAAAAACCATTCTATTTCGAGGTTTGAGAACAAGTTTTATCATGATGAAGACCATGTTTATAGAAACACCCTTGAAATTCATGGTTGATATATTCATCCATTGTTGGATTAAAAAATCTGGAGTTTTTCTAAGAATTGAGTCATTATAATACTATTAAAGTCTTGAAAAAAGCCAAATACGTCATGTTTATTTTTCATTGGATAGGGCCATGTCATACGTGTACATCATCTACAAAGGTCAAGAACCACCTAATATCAAATGAAATAGAAACAGGGGCAGGTCCTCAAACATCATAAAGGATCAAAGTAAATGGGGTCCCACATTTATGCAATCTTATTTGGTAGGGAACACGATGACTCTTGGTTACGATAAAAGTTTCACACTTAAAAAGTGACTAATTCAAATTGGAAAATAAATGTGGAAACAAATATTTCAAATATTTAAATGATGGGTGTTCTAACTGGCCCTGCTAGAACAAAATCATTTTTTTATAATGGTTGTATGATGTACATTATTTGTTCTGCCAAGAACGATATCGTCCATGTAATACAATCCTCCTAAGTCAATAATACAATCACAATGTTCTTCTTTGTTAGAGGAAAGTAGAACATGCCTATTATTACCTGAATCACCAAAGTTTTGGTTCATTCATCATGGTTAGAGAATACCCCTTCAGTATAATGAAGAGTTGAGGTTCATTGTTCATAAAGGTAGCACGACCAGTATGTTCTTTTGTATATGCGTCTATTTTCTTCTTTGCCTTGAGTTCATTCCACCACTGTGGATAACCATGTAACTTGAAACAATTATCTTGAATGTATTTCACATTCCCACAGTGTGTACGACCTCCATCTTCTATTTTTCCTTTGGATAAATTAGGGTTCCCTCCTCCGGCTCGTGTGGACGGAAGTTAATTTCTCTCCACAAATCTTGAAGATTGTTGAAGTATGTTTTAATGGATTCCCCTTCTTGTTTGAGTCTTATCACTTTTCATTTGATTGCATAGACCTAAGAAGTGTGAGTTTCGTTAAAATAGGTTGTGGGGACCATGCCTCTTATAGGGGGAACATACAAGTTTGTCTTCAATAACATTGGAGGTCTTATGCACTAGCCTCAATGTGTGAGGGCTTATAGACTGTCTTGACAATAGAGAAAATAAGCTCGTTTTGAGTAATTGGAGGACTTGTAGGCTTGTCTTGTTGTGTAAGGACTTGGGGCTCTCCTTCAATAAGGAAAATCCCTTCTTTCAAGGATGCTTTCCTAAAATAATTTCATTTTTTTTAGAGAAGTTTTGTTGGCAGACAAATCTTCTTTCAAGGGAGTCCTTCAGGGAGAATTTTTACGAAAGACCCCTTTTTAGGGAGTCCATCCCTCTTTTAGGAGGTCCATTCGTCTTTCAGGGGAGCCCTTTTCCGGGTGATTTTTACAAAGACCCATTTGAGTCCATCCCTCTTTTAGGGAATCTGTCCCTTTTTCAGGGGAGTCATTCTTTAGGGAGTCCTTCTCTCAGGGAGCCATTCTTTGGGGAGATTCTTACAAAGACCCCTTTATAGGGAGTCCATCCTTCTTTCAGGGATTCCATTCGTTTTTCATGAGTCTTTCTTCAGGGAGTCTCTCTCTCTCAAGGAGCCCTTCTTCGCGAGATTTTTACAAAGACCCCTTTTCAGGGAGTCCATCCCTTTTTCATGGGAGTCCATCTCTTAGAGAGCCCTTCTTCAGGTTTCTTAGAACTTTTTTCTACTTTTTTTCAAGAAGTTCTTTATCCTATTTTTTTCAAGGTTCTCACAATGTTTTTAATTCTTTTTCAAGAGGTTATTGCCTTTTTTCAAGGTTTCTTAGTAGCTTCTTCTTCATTCAAGAGGCTTTTTTGTAGCTTTTTACCACGTGATTTCTTGGTTAAAAGTATAGTTTCCCACAAACGGAGTCAAAATGTTGATCACAAAATCTGGTAGGACCTTAAATCAACATATCTCAGTTCTTCCCTCTTGAACACGTGAATCTTCTGCGGACTTGAACAAACGATCAGTATGCAACGGGAGCGGGGTGACACCCATTTGCACTCCGATGCTCAAGTCAGGACTTATTGTGATTAAATATAATTGGATGCGGGAAATACAAGTATGTAAAAGAGAGAAACGAAAGTAAGATTTATGTATTTTGTTTAAGTATTCTGTTACTAACCTTTTTCTTTGTGGCAATTGTAATCTATTTATAGAGAAAGTTGTTGCTCAAGATTATAACATGTGTTACCCTTTACAAATGACAGGTTCCCAACCCTTTATGAGGTAAATCATTTCTTTGGTAATAATCATCACCATCTACTTTAGGGTTACGGCTGCTGTCACATCCCTTTGAAGACGTTGTCACATCAAGCTGCCTCTTATAGAAGAGTCAAGTCTCTCTGATACAATGACATGTCTTGTCACCTTTTCGGAGTATGGACACTGGTATAACTAATTTGACGCTACATGTGGCGAAAGACAGTTTTAGGACTCCGACATATGGCCAGACTAATGAGTCCTGTAAGGATGAGTCCGACACCATGAGCCCGGACAATGACTAGTCACTTGTGGATCTTACGTGGACCTTTATGAATGACGTGTCAAGTCCATTTAGGTATGATCGTAACAAATACCATCCAAGATGGATTAAGACAATCCACATGACAATCATGTAGAATCTTAATTCCTACTCACAATCATGCTATAGAATTAATTCTACCATGGTTCATTCCAATATACTTCAGGATAAGTATATCAATTTTATTACTCACGACTCATTGGTCACGATGATTAAGATAAATCTCCTACTACAATTAGTGAGAATAATAAACGAATAAACTTCAATAGAATAAAATGTCTATCTTTATTCTAGGTTCAAGACTAAGTTATTTTCGATTTTAATATGATATAAATCTTCTGTACTTCAATAAGCACTTATGTCATATTTTCAATAAACAATCGAAGGCATTTCGTCACGGATTACATATGAAGATAAAATTGCAAATTTAAATGAACATCAGATATTATATAAAATCTTTTATTACATTTTAGTTAAGTCCTAACACTTTTTGGGCATATATCCCAACATGGTTGATTGTGGCGATGTGTTGGATTGGTGGTGGCAGTGCAATGCAATGCAATGGTGGTGGTGATGGTGGTGGTGCTAAATCTTAGGTTGTATAGGTGGTGGTAGCGATGTTGAGGTGGTTGCGATGATGGATGTGGAGGTGCAAGTGCAAGTGAATTTCGAGGTGAAGGTGAGAATTGTCAATTTCTAACTAACAATTCAGCCGAATATAGCTTTGTATGGTAAAGCATGTTGTTTAGCTATTTGTATCGATTTGCCACGATGTGGTTAGATATTAACTAATGATCAACTATAAATTCATTACAATTTTGTAACTTCAATATAATTTTGTTGTAATAATTACATTTTGTCAATTTCTAACTAACATTTCGATTGAAGATGCCTTTGTATGGTATAGCAAGCTGTTTAGCTACATGTATCAATTTACCAAAATGTGGTTAGATACTACCTAATGATCAATTACAAATTTATACACTCATGTAATAAATTACAATTTTCCTGATTTTGTTGCTATGGGATAAATACATATGTTAGTAATTTAAAAGATGCAATTTAAAATTTAAGAAACTCATGATTTTAATACAAAAATCATGTTTTTATTTAAAAAATAGATAATTAAATAGGTTGATACCACAATTATATAATTTGTGGTCACAGACGCAAATCACAAATTTTATAGGTCACAAATTATGAATAGTTTGGTTAAGACTTAATTCCCGATTACAAATAATAAATTTATAGGTCACGACTTATTTTCGATCACAAATTATCAAATTAATCGATCACAAATTATTATTCGGTCAAAAATAAAAAATATTAAAGGTCACGATTTATTTCTTGATCACAAATTTGGCACACAACTAATTTCTACATCACAAATATTTGATTACGACTTATTTTTTTTATCACAAATTAAAAATCTATAGGTCACGATTTATTTTCGGTCACAAATTACAAATGTATAAGTCACAACTTATTTTTTAGTTACAAATTATCAAATTAATCAATTACAAAAGACAAATATTATAGGCCAAGCATATTTTTCGGTCACAAATGCACGTATTGCTACAAAGTTGATGCTTGAGGTTGATTTAGGTTTGTGAGTAAAGTTGTTGTGAATCTGGGGATGAGCTGGACGAGTATGGTGGATGATTGATATAATTTAATACTCCCTCCGTCCCACAAATATATGTTTGTATACTATTTTCGTCTGTCCTATAAAGATAAATCACTTATTATAATGAACATATATTTAATTTTTCATTTCCTCATATAACCCTAGTTAATGTACCTTAATAGTTAATTTCAATGTCATTTTAATAGCATGTTGTTTGAATGAATTAATGAGTATTTGAAATTAACATAATGATATATTTGGAAAAGTACAGATAAATTAATTATTTCAACTACTATTTTTTAATTTGTGTGAAAATGGGAATAGGCCTATCTTTGTGGGACGGAGGGAGTAATGTTAGTATTTAATAATTAAAAGTAAATTAAGACTTGAATTTTGTATAAATAAATCTAAAACTTGACTTTTGATTTTGGAACTTTAAAAGCAAGCATGTAATTCCCACAATTGCTAAAGTCTGTTCGTACAATGGGCTGACGAAAGAAGTATTGGATGTGCCTCCTTGAGCCTCAAGACATTAGTCATAAACATTTGCCATAAAAAAGATATTCCTTTGGAGGGGTTTAAAATTAGATTTTTAGTAAATTTTTTTTGTGCGGAAGCGAATTAACCGACGGTTCGACCAATGCAAAAAATAGAAATAACTTATTCGAAAGAGAAAGAGAACAACACAAGATTTACGTGGTTCGGCAAATTGCCTACGTCCACGGAGGGAGATTCCAAATTTCCACTAATATGACAAATGTGGAATACAAATAACTCGACCTCACCAAAAACACTCTTTCTTCCAAACTATAAAAGAAGAACAATTTACAAATGCACTTGAGCACCTCTCCAAAACTCAAGTACTACAAACTCTCCTAAGAGAAAACAAAGGAATTGTTCTCTTCTTCTTGATTTCTTAAACACAAATGAAGCATGCCTATTTATAGGCCTAGAGAATGAATCACAACCATCAATTTGATTTCCACTTGTATGGTGGAAATTCAAGTGCTCCACTAGAATAACTTTCATCATTTTGTTGCCAAACTTTTGATTAATTGATGCCACTTTAATCAATAATGGCCAACAATCTCCACTATATTCAATAATGGCCAACAATCTCCACCTTGGCTTCAATCTTGATTCAAATGAATTGCTTCCAAACAAAATGAGAAAGAGTGTCTCCAATTGTGCCTGTTGGCACCACACACCTCGTAGGTGTTTAAATTCGCAGGATGTTAATCAAGTCCAAACAATGATTGAACTTGATCGCTGTTACCACTTTGGTCAACATATCTGCAGGATTTTCAGCTGTTAGAATCTTTTGAAGTAGGATCTCCCCTTCTTCAACAATTTCCCGCACAAAATGATATCTAACATCGATGTGCTTCGTCCGTGCATGGTAGACTTGGTTCTTTGCCAAATGAATAGCACTCTGGCTATCACAATACACAGTGATGTGTTTCTGAACGACTCCCAATTCACCAAGTAACCCTTGCAGCCAAATTGTCTCTTTAACAGCCTCTGTAACTGCCATATATTCTGCTTCTGTCGTAGACAAAGCGACTGTAGACTGTAAAGTGGACTTCCAACTGACTGGAGCTTTTGCAAGAGTAAACACATATCCAGTCGTTGATCGACGTTTATCCAAATCACCAGCATAGTCAGAATCAACATATCCAACTACGCAATGACCAAGTGAATCATCCCGCTCAAACACTAAACCAATATTAATGGTTTTCAAAATATACCTTAAAATCCATTTCACAGCTTGCCAATGTCCTTTACCAGGACTATGCATATACCTACTCACCACTCCAACTGCATGTGAAATGTCAGGTCTTGTACACACCATTGCATACATCAAACTTCCAACTGTATTTGCATAAGGAACTTTTGACATGTATTCTTGTTCCGCGTCGGTGTTGGAAGACATCGTAGAGCTAAGCTTGAAATGAGGGGCAAGTGGAGTACTTACAGGTTTTGACTGATTGTCTAGACCAAAACGTTGTACTACTTTCTTCAAATACTGCTTTTGAGTCAGACAAAGCTTACCTCTGTTTCTTTCTCTGCTTATTTCCATGCCAAGAATCTTCTTTGCCTCACCGAGATCTTTCATCTCGAACTCTTGGTTTAGCTGAGCCTTCAATCTGTCAATTTCTTCATGGCTCCTTGATGCAATCAGCATATCATCAACATACAAGAGTAGATATATGAAAGATCCATCTTTTAGCTTGTGAAAATAAACACAATGGTCAAACTTGCTTCGTGTGTACTTTTGCTCCAACATAAACTTGTCAAATCGCTTATACCACTGCCTCGGTGACTGCTTAAGTCCATATAGCGATTTGCTCAATTTACAAACCCAATTTTCTTTTCCAGCAACCCTGAATCCTTCTGGCTGAGTCATATAGATTTCCTCTTCCAAATCACCGTGCAGAAAGGCGGTCTTCACATCAAGTTGAACTAGTTCCAAGTCAAACTGCACTACCAAGGCCAATAAAATACGAATGGAAGAATGTTTCACAACTGGAGAAAAAACTTCATTATAATCAATTCCTTCCTTCTGAGCGTAGCCTTTAGCCACCAACCGTGCCTTGAAGCGAACCTCTTTCTTGTCAGGAAATCCTTCTTTCTTTGTAAATACCCATTTGCACCCAATTGCCTTCTTATCCTTCGGAAGTTGAGCTGGCTCCCACGTTTTGTTCTTCTGAAGGGACTGCATTTCATCTGCCATAGCTTCCTTCCACTGATCATTTTCAGAACTTCTGACAGCTTCTTTGTAAGTAGAAGGAACATCATCATCTACAATTGGAAGTGCATAGGCCACCATATCAACAAATCGAGCAGGTTTTCGAATTTCTCTTCGTGGCCTATCAACTGCAATTGATCTCGGTTGCGATGGAGGTTCTTGGGTTGAAACCTCCTCTTCTTGTTGTTCTTCAACATACTCCTCTGCTATTGGAGTTTCACCTGCTGGGTCAATCAAAGTTGCATCAAACTCCACCTGTTGCGGAACTTGCTCCACCTGCTGCTGAGCACCCTCGGTCACCTTTTTCAACATAGCAGATTCATCAAAAGTGACATCCCTGCTAAGAATTATCTTCTTCATATCAGGACACCATAAGCGATATCCCTTTACTCCAGAGCTGATCCCCATAAACAGTGCTTTCTTAGCTCTTGGATCCAACTTAGATTCTTTTACATGGTAGAATGCAGTGGAACCAAAAACATGTAAAGAATCATAGTCATTAGCAGGTTTTCCATACCAAACCTCCATAGGTGTCTTATTTCCAATGGCAGCAGATGGTAAACGATTAATGAGATGACTCGCATATAATACTGCCTCAGCCCAAAATTTCTTGTCCAATCCAGCATTAGACAACATACATCGAACCTTCTCCAGCAATGTTCGATTCATGCGTTCAGCCACCCCATTCTGCTATGGTGTATTTCTGACTGTGAAGTGTCGCATAATACCTTCATCTTGGCAGATTTTAAGAAACGGATCACTCTTGTATTCTCCACCATTGTCTGATCTGAGTCGTTTAATTTTTCTGCCCGTCTGCGTCTCCATCATCTTCTTCCATATAAGAAAACGATCTAATACTTCATCTTTTGTCTTCATCAGATACACCCAAACTCTTCTGGAAAAATCATCGACAAAAGTAACAAAATAGTGCATACCTCCCAAGGAAGATGTCCTTGTAGGTCCCCACACGTCTGAGTGAACATAGTCCAGAATACCTTCTGTATTATGGATTGCAGTACCAAACTTTACTTTTGTCTGTTTTCCCAAAACACAATGTTTGCAAAAATCCATCTTGCATGTTTTTGCTCCTTTTAATAGGCCTTGCTTCACCAGAGTTTGCATAGCTTTTTCACCAGCATGTCCCAACCGCATGTGCCAAAGTTTTGTGATTTCTGAATCTTCGTCTTCTCCTGATGCTGTAGCCGCCAATCCAATAACTGTATTACCTTGGAAATAATACAAATTATTTCTCCTAATGCCTTTCATTACCACGAGTGCGCCTTTAGCAATTTTCAGAACTCCATCTCGTATAGTCACGAACAAGCCTTTAGATTCTAAGGCTCCCACGGAGATGAGATTCTTACTCAAATCTGGTACATACCTTACGTCTGTCAGAATTCTAGTTGATCCATCATGACATCTCAAACGGATTGAACCTATCCCTGTTGTTTGCAAGATCTCATCATTGCCGAGGTAAACAACACCACTATTTAGTTCTTCGAGTTTGAAGAACCACTCCCTGTTGGGACACATGTGATAAGTGCAACCCGAATCCATAATCCATTCGTCTGAGTGAGATATACTTGATGTACTAGCTAGGACAAATTCTGACTCATCATCTTCACACTTGGCTATATTGGCTTCTGAAGTAGCTCCAGCAATACCTTTAACCTTGTCTTTGTTCTTCAGCTTTGGACAATCCTTCTTCCAATGACCTTTTTCATGACAGAAGGCACATTCATCTTTAGCAGGCTTGCCCTTCGAACGAGATCTGCCCCTTCTCCCGGGATTACGACTTTGAGCACGACCTCTTATAGTATAGGCTTCTCCTGCTGAACTTCCATGTTCCTTTTGATCCTTCTTTCGGATCTCATTGTTGTACAAAGCAGCACATACTTCATCAAAAGTAATTTCATCCTTTCCATGAAGTATCGTAGTGACAAGGTGTTCATATTCATCGGGAAGAAAAGTCAAGAGCAACATGGCCTTATCTTCATCCTTGAAAGATTCTTCAAGATTTATCAACTCAGCTACCAATTTCTTGAACTCAGTAATATGGTTGTACATAGTTGTGCCAGGTTGATATCGGAAGCGAAATAACTTCTTCTTCAAATAGAGTCTGTTTTGGCAGCTTTTTGATATAAACTGCTTCTCTAACTCCTTCCATAATTTGCTTGCCGATTTCTCCATCATATATGGGAACTTTTGCTCTCTGGTGAGACACGAACGGATGATCACACAGGCACTCCGATTGATTCTTGTCCATTCTAGATCATCCATGTCAGTTGGCTTATCTTCTTCAAGAGCAATGTTTAGCTCTTGTTGAAATAGCGCATCCATAACTTCACATTGCCACATAGTAAAGTTATTTGTGCCATCAAATTTTTCCACGTCTATTTTTGCATTAGTTACCACTGTTCTTGTTGAAGACACAGTGGGCCTCGAAGATCCATCTAAAATGGCTGGAGGTGGGTCCTCAGTCTCCGTCGGTGTAGTCGAGGAATTTTTAGACATTTTTCAAAAAAAACTCAAAAAATATATACCAAGATCCCTGTTCTCAAAAAATCTTTTCTGATGTGGAAGATCAGTCAGTGCTGCAACCACAGAGCATACTTAGAATTTTAAGAGAGTCAAGGCTCTGATACCAATTGTTGTGCGGAAGCGAATTAACCGACGGTTCGACCAATGCAAAAAATAGAAATAACTTATTCGAAAGAGAAAGAGAACAACACAAGATTTACGTGGTTCGGCAAATTGCCTACGTCCACGGAGGGAGATTCCAAATTTCCACTAATATGACAAATGTGGAATACAAATAACTCGACCTCACCAAAAACACTCTTTCTTCCAAACTATAAAAGAAGAACAATTTACAAATGCACTTGAGCACCTCTCCAAAACTCAAGTACTACAAACTCTCCTAAGAGAAAACAAAGGAATTGTTCTCTTCTTCTTGATTTCTTAAACACAAATGAAGCATGCCTATTTATAGGCCTAGAGAATGAATCACAACCATCAATTTGATTTCCACTTGTATGGTGGAAATTCAAGTGCTCCACTAGAATAACTTTCATCATTTTGTTGCCAAACTTTTGATTAATTGATGCCACTTTAATCAATAATGGCCAACAATCTCCACTATATTCAATAATGGCCAACAATTTTGATAAAAATTAATAAAATACGTTGAAAAATTGTGAAATCAATGAAATGTATGATTAAAATAAAGTATTGACTTTAATTTGAATTAAAATATTTTAATCCTCACCAAATAGGGGCATAATTGATCTAACACAAATATTTATAAATATTCAAGTCATTTTTTATTCCATCCATTTATCCACTTATTCCTATCTATTTTGTAATTTAAACCGAAATTTTCACAAATAAACTTAAGTAAATGAATTATGATTATGGCAATGAACATACAAATACATTGAGTGTCTTATATAAGAAAAGTTTGTGATATTCATGAGGTGTTTACTAAGAAAGAATAGGGAAGGACAATCTATTGATCAAGCAGATGAGATGACAGTTCAAGCTGCATAGTTGCAACAATCTCTCTGAAGATGAGAATGGCCCAAAAGAGTTAAATCGCTAGATCTATGCAAAAACTAAAAAACTGGTCTACTTCGTTCATTGAGTATCAATCATTGCTCAAGCTGTAACACAAGAATGAAACTAAGAAGCCACTACTATTTCAAAGAACAGCGAGTGTCGAGCCACGAGATTATGTCACCAAGAACAGTCAAAATTCGATCATCGGGTTCACCTTCCAAAATGCAGTGATAACTTCCTTCGTAGAGTTTAAGTGATTTGTCCTCGCTAGAAGCATTGTCGTAAAGAAACCGACTCACTTGAGGATCAGTCACTCTATCAGCAGCTCCATGAAGAATCAGCATTGGAGAAGCAACCTGTAATATCCCTACCAACTGTTAATGATCTTGGGATCGAACGTCTCATAATGCGAACGATAATTACATACCTCCTGCACATGTGATTCAACATATTTTGTAGCATTCAAGAGTTCCACGGCTGTCTTCAGTCGTGTTTGATCGGAGTAACAAATTACATTGTATGGAGCCTAGAAAGAAGCAACAAGATTCAAAAAGAAAAATGCATTCATAAACGAAACATAAAAACTTGAGTTATTTGACTTCTATACTGCAATTTTATGCTTATAGTGATACTACAGTTGATCACAATTCTCCTGAAAGAGTCTCCCCTAAGTTGTGAATTGTGATGAACCAGCACTTTTACACATCTAATTCATCACCACGAAGAAACCTTCGTACGAAGCATACAGAAACGACCTCTAGTGGACCCAAGACCCAGCATGCGCCGATGGTGGATGCCAGACCAAAGTCACACTTGACGGTGAATCTGGCATCAAACATACATCCAACATCAGCACACGCCATGTTTGGGACCACTAGAGCTACACAGGAAGGTCGTGTCAACAATTATATCCTAAAATATCATATGGCATACAGTGGCGGATTCAGAAACTTTGTTCAGCATGGGCAGATATAAAATCCAGTTAGGGTGCACTTCAGTAAAATAATTGTATTTTTCAAGTCGCGGCCAAAAAAAGGCAAAAATTCCTACTAATTTTTTTCAGGCGGATCCAGTACGGGCGAGCGTGGAGGCTTGCCATGTGGTGGATCTGCCCTTGATGGCATAGTATCTAAAGCTGTGTACCTAGGAGAAAACATGGAAGTTGTACCCTATCCCAATACTCATGTATATTCAAGTGATAGACCTTCTAATACAGCTTTAAAAAGCATATAGCCATAGTCTGGTATAGCCTTCTCAAAAAATCACGCTTTCCTAAATTTGCAAGTGTATACGTTCCCCTTTCTTTTGCTTAATAGTGATTTGCATTTTGTGACTAGAAAATCTTATGGCAACTACATAAATTTCTCAGACAAATAACATTACATGATAAAATGAACCCTGTTACATGACATGAGATGTAATGTCAATAAATGAGTTAAAAAATTCATCTGCACGCTAAGAATTAATTTTCTGAAATAAGAGTATATATATGTGCATATAGGAACAAAGTGTTAGAATAATTAGCACATTCTAGAATATGCTTTTGAATATGCTTAGAATATGCTTAGAATATGCTTTATATGTAGAATATGCTTTTGAATATGCTTAGAATATGCTTAGAATATGCTTTATATGCTTTAGAATATTCTAAGCATATGCTTTTGTTTTGTATGTATATATAGGATTGAGTATTATAATGAATGGTGTGGTTTTAGAGTTGTCTCTTCTCTCTTTCTCTTCTTCTATTCTTTCTTCTTTCTCTTAGTTTATTTGTAGAACATATATAAGGATATATATGTTATTGTGTTTTCTACATGGTATCAGAGCAATTTGATTCACATTGCCTTCGAAAAACGAAATCAGCGTGCATTTTTCTTCTTCGCGAAAAACTCTAAACTGTACTGTTTCACGAATTTCGAGGCACTTGCAGTAGGAATTCCGGTGATCTAAGACCATATTCAGAATCTGCAGGTGGAGCCGCGTCGACCGGAGTGGCGCGTGAGAGTACACGCGCCGGTGTAAGGAGGCGCGTGAGTCAGGCAGTCGGACCTTCTGGTGGCGCGTGGGGGCGCGTGCGGCAGTTCCTGGCGGCACGGTTGACGGATTTGCGATCGACTATTCATCCTCTATCTGCTTGTGGTGTTGGTTTGCAGTTATCCATTCTTTTTTACACACTGCTTTGCTTGACTTTGTTGGTTAGTATCGTTTTCTCTCTTATAATGGCATCCGATGATTCTCTTCAGGCTATTAATGTGCGTTTGAATGGTAAAAACTATGCTTACTGGAGTCATGTTATGAAACACTTTCTTAAGGGTAAAAAATTGTGGGGTTATGTCAGTGGAATAGTTGAGAAACCGGAAAATAATGATGCAAATTATGCAACTCTGTTAGATACCTGGGATTCAAATAATTCAAAAATTCATACATGGATAAATAATTCTGTAGAACATAGTATTGGTACACAGTTGGCTAAGTATGAAACGGTAAAGGAGGTTTGGGACCATTTGCAGAACTTGTACACTAAATCTAGTTTTGCAAAACGATATCAGTTAGAGATTGATATTCGAGCATTGCAACAAAAGAATATGAGCATTCTGGATTTTTATACTGCTATGACATCAATTTGGGATGAGTTAGCTCTTACTGAACCGGCAGGTCTGAAAGCAAGTGCGGATTATATTATTTATAGAGAGGAGCAACGATTGGTTCAGTTTTTGATGGCACTTCGTAGTGATTTTGAGGGACTCAGAGGTTCTATTTTGCACCGTACTCCTCTTCCATCTGTTGATTCAGTTGTTAGTGAACTTGTTGCTGAGGAGACACGGTTAAAATCTCTTACTGAAGATGTATCTCTTCCACATTCTGGGACTTCAGTCTTAGCTTTACCATCTACACAGAATCGAACCAAAGGATATGCACGGTTCCCAAATGATTTTTGTAGTTTTTGTAGACAAAAGGGACATTGGAAGGCTCAATGTCCTAAGTTATTGAAGTCCCAGCAGTCTTATAGATCCAATGCCCACACAGCAGCGATTGTTCCACCTGTTGGCTCCTCTATACTTGGTCCACCTCCTTCATCTGATTCCCAATTGACTGATCTTAGTGAGCAGTTTCAGAAGTTTTTAGCCTCACAGTCACATGTCATGTCAGCCTCTACTCATGTAGGTTTGTCCTCTCAGAACTCCTCAGGTAAAACCTCCTCGTGGATTTTTGACTCGGGTGCTTCTAAGCATATGTCTCCTAACTCATCACTTTTTGATTATTTATATCCTTCTATGTCATCTTCACCTGTTATGACTGCTGATGGCACCCCGTTGTCCTTAGCAGGTGTTGGTTCTGTTCATACTTCTAATCTATCTTTATCAGATGTCTATTGTGTTCCTGACCTTACTTTAAATCTTATTTCTGTTGGTCAATTATGTGATTCTGGTAATTCTGTTCACTTTACTTCTACTACTTGTTATGTACAGGATCCGCAGTCTCAGAAGCTGATTGGGATCGGCCATAGGCAAAGAGGAGGACTTTATGTTCTAGATAATCTGAGACCAGCGCATGTTGCAGCCTCTAGTACTGATTTATCGTCTTTCCATTTGAATTCTTCTTCTTCTAATTTCTATTTATGGCATTCTCGCCTAGGACATGTGTCTGCTAGTCGTTTGAGATTTTTAGCTTCTAAAGGTTGTTTGGGAGACTTAAAACCTCATGATATTTCTGATTGTAGTGGATGCAAACTTGCTAAATTTTCAGCTTTACCTTTTCCTCGTAGTATTTCTTCTTCTATTGCATCATTTGATCTTGTACACTCAGATGTATGGGGCCCTGCTCCTGTTTCTACTAAAGGAGGATCCCGATATTATGTTTCCTTTATTGATGATTATAGTCGTTACTGTTGGGTATATCTTATGAAGCGACGTTCTGATTTTATTTCTATTTATCGTTCGTTTCGAGCACTTATTAAAACTCAACATTCTGCTGTCATTAAATGTTTTCGATGTGATTTGGGTGGGGAATATGTTTCTAATGATTTTCGTGAGTTGCTTGCTCTTGATGGTACAATTCATCAAACTTCTTGTACTGATACTCCTCAACAGAATGGTGTTGCTGAACGTAAGCATAGACACATTGTTGAAACTGCTCGTTCCCTTCTCCTATCTGCCAAAGTACCTAGTGAATTTTGGGGGGAGGCAGTTCTCACTGCTGTCTATTTGATAAATAGGATACCATCTTCTCATTTATCTGGTTTGTCACCATTTCAAACCTTGTTTAGTTATTCTCCTGATTACTCTCTCTTAAAAGTCTTTGGGTGCACTTGTTTTGTTATTCGTCCTACGGCAGAACGTAGTAAATTAACTCCACGCTCAGCTATTTGTGTCTTCTTAGGATATGGTGAGGGACAAAAAGGTTATCGATGTTTTGATCCTGTCAGTCACAAGTTATATGTCTCTCGTAATGTTGTGTTTCTTGAACACATTCCCTTCTTTTCTATTACAGATAATACCTCTCACATGACCACGTCAGATCTCATTTGTATTGATCCTTTCACTGATGATATTGATAGACCATCTACATATGTCCCTACTATTTGTTCTCCATCTTCGTCATCTGCTACAGGTACACATGCGCCATCTCAGAATGTCCTCCCTTCTCCTATGGATCCCCAAGCACCGTCTGAGGCTGAGGATTCGCAGTCTCCTCCTCCTCGATATCCTCAACGTATACGTAAGTCTGCTCACTTACCCGAGTTTGATTATTCTTGTTATTCTGAGTCCTTTTGTTGTTTTTTGTCTTCCATTCATAAGCTTTCTGAACCTTCCTCTTACAAAGAAGCAGCTTTAGATCCTCTTTGGCAACAGGCTATGACTGATGAACTTAATGCTCTACATAAGACAGACACTTGGGAATTAGTTTCTTTACCACCAGGAAAACATGCTATTGGATCTCGTTGGGTCTATAAGATCAAGACCAAATCTGATGGTTCAGTTGAGCGTTACAAGGCTCGATTGGTTGCTAAGGGATTTTCTCAACAGTATGGCTTGGATTATGAGGAGACATTTGCCCCTGTTGCAAAAATGACTACTGTACGTACACTTATTGCGGTTGCTTCTATTCGTCAGTGGAGTCTCTCTCAAATGGATGTTAAAAATGCCTTCTTGAATGGAAATCTTCAAGAAGATGTTTATATGGTTCCTCCACCTGGTGTTCCTCATTCTCCTGGATTTGTTTGCAAACTTAAGAAAGCTCTATATGGTCTCAAACAAGCACCTCGTGCCTGGTTTGAGAAGTTTTCTACAGTTGTGCTCTCTCTTGGTTTTACATCTAGCCATCATGATTCCGCTTTGTTCTGTAGATGTACTTCCACTGGTCGTATTCTCCTTCTGTTGTACGTTGATGACATGATCATTACTGGTGATGATGTTGTAGGGATAACCAATTTAAAATCAGAATTGGCTCGTCTTTTTGAAATGAAGGATTTGGGTCCCTTAACTTACTTTCTGGGGATTGAGGTTGCTTCTTCTCCTCGAGGTTATATGCTCTCTCAGTCTAAATATGCTGCAGATGTCGTTGAGCGTGCTCGTCTTACTGATACTAAAACAGCTGATACTCCTATTGAGGCTAATGTTCGTTACTCATCTTCTGATGGTGAACCACTGTCTGATCCTACTTTGTATCGTACTATTGTTGGTTCCCTTGTTTATCTTACCATTACTAGGCCAGACATTGCTTATGCTGTGCATGTTGTCAGTCAGTTTGTTTCAGCACCTACCATGGTTCACTGGGCAGCGGTTGTTAGAATCTTGCGCTATCTTCGTGGCTCTTGCTTTCAGAGTATTTTATTCCCATCGACCTCCTCCTTAGAGCTTCGAGCTTACTCTGATGCAGATTGGGCTGGGAACCCAACTGATCGTAAGTCCACTACTGGCTACTGTGTATTTTTGGGTGACTCTCTTATCTCATGGAAAAGTAAGAAGCAGACAGTAGTTTCTCGCTCATCAACTGAAGCAGAATATCGCGCTATGGCCTCCACTACTACTGAGATTGTGTGGTTACGTTGGCTACTTGCAGATATGGGTGTTTCTATTTCATCTCCCACCTCTATGTATTGTGATAACAAGAGTGCCATCCAGATCTCACATAATTCAGTGTTCCATGAGCGCACGAAGCACATTGAAATTGATTGTCACCTTGTTCGTCATCATCTTCAGCATGGGACTATTGTCTTACCTTTTGTCTCTTCATCATTGCAGCTTGCAGACTTCTTCACCAAGTCTCATCCGACTTCTCGCTTCCGATTCTTACTTGACAAACTCTTGTTGCTTCATGCTATAGCATCGTGAGTTTGCGGGGGGATGTTAGAATAATTAGCACATTCTAGAATATGCTTTTGAATATGCTTAGAATATGCTTAGAATATGCTTTATATGTAGAATATGCTTTTGAATATGCTTAGAATATGCTTAGAATATGCTTTATATGCTTTAGAATATTCTAAGCATATGCTTTTGTTTTGTATGTATATATAGGATTGAGTATTATAATGAATGGTGTGGTTTTAGAGTTGTCTCTTCTCTCTTTCTCTTCTTCTATTCTTTCTTCTTTCTCTTAGTTTATTTGTAGAACATATATAAGGATATATATGTTATTGTGTTTTCTACACAAAGCAATTCAGAATCACGTGTTAAATAAAATCACTAGAAATTACAGTAAGGTTACAACCTCTTCAGACGATTGAACAAATGGTTATATGGCAACAAATAAAACCTATCAGTTACATTCATAATCTACCTACTGTAAGATGCATATAACTGTTATTTTCTGAGCCATATGGCTTAAACTTTATGTCATATTAAGACACTTCTCCTTTTGGGCAATCCTAATGACTAAAAGCCTGTTTGATAATGGTAGTTTTGGAGAGATTTTAAATTTTTAAAAAATGTGTGGTTGAAAAGTGATGTGTTCCATAAAAATGTATGGTTGAAAATGAATTTGAGGGAAAGTGTAGGAAAAAACGCTGGGACCAAACGGGCTCTAAATCTTATAGAACAGAGAAAAGGAATGTTCCACTTGTCAAATGAGGAGGCTCCCAAGATGCTCAACATCCATTCCAAAACCTTCAAGTTTAAGGAACCAAGATCCACAACTACCTTGAAAACCTCTTATTTTTGGATGTGGGACAGTCTATGTATGTTCTCTTATTCTCTCCTCGTGTACGAATTCGGGTGCTAGGTCAATATATTAGATTAGATAGAGGACGGCAAGAGGCGCGGGTTTATTAATGGAAAATCCGCGGACGAGAAGACAGAGTATCCTTGTGACCTTATAGATACCTGGGGACTTTGTTTATGTTTGGTAAAATATACAGAAGTTTCAGAGAAGATAACAAACAAACCATTTCTTTTTTCTTCAATTCTCTGAACGCCAGATCTGCCAAATCTTTCTGGGGTACGAGCTTCGCTTGTGGGATAATCTTAGACAGGAAAATTAAGACCTTCTGAAGTGGAACAGGTGGTGTCATGTCCTCTGCAATCTTGGAAACCATTCGAAAGTCAGCAATTTCATACAGAAAAATGGCAAATTCAGTGTCGCAAATGACATGGATCGTGCAATTTCAATATCATCAAGAGCAAAACAGAAAAGAGTTGCCATCAGTATTCTGTATCAACGAGAAACCAACCATCAAGAAATTCAACAAAGCGTAAAGATGGTAATATTACTTTACACATTGGGGCCACAAGCACCATGCCATCCCATTGACGTGGTTCCTTAAGAATCGCCTTCAGAGCAATTGCTCCCCCCATCGACTGTCCAAAAATGAAGAAAGGGAGCCCTCGTATCTCTGGCCTTCCTGCACGTTGTAAGAGAAAATTTGGTGTGCTTGGACATTTAACACCAAAACATGAGGGTAGAGTACCAATATAGATGTTCATGCTCATGAAATGAAGGAAAGTGATCGACCTAAGAGATACAAAAATAAAACTGGATGGACATATATTTCTATCAGAACTGCGCTCGTTATAACACGTACATGAATGCATACCTTTAATTTTCGTATATTGTTCGATGACATTATCAACTACGCCATCAAAGGATGGAACATAGCCATGCAATCCTTCTGAGAGACCAAAACCTGGATGATCGATTGCATAGACACCATAACCAGAAGAAGCAATGTGCTTGGCTATGCCTGAAACTCAGAATTTTTGTAACATAAGATATCACACCAATAAGAAAAACGAGTTGAATGATGTAATATTAATAGGAATGATCTGTTGCCCGATACCGGCACATGTTGGGTGAAACATACACATGTTGAGTGCAACATGTGCCCGTATTGGGCAACATAGTGTGCCCGATTCGGGCAACAAATCAATTTACTTGAAATGTATACAGGAAATAAAAGAGTTACATGGAACAGAAAGCAACAAACCTTCAAAGAAAAAGGTGCAAGTATCGCCATATCCATGACAAAAACACAATGCGCCTTTGATTCGTACACCCGGTTTTGGCAACCAACTTTTACAGAAAATTTCTTGACCCTTTGAATTTTTCTCGTACCACTAAAGAATTTATATACTCAATAATTAAATTTTAGAGAAATAATTATCGTCATTTCAAATTACAGTCCTCTTCCTGAGAAAATTATACAAGCTACGAACTTGAACTTGATACTATTATGCCTAATTGATATGTCAAAGAAAATATATCAAGAAAAGGAATTAAATTAACAGCGAGTTTCAAGATAATCAAGTGTAATATAGCTCACCTCCTCTGTTCTGATCCCAGCTGGACCCATCTATTTACCACATAAATAAAATTCTTGATTAATCAAAACCAGTCAAGATAAATTTTGGAAAAAAAGGCCCAGCTGCCAAAACATCAGTTGATCGAAGCAAAATAGACCTTAAACAAAATATGATCAAGTTGCAGCTGAATATTAGTGAAAGCCGATCGCACTCTTCTGCGGGCAGGAGCATGGTCCAAGTTCTGTGAGGCAATTGAATTCAACTCATCACTTACTCCTTCAATATTTGACTTCTTCTGGACCATAACGGTCACTATTTGTCTTGAAAATGTGGGTTTTGGGTTCAGATTTCGCCGGAGAACAAATGGTCTATAATGATTCCGGCCAGAGTTCAGAAATCCCAGTGATAAAAGTGGGCGGAAAGTTGAGTTTAGGACAAGATCCATTGGGAATAAAAAATGTGGGTCGAAAAGTGTAAAAACAAAGGGTTACTTCTTGAGTTTCTCGGCTGAAAAACATGCTTGTCAAACATGTGGTGGATGACTGTGAAAGGACCTTGGGTGACGATTGACTCACATTGGCCCAGGCAAATATAAGTGGATTGTCACCCACATTTTAAGTAGGATTGTGATTGTAGCATTGTTCTTAAAAAAATCTCCTTTATTTGAATTGTCAATCGGGGTGGATCCAGAGGAAGAGACTTTTTTGATGAAAAATTGTGAAAATGCTCTATTGCTCCTCTAAGACAACATAATATTTGTTTATCTTTAATGTAAAATAGTTAAGTATTTCTAATATTTAAAATTCGACACTTGACTGTTTCATTGAATATTAGCAATTTTTATGTTACCCACCATAAACAACGGAGCATGACAGTAAAAAATCATGCTAGAAATAGAGGCCTTTAATTTCTATTCATTGAATATCTTAAATTAAAAGTTGATAAATGAAAGGAAAAATTGCAGCGACGGTCCCTAATTTTTTATTTTTTTTGCAAACTTTACTCAAACCTTCATTTTGTGCCACCCACAGTCCCACACCTTTCTAAAAAATATGCACCCGGAGTCCGAATTGATGGTTTGACTGTTAGTTGACCAAAGAAGTTGATTTTGACCAGACTTAAAATGGGCAAAATGGTAACTCTTCTATTTATTCCCTTTTTATACCTAAAAATAATTAAGAAAAAAAATTGTTTATCTCCTCCAACCCAAACCCATCTCTTGCAGCTTACCCCGTCTCACGCCACCCACCATAACCAGTTAAATCCAGAGCTATTTCCACCACCCACCACCAAAATCTGAAAACCCACATCCCAAAAATCTCATTTTCAAATCTTTGTTCTTCTTCTTTATACCGTTGTTCCCAGAAATCCAAAAAAAAAAAAAAAAAAAACCCGCTCATTTACGACTTTCGGCAGCGGTGCTTTGCTCTTGAGGTGCTTGGGAAAAAATGATTGTTTCGTCTAGGCGTGCTTCATCTTCAAGGGTACCCCCCTTTGAAGCTCGATTCGCAGGATCTACAACAAATTAGGAATACGAGTTTTATTTTCTACTACCGATAAGGAGGCTGGTGGTGAGGAGGATGATGGTTTCGTGGGGGTAAGAGGATGAGGAGAGTGGATGTTTTTGAACGGTGTGAACAATATGGAAAGTGTGCTGTTAAGTTCTTTTTCTTTAACGAGTGCTTCTGAATCTGTCAAGAATATTAATGGCAAGCAAAGAATATTGGAGACCACCATTGTTGGTCGGAAATGGAAAAAGTGGAGTTAAGTATCAAATAGCCCTTTAAATTCTTGAACATTTTTGCTTATTTTGAGTGGAATTACTGATAATAAGTGGAATCAAATTATTGAAGAAATATACATGGAATGGAGGAGTTTAAGGAACAAGATAAAAAGAAGCAATAGAGATGATTTTGATGAATAACAAGCCGGGGCCTCATGTTGGAGATTATTTCGGTGGTGGTAGCTGTGGCGATGGCGACGATTAGTTGTGGTGGCTGTGCCAGACGATGGTGATCGATGGTGGTGAGGGTAGGGTGGGGTTGATTGGGGTGGGTTAAGAAGAAGATTAATACGGTGAGATCGATTGGGAGTGGGTGAAGAAGGAGAGGGAGAAGAAGAATAATTTTTTTCCTTTTCTTTTTGTTTTGTTTTAGCTATTTTAATTGTTTTATATTATGAAATAATAAAATTACCTTTTTACCATTTTAAATTGGTCAAAATTGGTCAGAGATAATATCTTATTGGTCAACTAACGGTCACTTGAACAATTTTCATCCATTTGGACTCCGGGTGCGTATTTTTGAAAGATTTGGAATTGTGGGTAGCACAAAATGAAGGTTTGGATAAAGCCTGAAAAAATGAAAGGTTTGGGACTGATGCTGCAATTTTCCCTAAAGGAAATAATGTACAAATAGCCCATTTTTGGTATAGATTTAAATTAGTTTTTTAGTAGATTTTGATAAAAATTAATGAAATATATAGTTAAAAAGTTGTGGAATTCATAAATTGTGTTATTGAAATTAATTATTAATTTTGATTTAAGGCTATGTTCTGTAACAATTATAAATTTGTTTATTTATATTTTGAGGTGTAACGTGTGGTTAAAAAATGGAGAGATAAAATGTATCTGGTTAAAAATTGATTTGAAAAATTGTATTGTTTATAAATTAATATATAAATTGTATGATTGTGTTAAAGAACATAGGACAAATTCAAATTCAAATTTTAATCACAAAAAAAAATAGGGACATAGCATAATTTGTTCGATTCTTAAATATATATGTAGACACACACACACATACATACACATACAAAACAATGGAGAGAAAAATTCGTTATGTCTAAAATCTAGTTGAGGCTCGGCCACTTTGGGGTGGCCCGACATGAGTGGTGAATTGATCCGGCATATCCATATGGAAAAATTACAATCACGATCCTGAGTTTTTTTTTTTTTTTTTAAATCCGAACCTTTACTTTGTATCACACTCGGTCTCTAACCTTTAATTCAGTTGAAAGATAAGGACAAATAGATGAAAAACATCTAAATTTCTATTAGCTGACTATAAAGATTTACTTGACCAAATATAAGAGGTGCAAAATGATAATTTTACAATTTTAACATATAATAAAATTAAAATTCAATTTGAAAAGAAAAAGAAATAGATAATAGTTTTCTCATCTTTTTCACTTCACCCCCACCACACTCACCATACCCTTGCCAGTAAATTTGCATCGTCGTGCCACTGCCAAAGTCGCCACAAAAATGAACCATCACAATTCTCGAATCAGAAAAATAAAAAGGAAATCATACAAGAAAAGTCGAGGTTTCAAAACTGGTTTCAGATCTGAAATTGCATTCTATTTTCTAAAGCTTCTTTTTTCATTTTCAAGTTCACGAAGGCATTGTAACATTTGCAGGTTTTTAGGACAAATGGGCGATGTAACTCAAACTAGAGAAGAAGAATGAATATAAAGAAAATTGGCACCGGAAATATGAAAGCATAGTATAGTTTTACCGACAAATTATAGAAATTTCAAATGGAAAACAAATCGAAAGTAGATTTCAAGCTTGATTAGATGGGTTCTTTGGAGGCCCAATTCACCCCTCCCCCAAAAAAAAATAAAATAAATAAAAATTATGTTGGTAGAAAAGAAGTGAATGAAAATTGTGATCCAAGAAGCATTTTTCATAATAAAAAGGAAAAAAAATTGAGTATTAAATTGAGAGATAATAATGTCTAACAAGTAATAAATTGTGCTTAAAATGACTATGTGCATTGTTCGTCCAACATGCCACTCCATTGTTGTTACCTGGTTTGAGCCCCATTTGGGGAAATAATGAAGGCATTGTAACGTTTATTGGTGTTAGGGTGAGTGGGGTGGATGAAGAGTACTTTCTATTTCTATTTCTTTTTTAATTTAATTTACTTTTTTATTTTATTATATGTTAAAATTTCAAAGTTATCATTTTGCCCCTCTTATATTTGGTCAACTAACAAAAATTTGGATGTTTTCTATCTATTTGTCCTTCTCCCGTGACTAAATTAAAGGGTTAGGGTTGTGAGTAGCACAAAGTGAAGGTTTGGATAAAGTCTGTAAAAATAAAAAATAAAAAGTTTGAAATCGTGGCTGCAATTTTCCCTATCCGTATTGATTAGTATGTCATGAAGTACAAATTATGTTATTTTGTATTAATGATTTATTTGTCATTTAAATAAACTAGTAGTAAGCAATTGTTTTCCACGTTTTATATAAATGATGATGATACGAGTAATATTTATGAAGTATTAGTATTGTTTTTGAAAAATAATTGAGGTAACTAATATTTAAAAAAAAAATTGGTAAATTGAATGTAGTTCTTAATATATTAATATTTGACTGAAAATTTTCACGAAATTCCTTGAAAAGTATATAAGACGATAATTTAAAATGTCAGCTTAATAAAGAAATCATGTGTCCTATATCAAGAAGTAATTTAACATAAATAAAAAATACGTAAATAAAAAAAATTAGTTTATAAAATGTTTATGATAAGTCGAGGAAAAATACGAAAAAGTTGTGCATATGCAAATCGGATAAATTTACGAACATATTTTTATTTAAAAAATTAATATTATGCTAGTTTAAAAAAAAAATTCAATTTTGATATTTGTTTTGTTGAAAGAGTTTGAAATATTTATTTTATATTCATAATTAGAGTATAATTAAAAAAATTAGGAATTAATTAATGATTATAATAAGAATTTAGGGGTGCCTTAGAAAAGATAAAAATTATATAAATGTATTGAAGAATAATATTAATAATTAATAATAATAATTGTATTTAAAAAAAAATTAAATGGTAAAGGTAATGGTAATATTGATAAAAAAAAAAAACATATCAATTTAATGGTAAAATAAGAAATCAAAATTTCTTATTCATTCTTACTTTTAATATATGTATGCATTGTGTATATGTATGGTTTAATGGTGTTAAAGCAACCCGAACATCATATATGTATGGTTTAATGGTGTCAAAGCAACCCGAACATCATACGGTATTGTCCCCTATTTGGAGGGATTTTGTTCCAAACGTGGTTGGGCGTGTCCTCAGGAATTGAACCCTTAACGTCTTGGGTTTCGAGAGAGACTCCTATTACCACTATAGCAAGTTTCCTCAATTGTTCCAGGAGTACCCCTTACAACCACAAGATGTTAAGTGTTCGATTCCTATGGATGCACACTTCCATGCTTGGGAGAAAACTCCTCCAAGCAAAGGGATAATACTGTGTGTTAATGGGCATGCTCACAAGCTCTCGTCAACATAAAAACGCGCATTTTATGTTGATTAGAGCTCGTGGAAGTGCCCCATTACATACTGTATTGTCCCCTACTTGGAAGGGTTTTGTCTCAGATGTGGTTGGAAGCGTCCGAGGAGTCGAACTCTTCATCTCTTGGGGTTTAAAGTGGGACTTCTGGTACCATTATAGCAATGGCCCATAACAATATTTATGTATTGTATGCATTTATACATCAAATATTGAGTGACTGAGCTTATATTAGTAATATGGTTAAATATATGAGTGCATATTAGGCAATCAAAAGTTTTTGCACAGTCCACTATTTTTATAGATTATAAAGGTAGATGTAGATATTACATTTTTATTTATTTATTTAGTCAAAATAAATATTTTATGATATATTAATTGATTTAATAAGGTCATTCGATCACAGTGGGATAATACATTTTGTTCGCCTTTGGGGTTAGGTGCTATAAGAAAGAACTACCATTTCTCCCATACGATGCACAGTTTTTTAATTTTTTGCAATAATAATGTTAATATTTTATAAGTATGACTATATTTATATTCATATTGGAGGAAAAATATGTAAATTTTTAAAAAGACTTCACGGAGTAATTGAATGTTATTTTTTAGATATTTAAAGAAAATGGAATAAAAATAGATACGCGATTACAAATTATGGAATACTTCCTTGAATACAATGTTTTTCATTGAATTACTTTTGACTGTCATCTTTATCGCGGATCAAAATTTTTAAACCCTTGCAATTTGTAACTCTTGAAACAACAACGTATAGTTGACCGTGGCTAAAAACTGGTTTCTTAAAAAAATGTTGAAATTAGAAAGCGATTGACCTTGACTTTTATTGATTTTCATTGCATATGAGAAAATTAGAAGAAATTATCTTCGATTAAATATTAAAGGAAGTCTTGGATCTAACGATGTTAGTGACATTTATTATCAATTACTTTTCATACTTGTAAGTAAAAAAATATTTAGGTATAAGCACGTAAAGATCAAATAGTCAAAATATTTAGCATTTTAATTTGTGAAATAGTTATATGTGCTATCTGTTGTTAGTAGCATTTTAAAGCTCTTAATACTTTATTTGAACTGTATTTAACCAAAGTAACTAACAATTAATTAGTCAACGATTGTAAAAAAAGATGGCGTAATAAATTGAGGTTGACACAACTAATACCTGGAGCTGGTAAATAGGTGTATAATGGATAATTAAAAATTAATTTAAATCTATATGAAACGTAGTCAATTAAATGCTCGCAATCAATCATAAAAAATAAATGACTGGAAGAAAGTAAAGAACCTCATAGATGTTAACGAAAAGGAAAATCCTTGAAAAACTCTTCATAGGAAAATAACATTTGAGCAAACGTACTAGTAAAGTTCAATAGAAAAGAATAAATCACAATTGATTTAGATATAATTAACATTAGTAGACTCTGATCGCTCAACTTATAAATCACAAATAACTCTATGATTTTGACTTTAACCGTTTCTAGAACCTCTGGATTACTTGTTCCCTTCGCGTAAGTCACCAAAAACAAACATCGTTCTTTTTCAACTAGAACTCCAATTACCTCTCCAAAACTTCAGAACTCTATAGGCGTAAAGTTAGTTTTTTTTTTTTTTTTAACAACCATGAATAATTAAGAAGCTGTGTAATTGATCATTGAAAAATCAAATGATGAATCAAGTAATTCATATAAATATAATGATCAACCAGGTGTTGGGACAAAATATGACTTGAGCATTATTAATATGAAGTTTTTGACGTAATATAGGATTGTAAGAAGGCCGAAAATCACAAAATATTTTTTCTCAGATGACTCTGGTGCTTGAGCGCCTATCAAGCTCTCATTCTCTGCTAAAACAGCTCGAGCAGTTGTTCCGCATCTACTAAGCGATTTTCAGTATTTTAGTCATAGCTTTTTTTTTTCTTCCGATGTCAAATTGAAGTGAATCAAAGTGAGTTGGAAAGCTAACTCAAATGTATACAATTCTTCTTGAAATATCATTTTCGAAATTTGATTTTTTTTTTTTAAGAACATTATGTCTCAACCTATAACTGAGAATTTGGAATTTGGAATTGTGAATGTTATATACTCATTGGACTTCTAATTTTATTCCAAGTGTTTTTCAACATTACTTTGATATTCTTGAAGATAATTTGGCCTCTTCCAAAGACTGTTCTAATATCCAATAACTCAACTTCAAATACAACTTAATAACATGACTTTTGAACACGGAATTGCGAATGTATTTTACACCTAACAAACTCTACATTTGACATTCTATGACAAAATCATGAACAATAGACCAAGGCTAACGTCTACGACACAAACCCACAACTCGAGCACAATTGCTTGTCATACTTGCTTTTGCAACAATGTAACTTAACTAATACCAAGAGTAAAAGAAAGTGAAAGCAAATGCGATAAATGTCATAACTATCAACTAGCAACATTAATTGAGATATTAACACTATATCAAAAACAATAAAAATATAATATTCATATACTTTTGATAGATTTGTAAAAAGAAATATAAGATGTTAAAGTGTCTCAAGAACAAAAAATTGCTACTCAAAATACAGAAACTTCTAGCTAGTACAAGAATTAGAATTTCCCTAACATGAATATTAATCATTCCCTTGCAAATATAATCACTCAATTGCAAATAAATAAATACTAATATCCCTGTTTTTGTTGCAAATGACAAAGAAAATCAAGTCATGCAATCAATATGAGTAGTGAATGAAAATTAATGCACATGAAAAATAATATGTAATGTGTGAAAATTAATGCACATGATATAACAATGTTCAAATCATATGATGGGAAAAAAAGATTTTTTTTTTTTTTCCCTTTTTATGAAACTAGTCTATCCTACGTGCATTGCATGTGGTACGTTCAATCAAAATTATCTTAGCATATATAATAGTGTATATTATATACATATAATTTTAATAAATTTTTTTTCGAATATATATTTATTTGATCAGTACAGACTGAAATATTGTAGTTAAAGATTTCATATATTTTAGTTTATAATGTTGATATTTGTAATTACATATTATGTCTTTTGTCTAAATTGAAACTGTTAAGGATAATATGCAAATTCAAAGAAATCATAAGAATTAAACTTTTTTGTAACGATTTTATTCTAAAAAAAAAGTTCTAATAAGAGTCAATAAAAGCAGTGTGTTTTAGGAAAAAGTTTTATGAGATACTTTTGATAGTAAAGTTTTAGATTCAATGATTTTCATTGTCTAGTAATTATTTTTTTCTTATTTATTTTTATTTTATAATTTACTTACATAGTCCATGACTATATATAATGTATGTTATTATGACATTGAATTCTTAGCTTGAGTATATTAATAATTAAATTCTATATTATCATAAAGGATAGTGTTTAATTCATATAATTTCCTCAAAAATTCTAAAGCCTACAACATTTTGAAATATCAAAATATTAAGATGAAAAAATTGTGAGGGTAAAACTTAAATATTTTCTACTTGAGATTGTAAATTTAAAATACTTACATATTTAATTCTCAAACAATATTAAATTTGTCAATATATTAATATTCAAAGAAAATAAGTCAATGCATATGCAAGAAAGAGTATTCATACTTTTAGTACTTTTATTGTAACACAATTTTTAATTTTTAACTTTAACTCATTTTATTTTAAAATTTACATATTTTCTTACTAATGTATTTGCTAATTAATCAAACACTATACAAAGGTAAAATCTTTGAAATTCTGATGAATTGGTGATTGTTTCTATCAACAGTTATGACTCACTATCATATCTTAATATTCCCTCCTATGTCGTTCATAAATGCCACTTTATTTTCCTTAGCAACAGTAAGAAATAAGGAAAGATTATGTAAATTGATTTTAGTATATTTTCTAATGTGTAAAATATGGATACATGATGTCCTATTTATACACAGCTATACATCAATGAAAAAGGAATGATTCTTCATCAATCAATGATAAGAATACACTCATTACAATGAGCTGTAAATCAGCTGAAATTAAGGAGCTGCCAAAAACAGAAAATCTGGTTATAGCACGTGGTTGTATAACAGAAGAAGGAATGAAAACTGTAAATTAAGAAAGACATTTTTGATCACTAACAGCAGGCTTGATAATTTTAACAGCCTCCCTCAAGCTGGAGGGTACGGATGTCACTCCAAGCTTGCCCTTGAGAAATTCAAAATGATGATGAGACAGAGGCTTGGTTAGAATATCAGCATTTTGGTCACATGAAGGAATATACTTAACATCTAATTCCTTTGCAAGAAACTTATCTCTGATGAAGTGTACATCCAATTCAATGTGCTTTGTGCGTGCGTGGTACACTGGATTGGCTGCAAGTGCATTTGCTCCTATATTGTCACACCATATTATCGGAACATTCTTCTGAGGTATATTCAGTTCTTTGAGTAGGGATTGCATCCAAGAAATTTCAGCAGCAGCATGAGCTAATGCCCTATATTCTGATTCAGTGCTGGAACGTGCCACTACATGTTGCTTTTTGGATGACCATGATACAAGACTATCACCCCAGTATATGCAGTATCCTGCTGTGGACCTGCGGTCATCTGGACAAGAGGCCCAGTCCGCATCAACAAAACCATTAATGTCCAGTCTATCACTACTCTTCAGCCATATTCCTTGATTAATGGTTCCTTTCAGGTATCTGAATAGTCTTTTTAAGTACTTCCAGTGTTCATCTGAAGGAGATTGTAAGAATTGACTCATTTTACTTACCACAAAGTTGATGTCTGGTCTCGTGTGGCAGAGATATTGAAGACCACCAATTGCACTTCTATAGACAGAAGGGTCTTTCATCGGTACACCATCTGATTTTGACAACATTTTGCTCGTGATCATAGGAGTGCTGCTGGGTTTAAGATGATCAAACCCAAATTTCTTGAGTAAATCAGCAGTATACTTTGTCTGGGTGAGATGCAAACCACTGGAACTTCTATGCACTTCAATGCCCAAAAATTTATGAAGAGAACCCATGTCTTTGAGTGAAAAATCAATGTTTAACCTGCTTATAAACTCTTGAAGCACCTGACTGTTGTTACCTATAACTACTATGTCATCTACATATACAAGTGCAAAAATGACATAGTTAGTTTCAATAAGATAGAACAAAGAACAGTCTGCCTTGGACTGATGAAATTTCCACTTCAATAAGGTATGTCTTAATCTATCATACCAGGCCCTTGGAGCCTGTTTTAATCCATATAAGGCTTTCCTCAACTTACAGACGTGATTAGGAAACTGTTGATTGATGAACCCTTCAGGTTGGTGCATATAAACATCCTCTTCTAGTTCACCATTAAGAAACGCATTATTAACATCAACTTGCCTTATTTCCCAACCTTTTGAGACTGCAAGGGTTAAAATAATTCTTAGTGTAGATGCTTTAATGACAGGACTGAAAGTCTCATAGTAATCAACTCCTGGAATTTGAAGAAAACCTTTAGCTACTAGTCTAGCTTTGTATCTAAGTATTTTCCTTCACTGTTGTGTTTGATTCTGAATATCCACTTATTCCCAATGATCTTATAAGCTGGTGAAGAAGGAATTAACTCCCAAGTTTTATTCCTAATAAGGGCATCATATTCTTCACTCATAGCTAGCTTCCAATTCTTATTATTTAAAGCATCCTCAACACAGTTTGGTTCACTACAATCCAGGTTTTCATTGACATCGTATGATAAAGCTTGACCAATATAAGTTTTGGGTTTGAAAATACCAGCTCTTCCTCTGGTGATCATTGGATGAGTAGCCACATTATCAGTGCTTTGATCATTCATTTCTTCAGTGTTGATCAGAGTTTCGACTGGATGATTTTCATGATGGTTCTGCTGTTGACTGTCTGCAGTGTTAATTTCTATTTCATTGTCATTTTGCAGTCCATAATCTGATTCAAAAGAAGAAGGATTAGTTGAAGGAATAACAGTAGGAGTTACTACATCAGTCTGAGCACGACCCATTCCTTGTTGATAAATGAATGGTAGGTGACCCCATGTTTGAGTATTGATGACCTGAGTAGAAGCTGGTTTATGAAGAAAGCCGGATTCAAATGGGAATTCGTGTTCATTGAAGACTACATGCCTTGATACATATATTCTACCAGTAGGACTCAGGCATTTATATCCTTTGTGTGAGTCTCCTACCCCAAGGTAAACACATTTTTGAGAGTGAAAGCTAAATTTATTAGGTTGATAAGGTCTTAAACAAGGGAAACAGGCACATCCAAAGACTTTTAGAGATTTGTAATCGAAGTGTTTTCTTGAACAGGGTCATGAAGGGCGTGTTCATGTTCAAGATGGGTGTAGGTAGGACATTTATAAGTTGTGTGGCTGTTTTAAATGCTTCCCACCAAAAACTTAAGGGTAATTTGGCTTGTGCAAGAAGAGTGAGTCCCATTTCTGTTATATGTTTGTGTTTCCTCTCTGCCCGGCCATTTTGAGCTGATGTGTGAGGACACGAATGTCTCAATTCAATGCCAGACTGAGCAGCTATGTTTGTGAAAGATCTAAATTCACCTCCCCAGTCTGATTGCACTGCTTTAATTTTCTTTTCAAATTTGTTTTCTACCATATTTTTGTATTGGAGAAATGTTCCTAATGTCTCTGATTTGTTTCTTAACGGATATATCCAGGTATACTTGCTGTAGTCATCAATGAACACAACATAATATCTAAAACCAGATTTGGAAACAGTGGGAGATGGTCCCCCATAAATCAGTGTGTATCAACTGTAGGGGTGTTGTAGCATGAGAAGTGGAAATTTTAAAAGGGAGAGCATGTGATTTTCCATATTGGCAAGAGTCACAGAAAGATGTGAGTTCATTTTCCTTTAGTTTTTCATTACACTGTTTTAGCACATAAGACATGATAGCATTGGAAGGATGCCCTAATTTTCTATGCCAGAGATCAGCATTACAGGTAGTGAATTCATCACTTTTGGAAGAGACATTGAAGACACTTTTGCACATTTTATTTGAGGAGGTTGAAGTGCTAGAATAACACTTGGATTTGGGAGTAGGCAGCTCTAACTGATATAGTCCATCCTTCAGTTTCCCTTCAAGCATTACCTTCTTCATTTGCTGATCCTTGAAAAAACAACAACTAGGATGAAATTCCAGATAAACATCATTATCCATAGTTAATTGAGACACGCTAATCAGATTTTTCTTGATTCTTGGGACATGCAAAAGTTTATTTAAAAATAGAGATCTATCACTTAAGGTAGGTAAGCAAGCAGTACCCATATGAGAAATTAGTAGTGAATTACCATTACCAACTGTCAATTTTTCTTTACCACCATAGAGATTTGCACCTATCAGATTTCCCTTGTCATCAGTGACATGATTACTGGCACCAGAATCCATGAACCAAGTAGGATCAGCAGTATTTTCAGGAGTAGTGATGAAGGCAGTTGGTCCATCAGAGTTGCTGATTTGTGGTTTAGAACCCATATACCTCTCATCATAACGGTTGTAGCAGCTGCTAGCTTGATGATTATTCATCCCAAAAATTTGACAAGGTCCTTTGTCACCATAGGACCTCATGTTTCTGCCTCTAAATCTGCCTCTCCCTCTCTGATTATGAGATCTCCCATAGTATCCACCTCTAGATCCTCTGTTATTGAATTTCTGAAAGTTTTGATTTCCAGACGTCTGAGTAAGATTAATTGAGACTGGAGCATTTTTTATAGAGTGCAGATGTTCTAATCTGCTTTCATACGTCATGAGAATGGATTGGAGCTCATACCAGCTGATGTTGTCTCTGCTGTTGATTTGGACTACAATTGGCATGTAGTCGTCATCCAGGCCGGCTAAAACTTGAGTTATGAGATCAGTTTGGGGAATGTTTTTCCCGGCTATTTGTAGATTATCATCTATTTGTTTGACGGTAGTAAGATACTCATCAATACTCATAGAACCTTTCCTGGTTCTAAGTAATTCTCCAGTCAGAAAAGTTATTCGGGATTTGTTCTGTATACCAAAAGTTTCTTTGATGGCATTCCACAGCAGATGCGAGTTTGAACATCCCATGACTCTCATAGTGATTTCTGGAGTCATTGAAGAATAGATCCAGCCCATCAATAGCTGGTCTACAGACATCCATCTAGTGTATTCTGGATTGAGACTGGCTTCAGATTTAGCTCCTTCAGCAGTAGGAGTTTCTGCAATGATGAACTTTGGTGGACACTCCTTTGTCCCCAGTATAAATTCTTCAAGATTATGTCCTCTGATGATGGGTAGGACCACATTCTGCCATAGGAGAAAGTTGTTTTTATCGAGTTTTACTGAGGAGGTTTGGGTGAGATTTAATCCAAATGGAGAAGATAACCCATCTGTAGCAGTATGGGACATCAGAGAGCTGCTTCCGGTTTGTGGTGTATTGATTGGGTTAGGAGAGTTGGGGCTATAGTCGGCCATGGTTGAAGGCTCTGATTCCAAGTAAGAAATAAGGAAAGATTATGTAAATTGATTTCAGTATATTTTCTAATGTGTAAAATATGGATACAGGATGTCCTATTTATACACAGCTATACATCAATGAAAAAGGAATGATTCTTCATCAATCAATGATAAGAATACACTCATTACAATGAGCTGTAAATCAGCTGAAATTAAGGAGCTGCCAAAAACAGAAAATCTGGTTACAGCACGTGATTGTATAATAGAAGAAGGAATGAAAACTGTAAATTAAGAAAGACACTTTTGATCACTAACAGCAGGCTTGATAATTTTAACAGCAACTTGTTGAAGAACAATAATAGAACTCATTGGAACCAAAATCTTCTCATTATCCTCTTTCTGCATGTGTGTAGCCTGAAGTTATCTTGAGGCGAGAGGACATGATAAAATTTACTTACAACAATATACCACTATTTAGGTAAGTGTACTCATTCATTTGTCACAAATTTATCCTTCCCAAAACACGATTCTTCTAAAAAAAAAATTAACTTATTTCTTTTTTCGAACTAAATTCTCATACCAAGATTTATCTAAACACACACACACACACACCTAGTAAAAGAAAAAAAAAGTTAATAAAATCATGATCAAATATAAAAAAAAAAACTAATTAATTGATAACATAATTAAATAAGCAAGTTTCTTGAACAAACATATAATAATATGAATATGGATGAGTTAAGTTTCAATAAAAATTGAGATAACATACATGCAAAATGAGAACCCCCCCCCCCCCCAACCGAAATCCAATATATGAAATAATTTTGAAAATATAAATAATGTAAATAAAGTTTTGACCAATGGCGTAGCATTTAGATGCAATATAATTGAAATGTATTATGAGGGAAGTTTCCGAAAAAAGAAATCAATTAGAAGTTCAGAGAAGATATCCGGCACTATAAATAATATTTTATAAGTAAAAGTAAAATAAATTTTAAACTATAACTCAACATATACATCAAAGTTACCATAAATTAAAGAAAATAAAATAATGAAAAACATGTACTATGTATTTCAATTTGAGAATCTACTTACAACAGTAAATCACTATTTAGGTTAATGTTGTCATTCATTTGTCACAAATGTATGTATCAATCCAAAAACTCAATTGTTCTACAAAAAATTAACTTATTTCTTTTTTGAACTAAATTCTCAGACCAAGATTTATCTAAAAATCTACTTCAAAACATATATATACACCTAGTAAAAGGTAAAAAAAAGAAAAAAAAAGTTCTAACCAGATATCAAAAAAACTAATTAATTGATAACTTGATTAAATAAGCAAGTTTCTTGAACAAACATATAATAATATGAACATGAATGAGTTAAGTTTCAATGAAAATTGAGATAATATGCATGCTAAATGAACACACACACAATAATCCAAGATATAAGATAATTTTGTAATAAAATAAATAATGTAAATAAAATTTTGACCAATGGCGTAGCATTTAAATGTAATATAATTGAAATGTGTTATGAGAGAAGTTTCCAAAAAAGGAAATTAATTAAAAGTCCAGAAAAGATATCTGACACTATAAATGATACTTTATAAGTAAAAGAATTTTAAGCTGCAACTCAACATATACATCAAAGTTCCCGTGAATTAAAGAAAATAAAATAATGAAAAACAGATCAGATATTTCAATTTGTGAACACTTTATATATGATAAATAATGATGGTTAAGTAAGGATGTTAGCAAAATAATTATATGAATGAGATTATGAGTAACAATTTAACATGAAGAATCTTTTGATCTCCTTAATTCTTTTCTCTCTTAATTATAAAATTTTAGTTTATTTATTATTTTCTTTTATGTATTAACATGTAGGCGAATGGAATATTAAGAGTTTTTTTCCTCCTCTCTTATTTGTAAAAGTTCAGTTTTTATTTTTTGTAAATTAATGGAAAAGGATTAATATGTATGTTATTAATAAGTACAAAAGGGTATTATTGACTATAAAGAGAGAAATATAGGGACAAATTGGAAAATCAAAAGTTTCTCCCATATCCATACTTTTTAGATATTGTAGATGTAGATGTAGATAGATTGTAGATGTAGATGTAGAAGATGTAGATATAGATATTGTAGATAGATAACTAATTATCATTAATTTTGAAATAAGATATTAAGTAGTGAAATAACATGAACAATTATTTATTTATTTATACAAGCATAATTCATAAAAAGTGAAATGTTCCCATACAACTAATTTTAAACATATTTGAAGTAAATTTTTAAAGAGACCCGTGTGTAAAAAGTGTCACTAATCTCATTTAAGCAAGATTTAAAATCTTAAATATGTGAAAAAAGACTCAAATAAATAATTGCTGAATAAATATTTTCCTCAACTGATGAAAGTCAAACTCAATGCTAATAGGTTTTTTTTTAATCAAAATGACTCGTATAAATATTTTTCATTGTACCTTTTTTCTCCCCTTATAGTAAGCACATATAATTCTTTTTTTTTTTTTTTTTTGTCTCATATGCACTTTTATTCATTAGACTAACTAAATGATCCATTTAACGAGCTTTTAGTCGATAACTCCAAATCAATTGATCATAGGACATCAAGTTTTTAGAGACCATCATGGACTTAATTATTCGAGTCATGGAGGCTACTCGAAGAAAAGCATAAGATGCATCTTACTTTTTTTCTTTTGACATATAAATAGTTATTTTTAGCACAATACCCATTTTTTTTTTTTTTTTTTTTTTTGGAGAATGTGCTAGAGCTTAGGTCTTCTAGTTAAAGGACATTCCATAGTGAGAGCCAACTTACTACACTGATGATTGTCATCTCAAATCTCATATACGTGGTCAATAATCACTCACAAGAGTTTAATGTGTGCAGTACAGAAGATACATGAAATAAACTATATCAAGTAAAAGTTAATGGAAACTTTATTTGTTGTTCATATGTTTAATCAACACTTGACCACAAGATAATAAGTTCAATTCAAACACTATAAATTATCAAAATTCATTTTCCCCTTTTTTTGTTTTCATTTAATAAAAAAATATACAAAACCAATAATAAAAGGAAAAAAAAAGTAATTGCATGCATAAATAAATAACACGAACAATGCAGAAGCATGAACCTATAGACCTACTTAATGAGGTACACAAATGCTCTTACATTTACGAGTCACTTGAGCCACTTCACAATTTTAAATTTCATTCGGCCTAGATAATTAACCCTTTTTAACTATATATTTTTAGAAGATGTAATCTTGGTAAAATAAGTCATCAATCAGTTAAGTGATTGATTTGATTAGCTAAACCTCTACCCTAAGAAGTGATTTCCTTATTGTTGTTCCTATAAAATAACTTTTGACATTTAGTTCTAATATGGCCTAACTCACCACAATGGTGAAAATTGGGAATGAATTCTAGGTCTAAAGCTTTGAACTTTTGATTGAGGAAACCTATTTGGTTTAAACGATTTCTATCTTATAGCTCTTATGTTTTTAGACTTGACATAGTTAGGAACGAACATGGTCTTAGATGTTGAATTTGATTGAATACTGGATTCCTTATAGCATCGTCGTTCTTTATTTCTTATAGGTTTCTCGATCCTATGGTGTAATCAAACTTATTAGATCCACTATAGACTAAATTTTAGCATTGGATATCTCAAGATCATTCTCTAAAAACTTAACCTCATTTTCTAGGAACTCTTTCTCAACATTCAAATCATATAATTTTCTATTTATTCCTCAAGTTTGCTCACAAGACTCTTATTTTCTAATTCTATGTTATTTGGCTTGTTAAAGATGGATCTATTTATATATCTTTTTCGCTTTAAGTGTTTCCTCATACAACTAATCATAGACATCTTGTAAATTAGTTCAAGTATTTGATTTTTCCTCTAAAGAGATTTATTGTTCTATATCCACATCCTTCTTATATTCACTCTTAACTCTAGAAGTAAATGCCACACAGTTTCTAAAATATCCCAAGCTTTGTAGCGATCAGAAATTTTATGTCTAATCAAAAAAATTTATGTCAAAAGTTCAAAAGTATTTTAATGAGCTTGTCACATCACTACGATACTTTCCAATGTTTTAAGTTAACTATTGGTCACATCTTAATTATTGGTTATGATATAATGTTACGTGTACTTTCCTAGCAATTACTTTGTTTAATTGTGAGAAATATGTTATCATGTTGCATGTTTGGATTTGAACTTATTTTATAGTGTTGAACTTATTAGTTGAGCTGAAAATATTTTTCAAAGCAAATTCAAGTGTTTTAATTAATGTCTTTCTTTATTAAAAATCGATAATGTTAATTGGGCCAAATATTTAAGATATTTTAAAGGTTGATAAAAGTATATTAACATTGGTGTCATTGTGTAGCTTACATTAAATAGTGTAAGTTGGAGTCGAGAAAAATTTATTTTAATCTAGATCGACCCATGTTATTTCAATTTAAAGAAAACATGGATTTATAATCTTTCATTAGAACACACACACACACATACATATACATATACATATACATACAGTTCTTTTATGTTGCTTTTGTTTTCAAGTCTCTTTCTCACTGTCCCAGATATTTCAACGGAAAATTAAATTATTTATACTATTGTTATACTACACTACACGTTTTTAGAAATTAAAATACATTGGAAAGCTGTTAATTTTGGTGTCTGTGCATTTCAACTTCAAGTACGCTTCAACTCAACAATATCTGAAATTATATTGATTTGCGAAAAATGAAAAAAAAAATGTAAAAGATAAACGATACCGCTCAAAGAGTGTTACAAAAAGTATCAATCGCAACGCGCAGTGAACGTTTCCAAACGTATCAATGGTAATGCCCAGTGAACGTTGCCAAAAGTATCAACCACAACACATAAAGAACGTTGCAAAAAGTATCTATCACAACATGCAAAGAACGTTGCTAAAGGTCTACCGCAACATGCATTGAACATTGCCAAAAGTATCAACCGCAACACGCAATGAACGCTGCTAAATGTCTACCGCAACGCGCATTGAACATTGCTAAAGGTCTACTGCAACGCGCAATTCAACATTTTGCAACACGCAATGAAAGTTTCTGTAATCTTTTCTTCTACGGCAACACTGAGATTTGCAACATGCACACGAACGCTGCAAAAGGCCTTTTGCAACATTTTTTGCACGTTGTCGTAGGCTATTTTTGTTGTAATGTTTACAATTTCAGAATCTTTCAAAATGGAAAATGACCCTTTATGTGTTATGTATCATATGGAATAGAAAACAAGTCATTTGGAGTCCCGTAGAATTTACATTGAAATTTTTTGTAAATTACGACAAGCAGTTTCGGTAATTTGTGACAGTCTATTTGGAAAAATATTTCTTACTTCAAACATGGTCATCAAGACCCCATATTTTTATATTTTGTATTTATATGAGTCCTTGACACTGTTTTAAAATTTCATAATTTTTCGACATCGTTTGCCATGTTAAATAATTTTTACAAACTTACTGCATTACTCGGAAAGAATGTCATAAGTTGCTTAATTTTTCTATAACCTCTTCAAATTTTTTATTTCACATTTTTCTAAGTCCACTTTAAATTAATTGTTAACATTTTGAAAAAAATTAGTTAAGTATTTCAATCTAAAGAAATTAAATCTATTAATAGATTAGGAATAAATATGATTACTAAACAAATAGAAAATTTATAGAAAATCCAAAAGAGGGATGTGAAGAATATTATATTACTGTAGAAGATTATATAGAAAAATTTAAAAATCTTAAAATAGAAGAAATTAATATGAACCAAGAACAATAAGTTTTAATACCATTAGGAGAAATTTCACCAGAACAAACGCCACAAATACCACAATTTGGAACTAATCAAATTAAAGAAGAAAATACAAGTAGAACTAATGCAGAAAATACACCAAAATATATGAATCATAGAACTTTTCTCTCAGTCCAGTGAGGGTTTGCTTCCCATATGTTCGCGACCGGCTTGGTTGCTTCTTTCTCAGTTCAAGTTCCAGGTTACCAAAGTTTTAGGACTAATAATTTTATACCATAACAAAATATTATACAAAATCAAATAAAAATTATCCTATAGAATCTACACCATGAAGAAGTACGAAAACACAGATTAATTCAGAAGAAAGATGGTTAGTCTTTGAATCTCTATAAGATGTAGATTATAAATTAGAATTCTGGGTAAAATCTATGATGACCTACAGTAGAGTATTAACACGAAAATAATTTCAATTAATGTTGTAAAGTATATATACAAGAACCACTGCAAGATAGTGGGAAAATTTAACTGATATATATAGCAGAAATTAGAGGAAATGATCAGGATAAAATAGGACTAATTCTTAGTAGATGTGAAAATACATTAAAAGAGAATATACATTAGTAATAGATAGAAATAAAAAAATTTGTTCAAAGTTAAGAAATAGATATTTATTAGAAAATTTATCAATATGTGATACGTGTTACTTTCGATAATTCACATGTAAATTTAGATAATATTATGAATAATAAGAAAACAATAAAGAAGAATATGGTATGAAGTTATGAATCAAATATTTCTTAAATTACCAAATCTATAGAATTTAGAATTATTTAAAGAACGGGAAAATTTAAATATACCAATGAGAAATAATAGTTTAGGAGCAAAAACACAATTCATAGAAAATAGAAAACCAGAAAAATGTATGGAAGCAAGTAATATGTTAAAATTTTATAAAGCAAGTAAAAAATCATTATGTTGTGATAAATTACAATATAAACCAACGAAATGGGGATATCAATTACAAAGAAAACATAAGAACAAAGAAACTTTATAAAAAAGATAAATTTAAGAAAATTAATAAGTATAGAAAATCATATAACAAAATATTTAAAATGTATAGAATATCATACAAAAGGTACTTAAGACTGAAGCAGAATAAAATAAAAAATATCCAAAAAACCCCTAAATATTTAAATGTTATTCATGTGGAGAAGTAGGACATATATCTTCAGAATATCTCAACAAAGATTATATATATATATATATATATATATATATATATATATATATATATATAACAAGAAATTATAATTTACAACATATTGAACAAGAAGAAGAATAGGAAGAAGTTCTTAAAGATGAAGAAATATATTAATTAGAAGAACATGAAATAATAAATTCCATTATGAATTAGAATCTACAGAATACAGATAGCGAAGAAAGTGAATCTAGAGAATCTAGTAAAGAAAAATACCTATTGATAAGTGTTATATTAACGTTTATTTTATACACTTGTATCCTTGAATATGCCATAATGTGATTCTATCTAAGTATTATTAATGCATTTTATGTTTTATATTGTATAGGATCACAACGGAAGAGAAAAGAAGGAAAAAGGATCAAAATGCGCTTAAAATCGAAGATTGAGGACCTTGGGTGCAAATACGTTACGGCCGTAATACATATAGTTACGTCCGTAAACGTTTTCATATCGTTGTGCAAAAATCAGCAGAAACGCCTTTACGGCCGTAAGACATATCCTTACGGCCGTAAACCTCAAAAGTAGAAAATCAGCAGAACCCAAATTACGGCCGTAAATAAGAAGTTACGGCCGTAACCTCACTTTGTGAAAAATACGCAGAAACCCAATTACGGCCGTAAATGGAAAGTTACGGCCGTAACTATTCTAGTCAAAAATTTCCATATTTCAATTCTTTCCATAATTTTGGATTTCTTGGTCCCAAAGCTAGGGTACGAAATTGAGGCTATAAAAAGGGGTTCTCATGACAGAAAAAAGTGGAAAATAATTATTGAAAGAGGGGGCGGCTTGCTTGGAGATTGGAAGAAAAATTAAGCGACTCGAGAAGGCGAATCAAGAAAAGAAACTTCCAGAATTTTTCATGGCTTTGAGTGGCTAAGCTCCATACCTAGTTCGAAGGGGAAGTTGTATTTCATATCAATTTGTTATTGCTTTTCCAAACTAGTAACGTAGTTCTAAATTCTTTACTTTGATTTGTTGGATTCTTATGCGTTTTTTTATTCAATCAATGCAATTCTTTATTTGATTAAGGCCTTATCATTTAATTTGTTGTATTGAGATTTGCTATTTTGAATGATTGGATCCGTAATCGTCTTGTTGTTCAAATCATAGTAGCAAGTGGAAATTTAATAATTTTCATAGAGAATTCCAACTTAGGTTAATTGTCACAAGCTTGTGTGATTGATAACCTAATTCACCCTAATTCTTCTCAACCATTATATAGTTGTTGTCTTAAATCTAAAGAGCTTGGTTTAGGTTATTCAATGGCTAATGTTTGATTAGAGAGCTTATTCTAATTAAATGCAATTAAGGGAGAATCGGAATAGTTAGAGCTTATTAACTATTTACGGGTGATAAATCAAAGAAGAAATTGAACTCGCGTTACTTGGAAAGTGATAACATTGTGATAGAATACAACTGAACCTGAGAACTAGGACTCGTCAACATTTGATATTTATTTCAATCATTTTAATTGTTTTATTTTATTAGTTAAATCATTTACAAACAATTCAAAACAAAAACCCCCTTTTACGATTCTAATTGACATGACACTAAGTTAGTTCCATTCCTCGTGGGATCGACCCTTACTCTCACTACTACATTATTAATTAATATTTAGCGAGTAAGGAATTATTTATTATTTTGGTGCATTGCGACACGCATCACCTATACATAAATATGGTAAGAGAATATGAATATCAATCATAAGAAAATGAAAAATTTAATGATATGATAATATTCAATCCAAAAATATATGAAAAGATTTTAAAATCAAAACAAGATGTAAAACCAAAAGAAATATTTAATTTACCAATTTGGCTGAGAAAAAGAAATCACACATGTAACAAGAAACCACAAAAATCATATAGATATAAAGAAAATACAGGAAATACATTAATACATACATTTAGCGAAGAAATTAGACATAAAATAAATTTATTGAATCCTGAATTAAAAAAAAAAAAAAGATAAGAAAATATATATTTAGGAGCTGTACAAATTATAGTAAAAGCATATTTTAGAGAAAGTATAGATACACTTATAGAATTTTATATAATGAATGATATAATTATAACTTCAGTGCAACATGTCTTCATAGGAATTGAAATACAAAATTTAATTTATCAAAAAGTAAAATTTACAATAAAACCAGATTTTAGCATAAGTATGGAATAACAAAATAAAAATAAAATTTTCACACTATAACATATATTAAGAGGACTGAAGAATAAAATGGAACTAGAAAGTAAAATAATAACTTTAACTATTAGAATAATATATGCTTTTACTGGTAAACATGAAGTTAAAATTAAGCATGTTAGAAAAACATATAATAGAACTCATATTCAAAAACTTATTAGAATACAAGCCAGAGGAAGAAAATCCAAGAATGACTATATCAGAAGACATAGGAATTAATTTTGACCAAGCTAGACAATTAAAAAATATAGAAAGACCAGAAATAGAATTTGGAAAAAAAAAAAAAAAAACTGTAAGCCTAGGAAGAAGTAATACTACGAGATTACCGAAAATGGAATTAGAAAATAGGGATAATTCAAAAGGACTAATAATAACAAAAATACATAGAAAATTACTTAGAATGAATCTATATAAAAGAAACGGTATAAAACAATTTGAAGTTATGATAGAAATAAAAATAAATCGAAAATGGAAAGAACAAAAATTATTAATATATATACTGGAACAACTGCATCTTATATAAAAGAAGATATAATAAGATATTTAGAACTGAAGAAAACAAATAATTCAATCCAAATGCAAGACTATTTGGAAATATTCATCCTATAAATACTTATGTAGAATTGTCAATAACAATAAATAGAAGAAATAAAATAATCATAAATATGTATGTAGAACATATAAGAAATGTGATTATTATTAGGAACAAATTTTTTAGAACAACTAAACGATATTTTATATAAAATATGATATAAAGTTATTAATAATACAAAATTAAAATTTAGTAATACCTAAGTTATTATGAATAGTAATACTAATATCATAGTAGAAATCATCATGCCTTATTTGAAATATGAGCATCATTTATTATATTAAAGAAAATTTATTACCTCAAGAGATGTGGAGTGATAAAAAAAGATAATGAAGAAAGAATTATATTAATAGGATTTGATGGAAGCACAAATCTAATAACTAAAAGCTTGTTTGGTAATGGTAAAAAATGGTTTTGGGGGAATGTGTGGTTGAAAAGTGTGAAAAGCAGTGGAGATATAGAAATATGTGGTTAAAAATGAATTTGAGAAAAAAAAATGAAAAAAAAAATCTCATTAGCAAACAGGGCCTAAAGTAGCAAGAAACGTTAATAAAGTTGCAAAAACAAATAGGAAATATATGAATTACAAACACTTTACGTATATTAATTTGATGATATGTCGGGGAATATATTACTAGGAATTTACTTTATAAAACAATATTATCATATAACTATTTATGAAAAATTATACTTTTATCTATCCCTTGTTTCCATATAGGAAAAATGACTTTATCTTGATCTTTGACTGATAGAGGGAATCGAACCTGCATCTTCTCCCTGTTCGTTCTCTCTCTCTCTCTCTCTCTCTCTCTCTCTCTCATACACACACACACACACACACATCGGAAGTGAGATAGTGAATGTCCCATAGCAATTATGATTAATGATCAGAGAAAAATGCCTCATAAAATAGCTCAGATTGGTGATAATAGAAAAAAAAATTAGCATAAACAACACAATTTACGTCCAATAAAAATAGGATAAATCTAGTAGAAGAACATTTTGACCAAATAGCAATAAAAAATATTATAGAAGAAAATATTATAGAAGAATTATGAATACCCAATGATGACAGTAGATTCTTTAGTTGATTCCACTATTGGGCATAATATATTCTTTTATAGATGGTTATTCGAGGTATAATAAAGTTTATATAATGAAAGAAGACGTATACAAAATTATTTTTAGATGTCTAGGGGCCTTAGGATATTATGAATGGGTAGTTATGATATTTGACTTAAAAAATGTTGGGACCACTTATCAAAAGGCAATGAATTTGATCTTTCATGACGTGATTGGTGATTTTATTGATGTTTATGTAGATGATATAGTGGTCAAATCGCTCAAAAAAAAGAAGACCATTTTTATAAATTAAGACGTTCATTCAAACGAATGAGGAAATAAAGATTAAAATTGAATCTTATAAAGTGTGCAGTTGGTGTAAATTCAGGTAACCTTCATGGTTTGTATAACAAGGGGACCGAGCTGGATAAGAATAAACAAAGGCCAAACTACTTAACAGTAAAAAAAGAGTTACAAAGATTTTTGGTTCAATTGAACTTCTTAAGGCATTTTATTTTCAATTGTGTAGGACGGAAAAAAATTTCGCCTCTATTAAAACTCAAGAGACAGGACGAATTCTTCTTGAAAGAAGAACACCAAAAGGCTTTCGACAACCTGAAGATATATACTTATCAAGTCTACCCGTATTGGTCTTACCCATTCAAAGACAACGAGTAAAAGTATACGTATCAGCGGAGCACGATTCCATATCTGGAATGGTTTCTCAAGAAGACCAGTTGAGCGAAGCAAGAGAAATTCACTACTTAGTAGGCAATTGAATAAATGTGAGTATAATTATTTATCCATAAATAATTTATGCCTATCTATTTATTTTATATACACAAACTTAAGGCCTTGTCTTCGGCCTGTGATTGTATATTTTTTTATCAAAAGTATATTCAATCAAGTACATGATTTCTTGCCCTGTTTTGCATCAAAGGATTGGATTGTGGAATTTGGAAGCCGAGTTAGAAATCGACTTATGCGATATAAAACCTTGGAAATTTTACTTCGATAGTTCAAAGACCACCGAAGGTGCATGAATCGATATGGTGTTAATAGACCAGTTTGAGGTAAATCATCATTTCTTTTTTACCTTAAATGACTTATGCACCAATAACTAGGCCAAGTATGAGGAAATCATATTAGGCTTAGAATGAATGAAATTATGATAGTTAATGGATGTTCTCAAATTATCATTTGCCAAGTAAATGATTCTCTTAGAAGTACAACGATTAACATGGCTAGAAAAAAATATCATTCACTGCCAAGCAAAAGATGCATTTTGAACCAATTTACTTAAAAGAGAAGTTGTGTGATAAAAATTCAAAATATACACAATGTAGGACGTTATCACTAATCATCCTATCATACTACAAAAGTTCGTAAGTAATGAATAAACATTGTTTTGTTCTAATTGTTTTATCGTCTTATCCTAACCAATCCACAATAGATCGGATCTGGTCTCTCAATCGTAACCAATTTGAGCAGAGGAGTTTATTTTTACCCGTATATTCTTCCCAAATACATCAGGTCATATCTAGCCCTAATGATTTAGCTCGCCCAACCTCTTGTGCAATATTACATTTCTTAGCCGCCAACCACATTTTACAATCACTTATTTCAGCTTGAAGTTCCCAACTTGGATTTAAGGTTCGTCAGTAAAGAGTCTTCAGTCATAACTTCAATGGAAAGTTCATTCAAAGTGGAATGAATCTTACCAATTTCAAGGTTTAGGGACTCATTTTCCACTGTAAGGACGACAAAAAAACAACTTGATGGTTCCCTCACAAAATCGGCCCAATGCCACCTGTCAGTACAAGAGATGGAAGTTCAAGAGCCTTAGCCAGATTTTTGGTAATGCAAGTGAGTTCATCCTCATGATTAGGCGTACTAGCCGTAGCTGTACTGTAGCGACCGAGAAAATTTTATAACAATAAAAGTTAAATTTATTTAAGTTGTCGCTACGACTCCACCCGATGAAAACGTGTTCGCCTAGCCAATTAAGTTATTTTAAGATTTCAAGAAAGAGATTTAAATCCGTTTAAATCTCTAAGTCCAAATTTAGAATTTAAATTCTATCCAAAATTATTATTTCATCCCATTTCTTTATTTTAAATCCAATATTCAAATTTTCTTTATTTTAACATTATTATTTTAAACCCCAATCAATACACTGATAGGATGAGTAACCCCCAACTAAATAGAAATTCTGATTTCCCAAACGTCTCCCCATTCATTGCCATTCAATGGCAGAGTTATTTCTCCATCTTCATCACAGGAGTTACAAACTTGTTTCAGCTTCAGCCATACATATATAAATCACCTTCCCCTCCCTTCATTTCTTGTTTCCCTCACGAGCAAACAGCACATTGAGTAAGTTTATTCTTTCTGCTACCTCTACCCAAAATCTACCATTACACAATGTGATAGACGTAAGCAGCCTTTCAATTCAAACAATGAGTCTGAGACGCACGCTGTTGAGCATCACCTCACCAAATTTCCACCTCACAGCCAAGCCTCCATGGCTGCAAATGAAGAAAGCCACATACTGCTCATCAACAAACAGCTCACCACCAGACGCACACCATAAACCAACCTCACTTCCACAAACCAAAAACGTAATAGCCCTTCATTCATCAACTGTAAAACCAAAACCACCACCACACGCAGTCCACCACCACTGCCACTTCAATCCCAGTCGAAATCAAACCCAAAATCAGAACCAAAAACCAAGAAATAAATCAGACCCAACACTTACCTCAGCCATCGATTCTTCGCTGGAAACTTGACCGAATTTTATCATGCCCAAATTTCGAGCAGCCAGCCTCAATTTCGCACCTAAATCGCCCAATCCTTCATCTTCAGCTCCCTCTCCTCACACCTGCTCCGCCGCCGCATGATGGCGGCATCACCACCGGAGAAAGCGCCGGCATCCCACCGGGATCGGAGGGGCGACGCCTCCCGTCGCCCCCACCTCTCTCTCTCTCGGTTGCGAAATGAAGAGAGAGAGAGAGAGAGAGAGAGAGAGAGAGAGAGTGATATTTTATTTTTAAAAGTTTTGATTTTGCGAAATTGCCCCTAAGTCCCAATTTTCCTAAACTTAGCGATTTCAGTCCCTTTGATTTAATGACATTTCAAATCTTCAGCCCTAAGTTTTAAGCAGTTGTTATTTAAGCCCTGTAGTTTTAAAATATTCGAGTCAGTCCCCTGTTATTCTGAAAATTTTATTTAAGTCCTAATTCTTTAAGTTTTAATCTTATAAAAATGTCAAAGTTAGTCCCCAAAATTTTATTTTGTGTAAAACACTCAAATTTATTCCAAACTTCTAATTTAAATTTATTTTCTTTGGCTAGACGACGCGAACGGACGATTATAGACTTGAAGTTTTTCCCGCTCGATATATATACTCGTTAAGCTTTGAGGTAGACTCATACTCAATAATTTATTTAGCTATGATTTGCATGTGAATCTGTAATTATGTAAATCATATATGATGTTATGTTCATGTGATTAACCATGAGGGGTAAGACGGGAAAATGCTCTCCCAGAAATGGTGTATGAAGAAAAAATGTTATATGCGCTATAACTTCCATGCATAATTGCATGTTGAATTAAGACAAGACGAGGCTACTTTCCGCACTTATGTGAATATGCGATATGTTATGATGTTATGAGAAAGATATGTTTAACATGATTTCTTGTTTATGTGCAATTTATGGAATAAGTGAATTATTTTGTAATGAGTTTACTGAGTATTTCTTAGAAATACTCAGCCCGTTATTAACAATTTTTGCAGACTTCGGAAGCGGTGGCGGGTGATGGACACAAGTGGCAAAGAAATAATTGAATGTTATTTTAAATATTAAAATTTTCGTTTATTTTAAGTCGAACTTTATTTTATACGACTATGGAGGATTTGAAATTTTATTTCTATGAATGATTGGAATAATTTTATGCAAAAAAATTAAAATTTCAATTATTTCCGCTAAATGAATATTTTTTTTTGAAATTGAGTTTGAGACGATGAAGTGGCGTTTCGAGTATTTAGAACTCGGGGCGTTACATGTACTCAAATCCATGAATATGTTATAAGCCATCACAACTTCCTTAAGGGCTACCATGTCTTTTGAGGAAGGTGCAGAGGAAGAGGAAGGACGAGAAGTGGGTTGTTGTGTAGAGCTAGTCTTGAACTTTTGCCAAGAAGAAAACAAATCTTGAATTGAGCACATAACATCAACATCCTACAAGGAAAAATAAAGCATCAAGGCATGATCATTACATTGAAAAGAATCAAGAAAGAAAGATAAAAGAGCAAAAATATACTTCATTAACAACCTCGCGGGAAGCAGTGTTATCTTAGTCGAAGTAGAAGAAGCTTCAGGTGTCATAATGAATACAAAAAAAAGTTTGAAAAGGAGAGTTCGAGGGTAATGAACTATAAGACCCTAAAGAGATCGTAGTAAAAGGTAAAATTTTGGGGAAGATTGTCCGCTTCTTTTATAGATCAAAAGAGACACGTGCAGAATAATCGTTAGACCTCCAAGTAATGGCACACAATGTTTGGGAAATGAAACATCAAATAGTGTCTAAAAGGTACATTGCACAATTATTTGTATTGACATTAATTTTTATAGGCATTAAAAATCAGAGTTAAGTCGTGCAGATACTTTGAATATGACAAAATTAATGGTTACACATTAATTCAGTCATATTGGGCGTAATTGTTAACAAATAAAAATACTCAATCCAAAGGCACAAAATAAAAGCCCAATACGGAAGCTCAAGAATCAGGACAATGTTAAGGGGCTTCATTGATTGAGCGAGTGGAGCAAGGTTTGGGCGATCAAGTGTTGAAAGATGCACAAGAGACAGTTTTCATGTTTAACCCAGGATCCGATCCAAAGCAGTGCTGACGAACCCATAATTAGTAGTTATTATAGTTGATGAGATCATGAGCAGCCTATTAAAATGAGGGAAGTTGATGATAAATTGGATTGATGAGAACATGGGTGGTTTACTGAATGCAAGGAAGTGGACGTCGGTTACTCACAATTCAAATAAATTACAAAGTAGTTTTTAATTCAAATGGTAGTGGTATTGTTGTACATATTGTAGAAACGTATAAGTTTAGAAGGACCAATAAACTAAAACATTCGAACAGAGATGTAATTTTCTTAGAAACTATACTTGCACGAAACAAAGCTCCAATCAAACAAGCTAAAAGTAGGAATTGGGTGAAAAATTCCATTTTCCAAGAAAAATAATTGTCTATCAAATGGACCCTAAGATTGATATCAATTTGTATGAGTATAAATAATCCTTAAAAAGTTACTTAATATGACTCAATGATCAAAGAATTGAAGTTGATCGAGTGTTAAATAAGGAAACTTTAATGACTATATCATCTAGACTGCATTGAAAACTCGATTCTAACGGGAAACCAGCAAGAATAAAATTTGATGAGTTACCACAAGCTCTAATATAGGACATTACTATCACTTGGTCCAAAATCTCGCCATAGAGAGTTTTTATCTTGTTAAAATATTGATTGATTTATCCATCTCTCCTAAAGTAATAGAGAGTAGCTCGTTTTCCAAAAACTGTAACCTTATATCATTTTTCTTGAAAAGAAATGCTAAATGTATCTCATGTTTCCTTGGTGTGTTTTTCTTTATCGATTATTATCTTTATAGCAAACATAGTCTTAAATGCTTTAATATTTCATTTCTTCACATCTTTGATGTCCTCTAATGGTGTCACGTAACTGTTGTCGATTATCAACCACGCGTCTTGCCCTTAGAGAATGACTCCATTCACGTACGTATATCTCGTTACCTAACAAATTTTATCGAAGCCTTACAATCTCAATTGGTACACCATCATTCGTTTAAAATAAGACCCCACATGTTGTCATGGAAATGGAGAACTACCAGATTGGAGGAGGAAGAAGAGAGAAAATAGGAAACGAACTTACCTGCCACTAGCAGAGAACTGAAGACACACATCCAGCTGATGGCATCTCACAGACTGCACTTCTATTTCCTTTTATTTTAACCTTTCGAATAAATTCCTTTTAAGTTTTATGCATTGTAAAAAACACGACTCTTCCTTACTTATAAAAGGGAGGTCTCGTGCAGAGTTAGTTAGGAAATGTCATATGCTTATCAATTTCCCTTCTCAAATTCTGTATTCGTCTTTCTCATCCCATATCTTCTTCTTCTGTATCTCACCTTCTTCTTTATCTCTTCTTCCTCTATTTCTTACTGATGTTTGAGCTTTTATGAATTAATAAAGTTAACTGGATATTTATAGTTCAGCTTACTGTCAACTTTTGTGATAAATTTAGATTCATTGTTGGGTGTTTTGTGGAATCTGCAACATTGATATTAGAGCGGACAGATCTAGCTGGGTGAATGGAAACTCGGAGTAAAGTGATGAAGAAAGTGTTAAGTGCATTGATTAATAGGAGAAGCGTGCCTTAGAAGAAGTGATATCAGAACATTGTGATCACTTAAGGATTGTACTAGAATTACTAAGGAAGCATCAGTTACTTGCAAAGTTTAGCAAATGTGCCTTTGGACAAACTAAAGTTGAATACTTAGGGCATATCATCAGCTATGCGGGGGTGTCAGCTGATCCTTACAAAGTTGAAGCAATGAAGCTTTGGCCTACACCCAAGAATGTGAAACAATTAAGAGGTTTCATTGGCACTACAGGAGATTTGTACGAGGATATGGCTCCTTGGCTAAACCTCTCACTGGTCTTTTGGAAAAAGATGCATTTTCTTGGACTGGGGCAGTTGACTTGGTGTTTGATAAGTTAAAAGAAGCTATGTGCACTACTCTTACTCTAGCCATGCCTAATTTCAGTAAGCCCTTCATAATTGAATCAGATGCCTGTTACGGGGGTATAAGAGCAGTTTTGATGCAAGGGAGGCAACCTATAGCATATCTCAGCAAGGTAATTGCTGCTAGCAAACTGGGCCTTTCTATATATGAAAAGGAACTACTAGCTCTAGTCACAGCTATTACAAAATGGAGGCATTATGTTGAGGGCAGTCATTTCATTCTCAAAATTGATCATCAGTCACTGAAATTTTTATTGGAGCAAAGAATTACTACCCCTTTATAGCAAAAGTGGCTAACCAAGTTAACGGGATTGGACTATGAGATTCAGTATAAAAAACGGGTGGAAAATATAGTGGTTGATGCCTAAGAGAGGAATATAGTGGAGAATGCGCGGCCATTACTACTTTGATTCCCAAGTGGATTGAGGAGATAATTTGCAGCTATGAGGGGGACTCTTTTGCAAGGGAGAAAATTCAGGCTTGAACAATGCTGATGACAATTACCAGTTGCAAAATGGGATTCTCAAGCATAATCAGAGAATCTATATTGGCTGTGGAGGTGAGATCCGAAAGATGCTCATTCAAAACATTCATAAATCCCAGTAAGGCAGGCACTCAGGCATCCAGGCTAGCATATACAAAGCCAAACAATATTTATATTGGCCTGGAACGGTGAAAGAAATTAAGCAAGAGGTGGTACAATACGAAGTCTGTCAGAAGTGCAAAAGTGAACAAGTGGCTTATCCCTGCCTACTACAACCATTACCAGAACCAGCTCATTCATGGAGCCATATTTCTATGGATTTCATGGAGGGTTACCTAGCTAGAAGGGAAGTCAGTAGTTATGGTGGTCATTGACAAATTCACCAAGTACGCACATTTTATTGCATTGAGCCATCCTTATTCAGCTGCTAAAATAGCTCAACTATTTCTGGACAATATCAGTAATCTACACGGCCTGCCTCAAAGCATTGTCTCTGATTGGGAAAGGTGTTCACAAGTAAGTTTTGGAAAGAACTATTCAAACTATTAGGAGTGGATCTGTTACTCAGCACAGCCTATCACCCACAGACTGATGGTTACCTTTGGCCGAATGGTGGTACAATACCACCTACCACTCAGCTATACAGAGGACACCTTTTGAGGCTCTCTATGGAATCCCCCCTCCACAGTTGGCTTTAGGCCCCTACCAGCGAACTAATGTAGCATCTGTTGAGGAGTTACTACAGAAGAGACATGAGATGGACAGAAGTTTAAAAGAAAGCTCGTCACAAGAAAAAGCACAAATGAAAGTCTATGCTGATCAAAAGCGGACTGAGAGGGAATTTCAAATAGGAGTGCGGGTGTATTTAAAGTTACACCCATATCAGCAGCAATCTCTAGCCAGAAGGACAAATCAGAAACCCAGCGTAAAGTATTTTGGTCCTTATGAAATAACTGAGAAGATAGGGAAGGTGGCTTACAGATTAGGCCTTCTAGAACACTCTAAGATTCACCCAATTTTTTATGTATCCTTATTGAAAAGGATGTTCAGGAACGAAGAGGTGGCAGTGGCATAGTTACCATTAGTTTGACACCAGGAGATAGAACTACAACTGGAGAAGATTTTGCAAATTAAAGAGGAGCAGAAAAGAAACAAAACAATTATAAGGTGGCTAGTGAAATGGAAAGACAAGGAGAACGAAGAATCTACTTGGGAATTGGCAGAGGATATCATTTGCAAATTTCTAAAATTTGATCCTTGGGGACAAGGTGTTTCTAAGGTGGGTGGATGTCATGGAAATGGAGGACTACCAGATTGGGGAAGGAGGAAGACGAGAGAAAACAGGAAACGACCTTACTTGCCACTGGGAGAGAACTGAAGACACGCATCCAGCTGATGGCATCTCTATAACGTCCCGAATTTTGATAACTCTGGACGCCACTTCTTCTTTTAATCTAATTTTATTGCGAAAAAAATTGAATTCTAAACATCATATTTATTTAAAAATTTGCAACAGTAAATAAATTTATTTTGATTAATTCATAAAAATATTTAAATCTTAATTTTCAAATAAAGTAACAAAAAAATAATTAAAAATTGACGATGTTCATAAAAACTTGACTTTAAGAAAATAGCTTCATAATCTCGCCTAGATGAAATAACAAAGTTCACAAATCATGACTTTAAAATGATTTCTATTAATGGTTTGCAACCACTATCCTTTCATTCGCCACCATCTCCGAAATTTGTAAAAGCTGCTAAAAATGGAACGAGCATTTCGAAAGAAATACTCAGTAGACTCATCGTCGATAATTAATTTACAGAATAATTGAATACATAATTATGCAACTAATATAGTGAGCACATCATCATAATCATAGGCTCTTTAAAAACATAGGGGGTGGGTAGTCTCGTCTCGGGCATTTAATAGTTAAGTTATGCATAACCACATCATTATCTCATGCATTAAAGCATTTAACATTTAAGTCATGCATAATTACATTCTGCTTTTCATCTCATAAGAGATATTCTTTTCTTGTCTCATGGATCAAAGCATTTAAATCACATAAAGTACACATAATACATGTAATTATAATTTAAACTAATTAGTGGAGACGAGTCCATCTCAAATATCGAGTGTGAAAATAGTGCTGAATATCATGTCAATCTTCAAAATCACCGAGTGTTTCGTTTAGCCTAAAGAAAAATTAAACTAATTTAGTACTTTTGAGGCTGTGACTATCTGGAACATGTTTCTTATAACATAATAGACACACTCATCTCCTCCAGGTTGCTGAGTACACTGAAATTTGAATATTTAAAATTAAAAATATTATTAATAATCGAATAAAAGTGAATATATATTAAACTAATATGAGAATTTGTAGCAATTTATAAAATTCTAGTTTTCATACCGAGATCTTTTTCCAATTTACATTGGATGTTGCCCTCTTGCCTCCTAATGACCAAAAAGCTCGAAATGCCCTAAAGTTTCAATAAATATGAATAAGTTATAAAAATAATAATAAAACTCAAAAATCTTACGTAAATTTTGCCAGAGTCTCCCCTATAAATTGAACGTATCCAACCTGTATAGAGACCTATTTATTGAAAATTATCCTAACAACTATCATAATCACAACACAAACACATCAATTTCACCTCAAACTCTCTACGATTATTCCATGAAAGTAACCCAACTTATCTATATGAATGCACTAAACACAAAAGTTTGAACAATGCAATAATTACTTACACATTCAATGATGGCTTGATTTCTATGTTACGCCTACATGATTGTGCTGAATCTATGAAGTACACAGTATTGGCTTCACAGCATATTGCAAGCAACATCCAATGATTCCTACGTATTATAAACGTGTAAGTATTCTTTAAATAAATAAAGAAATACATAAATAATAATAATGGTCTTACTCTTGATAATACGACGCTAAAATGAATTGCTTGGATCTAAGCGTATTCATTGTTTCAGCCATGTAACTCACAACACTTTCTACATGTGTTTTAACTCTGATCGACGCAATCTGTGATGGACACATAAATCCAATTGACTGAATACCAAATTGCTCACACAACCCATGAAGGAACCTAAAAATAACAACCAATGAATAAAAAATAAAAACGAAAATTTAAATGAAAGACATAAATGCGTGTTCAGCAATCTTACATTATGAATACTTGCAAGATAGATACATTCAGCCATTTCATTGAGAGCAAGTCGGTGATGTCGTCAATCGTAACATAAAAACTTTCACCTTCCGTGTGATGAAACACAGTTGCGTCTAGAGGCACTTGGATGTAGTCTGTACCAGCAAGAAGTGTAAGCACCAGAGAGTGTAACATCTTACAATCATTACCCAGACGTTGTAACGTTGCATCATCAATGAGTGGTGATCGTCTGGTAGATGACATATCAAAACTCTGGGATTTTTTATTTTTTTCAATTTGTTTTGCCTGTTTTGTCAACTCTTCATGTAATTACATGTTTTTTGTCATCATAACATTTCTAATAAAATTTCAAAAGTAATTAAAAATCGAAAGAAGTTTTTTATAAATATAAAAATTATTACCTCTCCAAAAATTACCAAATCTTTAGGCCATTGACAGAAACTTCCAATAGCTTCCCCCACCACGGTATAGTATGGAGATGGTACTGGAAGAAGTGGCGCTAGGTAAACATCTATGTCATTTCCTGGCTGTTTAGACCCTGATATTAGCAACGACAACATGATGTACTTGCGCTTCATACATAACCAAGGAGGAAGATTGTAATTCACCAAGAGAACCGGCCAAGTGCTATGTCGATTACTCATATTACCGTGCGGGTTCATCCCATCTGTACATAGTCTAAGCCTAAGATTCCTATCTTCTCCACTAAAATCGGGGAACATCCTATTAATGGTCCTCCATTGAGGAGAATCAGCCGGGTGTCTTAGCTTTCCATCTTCTTTCCTCCCATCGGCATTCCAACGCATGTTCTTCGCATCCTTTGCATTGACAAATAAGCATTTAAATCTTGGTATTACAGGTAGGTACCATAACACCTTTACCGGAGAGCCTTTCTTATCCTCCCAATTAACATTGCCTTCCTTTCGCTTATACCTCGATGCTCCACACTTTGGACACAGGTTCAAGTCCTTATACTCTTTCCGATACAATACACAATCATTTGGACATGCATGTATCCTCTCGATCTCCATACCTATCGGGCACAACATTTTCTTTGTCTAGTAAATTGAACTAGAAAGTTCGTTATCCTCCGGAAGCATATCTCGTAAAAGTTCCAATAAATTCGTGAAACTCCTGTCACTCCACCTATTCTTCGCTTTCAAGTTATACAACTTAAACACAGCAGACAATTTTGTGAATTTCTTATAACCAGAAAATAAAGGCTGTTCACAATCATTAAACAAGCTATCGAAAATATGATCAGACTTTTCAATGAAATCCTCTTGTATGTTACACATCATTTCATCTATCCGATCACTATCCACATCATTCTGATCATTGTCCACATTATTCTCCTCTTGATCACCCTTATCATCATCGGTACTCGTCCTAGGAAGTATACTTTCACTGTGCCATATCCACCGTGCATAACCTTCCTTAAACCCACGACGAATCAAATGACTCTTGACTTGCTCAGAGCTACGAAACTTTCTCAGACTCTTACAATCACAACAAGGACACAAAAGCATTTCTTCACATTCTTTTATTTTGTTTTCCTCGGCACATTTCATAAACTCTTAAACTCCTTTCACATATTCATGTGTATTACGTCTCTCATACATCCAACTCCGATCCATATCTAATAACACATGTATCAAGATATTCACCATGTGTTAAAACGAATGAAATCACCTTAACTTATTATTTATAAATCTTACGAAAATTTAGACAGAATCTCCTCTATAAATTGGACTTAACCAACCTGTAGGGGGAATCAAAATGGTACAATGAAACTAAAATATTTAATTTCAACATATTCACAACATTTCTTCAGTGTTTTTTACAGCTTAGCTCCATAAAATAACATTAGACAGGACAAGAATTGGAGAAATGAGGGTGGGGGGACTAGGTTTTGGTTATTCACCTAAAGAATTTTAAACGCGTTCTTACTTTTTATTTATTTTTGGTTCTTCCAAATACTAATTATGGAAGCATATCTCTCCACGTCTATAAATCTTCTCCAAGATCAAATACAACCTATTATTTACAACTTTTCAAATCTCATTCATAGATTCAGTTCAAAGGTTAAAGAGCACAATTTCAAGAATGTTAAACACATTTTCCATACTAGTCTACTGTTTTTGGGGGTACAGGGAAACATTTGCAATGAATCTACACACAGTAAAATGCAATGTGCACTTCAACCTCTATAGCAAAAACTATAATTTCCATATCACACATACTTAAAAAATTAACTAAAATAAATTCCCAGCATCAAGAATCAATAATGTTCATACTACTTTAGACTACTTTATATTGCCAAAATGACATTGTTTGGAAAATGACAATTAAGAAATAACAATGCTAACTAAGAAATAAAAATAATAATAATAATAAATAAACCGAGAGTAGGAAGGGGAAATACTCAAATACAGACAGGGTGGGCAAGTGCAAAAACCAAAATTTTGAAAAACATAGGCATTAATCTTAAGAAAAACTCGAGAACTTAACATTTTAAGGAATAAAATTGCTTCATGTGGCCTTAAATTAAGTTATATCTGCATGAGTTGCAAGTTAATCATAGTTCATAAATCAATCAATTTGTCTAGTATATGAATTTTGCACAAACTTTACTGCTTGGCAGAATATGAATTGTGTTAAATTCTGATTTCATCTGTAAAATTAAATTAAAGATTATTTATAAATTCATTTTTAAATGATTATTATCTATTCTACTAATGTTTTCTTACTTTTTATTTGAAAATGATGGATTTTATTTCATCTATGAATTCATTACATCAATATTAAGGAATATTTAGATTTTGTAACTAACAAATTGCAACCATGATTTTAAATAGACAATTATTGAACGTATTTATTATATGGTAATTAAGGAAAACATGTTGATCATTACACTTTCAGACATTTTTTCCTTCAACAGAAAAGATTTACAGGCAACAAGAATAAGGTAGTGTAGTAGAAACTTTTAATTTTATCTTGCAACAAGAATAAGGCTCACCCTTTTGCTCTAAATCAAAGCTTCTTAAAGTGGGTCTTACCGGCTGGTGGTTGTGACCCAACCCAGGTGGTAGCGACGTGTCCCAGGCGTTGGTGGCGTGACCAAGGTGTTGACGGTATGTGCGGCTGCCAGCAATGAGGTGAGGGCGCGGATGAGATCTAGATGAGGCGGCGGGTCTCCAAAATTGTGATGAGAGGTGTAAATAATATAATTAGGGCTTGAATGGAGATGAAACCGGGGAGCTAAAATGAGGGGATGGCTGGAATGGAGATGAAAACAAGGGGAAAAATGAGTGAAATGGTGGGAGGCACTGGAATGGAGATGAAAACCGGGGGAAATTAGTGGAAATAGGAGGCGCGCGCGAAAATATATTTTACGTATAGGCGTCGGTTCTTTTAAAGAACCGACGCCTATTAATAAAAGGAGTCGGTTCTTCTTAAGAACCGACGCCTATACTCGTTTTATAGGCGTCGGTTCTTAGGTAAGAACCGACTGTGCTTCTATTGGCGCGGTTCTTACCTAAGAACCGACCCCTTTCATTACTTTTTATTTATGACTTTGCCACCGCATTTTTTACAGGCGTCGTTTTCTTTGAAAAACGACGCTAATTTGTTATATTTTTTTATGTTTTTGTACTAGTGAACATTACAAGTAATTGATGCACATGCATGTTCTTTTCAAAACTTATATTTTCAAGGCCCGATTATAGATTATCTCCTCTATCCTAAAGCACTTATCATTTTCATAACTCGGATATCGATAACATGGCCATAACACACTAGATTACATAGGACTATTTCATCATCTAAGGCTTCTACATCCCTATAATCCTTCACTCTGTTCAACTCCAACAGAGATATTGGATCAACATGTCATTCCTCACTACCCTCGGAGTCACGAGGTGCTCCCGACATCATCAACATTGGCCATATTACAACATATTACATAGGATTATTTCATCCTTTAGGATTTCTACATCCTTGTCATTCTTCACCCTGTTCGACTCCAACAGAGATATTGGATCACCATGTCGTTCCTCACAACCCTCGGAGTCGCGAGATGCTCCCAACATCATCAACATCGATATCCATATTGATTATCGAAGGGGCTAGAGTTTAAATCTATAATCCACATGCACAAAACTCTTCTTTATGCATAAACTTTCTTTTATGATTCATCATCTATCAAATGTCATTACATTTCCAAAACATCATCAATCCAATGCCATTGCATTTCCAAAACATGAACCGGATGTAATTTCATCATATCATGTTATCACATTATACCACATAATAAGGCATATCTAATATTCAATTCGTTAATCCAATGATTCAAATAATCATATTCAAATCACATTTAGTGAGTCATTTATTCACATAAACATATCCACTCACTTATAATAATATAATCTAATTTACATATTATTCAATTAATTCAAATAGCATATCTCACTCACATCATTAATCAACTATTTCAAATATACATAATCTACTCACGTATTCAAGTAAACATATCCAAATCATATTCAACTAATTCAAGTAAACATATCCGACTCACTTATAATCATATAATCTAATTTACATATTATTCAAATAATCCAAATAAACATATCCCACTCACAGTTTATTGGATGAATTAATCCATGAATAGCTCCTAGGATAGCTTTCTTTTGGAATCGAAGCCTTCTTCGGCACGGAGTAGGTGGAGGAACAAGAATATAACTCCTAGCACATAAGTCTCCAGGAGTGACATAATATATCATTGAAAGTTCATCGAATCTGGAGTCCAACGCACTTTACGGATTGGAAATCGGAGTTGTAGATCAAAAGTTATGGCTGAATGAAGTTATGTCGTCGGGCAGTCCATTTGTTGTCGACACAAAAGTGTCAGAATCATCATTTTAAGCCCAGATGAACATGGTGTCGACACAAAACCAGTAGGCGTCGACACTGAACGTATTTCCAGAATCTGAAAGTCAGTTTTCTTGGTTTCTTTGTTCTAAAACCATTTGTTTTGATAAAGGGCTTTGAGAAAACATGTTTGCCAATAAAAAGATGGATTATAACGGATTGATACATGATTTTGGCATGAAATCAATTCTTAGGGTTTGAAAGAAGAAAGAACAATTATGCAGTGTTTTGGATCATCTTTCTTATATGTTTCTTCTTTCAAACTGATCCCTACTTATAGGGAAAGAAGCTGCACGAATTGAGGAAGGAACTTAGGTGCAGAGGATGTGCTCTTTTCCTTCGTGGTTAAGAAATCATATTTTAATGGCCAAGCTTGAGGTGTCATGTTGCTCCCATGCAAGCTGGAGGTGTCTCAAGGAGATAGAAGGTGACTCACTTAAGCTAAAACCGGATATGGAGGATTAATGTCCAGCTCATGCTTCTTTTCCCAGATTTTCCCAGTTTCAAGTGACTGTTTTTGAGCTTAGATTTGAGGTAGCAACCGAACTCCAAATTGGGTGTTCTTGGTCTCATTTCAAAGTACTCATATATTCATATGAAACTGGTTTCACCCAATTTGGTTAAGTGAGGTAAGAGTTACAGCGCCTCAAAGTCGACCCTTCAAAACAGTCTTTCTAGGTCGTACGTTGAAGAGCCAACTTTGAAAATTCCCTGAGAGTTGTACGGTAGTCAGAATGACAAACTGATTTCAGATTCTCGAAGTTCACTTCGAGTACTTATCCGTACATATGAATTATGCATTTATCGGAGGTCGGAAGTAGTCAAAAGAATCTTCTAAAGAAATGTGTTTAAATACGTTTTTCGTAACTTTTCAGTTAATTAAAAACTATGATTTTATTTCTTTAACTTTCAAAATAATTAAATAAATTATAAAACACTTTTATTACGTCATAATAGAAAAATAAGCACGTCATAATTTTTCGGGTCATTACATATTGTATGCGTGGGTTTGGTGATGAGGTGAGGGGATGAGTTATACACACGTTTGTACTAACTTTTGGTAAGTTAGGGTAAATCTTGATTTATGGAAGATTACAAGAATTTTGAAAGTGGGTATCGGTTGTGTAAGGAAAGACTTGGGGAGGAAGAAGTTGTTCAATTGGTTGAGCTAAGAAATAATTGATTAGGTTTTAAATGGGCTTGAATGATCGACAATACCGCTTGGGCTTGAGAAGTTGGATTGGATTAAAATAGTTGAAATTTGGACTTAAGATAATTAAAACTTGGACTTTTAAAAATAAATTGTTATATTGAAATATTTTTTGATAAAATTTGAAATTTGACTAATATTTGAAATAAATTTAATTTAATTTAATTGGCTAGAAGATCACGTGTTCAAAATAAATAAATAAATAAATGAGCAAAGTCGAAGCGGCATGTTTTTTTCTTATAATAAAAATATTTATCTGAATAAATCACGAAAATTGTCGATCGATACAACCCCACAGACTGCACTTCTATTTCCTTTTATTTTAACCTTTCGAATAAATTCCTTTTATGTTTTAAGCATTGTAAAAAACACGACTCTTCCTTATACTTATAAAAGAGAGGTCTCGTGCAGAGTCAGTTAGGAAATGTCATATGCTTATCAATTTCCCTTCTCAAATTTTGTATTCGTCTTTCTCATCCCATATCTTCTTCTTCTGTATCTCACCTTCTTCTTTCTCTCATCTTCCTCTATTGCTTACTGATGTTTGAGCTTTTATGAATTAATAAAGTTAGCTGAATATTCATAGTTCAGCTTACTGTTAACTTTTGTGATAAATTTAGATTCATTGCTGGGTGTTTTGTGGAATCCACAACACATGCAAATCTTATAACCTTAGTTTGGTAAGTTGTTATAAATATATTTATAAACAATAAATTTTCTCAAATCACTTTTTAACTACATACATATTTCAAAATCATTTTTCAAACACATATTTTAACTTGAAAATATTATATTCTTTGTCTATAAACAAAAACTTTAAAAGATTAAAAATAGATATTTAAAGTCTCAATCACAATGTACTTTTTTTTTCCAGTAATAAAAATGATTGTTGAACCGCATTTGTGGTTATATTAAATGAATACCATTTGAAAATGACTTTGTTAGAAATTTAGGTAGATAACACAACGCTATATTATAAAGAAAAATGCTGAATATACAGATCTGTACTGTACAGGCTATACGCTGTAGCAACAACCTACACAGGTTACATGTATGTACCTATAGCACCGTTGTATTAAAAATATTAAATAGAACTTGGATCATATGCAAGTTGATTAAAGATCAGTATTATTAATTTATGTGAATAAAAAGTAGTTTGACTACACGTAGATTGATTTGTGTAATCATATAAATTTGTATTTTACTTTTATTTTTAATTATTTTCTTTTTCAGCTGTGTTATTCATGAATTTTACGCTTTATCCAATTTAATATGTGCTCTAAAAACATGACTTACAAATTTTAAATTTAATCAACATATGCATATAGATAATCTTTAGAAATTTATATTTCTCGTAAGCGAAAAATATTATTACCATTTTTTATTTTTTATTTTGATAATCGAAAAATATTATTACCATAAGTAACTCAAACCGCACCTTATTCTTCTTTTATTTTACTTTTACATTAATGCTTTCCAAGAGTAGATTAATTGTTAAAATTTCTCTCAAAGATTTGATACCATATTTTAGTTAAATTTTTATTTGAAAGTGGTTGCACCTTCAAGTCTTGGCCCTTGTTTGATATTGATAAAAATAAGATTTTTAATAGATTTTGATAAAAGTTAATGAGATATGTAGTTGAAAAGTTGTAAGACTCATAAAAAATGTGATTAAGATTAAATGTTGACTTTGAATTAGATTAAAATCTAAAAAAATAGTGGTACCAAACGGGGACTTATTTGAAAAGTAAAAGTTATAATCGCAAGCTAATAAACTTAACCTCTATTTTGTAAAAGTTTACTTTATAAATTTTGTTTATAAACGATCACATCTTATAGAATCATTATTTTTTAAAAGTTAATCATTTCGACTAGTCAAATATTTTTGTCGACCATTTTTTACTTTTTAAAAAATGAAGCAACAATATATCGTTACGTGATCGTTTATAAATAAAATTTATAAACAAACTTTACCAAACCAAAAAATTTCCCAAAATAAATTAGACAAACACTTCATAAATTATCATTTAAAAAAAATGGCAAAATCAAATATTTTTATATTTACAGAACAATCCACGAAGCTTTATACAATATACAATATTTTGTGGACGATTTTGCGCTTTCCAAGTGGAACTCTTTACTAAGACAAGACACACATACGAACTTTACTCGAGAGTCGAGACACATACGTAACCACCGTCCACCAGTCTATTAGACGCAAATTGAGAACAACTCGAACCCAATTCAGCTCGACTCGTCAACCAGCTCAAACTCGTCCTCCACGATAACGGCGTCTGCGTCCCACCACATTTCGCCGTCAAATTCCTTTACATTCTCAATAGGAGTCTTCAGTTTCCTCAGGTCACCAAGCGTTAATGAATCACTAACGCTGTTTCTGAGATAAAACTTTTCAACTCCGCCGGCGGAGACAGCGGCCGCAGCGGTTGTCGGGCCCCATTCGGCATATATAGCCGGAGTCCCACGTGGCATTCTCGTGTCATAAGCACCCAAAACGACGCCGTCTCTCTTTCCATTCCTCTTTGCCGTCAAAAACACCACCGGAGATGTCATCGCTAGAGTCGGAATATACCAACCCCGGCCAAAATTATTTCCATTTTTCTCCTCATTATCAAAATCCCATACAGAAACTACGCTTTTAGATTTAATAATATCATTATCTTCGACAAAATTGAAGCCTAAACCAAAACCATCCCAAAGCTTTATAACATTTCTGCCGGAAGTAAATTCCGACAACGCAAACCTTTCATCATAGCTGCTCCGCCGCCTACGGTGCCTCAAATTATCATTTTGCCGCCGCTGAACACAAAAATCTTCATCAATTTTCCATTGATCTGAAAACGAAGTTTTTTGAATATTTTCTTCTTCTTCATCTTCAGAAGAAGAAATCGAGGAAAAATCTTCGCCTTCACTAAACTCAAAGTCTTCAGTGCCAACAAAAGGGCGCGGAGAAGGCTTGATCAGTGAATATAAACGAATAAAAACGAGCTTGATTCTCTTGATCAAGCTTCTAAGGGTTGCAAAAAGTAGAAAAATTACAGCACCCCATTTCCAAAAACTGAAAACATGAGGCAGTGAGAAGAAACGTGAAATCAAAGTTGGATTCTGCAGACATTCAAAATCATTTATCATTTTCATGTCTGGGATTTCCATGTTCATCAATCTTTCATCTAAGCTTTTTTCAAATTTACGGCTATTAGGGAAGATGCGTTGAAGAATTTTAACAAAAGTGGAGGAAATTTTCGAGTGGAAGATGAGAAGTTTGGGGAGGTCAGGAATGGAATATATAGTGGTGAGGAAGGTGGAAGCGTTCGTTTTTCAAAATAATCATCAACATATATTTTTCGAAAATATAATTAAATAAATTTATAATTCATGCATTACTCAACAATCAACATAGCCTAAATAATAGGTCAAAAACATTGTTAGTTACCAAACTTAATGGAATTGATCTAAAACCCACAAGTGGGTTTGTTATCAAACCCACTTGTGGGCCATACTCCCCTATCCCCTCCCCCCTATGGGTGGATGGGCAGTGGGGTCCATCCACCATATCCAATATCCACTCGACACTTGTCGAGTGGGTGCCATATCTAGTGCCCATATGGGCACTAGATCACCCCTGCCAAACTTAAAAACTTCTTCAATTTAGGAAACGAACTTTGTGTTGTTCTAAACTAGTTTTGATCTGGTGCGTGAAGATAAGAAAAACAATTATTTTTATTGTCTAATAAAAAATTACCAATCCGATGATTTGACATATCCAATTTGTACGTTGAGATAACAAAAAATGATAACTATTTGATGGATTTTAGCTTGCGTTCGGTGGCTACAAGGTAGCGTTATTTTGGAATGTCTAGTATTTTTTAGGTAAAATTTTTGTTTAAAAACTTATTTCAAAAAATATGTATGATTAAAAATTGTAATGATTATAATACTTATTACCAAATATAGGTTTAATGTTCATTATCATGGTCTTTTTAATTCAATTAATATGGGTGTAGGATACCAGGATCCTATTGTTGGATTCAAACTATTCTAATGATCATTTATTGTCGTTAAGAACTTTTCAACTTCATTTTAAATGAACTAAATAGGCTGGAATTGTGTGCATTAGAGCTGCAACAAAAAATCAAGGAATCGCAAACTGAATTGAACTTGTTGGATTGAAATCTTTGGTTCGGGTCCACATGGACCCGTGCAGGTCTTTTTCTTCTTAAATTGAATCAAGTCATTTCAAAATGATTTTATTTAGGTTTTCATTTTCAAAAATCGCATAAAATTGAACCGAAATGTTTTATGTTTTTTATTGAAAGATTAATTTTATTATGTAAAATATAAATAATATATTATACAATTGATAGATAGTAGAAGTTCATAAAGATAATGTTTGTTAGAAAATGACGATGACTTTCCTATGTAGCATATTGAACAACAGAGATGGGACAACATAAACTATGCTCACTCGTCAAATGATGTGTGGGCATTGAGTGTCAAGTGGGGACATCATATTATTATGAATATTGATGTTTATCGCTATTTTAATATATCAATTATTAAAATTTAATGGAATATCACGATACTCAGTCCCAATCGCAAGATCATTTCGATGATCCAAGTCACAAGCTTCGTGGTTTGTAACAAAATAAAGTTGGGTGATGAAAGTGAAAGAATATTACAAGTTGTTTTTAACCGTTAAAGAATGCAAAAAAGCACAAAAATTGGAGGACAAAAAGATAGGGATTTGAAACAGCGACGGGCCACCGATTCAGAAGATTCCAACAATTATAGAGGTGGCTCATTCATGACTCAGCAACAATTATAGACATTGGCACGGTAATGGAAAAGTACGAAATGAGGCCGAAATGGTTATGAATTAATCCAAAATAAGGAAAATTTCGAAATTAAATAAAAGTTGGAAAATTAATTCAATGAAAAATTTACTCTATCAAATTAGTAAAAAGTAGGAAAATATGGTGGAATTCGTATTTTCCATGGAAATTAATGTGCCATCAAACAGGGCCTTATATTTTTTAGGTAAAATGAATGTTTAAAAAGTGGAGAGAGAAAATTGTTAGAAATCGATTCCAATAAAGTGTTCAAATAATTTTTTTCTTAGTTTTCTTTGAAAACAAGAATGTCTTGGAATTTAATTAATTACTAATATATTTAAAACTATCTAGAAGAAGCGCAGCGGATGTACCTTGTGACAGTTAATATGAACTTCAATATTTGAAATAATTGTTCCAACTTCCAACCTTAGAATATTTTTCAATATTCCTTTAAGAACAAGATTGCGTTGATGCGTGGACATCTTCATGCGTGGACATCAAAGAATCAAGAACACAAGAATACAATATTACCCAAATAGAATAAAAATTGCAGATGGTATTGGATAATCCTACTACGCTAGTGCCTCGTAACACTAAGATTATCCTTAAAGGAGTTTATAGCGAAATTTAGGGGGTGCTTGATCAATCAGCCAGCCAGCCTTCGTGAACAGACAGGAGAATTTCCGAGCATTTTTTTGGACAAGTCAAATTTAGCTCCAGACTTCTCCAAGGCCAAGAAAACTTTGGAGAGTTAACTTTCAAAGTGATAAAGTTAGCCTCTTATTTGGAGGATGCTTGTGAAAGGCTCAAAGAAATCCAAGAGGTAATTATCGATGTAGAAACGACGAAGTAAGCAAAGACATGAACTTTGGCCCAATAAGTAGACATATCAATGCCTTTAATGCTCGATATATTGAACTGGAGAGCCCTTGCTCTGAGAAAGAATCAGCCGTTATGGAGAGGGAAGAAATGCAACTTCGTGAATGATGGTATATAATCAGGAGTTTCATTCGTTCTTTGTTGGAACAAGATGATCAGTCACAATAGGACTTTTAATTGTTATGCTCTTGTATAAGTTACAAAAACTTGATTTAATATATCTTTTGTTTGGCTGTGAATCAACATTTTTGCCGACTGCTTTCTTAATTTACTCTTTTGTGATTATTTCCCTCTGAATATCCCACATTTGCCTCTCAAACTGAGTCGTTGAGTCGAAATATTCTTGTGTGACAAATGACTGTTACCTTTTCTGTACTTAACTTTTGGATAATCATCCATTGGATGCACACTACAAGAAATTTACTTTCCGCATACAAAATAAATTTGTAGGGAAATGTTCTTATTCGTGGGTAAAAGTCTTCCCAGACAAAAATAATTTGTAGGGAGGTTTGTGTGGCAAACATCGAGGGGATAGACATAAGCCGACAAATTTGGTACCTTTGTCTGCAGAGGTATGCGCCTACGAACCCTTTCGCTACAAAAATCATTTGTCGTCTAAGATCTTTCCCAACGAAATGATTTGTATGCTAATGTTAATTTTACCTACGAAATATGTTTTGTTGACTGAAGTTTGAGCCTACAAATCTTTTAGAGACAAATATTATTTGTCGTCTAATTTCTATCCCTACACAATTTTTTGTATTCTAATGTTAGATTGGACTACGAAATATGTTTGTAGGTATAGAGTAAAATGATGTTGTAGGCTAAATCATAATTTTCCCCACAAATAATTGTTTGTATGGAAAACACTTTGTAAGTTAATTTCTTGTCTACACACTTCAGTTTGCGGGGAAAGCTTATTTATAGGATAAATTTTTATATGTTTCAACAATTATAGTATTTGTAGGGAAACTTGAATCAAATTTTTTTTTTTTAAATTTAAATGTAGTATTAAATATTGTTTGTTTATGCAAAATTATAACAATATGCAAAAAATAAATTAAATTAAAATTTCTAAAATAAACCAATATATTACTAACTGCAAATATTGTATCAAACTCCAAATAAAAACTCATTGTCACTGAATGTGATTGTAATAAACTTAAAAAGAGTTTAGCAAACATACTCTTTCGACATCTACACAATAAAAATAACATAAATATCTATCCTCATAAATTAATTAAATATGCTACTCATCCTCATCAAAGTCCAGCATCGGGATTGTCAACGGATATCTCCTCCAAATGAGTGTCTTTCGAAAGCTGTTGTTCCTCATCCTTTTGCAAGAGATATTCATCAACTTTGACAAGTATCTCATCCTGCAAGATATGATAGATAAAAAAATAGATATATATAAATAGACATCCAGAAGATATATAACACTAATCAAGAAAAAAATCAAAGCACAAACGCAAAATTGAATTTTTCTTACATATTGAGTCTTAGCTATATTATACGTCCAAAACTCATTCTTCCCTACAAATCATTATATACTCTAAAAACACTAGGCTCAGTTTCCTAATTCTAAAATTTGTTATCTAAAAATAAAATTCCTAAACTCAAATTGTGTACCAACCAGATTTTCAAGTATTTCAAGACTAATCACTTTGATCAGCATCAAGCATTAAAAGTAATACTATTGGTCATGGTAAGCAAAATCAATTTTTGACAAACATAATACATCATACATAGCTACATCTATATCTGAACATTTCTAAATACAGTTTACATAAATTAGACTTTAGTGCTCTGTATCTGTGCAAAGAGAAATTTTTAAGATGTGCAGGAGTACTTTCTTCCAATTGCTCAAACATAAATATTACATAAGTTTCTAGTCAATTGTGGAGAACCAAACCAAACACTCTCCTAAAAGGGGCATACGGCAAACTCAGGGAAGATTTAAATTTTAGATTATGTACATCTGTTCTATAAAACTTTGGAAAATAAAAGAGAGAAGGGCATTGCATCACCCAACACATCTAAATTGAAAAATAAAAGAAGTGCTAGTAGGCTCAGGAAATCTAAGGAAAGAGAGAAGGGCATGGCATTACCCACCAGACTGAAGCGAGCATTCTCAAAATTTGACCGAGCATGATGAATCTCCTGAGGAAATTCCAGAAAATATCAAAATATGTATCATTGGGTACTACTTCACATACACAAAATGTGCTTTACATAATTATGTTACCTTAAGTATGTGCTGAGATAATTAACTTATCAACCATAACTATCTCACTAACTTTTGGCTTACACACTCATCAAGTCACTTGGACAAAATTTCATAATTATCAAACTTAATCAAAGGATAAACCTGTCGAATAGTAGGGCAAGCATGAGGATATAACAAAACCACCACAAGACTTTACAGAGAACATCAAAAGTAATATGAAGGTAAAGATTTTAACTTTTGTGCAGATCGAGAGAAGTATACTCACAGAGCAATATTGAAGAATATAAGAAGCTCGTGTTTTGGAATAAAGTAGCCAGGGGAATTTTCTTTCCTTTGTAGTCGTAAAATAAAGAAAAATAACCAGCTGTAGTAGAGGCAGCAAGTAATACAATTGATAAAAACCCAACAATGGGATCATATTGACATTTGCAAATGACAATGCCCTTCCCATTTAATGTAGTTCAAGATTCAGGCTGCAAAATTGAAGTGAGGATTGAACACAAATCAATTTACAAAGAAGAAGCTAATTATTCAAATGTAACCTATGTATCAAAAACAAACAGAGGCAATAATCAAGGAATTGAACACCAATACAAATACCAATAATACATTAAATTGATTAAGCACAATATAAAAACCAATAAGTATGGAAATTATCATTTTAATAGAGATGTGAATACAAACCTTCTTATTTTCAACAATAACACCAAACATGAAGGATAGCAAACCAAATGTCTTTACTGTTAAAGACATTTGTTTCACAGTAACCACCATTGCTTCTTCAAATTTCAAGTTACCTGTATTTTGTTTCCAATGTGAAAAACCATGAAAAGTTAAGAATGAACCAGCAAAAAAGTAATAAAATTTTGTAATATATTAAAAATTGAAAACCCTCTTTTCCTTCTTTTGCAGTCGATGAAATGAAACTTAAAATTGGGGAAAAAGGGGCCTTTATCAAAATCAATTCACAACCTTAGAATTAAATCAATTAGCAGGACTAAGAATCTCTAGAAGCACTATACTCCCAAAATCTGAATTTGTATATATGTCCACATAAAGATCCGAAATTTACATATTTACACACACCTATACATACATAATAATATATGCCTACACCTAAGCACCTAACCCATCAATTTTTAACAGTCAAAATTCTGAACATTAACCTAAAATCTTGATAGTTCAAATTGAAATTATACATAAATACAATATATATATATATATATATATATATATATATATATATATATATATATATATATATATATATATATATACATCAATACATGCATACAAATCCTTATATGTAATTGTGTATGTGTGTGCGCGGTGTGTGTAACCCGTGTGTGCGCGGTGCGAGTACGAGGGGAGGGCGGGGGTTGCACTTACGGTGAGAGGGAGGTGCACGGTGGTGGTGGTGACCGGCGACCGGTGGTGCGCGAACGGAGAGAGGGCAGTGATGAGAGGCCGAGAGAGAAGAGCGGTAGAGAGAGAGACGTAGGTGAGAAGGAGCGATCGAGACAGAGTGAGAGGGTGAGTCGCGAGTGATGAGAGAAGTGAGGTTTGGGTTTAGGTTTAAATCTTTGAAAATTTGCAATTTAGTCCCTCCTTTCTCTCCATGTGCATAGTTAAGTCCATAAGTTCAAATTTATTCTTCAATTGCCACTAAACTTTCCCCCAACTTTCCATTTAACACAATAAAATAAAAAATAGCATGTTTAGGCAATAAAACAATTAATCACATAAAATTGCACGTAAACTATTAAAATAACAATTTATAAACTTTTAAATTGGTACATTGATCGAGACGGCATCCAAGTCCTTCCACTACAAAATAATTCAAATTATCGACATTAAAAATATCATTAAATTTAAAATTTATAATAACATTAACATAATTATTACGTGAAATTTAAGGATGCACGTAAAAATGAAAAGCGGTATTACAATCGAGGTATGGGTTTTGGACTTTTGTTAGGTATGGGTCACGTATATGAGTCGGTTTCAAAGCTACTTATTTACGTTGGTTCTTTTTAGAAATCGACACATAAAATTCAAAAAAATTTACAAAATTACTACCGCGTTTTTATATGCGTCGATTTTCTTGAAAAGAGATTTAAATTTGTTATTTTTTTGAGTAAATTTGTACTAGTGTTCCTCTTCGATAGTGAGAAATATTGAGACGTGATAAGTCGAGTTGAGGGAAGGTGGGAAATGTGATAATAAATCTTGGGTGGACAGCTTCATATTCTAGGGCAAAGTCGAGTGGAGGGACGGAAACATGATAAGTTTTTACTTTTAGAAGGAAACTTTTAATTTATTTTTTTCCTAAAATTTAGATTAAATTTTTATTCTTTTTTTTAATTATTTTTTCCTATTAAAATAAATTTTGTAGGGAAATTAAAAAAAACGAGGATTTTTCTTTAATTATTAGCCTAAAATAGGTCATTTTTTGTCGGCAAAAAATATATCTTATGCCACGATTTTTTCGCATGAAAAATATACATGTTTGTAGTCAAAAGGTCCTCTAATCTTGAAATTTTTGGAGTTAAATGTTAGCCCTACGAATCCTTGTTTTGCGGGGAAAAGTGATTCCCCAACGAAAATCTCTATGACCTGATAGGAAAGGTCAATCCCTGTTTCGAAGCGACAATCTTATTAGTATAAATAGCAATAAATCAATGAATAAATTTTAAAAATATCTAAGTAAAATAATTCTACAAAATATCAAATTTGTAGGGTAAAATAAACTCACGTTATGAATTAAAAATTGTCTTCTAAAATTTGGAGGCAAAATTATATTCCAACGAAAATTATTTTTGTGAAAAAAATTTAACTCCGCCTACAAATCTCATTTTATAGGCAGAATTTCGTAGGCTAAAGTATGCATATTTTTGGAGCCAATGTTTTACACATACAAAATCTTATTTTGTGGGAAAAAATAATCTTTACCTACAAATCTCATTTTTTAGGCGGAGTTTCGTAGGCTAAGTTACATATTTTTAGAGCCAATTTTTTCCACATACAAAATCTTATTTTGCGGGGAAAAACAATCTTTACCTACAAATCTTATTTTGTATGCGCATTATTTGTAGGAAAAGCAAAATTTTCTTGTAGTGGCACGACCTATTGAGGACGGTCTTTGATAATTACATTTATGCGCATAGTTCTTGTGCCCTTGTGAATCTTGAATTATCAAAGTATATTGTCCAAGGTCCTACTTTGCATAAGTTGATTCTAATTCTAGTTTCCTGGGAAAATCCGCACATGGATTTGTTTGACATATTTGGCCTGCCAGCTTATTCTGAAAGTTCGTTTAATGTATCCAACTGTTTAGCCATATTATCATAATGCCTATTTTCATTTTGAGCAAGTCTTTCTACACTATGAATGCTTTGTATGTTTACTTGCTCAACAATGTCTAGACTAAGTTCTCCCATCAAAGCAGGCGTGGTACGTAGGCTCAACTCCGTCGTTGGTTCATAACGAACGTGCAAGATCCTTCTATCTCTGGGGTGCTCTGCTAACCCTCAAATTGTTTAATTACAGAAAGAACATATCGTTGTGCAACCGGCTCCTTGTCAGAATTTTTATGAGGCATGATGTTTCAAACTTTCCTACACCAATGGTCTCATTGGGCGTGCCGTTGTTTCGCGCGAGTGTTGTTTCGCTTGTAATAATAATTAAAAGGGAATCAGACTAAAGTGTAAAGGACAAACCTCTTGAAACAAAGTCTCAAAAAATGAGTATTTTGCACTAGAAAAGTTTAAGTTACAAGATGTCTCAAAGGGGCACAAACACACAAATTAAATTAACCATATTTTAATAAAATTTAAAATAAGAAAATTATATCTCTATTTGGGTATTTTGATTTGTTGGTCCTTCTAAATGTCTAACTTTCTACAATATATATAAGTTCTACTGACTGTATAATACTTTGAATTTCAAATCTACCGCATTGGTTTCATAGCTAGCTTGTAGTAACTACCATCTACTTCTTTGTATAACCATCTTTCACTTCTTTACGCTAAGTAACTTTTCATGATCATCGAACTTGGGTTGCCCACGTTTACGTCAACTTCCAGCATTTGCACTAAATGATATGATCTCACCATTATAGGGATGACAATAATACACACGAACTCGATACCTGTTGGAGACCCGACATAAATGGGCGGGGATTACCCGACTAAATGGGTTTGTGGGTAGGGTATGGAGGTAAACTTTAAAATCCGACATGGGTATGGGTCGGGTGTCGATTTTACTACAATACCCATACCCGACCCGCATACCCATTAATTTCCTTAAAAAATTATAGAATTTAAAACAAAAGTAATTGTGGAACAAAAATAATGAATAAATTAAAAATAAAACGCAAATATCTATTGAGATTGTTAACGTCTAAACCTTAATATGTTTAAACTATTGACTTTGTTAACGTCTAAAATAATTGTTCAAATTCACTTGTTTAGTTTCAACATATAACAAGCTTTTTTCAAGCCAAATTCAAGTGAAGCCCAACATTTAACTGATTCAAGTTAATCCGGAGCACCTATAACCTATTTACAGTCTAAAACAAATAATAAATAAATAAATAGTAATGAGTTTCAAATGGGTATAGAAGCAAACCCGCACCTGACCCGCCTCCGACCCACACCTGACCCACAATTCTTTAATGGGTACATGGGAAGGGTATGAAAGTTGTAAATCTTTAGTGGGTAGGGTATGAGTTTGGCAAACCAGACCCATACCCGATCCATTGCCATCTCTACTCACCAATCATTTATGTTGTGATAACCGCTTGTTAGAGCATCTCCAACCATGAGCACCAATTTGGTGCAACTTTTGCACCAAATTAGTGTAACTTTTGGTGTTAATCACTATTTCATCTCCAATCCACTGCACCAAATTTTACACCAAATGTACAGTATATCTTTTATTTCCTTTTTTTTTTTTTAATTTGCAAAATTTAAGTTAATTGAAAAATGATTCTATTGATTATTCTTTCACAACATAAATTTAGAAGGAAATTATCGAAATTTAGATGAGCAGAATAGTGGAGGTACTTTCACTCAACGACCCATTGGGGTGAAAAAAGCAAAAGCCAAAAGGAAAAATGACTTGGACAATACAAAAGTTATTGAATATCTCAAAGAAGATAAGAGGGAAATTAATGAAATTTTGAAAAAAGGAATTGAGGATAGGCAGCAGATTTATCAAATTCAGATGCTGCGGGCTCAAAACGAGTCCAAAAAAATCGAAAATCAGTCAAAAAAACTTGTCATGGAAGAAACTCGAGAGGAGAACAAAATTTTACTACAAGATTTGAATTCCATAGCAGAACCAGATTGACGTGACTTTATTCGATCGCAACAATTACGAATTATGCAAAAAAGATCTCGCGAACAAGCCAATGAATCCCAATCTAGTTCAAATCCATTTGGACAATACTTTGATGGCTTCGGAGGGTCCGATAATGATTTACCGGACTATTAAATTATTAGCATTCGCATGATGTACTTCACTTTTAATATTTCCTTATTGTTGTTTGTTGTCATTTTATCGTATTTATCGAGTATGTAACCTTTAAATTTTAATGAGTAATTTATTTTCATGCTTAAATTTATTATTAATTACGAAATTAATACGATTATTTATGATAATTAAATTAACAACCAAATAAATTTTCATACATTAATTAAATAAAAATACAATAAAGCTAAATTAAAAGGGACATAGGAGGAAGAAAAAATATTTGTAGTGTATATTTAATGATATTTTTGGGGGAAAAAAAAATTGGTGTAATTTGAACACCAAATCTACAGTGTTGCACCAAATTTGGTGCAACACTGTAGATAGCACCAATTTGGTGCTTCATTTTGCACCAAATTGGTGCTCCATTGGAGAGCAAATCTAGCACCAAATTGGTGTAAAAACACCAATTTGGTGCTAGATTGGAGATGGTCTTAGTCTTCAATATGTTGTCTTATATCTTGGGTTGAATTGTGTAAATTGCATCTTTACTTTTATCTTGTCTAACCGCCCATTCGCTTGGACTCTCTCTCTCTCTCTCTCTCCGTTTTCGTCCAATTGCCCATATCACTTCAGATCGCCCTGATATTAATAATGTGCTCTTAAATTTTGATGTTTCCATGTTGGGCCTTTTTTTTTTTAAAGATTGATTTGAATATTTTTACGTGTTAACAAACTCACTTTTGAATAACAAACAAACGAAATGTGTACAAATATTCACCTGATATAAAATGTAATAAAATTGTGTGATTTCTTTTTCGATTGGTAGATTGAAAAGTCAAAACTAGCTTTGATATTATCTATAGTATTATGCACCGCCTAATTGATGCTAGAGTAGAACAATGACAATTTAGAAAATACTTTTAATAAAATCTCAATTGAGTCATTATACTTAAGATTTAATTTATTTATAAACAAATTTATAAATAATATATTTTTATAAATTATTTTTTAATTACACATATTTTTTCAAACTCTATTTTAATTACATATTTTACTTCGAAAATATCAAAAAAAATTTATTTTATTTTATTCAATAGTGTGTAACAGACATGGTTTGACGCGACTACTGAACTACGAACTTTTAAGAATTTGTGTTTTGAAATTAGAATTAAATAAAATGGTCGGAGCAAGATTCTACTTCTTAAACAGTTGGTCGGAGAAAAAGGTTTCATTATTATCTCATTAATAAAAGCTTGTATAGTCACTTTCATTTTCGGAATTTGCGAGCCATGAATTTCTTTCAATAGTTACTTTGGTCTGTGCCGACCATGGCAGGAGAATTTTATTTTATTACTTATTTTCCCTTTTCATGGATAAATGACGCATTTTATTAAAAAGAAAAATGCACCAAATATATTTACAAGGGAATTATTTTGAGAAAAATGAAATTGAGAGGTCCATTATATTTGCAGTTTTAGTATTGTTTGGTAACACCGTTTGATTTATAAATTGATTTATTTATGGTTTTGAGGTAAACAATAGTTGTTAAAATTGGAGAGAGAAAATGTGTGTGGTTAAAAAGTAATTTGAAAAATTGTATACTTTATAAACTGATTTATAAACCAATTTATTTTGGTTGAATGTTCTTATTCGTCTAAGCATAATCTTTGGGGTTCAATATTTTGGAGCAAAAGACATAATTTCTCGACATTAAATAGAGTAAATATAGTGAAAATAAAAAAGAAAAAAAAAAGGAGAATATAAATGAAAACATAATTCTCTTGAGTTAAAAGGTTGCCATATTTTTATAAACTAGTGAGACGTCCGTGCATCATTTTAATGGTGCATTTAATAACGTAGTATAAAAGTCGATTCTGTATTCTGGAAGATGCGAAATTGAATTTAAAGCCATATAATAAGAAATTTGCATTTCAAATAAAGTGAAATATGCCAAATATACATACATGTTAAAATCAGAATGAAAAAATAATAATAAATAAAAACGAAAAAATCGAAATAACCAATTGAGAAAAAAAAAAAAAAACACGACTCAAATGGCTTATACAACTCAAATTGACTTATGAATAACATATTCAAAACTTGCTCTTTTAATAAATAGAGAAAAAATAATAAATAAATACGAAATAATCGAAATAATCAATTGTGAAAAAAAAAAGAACGACTCAAATGGTTATATGATACAAATGGCTTATATAACTCAAATTGACTTATTAATAGTAGATTCAAAACTTACTCTTTTAAAATATAAGGATAATATAAAACAATAAATAAGTAAATAAAAATAAAATAATTGACTTCATTCATGTTTTGTCCTGTCATGTCCTGTCCAATTCCACGTTGCTGGGTGGGCTTCTCCCGTAGAGGAGAGTACGGAGAAGGCCGTCCTTTGCCATCCTTTTGCTAGATATTGTCTACAAATTGAAAACCTATTTCATGGCGAGAGGGTGACTGATACATATGAAAATTACACATGCTATACGACCTATAGACATTCGATTACGACCTTGGGTTATTCAATTCGATCACTCCCTAGCAGTGTGGTAATGATCAAGTTATGTCATGATCGACTAAAGTATTAACGACCACGATATACGATGAACGATCAATTATTCCATATAATCAGTTCTTAACACGTGGCAAGAAGGAAATCCGAACATCATGGTAACTCCATTATTAATGGACGGTTATTACGCCTTAATTAGTGGCCATTATCTCTTAATGTGAAATTCTTATTTCTTAATGGGCGGTTATGGTTTAAGACCTATAAATACCCCATATACATGTTACAAACTCTCTCTCTCTCTCTCTCTCTCTCTCTCTCTCTCTCTCTCTCTCTCTCTCTCTATATATATATATATATATATATATATATATATATATGAATATATCTTTTAAGAATATTTATATGGAGATATCTTCCTCCCTGTACTGATTCTCACACCGGAGGTAAAACGGGGAGAATTCCCGCCTCCTTTTGCAGGCATCAAAGGTTCAAGGTCATCAATGGGGAGGGGGGGCTGTCTGATTGAAGAAGCAGTGGACGAAATCAATCCGCATCATTTGACGCCGTCTGTGGGAAATCGATAGAAAAAATCATGTTATTCAAAGATCAATTTCTAAATAAATAAAAAATTCAGAAAATTGAAGATTTTGGAAAAAGTGATCTTCCAACTACTGATATGCAAAAGTCCTTCGAAGGGAGCCGGCCTAGGAATTGGAAAAAGGGACTTTTTGGGATTCTTTTTCAACAGCCCTTAATTGGTTTCTTCTTGAGTGATAACCACCGAAAAGTATTGGTTTTTTATACAGTTTCTTCTACCTAGAATATTGAAGAAATTAGCCAATAGAATGCAACATGATTTGCTCAACCAAAAATTGTAAACCAAAAGAACTCAGAATTGATGGAGATTGGGTCGGTGGCCTTTTCTACGCACCAGACCTTTAGACGATCAGGCAAAAGAAAATGGAAATTCTACCTCTCAAGATTTCGATCCGTTCCGATGGCCATAGGTGTCTTCTGCAACACCACACAACCCACCAGAGGCTTTTCAGTAAATCTATTGTTGGTCGAAATCCATGGCTCCAACGAATTGCAATTCGATCAACCACTTAACGATGGAAAAGTTAGGAGAAATCAGCAATGATTTGGTTTCGAACTCGATGTTTGGTTTGGAATTTTCACGACCTCAACAACTGCACCGAAGGGGAAAATACCATTTGGGATCGGCCCCGAACGCTCGAAATTGGATTAACCTTGTGACTATTTGGAATTCATCACTGAATTTCAATTCGTTATTCTTTGATGAATATTTGGCAGGCAACATGCTTGATTGAATACCCCAACCCAGAGTGGGGGAATTGATTGACCATGTTCTTTGCGGAAGCCACGACCAGGCTGTCAGTTATAAATCTTTACGCTTGAAAGGCCAAAATTCCTGGGTTTATTGCTACGTTAGTGCTCTTCGGTTGTTGTTATCTACTAGTTACTCAGATGATATGGGCTTTAAGGATTGATCAGATTTTAAATCTTTGGTCACAAAACTGGTTGGGTAAATCTGCATAATCTAGAATGTAAATCACTCTTCTTAGTTCGATAAAATGCACAAGCTGAAGTGATCATTACAACTCCACAGAGAAGGGAGTTGAAGTTGAGAAATTATCTATGACTTTCACTCACTACACCGGGTTTTTGGGAAAAATTTAAGTTTCTGGCCATTGAATTGCCCCGTTTCTCATTTTTGGCAAGCGATCATGCACCTGATTAAAGCTGGCTCCAATGGGCTACTGCTTTTGGATGATCTCGATATCCTCCTCTAGATCAAGACTCTTTGCTGGTGAAAGGAATTCTTTAAATATATGGTTATTTCTCATTTGCCTCTCAGAAGCTACAAAAACCAGGTGTATTATAACCCGACTTATTGATCCTTGCATAAGTTGATAGGAATCTTATGTGAGACTAAAAACTTGAAATTTATGCAATCTCATATGATCTGTGATTACTGCTGACTTAAGATCTAATCAACTCTAAATATGATTACTTGCCTTTGTCATGTCTGATAATCTATGTGATAAATGGAGGGTATCGATTAAATTAAATCTGCAAAAAACTAGTGAATAGAACAATATGGATTTGACAAGGTGGTCATAATTTCGTCGCTGGCTCCGTTACTTCCTGGAACAAGATGTAATATTAGACTTGAAATGGAAATTTCTTGGTGTATTTTTGGTAAAACTATTATAACCTCAAATTACCTGAAAATTGCTTGCTATTAATTGTTGATCTTCACAAAAATCTTGAGAAGCATGCTAATCTTACAAAGATGCTGATTATTGATCTTAGTTTGCAATCTATTTGATAATACAACCTCAACTATGATCTGATCAATAATTGTATAAGTTGAATTCAATATGAATTGCATGCTGAATCTGAAACTATATGACATGTTCCCATAGTGATTCATCCTATTTTTGGTTATCTAAAATTTGCAGACTTGGGAATTATTTCTAAATTCTACTCCGTACTTCATTTATGAATTCACATCCTATGGGGGATTATAATTATGCATAGCATATACTCGATGAAATTCCACAAGTGACTGGGATGGATCGGTGAATGAGTTTAAATAAATAAAAGAAAAAATATGGTAGCAATATTCTAATGCTTTTCTTGAAATTCCATGTTGCCTTGATGCACTTATGTGTTGAGAACACTTCTTTTTTCCTTCTCTGTTGCTGAAAAAACTAAACCTACTTAGTACAAGATACTAACGCTTATGCCCATATGAATATTCTATGAAAACTATTTCCTTGGGTGCTTTTTACTTGAGTGACATACATATTTCATCGTGTCCACTTTTATCAAATATGACTTGTAGGCCTTGAATCAATTATCTATTGGGCATGAACATGAATTTCGTGGAAATATAGTGTTCGATCCAAAGCAAAAGAAAAAGAGGCAGAATGAATCGCTGTCACGTAAATGGATTGCCAACAAGAATTTGGGATTTCATTATCATGAAACCATGTTAGTAATATTCATCATTGACTGAGAATATAGCATGCAAATCGTTATTGATGACGAACGTGATGAAAAAGCATATGAGGGAAATTGAGACCGAATTGACATTATGTGGGCCATATGTGTTCTTCGCATCAGTTTTCAAACTCAAAAGCAAAGAATGATCATAAAAGACTTTGTTACTAGCAAAGCATAAAGACTTCGTCACGCGTGAAGCATTGATCGCCAAAAAACGATCATAAAAGACTTTGTCACGATCAAAGCATTAAGACTTCGTCACGAGCGAAGCAAAGAATGATCATAAAAGACTTCGTAATGAGCAAAGCAAAGAACGATCATAAAAGACTTTGTTACGAGCAAAGCATAAAGACTTCTTCATGCGCGAAGCATTGATCGCCAAAAAACGATCATAAAAGACTTCGTCACGCGCGAAGCATTGATCGCTAAAAAACGATCATAAAAGACTTTGTCACGATCAAAGTATTAAGACTTCATCACGAGCGAAGCAAAGAACGATTTCAAAGACTTTGTTACAAGCATTGAAACATACGAAACGATCAACAAAGATAAACGATTAATTTCAAAACCATCACAATGACAGGTTCGATCAATAAGAAACAATCAGCGGAAACTTTGTCATGAACGAAGAGGAAAAAGACTTTGACTAATGAAGGTTGCATTCACATAGAAATACTCAAAAAAGTTTGATCAAAGAGTAAAGCAGATAGAAGGAAAATAACGATTATTCATTTCAGTCAAGAATACATAGGCAAAAGTTTTGGAAACAGAAAGTTAACGAAATGTTTTGAAATGCAAGTTAATGATCTTCATTATGCTTGAGGAGATTTATTCAAGGCCTCACTATTTTGCTCGTCTTCGTCTTCCAATGCTTCAGCATGAGCAATGCACTCGAACTTCTCAAGAACAACTTCAAGGTGGTCATTTTCGAGCAACTCTTCAAGCACCACTGACAACTGACATTTCTGAAAAGTTTGGGGCGTTCACGAGTGAAAAATAATCAAAAGATCATAATTCTCTGATGCGATAATAATGATCCTTCGAGGGGGCTATTGATACATATGAAAACTACACATGCTATACGACCTACAGACATTCAATTACGACCTTGGGTTATTCGATTCGATCACTCCCTAACAGTGTGGTAATGATCAAGTTATGTCATGATCGACTAAAGTATTAACGACCACGATATACGATGAACGATCAATTATTCCATATAATCAGTTCTTAGACACGTGGCAAGAAGGAAATCCGAACATCATGGTAACTCCATTATTAATGGGCGGTTATTACGCCTTAATTAGTGGTCATTATCTCTTAATGAGAGATTCTTATTCCTTAATAGGCGGTTATGGTTTAAGACCTATAAATACCCCATATACAGGTTACAAACTCTCTCTCTCTCTCTCTCTCTCTCTCTCTCTCTCTCTCTCTCTCTCTGAATATATCTTTTAAGAATATTTATATGGAGATATCTTCCTCCCTGTACTGATTCTCACACCGGAGGTAAAACGGGGAGAATTCCTGCCTCCTTTTGCAGGCATCAAAGGTTCAAGGTCATCAAATGGGGAGGGGGGGCTGTTTGATCGAAGAAGCAGTGGACGAAATCAATCCGCATCAGTGACTAAACCTAAATAGTGCCAATGACCACGATGAGTGATGGAGACTGATTGCAATTTTCTTTTGTCATTTTCATTTTCATTTTTTTTTTTCTATCTGAAATCATTTTCATTTTGTTTTATTTTTATCAAAGTCATTTTCATTTAATAATTGGTGCAAAAGATGTTAATGCTTCTCCACCTACTATTGGTTTATTTCATCACTTTTTGTTTTTGATCGTCATCGTCACTTTAATTATGTTTGACTTTGTCTGTTCATTCATCTCGACCTATAATAGTCATAGGTTGATCGAATTGAGGGCGCCTCTTTATTACAAATTGATGTAATTACGATACTTTTTTGTGCCATCCGAATGAACTCTTTTCTCTTCTTGTTATACCCTCTACTAAAATAAACGTTTTCTTCAAAAAAAATTTGAAAAGAAGATCAGATATTCACGTGCTTTAAATGCCTCTCATCTGTTGAGCATCTGCCTAAGTTGATATGACTCTTTACTAGGGCGGAACTAGTCTTGGACTATGCTCCGCCAAAGCCCACCAAGGTTTTTTTTAAAAAATCAGAAGCAATTTTTTTTAAGTGGAAATTACACCTACACCTACTTTAAAAATTCATAATTCAAAAATCAGGTTTAAAAGTTTTTTATACAATAATCAGGTCTTAATTCTTTTTAATTATTAATTAATAAAATTATTATACCTATTACTTGGCTGCCTTTCATTCACGGTTCAAAAAGCAATAAAGTAAAGAGGGCAACTAGTCACAGAGAAGAAGAAGATGACTGGCACCACGTGTTGCAGCGTCACTGGCACCTGCCGCGACGATGGACACCGCTGCTACGAGCACTGCAACAGCCTTGTAGGTGTAGTTGCGCTACTGCAACTGAGGAAGACGTCCACATCGTCGGATCTACGCCATTACTTCCCCTCTGCCGGACCTCCGAACAGTGTTGCGCCTTCTCCACTGCTTCGATTTAGCAACAGCGAAGGAGCTACTTCGATCTAGCAGCGGTTGCTACTGCTCCCATCTCCTTCCTTCTATTTTTTTTCTATGGTTGAGTGGTGCTGATGGTGGTGTGCGGTGGGGCGAGGCGGTGTGTGGTCGTAGCACAGTGGTTAAGTGATATGTTTTGGCGGTGGTGTGGTGCTCAGTGATGGTGAGGTGTGGCGTGGCGCGGCAGTGTTGCAACTGTTGAGGTGTGGCGGTGGTACTATTGGTGGTGGTTCTTGTAATGGTGGTGGGAAATTTGGAGGTGGTGTGGTGGCTGTAGTGGTGGTGGAAGCCATTGAAGATGACGGTGGTGGTTGGCTTTGGTGGTGAGGTATGGTGGTTCATGTATTTGTGGTGGCTGGTGTGTCTTGAAAGTGGTGGCGGTGGTGTTGGTTGGTGGTGAGGTTACTGTGGTTAGTAATGGCGGTGGCGGTGGCGACAACGATGGTAGCGACCGGTGGCGGCGGAGGTCAATGGTGGCGTGTTGGCGGTCGGTGGTGGTGCTAATGATGTGTGACCAATAATTTGATAATTGTGACCCAAAAATAAGTTGTCCCCAATGAATTACTGTGACCATAATTTGTGTCCTATAAGATTTGTAGTTTGTAATCGAGCAACACATTGTGACCAATTAAATCGATAATTTGTGACAAAAAAATGAGTCGTGACCAAATAAATTTTATAAAATAAATTGTGACCTATAATTTTTTTTAATGTGACCAATAAAATTTATGATTTGTGGAAATTGTGACCTAAAAATTCGTGATTTGTGATTGAGAAAAAAATTGTGACCTATGAAATTTGTGATATATGATCAATGAAAAATTGTGACTTATAATTTGTTAAGTTGTGACCAATTGACCAATAAAATTTGTGGTTTGTGATCGAGAAAATAGATTGTAACCAACTAAATCGATAATTTGTGACCAAAAAACGAGTCAACCAAATAATTTTATAAATTGTGGCATAAAATTTATGATCTGTGATCAAGAAAATTATTGATTTGTGAAAATTGTGACCTAAAAAATTCTTGATTTGTATCCGAGAAAAAATTGTGACTAATAAAAGTTGTAATTTGTGACAAATAAAGAAATTGTGACTCATAATTTGTTAAGTTGTGATCAATTGATTTCTAGATTTGCGACCGAAAAAAATCGTGACCTATAAAATTTGAAATTTGTGACCGAAAAATAAATTGTGATCGTGACCATAAACTTGTGACCTGATTTATGACTTGTAACCTAAGAAATTGTGACTTGTGACCATAATAAGCTGTGACCTAAAAAATTGTGACTTGTGACCATAAATAATAAAATATATAATTAATTATGACCTGATTTTTGAAATAAAATTTTAAGTTTCTTAATTTTGAAAATGTGTACTTTAAAAATCTTAGTTATGTATTCTTCACTTTTTTAAGCCCTGTTGCCCAAAAATAATTCTTCTTTGGGATAATTGCACTATATACTACTTTTTTAAGGTTAATTGCACAAATAACTGTCTTAAGAATTTTTTTGAAAAATAGTGTCTATCTCCACCTCACCATTGCTCGTGTCTTCTTCCCCGATTGCCTACTACTGCACAACCACCAACCCACCATCAGTATCAACCACCACCATCACCACCACCACCCGCATCAACCACCACCGAATCAACGCTGATATATAAGCACTAAATAATTCAACTAGAGCAACTAAGTATCATAGGGATGGAAGTATTGGTGCTAGTTTATTACCTTTGAGTTGCAAAGGGAACGTAAAGTTGGAAAAACAACCATCACTTACAATTGTTAGAGATGCATGAACTTTTAGGTCTAATAATATTTGTAATGATTTTATGCTTGTGATGCTTGTGTTTGGCAATGGTGATGGTGGTTGTCAACTATACCTGAAAATATAGGGGTGTGTTCGACTGCCATATTAACATGGTAATGATTGCCCAAATTAATTTACACAATTTTTCAAATCATTTTTTAACCACACACACTTTCAATCTTCAATTTTTAACCACACATCTTACCTAGAAAACCCAAAATAAATCAATATTATAATTCAAATTCCCTTTTCGTAGCAGCCGAACAGAGCTATAGAGAATAGTGCATGAAAAATGTTTGATACTAAATGTTAAGTATTTGTACAAACTATCCTTCTTCTTTAATTACCCTCAGGCCCACTAGATTTTAGATTGAGCCAGGTATAATTCCAATTTCAAATGCAATTTTTCCTGGATATTTGTATGTTTACACATGTATGCTTGTTTAGAAAAGTCTAATTACAAGATTTAGTTTATCTCCTGTGACGACCCGAATTCTCGACCATTCGAGTGCCACTAAAAGTGACTCATATCATATTATCGAGACTTAAATAGTAATGTAAAATTATTCAAAAGAATAAATTAGAATCCCATAATTTTATTTGTGAATAAAAATAGAACATAATCTTCTTACATAAAGTTCAACATAATTATCTCATCAATCTTAACCACTTTTGCCACTTCCATGTTGACCGCCTCGAACCTTCAATTATCTGAAAATGGTAAATATCGTGGAGTGAGATTTATAAAATCCCAGTAAGTATACCAAGCATAAATTTTCTTTTGAAAGCATATGGATCATTTTCATCATAACATAGGATAGGATCGAAATACTCATAAACATAGGGAGATACAAGAATTTTACCGAACTTAAATGGCAAGAATTCTTATGTGTAGCGCTACTAAACTCCGGTCCCCTTAGCATAATCATAAACATATCATATGGAACCCATAACAATCTTGTGAGATTGATTTCATAGCAATGATCCAAACATTTTCATAAAAACATAAGATATACTTACTTGTCATAAAAACATACTTACTTTTCATAAAAACATAAGATATACTTACTTGTCATAAAAACATACTTACTTTTCATAAAAACATAAGGTGTATTTACCTTTCATAAAAACATACTTACTTTTCATAAAAACATAAGGTGTATTTACCTTTCATAAAAACATACTTACTTTTCATAAAAACATAAGATATACTTACTTATCATAAAAACATACTTACTTTTCATAAAAATATAAGATATACTTACTTATCATAAAAACATACTTACTTTTCATAAAAACTTAAAATATATTTACATTTCATAACAACATACTTAATTTTCATAAAAACATAAGATATACTTACTTGTCATAAAAACATACTTACTTTTCATAAAAACATAAGGTGTATTTACCTTTCATAAAAACATACTTACTTTTCATAAAAACATAAGATATACTTACTTGTCATAAAAACATACTTACTTTTCATAAAAACATAAGGTGTATTTACCTTTCATAAAAACATACTTACTTTTCATAAAAACATAAGACATACTTACTTGTCATAAAAACATACTTACTTTTCATAAAAACATAAGACATACTTACTTGTCATAAAAACATACTTACTTTTCATAAGAACATAAGATATACTTACTTGTCATAAAAACATACTTACTTTTCATAAAAACTTAAAATATATTTACATTTCATAACAACATACTTAATTTTCATAAAAACATAAGATATACTTACCTTTTAAAAGAATAAAATGAAGTGTAGTAGTAAATGGACCAAAACTTTCTTGACCACCTTGAATTTCTCTTACTTGTGGATTTTGTCAAGAGATTGGAAATAAGTGTATATGTGTAGAGTTGTGTGTAAAAGAGATGGGTTTAAATAGATGTATAAAGTTGGCATATTGTAAACATAATCATTCAATTCTATTAATTTTAACACATCCTTTTCTTAAAGTAAAGCACCATTCATATACTTTTCCATATTTATACAAATAATATGCTCTTCATGATTATATATAATGGAGTATATAAATCATTCATATACTTTTCCATATTTATACAAATATTATGCTCTTCATGATTACATATAATGGAGTCTTATCAATCATTCATATACTTTTCCATATTTATACAAATATTATGCTCTTCATGATTATATATAATGGAGTATATAATTCATTCATATACTTTTCCATATTTATACAAATTTTATGCTCTTCATGATTACATATAATGGAATCTATCAACCATTTATATACTTTTCCATATTTATTAAATTAAGATTCTCATAATTATTATATATAATGGAACCTCTCATGCTTGCATATATTTTCTTAATTTAAATAATAAAAGTAATTTTTGTACAAATAAATATTGGGATAACATTGAATTAAGTACTTAGACTTAATATACTTTAAGTCAAGAGAATGGAGATATTTTTAGAAATTCGGAATTTAATTTAAAATCGAACGATCTCGATTATTTCTTGACTTGGCTATACGAATACGTCGTGGCGTTAACTTAATAAAAATGGGTGAAATAGTAGCGACATGATTTTCTATTAAAATAATTATTAATCGCGTAAAAATTCTTGGTCGCTACAAACTTACCCCCTTAAAATAATTTCGTCCTCGAAATTAATCTTACTTGATCTTATGATTTCTGAACACTTAATCAGAATCTCTTCTTCTTCTTCTTATGTAGCATCATCGCTACCATATTTAACCCACTGGACTTTGACTAAATGCATCAATTTGTTTTCTTAAGACATGGACTTTTCTATCAATAATAGACATATGTCTACTCATAAATTCTTCTGAATCAAAATGAAAATTCCCAATCGTATGTGATATTTCATCATATCTTGTAGTATTCATGTAACTTGTCATTTATCATCGTATCATGTGACCTCAGATATTAGTATATATCTCTAAAATTTCAACAAATCTTTACTGATATATCATATCATAATAATTTTTCCTTTCTTCTTATCATCGAATATTCTCAAAATAATCAAAACAATTCCCTGAATAATCTCTCTATGTAATATACCCAATAACATATCAACATAATATCATCAACTTATCTTTCCAATATTTGTAACCCAAAATTCAGTAAACAAATATCTCCCAAACTAAGATTCTTTACTTAAATATCACCACATTTCCTGCAAAGTATTTCTTTCACTTGTATATACGTATGAATTCTGATTCAATACGGTCCTTATTTCTCTTTCACGTATTCCCGTATTATTTCTATACCTTGATTATTATATCAGAATATCAGTACCCAAAATCCAAGAAAAATATTTCATATCTCAAATCTTATCATCCATGAACGCATAACTTGTATGCTATATGGTTCTGATGCCTTTATAGCCCTGCCCGGAGGTTTTGGTACCTTAGAAGAAATCTTTAACATTACCTCGTGGGCTCAACTAGATCTCCATACTAAGCCTATTGGGCTTCTGAATGTTAACATTTTCTTTGATGGTTTGTTAACCTTTCTTGATTATGCTGTGGAACAGGGATTCATCTCTCCATTTTCCAGAAGGCTCCTTATTTCTGTTCCTACTATTGATGAACTACTGGATAAGCTGCAGTCATATATCTCAATACAAGATCCAGCAGGGGTTAAGATAGATTGGTCGCAAGGAAGGGGAATCAAGCGAAAATGGAGTCCGGTTAATGTAAACTTAACTTTATGAATCTTAGAATAGGTGGGGGTAGAGTACGGAGTATTCTTACTCTCGAGACACCCCTCTAATTTCCTAGGATTTCCTTAATGTTTAAATCTTGTGTGTACCTCAAAGGTTCCAGGTGGTAGATTACGGAGTATTCTTACTCTCGAAACACACCTCTTTGAAGGTTTCTATATTTCCTCAAAAGGTCAGAGGTGGTAGGATACAGCTACTCTGGAAACACATCTCTCAATTTGAGGAATTTCCCATGTTGCTTTCTTTTGCTTTTGCGTGTTTCATGTATTTCTTTTCCAGTGTGACTCTTTGTGTGTTCTCCTTATGAGAAAATAATAAAATCTCTGCTATCATCTACTAAATCTCGTTTGTGATGTAAATGAACTTGCATGTCTAACCTTAATTCCTTTAGTGGATGCTTATCATATCATGCTCTTAATTCCAAATGATAAAATTCTGGACAGAGTCTCCCTTGTAATTTGGACTTATCCCAAACCATAAGCATACTTCATAACTCACAATAATAAATAACTCCACATTTGATCACAACGATCTAAAAATATTGAAAACGATTCCAACACTTCAATATCATCAAAAAAATATCCCATAATTCAATTCATAATTCCTCAACATAACAATTTCAAATCATATTTTTCAATATCACAATATCACTTCCTTCCATACCTTAATTGGCTCAAAAGATTACTCATACTTATATTTATAAGTTATAAATCATATTCCCAAAATTTAATCACAAGGCCAAAGTTCATAATAAATTTCTCTTCAATATAGAGGCATAATTCACTTACTCAACATAATATCCATTACTTAATTCCCAATAACCAAATCTTTAAATCTCTAACTTCATAATGCTTCTCATAAAAGTCTCATTAAAATCATATCACTTATAATCTTAACATCTCATAAAACTTCATAAAATTGGCTCGCTATTTCTCATTAAATCTAAATGATAGATAATCTGAACATATTTCTAATCATTTCTGTTGACTTCTCATACTTAGTGCCATGTCTAAAATCAATTATGCAAAGTCCATTTAAGGTTCATCATTTCTAAACTCGAGGAAAACAATTATTTTGAAAATCATTCTTAAGTCATATTATTCCCATTATGCTCAACACCCGTTCTCTTTCTTTCTTTTCTTTCCGAATTTTTTTTTTTTCAGAATTGAAACTTGAAGAGTGGTACCAATAATCATCCACAGTTTTTCCTTGCTTTTAAGCAAAGGTAGTGATAAAGGGATAAATTATTGAACCGAAAATTGAAACTTGAAGAGGAAGTACTAATAACCATCCACAGTTTTTCCCTTGTTTTTACACAAAGGTAGTGATAAAGGGATAAATTATTGTACAATTCATTATCAATTTTGTTTGTTTAATATATTATTCCATATATTTTGGGCCAAAGTTACAACCCAACTTAATTTCTAATTGAGTCAATCTTACTAAGCTTAATATGAACCAAAATTCATATCAATATCCTCTATGTCTCATGATTCTACATTAAAATGAATAAATTAAAATTTAGGCTTCTATCAATTCATATCATACTCAACATGTATATTTCACTTAAAGATTCATAACATATGAATATTTCATACTTAACATGTCTTAATAAAATCGTAAATGACTTGCAAAGCATATAACATACCTGGTTCGAGGAGTCAATACGTGGAGAGTGACATAGTAGAGTGATGAGTTAAAATATTTAAAAAAATATATATTATTAATCATTTCGCATCTTTACATAAGATTGGGCCTAATTAACCCAAATAAAATTTTATCGTCAAATCTTATTTTCCTTTAGTCCCCGAATTTCTAGAAATTTATCAAAGACATCAATATAAACATCATATCACTAACTAATTATATTTCATAAAATTTTCAGGACATTACAAACTCCCTTGCTTAAAATGAATTTTGTCCTTGAAATTCGCACATCAAATTTCATCATACTTTTCAAAATCATAACCATACTTGACATGTGAAAATTCAAATTTTTTTTTTTAATTGAATAGTGATTTCGTTCACTGTTCATTATGAATAGCACGTCGTTTTACTGTTCACGTGAATAGTGTTTTTTTTTTTTTTTTTTTTTTTTAAGAAATAAAATTTCAAAAATCTACAGAATCGTTTTTAAAACTCTTGGCTCTGATACCAACTGCGACGACCCGAATTCTCGACCATTCGAGTGCCACTAAAAGTGACTCATATCATATTATCGAGACTTAAATAGTAATGTAAAATTATTCAAAAGAATAAATTAGAATCCCATAATTTTATTTGTGAATAAAAATAGAACATAATCTTCTTACATAAAGTTCAACATAATTATCTCATCAATCTTAACCACTTTTGCCACTTCCATGTTGACCGCCTCGAACCTTCAATTATCTGAAAATGGTAAATATCGTGGAGTGAGATTTATAAAATCCCAGTAAGTATACCAAGCATAAATTTTCTTTTGAAAGCATATGGATCATTTTCATCATAACATAGGATAGGATCGAAATACTCATAAACATAGGGAGATACAAGAATTTTACCGAACTTAAATGGCAAGAATTCTTATGTGTAGCGCTACTAAACTCCGGTCCCCTTAGCATAATCATAAACATATCATATGGAACCCATAACAATCTTGTGAGATTGATTTCATAGCAATGATCCAAACATTTTCATAAAAACATAAGATATACTTACTTGTCATAAAAACATACTTACTTTTCATAAAAACATAAGATATACTTACTTGTCATAAAAACATACTTACTTTTCATAAAAACATAAGGTGTATTTACCTTTCATAAAAACATACTTACTTTTCATAAAAACATAAGGTGTATTTACCTTTCATAAAAACATACTTACTTTTCATAAAAACATAAGATATACTTACTTATCATAAAAACATACTTACTTTTCATAAAAATATAAGATATACTTACTTATCATAAAAACATACTTACTTTTCATAAAAACTTAAAATATATTTACATTTCATAACAACATACTTAATTTTCATAAAAACATAAGATATACTTACTTGTCATAAAAACATACTTACTTTTCATAAAAACATAAGGTGTATTTACCTTTCATAAAAACATACTTACTTTTCATAAAAACATAAGATATACTTACTTGTCATAAAAACATACTTACTTTTCATAAAAACATAAGGTGTATTTACCTTTCATAAAAACATACTTACTTTTCATAAAAACATAAGACATACTTACTTGTCATAAAAACATACTTACTTTTCATAAAAACATAAGACATACTTACTTGTCATAAAAACATACTTACTTTTCATAAGAACATAAGATATACTTACTTGTCATAAAAACATACTTACTTTTCATAAAAACTTAAAATATATTTACATTTCATAACAACATACTTAATTTTCATAAAAACATAAGATATACTTACCTTTTAAAAGAATAAAATGAAGTGTAGTAGTAAATGGACCAAAACTTTCTTGACCACCTTGAATTTCTCTTACTTGTGGATTTTGTCAAGAGATTGGAAATAAGTGTATATGTGTAGAGTTGTGTGTAAAAGAGATGGGTTTAAATAGATGTATAAAGTTGGCATATTGTAAACATAATCATTCAATTCTATTAATTTTAACACATCCTTTTCTTAAAGTAAAGCACCATTCATATACTTTTCCATATTTATACAAATAATATGCTCTTCATGATTATATATAATGGAGTATATAAATCATTCATATACTTTTCCATATTTATACAAATATTATGCTCTTCATGATTACATATAATGGAGTCTTATCAATCATTCATATACTTTTCCATATTTATACAAATATTATGCTCTTCATGATTATATATAATGGAGTATATAATTCATTCATATACTTTTCCATATTTATACAAATTTTATGCTCTTCATGATTACATATAATGGAATCTATCAACCATTTATATACTTTTCCATATTTATTAAATTAAGATTCTCATAATTATTATATATAATGGAACCTCTCATGCTTGCATATATTTTCTTAATTTAAATAATAAAAGTAATTTTTGTACAAATAAATATTGGGATAACATTGAATTAAGTACTTAGACTTAATATACTTTAAATCAAGAGAATGGAGATATTTTTAGAAATTCGGAATTTAATTTAAAATCGAACGATCTCGATTATTTCTTGACTTGGCTATACGAATACGTCGTGGCGTTAACTTAATAAAAATGGGTGAAATAGTAGCGACATGATTTTCTATTAAAATAATTATTAATCGCGTAAAAATTCTTGGTCGCTACATCTCCACTTTGTATTCCTTTGCAGTACTTGGGATTATTTTGAAGTATTAAGTTACTTTTGAATGTTGATTATTGATTTTTTTAAGTTTAAATACAAGCTTTGATTTATCACTACTTCTGGTTCTTTGGACTTTATACACTTCAGATAATTCTTGTTTGTTAATTGATTTGAATGTTGTTTAATTTATATTACAAAAACATTGTTTACAACAGTAAACTGAAGCCTCATTATCTACAAAAATATACACATAAAACCCACTAAGAAATTCCGAAGATAAGAATGAAGATGAAAGACCACACAAAGAGAGAAACGCCAAGAGCTGTGAACGTAGTGTGTGCGCAAGAATGAGTGTTAAACGCAGTTCTAATGTGAACAATTAAATGGGAACAATTACTCATTAGTAACATCTAAGATAGTAAACAATTAATTTAAGTGAAGAACTTTAGTACCAAGATGAGATAGAATATATTGTGTTGAGATTTTTTCCAAACCTTTCTCAACATCTATAAAAAAAAAAAAATGAAATTCAATAGGGCATTGGGGCATTAGAAATTGGGCTAGAACTCTTCTAAAAACCTCTAAATAATCTATGCGCGACAGATATATATATAAACAGAAAAAAGACCCCCATAACAAAAAAGGAAAAATTACGAAACTACAAATCGAAAACTATCATTTTTTAAATTTAACGAACTTGAGATTTCTTTTTAAAAATCAAGTGTTAATAATAATAAATAAATATAACATTATATAAAAATAATTATCTATTATATTCTAAGTTAAAGGTAATATAATTTTATCCAAACGACATTTAATATTTCCATCCCCGCCCTTGCACCCCTCCCCATCCACCCCGACTGCACCCACAAAGTCACAATTCGGCCACATGTACAAATTTAATTACAAATTTAACCTTCCACCCCACCACGCAAAGTCACAGTTAGTCACATAAAGTCATAGTTCGGTCACAGTTACAAATTTAGTATGAATTCCATCCCGCTCCTACCCGCAAAATTACAATTGATCACACAAAATCACATTTCAGTAATAATTACAAAGTTAATCTCAAATTGCACCCCAACCCACCCCAGCCTCACACCCAGTCATCCCACCCCCAGTCACAAAGTCACATTTTCTCACACGAGTCACAATTATTAATTTAGTCGCAAATTTCACCGCCACCTCACCTCACCTCACCTCACCTCGATCCCCTCCTTCCCTAGATATTAGGTTAACTCCTTAAAACTAACAACTTTTTTTTCTTTTTATATATTCAAGTGTTAAATAGTATTTAATAAATGTAGTATTTATAATATAAAAATAGTTATATTTATATATGAAATCAAAACTAATATAATATTAAATAAAAAGCCTCAAATAACACACAATCACAACTTCTCCATCCCACCACCGCCCTCACCCTCCACTAACCCGACCCACGCCACGCCACCCCCACCAAGTCACAGTTGGTCATACAAAGTCACAGTTTGGTCACAATTACAAATTTAATCGCAAATTTCACGTCACCCCATCCTACTCGCAAAGTCACAGTCGATCACACAAAGTCACATTTCAATCACAATTACAGATTTAATAGCAAATTTCACCGTCACCCCACCCCTATCCCTTCAACAAAGTCATGGGCTACTCACACAAAGTTACAATTAAAAAATTAGTTGCAAAATTTACCCCACCCCACCCCACCTCAGCCGTAAAGTCACTGTTAATCACACAAGGTCGGAGTTTGATCACATAAGGTCATAGTTTGGTCACAAAAAGCCGCATTTCGATCACACAAAATCCTAATTTGATCACACGAGGTCAGAGTTTCGTCACACGAGGTCACAGTTCAGTTACTTAAAATCACAGTTCGATCACACAAGATCACAATTACCTAATAATTGATTACATTATTACTCATCCAAGTCACACAAAGTCACATTTAATAAACATTTTGGTCACAATTATGAATTATCTATAATTGGTCACATTACTATTCAAGTCACACATACTTCCAACCCGCCCCATTCCCAACTTAAATCATTTCCACCACCATCACCACCACCACCACCACCACCTCGCCACTGCCTACACCACCAATCCAAAATCGCCACTGGTTTCTAAGTTCCCTTATCTCCTCCACCGTCCAGCACCACCAAGAACAACTTAGTCGTCGCCATCTCAAATATACAACCCGTCATCACCACCGCCACACCAACCACTGTCGTGCAATCAAAGTGTAGCGTCACTGCCACAGCACCGCGCTACAACCTGCACCAACCTATTCACAAGAATTCCCAAATCGCACCAACAGATTCGTAGATGCAGATGAGATGCAACATCGAAACCGTTGGTGAAGCCGTGTGACGTCGCTGCACGGCCACGCTATCATCCATTACACCACTTACGAAACTAAAAAATCCAACGTCACACCCACTGATACTGTTAGAAAATTTTATTACACAGATAAATTATTTATCCAGGATCCAAAATCATCATGCTGAATTATCAAGAATTAAATAACTGAAGCGGAAGCGTACCTTAATCAAACGTGATTCATGATGAACGATTACGGTGTTTGGATCTTCTAAATCAATATGTAGTCCTTATTTTCTCTCTGATGATGGGATGTCAGACAAGATGAACAGTACGTATGATTCAGAGACCATAATCGACTTTATATACTATATTGCCAGTTAACCTAATCCGGCCCATCATGAATTAGGTAATAGCCTGGTATCTACACATAAAAGCCCATACATTAATTAGATGCGTTAAAGCCCGATATATATAAAATCCTTATTAGATCACTTTAAATGGGCTTAACCAAATTTGATAGTTTTTTATTCAATACACAATAATTCACATATAAGCCCACACGATTGATTAAAATCCTTACAATCTCCCACTTGGGCTATATGTGTAACCTTACAATTGTGCATCAATCATAACCTTATGAGTACTCAGAATTTTGCTATCATTACTGAATGCATCCCCAAACAATCCGATCCATCAATTATATCAACATAGGATCAAAGCGGCTTTCGCTACATTAATCGTAACTAAACCTTCAATGGTCACGTATATCGACATAACTGAATGACATGGATCAAGTATGGATGTGTAGCATGGAAATTACATGTAATGTGATCTTCAACATGCCTATTTCCAACTGGTCCAATTTTAGTGAGATCATCCTCAAACGAGTTCAGAGATAATAAACCCGAAACCTTACATCTGTAAATAACTTTAACTTCAAACTGTATCCAAAAGGGCAGTAAATGTGTCTAATGCACCCAAAATACAAACTCCCACTGAAACCGAATATCCTTAAGAAATACAACACCCATATGAGCAATGTGCTCATGAAAGACCTTGGGTTGTAATACCTTAGTAAGCGGATCCGCAATTATGGAGTTTGTCCCAATGTGCTCTTATTGACACATGTCCACTCTGAACTGTATCCTTCACAACCAGGAACTTATGTGAATGTATTTTGACTTAGTTGAGCTCCTGTTGTTACTGGAATATAAATCTACTGAGTTATTGTCACAATATAACTTTAGTGGTCTTTCTATACCATACAGAATACGCAGCTTTGTGACAAAATTTCGCAGCAGATAAATGTAGCCTTATGTGGATCTGTTACTTTCTTGGCATCTAGTAAAAATAGGAATCATAATACCATATGATCTCCAACTGATCCGATTTTCTGTATGTGAGCATGTAATCTTTTGTTCTTTTTAAATACCTTATAACACATGTTTGGCTACTTTCCAAATGATCCATCCCAGGGTTACTTAAATATCTCCTTAGTATCCCAATAACGTATGCAATATCCGAACGCATACAAATTTGAATATATATATCAGATTCCCTATAGCTTAACTATATGGGAGCCTCTGCATTTCTTTAACTTCAAGATAACTTTTCGGGCATTAGTTGAGACTAAATTTTCTCCCTTAGCGATAGGGCTGTCCCCTGATTTACTGTCTTGCATGCCAAACCTCTTAAGTACTTTATCGATATAGCCCTTTTGTGAAAATTCAAGAATACCTCGAGAACAATCTCGGTGTATCTGAATTCCTAATACAAAAGAGACGTCACCAAGATTTTTAATCTCAAAATCCCTTGACAAAAAATCTTATAATTTTATGTGACATACCTATATCATTAGTGGCAAGCAATAATCAACATATAAAATCAGGAAAATATACTTACTCCCACTAAATTTGTAATACAAACAACCATCAACAACATTAATCTCAAGACCAAATGAGATAATTACTTGATGAAATTTGTATTACCCTTAACGGGAAGCTGGCTTGAGTACATAAATGAATTTCTTTAATTTGCAAACCATATCGTCCCATCAATGTCACCATTGAGAAACTCCACCTTAGTATCCATTTGATGTAACTCGAGGTCAAAATGTGCAACAACCTAACTTTCCTGAAAGAGTCTTTCATTGAAACCGAAGACGAACCTTATATAATTAATGCCATCATTCTGTGTAAAGCCCTTAGATACAAGACGAACCTTATATCTTTCCACATTACCTTTCGAATCCCCTTTGGTTTAAAAATCCATTTAAGACCAATGGGCTTCGCACCTTCTGGTAATAGAACAAGATCCAAAACTTTATTGTCTTGCATATGCTTATACTCCTTATTTATGGCATCAATCCACTTTTGAGAGTTAGAACCCTGCATGGCCTGATGGAATTGATTGGACCATCTTCCACCATTCCATTATTTCCTTATATTCTTGAAAAAATACTATTTAAATTATCTGGAATATCATTTTTCCTTTCTCTCGTGGATCTCCTTAATGGCTTTAGTTATTGAGGTTGTTGAGTTTGTACTTCTGAAATTTACCTTATTTTGGATGGGAGGTTCTTCAACATTGTCTAGTTGAGGTTCCGAATATACTTCTTGATCAATGACATGCATAGAAACTTGCACATTGTCAAAAGCAATAGTAGGAATCAAAACCGATCCTTACTCAACTTCTTCCTTAAAGACAATATCTCTAACCTTATTTCTCCCCCCAAACTTAACATCCTCAAAAATGTTGCATTTCCCGTTTCAAAATTGACTTAAGTGTAGGATAATAAAATTTATTGCCTCTTAAACGACTTTATTTTCTTTATTTGTTTTCTTGCCCTTATCTTTAGAGGTGTTTGCCAAGTAAAAAAAAACTTTCAGTTCTGTCCTGCTTCAACTTTTCTTCCTCTTGCACACAAAATAGAATGAGCTCATTTAGAGTTCATTTCTCCCTTTGATAGTTACAACTGACCTTAAATTGACTGAATTGTGTAAGAAGCTTGCACACTATGAAATGAGCTCATTGAGAGTCTATTTCTACTTTGACAGTTATAACTAACCTTAAATTAACTATATTGCGCAGGAAGCGATATCAATACCAAATGCACGAGCCTGTCATTAGACAAGTCGAGTTTTAGTTCCTTAAGTTTTGAAGCAGTGTGAGACATCTACACGATGTACTCCCTTATTTTCCCATTGCCTTTATACTTTATTGAAATCAAGCTTTGCATAAGCGTGCTTGTTTCAGCCTAATCGTTTTTCACAAAATATTTCTTAATTTCGGCAAGGAATTCATTGGCATCATTTACCTCCTTAGATACTATGCCACTAAAGGCTTCCAGAATGCCGCACTTAATGATCGTGAGACTCACGTAATTTAAGCAATCCCACTTCTCAAAGTTCCTCATTTGATTAGATGAACTTTCATCCGTAAGAGGAGCAGGTTGCTCAATCCTTAGTACACGGTCTAGATCGATGCAGCCAACGAAAAGTTAATGTTCTTGTTTTGATCCTTGAAGTTTGTTCCATAAATACAGGGATTAGATTTGAGCTTGTAGATATACTACTAGCAGAATTTGAAACCGAATAGAGAACACTTAAACAAAATAGCTCACATAAGTACCTTATTATGCAAATCATACTTTCAAATAATGGTAGGGCCCATCACAAGATACCTAGTACAACATCAATATTTAGTCTTTGGACAGAAATATTGACTTGTAAGTGGTACTCTTGGTGTAGTGATCAAATACTGACAGTAAGACAAGTCAACCAACAAACCTTTCTTTGGACCGATTTATTGATCACACGTAAAACCAAATAACCGTCACGTATTTATCACCACAAGTTCATGTGAGATTCAGGCCAAATATTGACCTTCCTTTGGGCGGATCAATATCCGCATGAGATAACACACAAACACCTAATTCTCCCTTAGTGTAGTGATCAAACACTGACAATAAGACATGTTAACCAATAAACCTTTCTTTGGACCAATTTATTGGTCACACGTTAAACCAAATAATTGCCACGTGTTTATCCCCACAGGTGCATGTGACATTCGAGCCAAATATTGACCTTCCTTTGGGCCGATCAATATCCGCAATGAATAACACACACAAATACCTTCTAATATTCAAAGTTAATTAATATCCACAAGTGAGGTTGCTTTGGCAACATGTTGCTTCAACTAACTTACTTTCGAATATTATATTTCTCAAAAGAGTTCGATGTACCAAGATTTGAAACTGAAATCCATTGATTTGCATCTATATTTGACTTTAGGATTTGAATTATAGAATTCAAAACTTTAGAATAAAGCAATCCTTAAGTTGAGAGAGTCAATTGCAATATTCTTAAACATTATGTGGCCAATTATGTAAAATTTTAAGCTTGAAGGGCTTAAATTACAATTTTCTCAAAACTTTATTGGCCAATTTAGAGAAATTCTAAGCATTAGGTCCCAATTTGAAAGAAAATTAAACTTTAGAGGTCCAAAATAGGAAATTCTCAATCTTTAAAGGTTGATTTTGAAAATTTTCAAACTTTAGGAGCCAATTTAGTAAATTCCCAAACTTTAGGGACTTAATTTTAAAAAAAAATCAAACTTTAAGGACCAATTTTGAAAATTTCCAAACATTAGTGACTGAAAATGAAAATTCTCAAACTTTAGGGACTGAAAATGAAGATTTTCAAACTTTAAGGGACCAATTTAGAGAATTTTCAAGGTTTAGGGACCAAATTTTGAAAATTCTCAAACATTAGGGGCTGAAATTTAAAATCAGAAACTTGAGAGGTCCTGACTTAACTAAATTATAACTTTAGGGGCTCAATTTATAAATTCAGAACTTTAAAAGGCCCAACTTTAATAATTTTATAACTTTAGGGGCTGAAGTTATAAAATCAAGAACTTCAGGGTTTAAACAGTAATACAAAACAAACAGGGAGGACCTGATGTGCAAATAACCATAATTATCCAAATTTGCACAGCACACCCTGAAGAATTCAAATTTCCGGCACAGCCCCCTCCCCTAAAATCTGAATCGCAACTGCTAGTAACCCTAGCCGCAGCCTCCGTTTCCAAAACCGGCAGAGGCGCAAAGCCACCACCGACGGAAGCCCGATGTTGCGACCTGCAGCGCCGCGCGCTGCGCACCACCCTTCCCGACGAACTCCCACGATGCTGCTTCCCTGCGCGAAGCAGTGCCATAACCGGCGAACCCATCGCGCGCAATGCCGCGCGCAGCCAAGTCCGCCAGTCCTGTGCACCCAGCTCGACGACGGCTCCAACTCAAAACCATCCATCATCAACCGAATCCGACCACCATACACAAAATGCCAAAAACAATTTCAACATAAATCCATACATTATACATACAAGAATCCGATTTCAACCACACCCATATCAGATTCACAGAGCAAAAATATATGCAAATTCATCCACAAATTCAATACCAAACTATGTATCTCCTTTCGAAAATTGATAAATAGACATGTATATACAAACCGGTCGGCTGAATCCAAAATATTAAATCATGTTTCCAAAATTTTCTTGATCTTGCAGTGTGTATAATTTTCGAATGAACTGTGTATGTTTATTTCTCAAGAAGCATTATGCGCATATTCATACGCACACAATTAGGTTTTACAAATGTGCGTACAAAATTGATCTGATAATTCAACACGATGTTGTCTCTGATACCACTTTTTAGAAAATTTTATTACACAGATAAATTATTTATCCAGGATCCAAAATCATCATGCTGAATTATCAAGAATTAAATAACTGGAGCGGAAGCGTACCTTAATCAAACGTGATTCATGATGAACGATTACGGTGTTTGGATCTTCTAAATCAATACGTAGTCCTTATTTTCTCTCTGATGATGGGATGTCAGACAAGATGAACAGTACGTATGATTCAGGGACCATAACCGACTTTATATACTATATTGCCAGTTAACCTAATCCGGCCCATCATGAATTAGGTAATGGCCTGGTATCTACACATAAAAGCCCATACATTAATTAGATGCGTTAAAACCCGATATATATAAAATCCTTATTAGATCACTTTAAATGGGCTTAACCAAATTTGATAGCCTTTTATTCAATACACAATAATTCACATATAAGCCCACACGATTGATTAAAATCCTTACAGATACAACCACCTAGTAGCCGCTCCCAACACCACCCATTACCAACACACATCAACATGTGGCCACTCACAGCTTCATTCGGTTCACCTCCACCACAAATCAGTGTATGGTGTCTCGTCGTTGTGCGCTGCGTAACGCCACCACATTCAGATCCATGCTTAGTATCACGACTCTATGCGCAACCACTCATCTCTATGAGCAGCCTAACCTTATTGTTGTTTCTACCATCAAAGTCAGAGGTCGAAAGGTGGTGTGCTGCGGTTAGCGTTTGGCGATAGGCTATTGGCGGAGAGGGTGATGATCGAGATGCTGAGAGAGAGAGAGAGAGTGGTAGATCTGAGAGGATTGAGAGTGAAAGAATTAGGCGGCGAGGGTGATGATCGAGATGTTGAGAGAGAGAGAGAGAGAATGGTATATCTGAGAGGATTGACTATTGAGAGTGAAATAATTAGGATTTGAAAATATATTGTAAGATCATTAAACCGTTTTATTTTTCATTATGTATTAAATATATTAATTATATATTATTAAGACCTGATTTTTATAAAAAGAAATTTATCCCCTTTATGTTTGAATTGTATACTTAATATGTAGGGTTTGCTTCATCGGTTAAAAAAAAAAAAAAAAAAATTGCCTATTGCACACAACCCCACGTAAATACCTACAATTTCAGACAACTTGCACAAAGCTTCTCTTTCCCTGCCTAATCATCTATAGTACCCCTAATAAAAAATAATATTTTCACAGTGATTTGCTCTATATTGTACACGTTGCTTTAACAAAAATCTGAACAAAAGTACGCCTGTCATAATAAAATATGACAGCCCCTGTCTTTCATTGCGCAGGCGTTGCAAGTAACCGATTTTCGTACAATGTATTTCGAGCCATAGGTATTCCCAAGCAAAAGAATTTCAGTTCAACGAAAGCCCACCATTGCTACCCACTTAGCTCCAACTAGACCCCAATTAAGATCCTCCAGCTAGCACCTTGGAGCAATCTAACACAATACTGCAATATGGACACTTGTTCAAGATATCCTTTGTGCAAAAGTAATATTATTCACATATAAATTAGTAACAATATTCCATATGAAGTCATAATCATTTTGTAGATTCTTTAACAAATGAGTACTTGCAGGGACGTTGCTATTCCCAATAGTCAAGTGCTCTCTTTGTTGGGAAGGGATCTGCATGAAGCCCATTTATAGGTGGCAGCTTCGTGTTGGAGGGTGTTAAGATTTCTCCCATGACATATGTCTGGTCTGGTCCTGCAAACTATGGTTCTAAGGGCGGCTCTAGTAAAGGGTCGTCTTGGGCTGTATATTGATCCACTAAAGGTCCAGATGACCAAGAAATAAAAAAGAAAAGGAAAGTAGCTCGGCCCAATTTCATTCCAACCCTTAACCCAACATATGAAAAGTGGCCATACCTATTTGAAGGTCCAAGGGCGGGTCCAGTAAAGGCCCGTTCCAGGCTGTAGCTCGATCCACTAAAAGTCCAGATGACCAAAAAAAGAAGAGTACTTACACAAATACCCTTTACAAAAATACATTTTAAAATTTTTTAGATAGTAAATATACTGCTTAAATTTGAGTGCCACTTTTTTAGTATTTTTGTCATCTTCTTTTACTTGCAGACACGTCAAGTAGATACATTCAATGTTGGCCGGGCGGACCCGAAAACTCGTGACCCGGCCCAAAAATCAGGTCGGGTCACATTAAAAACCCGATCAGGTCAAACCCCGTCAACGACCCGAGAAACCCGGTCAACTTGGGTTGACTTGAGTTATATATATATATATATATATATATATATATATATATATATATATATATATATATATATATATATATATATTAATTTTTCTTATTTTTTAAATATTAATTAATGTCCGGGTCAACTCCGAGTCGACTCCGGGTTAACCCTCCAACCCTTGACCCAGTCTCTGGGACGGGTCGATGCCCGGTCCGGGTCTGAAAACATTGGATACATTACACAAATACATTCTCAATATACAAACACAACATGTGAAAGTAGGGGTGGCAAACAGGCTGGACAGTTCAGAAGTTCGTGAGTTCGGCTCGGTTCGGTTTGTTAAAAGTTCGGCTCGGTTCTTGAAAAAAGGACTTGTGCTTGACTGGACAGAAAATTTGGGTGTTGAATAGTTCAGATTCGGCTCGTGAAGTTTGTAGATCAGCTCATGGACTAGTCCAACAAACTGCGAAATGGGCCATTTTGAGCTCGTGAGAGCTCGTTTCACGAGCCGAAATGGGCCGGCTAGTTAACTGGCCCATTGCGGCTCGTGAGAACTCGTCTCTCTCTCTCTCTCTCTCTTTCTCAAACGATCACATTGTGTGACCTTTTTTTTACCTTTTTGCTTCTTTATTTATTTATTTATTTATTTATTTTTAATTTTACTCTATAAATACCTCATTTCTTCATACAATTTTTACACAATTCTCTCAATTCTCAAGTCTGTCTCTCTCAACTCTCAATTGCAATCTTCAATTTCTAGTTCCAAGTGCTGTAAATATTTCATATAACATTTAATATTGTCTCAAATTTCATATTTCAATTTCATCACCAAATTTTCAATTCTATTATTTCTAATGACACGCTTACAAACTCATGATTATTCTTCTAGCCAATTTGTTGATGAATTTTTCGGTTTCAATGACATTTCAATTCCTGACAATTTGTTGGATTTGGAAAATGAGATCGAAGATATAGATACTAGAACTCCTCTTAATTTGGATGACATTATTGATGAAGATGTTGCTGCTGCATATGGATCTGATTCCGCTAGCACGACGACGGTGTCCAGTAGAAATCCAAAAAGGTCGAAAAATTGATTTGTTGGAATTTTTTCGATTTGATTGCAATAACGAGTGAAGACGCTAATGGGAAACTGGTATATAAGCCTCTGTTTGTTAAAGTTTTTTTTTTTCAAAAACATGTTTTTTTATGTTTTCTAGGTAAAATGTGCAGTTGAAAAATGGAGAGAGAAAATGTGTGTGGTTAAAAAGTGATTTGAAAAATTGTGTAGGAAAAAACATGTTTGCCAAATGGAGGCTAAAGCGCAATGTAAAACTTGCGGTGGACTTTTCTCTTGAAAAAAGGATGGGAGCACAACACACTTCAACAGAAACTATAAAGGATGTCGAAAACTTGGATCAGTTGAAGCAAACCAATCAACTCTACAACTTGGTCAATCGAGTCTAACCAATTGAATCTTCAACCAAGATCTAGCGCGTCGGAAGGGATGATCATATTCGTATCGAGTGGTGAGTTCCCTCTTTCAATTTTAGAAAGTTCACAATTCAAGGATTTCATTCAAAAGTATCTCCAACCCAGGTACAAACCCGTTTCTAGAAATACTTTATGAGTTGATTGCATTACTAAATATTTCGAGAGAAAACAAAGTTTTATAAATGCTTTAAATAAATATAATGGTAACTTATCATTTACTTTGGACTTGAGGACTGACAATAATCATAGAGGTTACGTAGCTGTTACTTGTCATTACATTGATGATACTTAGTTAATGAACAAAGGAATTATGGCATTTAAAGTTATTGATTACCCACATAATGCAACAAATATTTTCAATGTACAACTTGCAATTCTTAGAGAATTCAACTGTGATAGTAAAGTTCGTAATTTTCACTAGATAATGCTTCTATTAATAAAGTGATGATAGATAGATTAGCTAGCTACATGAATCCTGAATTTGATGGAGTCATGTTTCATGTTCGTTGTGTGTGTCATATTTTAAATTTAAAAGTTCAAGATGGTCTTAACCTTATAGAAAATCAATTGAAAAAATTAGATATGCTTCAAATTTCATTATGATAGCACCTTCTAAAAAACAAGTTTTTGATGCACATTGTGCAGAAAATGGTATGTCAGCACGATCATTTGTTACAGATGTAGGACATAGATGAAACTCAACTTATTTAATGATTGAACTTTGTCGAGGTTAAGAGAATTTAATATGTGAATATTACAACATTCGGTACTCACACGACTAAAGTTTTCATTTGGGGGCTAATTGATGTGTTCCGGACCCTCGACAATCGGAGTCATAGCAGGCTTGACGGGAAAATTTAAATATTCAAGCCAAAACAAGAATTCATCAGGTTCGACGAGCTTTGAAGCACAAACCGAGTTGAAAAGAACTAGAAATAGACCGTAACTTTTGAAGCTCACGGCCGTAAATGAAGGATCACGGCCGTAACCTGTTCTCTGTCTAATTCATAATCGGATAAAAGGACTTACGGCCATAACCAAAATATTCACGACCTTGACATATTTCAGTTACACAATTTACGGTCATAAATGAAGAGACTCACGGCCGTAAGATAACTTCTGGACGTGCGTCGTTGTTAGAATTTAAAGATTTCGCATTATTTTATTTCCTTATCAGTTTTAGCTATTTTAGGTTAGTTAGAACTCTATTTTGAGTCCATTAACGACTAGGATTTTATTTTGCCTATTTATATGTTTTTCCATTCAATGTAAAAACAACAGACTTTTGATGAATAAAATTATTGAGTGTTTTTACTCTCTCTCTAAGGGTGAGGATTTTCCCTTTAAACAACGAACTTATCAAGATTCAAATCTTGTGGCGTTCAACAAATCGAACTTATCAAAGGCGTGGACATCCTTTGTGGCGTTCAAACCAATACGGTTCTTGTTTCCGTATCGTAACGGGTCTTGGGTTTAATATACACATGGTTCTTACGTCGTGAGGCTCGGGTTTTAGTGTTCTCGTCCGTTCGAACCTGAATTCGGAACTTTCCAATCGTTATTCCGCGAGCAACGACGCGGACCCCCTCCCGGGTTCGCATCATATGTCATAGCTCGCGGAATAACGCTTGAAAAGTTCTGAATTCAGGTTGGAACGGACGAGAACACTACAACCCGTGCCTCACGACCTAAGAACCATAGATATATTAAACCCAAGACCCGTTACGATGCGGAAACAAGAATCGTATTGGTTTGAACGCCACAAAGGATGTCCACGCCTTTGATAAGTTCGATTTGTTGAACGCCACAAGATTTGAATCTTGATAAGTTCGTTGTTTAAAGGGAAAATCCTCACCTTTAGAGAGAGTAAAAACACTCAATAATTTTATTCATCAAAAGTCTGCTATTTTTACATTGAATGGAAAAGCATATAAATAGGCAAAATAAACCCTAGTCGCTAACTGACTATGATTAGAATTCTAATTAGGCTAAAATACCTAAAATAACTAAATAACCAAAATTACCAAAAGAATTAAAACTAAAAATAAACAACTAAACCCTAGCCGCAAAACAATGGCCAAAAAACGCGTATCTTGAATTACGGCCGTAACAATTGTCTTTACGGCCGTAATAGCCTCTCGGATCAAAATGTAGTTTAGTTTGTTACGGCCGTAACATTTGTCCTTACGGCCATGAGACACTTGCTGAATAACAAAATTACCAAACTTTAGTTACGGCCGTGAAATCATTCCTTACGGCCGTGAAATTACATGGATTAGTTACGGCCGTAAGAACGTTGTTCTGCCCAAATTGTGCGCTGATAATGTTACGGTCGTAATTATGGAAGTTAGGCCGTAAAGCCCCTTCTGTCCTGATTTCTGATCCTTTAACGTGAATTGAATCTTGACTAGAGCCCAACATGAAACTTGTTCATTTTCCTATGTAGAATATTGTTGAATTGCCCGTATCTTGATTTCTCATTTTTGACGCCTTTTTCGGATCACATCATCCCCTCTTCCTTTAAGATGATTCGTCCCGAATCATAACATTGTTAGCTTCTTCTCCGGATCACATCATCCCCTATTCCTTTAAGATGATTCGTCTCGAATCATAAAGGTGTTCTTGGCTTGCTCACTTGGTTTAGTCTCGAACCTTCTTCGTACAAGCAATGTTTGATCTGACGTTCTCCGAACCTGCTTGACTTCTTGTTTTGGCTTGAATTATAGATTTTCCCGTCAAGCCCACTCTGATTCGTACCATTCCCTCCTTCTTTAGGATGATTTGTCCCGAATCATGGTGTTGATCTTGAAAAATCAAACTGTACCTCCTGGATCAAACGGAAAATTGTCGACTCCCTGACATGCATTCAATAAATGATGCTCCTCCAATTTGTAGACAAGAAGGTATTGAAACACGAGGGGAATTGACCAAGGTTGATGTAAATCAAACTTCCATGCACAAAAAACCTGCAAGACAGATTTAAAAAAAATTGGGAGGGAAATGTCAGCGTCTCCATGCACAAGGTATGGATCCTTGTACTCATGATGCAAAACCTCCACAACTTTTTTTCCCACCACGAGGCCCTTCTTGTCGCCTCTAAAAGTCAATATACTTTCTTACTCATTCTCTTCTTTTTTCTCAACCACTTCTTCTAATTTTTCACATTCAACCACCTCTTCAATATTTTTATTGACAATTTCAACATTCAAATGTTGAACTTCTACCCCAACTTCCAATTTTTTCTCATCAAATATTGGAGTTTGATCACCTAACTCCACCTTTTCATCTCCTACCACAAAATTCGGGGTCTTTTCAACTACTTCAATTTCCTTTTTCGCACACTCAACCTCCACTTCTAGATTTCTGGGCTCAATCACCTCTCCTAATTTCTCATGCTTTTGCTCATGCACCACCTCATAAATAATTTTATCAACATGATTAGTCACCTCCTCAACACTACACAAATTTTTATTTTCTAATTCATGTTTCAAGTCTCCCTCCTTCTTTTCAACATCCATATCCTGAGACTCCAATTTTAAATCCCCTCCAATCTCACTTTCTTTCCCCTTTGGCAATTTAGCTTCAGCTTCCCTTTCACTCTCCCTCTTTCTTAACTTAGCTTCTTTTCTAACCTTCCGTTCATACATCATCATTTCCTCATAAATTTCTGTTCGACTCTTCAAAAGCGCCCTCGCATTAATCTCTTCATCCCAATCAACTCCAATCCCAATCCTAGGTTTATGGTTACGCCTATATTCCCTTTAACGCCGTTGAACAAGTTCTGCACTATGCATATCTACCGAGTTCTTAACCTTCCAAAACTTCGCATCTAATCTCGCATCAAATTTCGCTTCCAATTTCGCAGCTAACTCCTCAGACCGTTTCTCCATCATGACAAACAGAGAAGATTGATGGTTATCTTTCCTACATGATGAATTTTCGTGAAATTTGGACATTGTGGAATGGAATGGAATTTAGTTTGACACAAGGACTAATAATGAATTTTAATTTTGACTTGGATGGCAAGGAATATCAGAAATTAAGGAAATTCAAGAAAGTAGTTCTTGAATTTGGAATACTTCCTTCTTCTTCTTCTTTTTTTTTTTTTTTGATGAATTTTCGGAATTAATAAAAATAAAAAAAAATAATTTTTTTTTTTTAAATACTCAATAAAAGTTATAGGTGGATTCCTATGTTTTTCGAACTTATCAAGAATATTTCTTGTGGCGTTCAAATATCGAACTTATCAAATATTTCTTGAGAATATTTGTGGCGTTCAAATCCAGAAACTAATCAGGGAGATTGGACAAATCCTTGTGGCGTTTTGAAAGTCGTGGTTCTTTATTCCTCATCGTCGAGCCATCGCGTCGTGAATATCGGGTCATGATTCATCCGTCCAACCACAACCTGAGTTCGGAACTTTTCGGCGTTTCTTCCGTGCTTCGAATGTTATCATTTGGTATCAGAGCTGGACTCTGAATTCAGGTTTTTCTATCCAGTTTGATTTTTATGTTTATCATCGAGTCCCATAAAAATCATCCATATCTTGTTGAGTATTTTGTTTTTAGTTTTTTTTTGCGTTCTTCTTGTTCTTGAATTTGTTGAGTCTTTAATCCAGAAAATCGTTCCAACAAAATTCAAAAGTATTTATTTTATTTAATTCTTATCCAAATCCCGTGCCGTTTGTTTTGTTACGTTCGTGTCGAATTTTCGGATTTATATATTAAAAAAAATTATATTTTTAATTTATTTTTTTCGAAAACTCGTCCATTATTCCAAAAAAAAAAAAAAAAGTCATTCCAAAATTCAAGAACCACTTTCTTGAATTTCTTTAAAATTCTTGGTATTCATTTCCTTCCAAGTCAATAAAAGTCATTCTTGCTATTTGATGTCTAAATCCTCTTCATTCTTGAATTTTTTTTAACATCACATAAGGAATGGATTATGATCCGGGATCTTTATTCCAAACTAGATGTAATGTGGATCATAAGGGGTGCAGTTTGACGATTGATGAAAAGTGTTTTACTATTTTCGTTAGTAGCACCGTGGTTGAAAAATTAGGATTACCCCTAGAATCACACTATAAACCTTATAGGATGACGTGGATGAGGGAGTTTGGGAATTTCAAAGTAACCAAACAAGTTCTAGTGTCTATCACCCAGGGAAGGTATAGTGAGGATGTATGGTGTGATGTAGTGCCATTGAAATCTTATCATATTTTATTGGGAAAACCTTGGAGACGTAGGAGAGAGACTGTTTATGATAAGAGTATGCACATATACCAATTCCTTAAGAAAGGGAAAACATGCGTACTATATAGGTTGACATTAGAGGAAGCACTAGAAGATTCACGGAGGGTAGGGAAGGACAGTGAAAAGTGGTATAATAGGAGGGATCATGGGGATAAGGATATTGATAAGAAGGAGGGAGAGTTGAAATTAGAAACAAATTAGCAAACTCCAAAATTTGATGAGGAGAAGGTGGAATTGGGAGTTGAGGTTGAAGTTCAAGATTTGAGCGTTGAATTGGAAGATCCACATTTGGGTAGTGATGAGGTAGTGCACGAGCATGGTGTGGAGTCAGGAGACGTGGTTGAGTTTGAAGATGAAAAATTTGAACAAGAAGTTGCAAAAGAGAAAAGAGGGGAAGAGAAGAGCCTCGTGGTTCAAGAAGTGGAGTTAGTGGTGGTTTATCATGAATACAAGGATCCATACCTTGTACCTCATGAAGCTAACATGTCCCTCCCCATTTTGTTTAAATCTTTTTTCTAGGTTAATTATGTTTGAAAGCTTCAACCACACTACGTATGGCAAAGGGAGTTCAAGCTCCATTTCTTCCATGTTTTCCAATCAAAGGAGCATAATTTATTGAACTCATGGCATGGAAGCAGAAATTTTCCGTTTGATCCAGGAGGTGAAGTGAAACAACATGAACAAAGTTATGATTCGGGACGAATCATCCTAAAGAAGGAGGGTATGATGTGTTCCGGACCCTCGACAATCGGAGTCATAGTAGGCTTGACGGGAAAATTTAAATATTCAAGCCAAAACAAGAATTCAGCAGGTTCGACGAGCTTTGAAGCACAAACCGAGTTGAAAAGAACTAGAAATAGACCGTAACTTTTGAAGCTCACGGCCGTAAATGAAGGATCACGGCCGTAACCTGTTCTTTGTCTAATTCATAACCGGATAAAAGGACTTACGGCCATAACCAAAATCTTCACGGCCGTGACATATTTCAGTTACACAATTTACGGTCGTAAATGAAGAGACTCACGGCCGTAAGATAACTTCTGGATGTGCGCCGCTGTTAGAATTTAAAGATTTCGCATTATTTTATTTCCTTATCAGGTTTAGCTATTTTAGGTTAGTTAGAACTCTATTTTGAGTCCATTAGCGACTAGGGTTTTATTTTGCTTATTTATACGCTTTTTTAATTCATTGTAATGCAGATTTGATTTGATATAAACAGTTTTTATTAAGGATTCAATAAAAGTTACAGGTGGATTCCTATATTTTTCGAACTTATCAAGAATATTTCTTGTGGCGTTCAAATATCGAACTTATCAAATATTTCTTGAGAATATTTTTGGCGTTCAAATCCAAAACTAATTAGGGAGATTGGAAAAATCCTTGTGGCGTTTTGAAAGTCGTGGTTCTTTATTCCGCATCGTCGAGCCATCGCGTCATGATTTATCCATCCAACCACAACCTGAGTTTGGAACTTTCCGGCGTTTCTTCCGCGCTTCGAATCTTATCACTAATGATTGAGAACTTGTATTTCATGTTAAAACTTTTTTGAAACCTTTTTACGATATTACAAACAAATTATTCGTTGTTTATTATCCCACTAGTCATTTAGTATTGAAGCATTTTTATTGCATTGTTAATAATTTTAACAAGTACAAAATATTTCCCATTTTTTCTGAAATCATTGTAGTAATGGAGACTAAGTTTAGAAAATATTAGGAAAATGTACCTACTTTGTTTCCATTAGCAACGATTCTGGACCCTAGAATAAATTTAGATGGAACTAAACATACCATAAATGCAATATCATTGAAATTAACTTTTGGGTCTCCTTTAACATGCACAAATTTAGAAAAATATTTATGTAAAATGTACGAGATCAATGCCGGAAGGTCAGGAAAAAATGTTAAAAGAACTGCTCCCACCCTCCTACCTTATGACTATGAAGGGAACTTCTAGTTCTAGTACACTTCCTACTAGTGGTTCTAGTTCTTTAAGTACATATAATAGTTCAGGTAAAATTTTAAGCGAGTTAACTAGGTACTTCTTACATGACCTTCTTAACATGTTAGATGAGGACAAGAGAAATAATTTTGACATTCTTAAGTGTTGGAAACTAAACGAGCGTCAATACCCGATTGTTTCTATGATTGCACGAGATCTACTAGCACCTCCCGTATCAACAATAACATCGGAGGCTGATTTTAGTGCAGGTGGTAATGTTATCTGAATATAGGCCAAGGCTTAAAGAAGACATACTAGAGGCCTTAATGCGTTTGAAGAATTGACAGTTTGCGGAGAAAATGTTACAAGATATAATAAGTGAAATTATGGCCGAGGAATTCGGAGAACAATCGTATCGGTGAGTAATTATTATTTATTATCGTTACAATTACGCTATAATACATGTCTTTTTCGTTTTCTGTATTTTTAATTCTTTCTTTCAAATAAAAAATTGTACACATAACATTTTGATCGTGTACAATTTTAACTCCGCCTATAAGAAATTAAATGTAGCCGATCACAAGCCCGGATTAAAAGAGGAGGGTTTAAGTTTTTATATTTTCAATTATTTTAGTATTAGTAGTAAAAGACTAGCCCGTCTAGCCGTTAAAATTTAAAATATATATAGATATATACACGAACACGAGCCGGCTCACGAGTCGGCTTGTCTAGCTCGTGAGGCCACGAGCCGGACTTGGGCCGTCTCTTTGAGAGACAAGCCAAGCCTGTCTCCCAAATGAGCCGCATCCGGTTCGACTCGTGGACCGGACTGGACCGGATCTTCATGGGCCGAGCCAGCCTACTCGACCAGTTTGACATCCCTATGTGAAAGCAAACACAACTCTACCCATTGTTGAACAAAATGGTATCCTGGTCGTATAAATTTCCATAGCCATGGGCCACCACCAGCAAGATTTCGAGTCGGGGTTTGTTTTGAGATAAAGTGTGTGAATGATCAAAAGTGGTGCCACCCATCTCTAATTGCAGTCACGACCACTTCCTCCAAATTATGCATTATGAAATAAAGCTGAAGGGTGGTGCAATCCCACCTAACAATCATTTTGGACTCTCTCAGCATGTCTCACAAGAATTTGGCTAGAGATGAAGTTTTGGCTGACTGCAAGAAACCTCAGGTTCTTCAATTAAGATAATGTCTGTAGTAAAGACTTGATTATTCGACCCAGTACAGCCAGGGGCGGATCCAGTGTACTACGAGGACGTTCGGTCGCTTGTGCTGGATCCGTCAAATTTTTTCATTTTATGTTGTAATTTTGGTGTCAATTTTTTTTTCCACTTACCGTGTAGCGTCCGCTCGTGCTCAATCAAATCCGCTCGTGCTGGATCGACTTCTTGGATTCGCCCCTGAGTACAGCAGTTAATTCGGCAAGAGCAGAGAGTTTACCAATAGTCGAGTTGATCTGATCTATCAAACCAGGTGACCCAACTCGTGGGTCGCCTAGATTTAAAGCTGCAACTCTATTTCCTCGACAATACACTCTGATAAAGTTTCATGGCTCCGCAGACTCTAGACCTTCACACGTGTTTCCAATAACTTCAAGCGACATTCAACGAGACTTGACTTTCGAAGAAAAAACCGTAAAAATATTGAGTATAGCATCAAGAAACTTCAGAACAAAGAAGTACCATTAGTTTGGATTCGGATATATTGGAGAAGTGAAGCCATAGAAGAGGAAACCTGTGAAGAAGAGGAAGAAATGCTAGAAAAATATGTGGAACTCCTTTCCTAAGTAATTTTGAAGACAAAATTCTTTTAAATGTTGTAGATTGTAACGAAATGAGAATTTTTTACGTCTTTATCAAGAAAAAAGACTTGTTATATGTGTTTTTTCGTGACATACATTTGACTACTTTACTCTGTAATCGATAGCTGTTTGATCTATTTAACAAATCCTAGGAATGGTTCTTGAATTGGTCTTCAAGATAATTTAGATGGCTTATAAGTTCGATTAGCGTCTGATGGCCAATGAGTTTTGAAAAGTAATTATCAAAATTTTGGAAGTACTAGTTTCAAACGACCTACTTTGATAAATCATAACTTTTACTATGGTTGGCCATTTTATGCATCATAAAAATCATTGGAAAATAAACCATGAGAGCTTCGAAATGTACCAAAACTTCCCTATGGAAACTAAGTTCGATGTCTTGGAAACTCCCTCAAACATGACTGCCCGAAATACGTTTTCTAGCTTTATTACAAAGTTAAAAATTGTAATGTTTATTATAGGTGTGCCACGTCCCAAAGCTATACCTATTTATTTTATATGAGTCAAGTGAATCTATCGTTCCAACTTCCAAGGGTCTAAGTTATCTCTACTCACCAAATCCATGAAACCAGACTTCTATAAATCTTCTTGCTTGTTATAACTTCAATCGATTCCCAAAAGAAGTTAGGAGTTGGGAAAATATTTAAGCTCTGATTTGTAAATCGTTTATAAACAAGTTTTTAAACAACATACTTCTCAAAACTAATTTTTAACAACATACATTTTTTTAGATCACTTTTCAATTACATATTTTATCACGAAAACTCACATTATTGGTTTATAAACAAACTTTTTTACCGAACAGGCAGTAAATAATCATTAAGATTCTAGATTTTTCGACCCCTATAGATTCTAGAGGACTGAAATTATTTATTATTTTTACTTGATCTATGCTGACCTATGTCCAGGAAAATAATATGGCCCAACCCTTTGTGCCTTGAAAGGTGGTGCCCTTCAAGGGCACTAGAAGTGTAACGACCAGAGTCCCACTTAATGGGTTGTTTCGAGAAAACTTTCTAGGAAGCCACCCATCATAGAATTGCTTCAAACTAACCACACTTAATTATGAAGTTTCTAACAATGGACTTCCGGAAAAGAAGGTGCACCGTGCACCTTGTTTTTATAAGTAGTACCTATCAAATCTTTTAAGCTTTCTTGATCGAGATATTACAATCACCCTCCGTTATACTCGCGACGTCCTCGTCGTGCTTAAACCATCTGAGGATCCATTCCCAGCGTTGGGATTCTAGAGGTGGTTTCTACGGGTTCAAGAGGTGGCTCCCGCCCTATGGTGTAGCACTTTGTCTCGCATAGCACTTAGTTCCTGATTTTTCGGCTAGAGGCCGTCTCTAATACGATTTGTAACGATCAGAGTCCTACTTAACGAGTTTTCCCGACCGTTAGATGACGACGTACTGTCCCCACTGTACCAACATGGATCTTTTCAGCATGCTTTGTCCTCACTCGCACGTTGCCCGAGAAAACTTATCAGGAGGTCACCCATCATAGAATTGCTTCAAGCTAAGCACGCTTAACTGTGAAGTTTCTAACAATGAACTTCTGGAAAGGAAAGTGCACCTTGTTTTATGAGTAGTACCTATCAAATCTTTTAAGCTTTTTTGATGGGGATATTACAAGAAGAGCTCTCCCTATGTCCAAGTGTTATGAGTAATATTTATATGCACGTGCACATAACAAGGTAAAAACATGGAATTACCATGTTTGGTATCCTAGGTTATACTGTTTTACGGGACTTATATCTAAGCTCAGTTTTTAGCAATGACTAAGTTTCGACAGATGTGATTGGTTCACAAGACCGTTGAAGAAAATGATATTTAAGTTAGTGAAAATAATTAGAGGGTCAAAATAGTCATTTACACTTGTACCTAATTATCGAATCTTTAACGAGGATAAAATACATATACAACGTGTCTGAGGAAAATGTTACAGATTGATTGACTTATCTGATCTTGTATATTCTGAGACTCAAAGTATTACAGATTGATTGGCTTGTGTAATCTTATATATTTCGAGAGTCCAGTCTTTTGTTTTTAGTGGAAAAAAAAAACAAAAAATAATAGTAATTAAATTGGGTAGTCTTGGATTGATTAAACAAGCTCTAATTATTGGAACTTGGATAGTATATGTCCGATTAGATCCCTGTGTCAGCTTCATAATGTATTGGAACTTATTTACAATTAATATAAAAGTATTGAGCTTAATTGTAAAATAATGAAGTTTTGTATTTAATTGTAATTCTCATTAAAGTTATAAACTTAATTGTTATTGTAAATAGAGTTGAAAGACTGCACAAATAATTAAATGTAAACTAATTGGATTTGAAATTTAAGTAAAACACTAACTTCGATGTTAATTTAAACTCTCGATTAGGAATTATTATTGGCCTAATCATTATTGTAATTAGATCGGTATCATCTCATCGTTAAATAGAGACTAATACTACTACGAAAATTCGTTTATAGTTTCTCAGTAGCATATGACATCTCCTCCTCCTCCTTTCGTCTAAGTGCTTGTCGACAGGACGGGATATATTCACACAAATTTTGATTTCGTCTCACTTTCATAATTTTGTCTGGTCGATCATTCTATAAACCCGATAACAAGTCCTTCCCAGAAGATATTACACTTAAATTTACTACAAATCAACCAGGCATGACAATTTAGAGGATGCACCAAAACCCTTGAACAGTGCCACTTCCTTTTCACCAAGTGTTTGATCAAAACAAGATTGATGCCTACTCAAAACAGATGTTAAAAGCATACCAGTTAGGGATCATACAACATATTCAAACGATTGTAACATGTTGATAATGTCTACCGGAACACAGAAATGGTGCATAAAATGCATTTTCTAGAATCTTCCAACAACTACTAAATTATTCCATTAAGAGTAGAGATAAAATGCTTTCGTGATAAATCGTCACTGAGGTGTAAAATCGGGTCAGCACATAGTTGACGAAAACTAGGTGGGCACATGTTATGGACACTCTCATAACCCTGCAAGCCTTTAAAAATCTGTCATGACCACCTGGTCCTGAGCCGGGAACTGAAAGATGAGAACTGGTTACCAGGCGAGCCAAGTGCCATACATATCTTTTGGTAAACATTGTGGCAGAAGCCTACATTCTAAACCACTGGAGACTCACGATCGCAAGGACATCGTATTCAAACTGTTACATGAGAAGTATTTTTAACATAATGAAAAGAAAAATGTTCTTCCAAGTTACTTACAAACAGAACATGATGTTGAAGGCATCGTGCATCTTGGTGAAGAACTTCGTGGATCGGTGGTGTGATATGGGAAGGCATGAAGGTGTTGAAGGCTCAGAAATCTTCTCCTTCTCCCTTCTCCTTAACTGAAAGAATCGTTGCATAGCATCTGCACACTCTGATGCCAGTACTCCTCGTCGAATTGTTATTTTGGGATGGAATGGGTGAACTGGAGCAGCTGGTTTGTCCATTTGTTCCAACCCATTTCCACCATCTCCACTAGGGAAAAGCCTACAGATTGTTAAGCATGAATCAGATGAAATCAGTTTCAGTAAATCATATATCAGTATAGGATTCGATATTTTTTGTAAATTAAGCAAAACACAACCAAATGTACCAATTTATATCACTGTGTAAACGGGTTTCCATTTAAATTTTGAGAAGGCGGCAAATACAGATTAATTATACATCAAATTGCAAAGCAGATAATAAGACAGCAGATCCTGCAAGTCCTTAACTAAATGGCGAATACGTCTTCGAAGACCTTAAGAACTAGCAATGACAATAAACTTGTAAACTAGATCCTTTCCAAATGAACTAATACAAATTACCCATAATTGGAAAATAATATGGAGAAATATATCGTAGCAGTTGAATTGGCAACAAATTTTAAGGTAAGCAATGTGTCAATTTAGACATAATTTTCAAAAAAATATATTTATCCACCATGATTTTGCGGAAATTTGGACAACTTCTCAGAATTAGTAAGCATAAAAGTGTTTCATGAATGCGTTGCAAACATTTGTTGCGAAATGAATACACGTTGGAATGGTCAGTCAGAAAATGTAATGAGCTCAAAAATAAGGGAATCCCAAGAATGAACAGTTATGATTTCAGATTCATGATTAATACTTCATCTAAAATGGTTGCTCGATAAACTACTTTTCATATTTATTACTGATATGACCCTTTTTTCTCAATGTAAATGCCATTTTGTTTCTTGAATAATAGGATTATGTATGCTAATTGTTACAGACTTGTTATTTTCTTCAAGCACCGTGCGACACTAATGTCTCCAACTACCACCCCGCAGTAATCACATTAATTACACTAAGTCAGCCTCTTGATTGGCGTTGAGGTCATAGAAATGCACCAAGTAGAACACTTGGGCAAGAAATAAATAAGGAACAGAAGAGTTCACAAAGAAAGCTTTTACAACACTTAAGCTTTACAACTTCATTCTCTTTGAACAAATGAAATTATCCTACCACCTATTTATAGTCTTAGCCTTCTCAAATGGACGGCTATGATCAATTCAATCCTACGGTTTCCAATTAGTCTCTAGAATTCTCTACATTTTTCTACCATAATATCGATACAAATATCTTTAATATTTGACATACAACATTCTAGGATTCTCTAGAATAATCTACCAAGTGTTGGAGCTTGTAATATTCTAGAAGACTAGAAAGTCCAACCATATTCTAGTTAACTCCATGCACTTATGAAATCTAGAACATTCCGGCTAGCCTCAAGACACCATCGTTCTAGATTTTTCCGTCATCTCAACTAGCGGGTCGTGATATAATGGTCACTGAAGTTTTGACTAATTACGTTAAATATCATTGTAGTCATTTTCTTATGGTAATAGTCACTCAAGTTTATAACTGTGTCTAGTAGCTGCATCAACTGCCTTCGAAGTTCTTCAAGTCTTGACGGTGCCATCCTATAGGATGCCATGACTGGCGATTTGGCACTCGGATCCAACTCAATCTTGTGATCCACCTCCCTCCTAGGTGGTAATTTCTTAGGCAACTCTAGCAGCATAACGTCTTTATTTTTCTTAAGGGACGTCCTTGATGACTTTGGGCAAGTCATCATCTAGTTGTCCACCTACGACTTCGTCAACTTGGTCCTCCATTTTTAAAGCTACCAAGTATGTCACCTCGCCTTTCTTTAGCCCCTTTGCTAGTTGCATGGCCAAAAGCATAGCCACTGTAGGAATCATGCATGAAGAACTCCTTTCCAAAATGCAAACTGAGCCAAAAGGAGGCAAAAGAATAATATTGACCCTCCTCATGAAGTCCAACCTGAGGACCAAGCTAAAATCATCCATAGTAGCTACCGAGAAATCAACTTAGCCACACCAAGACCCCAATCGAATTTTCACCCCTTGAACCACACCTCGAAGGAGTGTGGTTGGAGCATTTTTTTCAAGCCCGGCTCAGTCAGGTCGACTCGAAACCTGCGACCCGGGCCAAAAACCGGGCCAGGTCACACTAGAAACCCAGTCGGGTCAAACCCCTGTCAACGACCTAGGAAACCCGGCTGACCAGATCGACCGGTACTCGGGTTTCATTTTGTTTTAGATTTATTTAATATTTTTTTAATGTTATTTAATGCCTGGGTCGACCCTGAGTCGACTCCGGGTTAACTCTCTGACCCTTAACCCTTTCTCTCGACCGGGTCGATGACCGAGCCAGTTCTAAAAACATTGGGTAGGAGAATTCACCGCCTTCATAAAGCCAACGCCTTTAGTGATTTTGAGGCCCAACCGTATAGTCTCTTCCTTCGTAATAAAATTGTTTGTAACTCCCGTATCAAACATTGCTAAAGTGGATCGACCATTCACTTGGGCCTCCACATACATCAATCCCCTTTTTTTATTGGAAGCCGGAATAACCTTAGCATTGAGGGCATTAAGTAGCTGTAACGAACTAAAATGTTCGACCCTTTGATCTTGACTCGAGGATAAATCCCATTCCTTCGCCATAGATGCCACCAACATACCGAATTTGGGGCAATCCCGCATTAAAGCGGCCCTTTGTACATAAAGCATCTGCTTTGAGGTCCCATCAATGCTTTCTTCTTTTCTTCATAATTTCTTCGAAAAGGAGAAGGTTTATAAGTGTCGCCCCTTTGAAGAAATGTGGCTTCTTGTAATCTTTCTCTCCCCCACCTTTAAAGGAGTTACCCTTAGAGCTTTTAGAAGATTTTGATAAATTCGTGCTCCTTTGGAACTTGGTGAAAATTCGGCCACAACAATAGCTTCATCTACTGTCTTCACTCCCCAAGGTTAAAATTCTTGCTTTACCCAATTTTGTAACCCGTCGATAAAGTGAAACAATAGATCTTCATATGACATGCTTGGCGTTTTGAAGCACAATGGTAGTAAATTCTTTGACATAATCACGAATAGTGCCCTTATATTTCAACTCGCGAAGCTTTTAATGGGCCTCATAGACTACATTATCAGGATAAAATTAGCTCTTCAATTTTTTCTTAAATTCATCCCAACTATCTATCCTATAAGCACCATTTTCTATGTCATCGTGCTTACGTCGCCACCAAAAAGCTGGAGTGTCCATAGATACATAGTTGAAGTACGTATCTTAATCGCTCCATCCACAATGTTCACGCCCTCAAAGTATATCTCCAATCGTCATAGGAAGTCATCTAGCTCCTTCGTATCCCGCTTGCCATCAAACTCTCTAGGCTTAGGATAGTCGACCCATGGAGCCGCTACAACTATACTTGTACTTGCACTAGTTGAGGTCTTCTTGAAAGCGTCAAGGCCACTTTGCATATCCTCGCAAAGCTTGTTTACTTGGCCTTAGATCACCTTGACAACGTCCATCACCTTAACCTCCAACCTTTTAAATTCATCCCTTAGAGCACCTTGGTCTTCTTTGAGGTCATCAAGTTGTTCCAAGGTGTAGACTCTAAGGTAGAGAGTGAATTCTCCACCATTTCAATGCATTCCCCTATGTTAACAAATACTTCATCGAGAGATCCACCAGTGGTAGCCAGTGGGCGACTCTTGCTCTGAGTACTTCTAGACTTATTACCCGTAGTTTGGCGTTCAATCTCTCGACCCCGATCCTCATGTTCTACCTCCGTAGTGCCGAAACCCGCAACCTAAATCCTCCATGCCAACAATTGTGAGCAAAACCCAAGTTTTGATACCAACTGTCACGGGCTTGTTATTTTCTTCAAGCACCGTGCGGCACTTAGTGTTTTGAACTTCTGCCCCGCGGTAATGACACTAAGTCAGCCTCCCGATTGGCGTTGAGGTCTTAAAAATGCACCAAGTAGAACACTTAGACAAGAAACAAAGAAGGAATACAAGAGTTCACAGAGAAAGCTTTGTATTCAACAAGAAAGTTTTTACAACACGTGGAATTTTACAACTTCACTCTCTTGGAGCAAATTATGAGAATTGAATTCATGTAAATGGAGAAATATTTCCCATTCCTTAGCCGACAAAATCACAAATAAAATAGATTCATTTGTCTAATATCTTGTATAGAACTCATGGGTGAAAGAAATATTCGATCAAAAAAGTGTTGGTGATTGTTCCAGTAGAAATGAAACAAAAATGAAATGATCCTACCACCTGTTTATAGTCTTAGCCTCCTCAAATGGACAGCTATGATCAATTTAATAATACGGTTTACAATTAGCCTCTAGAATTCTCTACATTTCTCTACCATAATATCTATACAAATATCTTTGATATTTTATGTACAATATTCTAGGATTCTTTAGAATAATCTACCAAGTGTTGGAGCTTGTAATATTCTAGAATGTCCCACCATATTCTAGTTAACTCCATGCACTAATAAAATCTAGAACATTCCGGCTAGCCTCAAGACACCATCGTTCTAGATTTTTCCGTGTCTCAACTTAGAAATTAGCGGTTCGTGACATAATGGTCATTGAAGTTTTGACTAATTACGCTAAATATCATTGCAGTCATTTTCTTATGGTAATAGTCCCTCAAGTTTATAACCGCTACACTAATGGATAGTTAAAAAAATTAAAAATAAATCCTAGTGGTGCAGACTATAACCAAATAACGTTATTATTACGCCAAGATAGGAAAAAGTTCTTTTAACGTGAGTATACAATACGATTTAAGCAAAAAGTGTCACCAGAATTAAAACCGCATTATATTTTCTCCTCTTAACGTGTTTAATTCCCAAATTTTAACTACCAAATTTTTTCTGACTTAGATATAATGAATAGCGTCGGTTGGTGACATGTTGGTACTTAATAGTACCACGTAGGATATAACATTAATTTTTCTATATAAGAGTTAGAAACAAGTGATTATTATCATAAGAAAATAATTTCAATGATCACTGGGCATAATTACTCAAAACATTAACCCTTTAATAAAACATTATTAAACATGCAAAAGTAAAGAACAAAAACTTTGAATTAAGATATGATCACATACATAATAAATTTACTTATTTATTTGAGGAAAAGAACCAATCTTTCACATAATTCTAACAACATGGAAAAAATAGCAGAAGACAAGTGGGGAAGATGAATATGTAATAAACTTCATAATTTAAGCTAATATACTGCACATACAAAACTATATTGAATCAAAAAAGATATTGATAAAACCAAAATTTAGTGGAAAATAGCAATGGCAATAAAGCGGATCGGAGCGAATCGGTGTCGATTCAAATCCGCTCCGCGAGATTTCAAATCGGATCAAACAGTAAAAATTTCGAATCGGGTCAGGTTCGAATTAGAACAAACATTAAGAAATTTTCGTTATCTATTTTCGTTAACGATAAACAAGTCAATATATAATTCATAAAACAACTAATATAATATCCAATTCATACAACAAAACAATACATATATAGAAAATTAGAGATTTTGTACCAAATTCAATAAAAGAATATATATTAGATTTCATAATTAATTTTTTACAATTTTTTTTTTAATTTTTTTAAAAAATAAGAAGGATCGTGGATCGAATCAGATCACCCCTGATCCAAATCCGATCCGTCGATCCACGGATCGGGAGTTTTTCGGATCAAGTCTTTAGATAGACTGATCGAATTTTTTTGCCATCTCTAGTGGAAAACTTATCCTCTTCACAAATGATTATTAACTCAATTTACTAAAGAAATGAAAAATCAAGCAAAGAAAAAGGAAGAATAAAAACGATTGCGTACAAATTAAATATTTGAGTAAATAAATTAGGGGAAAAGTTATGTTTGATAGAGCAAAATTTTCCATGGAAAAAGAAAATATTTTCTAACTTTTAAGAAATTGTAGTGTTTGACAACAAAATTTGGAAAAGAAATTATTTTCCAAGCATTAGATACACGCGCCTTTTTTCCTCTAAAAGCTGGAAAAGATTTTTTTGGGTTTTAGGTAGGAAAATATTTGGCATATTATGTGGAAAATTGTTTTGCGTCACGTTTGATCAATTTTGTTGTTATTAATTGACTTATTTTTTTTCCAGAAAATAATATTATCGTTATTAAGTACGAATATGTTAAAAAAGTCAAAAAAAAAAAAAAAAAATTGATTAAAATAACAAAAATTAACTTTATTTTCCATGGAAAATAATGTCAATCAAACAAAGAAACTTGGAAAATTCATCACTTTTTCCACCCAGAAAATTTAATCAAACAAACACTTTCAATTGATTTTCCACGAAAATATTTTCCAAGTAAAATCAATTCCTTGAAAAATATTTTCTTTCCACTCATTTTCCACATTCGCAATCAAACACACCCTAAGAGTATAAAGGGAAAACTCATTTAACTTTTAGTACAAGTAATGGTGAAAACTGAATTTTGAATGAATAGTGTAAAAGAGCAAAATTTCCTTTAGTGGGTAATGATCCTTTAGTTGCATAATATTATTACATAAACAAGTAGTCTAGTCCTACATAATAAAGGCACTAAAAGTAAGGTAAAAAATTATGCAAAAGATTTGCAAAAAAGTCAAGCAAATTCATATATATATATATATATATATATATATATATATATATATATATATATATATTTCTTCCGTTTTTTGCATGCAAAATAAGATGCTTTTGGAAAATAGAGAAATTTGGAAGGGACAAAGCGGCCTGTCGTAAAGAGTGCTGTGAGCCACCTACTACAGGACGTGAGGTCCTATTGCATTTATTTTCAAACAGCATTAAAACATAGGAATTAATGTTATGGCCTGATTACAGGAGCAATTCAATTGATAAGAACTTTTGCAAGAAGATAAAGTGGCTCCATGGATACCAAAAGTCAGTTTTCTTCAAAATAACTAATTATCATAATAAACTAAATGTGAGAAAAGATTCTATAACTGAAAATATCATAGCTAAACTGCTTACCTAATCCAGCTGCCATCAGCTCCAAGTAACTTATTGGGGGCTCCCCACACAACAGTGTCAATTCTAGCTTGTAGTATTGCTCCAGCACACATTGGGCATGGTTCAAGAGTAACATAAAGTGTAGTTTCCTGCAAAAAAAAGGAAATTCAGGTACTCATATGGCCTTGCTACTTTGCTGACATAATCAACATACCATACAAAGTAGTAGACGTGTCCAGAGCATGGAAGTCACAAAGTTTCTAGAGATTTAGCACTAAAAACTGAGTTGCATCAAACATATGATCTATGTCATTAACAATATACAACTTAGATCACATAATCTTGTTATAACTTTTCCAATCTTTCGAGAAACTAAAAGAAAAATCTGGTGCTTCTTTGCTACTCTACTGTTATAGACTCATACCAGATAAGCTACTGCATTATTGAGCAAATGATATTGTCTTTTTTCACAAAGAAATGGAGACATTGTACTAGGTTTTGAGTAGAAAGATTAAGTTAAATTGATAAAGGCAAAGAAATTACTGAAAGTCTCCATGTCCGGAGCAAGTTTGAAGCTTCCCTTATGCAGATCATTTCTGCATGGGCAGTGGAGTCACGTAACTCTTCTACCCTGAAATATTTACAATTACAGAGAAGTTTAATCAATTGCATTGAATAAACAGAACAGCAAAAGAGCACAAGCAAGCACAACTTACAGGTTGCATCCACGAGCAATTATCTTTCCACCCTGCACCAGCACAGCCCCAACAGGCACCTCCCAGTTGTCGGCAGCTTTTTTGGCTTCCAAAAGTGCTTCCCCCATAAACATTTCATCCATTTTTCTCTGCTCTGCTTCAACTCTATATGCTTCTTCCCATTCATCAAATCTATCTTTCGGGATTTGGTCTTTCCTCTGAAGTTTCCTTTGTTTCAATTTATTAACCTCCCGCCTTGATTTTTCCATCAAATCAGTGGAAACTGGTTGCCCACTTTTTTCACTGCCAGATGAACCAGCTTCCGAAGCATCAGAAATTTCTTTCACAACTGGAGATCTTTGGAGACGGGTTGCAGGCAATGGTATTAAGGACTCTGATACTGGAGCACCAGAAGAGGAACCTTCAAAGTTACTTTTGGATGTTTCACTGGAAGGAAATGAAATGGACATAGATGCTGAACCACTTTCTATGACGTTTGAAGAGGATAGAGTATCCACTCCTACATGTTTTGCATTGGCCTCTACAGTTAAGGTGCTGGAACCATCTTCTTTAATTGGAGTGCTAGTCTTTTCTTGTTTTTGGTGGATGGATGCAGCTTCTTGCGTCATGTTACTTTCTTTTCTAACACTCACTCCATCTTCTTCAACCTCATGACCAGAAAACCAAGCATCACTACTTGTAGATCGATTGGGTGAAACCCCACCTGCCTTTCCACCTGTGCTACGACTTTCAGAACGCGACCACTTCAAACGAACAATATCACCAATAATACTCCACAAGGACCTGCCAGATCTCTTGACAATTGCATTCTCAGCTTTGCTTGCATCATCCTGTACTTCTGCCTTATAATGTTCATGAACAGAAGGTGCATCAACCTCCCATGTCTCATCTGACAGCCCCATTGTTTTATATCCCCTAGAGGAATGCCTTGAGTGATGCTCCTTAGATTCAGATTCTCGGGAAACATATTGCCTTGACCCCTGTTGGTTACTTTCCTCCTCGCACTCAAACTTAGATTCATAAGTTTTCTTCTCCTCCAGGATTTCAGAAGTTGAAATTTCATGCCTTGCCTTCTCAACAAACTCACCAACATAGTGTGCAGAAGATTTCTGCATTTGCTCAGCTGAACCAATTGCATCGTCATTGGAAATGAACATACAAGGCTGTTCATGAGCTTCATCGCTCTTGTCCCCTCCATATTTTTCTTGATGAAATGCTGGACCTAGGACACGTTTATGTAATGCAGTAGAGCCACTTTCTAAAATTCCATGACCCTCCTCAATCGCGAGCCCGCTCAATGTTTCAATATGTGATTCATCTCTTGCTACTAACTTAGAAGATGGAGGTGTCACTATTGTCTCTGATCTTGTCTTGTTTCCATCTTTTGCACCAATTAAACCACCAGAATGGGTGACTAGTTCATTAGTCATTTGCTGTGTTCCAATTCTGACATCTGTTCTTCCGAAGCTTTCAGCATGTGTTTGAATGTGTTTCTCTTTGGACTCAGTATATGAGACATACATTAAGTTCACATTTTCTTCTTTCTTTATAATCCTGCTATCTGATTGTATCTGTGAAATGGAACTGCTTCCCTTTTTTATCAATTGTTGGGAGTTTCCTCTTTCGTCCTTAAGCCTGGTAACCTGGTCAGACTGTTGTTTCTTTTCTGCATCATGATTTGAAGTAATGGCATCAGTTGAATTATCTTCCTCTTTCTTCATTCTAGGTTCGGACAGCCTCTCAGATATGGAGGTCTTTCTAGCATCAATCTCTTGAACTTTTGATGCTTCAGAAATCATGTGAGTATTCCTCAAATATTCATCTTCTCTGGTACCAAGTATTTGATGTTCTCGTTTTGCGTCTGAATTTAAACTAGAAACTTTAGCAAACTTCTCCTCCCTCCCACAATATAGCTTTTGAGAGCCATAAGAAGTTACAATTTCATCATCAGGGCTTTCTGGCAATTCTGCAAATTGTTTATACTTCATCTTTGTTTCGGAATGCCCTTGAACTTCATTACCTGTTTGCTTCTTCTGTTGTCTTCTTTCCTCATCAAACTTTATACTAGAAGTTGATTTTACTTTCCTATCGTCATAACTCTTGTAGGAACCAGTCTTCCCATAACCACTTTCATGAACCTCCAAAAGGCTAGAATCCTTTGGCAAGGCTCCCTTTCTAGACTCTGTCTCTTCAATTAATACATTAGTAAGCTTCTTCTCCAATTTCTTTCCGAAGTCAGACTCAGCACCACTAGATCCAGCATTCAAACCCATTTCAGTACGTTCCTTTCTCATGCCAACCCCACAGTCATCTTTCCCAACTTCATCACTGACAATTTTGTCACTCCTTTTTGAATCCTTTTCATAAATGCTTGACAATTCTACTCCAAGACCATCTCCTGTACCCTCAATTTCAGTATCTCTGTTGTACTCACCAGTCGAAGACAAGGAATAGTACGAAGAGCAACTAGAACCATCTCTCCTCATCCTCTCCCGGTGTTCCTCTCTTCTGAGCAAATCATCTCTCTCTTCTTCCCTCACCCTCACTTTCCAGTTCTCTTTCCTCAACAAAGTTTCCCTCTCTTCATTTTCCCTAGCATTTGCACTCTCTTTTCTCAACAAAGCTTCCCTTTCTTCTTCTTTTTTCAGCGCCTTCAAATTTTCTTTCCTTCGTGGATCTTCTTTATCGTTTTCACTCCTTATCCTTTCCTCTCTCCTCCTCTTATCCTCCTCCCTGGACCTTAAAACAACTGATTCATACTCAAACTTTGACTTAGTCTTGGGAACACCCAAATCAACTCTTTTTGTCTTACTCTTACACCGATTACTAGTCTCACCATTTCCCTTTTTATCCACTACTGTCTTCTTGATTAGTCTTCTATTTTCCTCTCTTGCATCAGAACACTCTTCACCTAATTCCTCAGTCAACAAACTAAGCAATACCTCAGACTCGTCACCTACAAAACTACATATTTTGCTCCCTTCCTCAGAAACCAAACATTTTCTCAACTCCCCTCTTCTTCCACCCACACTTCTATCCCCAATGTGACACACTTTATTACCATAACAGCTTCTATCAACATCGCAAACAGGTACCGGGGTATCATAACAACGGTCAAAACCACCAAAGATCAGCTTTTTATGAGGTAACCACTGAATTAAATTGGATTGCCTTAACCCATATAAATTACAATTACAACTTGGGCTTATGGGTACTTTACACACCGTATTCGATAAACAAGTACAAGATGTTCTTGATGATAAATGTGATGAATATGCACATGGGTACCTTCCGAATCTTTCATTCGTGTAGTATATGTAATCACTGAATGAAAATGAGATTGGCCCTCTTGTTCTAAGTGACACTGTTGAAGTTATAAAAATGTTGTCCATAGCTCATAGAGGGAGTGTCGGAGAAAGTTTTACCTGCATTTGAGAAGTGGCTTTTGGAAGATTTGGTGAAGGCGATGCTATGGTGAGATCAATTGATGTGGGTGTGTGTTGGAGCGGATTGATGAATGGAGAATCTAGAATAATTTAAATGGACTCAAGAGGCCCTTTCCAGTGCCCTTATGGCTTATGGTGCCTTTGAAGAGATAGACTGGGCCCGCCTATATCCGATGAAAGGAGAAGGGATAATTGCACTCTACGTTACCTTTTTAGTGTTAAAAAAACTTCAACCTTAAGGGTCCCTATCTACCATATCATGAACTCTGGTAAAGAATGTAAATCGCAAGTTAAGCCTTCCAGAGTACAGGGTGAGGACTTACCTTTTAACTTGATAAGGGTCGGATCTGAACCCCTGATCAAGCGAGGCTGGTCTTTAAACCACCATCTCTTTCACCGTTGGGATATGTGCCATGAGTGCCATTTTTAGTGTTAATTGCACAAATTAATGTCCAAAGAGAAAAATTGAAAAATACTCATCCCTTCCCTAAAACCATAATTGATGTTGTTGTATCAACTCTTCATCTGCCCGACTACATACCATCACCGAGCCGCCGCCGCCGCCTCATCAACCACCACCTAATTGCGGTGGTCATCCCCATCAAAACTGTAGTATTGCCTCATCGGCGAGACGGAGGTCTCGAATAAACTTGCTGCACCATCGTCGGAGTAGGGAGGAGCAGTACTGGAAAAATTCATCAAATTTGACTAAGATTTCTTCTGGGTTAGTTTCAATTGGTTCCGCCGGAGGAGGAGGAGCAGTGCTGGAAGCTGAATATTGAACAACTAGTGAAGAAATTTCGATGATCTCAGCTTCATTTCGTTTTCAAAGAAATCGGGTTCGGTTTTAAAGCAGGCGGAGAAGTTGGAGTCGGTCTGACCAGGATGTTGAGGAGGCTAAATGATCATCGTAGAAGATATTGGAGAAACAAAAATTAAGGCTTTGATGAATTTGAGAAGTCAAATTTTATGAATTCTTCAAATCTGTTTCACCTGGCTTTCAGGAAGTCTCAGTCAAATTTGATGAATTCTGAGCCGAATGAACCTTCTCTTTCAAGTTCTTTATTCGTGAGAACTAATGATGACTAGAATAGTGTGCATCAAAAGTGTTTAATGTTATTGTTGAGATAAAGTACCATAAAAAATATGCAAAGTATCATGGTTTGAAACCAAAATTCCGTCCTAAGTATCATAGAAATTTGAAAAAGTTTCATATTATGATACTAAAAAATGAAAGTATCGTAAGTGATACTTTAAAAGTATCATAAGATACTTTAAAAGTATCACAATATGATACTTGACGAAAACAGTATTTTTCAGTTAAAAAAAAAATTGAAGTATTTTTCAGTTTTTTAAAAAATGAAGTAAATTTCAATTATGATACAAAAAGTTAGGTATTTATGCAAACACCGCGAAGGAGAATCTAGAGAATATTTTTCCTTAATTGTAATTTAAATGGACTCAACTGGCCTTTTCAAATGCCCTTGAAGACACAGTAGTTGGGCCCCCAGTCTTTCTGTCTGGGGTGCCCTTGATCAAAATTTATGGACTCAAAACAAGCATATAAGAAAGTCAGAAACAGGATGTGTTAGAGATTTGGTGAGGTAAATCTGATGTAGGTCCAATTTAAAGATGTTGCTGTAGATCCGAGATAAAAGATTGTTTATAACTTTTAAAAAGGGTAATTGACATAAAATGTACTATATTTGATATTTATTGTGCAAAGCATTTCAACGTTTTGATTTTTGACATACAACGTTCCAACGTTTCAATTTTCTTGCGTAATACGTCATTTATGTTAAATTAGACACTTCTTCATCGTTTATTTGGCACTGCACATTTTCGTCAAACTAAAGTTAACATGTTTAATTTCATTTCTTTCATTTTTTAAACATAAAATGTGAGCTAAACTTAGAAGAAGAGATCATCTTCAAACTTTGCATAAAAGGGAAGTTCTAAATGCATTTACACTCAATGTTGTCTCATTTAGATCCAAGCATCTTCCCTAGAAAGTTCAAGCACGATAAGTTTTCATCATACAGTTTCTAACCCTGTGCTTACACCCGAGGCTTACTCTTTGGTCTATCATTTATATTATTTTCATCTTGCTTTTCTTCTGTTTCTCACCTCTGGACGTCGCCGCCGAACACGTAGCCTTCAAACCACTAGTTATACGAGTTCGTCCACTTGGATGGGAACTGGGAAGTGAAGGTCCAGAATCGGCCCGACCACGATCCAAAACAAGCTTTTTCGTTCTAGTTACTAATGTTGTTGGGAATCATATCATATCTCTATTGCCCTCAAACGTCGTGGAGATAGCGTTGTTGGCTTGATAATTTTTTGCAATTACTATGATGCCAGGCAAAAAAATGCCCGAAAAGACCTCCATGATCGTACCAGCGTGTATGTAATTGAGGTCGATATAGGTATTGTAAGGTTGGTAAAGCCTGTGGCTTTCTACAAATTTGGAAGATGGCCCCAACAGTTTGTTCATCTCTTTTTCTAAGTTTAGTTCACGTTTTCGGTTTAAACAAAAGGAAGGAAGTGAAATTAAACGCGTTAACTTTATTTTGACGAAAATGCACCTCAATGCTTCAAGTCTTTACAGTGCAAGCCCAAATTAATGTTGGAGAGGTATCTCTAATTTAACATAAATGACTTCTCGAGTAAAAATGGAAACGTTCGGATGTTTTGTGCCAAAAATCAGAACGTTAAGATGTTATGCAAAATGGACGAGAAACGTAAGGATGCTTTGTTCCAATTACACTTTCCAAAAAAAAAAAAAATGTTCATCTAGGTGTTTTTGAATTGTGATTTTTTGAAGAATGTGTGGTTGAAAAGTAAGGACAAATTTTTGATTTATGTGTAAAAATCTTATTCTATAGATGTTTGGTTGAAAATAAGTATGAGAAAAAAATTTGAAAAAAGGGGATCAAATAGCGGCTTATAGGCTAACTGATTTTCTGAGGTTGAAAATACCGCAAGCGCACAGGATCGTTGACAAGTAATAGTTGTGATGAGTTGAGAGTTATCGTTCACATGAGGAATAACGTCTAATCGTAATTATTAGTCCACTTTCCATTCAATTAAGGGAAACATTTAAAAAGGTGATTTGTTTGACCTATTCTAAAAATTGCAATAAATAAATAACGAATAAAATTGTTGAGAAGTAAATATGAATGAGGAGCATGTATTGGAATCCGAATCCATTTGTTACCATCTATCTCAATTCAAGATTTTGTAGTTTAAATCATTTATGCATTGCTTGAAAATCGATAATTCATATGCAATTAATTTTCTTTTTCAAGACAAATTAAATCTATCCGAATTTATTTCTAGTCCGAATATGAATGTTTAGAATGCATTAAATCACATAATTATCCATTGGATTGCACATGTCATATTGTTATTTCTAACATTAAGTGTTTATGTGTTAATCATGCAATGTTCCAACTTATTATGAGTTTTCCCAGACTACAACAAGCAACTATATATTTAATTGGTGGTCAATCAATCAAATAATAATAATAAAGCATGCAAGATCAATCAAAGACAACAAAAAAAATTCCTAAACTACTAGTTATTGAATTGAAATAAATAAATAACAAGTTTCATCTTCATCCAATACATTAAACGGAATTAGCCTAGCATATTAATATGTAAATTACACGCAAAGCACTGGAAAAACAGCACCCGGCTCCAAGAAGTCTTTAATCCAGTTTAGTGCAACCTTCCAACCGGCCTTTCTCTCTCCCTATTGCCGAACACTCCTTGAAATATATCCCAACCGTGCACTACATCTCCTGCCAGCTTCTTCCTCTCTCCACTTGTTTTTAAACCTCCAACCTCCCACTACTATAATCTGCAATACCACTCTTCTCTCCAATAATCCCTAGTCGGCACTTTTTTTCCCAAGAGAAGTCTGCTCCTTTTTTCTGGTAGTAGATACCTCCTCTGCACTACCAAAAGGAGCCCTCATAGTCCACCCTTTTTTTAATATAAATAAATGCCACTAGTGTAGCAAATTTTATATCATGAAAAATAACAAACAAATAAATGAAGGGGGGCATAGACATGACTTTCATTAAGTCCTCTAGAAGACCCTTTAAACCAGCTTTAGGTCGGTAACTCCCAAATCAAATGATTTAGGGCACCAGGTACAGAATTATCCCTACAGATTTAATGACTCGAGTCAAATAGGCTCCGAAGAAAGGTGTCAGATGTATGTAATATCCAAACAATAAATTTTTTCTCTTCTTTTTTTCCTTCTTGAATAAAATAAATCTAAATGAGTAACCTCTCTCTCTCTTAAGCTTTCTAGATAACCCATGTAATGAGTTTTAGGACTATGACTCCCAAGTCGGTTAACTTTAGGGCACCAAGTATTAAAATATCCTTACAAGCTTACTGGATCAAGTCAAAAAAAACTATGAAGAGAAGTAAAAGATGTATGCATGTGTCCTACTTTATGCAATAATTAAAAAAATTGGGATTAGATTACTAGCATTTAGTCATTATCTAGTTTCCACCTGTCAATCAAGATCACTCTACACATTGTTTTTGCATACATTGAATCAACACAACCCCAATTAATAACTACTATAGGCTCTACTCCTCCAAACTTATCTATTTACTAAGTCAAGTGATTGAGTAGTATTTTTATGGGAATGTATTCTTAGTTCCTTACTAACAACCTATTTTATATTCAATTAATATAAGCATAACATCCCTGTCCACAATTCATAAATTACGCAGTTTCAAATAAATTACACCGCGAGCCGACAAGGCCGTTTAACCTAACCCACAAACATGCAAAACAATATTTTTTTATGCATGTTGAATAAAAACGAAAAAATGGACCACACATCCCCCAAACTTAAATTATACATTGTCCACAATGTATCTAATCAAGCACAAAAAATGTATAATTTGGGAAAGGTTTAAGGACTTTCCTGATCAATTTGAATGTGATGGAGGTAGAGACATGCCTTTCCAATGTTCCTTTAGCATCATCATGTTAAAGAATCTGACCTATCAAGGCAGAAATGAATTTTAGGCATTAGGCATGTATTGAATGAAGATGTGAAAATAAATTAAAACATAAAACTAATGAATATAAATTTGAATAAATAAAAGGGAATAAAATTTGGGTTGCCTCTCAACAAGCACTTGTTTATATTCATTAGCTTGACTTTGATATTTGGCTACTCATGGTAGCTTGAAAAGAGTTTTTAGCCCTACACATTTTGTACATGCAGACATTATCTTGTTCATCCTTCTGCCTCCAGATTATCAAATTTCCATTTTTATCTGTTCCAACCAGTCCACCATGTCCATTATCTTTTCTTCTATAACTCTTGTGACATTTCCAGTCTTCCTCTTCTTTGAAGTCAATCCTTTTACAGTACATAAGATATAAAGGTTGTTTGAGTGCAGTATTCTTGCTAAAGCTTTGTTGGTTGTCTTCCACCCTCAAGATTATTTCACTCTTTTTAAAATCCATTAAAGTTCATCCAGTTGCTAGGAATGATATTCCTAAGATTACCGGGATGTTTCGATCTTCCTCTATATCTAGAATGATGAAATCAATTAGAAAGATGAGATCTCCAACTTTGATGAGCAAATTTTCAACCACTCTATAAGAGTGCTTAAGTTTCCTATCAGCCAACTGTAAGATTATTGAAGTTGATTTTGGATCCCCGAATCCTAATTTCCTATAAATAGACAATGGTATTAAGTTAATACTTATTCCATAATCAATTAAATCATTTATATTGCATGCATTTCCTATAGATCAAGGTAGAGTGAAACTCCTTGAGTCTTTTAATTTAGGTGGGAGCTTATGATGTAGGATTACACTGCATTCTTCTGTCAATGTCACTTCTTCATCTTGTGGATACTTCCTCTTTTTTGTTAACATCTCTTCAGGAACTTAGCATAGTTTGGCATATGCATTATGCCATCAGTGAATGGGATGTTGATATGCAGTTGTCTGAGAGCATCCAAGAATTTCTTGAACTTTTTTTCCAACTTAGTATTCTCCAAACTTTAAGGAAATGGGACTGGATGTGTATTCTGTTTAATAAGAATTGGTGCCTTACCTCATGGAATATCTGATTGTTCTTCTTGATTTATCTCTGTTGATTCTGCAGATTGAATCTCTTGTTCCTTATCCATTTGAGTTACCTGATCTCCGTCAGTTGTTTTCTTCTTCACATTTATCTTTAGCAACTGAGTTCCACTCCTTGTAGTAATGCATGAAGTTGTTCATCCTTTAGTTTCCTTAGAAGTCTTTGAGGGAATGGAATAGGTGGCGCAAATGCTTTAACAGGTGGTGCAGCTGTAATTGATGGTCTATCAATAATTGCATGATTTATAGTTTCAAATGCCATTACCTTTTCACGTAGGTTATTATTATTTTTTTTTTGGTTGCTCAGCAAGCTACATTTTGTTCTGTTAGCTAATGCAGTTGCCATATACCCCATATGGGTTTCCAAATTTTTATGGTTGTCCGTTGGTTTTGAAAGTTAGCTTCTATTTCTGTAAGAACTTGTTCGGTCTTTGCCATGTATTGTGGGAACATATCTTGCAACGATGGCTTTCTTGACTGTTGATGTTGAAAACCTAGTGGTTTTGCTTGAGTGTTTCCTCATGGCCCTGACCTTGATTGTTAGACCAAGAGAAATTTGGATGATTGATTCACCCTGGATTATAGATATTGGAATAGGGGTAATTTTGATACTTTAGAAAATTTTAGACGTAGTTGACCTCATCATATTGCATTCCATGTGTTGAGGCTAAAGGACAATTAGCTACAACATGATATGTCCCGCATCCTTCACAAATTAGTGTTGGTTATTCCACCATGTGCACAAGTCAATTTAAATTGTCCAGATTTTTTTATAAAACTTCCATCTGAGCTGCAAATTGTGTAATTGCATCAACATTGTGGACACTAGATGCTTTTCTTGGAATTTCCCTTTCAGTAGGCCACATTGCCTAGTTTTCTACAATTCTCTCATATAGTTCATGTGCTCGTTCAATATCTAATCTCATTATTGATCCCCATGCCAAGGCATCAATCATATAGCGATATTCAGGATTGCAAAAATGTAGACTTGGACATTTTTGGGAATATCCAGATTTGGTCATTTTCGAAAATAGTCCTTAAATCTCGCCCATGCTTTAGGGTAACTCTCGAGATCTCGTTGTTTGAGAGTGTGAACTCCTAATTTGTTGGACTCAAGTTGGAGGGAAAAATTTCATGGTAAATTTTTGGACCATGTCATTCCAAGATATAATGCTCCCATGAGGTAATGAGCGTAGCCATTCCCTTGCATTATCATTAAGTGTTGGGGAAACAGACACATTCAAAAAGCTTTTACTGACATCCTATCGTTACTGATTACTTTACATAGCATTAAAAAGGCTTGAATGTGCCCATGTGAATTTTAAGTCGATTTTCCAAAACACTTTGGCTTGTTCTCTTTGCTGTTTTGAGGTCGTTTTCTATTTTTATTTTCGAAAACACTAAAAACGTGTTCTCTTTACCATTTTCAAAAACGCATTTTGGAAGGAAAAAAATTGTACACAAAACATGAAACGCCCAAACCTCTTTTTGGCGTTTTAAGTGTTTTTCAACAAAAAATATTCAAAACGCGGAAAACGTGTTTTGAGATTTTTTTTTTTTTTTTAAAGAATTATCCTAATTTGGAACTAAGCTTAAAATAATTTTTTATTATTATTATTATTATCCTAGCTTGGAACTAAGCCTAAATAAAGTTTTTTTTTTTTTGGAGAATTATTCTAAATTGGAACTAAGCCTAAAATAAAGTTATTGTATTCAATATCAACATTACAAAAAAAATTAAGTTGGGATTCTTGTTATTATATTTCAAAAAATGCCTTAATAAATGGACTCTAGTGGTTTTGATAGAACTTGCATTTTTTGGATTTTAATAGAACTAGAGTTTCCTCAAATCCCGAACTCGACCAGACTGTATTAATATAGACTCTTAATGCTCACATTAGTGTTTTTCAGGTGCCCATGTTTTCAGTGAAAGGAAATTTGAGTTTGAGCCGGTAGTATTCTGCAAGCAAATTAAATAAAAAATAGTTTAAGTAGTATTCTGCAAAATTTCAAACAAAATGTATTTTTCAGTTTTTCATTTTCAAAAACAGTTTTCAGAAATGACAAACCAAACGTGTTTTCAGCAAATTTGAAAAAAAAAAAAAAAAAACTGGAAACATATAACATTTCTGAAAATGAAAATACAAAATAAAATAAAAACAGAACGCCACCTTTTAATGTCTTGATGATTTTGAAATAAGTTTATGACATCAGGTCTAAGGTGGTAGTTTGCATGCCAGAATGGTGGATCAACAATAATTGGTTGTTATAACACAGCATGGGATTCACATAATCTACAACCAGAGCTTGAGCATCATTGAGAACTGCTCATGGTTGAATTTGCACTTATTGCTCATGAGGAGCAAGTGTTAATTGGTTTGATTTGGATTTTGATTGTTCGCCATATTCATATCCTCTCTTTGTTCTCTTCTACGTTGTCTAAATGTTCTTTCTATTTCACGATATATTGGCAATAGTCCAGGCTCATTAAAACCTAGCATATACTACTCAATGGCCAATACGAAGAAAAAACAAGGGATAACGTATAATCAAAAGAAAATAAATAATAAAAAATTAAAAATTAAAAAAATCAAATGTTAATTGGATTAAATGTAAACTAATAATTGTACTAAATCCGTTATTTCCCGACAACAATGCCAAAAACTTGTTCGAGTAAAATACTGCAAGCACATGGGATTGTTGAAGAATAATAGTTGTGATGAGTTGAGCATGATAAATAACATCTAGTCGTAATTATTAGTCTACTTTCCATTCAATTAAGGGAAACATTTAAAAAGATGATTTGTTTGATCTATTCTAAAAATTGAAATGAATAAATAATAAATAAAAATGTTAGTGAGTAAATATGAATGAGGAGCATGTATTGGAATCCGAATCCATTTGTTACCATCTATCTCAATTCGAAATTTTGTAGTTTAAATCATTCATGTGTTGCTTGAAAATCGATAATTTACATGCAATTAATTTTCTTTTTAAGACAAATTAAATTTATCCGAATTTATTCCTAGTCTGAATATGAATGTTTAGAATGCATTAACTCACACAATTATCCATTAGATTGCACATGTCATAGTGTTATTTCTAATATCAAGTGTTCATGTGTTTATCATGCAATGTTCCAACTTATTGTAACTTTTTCAAGACTACAACAAGTAACGATATACTTAATTGGTAGCCAATTAATCAAATAATAATAATAAAGCATGCAAGATTAATCAAAGACAACACAAAAATTCCTAAACTACTAGTTATCAAATTGAAATAAATAAATAAATAAATAACAAGTTTCATCTTCATCCAATATATAAACGGAATTAGCCTAGCATATTAATATGTAAATTACACACAAAGTACTGGAAAAACATCACCTGGTTCCAAGAAGTCTTTAATCCAGTTTAGCACAGCCTGTCAACTGGCCTTTCTCTCTCCCTATTGCCAAACGCTCCTTGAAATATATCCCAACCGTGCACTACATCTCCTTCAAGCTTCTTCCTCTCTCCACTTGTTTTTAAACCTCCAACCTCCCACTACTATAATTTGCAATACTGCTCTTTTCTCCAATAATCCCTAGTTGGCACTTTTTTTCCCAAGAGAAGTCTGCTCTTTTTTTTCTTGTAGCCGACACCTCCTCTGCACTACCCAAGGAGCCCTCTTATTCCATTTTGCAATTGGTTTTATGACCCAATTGTATTCGTGTAGGGGTTTCTTCCAAATCCTCAATTCTTCAATTATTTTAAGTTGGTCATTGATTCATACCGCTCATATCTTCATTTATGGTTAATTCACGTCCTTCAATTTTTTTGATTTGTGCACTTGAGTCTCCACTTTGTCCTTTTTTGTACAATTTCAATCACATTTCTTCGTTTTGCCTCGAAATACATCCAAAATTGAGTTTTTCCTAAAATCACCAAAATCAACATATAATTTAGTAATATCATATCCTAAAATACTTACAATTGTCTAAATTTAAAGTCAAAATAAAGATAAGTATGAAAAACTTACTTATCAATATATATAACTAGTATGAAAAACTTACTTATCTATTCAAAAATATCGATTTCGATAAGTATTTGCAAAATTTTAATACTTATACATAATTAATACAAATCTAAAATGCATGAAATATAATATTATATTACAATAAATATTAAAATTTAATAAACAATATAATTAATTCAAATTATAATAGTTTATTTGAATAGTAAAAGTCAATTTATATATTTAAGTAATAAGCTCATGGAAGTCTCAAGGCTCTGGGATTTGTTAGTAGTTTTATCCCTGAGAAAGGTATGCTTGTTAGCGGTTCATCACTCATCAGATAAATTAAGACTTAGTGGAAGGAAAGGTGAGGTTCGACAAGAATGGGCCTGCAGCCATTACTAATGCCTTGATAGGGAAGATGGAGCTAGTAGTCATAATGGAAGGCTATTTTTTTTTCTTTTCATACTAGTCAACATTAGTAGCCAACTCATGCATTTTACTGACACATCAGCAGCCCATTTTTAACGGATTTAACTTGCATGGCATGGACTGAAATCTAACAAAACTTGAGTGGCATGCTTTGTAATTTTGAAACTTTAGTGGCATGTTTGAAATTTTAGTGGCAATTTTTGAAATTAACCCTGGTAAATACTCAAGGTGAGTTCAGCTAAACAATCTGAGATTCAAAGAGAATATAAAAATAACCAACAATGAATATCAAAAGTAGAATAAGGCTAATTTTACTCAAATATAGATAAAAAGGAAATTCAGCATAATTTCCAAATTTTGGTCCAAGCAAACAACAACGACCAACTTAACCAACTCGAATAAACCCAAGAACCGCCGGCCAAAACACATCAACATGCTAGTTTGGCATTCCATATCGAAAAATAAGTTAAAAAGAGGATATGGAATTCCGAATGTTTTCACATAACAAAAAATGGACCAACGTGAGCCTACAATTAAAGTAATAAGACGATCAGTTTTCAAATCAAACTTTTCCAATGAGGCAATATTACCAACTTAAGATCTGCACTGTCTACTGTGATATAAAACCTTACAAATACGCAAAGTTAAGGTTAAATACAAGAAGTAAAGGATTGAATGATGAATTTGGAATGATATAATTGTAAACTAGTAAAGTGGTTAACAGAACTCTCCTATATTCAATAGCTAGTAGTCGAATGAAGTGAGAAGAGGGCTCTAAATCTGTCCAATAAACCAAACGACCACTAATTTCACCAAGAAGGTACCAAACAGAAGCTACACTGGTAACGCTGAGACAGAGGCTCGGTTTCAACCACAAAGGAGAGAACGACAAGGTCTAGCCACCCAAGGGAACTACATGAAATGTTACATGAAATTTGACAATGACATCACCAACACCTGTAATGTTATACGAGAATCCATCCCATGCAACTACATGACCATGACCATGACCATGATCAGACTCATGCAAGTGACCAAACCAATGCTTATGTGAATTGACATGAAAAGGTGCATTGTTGTGTGAATTATTGCAAGTACACAATATTGCAAACAAGTAGTAAATTGGACTTTTTGAGTCCGGATGTCGATTCCACGAAGACTAATTTACTTATTACTAACTTTGATTAATCAATTCCTAAACTACAAATAAATACCAAGATTTTGATTTTTGAATTATTAAAATAGTGAAAGCAATCAAATATGAAAATAAAACAAATAAAACGATTTGATTTTTGTTTTTCTTATGAATGAAAAGTGTTGGAACTCATGATAGTAGCTTTGTTATCCAATTCAATATCTCGCTCATGTATTATTCCAAAAGTAGTGTTCAATAGAATTCACAATTTTATCCAAAATTCCCCTCTCAAGTTTAAATTGGTTCTATCTAGATATGTCAATCACATATCTCTATGATTGGTCAGAATAAGCCCTAACTAGACACATACAACATCAAGAATTCAAAATGATCACGACAACCACAACTATGTATCTCTACCCCTTTGTCAATTGTCGAATTTTATCACTTGGTCTAGGTGTTAACTCACCTCTCGAATTATAAAAACAACCCACAATTAATCAAATTGGTGATTAAGCAATTCATGCATTAAAACGTAATAATAAAATCAACACATCAAACAATTAGCCTAAAACTAAAGAATTGAAATTGAATATTCAAACTAATTCTCATCGTTCATCTCAACGAATTGTTTAGGTACTCATACTAGAATCTAAAACATTAAAATTGCAAAACAGAAAATTAAACATGTCTAACAATTATCAAGATAGAGTTGAGAATCTTCCACCAAGAAAATCAATACAAAGCTTGAAAGATGTTGAAGAACCCTTGATTTTGCCACCTTTTTTTCTCTTGCTTTGTGCCTCTTTCTTGTAAATTGAAGAACCCCCTAATGTCTTCCCTAGGTCTTCATCTACGGTAGAATAAGTCCAAGACGTTTTTTACAAGCTGGGCCCGAAAAAATGTAGAAAATAAAATAAAAAGAGTTGAAAAATCGTGGAAAAAACTCATTCGAACCGCAATTTACTAACAGAGGTCTGACCATGACAAACGGGCAATTGTTGAAACCGCAGTGTGGCCATGGGTTGCAAATCACAGTGCTTGTTTTGCACTTTACCATTCAGTCCTTATTTTATTGCAAGCCAAGTCCTCCAAGTTTTTGACATCTTCAATTCAGGCCTCATACTTCCACTTTTATTTCAATTGAGCCCTCCCAAAATTGCAACCCAAGTACTTTAAATTTAGAAATTTGCAAACTAGCTTCATAGTTTCTTTTTTGTACAATTTGGTCCTTTTTCCTCATTTTGCATCCAAACACATCCCAATTTGAGTTTTTCCTGAAACAATTGAAATAAACACACAATTTCTTAATACCATATTCTAAAGTATTCATAATAGTTTAAATTTAAGGCTAAAAATAAGTGCAAAATCACACTTATCAATCCTCAAAACTTAAACTCTTGTTCGTCCTCGAATAAGGTAAATTGTTTACAATCACGCAAATATAAAGCAAACAATCTAAACAAACTCTTGACAACAGACGTATGTTAAATAACCTATCTTACTTGCTTGAGGATCAAAAAATTGCAAGTAATCCTTGAAAAGCATTTAAACAATGTTAAACCCTCTTAACTTAATCTATGCTCAATGTTTGTTTGTGTGTGTGTGTGTGTGTGTGTTCAGTCAACTCAATCATTATAGTACGCTTGATAGGTGACTCCAATCCTTTGTAGTCAAATTTCGTTATCCCTCTCGTGAGATGCATTACCCCCCAAACATGTAATTTTCTCTATAACCCAGGGTATAATTTCTAAGGTTGCTTCCTAAATCACTAATTCTTTTCCCGCTCGAGTTTAAGTGTGTCCAACCAATGATAGCTCTACCTAGGTTTGCAATGATTCTCCTTTATTTTAGTGCCCCAACCTTCAAACATCCACGAGGTAAGTCAAACCCAATAGTTATCTTAATATCATATGTGCAACTATCAACTAAACATATACTTATGTAGTGCCTCTTTCCATTAAGCAAAATATTATTCCTGTAGCGAGATTTAGGTTGGTGGATCCCAAGTAAGACGACTTTAGAGCACCGGGTATAGAAATACCCTTATGGGCTTAATAACTCGGGTCAAATATGCTCCGAAGAAAGGTATCAAATGAATGCAATGTCCTTAAACAGAAATAAATCTACACAAGTTACCTCCCTCTCTTAAGTTTTCTAGATGACCCTTGTAGTGGGATTTAGGCCGATGACTCCCAACTTAGATGCCCATAGGGTACCAGGTATTGAGATACTCTTACAGGCTTACTAACTTGACTTAAAAAGGCTACAAAGAGAGGTAAAAAATGCATGCATGTTCCTACTTTATGCAAGGGATTAGATTACCAGTATTTGGTCATTACCTAGCTTCCTCATGTCAGTCAAGGCCACTCCACACACAAATCTTGCACACATGAAAGCAACACATCCCTAAACAATCACTACTACCGGTTCTATACCCCTAAACTGTCTAACTAATTGGTCAAAGTGATGGAATAGAATATATCAAGTGGGTATGTATCTTAAGTTCATTTTAACAACCTAAAATCATTATTAAAGTGCCACCTATATATGCAATAATCAAGTTGATGTGCTTAAAAAATAATAGCAAATTTCTACAAGTATAGCATTCCTATCCATAGTTCACAAATTACACAGTTTCAAATAGTTGTCATCACGAGCTGAAAAAGACTATTCAACACAAACTAATCATGCAAACTTTTTTTTTTTTTTTACTCAAAGATAACCACACCCTAACATTGAAAGCAATAATACATATATAACTCGAATTTTAATACTACCCTCCCCCAAACTTGAAATACAAATTTGTCCCTAAAGTGAAAACAAAAAAGTACAAGGAGAGATAGTACCAGGAAATCAATAATCAATAGGAGGTGGGGGTGGATCTTGTGGCCATTGAAAACGTCGCATTAACATCATCATCTCCTCATGGTCTCGACGTTAATAGTCCTCAAGTGAATGAAGTGTTGCAAGGATCATTTCCTGCTCTTCTTGTAAATGGGTCTGCCCTTCTTGCAACTATTTGATGGCTTCCTCGTGATGTTGAAGCAATGACTGCACATGCCTCATTACTGGTCTAAAGTTTACACCCCCTAGACTCCCAAGTCTAGGAGGGAGTGCAAGAGCAAGTCTGTCAACTGGAACCTCTTCCTGCTGAGGCATGTCTACATCCACATCCAAATGCTCTTCCTCCTCCTCTTTTGCTTCCTCATCTTCTAGTCCTGCCGAACTTCTTGCCTACTGATGTCGGATTAACTGCAAGATTGATATCCTTATAGTTGCTTGGCATAATTGTGGAGTAGGTTTCTTCTCAGCTTCAGAAGGAAGCATATGCAGACCCGTTGTAACGACCAAGAATTTTATTATAATAAAAGTATAATTTATTAAAACGTGTCGCTACGACCTCAGCCAATTTCTAAGGAAAACCTGTTCGTCTAACCATATTATTATTTTAAGATTATGTGACAAAAAATTAAATTCATTTAGATTTTAAGTCCAATATGCGATTTTAAATTTGTCCAAAATTAGTGTTTCATCTTGAACCCAAATCATTCTTTTAATCCAATTTTCAAATTACTGGTTTTATTATTATTATTATTACTGTTGTTCAATTTCATTCAATATACTGAAATTAACTCCCAACCAGTTTATGTTCCAAAACTGTCCAATTATGTCCCACATTCAATAGCAAATTAAATTTCAGTCCTCTTTCTCCTGGGAGTTACAGATTTCATATATAAGTTAATCCCTTTCTTCTTCCCATTTTGGTCCCTAAACACATACATAATCTTAAAGAAACTTGGTAAGTAACTTTCATTTTCCCCACAACATATTTCCCTCATCGGCATACATTACTTTCACCATTCACGGACACTATAACCTCAGTCACCAGTTGCCCTTCACCCAAACCACCGGACACTCCAAACTCAAGCTACTTCAGCAACCAAATCTACATCGCCGACCAAACCACCATCGCATAATCCATCACCACCACCAACCGAAACTGCCTCTTCAATCCACTGCCCAACTCCACTGAAACATCACTGCATTGCCACCTCCAAAATAGTGCCTGCCCAACTCAAGAAAACCCAAAATCAAACAACCAAAACCAAAGAAATAACAAAGCCCATTATACTTACCTCAGTCATCGATTGAATTTTGTCGAAAATTGCCCAAAAACCAATCCTCGGTTTCTCGTACCAAAAAACACTGAAGATATTTCCTTTCACACCCACACTCATACCGTCCCTTCCGCCTTGAATCAGAAAATCCCTGCTTCCCAGCTCTGATTCTCTGTCTCGAAACGAAGAGAGGAGAGATTGTTATATATATATATATATATATATATATATATATATATATATATATATATATATATATATATATATATATATATATCAAAATATTATTTTATTACTCCCTTAGTCCCCAACTTTCAATTTACAAATTTCAGCCCTCCAGTTTAAGAATGTTTTAAAACTTAAGTTTCAAAAGTTATTATTTAAGCCCTGCAGTTTTAAAATATTTGAGTCACCCCTTTTATTTCTGAAAATTTTAATCAAGTCCCATTACTTTTAAAATTTAATTATGTTAAATTTTCAAATTAGTCCTCAAACTTTTATTTTTTAAATACTCAATTTACCAAAATTTCTAATTTAAGATTTATTTTCATTGGCTAGACGACGCAAACGGAAAGTTAGATATTTGAAGTTTCCATGCTCGACTCGAACTCATTAGAATTTGAGATAGAAGCATTTTTAATAATTGATTTTAGCTATGATGTGCATGTGAAATGCGATTATGTGATTTATTCATATGTTAATATGAATTGAGACGAGACAAAGTTATGTTCATGAAATTGAACTAAGAAGTTTTGATGTTATATGCGCTATAACTTGCATGCATTATTGCATGTTGAGACGAGATGATGCTACTTTTTCCGCACTTATGTGCTATATGAATTGATGATGCTATATGCACTATAACCTACATGCATTATTGCATTTTGAGACGAGACTAGGCTACTTTTTTCACACTTATGTGTTATACAAATTGATGATAACCTACATGCATTGTTGCATGTTGAGATGAGATGAGGCTACTTTTTCGTACTTATGTGTTATATGAATTGATGATGTTATATGCGCTATAACATACATGCATCATTGCCTGTTGAGACGAGACGATGCTACTTCTATGCTCTTATGTGATATATGATATGATCTGATGTTATGCCAAGAAAATGTTTAGCATGATTTGCATGTTATGTGTAATGTCATAGTATAAAGTTAATTACTTTGTAATGAGTTTATTGAGTATTTCTTTGAAATACTTACTCCGTTATTAACAATTTTTGCAGACTTCGGAAACGGTGACGAATGATGGACATGAGTGGCAAAGGAATAAATACATGTTTTATTTTGAAGTTTACCCTTGCAGTTTCATGATAATCTAAATTTATATTTTACCAACTGTTGAAGAATTTCGAATTTAGTATTGTTGATGATTTTGAATAATATTTTATTCGAGTTTTAAAATTTCGGTTATTTTCCGCTCAATTATCATTTTGAAAGTTAGTTTGAGAAGATGAAGTAGCATTCCGGGTATTTAGAACTCGAGACGTTACAGCATGGTATCAGAGTAAGGTTTACGTTTCTGTATACTTGCAAAATTTTAAAAAGAGATTTTTATTTAAAATAATTTTTATTAATGGAATTGTCACCGTCATCATTCCCTCTGCTGACTCCAAAGTAAAGAAGTTTATTATAATTGTTATTATTATTTCGGTTGTGTTAATATTTTATTAGATTTAGATGAAGAAGGAAGAGATTTTATCCAAAATAAGTAGAAAGGAAACAGTTCGAGCATAATGGGAGATAAGAAGAAGAAGCATAATTTGAGAAATGTTTTCATAATAAATTTTGTCCTCAAATTTAGAAGATAATGTTATAGAACCCTAAGCTAGACTTTGCCTAATTGATATGGCACGATTTATGAGGGGTCAATAGAGAGAACTAGAAAGTGAATTTTCAGCCTACCTGTCTTTCAGAGCAGCGCCACATGCTACAATATCAGATAATATTTTTAGATACCGTGCCTTACGTCAAGATGCCATAGATGACGATTTTAGTGTGACACCGCAATGTCAAGTGTCTCTTTTGCTAATGGAAAATCCTCCATCTAGTGTTTCACCTATTGTCCATTCACTTTAAAATTTCCCTTGGTAGGATGGCATAATTCAATAGTCCCATATGGGAATACCTGAGCTACAGTAAATGGTCCCGACCATCTTGACTTTAACTTGCCTAGGAATAGCTTTAGCCTAGAATTGTATAACAGAACTTGATCTCTAATCTTGAATGTTCTATGTTGAATGCTCTTATTATGTCACTGTTTTGTTCTGTCCTTGTAGATGGCTGCATCCTCATAAGCCTCACATTTGAATTCTTCCAATTCATGCATTTGCAATATTCTTGTTTCCCCTACTTTCTCTAGGTCCATATTCAGCTGAACCAATGCCCAGTATGTTGTATGCTCAAATTCCACTAGCAAGTGAAATTCTTTTCCAAACACTATTCGATATGGTGACATTGCAATTAGTGTTTTGAAAGTTGTCATATATGCCCAAAGTGCATCATCGAACTTGCAATTGGTGTTTTGCAAACCGCGATCTGACTAGGTAAACAGTCAATTGTTGATATCGCGGTGTGGCCGCAGTTTGCAAATCGAAGCTCACCCGGGATGCTTGTTTTGCACTTTGTGATTCAGTCCCTATTTTATTGCATTTCTGAAATCTTCAATACAATCCTCATAGTTCCACCTTTATTTCAATTGAGTCCTCCCAAAATTGCAGCTCAAGTCCTTCAACTTTTAGAATTTTGCAAACTGGTCCCATAGTTTCTTTTTTGTATAATTTGGTCCTTTTTCCTAATTTTGCATCCAAACGCATCCCAATTCAAGTTTTCCCTAAAAAAATTGAAATAAACACACTATTTAGCAATACCATATTCTAAAATACTCACAATAGTATGAATATAAGGCTAAAACTATGTTCAAAATCGCATTATCTTGCACTAGAGTCAAGAATCCATTCATCGCTATGAGAGTTCATAGACAAGTTAATTTCACCAGGCTTGAGATTTAAAAAACATAAACCCTACCAGGTTCACTATGTTTTGGTGACAAAATGTTTGCCTCCCCTTATTCTTTTCCCTTTTGTTTATTCTTCTCCATATAGCAATTACTAATGAAGTGTCCTAACTGTCCACAACCATAACATTTCTTTCCCGTTGCTTTACCTCATGATTTAGATCTACTTCTACCTTTTTTCTTGTCGCCACCACCACTTTCCCAGCTCCAATTATTGCCACCAACCTTAGTTTGGGATCCACCTCTTATATAGTGGACCTCCCCAGGTTTTCTCCCACCTATTTCGGCTCTCATCTCCTAATCCTTACTCTAAAGTGAATCAATGACTACCTCTAAGGTAAGGACCTCCCTCCCACACTTGATAGGATTCTTAACTTGCTTATAGATGTCAAGAATGACATTCAATAACATTATGGCCTTATATTCCCCAGACACTTTATCACCATAGGTTGTGATATCTTGCACAAGTTTATTGAAAATATCAAGATTGTCATCTAATTCCTTTGAAGGATCGATATTGAAACTGAAAAACCTTTCAACTGAGAAAGTTTGTTCGGGGTGGATTGTGTTAAGTAAAATTCTTGCAACTTTTTCCAAAAAGCTTCAGCGGTTTCGTGTTTACCAACTTTTCGTACAACACTATCGGATAAGTGCAAGATAATAGAAGTATAAGCAAGTTTATAAAATTCCATTTTTTATTCATCCGACACTATAGTGGGAAAAGAATTATCGATTGCTTTTGAAACCTTTTACTGAACCAAAATACCTTTCATTTTCTGTTGCTATATAGGAAAATCACCTTTTCCGTTAAAGACACTCAAGTCAAAATGATGTGCAGACATACTTCCAAAATAAGAAACAAAACACACGAAATAGGCAGCTTACGGAGAATTACACAAAGAATCCAAAAGGGTCGCAATATACACTGTTATAGATTCTGAGGATTCTGTGTGACTCAAAGGATCTCAGGTTAAAAGAATTCTGGACACGGCTAAGGTCCAGTTAACAATTCTAATAGCAAAAGCAATGAGAGACGGATAATCACCAAGATATGTCAGGAAAGGATATAAAACAACAATATCAAATCACGAGTAATAGCAAGTAATTCCTATAACTAGCAAGAGGTAACAGCAAGCCAGATGGTCACTCTACACGATGACCTGCTATTACTAGAATTTAAAAGTGATCAACTAATTTACCAGAGACGACTTTTTCTGTGTCCGTAATATAGGAGAGATGCGAAATTATTTATTTATTGTTTTATGCTTTGCAAATAGCCAATTTTGAGGCGTAAATCAATGCTAAGCTCGAAAGCCTCCTAAACAGTACCTAACAAACAAAAGTCGATAACACACCGATTAAACAGTAATTTTCAGTCACACAGAATTTGAAAATACAGTTGAAAAATAAATAATTTTTTTAATTAACTAAATAGTTAATTTTCAGATTGGAAAAAAACTGAAATAGTGAACTCAAGAACTCGGGTTAGAGAGTTCAAAATCAATTCCAAATCATGCCAATCATTCGAAACAGGCTCTAATACTAATATGTGATAGAAAACCTTATAAATACACAAAGTAATTAAGGTTAAACACAAGAAATAAAGGATTGAAAATGAATTTGGAATGATATAATTGTAAACTAGTAAATTGGTTAATAGAACTCCCCTATATTCAACAGCTAGAAGCCGAGTGAAGTGAGAAGAGGGTTCAGAATCTATCTAATAAACCACAACAAGCAACACCACATGAAGAAGGCAAGAAGAATACTCTGAGGTAACCCAAACCATCACTGATTTCATTAAGAAAGCACCGAACAAAAGTTGCATAGGTAACATCGAGACAAAGTTTCGGATTCAACAACAAAGGAGTGAATAGCGGGGTCTAGCCAAGCAAGGGAACTGGCGCCAGACAATAATAGTGTAGGGAACGGGTAGTGGGCTTACAAAGAGGGCGAGGTTCGGTTGGTTCTCACTGAGAGAAAAGAAGGAGTAGTCGACTTTCACAAAAGAAAGAGAGGCTTTGAATGTTCTCACAGAGAGAGAGAGAGAGAGAGAGAGAGAGAGAGAGAGAGAGAGATCCACCCATCAAGCAACATGGCCTACAACAAAATTAATACCTCAAGATATGTGTGGTAAAGTATCTAACTTGTCTATTTCATGGGTTGTACCAATTGTGGTTATTGGACAGTTTAAAATCTTCGATTATAGGTCAAAGGCCCCCGAAACTTAATTATTCCGACACGATGTTTCATTATCGTTCTCGAGGTTTGTTTGGGACCAAAATCCCCAACATTTACATACCTAGGTATCCTTTCAAGTTAATATGTTGTATTCAAGACATGGTACTGATCGATCATAATAATTTAATGGCCCATGATACTATTTTGCTTTGATCGAGAACTTCTCACGTGTGTCATAGGAAAAACAAAAACTGCATTCGACAAAATTTAGCTTGGATATGGTTTGTATTTTTGCTACTTTCCTTGCCGAATTGAATGTGGTCCAGGCCCAGAGAGTTTATCAAATGATGAATGGTGGATGACTGAGTTCTCACTTTTGGGCCTTTATAAAATTTTAATTTGGAGCGTTTGTACAAATACCCAACTTTTGGTATCATAATTGAAACTTCATTTTAAAAAGTTGATGAAAAATACTTCAATTTTTTTTTGGAAAAATACTGTTTTCATACCAGTATCATATTGTGATACTTTAAATATATTTTATGATACTTTTAAAGTATCACAACATGATACTTATGATACTTTGAAATTTTTAGTATAATTTTCTGAAACTTTTTCAATTTTTTATGATACTTAAGGCGAAATCGTGGTATCACACTTTGATACTTTACAAAATAGTTATGATACTTTCATATAACCAATGGGTCTCTTCCATCATCGTCGAACCACCATGCCGCTTCCATACAACCAACGAGTCTCCTCCAACTAGTTGCGAATCAGCCACAACAGGTGGCGCTGGCCAAGGTTTATGGCTTCAAATCACCACCACCACCACCGCTACCGCCGTCCACCAACAACATTGCCTCACGTCTACCACACCACCTTTAAATCACCACCACCACCATCGCACAACCACCGCACACACAACATAACGGTCGACTTTGATCTGCTTGGTTGCACCACCACCGCACACCAGCAATAGTGTCACACGTCCACTGCACCAGTTTATCCAAAAGGAAGATGGGACCAGCTAATCTTCTGAGGACTCTATAGCCAAATCAGCCTGTGAGTATTTCCAGAAGATTCTAAGTGCTGAGAGTACCAATGACGATGATAGTATCCTCCGGACCATTCCTAAACTGATTGATGAAGCGAAAAATTTGAAGTTAAATGCCTTACATACAGAACTGGAGTTAAAAGAAGTTGTATTCTCTATGAGTAAATTCAGTGCGGCTGGACCGGATGGTTTTTCAGCTGGTTTTTACCAAGATTGCTGGTCTATTATTAAGGTAGACCTCTTGGATACTGTCACAGATTTCTTCCAAGGAAAAATCGTGCATCAAGGAATCTCAGCAACCACTCTAGTCCTCATTCCTAAAACCCAAGATGCTGATGAATGGAGGAACTTCAAGCCCATAAGCTTATGCAACGTGCTTAATAAAATCATTATCAAACTTATGAATAACAAACTTAAAGATGTTCTCCCAAAGATCATTTCCCAGAATCAAAGTGGATTTACCCCGGGTAGGAACATTGCGGATAACATAATACTGGCGCACGAATTGGTTTGAAATCTTTATAAGAAAGTTAGGGGCAACAATGTTATACTTAAACTTGACATGGCTAAAGCCTATAACAGGGTCTCTTGGGGATTTCTGATGAAAGTTTTATCAGCCTTTGGTTTCGATAGTATTTGGTTGGATAAAGTTTATAGATGCATATCCAACTGCTGGTTTTCCATTTTACTGAATGGCAGCCTGTACGATTTTTTCAAAGCTTCCAGAGGGTTAAGGCAGGGAGATCACATATCTCCCCACTATTTATCATTTTAACTGAATGCCTATCTAGAGATCTTCAACATTTATTTACAGTTCATTCTTCCCTTGATTTCCATTATGGAGCTATCCTACCCGTGTCACAGTTGGCTTTTGCAGACGACATCATAATCTTTACAAATGGTAATAAGAGATCTATTGAGAAAGTTATGGATTTCCTTAGAATATATGACGCAGCTTCTGGTCAAGCCCTTAATACACAAAAAAGTTCCTTCACTGTGAGTAAAGAAAGCCTTATTGGAAAAATTGCTAGATGGACAAGTTTCAGACATCAGAATCTTCCTATTCTATATCTGGGAGTTCCCATTTTTAAAGGACATAATAAAGCCATCTTATATGAAATCATCAACAAAACCAAAGCTAGAATTCAAGGGTGGGAGCATAAATTTCTTTCTACAGGAGGCAAACTTACCCTTATTCTACATATTCTCTATTCCATGCCTTCTTATCTTTTGCAAGTGCTAGACCCTCCCAGCTATGTACTCACACGTATTGAGAGGATTTTTAATGCATATTTTTGGGGGTGATTGTGAGGTTCATAAGCAGATCCATTGGTCGTCTTGGAGTAAAATGTGCCTTCCAACTCTGGAAGGAGGTCTTAGATGTAAGAAATTATGTGACATCAGCAAAGCCTTTACCTGCAAACTTTGGTAAAAATTTAGAGCCCAAGAATCATTGTGGAGTTGGGTCATTAAAGCTAAATACTATAGAAACAACCATCCTACATTGGTGCATCCAAAACCACTGGTTCCCCTACCTGGAGGAGGTTATTAAGAGTGAGAAACTTAGTGGAACCACACATTGCTTGGAAAATTGGTGCAGGCCACGTGTCTTTCTGGTTTGATCAATGGTTATCTTCAGGCCCATTATCTCCCAGTCTGCCTAATATAGTTCCTGATAATTCCTTTGTTTGTGAGTACATGGAGGATAAGAAGTGGAACATTTCCAAACTGAAGCAGATTTTACCTGACAGCAAGGCGGAAATAATTCAACAAATATGTTTCAGATGTGAGTGATAAGAGACAAAGTGAAACATTTATTATACCAGGGACCTAAATGCATCAGCTGATTGTGGAAGGATCAACTTGTATTCACATGGAAGCATAAAATGTAATAAGCCTGTGATTACGTTTTATGCTTCCTTAAGCACGTGTCTACTGTGCAATCTCCTCCTACCTTGTGCATGCTGATTCCACCAGAATTCTACCAGATTGTGCAGTGATCTCAGTCCATCTTTTATGGCTTACCACTAGATTAGTCTATTACGTGTACAGCTCAGATTTAGTGTGTAGAATGTTCTACTGGTGTGTATATATTCCTCACTTCATCATCACTGTAAAGTGCTTCAGATTTTTAAATATAATTTAGTTTATATTTTATGTTTCTTCTCTTGGTATCAGAGCTGCAATGGCTAACGCCCCAGAAAATTCTTCGTCCTCTTTCAATTCTAACTCTAATTCAGTTACTGCTTCATTTCTAGGTGGGTCTCACACATCTCCTTACACGATTGCTCTATCTCAGAGCCCTTCTGTTAAACTCGACAAAAATAATTTCATCTTATGGAGGAATATGATCTTACCACTGATTAAAGGTCATGGTCTTGAGGGATTTCTGAATGGAACAAAGCCATGTCCAGCTGAAACCATTAGTGTGCAAGCTACTACAGAAGCGGGAGTTACTACTGAAACAAGTGCTAATCTAGAATTCAGCAAGTGGGTTTCTACTGATCAATTACTCATTGGATTGCTCTACTCAACCATGGCACCAGAGATTGCTATGAGAGTCATGGGAGCATCTAGTTCTGAAAGCCTATGGAAGAACATCCAGGATTCATATGGAATTCAAAATAAAGCCAGAATCACGTTTTTGACAGGAGAGATGCAGAACATCAGGAAAGGAAATCAATCAATTGATCAGTACCTAAACAAGGTTAAATCTATTGCTGACAACCTTGAAGTTGTAGGGAAACCTATGTCTGTGCCAGATCTGATCAATCAAGTCCTAGCTGGTCTGGGAGAAGAATACACTCCAATAGTTGTTCAGCTGAATAGCAGAGAGTCAACCAGTTGGGGAGAACTGCAGGCCACCTTGATGACCTTTGAGAGCAGGCTCGATCACATTGCAAGTTTGAAGACTGAGATGAACAACTTAAGTATTAACAATACTTCAGTTCAGTTCACTCAAGGAGGAAGAACGAACCTCAGCAGAAGGGGTTACTCTGGAAGAAATTCCTTCTATCAAAACAGAGGAGGTAGAAGAGGAACAAGAGGAAGAAGCTTCAGAAATTTTGGAAGTGGAAACTATGGAAGTGAAGGAAGACCTGTGTGCCAAGTATGTGGAAGAATTGGACACAAGGCAAACATCTGTAACTACAGATTTGATATTTCATATAATGGAGTGGCACCACCTCACCAGAATTTTAGAAGGAATGAAGGTCAGACATCAGCATACATCACAGTCAGTGATTCTGGAAACAATGCTGAATGGTATGCAGATACAGGAGCAACTCATCATGTGGTTAATGATGTCAACTGTTTGGATTCAGGAGAAAAGTACACTGGTAATACCAAGGTTGAAGTTGGAAATGGTAATAAAATTCATATTTCACATACTGGTAATAAACTGTTGCCTAGCTTATCAAACAAATGCATTGTGTTAAACAAAGTTCTGCATGTTCCCAAGATTAAAAAGAATTTAGTAAGTGTAGCAAAACTTACTCATGACAATTCTGCATTCATGGAATTTGACACAAACTATTGTTGTTTGAAGGACAAGAAGACAAAGGAAGTAATGCTGGAAGGGAACTGTAGAGGAGGATTATATCAGCTGAGAATTCCACACAAAAGTTCCAGATTCACAAACAAGCCAAGAATCCTTACTTCACAAACTGAGTCAAGTAACATCAATGTCTCTAGAAATCAGTCTAAAGGTCCTGTGTCTGTTAATAAGTGCTCTCCCTCTGCTGCTAATATCTGGCATCAGAGGTTAGGACACCCTAGTCCAAGAGTCATGTCTCGTGTTTTGCAACATTGTAATCTCACTTTAAATGAAATGGTTTTCTGTGAACCATGTCAACTTGGAAAGGCTCACTCACTTCCTTACAACAGATCCACCTCACATGCTAAATCACCCCTTGATCTCATTCACATGGATGTATGGGGACCTGCACCCATACAATCCACCTCACAATCCAAATATTACATTCTTTTCCTTGATGATTATAGCAGGTATATCTGGATTTATCCAATGCTAAGAAAATCAGACTCACTACAAATATTTTCCCAGTTTAAAATTCTAATTGAAAACAAACTTGGCAAAAGGATCAAAACTATACAATCTGATGGTGGAGGAGAATTTTTGTCCTTCTCCTCATTTACAAAACTTCATGGAATTGAACATAGATTTTCATGTCCCCATACATCTGCACAAAACGGACGAGTTGAAAGGAAACACAGACATGTCACATAAATGGGTTTAACCCTGTTAGCTCAAGCAAAAATGCCACTTCACTATTGGTGGGAAGCTTTTCTTACTGCCACTTTTCTCATTAATAGGTTACCTACTCCAATACTCAATATGAACAATCCCTATACTACCTTATTTCAGTCTAAATTTGATTACACTTCATTAAAGGTTTTTGGATGTGCATGTTATCCAAACCTAAGACCATATCAGTCTCACAAATTCAGTTTCCACTCTACCAAATGTGTTTTCTTAGGCTATAGTTCATCCCATAAAGGTTTTAAGTGTCTATCATCAACTGGGAAGATTTATATGTCCAGACATGTCACTTTTGATGAGAGTTCTTTTCCTTTTTCAACTGGCTTCCTCAATACAAAATCTCCTCCTGAGCATGTCATCACTCAACCTTCCTCTTACTTACCCTATCTACAGCCCACATCACCTCCATCCCTCTCAGCTGATGTATCCTCATCTACTTCTCAACCAGCAAACTCCAGCTCCTCTTGTCCTGGACCTGAGTTTGGAGGGCAGAATATTGAGAATGAGTTAAATGATTTTGATCATTCTGGAACTCAAAATGATGCAGACAGAGATATAGAATCAGATAATGATGCAGACAGAGGTGTAGAATCAGATGGAAGTGATCAAGCAACAGAACAATATTGTCCTCCTAAACATGTCCAACATTCAATGATTACCAGAGGGAAGGCAGGCATTTTCAAACCTAAGACTTTTTCTGCTATTAATAATCAGTCAAAGGGAATACCAGAAGAACCAAAAAGCGTAGCAGAAGCACTAAAGGATGATAAATGGAGGCAGGCAATGAAAGAGGAATATCAAGCTCTAGTGCAAAATAAAACATGGACACTTGTGCCCTATTCAAGTAACTATAATGTAGTTGGAAACAAATGGGTTTTCAAACTCAAACAAAATGTTGATGGGTCATTACAAAGATACAAGGCCAGACTCGTGGCAAAGGGATTCCATCAAAATCCAGGTATTGATTACTTTGAGACATTTAGTCCTGTAATTAAATCATCCACACTTCGAATCATTCTTACAGTTGCTGTTTCAAAAGGATGGAAACTTAGACAAATTGACATAAATAATGCCTTTCTAAATGGGGATTTGGAAGAAGATGTCTTTATGTTACAACCGGAAGGTTTTGAAATTCCGACAAATGCTAATCATGTTTGTAAGCTGAATAAGGCACTATATGGACTTAAGCAAGCCCCTAGGGCCTGGCATGAGAAACTAAGGATCACTCTGATACACAGTGGTTTCATTCAGTCCAAGTCAGATACGTCTTTGTTCTTCCACAAGGAAAAAGAAAATTTGATGTTTGTTCTAGTATATGTGGATGATGTTATTGTAACAGGAAACAATAACAATCAGCTGAAAATGTTCATAGAGGAACTAAACAACAAGTTTCCATTGAAGGACATGGGAGAATTGCATTATTTTCTGGGAATCGAAGTAACTAAACATGAAACAGGCATTCATCTCTCTCAAGGAAGATACATCAGAGACTTATTAGAAAAGTACAATCTGAAGAGCCTCAAATCATGTGCTACACCTAGTACAGTTGGGAAAACTATCTCCAAATATGATGGAGATCCACTCAAGGATATTTCAACATACAGGAGTGCAGTTGGGAGCTTACAGTACCTGGGTCTTACAAGACCAGATCTTGCTTATTCTGTAAATAAACTCAGCCAGTTCCTACAAGCTCCAACCACGGTTCATTGGCAAGCTCTAAAACGAGTTTTGAGGTATCTGTCAAGAACTCTGGAATATGGTCTATGGATTAAACCCAGCACATCACTTTGCATCAATGCCTACACAGACGCAGACTAGGCCTCCTGCCCTGATGATAGAAGGTCTATTGCAGCTTATTGTGTGTATTTGGGAGACACTTTAGTTTCATGGAGCTCAAAGAAACAAAGTGTGGTAGCTAAGTCCAGCGCAGAGTCTGAGTACAGAGCACTGGCATTAGCTACTTCAGAACTGATTTGGATTGAATCATTGCTAAATGAACTTAATATAAAGGTGGAGGGAAAACCAGTGATCTGGTGTGATAATTTGAGCGCAAATGCCTTGGCAGTCAATCCAGTTAATCATGCTCGAACAAAGCACATAGAAGTTGATTTACACTTTGTGCGAGACAGGATTTCAGACAAGAAAATGGAGGTTCGATATATACCTTCAAGCGATCAAATTGCAGACACCTTAACAAAAGGTTTAAGTCATTCAAGGTTTCAAGAATTAAGGAGCAAACTAGGAGTTACAATGGTACCGTCTAGTTTGAGGGGGAATGTGAGTGATAAGAGACAAAGTGAAACATTTATTATACCAGGGACCTAAATGCATCAGCTGATTGTGGAAGGATCAACTTGTATTCACATGGAAGCATAAAATGTAATAAGCCTGTGATTACGTTTTATGCTTCCTTAAGCACGTGTCTACTGTGCAATCTCCTCCTACCTTGTGCATGCTGATTCCACCAGAATTCTACCAGATTGTGCAGTGATCTCAGTCCATCTTTTATGGCTTACCACTAGATTAGTCTATTACGTGTACAACTCAGATTTAGTGTGTAGAATGTTCTACTGGTGTGTATATATTCCTCACTTCATCATCACTGTAAAGTGCTTCAGATTTTTAAATATAATTTAGTTTATATTTTCTGTTTCTTCTCTTAAGAAACAAACCAGATAAGATTTTTTGGCTGTTGGATGCCTCTGGTGATTTTACAGTGAAATCCTGCATTGAAATATTCAAGATAAGAAATACTTATCAATCCTCCTATAAATATGTTTGGTCTAAGAGGCTTCCTCTTAAAATTTCCATCTTCATCTGGAAATTATGGCACAAATTTCTTCCGACTGATGATGTAATTCAGAACAAATTCGGAATTGTTTTACCCTCTAAGTGCCAATGTTGTGTAGATGCTGAAACAAATGATCATGTGTTTTTAAATGGTAGAATTGCTAAAGAGGTCTGGGATATCATAATATTTATGGTGTTGCTACTATTAAAACTCAAAGTCTTAACCTTCTCTTCCAACACTGGAGATATGCCACAACCTCGTTTCATTTTAAAAGCTTCCAATGATTTATCCCTTTGTTAATATTCTGGTACCTGTGGCTGGAGAGGAAAAATTCTAAACATCAAGGGATAAGAATGAGCTAAATGAGACTGATTAGAAGGGCGGATAGATTGATTTCCAACCTGTCTAATGCAGGTCTTCTAAGTAAGAGCAGGAAAGGATCGCATAACAAAGTTAGCCTTGTCAAATGGATCAAACCTCCTATTGGATGGGTCAAAGTTAATTGTGACGACTGCTTGAAACAAAACAGCCTTGCTGCAGGAGGTGGAGTTATTAGAACTTCTGATGGTGGCATTATCTTGGGTTTCTGTGAATTTTATGGTAAGATCTCTATTCTAGAAGCTGAATTGAGAGCCATTACCAGGATATGAACTTCCAATTTATCTGGGTTGAATCTGATTCTAGTGTTGCTATTGATCTCATCAAACTTGAAGATAAGGGACCATGGAAAATTCAGTACATTCTTGAATCGATTAAATTTATCCAGCTAACTCTATTATCGTATTTTCCCATATCTGGCGTGAAGGAAATAAAGTTGCAGATTAGCTGGCAAACATTGGATATAAAGATCAGATTTCCAGAAGCTTTTACAGCTGAAGATTTCATTGGGAAGGGGAGAGGAGAAGCTAGAATGGACAAGATTGGTATGGTGAATTTACGACTTGGATAGCATTTTAAAGATCTGCTGAGAGTTGGTGTGGTTTGCTGGTAATGAGTTGGATGTTGCAAGATATGAAGTTTCGTGGTCAAAGGAGGAGCTGTGTAGAGAACTGAAGCAAACTGATGTGTAGTTGTCTTATGATTTTGATCAGCATATTATTTCCTTTCAAGAAGATACCGTCACTACAAGAAAAAGGGCCTTTTGCAACATGCAAACGGCAACATTCGTTAATTGCATGTTGCTAAAAGGGGTCTACCGCAACATTCAGTGGTTACATGTTGTCATTGGTTGATTTATTTGACATTTAGCAACATTCAGCAAGTGAATGTTTCTAATTATAGCCTTTTGCAACGTTCGTTGCATGTTGCAAAAAGATTAGCCTTTTGCAACGATCATTGCACGTTGCCAAAAGATTTATCTTTGGAAACGCACATTGCGCGTTGCCTACCTTAGGCAACGCGCAATGCGCGTTGCAAAAGGTACCCTTTTGAGACTAAATTTTACATTTATAAAAAATTTAGACTAAATTACAACTCATCTTTATTTTTATCCCTTCCCTTCTCTAATCCTACATCCTATCCTACATTTTATTATTATTATTATTGTTTATTTATTTATTTTTATATATTATATTTCACTATCACAATCACTTCACTACTATTTATTATATATATATGTATTATTTATTTTTATTTTTATTTTATTTTTACATCACTTCACTTCATGCAAAAAACTTACCTTTTGCAACGCGCAATGCGCGTTGCAAATGACCTACCTTTTGCAACGTGCCTTTGTGTGTTGCCAAATGCTATTTTTTGCCACGTGTATTGTACGTTGCAAATGACATTTATTACCCAAATTTCATGTTTCAATAAAGTTAGGATTAAATTTCAATTTATGAAAGTTAAAATTTATAACCCTAACCCCAACCAGATCAAGTCTCTGTGCTCTCCCTCTCCATCACCCTTAAACCGTCCCCTCTCTTACTGAAATCAACATCTCACCTCCGTTCTTCTCCATCCGTCACCGTCTCTGCTTATCTTCTTCTCGTTCATTCACCTCTCTCAGTCCGACGGCTCCGACCACTATCAGTTCACCTCTACTCTACTCTCCGTCACTAGCACGACACTTGGAATGGCACCAGCGCTGCCAGTATCTGCCTCTATTCCTCTTGGTTTAAGATATTAGAATTTGAAATTTCCGTATAGTTTTTATTTCTTTTCAATTAGGCTTACATTATATTTTGATTTAATGTTTGTTCTTCCTCTTGGTTTAAGGAATTTGTATATCTGCTATTTTTTTACTACACTTGGAGATCTACGATTGAAGTGCAGAAAACCCTCGAAATTGGGCGAAGTTTTGGGCCGACTTCAAACGCCACCACCCCCTCGGTATATTCATACCCTTTCTTTATTCTTAATTGATTTTTATCTCAAATAGATTGGACCTTGTGTATTTAGTCTAGTACCCTTTTCTGGAATATTTAATTTCCGTCTGAAATCTGTAGAAAATTTGAAATATAACTTCTATTGGTTGTGCAGTGCAACTTAGTTTTGGATAATTCTAGTTAGGGATTTTCCAGTTGTTTGATAATCGTGTCTGTAGGTGGGATTTTATGGAAATAATTGTGGGTTTCTTTGTTTTTTGTTAGCTCTTTCAAGACCGATCAATGACTACTGAGGGACTTACTTTGCTGATAAACTGCATACATTTGTGATTACTCTTCTGTCCAGACAAACTGAAAAGTAATGGTGGAAAACATATATATATATCAGCAATGAAAAATCATTGAGATACACAATGGGTAATTTTATTCTTCTGTTTTGTATAGCTTTAATACTCATCATTGGAAACTTAATTACAAGATTTTGCTTATCTTATATCTGTTTGTTCAGCGCATATTTCAAACTCACTTTGGCTGGAGGTAAATGACAGAAGTGGAGAAGAAGAGGTGAGAAAATGAGCTTTTAATTTTATAAAGTTGTAGAAATCTAGTGATGCATTTTTCATCATATCATGAAACTTGCACCTACAAACTATTTATACTTGGGTCCCTGGTTTTTTACTGTTATTCTATATTTTCTGTCGAGATATCGAGTATTAATATGCGTCTTACTGCATAAGCAAATGTTGAAAACAAAAATAAGCAAAATATTTTCCCATTCCCATATTTTTCTCCTGAGAAATCCCATCAAAAGGGTAGACTTACTTTTCTTGAACTTCTTCCTTACTGGAGAACAAACAGTAGAGATTATTTTGTGATTTAGAGTGGAAACTATAAAGGAATTTGATAAATCGGAGGATTATATTTGGCTTTGTTTAGATGCCTTGAAGTTTGAAGAAGCAGCTAAGTCAATGGTGGGGTGGGGTGGGGAGTGGTGTGATTTAGAGTGAAAACTGTAGAGGAATTTTATAAAGTGGAGGATTTTATTTGGCTTTGTGGAGGATTTTATTTGGCTTTGTTTAGATGCCTTGAAGTTTGAAGAAACAGTTGACTTTAGTTAAAAGTTCTTGAAATTTTCCATCAATCCTTTTTAATTAATCTTGGCTCATGTAAAAATTGAAATAATTTGTTTTCTTATACCATCTTCAAGGACGTTGTAAAATTGTCATCTCCAAAATCATGTTTGCTTCATTTATATCTAGATGAATTTAAATTAAAATTCTAGTCTAATGAGAATATCTAAATCCTAGCCTCTTGTGGATGTAAAAAAAAAAATGTAAATTTATATCATTTTTACATTTTCTGCAGAAAAATCGATAACACATTTTTTATTTTTATTTTTGTGTTTCTTCATTGGAGAAATTTCCTGCTCATACGGAGATCTAAATCACATTCGTTAATTTATTTTACATCATCATTGAAGATGCTCTTAGGTTTTAGTTTATGGTTGATGGGAGTCATAAAATCTATTTATCCATTATGGTATAAATTTTATAATATTTTTTTGAGGATTTTCAGGAGGTGGGACAAAGTTAAGATGACTCACTCTATATCCTTCTAGTTGAGGATTTTCAGGAGGTGGGATAGGGAAGGAATGTGGTGGGAATGAGGTCTAGTCGGTTATTAAAATAACTCCATTTACTCATATACTATCTAGTTAGTTTTAACTTTAAATAGATTTAAATTTAAGAGAAGATTAGAGATGAGTAATATTTAGTATGATTTATTTCTACATTTTAGCATTCAGTGCAGTTGGAGTCTTGATGATTAAACTTTTATAATGTCTTTGCAGGTAAAAGTCAATTTTGTAGTTTTTGTGATGGTTTGTCATGTGCACAGTTCAAACTAGACTTCAGAAGTCAGGGAAGTACTCATCTTTAGTGATGATTCGTGTTGAAAATGGTGATAATAGCTCATTTTTGTATGGCTATTGAACTGCTAGAGATACTGTTGCAATTTAGAGGGATAGTAAATATCAAACTTTAGATGTGTAATCAAATAGGTGAAAAACCTATATTGCATATTTTGTTTTAATGTAGGAGAACAAAGTACCGTAATTTTTGTAAAGTATTTATTTTGAATAATTGATTTATTTTTATAGTACGCGTGTTTCATATATTATATATTACATATATGTTTGAGAAATTTGTTGGTTATCAGTGGAATTATCTATATTGATTTACAAAAATTAAAAAAAAATGTTAAAGATCAACGGCAACGCGCAAAGAGTGTTGCCAAAAGTATCAACGGCAACGCGCAACGAGTGTTGCAAAAAGTATCAACGGCAACGCGCAATGAGTGTTGTCAAAAGTATCTACCGCAACACGTAAAAAACGTTGCTAAAGGGTCTACCACAACATGCAAAGAACGTTGCTAAATGTCTACCGCAACACGCAATGAACGTTGCCAAAGGTATAAAAGGCAACGCGCAATGAATGTTGCCAAAGGTCTACGGCAACGCGCAGTGAACGTTGTCAAAGGTCTACCGCAACGTGCAATCCATCCTTTTGCAACACGCAATGAACGTTGCCGTATCCTTTCCCTCTACGGCAACACTGCGATTTGCAATATGCACATGAACGTTGCAAAAGGCCTACGGCAACATTTTTTGCGCGTTGCCATAGGCTGTTTTTGTTGTAGTGCGTGTAGAGTCGTTAATTCCTTTAGTCTGTTGTTTAAGTTTTTGTTTTTTGTTTTTGCATTTTTTTTTTCATTTCTTTGTTTGGTCTTGAGTTGTTTAGGGAGTTGGTATATCTCATTAGATTTTGTACATGCATTTCATATTGAGTTGAGTCTTTGTGATGTAATTAGGCATTTTCCTTGGAGGTAAGGTCTTGGTCCCCCTCCTTTAAGCGTAAATTCATCATTTTGATAATAAAATGGTAGGAGAATCCAAACCCCCTCAAGATGAATTGAAGGAGGCATAAAAACCACTTCAATGATTCTTTTGGAATTTTTTTTTTTTTTTTTTTTTTTTTTTAAAAACGATTATATTTTTAATATAGTAACAAATAGAAAATTTTGACAATAAAATATAACTCATTAAAGTTTGATGAACAGACACGACTACAAAGATAAGGTAATTTTTTTAATAACTGGACGACACAAAATTTAACTCTCAAGACTAAATTTTCTATGTTATTTTGAGTTGTGTCATTATTACGTACTTCAGATCCCGTGTTTTAAATTTTCATATTTGTTTTTGGATTTTTTAGCTAATAAAAAGTTTAATTTCAATTTGTTTACAACAACATTAATTTTTTAAGTGTTCAAAATAATTATTTATGAAATAAATTAATTTTATAAAATAGTAAGTATTAGAATATAAATATGCTTTTTGTGTTTAATTAATGAAATAATTAAATGTAATGAAATTGTATTTTTTTTAAAAATAGAAAATAAGGAAAATAATGAATAGTGTACATTTGGTATAAGATTTAGTGTTGTTGGGTTGGAGTAGAGAAACTAGAATAATGTAACTTTAATTCAAATTTAGTGTAAAAGTGAGAATTTAGTGTAAAATTTAGTGTATGTGGGTTAGAGATGATCTAATAGCTGAAGAGTACAAAAATAAAAGTAAAATTATGAGTAAATTATTAATTTTTATCGAGGTTTTCACAAATTTTTTTTTTTTTTTTTTCCACAAGGGGAAAACAATATTGATGTTTTTAGCTCGCATACTCATATATCTTGCAAATTCATTTCTTTATTAGAAGCTTAACACGAAATAAAATTTAAATTCGAGATACTAATATAATAATTATAAATTCATAATCAGTGCAACTCCTTCAATAAGGGGGGAAAATGGCGGCTAAAAAAAGTGGTTGAGTGGGAACTGAAAATTTACACCTTAATGCAAGTTTGGCTAAAAAATCAACTTCACTCGCTTTTGACGAGACGAAAATAATTATAATTATTAAACTTATTATCAAGGGACGCAGGTTGACTCTTTTTGGTAAGGCAAGTCTGCGTAAAACACAACTCCTAGGGTGTTTCTAGATGTTATAATCAATTTAATTATTTCTTTGTAACAATAATTAATTAACTAAAAATTTCCTGTACGTACTTACTTTGAAGAAAACCTAAAAATAATGATGACTACGTGAACATAATGCCAACGTGTCATGTGGGATAGAATAATTGTTTAAAATTTTAGATTTACATAAGACGATGCATCGCATGAATAATTGAACAAATTTAGACAGAGAAAATATATTTTTATTTATGAATGCTTACAGAAGATAATTACAAGTTACATGATATTTATAGAAAAAATCAAGTTAACTCTAACAACTAAATCTATCACTTATTCTAGCATATTCTAGAATATTCTAACCTAACTAATATCTCAACATCCCCTCAAGTTGGATGTTATATGAAATATAACTCCAACCTGAAAGTATTACAAAAAAAAAATAAAAAAATACAATGCATTTTTCTTATGAAACCCCCCTTAAATCCTAAGACAGGATCATCAATCAACTCTAGTACTAATTTGAACATAGAGCAAGTCTTCAAAATCAGCTTCAATTAAACGATCAATCTTCAATAAACCCATCACGAGCAATTCTTCAAATGTATTTCCTTCAATGTCCAAATATTTTGAACTCAATCAAATACAATTTTTTGTATCAATTCCAGATTATTGGAACCATATCATCAACTCTAATTTGGAGCAAATTTTTCAAATTCAGATAAATTATAAGAAATTTCTTATTTCATCCATCCAATGATTTAAAAAAGATTTATGTATTTATTAATTGGTGAAGAGTGTGTGGATTTTGTTATTGCAAGAAATATGGAAGAACAAGAGAGAGCAAAAGAGAGGCTAGGGAAAAATAAAATGAGAAATAATAGAAATATAAATAACATAACTTACAATAATTATGCTAACATCCCCTGCAATCTCAAGAGGCACCATCAAGAAGCAGCGAGAGTTTATCAACCAAGAAATAAAAATGTTGTATAGGGTGTGATTTAATGAATTAAAATAGCTAGTTGCATCGAAGAAGAAACAAAAGTTAGAGTATCATTCTGAAGGTGGCACAAAATGAGATGACAATCAACTTCAATATACTTCGTGCTCTTAAGGTATACAAAGTTGTGAGATACTAACACTCTTATTAACACAATAAATAGGAGTCGGTGTAGAAAGAATAACACTCATATCTGAAAGTAACCAACGCAACCAAGAAAACCCAGTAGTAGTAAATGTCATAGCACAATACTCATCCGCGGTAGAAGAGAGGGAAACAACAATTTGCTTCTTACTCTTTCAAGAAATAAGAAAATCACAACAAAATACACAAAAATCCATGGTAGATTTACGATTGGCTAGATCACTAGCCCAATCCGCATTAGAGTATGAATGTAACTCTAAATATGTGTTTGACAAAAATAAATAACATCGAAACAAGTTTCATGAAGATAGCGTAAATTACGAACAACAATAGCCCAATGAATTGTAGTAGAAGATGACTAACAATACGAACATCATATGTAGTATCTGGACAAGTAATAGTGAGATTTACCAAACAACTAACAATAATATGATATAAAGTATGATAAGTCAAAGGTATACCATGAGAGGGTGAATGTATGACGTTGGTGCCACACAGGGGTGGACCCATCTATATGCGAGGTCGTAGCTGCGCTACCTCATCGCCTTTGATTTGCCACTGGCCCTAAGCAGGTGGCGCTGCCGACTGGTTTGAATTTTTTTTTTTTGCCCAAATTATTACCCAACTCCCAAGCCCAAGATAAACCAGAATCACCAGATACAAATCGATCTCCATTTGGTCCAACAAGCCAAATCTGAAAATTTAATCCCTAACCTTGGTCTTTATTACTTTCTCGATTCTCTTAGTCACCAGTGTAAGTGTAATAGCGTTGCCCCACCGCCGCCGGCCACCACTGCCGACGACAACGCCAGTTTTCGCTTGCCATCGTCGTCGCCGGTCACTCTACAGTCCAGGCCAGCTCCTTCCGCTACTGACTGTAGCTGCTGCCTGCTGGTGACAGTAATTGTTGTTAATATAATTGTTATGTTTTTATTATTTTATTTTTTTTGGTTTTGTAATTTTCAGATTTTGTAATGTTATTATATTAAAGTCTAACTTTTAAACATTTTAATGAATATTATTGATGTTTGATTTCTCCATTTTTTGGTTAGGTTAGGCTGCCAATTGCCCATTGTCATTCCCCAATTTTTATCCATTTGTGATTTCTCACTAAGGCTAAACCTTAATTCGTTATAATTGATTTGAGAATTATGCATAAATGTTACATTTAAGTTTTTACAATGTGGTTAGATTTGTAAATTGTGACTATTTTGATGAAAATATGATTTGATTTGTGAATTGTGATTATTGATTTATAGGTTGTGAATTGAGATTTGGTGAATATTTGATTTGATTTGTGATTATTTATTTACAGATTATGAAATATTTTTTTCACCCTAAACGAAAGTCTCAACATAAACAAAAGTCTCAATTTTTCAGTGTCAACTCAATTTCTCATCGTTTGAATCTCAGGTATGTGAGGCTTGCCTTATTTTAGTTTTGAATTTGAAATGTTATTTGAAATTTTTGTGTAAATGTTAACTTTTTGGAATGTGTTCACTGATGAGCCCGTATTCCCCTTATGTGAAATGAATTATGTAGTGAATTGTGATTAGGATTTTGGTGAATATTTGATTTGATATGTGAATTGTGATCGTTGATTTACAGATAATGGGACATTTTTTTCAACCTAAACGGAATTCTCAATCTAGTAATTCTAGTTCTAATGGTCCCGCAACTACTTCTAGTATACCACAAAAGTTATTAGACTTTGATAAGAAAATAAAATTTCACTCTACATTTAATATGAATGATCTTGTGTCGAATCCAAGAAAAAGACCCCAATCGATTCGTATGATCCTAACATTAGAGATGATGTTAAAATGATATACTTATTGATTAGTTTTTAATATTATTTAATTAAATATTAAATAAAAAATTTAGTTATTGCACCGTCATCGGTCAACGGTCCGACCACGGTCAACCGCTGACCGTTCTAGCTGGATTTTAGTCCTAGATCTGCCACTTGTGCCACGAGTATCAACAGTTTGAGTATCAATAAGACGATGACGTATGCTGCATACTTAGACCGAGATAGAAAATAACCCTTAGGAGAATAAGCTACCATTATATCCATTTTATAGTCCATTATTTTTTATATAACTCAAGATAATTTATGAGAGTGCAATATTTAATGAACCGACATTATACTTGCAAATAAAACAACAATGTGACATCTCAAATCTGTCACAATGAAAACATGTAAATCATTAAGCCAATTCAAGTTACCCATTAATTGATATCACAACATCAAAAATGTAAATTGGGATAAATGTGACTAAACTCCAATTCTTCATTAATGTGAACCCCTATCAAATCAATGCTTGTCCAAAATAAGGTTTCCTAAGACTCCACTTACGAATTAATAAAGCTGGTTTGAGAGAAATATAATACAACTTTTACGGAATGTTAAATCTTCTAGAAGCAGCAGACACAAAAATGGGCTAATTACATGTTTCCAATTGAACTATACTCCTGAAAGTTTGCAAGTTCAAGATGAATATTTAAAGTCTTTGTAAGTATAAGAAATGAGAATTAAGAAACTAATGTCAATTTCAAATATTAATTAGAAACTTGTTAGTTACTATGATGTCATATGTTTGCAATAAACAAAAGAAAATGTGCAAATGTGTAGTTTTGTATCAAATGGTTCAGAATTAACACTCCGAGTGTTAAGTTGAATCTAAAAAAAAAAAAAAAAAATCATCTTTGATATTTCCTAATTTTATTCGCCTTCTTCCTTGTAGTTTAAGCAGTACACATTTTGGTTGATATCGAGATGGTTTATGTATACAACAGATAGTTAATGTGGCTCTTGGTGCAAGAAGAAGCACCAGTTTAATTCTCGTGTTGCAAAGCGATTTTTTCTATTTTTATTAGGAAATATAGAATTCTTTTGGCAAGTCAGATATTATTTACGATTCTATAAAAGAGGAAGAAGGAGAAATACAAGATAAATTCCCACTGCTACTATTTATAAATGCCAAAATAGAAGTATGTCTCCCATAGCATCATTAACTAAACATGAAGGTAAAATTGTGCAGATTTAGCAGAATTATTAAGTGAATTAGCTAGCTATGTATACAAAGCTAGATATGAATAGTTCATATTAAATCTTGCAAGTGCATACTCTGGCTATATATTTGATTTACCTACGTTTCTTACAATATTCACAATATTGAAAGGTGTTCATATGTAATTTGAAGGATTTTGTAAGTTCATTTATCAAGATTAGACGTAAGGACTAAATTTTGGGTTGAGCATTTTGGTTTTCGGTTTCAATTCCGGTTCTCAAAATTCAAGAACCGAATGATTTTGGTTTCGATTCAGTTTTGGTTATTTTTCGGATCTTTGTTTGGTTCTTTTGTTAAAAAATTCAATTTTGAGCAAATGTGAAAATGTGTGCAAAAAATAAATAAGTGTTGAATAAAAAAATTTCAAATAAAACCATCCACGCGGTAAATTAATATTCAAATTGAATATAATCGAGTTCTAAAGACACTAAGGACATTTATAATATTAATATTATCCAAGCGACAACCAGAAAGGTAGTATCTTCATCCTTTGTTGTTCTATGTATTACTTATATTGGATTGCCATGATCATCCGGACTAAAATGTTAAATGATAATGAAGGCATATAAACACCTTTAACATAACATAAAACAATTTAGCTCATTTGAACTTCGATATTAAATATACTTCGAAGATAAGAATGATTTCTAATGAACTCTTATATCAAAATTCAATTTCAAACAACAATTCACTAATGCACCTCCACAAAAGTCACGTACATGTTAAACCACACATCCTTGTTGAAATTAGTTCAATACATATCAAAACAATAGTCATTGCCTTAATTTGTAAATATTGTACCAAAAAGATGCAATAAACCAGTGCGAGTGAGAGATTAGACATCAAATCTTCTAAAATTGGTGCACAAAATTCATCAAAGATGCAACATGATATGAATGATTCAACAATTATCACAATACATTCAAGTAAGTTGGTTTTTATCCTATGTCATGTAAAGCAACAAAGAAAGTGTCAAAAGTATCACGCGGGATTAATTTTTAAATTAAGAATGTTCTGTTCTTGCTTCGATTTCTGATTTTCAAATAGGAACTGATCGATTTTCGGTTCTCCATTTTTCGGTTTCAGTTCGATTTCGGTTCCCATTTTTTTTTTTTCCTAAAGAACAGATTGGTTTCACATTTTTTTTTGTTCGATTTTGATTTTTTTGTCCACCCTAACTAAATGTTCCAAAAATTTGCAAACTGGAACCGGATAATCATTTTTCCCTATTACCTAGACTCGATTATCGGATTTTCAATCTACAATCAATTAGGTTTACAACTATTTACATGGTGTAAGTAATAGTGATATTACATTCATTTTCTACGAGATAAAAAATTATGAGCAACAGCCAACATGCACATTTTGTTCAATATAATAATCATGGAAAAAGAAATTGATTCGCAATCTAATAATCAAATCAAAATGGTTTTAAATATTTTAAAAGTGGGTATATAACCATAATACTGACACAAAATGAATATCTTATGTAAATTTATATATATTTAATCATCCGAATTTACCACCTCTTCCTTGAGATAATTCGAGAATAATATGTTTTTCTTATTAAATTTAATCTTCAACCTTCAAGGTTTGTACAAACAATATAAAAGAAAAAAAGATTTATTAAAAGTACATATTTATTAAGAGTTACGTACAGTAGTAGCTCTTATAATCTGATATTTTTCACCTGTCCCATTTCCTTCACCTTCAAACCTCAATATATGTTTCCATATTTCTAGTGGTAGTTTTAAGCAATGGTTCAAAAATGACCTAAGAGAAGATGTGAAATTTTTATACGTACAATGATAATTTTAAGAAGACAAAAGATTTTGTTATTTTATTTTATAATAATATTTTAAAATTATGAAATATGGGTGAGGACGTTACAAATGACTATTAAATGAATCCAAAAACGTTTCTTCCTTATTGATCCTTTAATTATAAAATTCATTTAAGGGTAAATATGGAAGTATAAAACAATTGCAAGGGCGGGATTGTAAAAAAATGTTTATCCCTTTAATGATTTTTCAAAGTAGTATAAATATAGATTGTATCTATGTATTGTAGGTATGTATGTATGTATATATGTAATGTATTAAATATTACGTAGCAATATTTTAAGTATATGATTAAATATACAAGGATACATTATGTAATCAAAAGTTTCTCTATAATCAACCCCTTTTATATAATCAATCCCTAGATGTAGACATAGATGTATAGTTTAGATTCTTATTATGTGATATCTTAAATAGGGGTGGATGTGGTTCGATTTGGTTTGATTTTGACTTTGGTTCCAGAAGAATCAAATCAAACATGAACCGATAATTTTTTTTCCTAATAGAACCAATTTAATTTTATAAAGATATGGAACCAAACCGTTCGGTTTTGGTTTGATTATAGGACCATTACTTGAATTTTAAATAATAAATACAAATAAAAACTTATTTATATCAACTTCTTCATTAGAATTCATCTACATTATTATTAAATAGAAAATGAAATTTTTAGTTAACAAAACAAAAGTTTAGAAAAATAACATATTATTCCAAATCGAAGAAGAAGAAGAAACCCGCCTGAGGAAAGCTCGCTCTTGAAACTTAGATAATCAAATATAAATGCCGTTTAGACTTATAGTTACATGTTATGAGAGTTTGACTCTGCCCATTCTGTCGTGACGCCGTGTCAGTTAGAGACGAAATCTGTAATTTAAGTTTTTGTTGACTCTTGAGAATTAACGAATTGTGCTAAGATTTATATATAGAAATTATATAGTGTCCACTGTGGCACGCATCTCCCCCTATTGGGGAGGGGGGGTTGTCAAGAGGGGTTCACTAAACGCCGCCCAACACCCAATGCCCATCCATCAAGTGGCAGATGAGCATTTTTATGGTGCCTCCAAAGAGCACCATAAATACTCTGGGTTTATATGTACATAAATTTTAAAAATAAACATTAACGACATTGATGATTACTGTGTTATAGGAGTGCAAATATAACAGTGTGAATGCGTGTCTATAATTAAAAAAGAAGAGAAATGAATTAGAATTAAAATCTAGATTTAAGATTTAAAATCTTTGTTTAATAGGGAATGAGGTAAAATGTATGGTAAATGATATTTTTGTACATTTCACATTTATAATTTAAGATTTGAATTTTTTGGCGAGATGAATACTCACCGATTTGTAAAAGAATATAAATATAAAAATTGAGTTTGATTTTTGGTTCTGATCGGGTTCTAAAATAAGAATCGGAACCAGAACCGAAATCAAATAGTTCTTGATAATAAGAATCAAACCATTATTATTATTATTTTTTTTATGTAGAACCAAATCAAGCTGCTTAATTTAGTTTGGTTATGATTTGATCTGATTTGGTTGGATTACTTTGTTCAATCCTAATCTCAAATTGTTGACCCTTCGTAATACCTCTTTGGTCATCTTCGGATCATAATATCTTTGCCATCTTTTCATTGGAGAGGAAGGACCGAATTTTGACAACATTATTAATAGAACCATCCTTTTTTTCATTTTTATTTTCAACACAAAATTAACGACCACGTCTATAAAATAAAAAATTATGCATGCATTGCGCGGAAATTTCCTTTAGCAAGTTTGAATAATTGAAGCTCAAACTAATCAAAATATATCTATTACTCTTCTTCCACCACCTTTCCAATTCTAATTTTTCGCCACAAGTTTTATACTTTCACATGCAATATTTGTCCTGAAAATTACTAGAAGGCTGCATTTTTGTATGAGAATAGTCAACTTTGAATATTTCTTTTTTTAGGCAGTCATCAGATGAGCGTGTAGAATACACAAAAATCCGAATATCCAAGTCAATGTTCAAAATTGTAGGTCCATGCAGCTTCCTCTTTAGTATATACAGACACATCCTACTTTTGGTTTTACAATATCTTAGAAACCTTAAATCTTTCAGCTAAAATTTAGGGATTTTTTCTTTCAATTCTTGGTGTCTTGTGATTCCATCATTCTTTCTTTCTCTGGGTCCGTGCTTCTTGTTTGTATAAGCCATTTTTTGGGGAAATTCTTCTTCAACCCCTATTTTAATTTTATTTTTCATTTTTTGAATTTTTGACAATTGGGTTTTGTATTCATTGGCTGTTGGGAGAAGAAGAATTATTTTAAAGGGAGTTTTTGGCTTCTGGGCATTAGGCAAAAACACATTTTCTCGAAGAATCTGCATTATCCGAGCTGAAATTGTTGATAAGTTGAGTTAAGAATTTGAAGCGCAATGGGAAATGATAGAAGAAAGAAGCTTCATTTAAGCAAGATTTATTCATTTAGGCGTGGGAAGGGAGAATTCAAAGATGATCATTCACAAATTGGGGGGCCTGGTTTTTCAAGAGTGGTGCATTGTAATGAACCAAGCGGTTCTGAGGCCAGTGCTAGGAATAATGAAAGCAATTATGTTAGAACAACTAAGTATACTGCAGCAAGTTTCTTGCCTAAATCTCTGTTTGAGCAGTTTAGGAGAGTGGCTAATTTTTACTTTCTTGTTACTGGCATATTGTCCTTCACAGAACTTGCACCTTATTCTGCTGTTAGTGCAGTTATTCCTCTCATTATAGTAATCAGCGCGACAATGGTGAAAGAAGGGATTGAAGACTGGCAGCGAAAACAACAGGTACTTGATGATTAAATTAGTAGTACATTTTGAAGTTCATTAGAGCCTAAATGATTGAACCGTATGAGATTTAATGTGTGTTTGGTATTGTTTAAAAATATTTTTTTTTGAAATGAATAGTAATTTTTAGGAGAATGGATATTGACTTTTAATTGATGGTTGAGATTGAGTATGTAGAAAAAAAAGAGAAAATTTTAAAGAGAACTAAACAAGGGCTTATTTGTTATGATTTTTAAGTGTTGGGAATTTGCTGCGGGAAGTGAAAGTTTGAGCCCCAGTTTTGAAAACCAAGTTCTTAAAACACACAATCTCAACCATCGATTCTTAATCAAGCTTATAATATTTAACTTTTTAAACAATTTTAAATCATACATTTTTCAAAAAACCACAAAAACTGTTTGATTGTCATTTATTTGCCTAGAAAATGTCACATCATGGAAAATTTTTTCTACCGTTTATGTTTGATTGCAAAATTTGGCTTGGAAAACATTTTCTTGGTACAACCACTTGAAGCACAAGTTAGGTCATTTTCTCAGAAAAACTTTTCTCACCATTTTGCTAAGAAAATATTTTCTCACCAAACTGGGGGCCAAACAGGGGCTAAGTAACATGAGTAATTTGATTGATCCCCAGTGTCCAATCACCAAATAAGTAATTTTAATTAGCAATGGTTTGCATATAAAAGTTTCAAGTTTTCTAATCTTTATGCTATAGCATTAAGAAACTTCGATTCACAATTTCAATAGTATCAAGTCCCTTATCATTTGCCCTACTTTAAGGTGCATGTAAAGTAAAATTTTGTTTAGAAATAACATCTGCTAATGTCTGTGCATATTCGTTCTTTAGTTTAATTCGCACGTGTAAATTTTCCAGGATATTCAAGTGAACAATAGGAAGGTGAAGGTACATCGTGGGGGAGGAGTTTTCGACCATACTGAATGGAGGAATATAAGAGTCGGTGATATAGTAAAGGTAGAAAAGGATGAGTTCTTTCCGGCAGACCTAATTTTGCTTTCGTCAAGTTATGATGACGCCATATGCTATGTTGAGACTATGAACCTTGATGGAGAGACGAATTTAAAACTCAAACAAGCATTGGAGGATACTTCAAATTTACACGGTGATGAAAATCTTGGTGACTTTAGGGCCACAGTTAAATGTGAAGATCCAAATGCAAATTTATACAATTTTGTTGGAAGTATGGAATTTGATGAACAACAGTATCCTCTTTCTCCTCAACAATTGCTCCTTCGAGACTCTAAACTGCGAAACACGGACTACATATATGGAGCTGTTATCTTTACGGGTCATGACACAAAGGTTATTCAGAACTCTACTGATCCTCCTTCCAAGAGAAGTAAAATCGAGAAGAAAATGGATAAGGTCATCTACTTCTTATTTGGCGTTTTATTCGTAATGGCTTTTGTTGGATCCATTTACTTTGGGATTGTAACAAAAGACGACTTGGAAGGCAGACATAAAAGATGGTATTTGAGACCGGACAGTGCAGAAATTTTCTTTGATCCAGAAAGGGCTCCGATGGCTGCTATTTATCATTTTCTGACAGCTTTGTTGCTGTACAGTTACTTGATTCCAATATCTTTGTATGTGTCAATAGAAATTGTGAAAGTTCTTCAGAGCATCTTCATTAATCAAGACATCCATATGTACTATGAGGAAGCTGATAAACCAGCACATGCTCGCACCTCGAATTTGAACGAGGAACTGGGCCAAGTTGATACAATACTTTCTGACAAAACGGGCACATTGACTTGTAATTCAATGGAGTTCATCAAATGCTCTGTGGCCGGAACTGCATATGGATATGGGGTTACAGAAGTCGAGAAGGCTATGGCCAAAAGAAATGGTTCTCCACTCATTGTAAACGGAAAAGATTATGTCGAGGAACCTGCTCATGGTGCTAATCAATCATCCGTCAAAGGTTTCAATTTTGAAGATGACAGGATAATGGACGGGAAATGGGTGAATGAGCCACATTCCGATGTAATTCAGAATTTTCTTCGTTTGCTGGCAGTTTGTCATACAGCCATTCCAGATGTAGATGAAGAAACTGGGAAGGTTTCGTATGAAGCCGAGTCGCCAGATGAGGCCGCTTTCGTGATTGCTGCAAAAGAACTTGGCTTTGAATTCTTCAATAGAACACAATCAAGTGTCTCGGTGAATGAGTTGGATCCCATGTCAGGCAGAAGAGTTGAGAGGTCAGTATCTCGAGATGTACAAATACATAAAATTTAAAAAAAAAAAAACACACACACACACACTGAATTTAGGTGTTTCATTGATCTAGCAAATATTAAAACATATTCTAAAGGGATTTTCCGGATATGCAGGTCATACAAACTTTTAAATGTACTAGAATTCAACAGCACAAGAAAGCGAATGTCTGTCATAGTAAGGGATGAGGAAGGAAAACTGCTATTACTCTGCAAAGGTGCTGACAGGTTAGTCAATTTCTATCCTCTGCTATCAGCTGTTTCCTAGACCACTATTTTTTTTTTCCTAATATCTGTGTACTTTTTTTTGACATTGCAGTGTCATGTTTGAGAGGCTTTCCATAAATGGAAGGAAGTTTGAAGAGGAAACTAGAGAACATGTAAATGAGTACGCTAATGCAGGCTTGAGGACCTTGATACTTGCTTATCGGGAACTCGGTGAGGAAGAATATAAGGTGTTCAATGAAAAATCTTTAGAGGCAAAAAACTCGGTCAGTGCGGATCGCGAGGAAATGATTGACGAAGCGGCAAAAAACGTAGAAAAAGATTTGATTCTTCTTGGAGCAACAGCTGTTGAAGACAAGCTCCAACAGGGGGTGAGGTTTTAAATTTTTTTACAGAGCAGTAATGGACCAATATATGAAATATAGATATGGATATTAATTTTATTTTTCTACTTTTGATGGTGGCAGGTTCCTGAATGCATCGATAAACTTGCACAAGCAGGAATAAAATTATGGGTTCTGACCGGGGATAAGATGGAAACTGCTGTTAACATTGGGTAAATTTTCGGTTTAATTTTTGTAAAACTAACTTTTTTTTTGACATTTTGTTGTCCCAAAATTGCTGACTCAAATTCTGATCTCTACAGGTATGCTTGTAGCTTGCTCAGACAAGGAATGAAACAGATTATTATAAACTTGGAAACTCCAAAAATCTCAGAACTGGAGAAAAGGGGAGATAAGAATGCAGTTACTAAGGTACATATTTTACTTTCTCATTCTGATGGGGAAAACTGTAAAATATTGATATAAAACCAAGAGCTTTTTAGATTGTTATAATATGCCGAACTGATAGAGTTTGCAATTCATTTTTGCGTTAGGCTTCGAGGGAAAGTGTCCTTCAGCAGATTATGAATGGAAAGTTTCAGGTTGCTGCATCAAGTTCTGAAGCATTTGCCCTGATCATTGATGGGAAATCTCTAGCATATGCATTAGAAGAAGATATCAAAATGTTATTTCTTGAACTTGCAATTGGCTGTGCTTCTGTAATATGCTGTCGTTCGTCTCCGAAACAAAAAGCACTGGTAAATTACCTCTTAACTGCAATAACAGCCCACACTCCTTTTTTGGCGCGGTTGTATTTACGCTTTAAAAGTTTACTCATAAGTAAATAAGTAAGTTTTAAACGCTGTTCAACGTTGAAAATAAGTTGCTTTGATAGTAGGTAAGATTTACATCAAAAATATATAGAAGGAAAAAGTAAAACATCCAAAGTGTTTGAAATAAAAACTATGTTGCTCGGACTCTTTACTTTTGAAGAAGTCCCGTGTCAGACACTCGGATATGAGACATGGTATAAGATCATTCTTGGATCCTTTTAACCAAAAAGATGATATTTTATATAATTTAAATCCAATGATCCTTCATATCTCAAAAAAAAAAAAAAAAATGCATATGTTATTGCTAATACATACATTTCTAAAGTAATTTAAAGTTTATAAGACGTATTCATGCATTTATGTCAAAATTTTGCTTATTTTTAGTCGTGTTCCCATATCATATGTTCTGAAAAAAAAGGTCCAACACTTAGATGCATACCCATACCCTAGACCGAGCAACCTAGAACAAAAGTTACATAGAAGTAAGTTTTACATTCTTCTAAGCTTAGCCAAAACAAGTTTTAACTTTTTTTTTTCTTGGCTTTACAGGTAACAAGACTAGTTAAAGATGGAACAAAGAAAACAACGTTGGCAATTGGTGATGGTGCAAATGATGTAGGAATGCTTCAAGAAGCAGATATTGGAATCGGAATTAGTGGTGTTGAAGGAATGCAGGTGAAAAAACTAATGGTTTATTAGTCATCGTTCAGAAACCTAATTCAAATATAATCTGTTTTTCTTATTCTGATATCGTTTTTCTTCCAAATACATTAGGCTGTCATGTCAAGCGACATTGCCATTGCGCAGTTCAGATTTCTGGAGCGTCTGCTTTTGGTGCATGGACATTGGTGTTACAGAAGAATCTCTTCAATGGTAATACACTCATGTTTAATTTCATGGAACTTCTTAATTTCCACGAATGATTTTTATTTATCGTTATTCGTATAAAAAAATATATATATATTTCTAATTTCAAAAATTACTTGAAACCTTTTTGCTACATCAGAGTTGCCTTTAAATGACTTTCTATGTACTTCTTTGTGCAGATTTGCTACTTCTTCTATAAGAACGTCACGTTTGGTTTCACAGTCTTCTTATATGAGGCATATGCATCGTTCTCTGGACAACCTGCATACAATGACTGGTTTTTGTCCCTCTATAACGTATTCTTTACATCATTACCGGTGATTGCTATGGGCGTTTTCGACCAGGATGTATCTGCAAGATATTGTCTCAAGGTTAGCTTTTACTACCTACTAAGTCAAAACTTGTCTGATGCTATGCCTCTATCAGTTCTCATTCTTTGCTTGGTTTCACATGTCAGTTTCCTCTGCTGTACCAAGAAGGTGTGCAGAATGTCCTCTTCAGCTGGCGTCGTATAATTGGATGGATGTTAAATGGCCTTTGTAGTGCCGTCATTATCTTCTTCTTATGTACAAAGGCACTAGATCCACAGGCCTTCAACAAGGACGGAAAAGTAGCCGGGTACCAAATTCTCGGAGCAACAATGTACACCTGTGTCGTTTGGGTTGTGAACTGCCAGATGGCGCTCGCGATCAGTTACTTCACCTTAATCCAGCATATTGTTATTTGGGGTGGAATCGCTCTATGGTATCTTTTCCTCTTGGCATATGGAGCCATGTCTCCCAGCATTTCCACAACTGCATATAAAGTGTTGGTCGAATCTCTTGCCCCAACGCCCTTTTTCTACGTAATAACTATCTTTGCGGTTATCTCAGCCCTGACCCCCTACTTTGTGTACAACGCAATTCAGATGCGATTCTTCCCAATGTATCATGGGATGATACAATGGATAAGACACGATGGACGATTTGACGATCTTGAATATTGCAATATGGTGAAACAGAGATCAATACGTTCAACTACAGTAGGTCTTACTGCTCGGTCATTGGCAAGAACTAATCCATTGGAGATTTAAAATCGTAACATTTGCGCGAACTGCTTTCATTTACATATTGCAGGGCTAGTTCTATCAAGGCAATTCAGATGTGCCAAATATTGTACAGGCAGAGAGTTTTCCAAGAGTTTTTGAATATTGATACTAGCAAAGGAACATAGTTAATTGATCATTCTTTTCATTCTTGTATTGCATAGTATATATATATATATATATATATATATATATATATATATATATATATAGTACATAAAAGAGAGAAATATGCTGTAAAATAGGATCAGATGAAATAAAGAAAGAGATCCTAATTCTCTTTCAAGATTTTGTATTTTGTACACAGTTCATGAGAGCAATAAAATCTACTTTTCCTTCTCTCTCAATGACTATTTATCTTTTCTGATAGAGTTGATGGACAAACAAGAAAAGCATTGTCATGTCATATGACATAAATACATCTTCATTGTGATCACCCCACAATTATGCTCCGGTTTGGTATAGATTAAAATTAGATATTTAGTAGATTTTGATTAAAGTTGATGAAATGTGTAGTCGAAAAGTTGTGGGCTCCATAAAATATTTAGTTAAAATTAATTGTTGAGTTTGTCTTCAGATTAAAATCTAATTTTAATCAGAATCAAATGGGAGCATAATATTCTAGGAAGTGTTGGTAAGCACTTGAAATAATTCGACTTAGCTAAACTTGACTGCTGCTAAAGAAAATATACAAGTAATGAAAAAGAACAATCTGTTCATTACCCTACAGAAGAACCATAATTGAAACACCCCCCCCCCCCCCCCCCCCCCCCCCAAAAAAAAAAAAAAAACATGAAATGGAGGTCCCTTATAATCATATATATTAAAAGATATATACAAGACTTTAAACAAATTCATAGTAATATATATAAAAATGCCACAAGGAGTAGAGAAAAAGTCAACTAGAATGAGTCACATAACGAGCGGGTATATATAATGTATGCCGTGGAAGAACATGAACAATCATGTCATGTTTGGTAACGAAGATTAGATAGTACTATCCAATCTCATCTAGTTATGTTTGGTAACGAAGATTAGATAGCTCTATCCAATCTCATCTAGTTATGTTTAGTAACGAAGATTAGATAGCACTATCCAATCTCATCTAGTTATGCTTGGTAACGAAGATTAGATAGCTCTATCCAATCTCATCTAGTTCTGAAATATACGGTATACCCCAAAGATTCTCCGGCTAGGAGAGGGTTAGGCCTAAGAAATTGGCAGCTGATCTTCCCATTATATTAGCAAACTCATTGAAACTTATGACTCCATCACCATTTGTATCTGCCTCTTGCATCATCTCAGTTAGCTCTCTATAGGTCAAGGGGTGTCCCATTTTAGCCATTTTCCCCGCGAGTTCGGCTGCCGTTATGTAACCGTTCCCATCACGGTCAAATGAACGGAAAACGCCCATTAATTGTTCCTGGTTTATTAAAACCTCTTCATTCATGTCCGGCAATATGGCGTCGACCAACTCGTCGAACTCGATTGAACCATTTCCATTAGAGTCCATGTTGGCTAATAGGACATGGATTTGATCGCCACTAGGTTTTAGGCCGAGGGATCGGAGGAGAGCAGCCATCTCCAACTGCGTTAGGCTACCGTCACGGTCCATGTCGAACCGGTCGAAGATGTCCTTCAGCTGAGTAAGCTGATCAGATTGAAGCTTGACCACCATGATGGTGGAGGAGAAGGACGAGGTGGCGGTGGTTGGAGGATGAGGATAGGCAAGGAAAAAAATGTATGCTTTGTGTTAAACCTAGACTTGGTCCATTTAATATGTGGGGTTGTACTTAGTCTGTTTTATATTGGATGATCCAAAAAAGAAAGCGCGTCAATTGATTGAAAAGTAAAAATTGTCTGAATTAGCCATGCATTTGTTGTCGATAATAAATATTTGCAATTTGCAAGCCATGTGACCTATGCATAAAAAAATGAAAAGTTTCTGTAAATTTAAGTAAAATGTATAGTCAAATAGTTGATAAAAATTATAGATCTAAAAAAATGTGATAGAAAATTACTTTCTAAAATACTAGTTTTATAACTGTGCGTTGCACAGACATTCAATTGATAAAATATAATGTAATGACACGAAACAATGGAAAAGAATGGAAAAAGTAAGGAATGCAATGGTCAAATAAATTTATAGTAATAATTATGTTGTAAAGAGTTTACAAATTTTGGAAATTCTCCTTATACATAATATAAGTCGTCACATTTGTTGACTTTTCATCGTCATCGTCATCGTCATCGCATATCAATATCTATGTCTATCTATATTCTTTATACATACAGAATTTTTACAGAATTTCAATTTCTTTTAAAAAGCATTAAAATAATAAATTGATGCATTTGTGAGCTTTGTCTGTAATTTCTATATTTATCAGAAAATGGGACGACGACGGAAACTAATTAACCTTAATCAATACTAAGAAACAGGGTGAGGTGATTATAATTATTGTTGATAAGTATTTAATAACTCTAGACCATGTGCAAGAACAACTATTAGATTTTCAAATGTTGTAATTCAACAAATTCACGTTCCCGTATGCCATACAACCCAATATATATGACCTTTAATCCTATGTCGTTGTTTGGTTTACATTAAATGTTTCTCTTTTTTCTATAGTACTTGATGAGTATAAATTTTATTTATACTCGAGTCTTCACAAACCTCAAACACGAGCTCTTTGACAAAACATAATCTCCCAAGCAAATGTGTAACCCCGAGAACCATCATGAACCCGAGGAGGCCCTCAACCCCGACCACATAAATATCACCATATATTATATTTTCTATCCTCGAGGAAGACCTCAACCTCGACCACCATAAACCCGAGGATGATCTCGAGCCCGAACACATGAATATTATCCCATATTACATCTTGATACCCCAGGAGGACCTCAACCCCGACAATCATTTATACCCCGAGTATATCGTTTGTCCTCATCCCCGAGCACTTGAATATTTAGCCACATCACATCATTGTACCCCCGAGCAACATATGAACCTCGAGGCCGAGCACTTAACATTATACCATACACCATATTGAGTACAACCCCGATCACACTCAAAATGTCCGTGGTAAAAACATTGTCTCGACCACTCATAATACCCCCGAGGATAGAATACCCCGAGTACATATATCTCACCAAGAAGGTGCATGATGTGCTCGGGTACATAATGCTCGGGTCATGCCTCTCATTGATCGGGCATGACTTGATCTGACACGTGGAGTATACAACCTCATAATCCAAATAGAATTCATCTTCCAACAGAATCCTATCTGGGACTTATAACATTATCCCTAATAATTAGGAAGATGATTCTCAAAAGGACTCATGCCTAGTTTCAAGCACTTTAGTCCTACGAGGATTCAATTACATACAGCTATAAATACTCGCCTCTCAATTACAATTCAGGTACACAATTATCTCTACAATTTATAGCCTATTGCATAAATTTTCTCCTTCCTCTTTACTGACTTAAGCATCGGAGGGGCGACGAGGACACATCTCCTCGCCTTTATTGCAGGTATTCGGAGATCCAGTTCGTGTTAGTTTATTGCTCAAGCTTGGAATATTTCAGGTACGATTTTTAGCATCACCAGTACTCAATCTCAACCATCTATTAAAAGCTAGCCCATAATATTTGACCTTTAAACCAAATTTCAACCATTTATTCTCATAAAAATCACTATTTATTTAAAAAAAACTCTTTTTAAACAATATCAAACACACACTAACATTAATGCATGTCTAATTAAGTGCCTGTTTGATAAATATAGTTTTTGATAAAAAGTTGGGTTTTGAAAATCTAATGGTTAAAAAGTTGTTTAAAAAGTAAAAAATTGTGAGATTGACTTTTTTGGATGGTTGAGATTGATTACTGTAGAAAAAAGTATTAAAAAATATGAGATAGTATGTGGATCAAACAAAGGCTAAGTGTTGTACATATTGACTTATTATTTTGACTAGTATTTCATCCGTGCGATGCACGAAAGTTATTATCCGTAATATCGATTTCAATAAATATTCGTAAAATTTTAGTACTTATACATAATCAATACATATAAATGTATAAAAAATAAATAACTAAACTGAACATCATCTGTAGGCAAAAAATAACAAGAAGATAACTCTTGCACCAAGTAGTTATCCTCATTTCTAGTCTTTGATCATCACACGCCTTTGCCTCCAAAAATGCCTCCAGGATTTTGATGGTAGGAACTTTAATTATGCCTCTTGAATGCGTGTGCAAATGTCCCTTTTACGTGCATGATATTTTTCTTATATAGATTCTTCCTAAAACCTAGGCAACACAGGGTTCAAATTCACGTATGGGCTTTTCTCACTGGGCCTCGGAAAGCTGCGTGGCTGCAGGAAAAATTTTGGTGGCCGCACAGTGTCACCAAAAGTGGTTATGTAAATCTCAAGATTCTCGTGCGGCCACCAGGTTGAGAGCCCGTGGCCGCGCAATAGAGACTATTCAGTGCATTTTCATCTTTTCTGGTGCATTTAAGTTGGTCTCTGAACTTTATTTATACGTGAGTCCTTCATCTTCTGATTGTGACCATTTAGTCCCAAAACTTCCAAACTCTTCAAATCTACTTCCAAACTTTGGTCCATCTTCAATTAAGCTCTCAAATTTCGATTTCTTCTACTTAGCTCCTCTTAGAAATCCCGGTTAACATCACCAATATCCATTTTGTTCTTTTTAGCTTCAATTGGCTTCCAAATGTGCATTATTCCCTTTCTTGCTTCATTCTTCCATGTTTGGGATTATTCCTAAAATGTAAACAATTATAAAGCCATTACTTAGTAGTTATTCACGAATGAAAATAATTTTCTCTAATTTAGACATATAGATAAGTATATAAAATGCACATATCGATGACACGGAGGAAGATTCTAAGCCTCGTCCCCGTGTTTTTGAACAATTCAAATTAAAGGAACCTAGAAGAGATTAAAGCATCTTGTGTGCTAGATGCAAAGGGGAAGTAAGCAAGCATGTGGAAAAAGAGGGGACATGGGGGCATCACAATCATCCTAATGTAGTTCCTAACTTCTAGCCAGATAGAGGACAGAGTATGTCGCTCTACAAAAAATCGACTTTTGAAAGACAGTTCAGACTGATGAACAGAGGGAGAACATTCAAATCACAACTTCATTAGCCAAATGAATGGCATTTGTTCCAGTATAGTGCAGAAAGGGTTGTACCATTTAATGAAATGACTAGAATCCAACAAAGACGTTTTTAGAGGACTTATGGAGAATAATGAGACAACAACAGGGATCATCACACCCTAAATCACCTAAATTTAATAAGAATATTCTGAATGATAGCATGGGTGAATCAATGGAAGTAGCACTAGAAAGTTCTTCTGGAAAGTCAAAATTTGAGCGTAGCAAGAAAGATGAAGATGAGGAGGATTCAGGGAGATCTACCACCCTTCAATTTGGTACTCTGCCTCCAGTTATGGCTAATAACTACTTTTTGGTCAATGAATTTAAAAGTAAAGAGAATGAAAAAGAAGAGATAGAGGATCATGAAGAGGAAGCATGCATGCTAGAGTATGAATCAGGCTAAACATCCCAAGAGGTATGTGATGAAGAAGAAATGATGGTATGACAAATATTGAAGAATAAATTGACCTAGAAGCAAAAAGAAGGAAAAGAGGAGTATCATTCAACACTTTATTGAAACAACTGTATCAAGAGGGTGTTTGTCCAGTAGACCTGTTGGGAGAACCATCAAGGCATTCTTTTGACTTCTATGTGTTGTATGGGATGCCAAAAAACAAAGTGAGGGTCCCACGCTCTGAGAAGTATGGATCACCTCCTAAGATTTTACCTCTCCCTACAGGTTGGTTTACAGATGAAGAAATGTGAGAGGAAAGCAAAAAGAAAGTCCAAGATGTTGGGACTCAAAATGAAACATTGCAGATTGATTTAACACAAGAAGTTGATTTAATAGAGGATAAGTAAGAAGTGAAAATAGATGCGGCTGAGAGGTCATCTTTAAGAGACCAACCATGAAGTTAACCAAACATTTGAGGTCGTTATATGTAAATACTTTAGTTAATGGCGTACTTGTGGTAAAAATGCTCATAGATAATGGAGTAGCTATAGATACCATCCCTTCTAGGATGATGAGAAAATTTGCAAAAATAGAAAGCTACATGATTCGGATAGAGGTTATACTAACAAGTTTCAATGGAGGAGTGACTTTAGCTAAATGGGTAATACCTTTAGAGATAACTGTGGGGACAACTACTAGGACTACTATATTCTTTGTGATAGATGATCCTACTAGTTATAATGTGTTGTTAGGGAGAGATTGGATTCATGAGAGTCGTTGCACACCTTCATCACTCCACCAATCCCTAGTCTTTGGGAATAATAAGGGCGAAGCTGAGGTAGTGCAAGCGGATCACAATCCTTTCACCGCAGAAGCAAACTCAGTGGAGATGTTCATGTAAGAGTAGTTCAAGATGGGGAAGAAACCCAAATCGTCGCACAGAGTGAAGAGCCATTTTCAGTAGACGCACTTACTGAGATATTCAATCAAATGAGGCCAAATATAGTGGCCCTTGAAGATGCAGTAATTGGAAAAAAGTCGATCAAAGAACTCTAATGAGTTGTCAGCAATAGAAAAACATGGCCGATATTCAGGCCTTCAAAGACAAACTGATGGCTTTCAATAAAGAATTTAAAGAAAAGAAAGAGGAGGCAAGAGTGGTAGCACGAAATGAAAGACCATATTCAGTGGAAACTCTTACAGAATTATTTACTCAAATGAGACCAAATTTAGTGGTCTTTTAAGAGCCAGTAATTGGCAAGAAAAAAGTCAGAGAGACATGATGCAAAACAAAACACGATGTCTTTTGGCCGAAGTTATGCCTTCTAAGGCCAAGTTAATGATTTACAACAATAAGTTCAAATGAAGGATGAGACAAGATAAATCACTCACATCACTAAGAGAGAAAACGCTACATTTGGCCTGGAAATTAAATTACAAAGTGATATTAGCAAAATGGGTTACTAGGACTAGAATGCCATTGCAAGACTAGGGTATAATTTCATGAAGGTCTAAAACCTGGATGGATCTGCTAAAATGCATCAATTGGGCACATGGAAGGCAATATAGTAATGTGCAATCATTGAATATATTGATATTTTGCTTAAAATTATTTTGATTATAAAGGCTTGTCGATTGGCCTGTTGTTGAGCTTTATGATTTGAGATTGTAGTTTGAGTAATGATTCAACATTTGTTCTTCCTTACAAAAATTAGTATTTTATCCAAATGCACTTTTTACTCGAAGTGAATACAAAGAAAATATTTTGTTAAAGCAAATAATAGAAAGGAGAAATATTGAAACACTAAATTCATTAATTGAAATCAAATAGGGAGATATACAAGGAAAATCATGGAAATCCATAAAGTATAACAAGAGGAAGTACATAAATTTAGGGCAAAGAACGAGTCGAACTTTTGATTATTTTCAATTCTTCCTGAATTTTTATTTCTCTGGTTTGTAGAATGGCCATTCCTTTCCTAAACCATCTTTTTCTAAATCAGTATATTTAGAGGTGAGCACCTTGACACGTTCCACCTCAGCGGATAAAGATTCTATTTGTGCAACCTTTGTTGATTCCAAGTGATCGATTTCCTTTTGGATTTCTTTGAGTCGCGTGCGCCTTTTTTCAAGGAGGAATTCACTTGCATTGCCTTAGCATTTAACCTTTCCATCGTCTTCTTGGCCTCTGAAAATTTTGATATTAAATTCGCTTTATCCAAAGCAATGCTTGACAATTTCCCTCTTTTTTCATTGAGATGGATTGATTGATCAAGCAATTCTTGTAGCTCACTTTGAATACCTTTCAAGAATATTCTTGCATGTCAAGGTACAGGTGTAGAAGGATTGGCCAATATCTCTTGAAATTTATCGTCCAATCCTTGAAGCCGAGAAAGGGTCTTACTGGATGCAATTTCAATTACATTTTCATCCGTAAGATGGGCATATTCCAACACAATTTCATGCCAAGCATCAGTATTAGAAGGCAAAATCACTGGCGGAGGATTCAATACAAAAAAGAATGATCAACAAAACTATTTATCATGCTTTTCATTAGAGAGAAATTTGATTGGCCGATTGGAAGATGTTGCCCGGATCACCCTATAGCGATGAAAAGTAATTTTTAAGTAAATTTATGATTTATTAATGAGAATAATTGTGAAAGAAATATGCTTACAACATCAGAAGAAGAAGATTCATGTTGAGTAGACATCAAATCGACTAGAAGGGGTTCCAAAATAGAGGCTTTCAAATGCACCATTAGAGTAGAATCAATGGGAGCCTTCGTCTGAGCATCTTCTGGAGGTAAAGAATCTAAAAGAGAACATGGATCAATATCAGATGGTGAATCTAGGTCTAGATTTATTATTGCATGCACATTGATAAAAGGAATACCAGAATCAACAGTTGGAGGAGTATTGGGTTCATCTATAATTGGAAGACTAGGGTGAAGGAAAGAATTGTATTCAAAGTAAGGATGATCATAAGGTATTTCGATAATAGTTGGACGAATTTGGCTGATTGGCAGAGTTCTCAAAACTAAAGCCTTTCCCATAACTTGTGAAGATCTTTTAGGGTCCTCAGAACTATCCCCTTGGTTGTCTTCAGGTTCTGATGTGGGAGATTCAACTATAAACTCAGGTCGAGGAGAAGAAGCCGATAAGACATTCGAAGAAGCAGTACTTGAACCAGAAGGGTTTAATGTAAGATTGGCAATAGAAATGGGTGGATTAAGAAGAAGCTGTAAAGGAAATAAACCAAGTTGAGAGGTACAAGTAAAATAAAACAGCTGAACTTCAGCAAATATACCTTTCGAGTTAAAGGAATGTCATCTTCTAAACTCATTGTAATAGACCGCTTTTGGGATTCAGAGGTTTTTGCTGGGGATTGAAGGGATGAACTATAACTTACTAGTCTTCAGCTAGAGAATGAAGCCAATGACTTTTGAGAAGCTGAAGTTATTTTTGTTAACCCACGAGTAACTAACCAAGAGGGGAGGGGGTAGGGTGAATTGGTTTATAAAACTTTTTCGATAAATAATCTCAATCTTAAAACCAATAAGTACAAGTATGAGTACTTAATGTTACAAGTTACTTAACTATCAATGTAGTGTTCTACAAATGTGTAAGCTTAATTGATAAAGCAAGTATAGCACTTAGATATAGTATTGCACAATATAAATTGATAGAATAGAGTAAGTGCAATGTAAGTAAGTAAAAGGGATAAGAGGATGCAAATGCTATTTATAGAGGTTCAATCAACCAATGTGATCTACGTCATCTGTTACCGAGCTCTCCGTCATGAGCAAGGCCAAATCCACTATAATGGTAACTTACAACAAGGAGTACCAAATCCTTAAGTGACTTACAACAAGGAGCACTTATCCATAGGTGTCTTAAAATAAAGAGCACATATCCTTAAGTGACTTACAACATGGAGCACTTATTCTTAAGTGACTTACAACAAGGAACACATATCCTTAACAACAATTGGGTTTTCACAAGGCTCTCGAAATCGTAAGATAACAAATGATAAGTTTACAATTTTGGAAAAACTCTCTTAAACAATTGATATAATCGAATCAAGCATATTGTGAGTTTTGGATAACACTTTGATAGATGACAATGAATTTAGCTCAAGTGTTTTGTTGAAGAGTCTTTGATAAATATGGTGTGAAATATAGAGATTTTCACTTTAATAAAAGTGCTTGGTAAAAAAGAACTTTTGTAAGTAAAAATGATAATAATCAAGTTTGAAAGGTTTTCTTACCCACTTGGAATCTCTGATGAGATAGATGAATAATGTAACATCCCAAGTTTAAGAGTCTAAAACCTAGGCGTATTAACTTCCATTCACATTATATGCGGAAATAAATTGTTTAAACATTAAAGTGCGGAAACAAATCATTAAAAAAAAACTTCAACGCTTTCATTCTGTTCTAAAATTTTATAGAAATTTCGGCAGAGTCTCCTCTATAACTTGGACATAACCAACCTGTAGAGGGACATCATACCTACAATACATATGCAAATTCTCAACCCATTCAAATCCAACATTTAACATCCAACCACAATTCCAAAATTCAACTTCAACATCAATTTCCCAAACTCCTCAACAAAATAACTTGAAGTATAATTTATAAACTCATGAAACATGATAAAAACTAATCACAGGGAAATAGCATAACTTATTTTAACTAAAACAGACAAACTAATCAAAAGAATTTATCAATTAAAAGAATAACCAATGAATTAATTTGAGAAAGCCCTTCATTTATTCTTAAAAGAAATAGAATTTATTAGTACTGTCTGAGTCAGCCGCCAAGTGCTCCCCTCTGATCATCTAACTTTCATCACCTGAAATGTTGGGGAGGGATTGGGGTGAGCTAAAGCTCAGTAAGTAAACTGTATGCATGAATGCATGCTTATGACATGAATGCTTTTCGAAAATTCCATGTATGTATCCCCATTTACTTTACTTTCCAGAACTTTCAAACTTTTCAAACTTTCACTTAACATTTCAAAACTTTCACTTCATTCCATCGTGAGCTCACTTGATGTAACTTCTAGTCAATCAGATAACAGTGGGCCATTCTTATTTGGAACCAGATTAACATGCGCATTTCCACCGCAAAGCGGTTTAACATTCACTTTCCCATCGCAAAGCGGTTCATTCATTCATTCCACCGCAAAGCGGCTCATTACATTCATTCCACCGCAAAGCGGCTCATTACATTCAGGTACGCCGGTCCCCCGCGCCCCATTTCCCACTCGGATCTTTCATGACATAGAAGTACACCCATTCTTTCAAAAACTTGGGATACATAATTTTTTGACAAAAATTGCACTTTGACACATTCCTTTCATTAAAACATTTGACTTTCTCATTTCGATGTCAATGCATGCTTAATGATGCAATGACATGATAATGTGCATGTTTGAACATTCCATTAAATACACATACTTGCATATGGCAATTCAATTACATCAACATTAAGTAATTAACACGAAATCACTTACGCACATTAATTTCACATTAACTTTCACATTTACATTCAACTTTGATGAAAATAGGGGGAATTTTACTTATATGACGTCCTTAATATTTACCGTTTTCTTGATTTGCAAGTGGAGGAGCCTCGACTGCCCGTGTCGTCAATGTACCAACAATCCTAGTTATATTCATTCATTAAATAAATATACTTTTATTAGCATTAACCCCCGTAATTGAAATTGACCAATTAAAATTCGAAATCATAACTGAGTGAAAATTAATAAAAACATTCATAGAGTCCCTTTAATATTTCAAAAATTACCATTATGCTTCAACTTAACTAGCAGTACAATTTAAAAGACATAACTTACGGATTTAGAAACTTGAAACTTCACCCACGCACATTATCCAAAATTTGAAATCCCCAATTTAGGTTAAAAATTCTGTGACTCACAATTTGATTCAAACCTGTCTAAATACATTTACTCAAATCCCAAACCAAATTCTAACTTTGGAATTTACTTATTTATAAATCAACATATAAACTAAACAATTAACTAACACAATTGAATTTATATTTATACCCCTTTCTAGCTCAAAAATGAAACTCAACATTTTTCGACATTTGAAAATTTATCTACAAACTAAAATCTGAAATTATACATGTGCCCACATAAAAATCCAATTTTTATATATTTACATATACCTATACATACATAATAATTTACACATTCCCATACATCAATACTCACACACCTAACATCTCAACTCCTTAATTTATGCTTAAATTCGAAAATCAATAAGAATTGAAATCTGAAAATTCAACCCATAAATCTGAAATTACTGTAAAAATCAGAATTTTATACATATAAGGTGTATACATACATTATCTACATAGAATATATATATATATACATGTGTATATCGAATTATGGATGTGTGTGTGCGTGAAATTGTGCGAAATCGTGTGTGTGTGTATGCGCGGTTCGCGGGTGTGTGTGGGTGTGTGTCGTGAAGAGAAAAGGGGAAAAAGGGGAGGGGACTTACTGCCGGCGGTGGTCGGTAGGCGGCGGTGGTGAGAGCCGAGGGAGGGGAAGCGAGCGGAGACCGAGAGAGAAGTGAGAGCGAGGTGAGAGATCGGTTTTGAGAGAGAGAGAGAGACCGAAAGAGAGAGAGACGTGAGTGAGGAGTGATTAGGTTAGGTTAAGGGTTTTAATCTTTTGAAATTTGCAAATCAGTCCCTCAACTCTTCTCTTTCGTTTAAGTAAGTCAATAAGTTCTATTTACCCTCGTCTGACACTAAACTTTTCCCTCAAATTTCAAATTGGCATAATAAAATAGAAAATAGTATGCTTAGGCAATGAAACAATTAATCACATAGAATTGTACGTAAATAATTTAAAATAATCAATTTAAAATCTTTCAAATTGGTACATTGATCGAGACGGCGTCCAAGTCTTTCCACTGCAACATAAATCCAATAAAAGACATTAAAGATCATAAAATTATAATTTATAATAACATTCACGAGAATATTACGTGAAATTTAAAATTGCAAGAAAAATGAAAAGCGGGCTTACAAATAAATACTCAATAGATCAAGTTAAGTACCAAGAGATGTCAACATTTGAATAATTAACAATAAGTTTAAGCTCAAAGTGTTTGGACAATTGAACTTTGATAAATCAAATGATAATAAATCAAAGTTTTCAAATAAAAATAGATGAATATAAACCAAGTAAGAACAATGGATTTTCACAAGAGAGCTTCTCTAAAATCTTCTTAATTGTTTAAAATGAATGCAAGAGAGAAGGCTATTTATAGAGCAAATTTTGCACATACTGTCTTTTGTGGTTGACCTATTCAGCCATGCGGTAGACCTCAATATAGTTGTCGCGAGAAAATAGCCGTTGGAGTTTAAAATAGAACAATGTGGTCGACCTGTCTTTTCTTGCGGTCGACCTCAAAGCTATATGAGGTCGACCTCTCTTAAGATGTGGTCGACCTCACTTAACAGCATTTCAAAAATATGATTTTTCAAATGTTTTGATTAAAGTTGATTTTGAAAATGATATTTTAATGACTCTGAGAATGTTACTTGAGCTTATGAAGTGCATTTCCAACTATTAATGCATTACCCTTACATATGTTGAGAAGCGATTTGTAAATGCTCAATTTCTTTGTAAGCTTCATTCCTCGATCTTCATCCTATCACACTTCATGTCTTGAACATCGCATCTTGTGTTTTCGATCTTTTATCTTCGAGAGATGATTTGTACTTTGAATGCTTTGAAGATTATCATTACATGAAACACTTGAAGCACACTTGTTAATAACATAATATAATCTTGTTTGTTATGATCAAAACAATAAGGTAAAGTTAACCACAGGTCAACAATTTTAACATCAATAGCATGAAAAACTTGAGAAAGACGTGCACCAAAGGGTCTTTCCCTCACAACCACCTAGAGACTAGCAAACAGAGGATGAATAGATGGAGCAGAGTTGAAGGATTTCCATCACATATTAGCCAATAAAATGGCATTGTGAGAGTCAACCATGGTAGCTTCATCAGGGTGGAGTATAAAGAATCTGGATTGAAATCGTATGTTGGTACAAGAAAAGAAGGGAACTGCCCATGTTTGCACCAACCAAAATTGACGAGCGACTAAGTGTGGAGAGTATACTTTTTCCCCAACTTTCCCATTCCTACCAATCCCTATAAAGTCATGGAACGATTCATGACAAGTTAAATATTTAGCCATATCACCCTATCATCATCAGTAGAAGCAGCCAATACGTATGCGGGGCAGTGAGACAGAGGATAAGGATATAAGGAAGGGATGTCATAAAGGTTATAGAAATATGATAAAGTGTCTCAACGATTGTGATTCACAGGATATAATTTAGCCAATGCGGGGGCACAGCAAGGAGCAGTTGGTATCGTTGAGGGAGTACCCAAAAAAGGAAAGTATGCTCTTAACCATAGTTGAAAGATTGAAAGGGGACAACAAGCTATGGGGGTTCCTTTGTTATTGAGTTGATGAATGAGAGTTGTCATGTCCTTAGAAATGGCTGCCAAAGAAAAAGAACACTAGTCCAAAGTTTTGCCATGTGCAACTTCTCTAGCCAATGGAAAATAGCTACCAGAAGGTTTAATGCTAGGAAAATAGATGATGTAATTAAATATCCCATAATGAATGAAAGCAACCCGTTCAGGTATGGAAGGAGGTTTTGAAAGATCCTGTGGACTCATTTTAGTAAGGGAAGAGTATGAACTGAAAAGAGAATTTGGAATTGTGGGACTAGTAAAAGCAGAGTCAAAACGGGGAGAAATTGTACAACCTACGGGAGCTAAATCAAGAAGGGCACCAATATTCCACTGAGTAATGGTTAACGGGTCAAAAGGGAAAATAAAATCATTGTATTCAGTAGACCAAAATTGAAGTGCCATGGAGAAAAGTATCGAGTCAAAGATAGGGATTCTGGCTCAAGCATCAATAGCATTAAGAACACCTACCCTTTTTAAAGCATCTTTGAAATCAATATCCCTGAACATTACCCTAGTCCAAGTCGAAATTGTTACAATGGACTCTAAAGGTAAAGACTTTGAAGAAGAAGAATCTGAATATTTGGGCCATGTACGAATACTCCCATGAAGTAATGGACCTGTTGGTATAGGATCATTAAAAAGATAAATTTGTGGAAAGAGGGAAAGTTTGTGCTACTACCGAAGTTTTGATTTCATCCGAGTTAATGAAAGCAGGACCCAGATACACATTTGAATTAGACAATGAAGTGAACAGGGTATTAGATGAAACGTTTAGCGAAGCTTTGAAAGTCTTGAAAAGTAGAAACGGACTTCAATGAGGGAGTAGATGTTTTGGGTGCCATGATCAGTGAAAGAGAATGGAGGAATTCATAAGAAGAGAATCGCGGGAAACTGGACTGTGGAAGTTCTAGAGCAAAAAAAAAAAAAAAAAGGTTCATTATTGAAATAATAGGACACAACACTTGGAAAATGGGATGTCAAGCATCACCATGAAGCGTGTTATTCGGAATCAAAATGGGGGAAAAGTGTGAAATACTCTGAATATGGCAAAATAATTGCATATTAATTCAGCCATATTGGGGTAATTGTTGACACATAACAATACTCAATTCAAAGGCCCGACATAAAGACTGAAAACATGATGGCCCATTATGGATGAAAGGGCGACGTGAAGGCCAGAGCAATTGGGCGACTATCAGAATGCTTGGGCAATAGGGCGATTGGACGATTGAGCCAGATATAGATATAGGAACAGTTCTTACAACTCATTTCACAATTCGGTCAGTCATTATGGGTAGTTGGAAAAGATCATGGAAGTCACTTATAAGTGCAAAGTACTGGGCAGTAGTTACACAAAGAAATATGAGACAATTATGCAACATGATGGATGACGGTTATGCCATGCAAGTTACAAGTTGAGGCGGTAAATCAAAGATTCAAATAATAAAAGGCAGTTATAATTAGTTTATTTTTTCAATTTGTATATATAGTAGAAATTCAGATTTTTAGAAGACTAATCAATCAACTCTCAAAAGACAACTATGTAATTTACTTTCATTTCAATTTCCTTGTCAACTTTAGTTTACTGTGAGTGCTTGTGCTCCTTGAAGACGTTTTGCTTTCGTTGTAATCTTTGCAAATAAACACCCATCGTTGAGACTTTGTCTCGAGAGGTTGTTATTCCTTACACATCGTACGAGTCTCTTTTAATTGTTAGCGTTAGTCCGACTTCCTTGCGCGAAACAGGATGGAAAATCTTTTCCTTATCCATGCAGACTTTCTCACCAATTGCAAGAGATAATATTTTCTTGAAAAATAGGCATGTTTTTTGCTTTATATGCTTGTACGTAGAAGGTGTTTTCTATGCCAAATGTTGCAATCAAACACAAAAATGTGGAAAATCTCTTCCTTGAAGTGACATTTTCCTAGAAAATGTTTCCAATCAAACATAGATTGTTAACTTATTAACTAAAAGTTTAATAGTAAACAATAAACGAAATGTATTATAGAAAAGATTTATTATGATCAAATTTCAAAATCGACAGTATTCCAAAAGATCGGTTAAATAATATTCATCTTGCGATTTTAAGGAAAAAATTAATCAAATTCAATAATCTAGTTGTTCAACCATTTCTTCCTCAGTTGATAACATAGACAATCCATTTAATCTTTTTTGTAACATAGTTGATTGAAAATAAATCTTTTCCAATTTCAATTTAAGAAATTTTTTTCTGTAGCTGCAACCGTAATATGTATGGTTAGAAAAATTTGGAAAACAAAAATTCAATGTATTCAAATATTGTAGCACTCCAATTGCTCGTTGATTCAGTTGGTTAAGGGTCACATACAATATTTTAGTGAATGAAATGTCCAATAAGAATAGCTTGAACCTTAGAATGCCAGCTCAAAGTTTGGCGAATTAGATGAGAATTAAAATTTCACAAGCTAGACAACTAGTTTTGATGGACATTTTTATAGTTAACTCTTTGCATATTTTTCCATTTCTTGTAATCATGAGACTTTTTTTTTTTTTTTTTTTCCAGAATGTATTTGAACTTGGTATTGGAATATAACAAGAAATTGTAATAAGAACAGTGAAAACTTTAATAATTTTTATCCTCCAACCTGCTTAACTTAAATACTTTAGTGAATGAAATTGGATTACAACAATAATAAAACTCTTATTTTAACACCAATGCATCCCAAATTTAGGTTGATGCAAAATCAGAAATCATATTTCCACTCAATCTTTGAAATAAAAACACCCAAATACCCCTTTCCCTCACTAGAAAACCCACAATAACTACAAAAATTCAAAGTAAAAGAATTATTCAGCGCGTGTCATTAATAAATTGATTTAATCCAACAAAATAATCAACAAATCCTCTTGAGTCTTGCCTTCATCACCGAAGACTGATTTGCTGAAACTACCACCGGACATCGGGACAATTGAACATTTGAAAAAAAAATAAAAATAAAAGATCCAAGTTAAAAGATAAAAACATGGTAACAATACATAAATAAGGGGCTAGAAATGCAAATCTCAAAGTTTGAAAAAAAATAAAAATAAAAAAATAAATTAGAACTTCTAAACTCAGGTTTTAATTAGATTTTTTTTAAATTAAAATAAATAACTGAAAAATATTATATTGATTAAATATACTAAGGTCACAGTACTGTAGAATTAGGTTATAGTAATACTCAAATTATGGTCACAGTCACAATTAAAAATTTAGAGGTCACTTTTTATCCAAAAATTAATTGATCGCGACTTATTTCTCGGTCATATATTATACAATTATTTGGTCACAACATAGTTTTTGTTACAATTGATAAAATTAATCGATTACAATTTATTACTTGGTCACAAATCAAAAGTATTGTTACTTATTTCTTGATCTCATATTATAGAATTATTTGGTCACAACTTATTTTTCGAGCACAAACAACAGATATTACTTATTTCTTGGTCACATATGATAAACTACTTTGTAATGACTTATTTTTTCGTCACAAATTATTAACTTATAGGTCACAACTTATTTTTTGTCACAATTTATAAAATTAGCCAGTCACAATTTATTTATTACTTGTCACAAATCACAAATGTTACTTATTTCTCGACTACATATTATAGAATTATTTGGTCATGTTCGGTCACAAATTACAAAATTCATAGGTCACACAATTTTTTTTTTCGATCACAATTTATAAAACTAGCCAGTTACAATTTATTACTTGGTCATAAATCACAAATTTTATAGGTCACACTTATTTCTCGATCACATATTACAAATATTATAAGTCACACCTTCTTTCTTTGTCATAAATTATAAAAATAATTGGTTACCACTTATTTTTTAGGTCACAATTTACTAATTAATTTGTCAAAACTTAAAAAATGAGTCACAATTACAAACGTAGTCGAACTCTCAGATTGTTTAGGTCACATATTATTTACTAGTAACAAATTAGGTATTTATTGGTGACACATCGTAAACACCACCAACTACTGCCAACATTGCCACCAGGGCAGCCACCATCTCCACTATCAGCTTTGACACCCACAACCACCATCACCGCCATCGCCATCGTCACCACCAACATCATTGCTATGGTACTACCATCTCAACACCACCACAACCACCACCTCCACATTCAACCAACCACCTCCACATTCGAACAGTTGGCTTGATCCTCGTGTTCCTTATCCTCCTTCGTTTTTATTTATTTTTAGATTCTGCAGGGACATTATTCTTCTTCTCAGCATCTCCATTCGACTTCCCTTCTTTGTTTCTTTAGTAGCATCTTTGTTCAACTTAGTAGTATGTATTACCGTTCATTTTTACGTGCTTTCTTGAATTTCACATTTTTTTTAAATTTTATTATATATTACTTAATTGATAATTATTATTATTGTTTAGAATTTGAATTATTTTGCAATGGAAGGACTTGGATGTATTTACGATCAATGTGCCAATGAGAAAGTTTATAAATTGTTTAAATGCAATTCTATGTCTAATTGTTTACTTTATTTCCTAAGCTTGTTAAATCTATTCAATTAAATCGTAAATGGTCAATATTAAATTAATTTGAAATTGGGAACAAGTTTAGTCGCATTTCAATATTTAATGGAAGTTTTGGGTTAAGTTTCACATTTCCTAAAGTCGGGGACTAAATTGAAAATTACCCAAATAAGAACCTAAACCTTACCCTCTCCCCAAAATGATGACTCTACCTCATTCCCTCATTCCTCATCTCTCTCAAGTCCCTTCTCCAAACCCCCATACGTTAAAGCTCCCTCCCCTTTGGTATATTGACGTGGCGGGCAGCTGATGCTTCTCTACTTGAAAATACAGATAACGGTAAACACTAAGGACATCAGGTAAGTAAACTTCCTATTTTCATCAAAGTTGAATGTCAATGTGGAATTAATGTACTTAAGTGTTTGTCTTGCAATTTACTTGCTTTGATGATTTTCTTTTACTTTATACATGTATCTATTATTAAGAAAAATGTTCAAGCATGCATGTTATTAAGTCATTGCAACAACAAGCATGCTTTATCATCTGATTTGAAGAGTCAAATGTTTTGAACAATGTTGAAAAGTGCAAGTTTTCTCAAAAGTTATGCATCCCAAGTTTTAAGAATGAATTGAGTGTACTTCTATGTCAAGAAAGAAGTGATTGGAAAATGAGGCATGGGGGACCGGCGTACCCTAACTAAACCGCGTTGCGGTTGAATGTTCAACATATAAGGTTTCTGGTCATACAGGCATAGCAAAAATTTAATAGACTCGAAATCGATGCTTGGATCAACCTTGTACTTAGATAAAATCTTTGATAAAGATGATAACTTTGATGAATGCTGTGAATATGAAATTTGAAATAGGAGGTACAATCTTGTCATTACAGCTGTCCAATCGTCCAACATCTGATAGTAATCCACACAACAAGCTAGGATCTGGAAGAGGTTGTGCTAACAACCAAAAGACAACTCAAAACCCACTACTGTCTTGTAAATTATCTACTACTTACAGGTTTACGCTATACCTAATTAGGGTAGAGATAATGGACTTGGGCCAACCCAAGTTCGGCCCGACTAATTAGGCTTGGACACTATTCCAACAATTTCCCACTTGTACACGATCCAATTCCAGATGCTTAATTCTTGCTTTTGTGTGTGAGCCTTTAGGTTCCATTTACGATGGAAATGTCTTATTATTGTTCCAATTTAATTGGAATAAGATGAATTGAAATCTCTATTTCTAATTCATCCTCGACTCACCAAGATTGATTAATTCATGTCTCCGTCCAAGATTGACATCTAGCAATGTGTCAAGGCAATCCATGTGAAAGGAAAAGTCACGTGGCATGACAAAACCCGTTTAATTGCTGTTACCATGGAAATATAATCCCTTCATCAATATAACCCAATTCGTTTAGAGACATGGACAGCGTCAACCTCATCTCAACCAATTATGTTATTCACCTCTTCTCTTAGTTGATCTTGTTATGACTGAAAACACATTTTTAACTCATAACTTCACCGTAACAGAGGACTTTACAGCAACTTAAGTGGATGAAATACATGTTATAATCTCCTACTAACCAGGAGTGACGAATTCTCATATTGGACATACTCAACCTTCATATGACTCTCACTATACTCGTACGACATCATTCTGATGATTCCCTCTCAAGAGCCAACATCAATGCTCGTCAAATCATAATAATTCTTATACAAGATTCTATGACGTCCTCAAGTCAAAGGACCAAATCCATAACTGTGCATTAGAGATTCACTACTGACGCTTGGATAGTTATCCATGTGGAATCTCAAGGCGGGTCATCCAATGCTTTGTTCGTCTAACAATGCATCCACGTATTCATTCAACTGTCCCTCTACATTCTAGCTTGTGAGATAAGCTACTTTCTTCATAAGAAAGAAATGCAACACATGCTATTCTATCTGCAATAACAATATCTGTATCTTGTTGTTACTTCGACTAGGGAAATTTTAAGAATAAGTTATCAATTACTTGTATCTCACAGTCACAACAACTTGTAAGTTATTTACACTTACTCTATGGACTCTATTATTTAAATGATGAGTTAAATTCAATGTAATAATAAATCTGCCTTTATTGAGACAAAGATAATATATGTGTTATGCTATCCAACAATTGGACTTGGAGCATAACATTGATATTCTCTCACTAGATCCAATAACTCATGTATCCTATACATAATGAGTTTATATGACAATTATATTCTCATTAGGATAGTGGATTTACAGGTTGATCTTATGTGACGCTTCTCATATTCAACCTTCTTAAGGTTAATGGGCATGAATTCTATTTTTCAACAATCTTCAAATGAGAATACATTCTTTGATCATCGATGAGACCTAGTCCCTACGCTTTAGAGATGGCTCCATTGTTTTCAGAGTACTCATTACTAGAGTTATAATGCTAGGAACACTTATAATTCACTAATGAACTTAACGATCGAGATTGCTTCTGGTCTCGGTTGTTTCAAATTGACCATACCACTAGTATAAGTTAATTCACAATCAGACTGAATATTTCCTTCTTCCTTTTCAGGATTGAAGGATAATATCTCTATACCCAAAAACTGTAAGTCTACATTTCTTCTCATATCTATTGTATTCTTAGTGCTTCTCAATGTGAAGGTCTTATTTCTCAAATCCATCATGGAGAAATTTTAAACAATTGCACTTTCACTTTCAAGGTTAGAGATTCAACTTTTGATCACTAATATGTCATCTACATATAGTATCAGAAATATTGAACACTCCCACTAACCTTTTATATTCACACATGATTCATCTGCAAGTTTTGGTAAAATCAAACATTTTTGATTATCTCACCGAAATTAAGAGTTTAGCTCCGTGAGGCTTGCTTTAATCCATAATTAGATCTTTGTAACTAGTATATTATGTTTGTATATTTAAGGATTCAAAAATCCCATAATCATAGCATGTTGCTACCGCAAGCAGAATCCGAGATGATTCAGTGGAAACACATTTACAGATTATGGGTCTTACCCATTTCAAGCAGATCAAACAAGGTCTAAAACTTGTTTTTATCTTGGATTCCATGGCTTCATGCCATCTCATTTAGTCAACATTTGACTTAGCTTCTATGTAAATATATGCTCATTATCCTTGATGACTAATACAATATTAGCAATCAAAGATATTTAACTCAATGGAATATACATGATCCTAATATCTTTATAGGGAGCTAGTACGTTCTCAGTCGCCACTACGTCCTGAGAAGTGTGCATGTTCCAAGCATTGATCCATGCTCATCCAGTGCAAGTGCATATTCTAGGTTAAATAATCGATTAAATATATGTGTGATATAATGAACTATTTCATGTTCTACTTTTACTCCCACTGTCTTCTCTTGAATGAATTATTTCTCCAGGATATTGACAAAATTGGAGATAGACTTTCTTTCTCGATAGGAACGTAGAAATAATATCCAACCATCTTTTGGATATCTAACAAATATATATATTGGACTAAGGCTATTTCTTATCCAAATTTTCCATACTTCTAATAGGTATTGAGGTCTTAAATCTTAACGCAAGGAAGATTAGACATTTGAAATTCATATCTTATATGGACCTTCATCAACCAATTATCATGAAACACGACAAAGTGTGTAACATAAAGTGTGTGCAAAACTCCAAAAATTGTTTAGAGATTTTGAGTGGCTTCATCGATGATTGCATCAATTGCAATCTTTGTCCTTTTAGATATGCCATTGTGTCGAGGAGTATGTGAAAGAGTTATCTATGTAAAAATTATGTTCTGATAACATAATCTTGAAGTCAATTACTTAAAATACTCTTCACCTTGACCAGATCTAAGGGCTTAGAATATATTTCTCATTTTGGCCTTCTAATTTATATCTATATTATTAGAACTTTTCGAACTCCCAGATTTAAATTTCATTATAAATAACAATGACTATTAAGGTTATCCAATGACTAAAGATCACTCTAACATATATGCCCACTTACATCCGAATGTAATAGGCTCAGTGGATAAACCATCACACTTTTCCCTTTGCCAAGTGTTAAGTGCATTTTTATATACTTTTCATACCTTTAAATTAGAATATTTTGGAATATCTTGAGCCAATATCTACTAATTTATGCATATTTTGTGTTTAAATAGGTTAATATCCAAGTTTGAGGCCAAAAACCACAAAAGAAGTGCAGATTACGCTGAAATTGGAAGTTTGGGGACCATTTTGTCACTTCCGGAAAGTTTTGGACAAGCTGTGCAATTAATCGAGGGACCAAATTGCAAGATCTCAAAAGTTGAAGGGCCTAAAGTGCAATTTTAGAAGGACATATTTGAAAGAAATCTGAAAAGTTGGGGACTAAATTGCTCAAGATTAAAAGATGGAGGACTTAATAGCAATTACGGAAGGGACTTAGCTGCAAAAACACCCTCCAGCTGAGCCACGCGATCGCGTGGCTCGAACCAGGTCGCGAACGCGACTTGGACCTCAAAACGGACCCGAGACTAGGATGCTACCGAAAAAACCACTGCGCAATTGCGCGATCGCGCGGTTGTAAAAAAAAAAAAAAAAAAAAAAAACTTCCGGGCCGGACCGGGTCAACCCGGCCGACCCGGTTCGGCCCTTATACTGAATTTCGTGGATCTAGTGCAATTTTTAGGGTTTGTGGTTGATTTTTGGATGATATAAACAGTTAAAATCCTCATTTTGCTAGGGCACCAAGTAAGTCTTGCCCCTTTTGAAATTTCTCTTGTATTTTCTTAACATTTTACTCATTTAATGCAATTTTTAAGTAATGTTTTTATGATTTAGTAATGTTTTCTTATATTTAAGTATTTTGTTTTTATTTAAACTTTTGAGTATTGTTATTTTCTCACATTTTCATCAAGAATGTCATTTATTTCTTGTGCATTTAATATTTTGTACTTGGGTTGTTGAAGACATTTATGGTTGATGAAGAACTTTTGTTGAAGTGAAGAAATCTTGAGTTTTTACTTCAAGAACTATTCAAAAAGGGGGAGTTTTCTTTATTCTCTTGTTTTTAATCTTTATGTTGAGTATTATTCATATGTTTATGTTGTTTGTTAAATGTTGTTGTTAGTTTATTATGGGTTAATATTATTGTGTTGGAATTGTTGACTAGTTTATTTCTTATTAAGTATTTTAGGTTGTTTATGGATGTTGAGCATTTATGTTTATGTTTTTGTGATTATGAATGTTGTTTTAGGTTTTTGTAACTTTTAAATGTGTATTATTATTTTAAGTTGTAATTGGAATTTATTACACAAGTTAGGTAATGTTAAAAATTTCCCATGTAATTTGGTTGATTAATTAACTACCACTAATTGATTTTTGAAAAGAAGAAATTAGTATAGTTATGAAAACTAAATTCACTTTGTTTTATGTTATGTAACTTATTTTAATTATCAAGTTTATATTGTCATCATAGTATTTAGATTAATTAGTTTAATTCTATGTTTCATGTTGTTATCTATTTGCTTTAGTTAAGTAGTTTACATATTGCCATGTTTCTTATTTGTGTCACTTAGTTAGTAATTCACCACAATACCACATTTTTATGTTACTTGACTTTTCTTTTAAAATGAAATCAATAACTTTAGTTACAAAGCAATCAATCCTCGTGGGTACGATAACCCGAAGTTTTCTAGTCCACTTTACTACTTGAACGCGAACCGTGCACTTGCGGTATACGATTTTAGCGAACAAGTTTTTGGCGCCGTTGCCGGGGATTGATTTTATTTGTACTAAATGCATTGATTTTTGTTAATTGAATTGTCTTCTCATTCTCATCTCTTTCTTCTTTTTATTTTCATTTTCTAGGTACTCTTGCCTTGTTTATGCAACAACGTCCGACTTGGGACATTCTTCCAATTGATCCCGAACCCGAATGAACTTTTAGGAGGAGGATTAGGGAAAGAAGAGAACAAGTTGAACAACAAAGAATACAAGGCAATATGGGGGACAACAACCAAGGTGGCGCCGATCCCGTTATTAATGAAGATGATAGACCAATGGGGGTAATTCATGGTCCCTCTCATCACTCAAAATCGAGGAAGCATCACATATCCCCCATTTGGACGTCCGGAATTTCATCTAAAGCCGGATGTGATAAATCTCTTCAAGGGGCATCTATAATTATATGGAATGACCGAGGAGAATCCATTTACTCACATCTCGCGGTTTTTGGAGATGTGTAGTAACTTTGATTATCCGGGAATTAGCAAGGAGGCTATCAACATGCGGTTATTTCCACATACCCTTAGAGATGGAGCTCGTGAATGGTTAGATGCAAACCCGGTTGGAAGTATTACAACATGGGATGATCTTGCTCAAAAGTTCACTACAAAATACTTTCCTCCATCAAAAGTGGCTAAATTGAAGAGTGATATCTCCACATTTCGACAACTTGACACCGAATCTTTCTATGAGGCATGGGAAAGATTCAAGGAGATGTTGAGGAAATGTCCAAATCATGGGTTCACCAAGCAAATGCAAGTTCAATATTTCTATCTTGGGATGAATCCATCTAGTCGAGTGACGGTTGATTCGGCCTCCAATGGAGCTATCACTACAAAATCACCTAATGAGGCAATTGAGCTCTTTGAGAGGATGGCTAGCCACAATTCTACTTGGCCAACCGACCGCATGGTACCAAAGAAAGCCGCGGGAATTCATGAAGTTGATGCATATGCGGCTTTGTCGGCAAAGATTGACCTTCTATTCAAGAAGTGTGATGATTTATCTTCTCAACATACGGTAAAAGCAATCTACCCTCCTATTTCAATTTGTGATGTATGTGGAGCAACACACAAGGTTGAGGAATGTCCCAAGCTCAAAATAGCTTCTACTTCAAATGAGCAAGTGAATTATGCTCAAAATTTCAACCGAACACAAGGCAATCCTTACTCCAACACATACAATCCGGGTTGGAGGAATCATCCGAATTTTTCTTGGTCCAACAATCAAAATCAAGTAAAGCCTCCCGGTTTTGTTCAACCTCCCGGTTTTGTTCAACCTCCACCAACCCAAGAGAAGAAGCCTTCCATTGAGGAGATACTTACGCAATTCATGAACAAGACCAATACTATTCTCCAAAATCAAGCGGCTTCTATCAAAAATCTTGAGACTCAAATTGGGAAATTGGCAAAAATGATGACAGAGAGACAACAAGGAGCCTTGCCACGCAATACCGAGATCAATCCAAGGGAAAATGTGCAAGCCATCACTACAAGAAGTGGAATTCAATTACCGTAAGTCACGGTAAAGCAACATGTGGCACAACCCGAGGTGAAAGAAAAAGGTAATGAGCATGTTGAGGAGGCGAATGAAAATGATGCAACATTGATGGAAAGTGGGGAGACCTCAACAAAGGTTCCTCCTCCAGTGAAAGCTTATGTGCCTCCCATTACTTTTCCTCAAATACTCCAAAAGCACGAGGTGGATGCACAATTTGGTAAATTTCTTGAAGTTTTCAAGAAACTTCACATCAACATACCATTTGCTGATGCATTAACACAAATGCCTAGCTATGCAAAGTTTATGAAAGACATCCTTTCAAACAAAAGGAGGCTAAAAGATCATGAAACTGTGATGCTCACGGAAGGATGTAGTGCCATACTACAAAACAGATTGCCTCCAAAAATCAAAGATCCAGGGAGTTTTACTATTCCTTGTACTTTTGATGATTTAACTTTTGGTAAAGAATTATGTGATCTTGGTGCTAGTATTAATTTAATTTCTTTGTCTATTTTCAGGAGATTGGGCATGGGAGAGGTGAAGCCAACCACAGTTTCATTGCAATTGGCCGATCGCTCTATTAAGCATCCGCGTGGTATTGTTGAGGATGTGCTAATCAATGTGGACAAATTCATCTTCCCTGCCGATTTTATCATTCTTGATATGGAGGAAGACCTTGATATCCCAATCATCTTGGGAAGACCCTTCCTAGAAACCGGTCGAGCTTTAATAGATGTGCAAGGAGGCAAATTGATATTGAGGGTTCAAGATGAGAAAATCACATTCGACATTATGAAATCCATTAAGTACCCCGTCGAGGTAAATTTATGCTCTCGAGTAGACATCATTGATCAAGAGGTGGCTACATCATTCATCTATGGGTCATCTAAGGATCCCCTTGAGACTTGCATTGCTCACTCCATAACCACCGAGGGAGAGGATGATTTGGACATCGGAAGGATGTCACAACACTTGGATGCTCCCAAATTTTATCCCTTCAAGAAGAGGCCATATTTTGAAGAGTTGGGAGAGAGCTCTTCTCCTTCACTACCCTCCATTCAACAAGCCCCAACTCTTGAGCTCAAACCTCTTTCATCACATTTGAGGTATGCATACTTGGGTGATTCTTCTACTCTTCCCGTTATTATCTCGAATTTGTTGGATGAAGTGGAGGAAGAAAAACTACTTGAGGTGTTGAAAATGCATAAAATGGCTATTGGGTGGACTATGGCGGATATCAAGGGTATTAGCCCTACCTTGTGCATGCATAAAATCCTCATGGAAGATGACTTCAAACCAACAGTGGAGCACCAACGCCGTCTAAATCCAAACATGAAAGAAGTGGTGAAAGCCGAGGTATTGAAGTAGTTGGATGCGGGAATTATCTATCCAATCTCGGATAGTGCATGGGTGAGTCCCGTCCAATGTGTACCAAAGAAAGGAGGTGTCACGGTGGTTGAAAATGAGAACAACGAGCTTATTCCTACAAGGCCCGTGACGGGATGGAGAGTGTGCATTGACTACCGGAAATTGAACAATGCCACTCGAAAAGATCACTTTCCTCTCCCCTTTATTGACCAAATGCTTGAGAGGTTGGCAGGGCATTCTCATTATTGTTTCTTGGATGGATACTCGGGCTACAATCAAATTTTAATAGCCCCCGAAGATCAAGAGAAGACCACCTTTACATGTCCATATGGGACTTTTGCTTATAGGAGGATGCCGTTTGGTCTTTACAATGCACCGGCTACTTTTCAACGTTGTATGATGGCCATTTTCTCCGACATGGTGGAAAAATTCATCGAGGTATTTATGGATGATTTTTCAGTTTTTGGTTCTTCTTTCAATGAATGCTTGGATAATCTTGATCTAGTGCTGAAAAGACGTGAAGAAACCAATTTAGTGCTTAATTGAGAGAAATTCCATTTTATGGTGAGAAAGGGCATTGTACTTGGCCACCGGATTTCACAAGGGGGGATTGAGGTTGATAAAGCCAAAATACAAGTTATTGAGAAATTGCCTCCTCCTACTTCGGTGAAGGGCATAAGAAGTTTCTTGGGGCATGCTGGCTTCTATAGGAGATTCATCAAGGATTTTTCTAAAATCACTAAGCCTCTTTGTTCTCTACTTGAGAAGAACAACACTTTCCATTTCTCTCAAGAGTGTCTATTGGCTTTCAACACTCTTAAGGAGAGATGCTCAATTGAATTATGCCACAACCGAGAAAGAGATGTTTACCGTGGTCTTTTCCTTTGACAAATTTCGATCTTATCTCATCGGTTCAAAGGTAATTGTCTATACCGATCACTCCGCTCTAAAATACTTGCTTGCTAAGAAGGATGCGAAGCCAAGATTGATTAGATGGGTCCTTCTCTTGCAAGAATTTGACTTGGAAATCCGTAATAAAAAGGGTGCGGATAATCTTGTGGCCGATCATCTATCTAGGATGGATCAACCTGAAGAAGTGGGAGTAGAGGAAATCAATGAAACCTTTCCGGATGAACAACTATTGCATGCCAAACATCTTCTCCAAGTGTTCGAAGTACCATGGTATGCGGACTTCGTGAATTTCCTTGTAAGTGGTATTCTTCCCCCGGATTTCTCTTATCAACAAAAGAAGAAATTCTTTGCCGATTTAAAACATTATTTTTGGGATGAACCATATTTATTCAAGAGGGGGTCGGACCAAATTATTAGAAGATGTGTTCCCGAGGAAGAAATGGAAGCAATTCTTGATAGGTGTCATTCATCACCTTATGGGGGTCACTTTGGAGCTTCCAAAACCGCCTCAAAAGTTCTTCAACCGGGATTCTATTGGCCAACTTTGTTCAAGGATGCTTATTCCTTAGTATCCAAATGTGATAGATGCCAAAGGAGTGGGAATATCTCTCGGCGTAATGAAATGCCATTGACTTCAATCTTGGAAGTGGAAATCTTTGATGCTTGGGGAATTGATTTCATGGGGCCATTTCCATCCTCGTTCTCAAATCAATATATTTTGGTGGCGGTGGATTATGTTTCTAAATGGGTAGAGGCGGTGGCATTGCCTACTAATGATGCTCGGGTGGTGGTCAATTTTCTTAAGAAGAACATTTTTACACGCTTTGGAACCCCCCGACTCATCATTAGTGATGGAGGCAAACACTTTTGCAATCGCCTCCTTGACTCACTTTTGTCAAAATATGGAGTGAAGCACCGAGTAGCCACACCTTACCATCCCCAAACAAGTGGCCAAGTGGAGACCTCAAATCGAGAGTTGAAAAGAATTCTTGAGATGACGGTGAATACATCAAGGAAAGATTGGTCGAGGAAGCTAGATGATGCATTATGGGCCTACCACACCGCATTCAAGACTCCTATTGGTATGTCTCCATTTTTTCTTGTTTTTGGAAAATCACGTCATCTCCCCGTTGAACTTGAGCATCGAGCATTTTGGGCTACACGGGCGTTAAACTTTGATGCAAAATTAATTGGTGAGAAGAGGTTGCTTCAACTTAATGAACTTGATGAATTTCGCCTCAACTCATATGAAAATGCTCGCATCTATAAGGAGAGGACCAAGAAATGGCATGATAACCACATTTTGAAGAGAGACTTCAAAGTTGGGCAACAAGTTCTTCTATTCAACTCCCGACTTCGATTATTCCCCGGAAAGCTTCGATCCCGTTGGTGGGGGTCATTCACAATTTCTCAAATCTTTCCCCATGGAGCTATTGAGCTATATCATCCCGAAAAGGGACATTTCAAGGTCAACGGGCAAAGGTTGAAACCATTCTTGGAAGGGGAACCCCCAGAGGAAAAATCATCATTTCTCCTCAATGCTCCCGAATGAAAATCCAAAAGTCGAGCTTATGACTTTAACCAAGCGCTTTTTGGGAGGCAACCCAAATTTCTTCTCTTTTGAGTTACTTGTATTTATTTACTATACTTCTTTACTTCCTTCTTAATTAATTGTCAAACTTTTGTAGGTAACAATTTTTTTGAAAATCCTAAGTGCCATTGTCCTCAACAAGTTTGGGGGTGAACTACATTCGACGAAAGCTTAGGTCAAAATTCAACATCACAAACAAGCATTGAATCAGGGAAGTTTAACTACCTCTTTTCTTCTTGACATATTGTGTCTATTTTCACATTGAGGACAATGTGTAATTCAAGTTTGGGGGTGTTGACTTCATTTTGCATTTTATCATGTTAGATAGCCTTGCCGGCTTAAGATATTGTGATGTTTGATTTTGTTCATTTTGTTGTGGATATTGACATGCTAGATAGCCTTGTCGGCTCAAAATGATTTTGATGTTTGAAATTGCTGATTAATTCACGAATCATGATCAAATATGCTACTTGTGTCTATTTTTATAAATTGCTTATCTATGAGTGATACTGAGTTCTCTTGAGCACAATAGTCATAACTAATTGTTGTTGAGATTTGGAATCCATTGAAGGTTGGAAAAATTTGTGAAGTATAAATTAGGTTGTGAGCTTGTATCTTCAATTTTTATCAACCTATCCAATTCCTTCTCAATGCTATTAATCTCTTGATCCTTTGTGAGACAAGTTTGGGGGTGGTCGAGCCAGTAAAGGAGACGGTCTAGATGTGTAGTGATTTCATGCACGCTTGATCTAAATTTGTGTGGAGTGTTGTTGATGTTAGTATAAGCTAAGTGATGACCAAATGCTAGAGATCTAAGCCCATTTTAAAAATTATATTACCCTATCTCATAGCCTTTTTGACTTGAGTAATTAAGCCCGTAGGAGTATCTTGAAACTTGATGCCTTAAGTTTGAAACTTGGGAGTCATCGGCCTAAAGCTCGCTACATGAGTCAATTAGAAAGCTTAATGAGTAGGGTACACACACACACACTTGTAAAAAAAAAAAGCATATCATCATCATTGCATTTGCTTAATAAGTCTACCTCACTTCTTAGCCTTTTTGACTCGAGTTAGTAAGTCCGTAGGGGAATTTTGAAACCTGGGACCCTTTGATCTTAAAACAATCGGGGAGTTTCCGACCTAAAGCTCGCTACATGGGTCAATTAGAAAGCTTAAGGGAGTGAGAAAGTCACGAGCAATCATCACATTAGTTTGTATAAATCATGCATTTGTATTTGCATAAGGGCTTAGATTAATAGTGGGTTTGAATTGCTTGGTATAAACTTTAATGTTGAAACACTCATCTAGTGGAGAGTCACTGCATATCTAGATTGTTGAGATTGCTTGTAAGTCATAACCATACTTTAGTGGAAAAAGAAATGTGTGAATTGAGAGTCACCCCTAAGATTGCATTTCAGGAGAGAAAAGAAATAATATGGGGGGTGAAGGTCACGAGAGGGTAAGGAATGAAATTGACCACTAAGGGTGGATAGTATTATTTTGAAATTTATCCTTCCTACAATGTTTCTTTGAACCTTAGTGATAATTGGAAGTGACTATGCACACACACACACTGATCAAACATGAGATAAACTCAACTTCGTTTTGTAGTATTATTTTGAAAACACAATTGTGAATTACTCATGCAATTTTACACTCAAGTAAGAATTTACAAGTTATCTAGCATTGTTGATCGTTCATTCATTTGTTTTTTGTGTTATTAGATATTCTTGCTCGAGACGAGCAAGAGTTTAAGTTTGGGGTTATTTGTTAAGTGCATTTTTATACACTTTTCATACCTTTAAATTAGCATATTTTGGAACATCTTGAGCAAATATCTACTAATTTATGCATATTTTGTGTTTAAATAGGTTAATATCCAAGTTTGAGGCCAAAAACCACAAAAGAAGTGCAGATTACGCTGAAATTGGATGTTTTGGGACCATTTTGTCACTTCCGGGAAGTTTGGGGACCACAAAAGAAGTGCAGATTACTTTGAGTGACTCAACAAGCCAACATCGAGGTTGAATTCTGGTTTATTCACTATAACAATGGAAGACTTTGTATAAACCAATTAATACGAATTTAATAAATTGCTTCCAAAATTTATATCCCCTTTGATTTACTCAATAAAGGATACAGTTTTTGGTTAAGTCAGACCCATTTTTTCGAAGTATCTGAAACTTCATAATTAGAAATATATTTACCAGTGAGTAGCCTTGAGTAACTCAACAAGCTAACATCGATAGCAAACTTTGATTTTTCATTATAACAATGGAAAACATATGACTTAATATAAATTTTTTAAGTGAGGGATTTAGTCTCATCATTCCTATGTATATTAACTAACATCAACCATACAATTAATCATACATATAATATTACTATGGGCGATTATGGACAACTTTTATCTAGTCTTCTCGAGCCATGAAGAAGACAAGTTGGTCAATTCCTAGCGGATATTGAATTCGACCATCGCATGCTAAATGCAATAATCTCCATTTGCTGCTGCAACCTATATCCTATACTAGTGGTCTTCCTGTGGCAAGCTGCAACGTGTATCTTATACTAGTTGACACGCAGACCTGTATCAAAGGACGCACAGACCCATATCTACAAACTTGAGCTTGCAAGCCCAACCAACAAACGCAGAATAAAATAACAATTCATCCAACCAATCATATAGGTCGAGTCCATATCCATCCACTAAATACACATTCATCATATAAATGTATAATAATATAATATCTAATATTATATAAATAAGTTTCAAGTTTCTAGCAATTTAGGTCGTCTAAACTAATTTTGAAACCGGATCGGAACAATAATTAATTGATCAAATTAATTAACCAACTTTAATTAGCGGGTCTATTTAATTAAAATCATATTTTAATCAAATATCAAATTAGAGTCCAACACTAAATCGAAAAAGAGGAAAATTGAATTCACATCTTAATTTCGGATAAAACTCCTAAAATAAATTAAATTCAATTTAGTAATTAATTAATAAAATCAATCAATTATTTAATTAACGGTTTTATTTAATTAAAATAAAATTTTATCAAATATGAAATTAGAGTCTAACTCCAATTTCAAGATTTTAGGGCTAACTGAATTTAAGATCAAATTCGAAATGGAATTTAATTAGTAATCAATTAATCAAATTAGCTAATTAATAAATCAAATTTTAATTAAACACCAAATTAGAGTCCAAACGCTAATTCTAATATTAGGCAAATTGAATTAACATTTTAATTTAAGATAATATTCTTAAATAAAATAAAACTCAATTTAAGATCAAATTATATATTTTCTTAAAATCCAATTTTAACAATAATTTAAAAATCATGAATTTTAAAATAAAATTTTGAATTGGGTCAAAATTAAATTTTTGGTCAAAGTTTTTAAACTGTGCCAAACCAATTTTGAAATCAAATTTAAAACCAACTTTTAAAAATTGCATTTAAAGGCATTAGTAAAGTAGCATTTTAACCCAATTTTAAAATTACAAACAAGTCTTCCAATTTCATAAATTGCATGACAACCCCTTACTTTAAAATTATAATTTGACCCTCGAATAGAATATTGCAAGCAGCATCCAGAAACTTCAAAAATTGCAGGAGAGGCCCCTGCCTCAATTCCAAATCCTAAATTTTAATTGCAAGCAGGGCCTGCAATTTCGTATATTGCAATGCAGTCGTCCCCTAAAAATCTTGAAACTAGTCGGAAACGCCTAGATCTCCTTCTCCCATTCCAGTTGCCGGTGTTGCGTCAGACATCCAAGAGGACAACCACCGCAAGTTGCTAGTACTTACCATAGAAGCAGCACTGTGTAGTGCTGACCGTAGCATCATTGCGTTCTCCGACCAGCTGCATCCTCCTGCCACTTACAGCGGCGTACGACGCTGGCTCCTGCGTTTTTACAGCCAGTGCTACATCTGCAGCGTGTTGTAGTGGCGACCATCTCCGCTGCACTGCTCACCAAGTCGCCACTGCTGACAATCACGTGCGACAATAGTACCCTGCCGCGCTCCTGCTTGTTCTTTGGTGGCTATACGAATTTGCCTTCACTGGAGGCTACGGCTGCCACCAAATTGTTTACTGTTCCGACTCCAATTTTTCTACCAAAAATTAATTTTCGTTTCTAAATCATATTTTGAACAAGAAAATCAATTTTTCTCAAAAGCTAGATAATAAAAAAAAATACTTCAATCACATTGAATTCATCAAATAATTAAACAAATTCTGACAAGTAACAAGGTAGGCTCTAATATCACTATAAGGTTTCGGGTTACAACGAAAATTTAACAGACTTGAAACCGAAGCTCGGATCAATCTTGCACTTAGATAGAAACTGACAAAGATGATATCTTTGATGATTACCATGAATCTGAAATTTGAAACAGGAGGTACAATCTTGTCATCATAGTCGTCCAATATTCCCGCCTCTTATAGTAATCAACATAGGAAGCTAGGATCTGAAAGAGGTTGTGCTGGCAACCAAAAGACGACTTAAAGCCCCCTATTGTCTTATAAATTATCTAGTACTTGTTGGTTTACGTTAAACCTAATTAGGGCAGAGATAATGGACTTGGTCCAACCCAAGTCCGGCCCAACTAATTGGGCTAGGACACTATTCCAACACAACCACTTTGTGGTGGAAAAGTGAATGTTAAACAGCGTTACGGTGAAAAAGTTATTATTAAACCACATTGCGGTGGTTTACCTATAAATGTGATTTGGTTCCAAATAAGAATTGACCACTTCTCTCCAATTGGCTAGAAGACACACCAAGTGAGCTCGTGAAAGAAATGATTTGAAGTTTTGAAATGTTGAAGTGAAAGTTTGAAAAAATTGAAAGTTAAAGTAAATGAGGATATATATTTCAATGTATTAAAACATTTCATGTCATAAGCATGCTTCACGTGCATGAAGTTTACTTGTTGAGCTTTATAGCTCACTCCTCCTTTTTCCCCCCAATTCAGATGATGAAAGCTAGATGATTTTAGGAGAGCATTTGATGATAGACAGAGACAGAACCACGATTACTCTTTTTAAAAAAATAAAGTTAAATTTGAATTTACTTAAGTTTTTCATTGATTATTTCACTAAGCATTCATAATTGAAATGTTTTAGTTTGATTTAGTTTTAATAAGTCATTTAAGTTTCTTTAGCAGTTTATTAATCTTCTATTTAGTTGGATGGAGTTCGTTGTTGAATTTGTTATGTTGAGGAGTTAGGGATTGATGTTGGAGTAGTTTTGGTGATGTTGGACATTGTTTTGTTGTTGGTTTGATTTTTAGATTATTATGTTGGTTGTGATGTCCCTCTATAGCGAGGCTAAGTACAATTTATAGGAGACTCTACCGAAATTTTTGTAGAATTTTACAATAGAAAATAAAAATTTTAATGTTCAAAATAATTTATTTCCTCATTTAAGGTGAAGGGAAGTTAACATGTTTAGGTTTAGGATTTTAAACTTGAGGTGTTACATAGTGTGTCAACAATTTCTAGTGGTTAAGATGTCTAGGGATAGATCTACCACCCAGGAGAAGGAGTGACGCTTTACTAGCTAGAAGAAGTAAACATGTTTAAGGTAAGATCTACCAGCTGAAAGAAGAAGCAGGGATCTCATTGCTACTAGATTGAAGCAATAATGCAGATTTTCGTTGGTTACCTGCCGCTGCACCATCATCAAACTGGATGGGGTTTGGGATCTGTGGAGGATATCGGTCATGCCACTGGTTACCTTTAGCTGCTGCGTCACCTCCGAATAGGGTAGTGTGTGTAGTCCATGGTGGCAGCAGGACTGGATGGGGTGGGGTGGAGAAGAGAAGAGAAGAGAGGAGAAATAGTCGTGCTTGAATTAATGTTTGAATCTTGGTGTGGGTATTAATTATATCTTAAAGAGTTAATTATGACCTGATTTGAGAATAATTACGTTGTAAACTTGTTTTTAGAATTGTCAAGTTATAAATTAGGTGATGGTGTAATTTCCACTAAAAGGATTTTATTAATTGGGCTTAAAATTCTTCCTTGTTTTAGGCTTGATATAATCGATTTTAGAATTAGGTTTAAGCTAAAAAAATGCCTTATTGGATATGTGCTCCTCTTATATAGGGTCCAAGATGTGGGTCCTCTCTCTGCTCTACAAAAAAGTTGGGATTGACGCTGGTTGTGGTGCCGATGGCTTTAGGTTATCTCGGCAAATTGGACATGTTCTATAACCATATCGTACCCATATATCTAAGAAAAATTTGTGAAAAAGATGGTTGCATACCAGTGTAGGGAAAATATTAGAGAATGTGAATTAAAACAGTCAAAATCGAAGGCTAATATTACACAATCTCCATAAATCGAATTTTTCGCCTCACCAAAGTGCACAGGTTATGATCGAAGTTCGATTCCCAGGATATAATCGATTGTCACTTCGCACTGCACTATGCTCACCACCTATCGAACTAGCTATGTTGTATAATATCTCTCTCTGAAAATCAACAGGGGAGAAAGAAGGAAATAATGAATAAAAGGAAGGAAGTTGCTGCAGAAAGTTTCTGATTTCCTTGTATTTATCAAACAAGAGAGACCTCATAATTTATACTAATAGAGGAATGCTACTATTCTACCTACTTGAATGTACTCATTATTGCAATTAAAAAAAGGAGTTACATCGAAAAACTTGGAAAAACTGTAGCTAAAAATATGCAATTCAATTTCATTAAAACTAATATTAAAATTTATGACATGAATTTAATTTTTGAAACTTAAATTATTTTCGGAAATAAATCTTTTTGCCAACAAATTTTTGTAGAAATGTTGAAGATAGAGAGAGAGAATACAACAAATCAATCCTACATAGGATAGACAGCGTTTAACTTTGAACCTTTCTAGACACAGCATAGTTCTCAAAGTTGTGTTCATTGCGGCCATGAAACACGTCGTCTGGTTCTACAAGTGTTTGTTCAAGGATGTAGCCTTTCCAGTCCTTATAAAAGAGGCCCTACTTCACACTCACATATTATCCTTTGACTAACGTTTTCCAGAGTGATAATACCACGTGAGAGTAGTTGTTGAATGGTATTATCTCTTCTTCAAATATGTTGAGACTTACCATTATACATATTGCTCCGTGCCCTACTAATTGGTGATTGATTATCACAATAAACGTAAATTATCGGCACATACTTTGATCATTTTAGAATATCTTCAATAAACTGGTGAAGTCACTCTGCTTCTTCAATTACTTTGTCCAAAGCGATGAACTCTGATCTGATTCCTTTTTAAGTCTTACAATGCAAGTTTGTTTAGACAATTTTCAAGAGTTACTGTACCACCTAGAGTGAAGACATATCCACTAGTAGACTTCAAATATCACACATCTGATATCCAATTCACATCAGCATACCCTTTGATTATTGCAGTGTATCTATAATAAATATTTCCAAAATAACTAGTGTATCTCAAATAATGTAGCACCCTGAAAAATGGATTTCTAGTGGATAGCACCAGGGTTACTCGTGCAACGACTCAATTCGCTGACTGAGTATGCTATATCTAATCTCGTACAAGTCATTAAATAAACTAAACTCCCTATTGTCCAATAATATTCTAACTGTGACACACACTCACCGGTATTCTTGGATAAATGGTGACTAAAATTTGACTAGAGTCCTAGCCACAGTGGTATCTGACTTTTTGAACTTTTTTAATATCTTATCAATATAATAAGATTGCAATAACAAAAGTTCTTACACTGTTCGGATAATCTTCACTCCCAAAATGACATCCGCAAGTCCTATATCTTTTATGTCAAACTTTAACATATTCTTAATGACTTTGATAATCTTGTCAGAGCTACTGACAATGAGAACGTAATCGATGTATAGACACAATATCTTCACACCCAAAATGACATCCACAAGTCCTATATCTTTTATGTCAAACTTTTACATATTCTTAATGACTTTGATAATCTTGTCAGAGCTACTGACAATGAGAACGTAATCGATGTATAGACACAATATGGCATATCCATCATTATTGTCCTTGACATATACACACTTAACGTACTCGTTGATTCTAAATTCACTAGAAAGCATAGTATTATCAAACTTCTCATTCCATTGCTTCCATGCTTTCTTTAAACCATAAAGTGATTTAACCAATCTACAAACTTTCCTTTCTTGACCTGGAGAAGAAAAAACCTCTGGTTGCTCTATGTAGATTTCTTCATTCAAATATCTATTCAAGAAAAATATTTTTACATCAATCTGATGTATTTTAAGATTTCACAAGTCTACAATAGTAATTATCATCTGGAAATAAGTTATTCTTGACATAGGCCAATATGTATCAAAATAATCTAAACCTTGTTTTTACTTACAACCTTTGATACATAGCCGAGCTTTATATTTATCAATGGAGTCATCTGCTTTCATCTTCTTCTTGAAGATCTACTTGTAGACAAAAGCCTTACAGCTAGGGCTGGGCAAAAACCGACCCAACCCGCCGAACCCGCCCAAACCGACCCAACCAGATCGGTTTGGGTCGGTTTTTCATGAAAATTGGGTTGGGTTGGGTTTTTTTTTTTTTTAAATTTTCGGGTTGGGTCGGGTTGCGGGTTGGGTGCCCAACCCGACCCAACCCGACCCAACAAAAAAAAAAGACGTTTTTTTTTTTTTTTTTTTTTTTTTAAGTAATGAAACTTGACTTATTTAAATATTGATTGAACATATTTTAATTTTATTAGCAAGTGTTCAATTTATTGTATTTTTGATTATTGTAGTGTACATAATTGATTTGAATTAAAGATAGATTCATAAGTTTTTTTTTTTTTTTTTTTCAAAAATTTTACTAATTGGGCCAAAGCCCAAACCGACCAACCCGACCCAACCCGACCGAAATTTGGTGGGTTGGGTTTGAATTCGTAATTGGGTTGGGTTGGGTTGATTTTTTATCAACCCGACCGTGGTGGGTTGGGTTCCGGTTAGGCAAAAAACCGACCCAACCCGACCGACGCCCACCCCTACTTACAGCCTAGGGGAAGATCTACTAATTCCCAGGTGTGATTCTATGGGATATAATCGATTTCACTCTTGATGACTTCTTTTCACAGATGACCATCTAGAAAAGATAAAGCTTCTTCATAGCTTTGCAGATCACTCTCCAGCAAATATGTGATACAATCAAGGCTAATCATCTTAGAAGTTTTGTTCCTTTTGCTCCGTCTACTCTCATCCTCACCTTCTTCAAGTGGATCTTTACTGTTGCTAGAAGGAGAAGATTATATAGTACATTTATTAGGAGTTAACTGTCTAGGAGATTTACATGGAAATTAATCGTCAGAGAATTGAGTATTTAAAGACTCCATGATTGTGTTCAGATGAATATTAGATACATTTGAATAATGCACAAGAAATATACATGCACTACTATTTTGTACATAACTATGAATAGACAATCAACTATCTTGGGAACTATTTTGACCTTCTTAGGAGGAGGCACCGCGACCTTCTCAAGATACCCCCACATTCATAAATATTTATACTAAGGTATACAACTTGTCCAAAGTTCATATGGGGTCATATCCATATTCTTTCTTAACATTTTATTCAAAACGTAATTTGCAAAAAGAATAGCTTCTTTCCACATGATCTGTAATAATCCAGAACTAATCAACATAGAATTCATCATTTCTTTTAAAGTTCAATTCTTATGCTCAGCAATTATGTTCTGCTGAGGTGAATAATGTGTACTAGTTTGGTGAATTATTCCATGTTTAGCAAAAAAGTCACATAACGGTGATTCATATTCACCACCAAGATAACTTCCTAGCACCTTAAAACGTGTAAACCCAAAGGCCGATGTTTACATAGTCTTCTCAAATCGAGTTTATCGTCTCATCGGAGTGCACAAGGTTATGATCGGTGTTCAATTCCAATGATACAATTGGTTGTCGGTTCGTGCGGAAATACGCTCATCGCCTATTTAACTAGTTGTGTTGTATAATATCTCTCTCAAAAAATCAACAAGGAAGAAAGAAAGAATGAAAGGAAGCTGCCGGAGAAAGTTTTTGTTTTTCCTTCTATTTCTCAAACGAGAAAGACCTCTCCATTTATACTCATAGAGGAAGACTACTATTCTACCTTCAACTTGAATATACTCATTATTACAACTAAACAAAGTAGTTACAACATTGAAAACCTGGAAAAACTGTTGCTAAAAATCAGCAAATAGAGTTGAAAATCTGCAATTCATTTTCATTAAAAATGATATTAAAACTTCTAAAACTGAAATTATTTTTGAAACTATAATTTTTTTCCAACACCTAGCTCTTTAATTTTATCCCCTTCATAAATTCGACATAACAAACAATACACTCTGCTAATGAATTTCCACACTTTGCATTGTACTCTTTTAAAACTGTGTTACGGTAAGATCATCAAAACAGTGTGAACTGTTTAGAAATTGTTTTTATGTGCTATTTTGTAGCAAAAATTTCTTAGAAGAGATAAACGGCAAGTGTTATGCCTCTAGTAAACTTTTTATAACCATTTTTTTTATAAATATTGTTTATAAATGGTGACGTGTTAACATTTTGTCATTCCTTTTTTTGAAACGTAAAAATGGTGGACGGAAATCTTTGACCATCCGAAATTGTTGACTTTTTAAAAATGGACCAATGAGATGTTTTTATGCGATCGTTTATAAGCAAAATTTATAAATGATTTTTTACCAAAGAGAGACTAAATCGTTGGGGAATGTTAGGGAGGCATATATACAGCTATGAATTTCTACTATCAATCAAAATAAGTTTTACTTTTACATAATTTGTCCTGATTGAGCATTTTTATGATTAGGACATAGAAATTATTGTACATAGGGAGTCATTCTTTTGTTAGTAGGTTAGATGGTTGATTACAACTCATCTAAAAGACAATCCAAGAATGTAAGATGGTCAACATTTTATTTCTCTATTGTTGTAATTTGAATGTGTAGGTGAAAATAAGTAATTTTAGCAATTTTAAATTAACAGTTAATCTTTCAGATTGTAAAAACTGAAACACCGAACTCAAGAACTTCGGTTAGAGAGTTCTAAATCAGTTCCAAATCAAGGTAATCAGTTGAACACAAGCTCTAATACCAGTTTGTGATATAAGACCTTGCAAATATACAAAGAAAGCAAGGCTAAACACAAAGAGAACGAACAGTGGGCTCACAAAGAAAGGATCGGTTGGTTCTCACCGAGAAAAAGGGAGCAGCCGCTTTTCACGAGAGAAAAGAAGATGGGCTTAAGTGTTCTATGTGTTAGCCGAGATTTGGAGAGTTAGAGTAGATATAGATAGTTAGGTTAATTAGGTGAGTATATTAGGGCTTAATTAACCCAGGTTGCCCATGAGATCCACCCATCGAGCAACAGAGCTTTCGACCCAATTAAAATCTCAAGTTTTGGGTAGTAAAGTCTCTAACCCGTGTATCTCATGGGTTGCAGTAATTATGGTTATTGGACAATATAAATTCTTTGATCATGGGCAAAAGGTCCACGAAGCTTAATTATTCCTAACACGATATTTAATCATTGCTCCCGCTATTTGTTTGTGACCAAATTTCCCAATAGAATTCATGACAACTGTTTCTATAGCTTCACTGAAGAGAAGCAAATCCAGTCCTTGCCTAGATGCTAGTAGACATAAAGGGAAATGAGGAGGAAGAGACTAGTTGCCAAATTGAGGAACTGATAAGTGTATTTTATATACTTATTTATCTGTCGAAATTAGGATATTATAATGTTTTTCTTGAATAAATTCTACTTAGTTGTTATTATTTTTCATTATTTCATATTTTTATCTCAGAATCAAGAAAAATGAGAAGTTGAAGCAAATACATAATAATTGGATGAAAAGTGGAGCTAATTGAAGACGTTTTGAAACTCAAGGACTTAATTGAACAATTAAAGACTCAAGAACCAACTTATCAAATTTGGAAGAATTAAGAGGCTTAAAAGAAATTTTATTTGGGAATTAGGGTTGGATTGTGTGTATATTTAGATATACATATTTGCTGAATAAAAGGAAAGCAGTCGAGAAAAGAGAGGACAGTGCAGCCGTGAAAAATAGCTCCTGTTTGGCCCCAAGTTTTTGTAAACCAAGTTCTTAAAACACTCAATCTCAACCATCAATTTTAGTCAAGCCACAATATTTGACTTTTCAAACAATTTTTAACCATACATTCTTCCAAAAATACTATTTCAAACCACAATTTTCTTCAAGAATTGGGGGCCAGGGGCTATAGTTAGGTCAGTCGTGAGAAAAGAAATAAGAGCCGTGGGAGCTGACTTGGGGGGAGACAAATAGGTGTGATTGGTTATATAGATTGGAAGTCGGCAGGGAGAGTTCAACAGAAATCAACAGGAAATAAAAAGTGCCGAGTGTTAGAGGAGAGAAGTGTGCTGATTATATACATATAATATACACAAAAATTGGTTACAAATTGAGGGGACAAGAATTGGGGTTAATAAAAAGTTGGTCGGCTGTGTGATTTTGGAGCAAATTAGAGGCTGACTTTGTTGGGATTAGTGATGGCAATGGGCCGAGCCGAGCCGGCTCGACCCATTAAGCTCGTTGCTCGGCTCGTCTTAGCAACGAGCCGAGCTTGTGGCTCGTATTAGACGAGCCGAGCTTCGGCTCGGCTCGTTACTCGAGGGTCAAGCTCGGCTTGGCCCTTGAGCTCGTGGCTCGCGAGCCGAGCCGGCTCGGCTCGCGGCTCGTACATAAATTTTTTTTTTTTTTCATTTTTTTCACTAAATTTAATATTTTATTTAAAAAAAAAACGAGCCCACGAGCCGAGCTCGTGGGCTCGGCTCGTGGCTCGTGTTTCACGAGCCGGCCATGCAAAACGAGCCGAGCCGTGCTCGGCTCGTTTTAGAATCTACTTGTTTGGCTCGTGGAAGAGCCCATAAATTGGACGAGCCGAGCCGCTCGTGGCTCGTGATTTGACGAGCCGAGCCAACGAGCCGACGAGCGGCTCGGCCCGTTTGCCATCTCTAGTTGGGATACATTGCTGGTACAAACAAAAAAGGAGAAGTCAGCCGAGGGGAATCCGTGTGGTGAAAGGGCTGGAGAGAAAGTTACGACTGAAGAAAGAAGAAAAAAGGCAGTGCTGCATCTTCAATTGAAAATAGTACACGGTTGGCAGATTTTGTGCAATTCTTGGTAGTGATGTTAATTCTTCAAATTTCAAATTTTGTTTACATTATTTATTGTTTTTTATTTAAACATGATTAGCTAAATTTTATAATCGAGATTAACGATTTAGATTTAATGTTTTTAGTTTAATTTTGATTCTCAAGTTGGTACTTTAATTTTATGTATTGATTTTATTATTGCGTTTAATACTTGAGTTGCTTGATCACCAATTCATGATTTAATGATTGTTTTCATAATTCGAGAGATGAGTCAACAATTAGATCACTTAATAAAATCCGACAATTTCAACAAAAAGATAAATATATGAATTTGTGGTTTTTTGTGGTCAATTATGAATTCCTAGGAAATTTAATGCATTTAGATAAGGAGAACTCTGACCCGCTGTAGAGATAAATAGTTGACTTAGTTAAATAGACCTAATTTGAACTTGAGAGAGGTAAATTAGACATATGCGTGAATTCGACCAAATCCACTTTTAGAAAACAACTTGAGATGAGAAATTAAGGTAGAACGTTATTTCGAAATCGTTAGTCCCGATATTCATTCAATTGCTAGAAATCCCACCACTTTGTTTCTTGCTTTTATTAATTGCTTTTAGTTTAATTTTCTATTTTCATTTTAATTGCGTTGTTTATTTCATTTATTCTCAATTTTTTTGTCGTTTTTGGATTGTTTGGTATTTTATTTTCTTAATTAGTTTTGGTTCTAGTTTAGGAATTCTATTGAATCAAAGTAAATCGATAACAAATAAACAGTCCTCGTGGGATCGACAACCCGAGCTCAAAAGTCCACTTTTACTACTTGTTAGCAATATCGTACACTTCCGATTTCACACAAACAGGAACACATTAGAATCCCCAAACCTGTTATACATAAAAGTCCAATGAAGCTTATTGGTTTTGTTATTCTTAGCCTTTGTTTGATGTACATTATTTGGGAAAAGATTATTTTGAATAATGACTGATGTAATAATGTGTTGTTGAAAATGAAAGAAATGTTTTCGGTTTTATGTGTAAAATATTTTATTTTAAAAATGTGTGGTTAAAATTGAATAGTACAAAAAAGCTATTTTCAAAGAACATCAATCAGAGACTAAATTGGGTTTTGACAAGTGTTATGCTAATCAAAATTGGAAAATTTGAGTCTTTTTGGAAGAATATATGGTGGTTGAAGATAAGAAGCAACTTTTGACTTTAAAAATGAAATGGAGGGGTAGAAGCTTTTATCACTTGAGTGTATGCTGAATGCTTTGTCCATTTGAGAAGATTACGATGGAATTATCATATGGAATTTGCCAAAGGATGGGATATTCCTTAGATTGTAGGTGGGGATCACTTCAATAAGAAAGGGAAGGAGGTAACCCTCATAACCGTAGATCCATAGAGGACTTTAATGAAATGCTGCTGGCTTGTGGAGTGGATGAGTTTAGCATAGTTGTGAACTAGTTTACCTAGTCTAATGGGAGAATGTGGTAAAAGCTTGATATTGTTGGGAACCGGAGTTGCTCTAATCACAAAAATTGATTTCTTGTGATAGATTATCCCGTTACAGGATTTTCTGTTCTATGTATTTAACTTGGAATAAATAATTTCGCACACAAAAAGGATTTTGAGAAGATTACCTTTGTAGCGTGCTTTACAATAATTTTCATCAACTGCTTCTTGATTCCACCAAAGCTTCAAACCCTCAAGCTTTCCTCGGTGTTCTCCAATGGCAGTTGTGCAGGTGTGTGGTCACCTTTCTCAAGATCTAGGTTAAACTAGGTTTAGGGTTTCTTTGTAAAGAGGAAACACACACTACACACTTTAGTGTGTGTCTCGCCACTTTTCACATTAGGTTAAGAAAAATAGTCTTAAGAGACTATTTGTAACCTCTTTACATTCCAAAACCCTACCAGGCCTAGTACCATAACCCAGGCCCATTTCTGCACAACCCAATACAAGTAATAAGCCTGTATAAACCCATTATAGTGAAGCCACCGAGGGAACCTGATCGGACACAATTAAACTAAGCTCCAATAAATTAATTATGACCCGATCAACTCTTGATCAGTCAAAATTAATTTATTAATCACGTTCTATTCCACTAAAAGAACGAGACTGCACTCTTAGTAAAATTGAAATTACTGAAACAATTAATCAATAATTATATCCTCTGACTTATCGTTCTTACATGTTACCCCCGTCGATCAACTCGAATATTCGGAGCAAGTTAAAATGACCAAAATGCCCTTCTTTGAATATTCATAAATTCTCAACTCTCATCTTCTATCTGACAGTTCGATGTGATCCCATCACATCATAGAATTCAACAGTCACTGTTGAATTACTGAGCTCAGATTCAACTGTCCACTAGAAGAACCAGTGAGATTATGATCATACCTAAAAGGTGACGGATTCCATAATACGAATATATGTTCCTCGTTAGTTCACTTTAATTCCCAAAGTACCGAGATATTGATCAGCAATTTGATCTCACCCATTGATACCTCAAAGAACTTCAAGTTAGTAATCGAAGTCCATTATCCGATTAGGATTAAGGTCCCACGTACGATAATCAAGTGAAATTAAATTTGTACGGTCAATGTCACAAATTAATTTCACGTGGTCCCGTCCAATACGTTCCAAACGTACTCTCAATTTTATTACCAAAGTCAAAGACAGACTTTAATAAAATTGAGACGATCTTATCAAAATAAATTGTCCATATTTATTTACTGATCGTGAACGTTAATTTTAGATCGAATCACAAATTGAATCTTTCTGTGTTTAACAACTTAAACACTCAATTTGTAATATCAAATCGACCCGTGGACAAACACAACATCATATTAATACAATCAATTAATATTTTACTTTTAAATGTCGTGAATTATACTCTATGGGCATATATAATTCCAACAATCTCCCACTTGCCCTTAGAGTATACATGAAACATCGAATCATTCATCTTGTCAACATCATCATTACATTAATGATTATGTTCTCAACAAAGATGATAACTCCTTTCGATGTAAGTCACGGTTGTATAACAAACAATCCAAGATTCTGTTATTCCCAACCAATTAACCACAATATCTCCCAGTTATATTCCAATTTTGACGACTCTCGAGAATCCTAGTCAAATCAGATCTTAATTAGTTTTATTCCATCAGATCACCAACTGAATAGATAAGCAAATATTTACTCGTTTTTCGAAAACGCTTCAGTATATGCTGTACCTCTATTCAATGATCTGATCCTGGATCAAACTAATAATCACCAACAATATCCCCAGCATAAGATATGACCTATCTAGTGCAAAGTAAGGCTTCCTATAGCCGGAGCATAAGGAACCTTCTCTATCTTACCATGAGTCTTAGGAGAATACTCATAAGATAGATAAAGTCCACAAAGAATATTATTCCTTTCAAGACTTCAATATTGCAAATGTAGATAGTATCTTATTATTACATGAAACTTGAGACTTTCTATTTCATTTTTCTCCCACTCCGAAAAGTACGGATGTCTAGAAAAAATAGACAGTCATCTACAAGTCCTTCAAGTCTAATTGCTGGTGCCAATTACTATTTAATGAAAATACTCTCACACATTAGTAGATTGTCATTCAAATAAATAGTCGCGAAAACTGACTCATCTTTCTGTATACTCAAGTATACTTAAGATATATCAAGATTTTGATCAATAACATGTATCACAATCATTCGATCAAATTCTGTATTCCATATGTTGAACAAATACCCAAATCCAAAGTTGGAAACTTGTAAGTCATGAATTTTACTTTCATGGTTTTTAATATGAACTCATCAGATTACACTTTGTAAATGATTTCCTCAAGATGCATTCAAGAAACAACTTCTTGACATCCATATGTCGTACCTCATTTTCACAATGAACGACAATGGATAAAAGATCCAGGTAAATATTCGCATGGCAATTGGCAAGAAGGGTTTCACAAACCCACAGCCATGAGCCTTGCGCTGAAGGCATCAACCTTCTCATCTACCATTCTCCTATCATCTTAAAAATCATCACACCCTATAGGTTTGACCCCATTAGGTGTGTTTACAAATATCCAAACCCTAGTGTAGTACAAGGAATCCAATTCCGAGTTCTCGTTCACCTTCCATGATTTCAATTCCATAACTTCTACCACTTCCCTAAATGAGGAGTCCTTCTCTTATTTCAGTAGAGACTGTCTAAAAAGACTCTCCGTAGAATAAGCGTCAAGAAGGTGGTCTTACAACCCTCCCACTCCAATTAGTCGCTGGAAGTGTATTTCCATTATGTCCAAACAGAGTCCCTTCCTCTCCTCCCACTACTTGGTTATATCCCTAATTGGGATCAACCTCTTCACTACCTCTTTATGAACATAAAGAAGAGGCAGAACAGTGAGAACAACTTCTACTACAACCTTTGGTTTTTCCCTGTCCATTGGGTTCACCAGGCAAAAATAGTGGTTGAACCACTTGCCTTATTTCTCCCACTAGGATCAGCAACCATCGGTTCCGTAGGAAGTCCCAAATCATCAAGATTAATTCTATGCGGAAACCTGGAATCAAGTTGTTTGAACCACGTTCTAACATCTTATCCAATAGAATTTTACTTGTGGATTTGTATTCTTCTATATGCCTTATCCTCTAAGAAAGTTACATTTGTACTGAACAAGTACTTTCTTGACCAGAGGACTATAGAAGAAATAATTTCTAGTTTCGCTGCATACCTTATAATCAAACCTTCATTGTTGCCACCATCTCGTCAATCCTTCCTTTCAGCTTGTGTGCCAAAAGTCCCCAAATCTGAATGTGGTGTAAACTGAGCTTGCACCCATGCCACAACTCTAGGGGTATTTCAGGAAACGAATCAATGGTACTAGGCTATGAAGGAACCTGACTATCTCCGGTATACATTCCCAAATGAAACTAGTAACGAGGATAACTCATCATTGATTTGGTATTACCTTGTTCTCCTTTTCCGATAAATGGTTCCTAAACTCATATGAGAGATACACAAACCTCGATCAAATCGAAGTATTTCGATTCTCTTAATTACTTCTCAACTTCTATCCAAAATTCTAGAATTTCTTCAACATTTCGGATTAATGAGATATTAAGTATATAATCGAGATCTGGAGTGATCATCAATAAAAGTGATGAATTACTCGTACTCTCTCGTATCTTGAGCACAAAAGAATCCATTCATATCGAAGTGTATTAATCCTCAAACTCTTAAGTCCATATAATGTATAAGGACTCTTGGTTATATAATCCTCTAAACAAGATTCAGAAAAATAGTATAGATTCCACCTCAGATCCTTTTGAGGTCCATCCCTTACTAGTATTAGAATCGAGTTTTGGATAAGTGTAACCAAGCCTAAAATCTTAATCATTTTACCCTCTAAATAAAATTCAAAAGCCCACATAGATTCCACCTCCAAAATACTTAGAGGTTATCTATACTAGTCTTTCAATCTTATTTAGATAAATATGATTATCTTAAGATCTTATCAAAGAGTTCATTAATACAAGGAGTCATCTATCCCTTATCACTTGTAGTAATATTACACTTAGAACCATTTACAAGGCTTTGAGATTGTTAACCATTTGTCTCGCAACAATAAGAGCATTATTTAACTTAATTCCAACTAATGACTGGAGATTAAGCGCTAAATAATTCCGCTCAAATAATAAAGAGACAAAATAACAATCAAATTGTTTCGCAAACATAAAAGCCCAACGGATCTTTCCATATTACCATACCCGTGCTTATCCTTATAGTATACTCTATCTCATTGTGTCATTTGGTCACCTAGGACCATATTGCAACAACTTGCAATAGCGATTAGTTACTCTAGAATCTATAATCAAGATAGACTCAATTACTAACCATAACACAATGAATAGAGTCTTACTCCATTATAGAGTTTCCAAGAAAGGCTACTTCCTCATTAATCCTATCTTTGCTCAAAAGCAAAGAAGTTAGAGGGCCTACCATACTATCCGTTGCTTTAAAATAATCTCTTCTCTATGAATAGCTTACATTGAACCTTTCAGGGACACGTTCATCCTGGTGAATATAGTCCACACTGAACCGCAAGAGATCATCTTAAAAGATTTCTCAAGCATTATGTCACATGAATCAATGTTTGCAAGTGGAACCTCCACCACGTTAAAGTGACCAATCATGTTTTACCAAATGGTCTCTTATAAAAACGTGATCGGTTCATAAGTAGAGAAATAATATAGCTTTATAGCATATTTTATATAATTAAAATGTTCAAATTATCATAAATACCCTTCCATCGAGAAAATAAATATGGTATCCCATTTTGATATTTTTATTGCGAAGTACTTGATATGAGAATCAAAACTATGCAATAAACCATCTCATCAAAATAAAACCATTTTCATTGGAAGATTTATAATTATTTTGAACAAGGATCTTCTAGCACGAACAAATGTCATAAGTGGAAAGAATTATAACGAGACATGTTACAGTTTTCGCAAATTAGTTGGTGATGTCTAAATATATAACTAGTTGTGGAAATACGACATTCAAATAAAATAAATGTATTAAACATGAGTTGTATAAATGATGAATACTTTCATATATGATGCATGAATAAAAAATTATGCACAAGTAGACCCAAAACTACTATAATATGACGACAACCTAAAACCCCAAAATCTTAAACACATTTCTCTATAGGAGAAATAAATGTGATTTATGGCTAGGTTGGGACCCTCCCACTAAATTAAATATATCTAGCATCTCATGCAATATTTAATTTATAGTCGTTAAAATTTGGCCATCATTGACATCGTTTGGATATTCTATAGGAAGTCCCCACGATATCATTGATTTAAGTGTTTAACCCCTATATTAATAATATTTCAAGTACCAAATTAATTATGTCACCTATAGGGTAATCATGATTAATTCACACTTAAAAAATCATCACCTAATTGGGCCCAATCCAGTAACCAAAACAGTGTAGCCCTCCTACAGGGAGACTAATTAGATTAGCACGAGGCATACACAAATTTTTACTAATGGACTAATAGGGGAGGCCGTGGGTTCAAAAATTTGCACCCTCACTCACTTAATATTTTGAACTCTTGGGTTTTAATTAATAATTACCCAATCAATTTTAACTCTTAAAATGAATTTAATTATTAATAAATATATTTATTTTCTAATCTAATATTTAGAAAAGAAAATAAAATATATAAAACAATGCATGACAGTATAGTACCTAGAGCGGTGTTTATGCGATCTACATGACATGTTATTTAATGACATTCATTCACAAATTATTAAAGCAATAAATAAATAAATGCAATGATAAAACAAATATGAACATAATTTATGGCCAAACCTAGACACAAAAATTACAAATTAATTAAAGAGTCTATCGAGCCACAAGCCGGCCCAATTCTTCAATTCCCATTTGTAAGTGTCCAGCCCATTACTTGAACTCTTCAAATAATATTTCTCAGCCCGTTACCAAACTGGTCCAATTTGTAAAGCTTCAATCTTCAGCCCAAATGCCAAATACCAACATGAAGTGATCCAATTAAATATTCCAGCCCATTATAAAATTTAGTCAACATTGCATTGGCCCAGCTAAACGATTTAGCCCACATTGCAATAAATTAAAATAAACAATTTTACAATTTCTGGGCCATATTTAATTTCACCCAAATCTGACCCAAAAGAATATTTAGTGTTCCAGTCCAAAATTTGCATTTGGCCCAACTGCATAATTTTCCATTTTAGCCCAAATTTGAGTCACGTCCTTCTCTGCATGTGTAACCTAATGAAGAAATCAATATTGCAGCTGCCACCTATCCTCTTGCCGTTGCCGGAAAAATTTTTGGAAGAAAACACCATCTCGACGCAGCAGCAGCCCGCCGCTACCACCGCCATCAAGGTGGTGCGAACCACCGATGGAACCAGGTACCACGGGTGCCGCTGCTTTTCACACACTGTGGCTGGAAAAAATTGGAACCAGAAGAGGTGGCGGTATCCACCAGTCTCACCATCTTCACCATGACCACGCAACTGCAGGGCCTTGAGCACCGCCGCACCAGGCACTGGGAAACAGATCGCCGAATCCGTCTCCATCCATCGCAGAGGCAAGCACGCGGTACCACTGTCATTGCAGTCCAGACGGGACAGGAGCGCCGTCGACCATCGACTGCATTGGCAGAAACCACGGTGTCGCTGTTGATTTTCCAAATTCTCAGCGAAATTGCATTGCAGATCCTTGCGCTTTTGAAGAAGGTGAAGTGTAGTCCCTAAACCTTAATTGCAGAAGAAGTCCCTCAATTTGGAAACTTTAAATCTGGTGTTCTGATTTCAAAAATCTGGAAACTGCATAATCTGGTCCTCTAATTTTACAATTACAATAGAAAGAACATAAACCCTAATTCTATTGCAAAAATAAAAAATCAAAAGGGAAAACATGGAGTCGTAATCCACCCCTTTTGTTACAAGACTCGATAATACAAATACAAGAATTTACAACAAAAATCTAAGGCCATAAATTTGTTCAATAAAAAATATCATTCATCCAATAACAATCAAATCACATAATCCTAACACCGCTCAACTAATACATGCATAACAAAATTATTTATTCTTAAATACACAAAACAGTATCAAAAACCTGACGCTCTGATACCAATTGTTGGGAACCGGAGTTGCTCTAATCACAAAAATTGATTTCTTGTGATAGATTATCCCGTTACAGGATTTTCTGTTCTATGTATTTAACTTGGAATAAATAATTTCGCACACAAAAAGGATTTTGAGAAGATTACCTTTGTAGCGTGCTTTACAATAATTTTCATCAACTGCTTCTTGATTCCACCAAAGCTTCAAACCCTCAAGCTTTCCTCGGTGTTCTCCAATGGCAGTTGTGCAGGTGTGTGGTCACCTTTCTCAAGATCTAGGTTAAACTAGGTTTAGGGTTTCTTTGTAAAGAGGAAACACACACTACACACTTTAGTGTGTGTCTCGCCACTTTTCACATTAGGTTAAGAAAAATAGTCTTAAGAGACTATTTGTAACCTCTTTACATTCCAAAACCCTACCAGGCCTAGTACCATAACCCAGGCCCATTTCTGCACAACCCAATACAAGTAATAAGCCTGTATAAACCCATTATAGTGAAGCCACCGAGGGAACCTGATCGGACACAATTAAACTAAGCTCCAATAAATTAATTATGACCCGATCAACTCTTGATCAGTCAAAATTAATTTATTAATCACGTTCTATTCCACTAAAAGAACGAGACTGCACTCTTAGTAAAATTGAAATTACTGAAACAATTAATCAATAATTATATCCTCTGACTTATCGTTCTTACATGTTACCCCCGTCGATCAACTCGAATATTCGGAGCAAGTTAAAATGACCAAAATGCCCTTCTTTGAATATTCATAAATTCTCAACTCTCATCTTCTATCTGACAGTTCGATGTGATCCCATCACATCATAGAATTCAACAGTCACTGTTGAATTACTGAGCTCAGATTCAACTGTCCACTAGAAGAACCAGTGAGATTATGATCATACCTAAAAGGTGACGGATTCCATAATACGAATATATGTTCCTCGTTAGTTCACTTTAATTCCCAAAGTACCGAGATATTGATCAGCAATTTGATCTCACCCATTGATACCTCAAAGAACTTCAAGTTAGTAATCGAAGTCCATTATCCGATTAGGATTAAGGTCCCACGTACGATAATCAAGTGAAATTAAATTTGTACGGTCAATGTCACAAATTAATTTCACGTGGTCCCGTCCAATACGTTCCAAACGTACTCTCAATTTTATTACCAAAGTCAAAGACAGACTTTAATAAAATTGAGACGATCTTATCAAAATAAATTGTCCATATTTATTTACTGATCGTGAACGTTAATTTTAGATCGAATCACAAATTGAATCTTTCTGTGTTTAACAACTTAAACACTCAATTTGTAATATCAAATCGACCCGTGGACAAACACAACATCATATTAATACAATCAATTAATATTTTACTTTTAAATGTCGTGAATTATACTCTATGGGCATATATAATTCCAACAGATATGATCCTTGTTAATGCTCAATAGATGACCGTTTTTGAAAGACTCTCTAATGTTATCCTTAACAAGGATACATCAGATCACAACCCCGTGCTTCTGTGCTGCCAGACTTCTCAATATATAACTAGATCCTCATTTAGATTTCAGTCCATGTGGTTCCAACATGAGAAATTTCTTGAAGGAGTTAAAAAATGCTGGGAGTTTCCTCTAAAGCTATTCTTAAGGATTATTAGGCTTCTTCTCCAAGTTGAATAAACTTAAAAGATGGCTAAAGATATGGAACATGGAAGTATTTGGCTATATATTTGATGATATTAGCAAAGCTGAGAAGGTTTCCTCACAGAAGGAAAAAGTTTATGATATCTTTAAGACTGTTGAAGGTAGAACTAAGGTGCACAAGGCCTATGCCAATCTAAACGGCTTTTATCCAGAGATGAAGCCCAGGAAACAAACATTTGGATTTAAATGGCTTAGTGAAGGGGACATTAACATTAAGTTCTTCCATGCTGTTATTAAAAACATAGGAACCAGAAAAAAATTATGCAGATCCAACAGGATAATGGCAACCTGATCACGAACCCTAATAAAATAGAGGAATTACATAAAATGTCCCTTTTCACAATGTTGGTTGCAAAAATGTCCCAATATTTTGTAATGTCCATTTTCTTGTTTTTTGGACAGGAATGCCCTTAGTAAAAATTTGAAATTCCACAAATAGGACAATCTTTTTTACTGCAAATTTTACATTGGGTCAATCAATTTAAACTTGACACAATCTCCCTACACACTCTACACGGTCAAATATCAATCAAACATAATGCTAAGAAATCTGAAAACACGCTATCCCCTCTCCCAGCCTGTACTCTCCTCTTAACCGACCATTAGTGTTCCTTTGCCTCTCTCTCTCTCTCTCTCTCTCTCTCTCTCTCTCTCTCTCTCTCTCTCTCTCTCTCTCTCTCTCTCTCTCTCTCTCTCTCTCTCTCTCTCTCTCTCTCTCTCTCTCTCGATCTGTCTCTCCGGCGTTGCCTTTCGACGCCTTCAGTGCGCTGTCTCTCACTCTCCGTTGGTAGCCTCACACACATAGTAGTAAAAACCGAAATTTAGAAGAATGAACCTTCATTCTCCCCGACCATAACTAACGTCGGACAACCTGCCTGAAATTTTGGTAGCCTCCCGCCAAGGAACTCAGTGCTCTCTTTTTGCAGTCCATCTCTGGTCTTCGCTGCATTCTTGCTTGGTAAGTAAATTTCTTATTGTTAACCGAAATTCACATTTATTTATTTAAGACCTCAAACCCCTTTCAAGACTTGATTTTTGACATGGGTTTTACTTTGATGGTGTTGTTTTTCTCTGCCTGTATACCAAACATGCTCTAAGTACTAATTCTCGTTTATGATATATAATATAAAAGAAATGAAGTTAAGCAAACATTTTTATTTGTTAACCTAATCTCGAAGGCTGATTTGTGTGGAACAAAATGATTAGGCTTTACACAGTTCAACATAGCTTCAGATAGAATTACACGAGGGATAATTGCAGTCCATCTCTGGTCTTCGCTGCAATTGTTGCTTGGTATTTCCTCTCTCGGTGTCTGAAATTAATTTACTGTGTATTTTACCATGGTTTGTTTGTTATGACATTTTCTTAATTTGTTTATGTATTCTTCTTGGGGTCACTGGGAAAAGAACTGAGTTGTGATTAATGTGGGCTTGGTAGAGTTTTGTGCTTGATCCCATTTGATTTGGTTTGCGGTTCATGTATCATATGACATATTTTGTTGGAGAAGCTTCTTTGATGATTAAATATGGCGTCATTGAATACTTTTATAAAGTAGAGATAATTTGACAGAATTTGATGTTAGATGCTATTGTGGTTCCCTGTGAAGAGATTTCTTTGGAGTTGGTGGTTTCATACTTTTTAACTCAATGTTTGCGAGTTGGTAGAGATGGTACGTATACAATTATTAGTTTAGGCCCTTATAAATTGCAAAATCATTTAAACCTTGAATATGAAGCTTGGAGTGGGATAGCTACTGATGGGCTACATTGAAATTGGAACTACAATCATATAATTGTTAGAATTGCAAACCACTGCCCCAAAGATGATAGGTTCTAGATTTATGGATGTATTTAAATTTTTATTTTTTTATTTTTATGCTAGATGAGTGCTCAATTTTACAACGTTCATCTGTGTCACCAAGGACATTGGATTCCTTTAGAACTATTGCTGGGCCTCTTGGGTAAATGATGCTTTTGATTTGAAGATGGCTGCAATAGATGAAAATGAAGTCATGGAATTCAATTGCTTGTTGTTTTCCTTCTCCTTATACAGCCCCGTCAGCCAATCACATTTATTATTTCTTGTTTTTCATTGTTTTTTAGTTGTTTCATAGTTCTGTAGTATTTTGTTTTTAACACAGAAATCTCGACACTATCAATTATAAACTCTGTTGCAGGTCTTTGAAATGGAGAGCACCATTTGGAAATTTATTTTTTTGAAATGGAGATGTGCCATTTTTATGTGCTTATGGAGTTGAAATTTGATTGCTTATAATTTTGATGATGTTGTGTTCCCTCACAAATTACGGATTTTGAGTTGATGATTATCTCTCACGTTTCGATCATCAAAGTTCGAACTGAATAATGAATTGGGAATGGGGGTTTGATTATAAAACTCAAATTTAATTTTTAAAGCCTATATTTTGCCTAAAGATTTAAGTTAGCCACCTACTTAACTTTTAAATCCCCCAACAATCTAGAGTTTTAGTATTCCTCAAATTTAAATGTAGCTCTTCCTCAGATTTATACAAATTTCTTGACATGGAAATGACGACAATGGTATTGTGTAAGTTCTACCTTCATTTTCTTGGATATGTCTATCTGGTATATTCATTTAATATATTTATTCCTTTTTTTTATTTGCGTTATATGAAAACTTTAATATTTCCACTTATTTATGCTTACGATACGTTGCCTATTGAATTTTATTTTTGTTGCTGAAAATGGAAGAAGCATGAGTAGGGCAGTCAATATACAAGCAAGAAAGTACTCACAGTTTATCCCATGTTGGTTATGTATGTATTTGCCGATTTGAAACTTTGAAATGGTTATTGGACTATTGACATCCTTTTTCAACAGGAAAGTTGAATTGTCGAGAATAGTGTGAAATGCTGGAATAGCTAGGTCAAGCATGTGCAACATTAATGTTATGTACTTTATTCCTGTTGAATATCTTATTCATTACTTATGTTATGGAAATTGTCTTTGTAGATGACGATCTCACACAGATACGTCGTTCCGCAAAAAGAGCGGGTGCCGACACAGGTATCCCAAGTTAGCAACACAAAGTACATTTTGGTGGTATTGGGGGCCAGTACGATTTGGGTGGTTTTAATTACGATGGTGGTGATGCACATGATGACCCACATTTACGAGAAGAGGATACACGAATCCCGGTCGCAGGCGAGGGCGAAAATGAACAACTAGTAGGGAACACAGATGTTGTAGATGGTAATGGGAAAGAGGTATTTTAAATGTGCTAATTTAATTTCTCATTTACTGGACAAAAATATTATGTTAAACGCTCTTACCCATTCATTTCATGACTAACCTTGCAGGGTCAACAAGATAAAAATGCAGATGAAGTTGAGGGAGCTACTACTGCCACAGTATTGGCCACGGCAACAAGCAACGAAGATATTGTTGGACGTGAAGAAGTAAGGAAGCCTAGTGAAGTACCGCCTCACAGAGCACGTTCCAGCAGGAAAAAATTGCAAGTGCTAGCATGAAGACACCTTACACACGCAGTGGACGAAAGAAGATGAAGCATGATCATAAGAGAAAGAGTTAGAAACAATTTATCCATGTACCCTTTTGTGTTAGGCGCTTTTCCAATATTAAGAGTATCTATTATGACAATTTACCATGATTCAAACACATGTTATGTAGTAGTGGATTGAGTTTGTGTTTTGTTCCCACAGTTCAATGGTGTTCGATGTATTTTTTGATGCATTAACCATTTCGAACAGATTTTGTACATCTAGACATTTGAAAATGTCAAGCGTCTGGAAAAGCAGGGATCAAATGTCGAGAATGATAATTTGGAATCTCGAGAACGTAGTTTGTAGTCATGAACTATTTCATGAATATCGATTTTTTTTTTATCTCAATTTGCCTCCTAAAACACTGAAGTAGCAATACCAGATGTAATATAATGTTGTGATTGTTGGTCAAACTCCAATTGATTATAGCAGCTTTCTTAATCCTATGTTCAAGTGCATTTAAAAAATACTTAACTTGGAGTTTGAAGAATACGTAGTTACTCCCACGTATTTTTTGCATGCATTAGATATGAATGTGCAGATTTTGTAAATCTATACATTTAGAAATGTCAAGCGTCTAGAAAAACAAGGAACAAATGTCGAGATCCATAAATCGTAATGTCGAGAATAGGCATTTCAAGTACAATGAATAAGTAGTTACTTCATGATTGACATGTATTGCAGTAATATCTAAAGGTACAGATTTAGCAAATCATGACATGAAAGTATATGTCAATCAAGGTTTAATGCAATCGGTAAGGAGTTGGTGGTTGTCATTGATTATTATTGTAGTAGCCCTCTATTAATACTGCAAATTTCTTGTTATATACACTGGAAACCCAAAGCAATCTAATATTATTCTGTTTTGTTTATACAAGTATGAGCAACTCCATGTATGGGTGTACTACTAACAACAACAATGAGTTTTAAGGCCAACGAGATTTTGAGCACACGCCGCCTCCACACATCAATGTCGAGAATGGAGTGCACATGTAGCGACTCAGAATTTTTACGCAATTTTATAATTATTTTTAATATTTAGAAAATTGTGTCGCTACTATTTCACTCATTGTTTTGAAATTAACGCCGCGACGGATTCGTCTAGCCAAGTCAAGAAATACCGAATTTGTTCGATTTTAAATTAAAATCCGAATTTCTAAAATTATGTTATTTTAATTATTTATTCAAAGTATTATTTCAAAATCATATTTTCAGTCCAAAAACATATATGTTTCAAATACTATCTTGATCGAAGTTAGTCAAATTTTTAGTTAATTATCCTAAACTAATCTTATTTAATCTAAAGCTAATCACATTCACGTTTTTTTTCTTCACCTTTACAACTAATATTCCCCAAACATCATCATCCTCATATTCCCCAAACATCATCATCCTCAGCACCACTTTATCTTTAGCCTAAAGCTACCTTCACCTTCATTGCTGGACCACCAATTCCACTTACCTCAATCCCACAATATTTATTTCAGCCACCAAAACAGAGTTCTGAATACAGCGAGCAAACAACATAAATTCCAATCCACCACTGCCTCATTCAGATCAAATTCACCAACTTCTCTGCAACATCACAATCCAAAACATTGGCGGCATCACCCCAATTACATAACCACTGCACCATTGAACCACTGCAGTACTCAGTCACGGCCACCATCGCAACCCATCAACCCCTGCAGTCAGAATCATCACAATCGCAGCTTCAATCCAATCCCAGACCTCGGTTTTGAAACAAACCTAGTCCCAAATCAATCATCCAAATCCTCACCCAAAACCAAAATCAAAACCCAAGAATCAATGGAGCCAGTTACTTACCTCAAGCGCCGCTCCAATCGTCGGAATTCCAAACCCAAATCACGAACCCAACTTCAATCTTTAGCCTCGGTTTCGCGCATCAAACCTAACCTACTTCAATCCCATCCCTCGCCGCACCTTACTCCTACGTTCCGCCGGTGTTGCGCCGGTGAGTCGACGGTTAGAAACCGGATTTCCCTCAGCTCACGATTTCATCGCCTCTCTCGCCCATCTCTCTGTCTCTGATACGAATGAAAGAGAGAGAGAGAGAGTAAAAGACTGATTCATATTTTTAATATTAATATTTTAATTCTCAGAAATTGCGTTTTTGGTCCCTGAAGTTTTAAAGTTATTTCAAATCAGTCCCTATGTTTTAAAATGATCATTTCAGCCCTTAAGTTTTAAATGATTTTAATCAGCCATTTCATTTTAAAAATCTGATCAATTCAGTCCCTGCTGATTTACTTTATTTGATTTTAAGCCCAAGTTTTAAAAGTATTCATTTTAGTCCCTCAACTTTCAAAATATCTATTTTAGTCCCTGAACTTTCAAAAGTATTCATTTTAGTCCCTCAACTTTCAAAACATCAATTTTAGTCCTCAAATTATAATTTATCATTTTGAACTATATATTCAATAGACTAAAGTGACTTATTGGCTAAGACGAAGCGTACGGAGAATTTAAAGAAATTGAAGTCATTCCCGCTCAACTTTGCACTCGTCGGATTTGAGGTAGACTCGCACTTATTAATTGATTTAAATTATGATTTCATATAAATGTCATGTGACTTGTGAAAGTCAATTTTCAAGAAAATTAAGTATGTTTTATGAAAGGTAAATATACCTTATGTTTTTATGAAAAGTAAGTATACCCTATGTTTTTACGATAATGTTTTATATGTTTTGAATCATTGCTATGCACATAAGAATTCTTACCACCTAAGTTCGGTAAAATTCTTGTGTCTCCATAAGTTTATGAGGATTTGCCACGAAGTTCGGTAAAATTCCTATGTTTCCATATGTTTATGAGGATTTATCACCTAAGTTCGGTAAAATTCCTGTCTCATATGTTTATGAGGATTTCGATCCTATCTTATGTTATGATGGAAATGATCCCTATGAATTTCAAGAATTATGTTTTGGTATACTTACTGTTATTATGATTTTACTGCATAAGAATTCTTGCCACCTAAGTTCGGTAAAGTTCTTGTGTCTCCCTATGTTTATGAGGATTTCAATCTTATCTTATGTTATGCTTTCAAAAGAAATTATGCTTGGCATAATTAAAATGTTTTTATAAGTATATGGTTTTCAAAGAGCTGTTTTCAAAGAGCTATTTTCAAAGAGCCTATGATTTGCAAAATATGTCCCGTGCTGTAATGCACAATATGAGTTTTATCAAGAGCCGTTTTATAAAGAAGCTCTATCAATGCCCGTTTTATAAAGAGCCGGGATTTATGTGTTTAATCATCTTATAAATTAAATTAATTTGCGATGAGTCTACTGAGTATTTCCCCCATGAAATACTCACCCTACTTTTTAACAGTTTTGCAGATTTCGGAGACGGTGGCGAGCGATGAATGATGGTGGCAATAATCGTTAAACGGTTGAAAGTTTGACGTTAATGATTTCCGTATTTTTCCAAACAATCGAATAATTTAGAGAAGTTCATTTATTTGAGAAATTATGACATTGTCAATTTCTTTACAAAATTAATGGTTCGATTTACTATTTCAAATGGTTTCATAAATGTTTCAATTTTATCGGCCATTACAGTTTATTTAATGTTTCCAAAAATGAATTTCAATTATTTCTTCCGCAAAAATATTATTCGAAAAATTTAGACAGAAAATGACGTAGTGAATCGGGTATACGGAACTCGGGGCGCTACAGCACAACTCTCCTCCTGGCTCTTCAGCTGAAAATCCAATTATAATCGACTAAGATGATGAGGGGGAAGTTGATGTTGTGCAACTATGGGCACCTCGTCACAGGTGCTATCAATGCAACAAACTGTAAGATTTCCGGGATTCGACTTCTTTACTTTGAAATGAAACTTTTCAGTCAGAGCCTCAATGCTAGCCTTGTGTGCAGTTGTTTCTTACTATAGTATATTTGATTCTCAGCTATTACCCCTTGGAAATCAGTTGTAAATGTGCTTTCAAGTAGCAGTTGTATTGCTGCATCTTTATGATTATCTTCAGCTTGTTCATTTTCTTCATCGTTTGATAGCTCTAAATCAGGAATTATTCTCGAATCCTGTAACTGACACACAACTACCTGTTCATGTGTAGACACTGCACCTTCAAGTGGTGGTGAAATCTCATTAGCTACATTCGCATGAAAGCTACTTGGATGAAGTTCATCAATAATCACACACAATGCAGCTTGCGTGTGCACAGAAATGTACCACTGCAGGTCCTCATCGTCCAGCACATCAGCTGGTGGTATATTCATGTTAGGAACAAAGAATTTTAACTGGATCCGAAATTTGATTCTGTCAATGCTGAGCTTCTCAAAAAGTACATTCAGAAGTTCCTCAAATTTAATGTCACTTCGAACGACAATGGATGTAGTACGGCTATCGAGCCACTTCCAATTGTTATCAATGTTGAGAAAATTTCCACCGTGCGAGACAATGAACCTCATTATATCTGTCAGACCTAGATGTCAGGAAAAACTCTATGATGATTTAACACGAGATAAGCAGACACAACAAAGATATCTAGAAGAAGGCGTTACAAACGATTAACATGGTGAGTACATTTGTGAAGCTATCTCGACATTTTGACAAATGTCCTGAACAACATTTTATATGTCATTCCCGATATTTTAAATTTCGAGATTGACAACACGTAATTCCCTCAACACTTGCATATCTCTTCTTCTCCAACTATCCTTTTGTTTAGAAACATTCATTTCCACCATTAATGACATATTCATTACACAACAACCTCATATTACTAACATAAATGATACAAAAAGTGACATGATTAGATAATAACACTACACAATGGTCATAATATAGATGACAATAATTTCAAAATCTTAAAAAACTAATTCAAGTAATTACCTAGTATTTCTCTCAATTTTTTTAAGATAATACAAAACAAGTAAATACAAGTTCTCAATGAAAACAAAAATTGGTGAATAATACCTTGTAATGAAATTCTTTGTATGCCAAATGGATTCCAAAATATGGTAGTAAATATTTTGTCAAGAATTTTTCACCAATATTCTTTCATGAACCTCTCTACAATGTAAGAAAAATGGTAGGAAAAGTTCAAAATATTTGTGTCAAAAAATTCTTGAGGTTTTTACCCAACATTTCAATAAAACCAATGGGTATTACCTAGTACTAGTCAACTCATAGATCTAATCAAGATATATGTATGTGTGTATATATATATGTGTGTGTGTGTATGTACATAGGTTTCATTAAGGGTAACATGGTCAAATTACACCAACATTTGGACATTTTTGCAAAAATTAGTAACTTTGGACACAAGTATTGTGATTAGCATGGAATTTGACATTTTTGCAAATTCCCCAATAAAATAAAACATTCTGCATTGAATTATTTTTCCAAAATCTTTAATACTGGAAATATAGAAGATTATGGGGATTTACTAGAATGAATCTATTCCAAATTTGGTTAGCCATGAAGATAACACTTGGCTTAATACACTGCCTACTATTGAAGAACTGCAGAACGTGGCATACTCTTTGGATAAGGACAGTATGGCAAGGCCTGATGGACTAGTCTATTTTATCTAGCATGCTGGGATATATCTAGAGGCTGCTATTGAATTTTTTAATGGGAAAGTAATCCCAGAAGGGGTAGTTACCAGTTAGCACTAACATTGTGCTTATTCCTAAAAAAGCTCCAGCTACAGTTGGAAAGACTGTAGGCCTATAAGTCTATGAAATGTTCTAAACAAGATCTTTACTAAGCTCCTCTCAGCCAGATTGAACACACTCCCCCCATATTGGTATCTCGTAACCAAAGTTGTTTCATCATTGGAAAAGCTATAATTGACAATGTGTTCTGGGCTCAAGAATTAGTCTACAGATGGACTTGGGGGTGGTAATGTAATTCTAATATCGGATATGCATCTAAGGCATAGGATACAGTGGAATAGAAATTTCTTATTAAAGTTCTCTATAAATTTGATTTTAACAAGGATTGGGTGGATAAAATCCACATATGTATCAGTTAAATGTGGATTTTGCATACTGATAAATGGTGACTTGCAAGGATTTTTCAAGTCTAGTAGAGTCCTTGGACAAGGAGACCCTATATATAGCTGCTGGTCTATTCATCATCTTGGCTGAAAGCCTCTCTAGAGGATTGGATAAGCTTTATTCAAGATACCCTACATTGGGTTATACATATGGCTATCCCTTCCTTTATCCCATTTAACCTTTTGCAGATGATGTTATAGTATTCACCAATGGGTAGAGATGTTCTTTATTTGAAATCATGGAGTTCCTCAACAGATATTCTAGAGGATCGGGTCGAACCCTCAACCAATATAAAAGTAGCTTTATTTATTGGGAGTTGGAGGTAACAAAATATGGAAAATTGGATATTTTATTTAAGGAATTTGAGAGTTTTACATATATTCTAGAGGATCAGGTCGAACCCTCAACCAATATAAAAGTAGCTTTATTTATTGGGAGTTGGAGGTAACAAAATATGGAAAATTGGATATTTTACTTAAGGAATTTGAGAGTTTTACAAGAGAGTTGCTACATCACACTCTATTATCTATTTTTTGGAGAATTCTTACACTTCTCTTATCTTTTATTTGCAAATGAGTAACACCTTTATTTATAGGAAATGTCTTGCAAGTAGTCTTCAAGTCAAATGTCTTGATTCAATACATCTAATATTTGCTCATGCTTAGTTGTCGACACCACATGCAAGTTGTATGGTTGTTTCCAAGTTGTCAACACAAGTTGTTTTAATGGGCCAACTTTTATAGCATACTCAAAAAACATATTTTTTTTATTTTATTTGGATTTTTTCCACAGGATTTTTCTGGATAAATTTTAATGAGACATTATTTTTTTTAACAAATGTATTAACATATTGATTTTGAATCAGCAATAAAAAGTGCTTTTGAAATAGCACATGTTTCAAAGAATATGTCATTTGAGTTCATGTTTATCCCTGCAGGAAAACATGTAACTAATGTCATAAGGACATTAATTAGTTTGACCACTTGAATTATATATGATTATATAATGTTTAATCATAGTATTCAAAACTAAATAATTGAATTATATGTTATACTGAATAAGAAGTTCAATTTGATTTTATTATTTGGCATGATCAGTTGAACCATCACTGGATCAATAATGATGTGAAATTAAAATGGATACTCAATGAAGAACCAGAAGATTCTTCAATTCAATCTTAGATGATGTTTATTCTCTTTCATGAAAGTTTTTCATTAACCATCACTAGCTAAAATAGGAATTAAATTACCTATATTTCGGAAAAATAATTAGGTGATAAATGGGGCCCATCATCCTCTACGTTGATCATCAAAATGTTATTTGTATCTAATAGATTTGATACATATGTTGGGAATTACACGTTGATTCCCACTTCTTTAACTCACAGGATCTTTTGATGTTCAAGAATTGATTGATCAAAAAAGAAAATAAAATAATAACGCAAAATTTTTGGATCGCCAAAACCTTTCACTATATATTAAATTGTTACAAATATATAGAATTTCACTTACCAACCCAATCCAACAAACCACAGAGAAAATACTAAAAACGATCTATTATCTACCCCAAGTTTCTACCCCTGGAATTATTTCACAAAGAGTTCCCAAGAAACTACAAAGAAAAGCTTTTCAATTTTCTCTCTATTTGGTCAAACAATTGGTCATAATATTATAGCTCCCTAACACACATATTTACATGTAAACGTAACAACCCTAAAATATGTAGAAGTTGTGTCTAAGAAAATTTCCTTGTTGAAGTATAATCCCAAAACAAAGTCTTTTTATTTTCTTTCCTTTTCCTTTTCCTTTCACCTTTAACTTGGTCTCCAAGTTAACCAGTTTAATAAGGAAGTCAATTGTCCAAGATATTCTCATTCTTAATTTGGGTCAAATATCCCAACAATCTCCACCTTGATACAAATTCACCCGAGCCAAAATATTTAAATCAACAATTGGGTAACAGGCAAGCAATTTTCCACTTTGACGATCCCATACTCCACCAAATGAGTATAATCACTCAAAATTATCAACGAACTCTGAGCTTTTCATCGGCTCATGTACAAAATTGATGAAAAATTATTGTGCAACTCCTCATCAGCCATCGACATAAATACAACCACACACCTTGCATCCAAGTCAAACCAATGCTGCATGCAAACACATGTACCCGCCAGTAAGAACACACCTTCTATCATGAAAACTGGCATCATGCCATGAGGATTTCACATCCTACTCAGAGTATATCATCACCGCCCTCTACCAGGAGAGTTGCATTGTCCACCTTCGAGGAGTCAGCCGAGTCTACTCCACCTTTTGGACAGTTTCTTCTTATGTGACCAGATTGTCCACAGTTCCAACACACAACCTTCTTCTTCATGGAGTTACCCCTCTTCCACTTTTCAGTAATAAGCAAATTATTTCCAGATTAATTATCGCCTCTACCTAATCTCCGTTCTTCAGAGATCAACTCACCTATAACTTCTGCAAAGTCCACAGTTTCCTTCCCGTACATCAAAATCGGCTTGATGTGCTCAAACGTGGATGGAAGAGACCAGATAAGCCTCATCGCTTTATCCTCATCTTCAACTGTAACGACCCGGGTCCCACTTCAGCATGTTTTGTCCTCATTCGCTTGCTCCCTGAGAAAACTTTCCAGGAGGTCACCCATCCTAGAATTTCTCCAAGCCAAGCATGCTTAACTTTGGAGTTTCTAATGATGGACTTCCCGGAAAAAAAAGGTGCACCTTGTTGGTATGAGTAGTACTTTTCATTTCTTTTAAGTTTTCCTGGCCTGGGTGTTACATCAACCTTGACTCCAATAGATTCCAGTTCAGAAACAATCTCATTAAGAACACTAAGATGGTTGGAGTTTTTTGTACCTGCGCTCATTCTTAACGAATGAATCTGTTCCTTCAGATACAAGCGATTTGAAAAGTTCTTCTTCTGATACAACCCTTCCAGTTTTTTCAAAACAAAGTCATATTGTACTGGAAGCTCTCAAATACAAATCTTCACAATCTTCATAACTCTTGATGGATTCAGTTTCTTTTTCTTTTTCAGAACTAACGATTGGTTTTCCCTTCAAAGCTTTGTGCAGACCCACCTGAATTAAAATATCCTTGACTTGTACTTGTCACAAGCCCAAATTAATTTTCCCATCAAATTTCTCCACGTCGTACTTGACAGACATATTTTCTTTTGCTCCAAATTTTTTTTCGAACCACCTGACTCTCTGATACCACTTGTCGGGAATTACACGTTGATTCCCACTTCTTTAACTCAATGATCTTTCAATGTTCAAGAATTGATTGAGCAAACAAGAAAATAAAATAACAACAACGCAAAATTTTTGGATCGCCAAGCTTTTCACTATATATTAAATTGTTACAAATATATAGAATTTCACTCACCAACCCAATCCAACAGACCACAGAGAAAATACTAAAAACGAGCTATTATCTATTCCAAGTTTCTACCCCTTGAATTATCTTACAAAGATTTCTCAAGAAACTATAAAGAAAAGCTCAAAATTTTCTCTCTATTTGGTCACACAATTGGTCACAATATTATGTCTCCCTAACACACATATTTATAGGTAAACATAACAACCCTAAAATATGTAGAAATTGTGTCCAAGAAGATTTCCTTCCTTATTGAAGTAGAATCCCAAAACAAAGTATTTTCTTTTCTTTTCTTTTTCTTTCACCTTTAACTTGGCCTTCAAGTTAACCATAACAAGGACATCAATTATCCAAGATATTTTCATTCTTAATTTGGGTCAAATATCCCAACAACATATATTAGATGATTGCATGGTGTTCGCAGCCTAAAGTTTGCAAAATTATTGCTCAAATTTTAAATTACGAGCATAATTTTCAGATTATATAGTCAATAATGTGCCTTGATAATGCTAGTGGACTTGAATCCCAACAATTTAATAAGTGTTAGGTGGGATGTAGATGAATGATTTAACATTATTGCTTGTTATACACCTTAAATTAATTTAATTAAAAACAAAGTACTTCCCTTTTTGTTTAGGAAATTATATTATACATCATGCCAAAATCTAGTTCTCCATGTTATAATTGGCTTATGGTTAGAGCCTAATTTTTTCCATCTATATTTTATAGTGCAATTGATCCACCACAATGCACTAAAATAGAAAATAAAGAATATTGAGAAAAATGTGTGGTTTTAACATATATCCCAAATTGATGATATTTTGCAATGCCGAAAAAATGATTGTCAATTTGATTGGACAATTTTCTTAACATTAGGGGGGAGATTAGTAGCTTAAAATCAAACAAATGCATCATATTATGTTATATATATCCTCGCAATTGATAATACGAACCAGAAGTTCGACTGAAAATACGAACGAAAAGTTAAAAAGATAACATAATTACATGATGCATAAGAGATTAATAAAGTCTCATATACTAGCTATAGAAACTCTATCTTATATTGATGTATGGAATGCCCGAAGCGTAGCGATATCTGATTCGAATAAAGATCCCCAAATAAATAAAAATAGAGCAAATGATTATGAAGATCTTATTGATGAGGCATATACTTATGACAGAGTATTTATTGACATAATTAATTGTAAATCTCCAGAAGAGATTCAAGTACTTGAAATATTGAAAAACTAAGATCTCTATATTTATGTCTTGTGGGGGGAAAGAAATCGAATTGAGATGGTAATTGTGTTGACACACTTTATAAAGCACTTATGCAAAAGCAAGTTGTGAAACTGGCCGCATCATAATATGAATGATAGCAAGGATAATAAAAGAAAATATGTGGAAGAAAATCAACATAAAAATAGTTGGCAAAAGTATGCATTTAGGATAAATTAAACTTACTACAAAACATGAAATTTTAGGACCTAAAGTCTAAACACTTAAAAGTGTAAAGCCAGTAAAATACCTATAGGTATAATCGTATTATAAAACTTGTTGTGCAACGAATGTTTCAAAGATCTGACACAGATGCAATATTTTATTTTCCTGACAAATGCATAATAAGTGCCAGTAAATATATAATTATTAGAAATGTAATTACTAAAAGAGAATTGACTCTAATTACTAGTTTGCGCTCTTTGATGTACCTATCAGTGATATCAAAATATATGATCATCAACTCGGTATGTTGGGAGTATTTAAATTCCAATGAGTGAGATTAAAAAGGATAATCAATACCTCGGTACTTGGGAATTGTGGTGAAATGATTAGAGAAGATATATTTGAAATATAGGAATCGTTACCTATCTAAAGTTTCATAACTTAAATTTGGTGGTAGAAATTTGAAAATTGCAATGTGAAACATATATGATGCCTGAAGCATACCCTATAATCCTTGAAGGATTAAATATATCTGAAATATATAGTTAAAGTTTTTAAGAAACTTGTTTGATCAAACTATACAGATACTTTATGATCTGAATATTTAATATGCCTTGAAAAGAATCAATTTGTAATGGAATGTGATTGGTAATATAATATTAGATTACATGAAGAATGGTACAAATAGTCCTATATGACAAAGTGTTGAAATTGAGATGTACCATTATTGTGAATAATATTTGAAAATCTTGGCAATTGATTTTCAAGATTCAAATTCTTGGTTAATTTTTTACCTGAAGTGAATAAGTTAATTGTTCATTGAAGTAAATAAGTCACTTCTAGATTTGAGAATTGCATTAAATGCATTGATGAATATTGATTATAGAACATGGCTCGATGCAACATTTTGAAATGATTGGAAATATTTTATAGTTCTTCAAGTTTAAATGAATAATTGAATTTATATTCGAAGAACAAATAATATGGGATATGTGCTATTTATATATGCTTGGTGAACATATTCGATATTGCACTGATTAATAGTTGAAATAATTATATGCAATATCAATATAATTGTAGTGTTCCCATGAGAGGGAGTTAATATGCGCTATACTCTTTTTTCTTTAGTCGAGGTTTTGTCTCACAGAGTTTTCCTGGTAAGGTTTTTAATGAGGTAGCTGTTATCAATGTTTATTAATATACTCTCCTATACGAGACTCTTGAAGAGATCAAGATATGAATGAGATGATTAAAAGTTAGTTAGAAAGATAACTCAAAGGAATATATATTTAATATAGAAGTATCGTTTCTAATTTGAACGTTTATTATACCAAAACCACGTCTCAATGTTCAACTAACTTGTGTATTTCAGTTTTCATCCCAAAGTCCTTTTTCTGGTGCAATTATGATCTATTGGCTTCCAATATCATTCAATTCATGCCATATGATATTCAATCATTTTCATGGTCCGAATAAACTAATGTACATTTACAAATTGGTCCCAATACTTTTCCATATTTTGCACGATTTTGGGTCATATTTACCCGTTAAGCTTTCAAACGCATCCAAATTCGTGTTTTTCTTAATACAATAAAAATAAATACCAATGTTTAGAAAACTGGACTGGATCAGCTAGTTCGATCGGGAAAACTAGGAACCAATCAAAAAATCGGTCCAGTCCAGCAAAAAAACTAGCTAGGAAAAAACCGTTTGAAAAACCCAGTTTTTGGTCGGTTTAACCGAGAAAACTGACCGATTTTAAACTCGATATTTGAGTTTTTTTTTCCTCTAGTTTTTTAAAGCTACTTTGTGCATGATTTTATTTTCTAAATGAGTCAATGTTGGTTTATTGGTAAAATAACTTATTTTTTAGAAAATTTTGTAACTTTTGGAATAATTTTTTTATTTTTATTTTTTAATTGAAACTGGTTCGACCCGATTAGACTTTCTGACCCTTAATCCGTTGCCTTTTTCGGTTCGAACTAGTTTTCGATTTTCTAAACACTGATGAATACACAATTTAGCAATATCAACCTCCAAATCACTCAGAATTATCCAAATTTATGTCCAAGATAAGTACAAAATTTTACTTATCAAATTCTCCCAACTTGACTCTGGTTCGTCCTCAAATTTTGATAAAGTACTTATAATCATTCAAATACAATACAAAAGCAAACCTAAATACTTGAGAACTCACACATGTTAAATAACTTGTCGTATTTGCTTCAGAATAACTACTAGTCATCTTTGAATAGTCTCCAAACAATGATATACAAGTCTTAACTTAATCCATGTCGACGTGTGTATTTAGTCAACTCCGTCATTAGAGTGAGCTAAATAGGTGATCTCCCAAGGACAAATTTCTCATTTCCCCTCGTGAGATGCACTTACCCCATTCTCTCTCTCTCTAACCCATGTATAATTTCTAAGGCTACTTCTTAAATCACTATGACTTTTTTCTCCCAGGTTTGGGAGAGTCTAACCAATGAAAGCAACTACCTAAGTTTTCAATGATTCTCCTTTTATTGATTGCCTCGACCTTTAAATATCCGCTAGCCCTTTCAAACTCACTAGTTATATGAATACCCTTTTTGCTATCTATCACCTAATCTTTGTTGCTACAACCTTTTTCATTTCTTTCATGTACATGCTTTTTCTTCTCGAGTCCACTAGGCTACGAAGCAAGATATGAGGTATGTGCAAGTCCCTATTTTTTCCACATCTTATGTGCAATATGGTCTCTATTAAGCTTTTCTAGATGACACATATAGTGAGCTTTTGTCTATGATCCCAAGTCTAAGGAAAATGTAGGGAAACATGTATTGAAATACTTCTACGGGCTTAATAACTCGAGTCAACTGTGCTACGAAGCAAGATATAAGGTATTTGCAAGTTCAAGGACTAGATCACAATATTCGTTCATTACCTAGCTTTCACTTGCCAGCCAAGATCACTCCACACATAACATTAATACTCGTGGAATCAATACATCCCCAATTACCTACTACCACTTGATTTTACTCCAAACTATCTATCTAATTGGTCAAGTGATAAAGTAGTATTTTTCAGATGAATATTTAATCTTAGTTCCAAACTAGAAACTTGTTTTTTTCCATACATATGTCACCTATATGAAAGATAATTAGGTTGATTATGTACTCATATAAAAATTCAGCATGACTCAAATCATTATATACATAACATCCTTTTCTATAGTTCATGAATCACATAATTTCAAATAAGTAACACCATGAACCGACATAGCTATCTAACCCAACAATCAGGAAGGCAAATAACACAAGAAAGTACTTTTGGAACTTTTCTATTTTTTGTCATATCTTACTCCATGTAAAAATCTAGATAATAATAAAAGCAAAAATAAACAAGTTACTCGAATTTACACACCCCTACACTTACGAATCATGTTGTCCCCAATGTATCAAAAAATTACACTCGATAATAAAAATACAAAAATAATAGTGAACTCCCCTAGGGAATGCCTTGGTGTTGAAAAGACCAAGGTTATTGCCAACTGTAGACGTCATGACAACCTCTACTTTCTTTTTTTCAAGATTTTGACTTTCTCCTTCAAAAACTCAAAATAAATATTAGTGATATAGAATATAAGGTATAAATATTAATAATTAATTTACATGAAGAATAATTCTAATCTCCTAACTTTTAGGAAGTTATCTAACAACGTGCACTTTTTCAAAAGATCCTATAACTAAAAGAAATAAGTTTTTTGATTTGTTTTAAAGAAATATAGGTACAACTTTAAAAATACCTATCACATCAATATCGGAACTTGACTATTTTATTGGACGACAACAATAGATTTATTCCTTACAAACAAAATTCTGCTTATTAAAACTAGGAAATGTGATTCATGATCTAATGCAAAACTAAATACAAACTTCATATAATGCTAAAAATAAATAAGTAATAGTAAAATTGATTTTATCCCATTTAGCACCCGATTTATAGTCTGGGGCTCTAATTTTTGCAATGTTTTTTCATGGAACTGGGAATAATTTCTTAGAGGTCTTTCTTAGCTCACGTAATTAGTCTTTGCACCATACTTCGCATGTCATCCTAAATCATACTTTGACCTAATTTATTGTTGCATGACTTTCCTAGATTACCTGATTCAAACTCAACTAAGAATATTTATATCTCCTTGATAAGTGCATTTACTAACTTATCTATATGTCTAAATTAGAGTTTTACATTGTCATTTTGTTGAAAAATTCTACTTAATTGTTTATAGCTTAGAAATTATCCAAAAACCATGTGAACAAGGTATGTAATGGAAAATAGGGGCTTCCGGATGTTATGTGGATGCTTGATTGGACAAAATGGAAGTCGAAGATGTCAACGGGAAAGCAAAGAGGAGCAAAGTGAAAATATCAATGATCAAGGGCTTAATTGAAGATGAATTGAAGTTTGGAAGAAGAATTGAAGTAATTTTGATGTTCAAGGATTAAAAAGTTGCAATCAAAATAGGAAGGAGTCTTGGGCAATTAAACATAAGAGGACCTACTTAAACACATTTGAAAGATGAAAAACCGCGCTGCAGAGTTGTACTGTGCAATCATACCTACCCTACAAGGTAGTCATACGTTCCGGCATCAAGCCAACAGATCCAGTTTAGGGTGGCCACCATAACTACGCAGTTGCGCAGTTGTCTGGCCCAGCGCAAATTCATGCCCATGCACGGATTTCTTTTCTTATATATTTTGCCTAGATTTCTTGGAAACCTATATATTCAGCTGTTCGTGCATGAAAATAGGACCTTTGCATACACATTCAAGAGGCAAATTTCATTATCTTTTCATCAAGATTTGGAGGCTAATTTGATGCAAAGACGTGAGGATTGAAGATCAACACGTGCAATTAACATCTTGGTGCAAGATTTCTTTTACCCGTTGAATTTGATAAACTCATGATGTTCACTATTATTATTATTATTATTATTATTATTATTATTATTATTATTATTATTTGAATTCCAATACCATGAAAAACTAAGGGGCCGTTCTCTTTGTATTTCGATTTTGGATTTTGAGTTTTGGATTTTATTTTGAATTTTGGATTTTGGTTGTTTGTTTTGGGATTGTTGAAAACATGTTCTCTTTGTGATTTTGGAAAACTGTTTTCAAAAATAGAAAACTGAAAAATGCGTTTACTTTGTAATTTTTTGATATATTTATTTTGTGATATTTTATATGTAAAAAATGGTTGATTTGTTGAATTACATTAATTTTAATGTTAATAAATCAGTTAGTTCCATATGTCAATAAATTCATCATTAATATTGTTTCAGCTAAACAAAAATTTAACCTCATACCAACAAAATCTTAACATGGATCTATATATAATGGCAAAATAATATAAAAACTCCAAGTGAAGGAAGTGTCTCACATTTACCAAAAATAATAAATAATAATAATAATAATAAAAAAATATTACATAAAAAAAATCTTAATATGGATCAATACAATGGCAAAATAACATAAGAATTTCAAGTGAAGGAAGTGTCTCACTTTTACAAAAAAATAAAAAAAATAATAAATAAAAAAAAATTTACAAAAAAAATAATAATAATAATAATCTTAAAATGGATATATATATATATATATATATATATATAATGGAAAAATAACATAAGAATTTCAAGTGAATGAAGAAGTGTCTCATAAAAAAAAAAAAAAAAAAAAAAAAAAATTCTTAACATAAATCTATATATAATGACAAAATAACATAAGAACTTCAATTGAAGGAAGTGTCTCACTTTTACAAAAAAAAAAAAATAATAATAATAATAATAATTTACAAAAAAAAAAAAAAAAAAAATCTTAACATGGATCTATATATAATGACAAAATAATATAAGAATTTCAAGTGAAGGAAGTGTCTCACATTTAAATAATAATAATAATAATAATAATAATAATAATAAATAAAAAAATTACGAAAAAAAAAAATCTTAACATGAATCTATATATAATAGCAAAATAATATAAGGATTTCAAGTGAAGCGAGTGTCTCACATTTAAAAAAAAAAAAAATCCAAAATGCTCGTTTTGGTCGTTTTAACACAAAATATCCAAAACGCAATAAACTCGTTTTGAGTTTTCTTTATATTTTTCTTTTTTTATGTTTTGGAAAACGTGTTTATGAAAATGGGCAAAGTGAACGCGTTTTCGATATTTCCAAAAATCGAAAACTTAAAACGGGTTGAAAACAACAAAGAGAACGGGGCCTAATTTTCTTGTTGGGATTAGCGATGTAGCATAGTTTTACACCTTTAATTACATTGTTAAAGTTTTATATATATATATATATATATATTGCATTTTTTGGTTTTGTTTCGCGTTTAATACGTGAATTAACTAGATACTAATTCATTGTTTTTATAGTTATTTTTTTCATAATTCGAGAGGTGAGCTAACGAACTAGATCTAGGAATAAAACCTAGTAACTGAATGAACGATAGAGATATACATTTATTGTTATTGTGATCTATTTTTTAGTTCTTCTATTTAATGCACCTAATCATTATGACCTGCAGTCTAGAAACACGGTTGACTAATTAGGTAAAGTTGATTTAAACTCAAGAGAGAAATTTCATATTCATTAGTAAACTCGATTGATCACATTATTTGGCTTAAAACTTGAATAGTGGAATTAAAGGCATTGACTATGTGAAATCGTGATTCCCAACTTTTCATTCATAAATTACTACAAAACAATTTGCATTCTATTTTATTGTTTTTAATAGATCATTTAGTTTTGACAAAAATCTCACTTTTCAACTGTTCAAATAAATCTAGAATTAAAATTACTTCGGTAATTAATCACAATCCCTATGGGATGATAACTTAGACTCTTTGTCCACTTTATTACTTGAATGAGATATCGTACACTTGCAATTTAGCACATCAAGTCTTTGGTACTGTTGTCGAGGATTGATAATTGATATCGATACTCATTAGTTCTTGCTTTACTTTGAGTTTATTTTTATTTCTAATTTTAATTTTAGTTTATGTTAAGAAGTTCTAAAAATTGTGATTTGTACGAACTTTTCGACAGTGGCAACGATAGCAGTTGGAAGAATTTCAGCACAAAATGGCAACGGACGGAGTTCCAAACAATCCTCAACTTCCAAACAATCAACAAGACCCTATGGATACAAATCAAGTCAATCAGCAGCTGACAATTGTATTGGGGAAGCAGTAGATACCTAGGGGACAACCTTTGAGGGATTACATGATTCCCCATGTGGATGATATTCGGACTTGTGTTGCTTCTCCAAAAATTCCAGCTAACAACTATGAAATCAAGACATCGTTGATTACACTAATCCGCACATATGTTACTTTCATGGTCTCCCTTCAGAGAATCAACATGTACATTCCAGGAATTTTCAAGAAATATGTGACATGCAGAAAATGAATGGGGTTCAAGTTGAACCTTTTCTTTTTTCTCTCTTGCAGATAAAGCGAAATCATGGTTTTATTCATTACCAAACAAATTCATTACATCTTGGGCCATATTAAGTCTTAAATTGGTGGACAAAATTTTCCCATTGGGACGAATGTCAAAAATGAGAAGAGAGATCGTAGCTTTCAGTCAACAGCCAGGGGAATTGATCTTCAAGGCTTGTGAAAGATACAATGAACTACAAAGACAATGTCCCATTCATGGTATATCTGATTGGGTTTTGGTCAAACAACTTTATAATGGGTTGACATATGAAATTAAAAGACATGTAGACTCAACAACCGGAGGCTCGTTGATGGATATGACCTATGAGGAAGCTTTTTAAATTTTTGAAAACATGACAGTGAACAGTTACCAGTGGCATTCTGATCGATCAACACAAAAGACTGAGGGAATTCTTGAAGTGAATGGACTAACGAAATTGACTGCAAAAGTTGAAGCTATAGCAAAAAAATTGGAGATTTTGGAAAAGCAGCTAGTTCATGCTATACGAGCAAATCAGTTTTGTGAAAATTATTTTAAGAATCATAGCTTAAATGATTGCCTTGATGTAAATCAGTATCGGCCAAATGTGGAGGACATAAACAATGTGGGGAACAATCAAGTGCAAAAAGAACCATACTCTCAGACCTACAATCTAGAATGGAGCAAGCATCCCAACTTTTATTGGTCTAATAATAATCAGAATGTCCAGCAACAATCGAGATTCCAACAACTACCACAGTAGTAAAAGCAACAATAGATCAAACTTACCATGAGGGAAAACATGGACATAATTATGCATTTTATGAAAAAGTCAAGAAGCTATGTTGCAAAATCAATAGACAGAAATCAAAGAACTGAAGAATCAAGTAGGACAGTTGGTAGTAAATAGATCGAAAAGATAACCTGACAATGCATGCTTGTGCAATCACAACTAGAAGCGGGGTTCAACTAAAGGAAATTGAGATGAAAAAAGTAGATAGCTCAAAAGTAATAGTAGATGAAAGTCAAGAAAAGGAGGAGCCTCAAAGGTAGTAAATCAGCCTAAGGAACCAAAAAAAAATCAAATAATAAGGAGACAACAGCAAAACCACCTGTGAAAGCTTATGTTCCACCACTTCCATATCTAGGGAGAGTGTTGCATCATTTGAGGGATCAACAGTTCAATAATTTCCTGTGAATGTTAAAGAAATTGAAAATCAACATTCCTTTTATCGAAGCAATAAGATAGATTCCAAGCTATTAAAATTTTTTGAAATATGTGATGTCTAAAAAGAAGAGGCTAGAAGACTGCAAAATGGTGTCCTTGAGTGAGGAATGCAGTGCAATTCTTCAGAATAAGCTGCCGCCTAAGTTAAAAGATCCAGAAAGTTTCTCTATTCCCTTCATTATTGCAATTTTGAATTATCATAAAGTTTTATATAACTCAGGTTATAGTACTAATTTAATGCCTCTATCAGTTTAAAGAAAATTGGACTTAGGTGACCCAAAGACTAAGACCATCATTTTACAACTTGCTGATAGGTCCATTTGATATTTGTATAGAGTGGTTGAAGATGTGTTGGTCAAGATAGACAAATTCGTATTTCCTGCAGATTTCGTGATTTTGGACATGGTGTAAGATGAGAAAATGCCTTTGATCATGGGGAGTCCATGCCTTGCTACTGCATGACTTTAATTGATGTTGAACAAAAGAAGGTAACCTTTAGGGTTGAAGATGAACATGTGATCTTTGATCGCACTCAAATGGAGAACGATAATCTAAATCTTGAAAACTATTCAAAAATTGAGGTGGAACCACCCTTGTGCAAAAAGGGGAAGTAAAGAGCCAAGTACAACATGAGATGTTTGGGACTGTTGAGTGAAAAGCTAAGATAGGAGGTAGTGCTTTAACACCACGTCTTGAGCCACCACAAGGAACTCTACTAAAATTCGAGCTTTGGACTTTAAACAGAGCACTTGTTGGGAGGCAACCCGACTTTCTATCGTTTTCACTTATTATGCTTTATTTATTGCTTTGCTAGTAATTGAGGATTTATTTGCATTATCAATTTTTGTTAGCATCAATTGAGTTATAATGTTAGCCTCAAGTTCTTTGTATCACATTAGGGAGTTTTCAAATGCATGATCATAGTTTGTAGGTTCTAAGCATCAATTTATCATTGAAATCTGGCCCAAAAAGATGGATGCATAAGTTGGTGCATTTTGATGTTCAATAGCATGTTCATTCATTTGAGAAAATGTAGTTCTACTTGCATGCTTGTTGATAAGTATAAATCATAAAAATTAGTATGACATGTAGTTCAAAACATGAAAAAGTATAGGTGGTTGATTGCATGAATCACAAGGTGTTTAGGGTTGAAAAATTAAGTTGAAATTCAAAATTGCATGAAATTAGTGTTCAACCGAGTCATGGCACGGCCACACCCACTAAATTTTGGTGACCATGCATGCCATAAAATTCAACACCTGCTATAGGATTGTACTACGTGGCTACCAAGAATTTAATTGCGCTGCCGCGAGCGGTTACCTGTACCAAAAATTCGGCAATTTTTAAGTTAAACCAAGCACTTTTCAAATTCCAAAGTGTCAAACTCGTTTTCTCTCCCTAAATTATCCCCAACCCCTCATGATATCTGATTTGCATACATTCACATGGATTTGAGCATCATAAGAGCTTGCACAACATCACAATCTTACCAAAAGTTATGATTCTCTTCACTTCTTTGGAAAATTGCAATTTTTAATGGCTTTCTTGTTTTTAAGAGAATTTTGATGTTATGAGTATTTCAATTGTAGAAAAGGAAAGGTATTGATGATAGATTGATTGTGAAAACTAGGTGAAAATTTTGGGATAAAATTTCAAACTCCGAATTCTATGATTTCCCTGTGTTTTAACTAGTGCCCACCATGTGTTTGATAAAATGTTTTTGTGAGTTTCTCATCAATTTTATGCAAAAAAATTTGGAAAATAATCTGCAATGTAGGTTTGACATCTATTATGTGTCATTACTCCACGATTTTAATCTCACAATGCACAAAACTTGGATTGGGAGTGATAGGAACCTATGGGCACCACTGCAAAGTCACTGTAGGGCATTTCACTAATTTTCAACTAGCAGTGACCACTTTACCATCCTGTTTTACAACCCTTTTGAACTCCAAATGCTCTGCATTTTTAACATGTTATAGACCTTATTATGTACTTTCATGTGTCCAAAGATGGCTCGGTTAAATTTCTATTTTTGATGGTTATGTCAGGGCCTAAATATGGGTACTCAAACATGTTTTGAAAATTCAGATTTATGCCCTATTCCTAGTTTGGGAGTGTGAGAATTGATCTAGTTCATTTTTTCGATGGTATTTATACTTCTAATGTTGTTTATCTCTTATTTGCAAGGAAAACACCACTTCAAATACCTCAAACCAAATTTGGAATTATAAGAAAAAGGGTCGAAACATCCAAGTGACTTCATAAGAAAAAGATTCATATGAATGCAATGGATCTCCAAACCTGGTAAGTATTATTTCCTTATTTATCATATCTTTGTGACATACATTGAGGGTAATGTATAATTCTAGTTTGGGGTGGAAGTTTCATTATTTGCATTCATTCGATTCTTTGGGAAAAAAAAAATTTAATTTTTAAAATTTTTGTTATTTTTTTATTGTTATGGAAATAATTTAGATTAACTTTGTGCTTTAATTAGAATAATGGACAACATAAACACTTGAATATTTATTGACTAGTTATTCATGCTAGAATTTCATCTTATCGAGCATATAGCCATTATTAAATTATTATTTGTGTAGGAGTGTGTTTGACATATGTGGGGCAAACTTATGTAACTTGAACGTAGGAAAGACTTTTCAATCCCAAAACTTAGATCTCTAAACATCCCAACCCTGATTTAGAACCAAATCGCTCAAGAAGCAGTTTGGGGTTGGAAAGGTTAGTATATGCATTTATTGATGGGTTAAGGGTCTGTGATTCTTGATTTTGCACTTTTGATTGAAGGAGTTTGATCAACGGGTATAAGCTAGCGAAGTAGCATAAAAAAATAAAAAAAATTATGTCTTATTCCACTCTTCTTAGCCTTTTTTACTTGACCAAGTAAGCTTGTAAGGTCATTAAAACCTGGTACTCTAAATTCAACTAAATTGGGAGTTATCAGCCCAAAGTTCATTACATTGGTCAATTAGAAAGCTTAATGGAGAGTAGACTTACACATAAGACAACATCACATCTTTTGTGACTTGAGTAATTAAGTCGGAGGGGTTCTTAGAACCTGGTGCCCTAAAGTTTCCTGGCTCGGGAGTCATCGATCCAAAACACTCTAAAGGGGTCACATAGAAAGCAAATACGCAAAGTATTGTACAAAGATGGTAAAAGATAGGGACAATAAAAAGAAAAAGTCGTCCAATAAAATAATTAAGTGCATGGTATAAGCTTTGTTGACTTGAACCTTAGAAATTGGGAATTGCTTACTAGCAGTTTGTTATGCATGCATATTTCTAATCTTAACTATATTGTGTGGAAAAATACACTGTAAAATTGTTTAGAAACCACTATAGAGGGAAGCATGGTATTTGAGAAGCAGTGAGTTGTGATCATCTATGAGTGTTGTAAGGAAAATCATTAGAATATCATAGGTCAAGTCGTCAACTACATGGGATTCGGGTTTTCTTGCATATAATTGGAACCTCTAAGTTAAGTATATTTTTACATGAGTATGCGTTTGACTTTGGCTATTCACACACACATTAGAAAGTCTAGCATGTGATAACTAGAACTATTTTATTGTGTTGTTCAAAGTTCCGTGCTAGAGTATATTGTGATCTGAATATTTGAGACAAATGGTAAACACGTTGACAATACAAAAATATTTGTGATTTTACATTATTGGTTTACAGTTTAGTTTTTACTCTACTCGAGGACGAACAATGATTCTAGTTTGGGGGTATTTGATAAGTACATTTATACACTTATCCATATGTTTAAATTAGAGTTTTCTATTTTCGTTTTTGAATTAATTCTACTTAATTTTTTATTATTAGTTTATATTTTAGAAATTATCCCAAAATCATGTGAACAAGGAAATTAATGGAAAATAGGGATTTTTGGATGATATTTGGATGCTTGATTGGACAAAATGGAAGTCGAAGATGTCAATCGGGAAAGCAAAGAGGAGCAAAGTGCAAGATATCAATGATCAAGGGCTTAATTGAAGATGAATTTAAGTTTGGAAGAAGAATTGAAGTGATTTTGAAGTTCAAGGATTAAACAGTTGCAATCAAAATATGAAGGAGTCTTGGGAAATTAAACATAATGGACTTACATAAACACATTTGAAAGATGGAAAATCGCGCTGCAGAGTTGTACTGCGCGGCCACGCCAACACTACCAGGTGGCTGCGCGTTCATGTATCAAACAAATAGATCCGGTTTAGAGTGGCTTACGCGGCCACGAACTCTATAATTGTACGGCCACACCATTGTTTGACCCAACCCAAAATCAGGCCCATGTGCTGATTTCTTGTCTTATTTGCCTAGGTTTCTTGGAAACTATATATTCAACTGTTCATGCACGAAGAAGGGACCTTTTCATACACATTCAAGAGGCAAATCTCATCATCTTTTCATCAAGATTTTGGAGGATAATTGGAGGCAAAAAAATGAGGATTAAAGATCAACAGGTGGAAACAACATCTTGGTGTAAGATTTCTTATACTTGTTGAATTTGATAAACTCATGATGTTCACTATTATTATTTATCGTGTTTTGAATTCTAATACCATGAACAACTAATTTTCATGTTGGGATTAGCGATGTAGCATAGTTTTATGCCATTAATTACATTGTTAAAGTTTTACATATATGTTGCATTTGTTTGTTTTCTGTATTTAATGCGTGAATTAGCTAGCCACTAATTCATTGATTTTATGGTTTGTTTTTATAATTCGAGAGGTAAGCTAACGAACTAGATCTATAAATAAAATCAAGTAATTGAATGAACGATAGATATATACATTTATTGTTATCGCGATTTATTTTTGAGTTCTTGTATTTAATGCACCTAATCATTATGAATTGCTGTCGAGAAATACGATTGACTAAATAGGTAGAGTTGATTTAAACTCGAGAGAGGAATTGCACATGCATTAGTGAACTCAATCGATCACATTATTTGGATTAAAACTTGAATAGTGGAATTAAAGGCATTGACTATGTGAAATTGTGGCTCCCAACTTTTCATTCATAAATTACTACAAAAAAATTTGTATTCTATTTTATTGTTTTTAATCAATCATGTAGTTTAGACAAAAATCTTCAACCGCTCAAATAAAGCTAGGATTAAAATAACTTCTATAATTAATCACAATCTTTGTGGGATGATAACTCAGACTCTTTGTCCTCTTTATTACTTGGATGTGATATCATACACTTACGATTTAGCTCATCACTCCTTATCAAATTTAATCACAAAATCAATGAAGTTGGAGGTTTTCATGGTGACTCCATCTTCTTTTAATGCCACTAGTTTTTTGGCTTCGTCATTTCAACTTCCTCGATTTCAACAGGGTCTTCTTCTTCTTTAGTTTTTTATTTCTCTGATTGAATGATGAAAAAATTATATTTAATTTTTCACTTTCAAGTTTAAACTAGTTCTACCTAATTAGATCAATCACATAACTCTGTCATGTCAGAATATGCCCTAACCTGATGCATTTAATAACAAGAATTCATGTAACGATCACAACAACCACAATTATGTATCTCTATCTTTTTGTTAAATTTCCAAATATATTATATGATCTAGATATGAAAATCACCTCTCGACTAGTTACAATTAACAAATCAATGAAGTAGTAGGCAATTAATACATGCATTAAGAGAAGAAATAAATTCAATACATAAAATTAAAGTACAAAACTTAAGAATCGAAATTAAATAATCAAATTAGATTTACATCGTTTATCCCAACAATGAATTTAGTTACACATGATGAGAGAGAGAGAGAGAGAGAGAGAGAGAGAGAGAGAGAGAGAGAGAGAGAACATATAAGAGTTATGAACTACAGCATCATATTTTAAGTATAAATCAAGAAAAAGATGAAGATTTTGCACTAAGAACTACTCATCTTGCTTGAGATCTTGAAAATCCCAATTTGTTTGATGATTTCCTGTAAACATCTCTCTATTTTGTGGTGTATTCCCTTGATAATTGATCACCGTCTTCTTGCTACCCATGTATTCTATTATATAAGGTGAAATTAGGTGAACAATCATATCTAGATTGGATTCCAAAAGAGTTTCAATTCAATAACAAAAGTTGCATTCTTTTCGCGCATGGTTATTTCTATGCACAACCATCAATAAGTTTATCATATATTTCTCTCCCATTATCCAATTGAGGTGATTCAAAGTGAGCTGAGAATATAACCCAAAGAGATACAATTATTTTAGAAACATCATATTTCCTATTCAAACATTTATTATATGAAAAGTTTCTCCTTAATGTCCAAACTAAATTTCTGGAACATAACTTGCTCGACTATTGTTTTCGCCCCCCAAGTCCTTTTCAAGTGCAAATTTGACCCATTAACTTCCAATATCTTTTAATTGATTCTGTATGATCTTCAATCATTTTTCTGCGGTCCGAACTGATGATGGATACTTACAACTTGGTCCTCAAACTTTGCTAGTTTTGTATGATTTTGGTCATTTTTCTTGTATAGCCTCTCAATGCATTCAAATTTGAGTTTATATAAAATAATTAAGTAAATACACAATTTAGGAATATCAACTATCCAAACTTATGTCCAAGATAAGTAAAAAATTGCACTTATCATTTTGTCTCATCAAGATTTTTCACAAAGTTTTAATGAGACAACATTTTACTACTCCAATTTTATGATAACTACTCGTATACTATTTTTTTCCCCTTTGTTTGGTATTTTGATTTTTTCGTCAAACTAGATTTTTAATGAGACATATATTTGTACAAATAGACATCAAAATGGGAATGTCGTAAAATTATGATATAATTATTGATGTCTATTTGTTATTGTCATATTCTTAGATAAATCATCTATACTGTAGAAAAACCTATTCTACTATGATTGTAACTTATGTTTTGAACCATATAAACGGGATTTTAGTTCACAATAGTACATATTTGAGTTTGAATGATCTAATATTTCTCTCTATTCCTTTAGTTTTATAACAAAATTGATTTTTTTTTTGTCTTTTATTTTCCAAAAATGATAACAAGTTTTTCTCTTTATCATAATAATATATAGCCTCTATTTGGCAGCTTATTTTTCTTTATAAACCCGGAATTTTAGTTTTTAAAGTGAAATATGTGGTTTCGGAAAATTTAGTGGTTAAAAGTGGTTTGATAAAATGTGATATTTATAAATTTATTTGTAAACAAGCTTATCAATCAAACTATAGTCATTATCGTCATCAATAAATTTGTTGATTCTTCCAAACTATAGTCATTATCATCATCGATATAATTAGATTATACCTCTTAAATCAGAAGTAGAATGAATTAAGCAACTGATCAATGAATTTATTTATAAAAAAATTCACAGATCTCCCAACAATTTTTTAACCACACATATTTTATTAAAATACTTTTCAATCACATATTTTTGCTCAAAATTTTAAATTATTTATTTATAAACAAAAAAAAAAAAAAAAACAGTGAAATAGAGACTTGTGGAAAACAAACATGACTGAGCAAACAAATCTATTTAGTTGGATATTTTTCAAGACAAAAGAGGTTGCAGTTGAATATTGAATAAATAATTGAAAAGAGGTTAAAGAGTTTGGAAAATTGATATTAGTTGAGAATCTGAGATTATTCATTTATTATTAATACTATTTGTATTCTTACAGGTTCTTGAAAAATGGAAAACTGTAAGCACTAAATTGTATGCTTCTTACATAAAGTCTAAGAATGCATAACAAAATTGATACGGTTGATTCTCTTAACAAAGATTGACGATGAGCTTCATAGCTCTAGCACGTGTTTGATTTTAAGAATGTATTGTAGCATTTTATTTTTAATATATATATATTTATATCAATTCTAAGATTGTTAGTACAATCGTGTCAAGAACACAAAAGAAGAAATAAAACTATGATTTTGATTTAAGTCAATTATCCTAAGATTGATTGTACAATGCATTCAAGCATACAGAAGAAGAACTAAAAAAGCAAGAGAATGTGTCATGTGCGGAAGCATGTGTCACACGTGTATGTTTTAAGTTTTTTCTTATATATATATACGGGTTTTAACATATTCTAGTAGTTTAATCGGTTACATTAAATAATCCATCAAATGAGATGGATTTAGACAAAATTATATGTATTTCGCACGTGTTGTTTCGTTCGTGCAAACAATTAAAAGGATTAGACAAAGTGTAAGTGAAAAACTTCTTGTAACAAAGTCTCAAAAATGAGTGTTTGCACTAAAAAAAATATTAACTAACAGGATGCCTCCAAGAGGTGCAAGAACACAAATAAAATTAGGATAGTTCTAAATCTTAGATAAGAAAATTACATCTGACTTTCTACTATATATACAAATTGGTATAAAACAGCTTAATACTTTGAATCTTTGATTTGCCACCATGACTTCATAACTTGCTTGTGATAAACATTGCTCGCCAAGTTGCTTAACGCGCCTACTCTCTTGCATTAAATAACTTCCCATGATCTTCCTTAATCGTCTCTTTCGTGGTAACTTCTTAAAGGTGGCTCCGATAAACCTCCTTAGACCATGGTGTAAGTTATGAAAATTGTTTCCTTGTTCGGCCAATCATCCAATCGTCCAGACATCTCTGTCATCGCTCAATCGCCCAGACTCCTCCACATCGCTCCGTCATTGATAATGAGCTCTGATGTTTTGAACTTCTCTGTTGGGCCTTTGAATTGATTATTTTTATGTATCAACAATTACCCCCAATATGGTTTAATTAATGTGCAATCATTAATTTTGTCATACTCAAGTATTTTACATGTCTTTTACAACCTTGAGATTCGAAGAAGCACAAAATTCTAGATGTCCTCTTCAACTTCTATCTCTCGATCCACGTTACTCTATAAATGCACAACTATTTGTATTCCAACTCTTTACCTTCTAGCCTTCCATGAATAGGGGAAAGATCTCATTTTGCTTTCTTCTCTCAGAGTCTTCATTCTTAATCTTTAAAGAACATTAGTTTTGCCTCCAATCGTGAGAAATGATTGTTCCCCAAAACCAAGAAGAGCGAATATTTCCAATCTCTACCAGAAAGAAATTACTTTGGCTTTAGCGATTTTTCCATTTGCTCTGATACCTTTATTGATAAGGGAGATATAGGAAATATTTTGTTCAATCAAAGTCTTTTCAACGCTCCTTCCATTTGTGATCTCCAGTGGGGATTCTTGTGGTGTGGTCGCTTGCTTAAAGTGCTTCTCAGTATGATACCAGACTGTTTTTTACTATCACGACTTTATGATCCTTCTGGCATGATTATCCCACTATTGTTATATGACAACCATATTTCGGTTTTGGACTTGTATTCTATCTAAGATATATGTTTTTAACTCTTCTAATTCAAACAAGTTTTGGACCATGACTTCTGCATATTGTTCGTTGTCCAGATTATTCCATAAAACGACTCTAATTGATTGTACGTTGATCTCCATGGGTAGTACTACTTCGTGTCCATATGTGAGTTGAAATGGAGTCACTTTTGTACTAGTCTGTGGCGATGTTCTGTAATCCCATAGAGCTTTGATAAAGCATTCATGCCAATATCTGGTTCTTGTCTATCATCTTCCTTATAATGCTTTTGAAAATTTTGTTGGAAGATTCAGCTTAACCATTTAACTAGGCATAATAAGGTGTCTGAACAAATTGTTGTAAGTAAAATCTTTTCTAGTGGATTCATTAGTGACATGTTTGCCCTGGAGGTTGTTTCTTTTGAACTGTTGTTCAAGAGTTTTTCTTTCGTTACCAGTCTTTGTATTATTCATTATTTTCGAATATTTACTTTTGTGGATTGGTATTGAATACTACAATAAAAACATCTAGGGTTAAAATTGGTATTTGAAATTGAATTTCGCATTAATTACCTATTCACCCTCCTGTAGGTAAATTTGGATCAACTTAAGTTATTTCAATTGGTATCAGAGTCTATTTTCGATTGTTGATCCAAATTAGTGTAGATGTGTCAATCACTATCTTTTTTTCCGTACTTTGATAGTAGAAACTATCCATATTGAAAGGCTAGGATGAGAGCTTTTTCAAAATCCATAGATGAACAGGTCAAGTGTAGTGTCTTGCGGGGTTGGTCAGAACTGTCCTCTATAGTAGAGGGTGTTGTTACTCCCACAAGCACAGCAAATTAGTCTAGGAATGAAATGGATGAATGCAACTAGAATAGCAAAGCTATTCATGCCATCTTTATGGCTATTTCTCCTGAAGAATTTAAATGAGTGTCCATGCATGAAAGTGCAAACGATGCTTGGGATATTATAGAAACTACAAGAAGGAACTAAAACTGTTAAGAACTCCAAATTGTGAATGCTAGCAACTGGGTTTGAAGAATTAGGATGAAGGATGATGAATCATTTAATATTTTTGTTCGTCCAAATCCTGCAGGTGCACGGGATCGTTGACAAGTAATAATTGTGATGAGTTGAGATTTATCGTTCCCATGAAGAATAAGGTCTAGTCCTAACTATCAGTTTATCATCGATTCAATGAAGTGAAATAATAAATAAAAAGATAGTTTGTTTGTCTATTCCAAAAATTGCAATGAATAAATAAAATAAATAAAAAATGTTAGGGAGTAAAATATGAATATGGAGTATGTATTGAAATCCGAATCCACTTGTTATCACCTATCTCAATTCATTAATTTATAGTTTAAATCATTCATGCGTTGCTTGACAATCGATAATTCACATGCAATAATTTTCTTTTCCAAGAAAAAATAAATCTATCCTAAATATGAAACGAATTTATTCCTAGTCCGAATACTAATGTTTAGAACGCATTAAATCACACAATTATCAATTATATTGCACATGTCATAGTGTTATTCCTAACATCTAGTGTTCATGTGTTGATCATGCAATGTTCCAACTTATTATGACTTTGCCAAGACTACAACAAGTAACGATATATTTAATTGGTGGTCAATCAATCAAATAATAATAACAATAAAGCATGCAAGATCAATCAAGACAACATAAGAAATTATTAAACTACTAGTTATCGAATCAATATAAATTAATAACAAGTTTCATCTTCATCCAATACATAAAAGAGATTATCCTAGCATGTTAATTGATGAATAATCAATAAAAGAATTGATAGACAGTACCCGATAAATTGCACAAAATAATTCGGAATTCTGCTCCGTTTGAACCAAGTCAGCACGCTGTCCTTCTCCTCCAATTGAAATCGGCTGCCTGCTTCCTAGAATAATGCTCCAGCCTTCGCCTTTTTCAATCCACCTAGCCATTAATTCCAATTAATCAACCAGTTAGCTCTTCCAATTTGCTTCAGAACCTGACTGCCTTCTTCCCTTTTTTTGCATCTAGAAGCACCCTTTTATTCTTTGCACAGCCGACTTCCTTGCTCAGCAGCCGACCATACTAATCTGCCTTATGTATATATATAATCCAAGAATTTTCTCCTCCTCAATTTTGTCTTCTAGCCAACCACAACTCCCTACCAAAGCCGAGACCTTTAATTAATATGTTTTCTCTAAGAAGTCCCCCAGCAGCCCCCCTCATGTGTGTATCTATATAATGCCCTCCTTTTTCAATTCATGCAACAGCCATGTATAAATATATATATCACAAGAGATATTCCAATTATTTCAAAGCCCAATTATACTAAGTAGGGTTATTTTTAAAGACTCAATTCCTCAAATAACTCAAATTGGTCCTTGATTTTTTAATTGTGAAATCAATGTCTTCATTTATCCAATTCGAGTTCTTCAATTTTGGAAAGTTTGCACTTTAATCCCCACTTTGTCATTTTTTAAACGATTTCAATCTCTTTTCTTCGTTTTGCCTCCAAACGCATCCAAATTTGATTTTTTTCTAAAACAAATAAAATCAACACATAATTATCAATATCATGTCCTAAAAACACTCACAATTGTCTAAATTTAAAACCAAAATAAGTATGAAAAACGTACTTATCAATTTCTATGCTAAGATGAATGATATAGTAAATTCTAGTTTCAACCAAGGTGAGAGAATCCCTGAATCTAAAATTGTTAGAAAGGTTCTAAGATCACTACTTGAGAGATTTAGACCCAAGGTTACAGGTATGGAGGAAAGCAAAGACTTATACTATGTTAAGATAGAGAAATTAGTTCGGTCCTTGCAGATTTATGAACTTACCCTATCGCACACTAAGAGAAATAAGTCTATTGCTCTAAATACCACTAAGGATGAAAATGTGACTATGCTGATAAAGAATGTCTAAAAGTTGAAGAGTTTACCTACCTTGTTAAAAAATACAATAACGCCTTTAAAAAACTCAACAAGGATTTATGATCTAACAATAAGGGTAAGCCTAGTAAATTGTGGAAAGATCGAAGAGAAAGGAAAATAGGGAACGTGGTAAGAAGTTTCAATCTCAATCTATTAGATGTTTTGAGTTCCAAGGTTTTGGACACATCAATTTTGAATGCCCTAAGTATAAGAAATCTTTAGGTAATGGTAATGGAAAGACATTTAATGTACCTTTAACTGATGAGGAGTCTGAATATGATAATTCGAGTGAATAGTCTAATGAGGGATAAAGATTCATGGTCTTTGCCTCTAGTGTTAAGTTTGAAAGTAAGAATAATGAAGATGTTTACCAAAGTAGCACTAATGCGGATGAATCCATGATTGATCCTTATTATGAAGAGTTTTATAAGCAGTTACATAAGGAGGTCTAACAAATGAAAGAGATTAATCATTCGATTATTAAGAAAGTGATTTGTTTTGAGGTAGAAAAACGAACTCTTGTTCTTGAACTTCAAGAATCTAGTAAAAAATTTGAAAATTTGAAGATTGAGAATGGTTCTCTAGTTGAAAAGAACAAGACTTTAGAGATGAGCTAGAGAAGACCAAAGCATAATTACATAGTTCCTCTGGTGGCTCTAAGAAATTTGACAACATTCTAGGCATCAGCAGACCTACAAAATATAGAGGAGGTCTAGGTTTTAAAGAATTTAATAAACAAACACTACTACATTTGTTATTGCATCGGGCACGATAGAGCAAAAGAAAATAGAAAATATTAGACAATCATTCCTTTAGCAAAATAAGGTTCAACACCCAAGGAATAAGAACATGAAATCTAGATTTCCTCCTAGGTTTATTCGTACCTGCCATAACTGTGGTAAGTTGGGTCACATTAGGCCTAGATTTAGAAAGTTTATGACTAGATACAACAATCATGATATTCCATCACAGGTAAGAGCTTCAGCTAACCAGACTAGTCACTTGACTAAAATGATGACTCACATGTCTAAGACTAATTCACCTCACACGAAAGTCTGGGACTCACTAATCCCAATAATGATTTAAATTGCTATGCTGCACATGTTGCTCTTAAGGCTAAAAATGATCTAACGTGGTATCTTGATAGTGCATGCTCTAGACATATTTGTGGTAATAAAGCTCTTTTCTATTCTTTATTTGATTGTGAAGCTCGAATGGTTACTTTCGGAAATGGTGCTATTGCACTTATATTCTAGTCAAGGGTACAATTTAAATATCTGGTATGCCACCTTTTAATAATTTTCTATAAGTAGAAGGTCTTAAATCTAAGCCTCTGTTTGTTAAAAATTTTTTGTTTAAAAATATGTTTTTTTATGTTTTCTAAGTAAAATGTGTGGTTGAATTTTTTATGATGACTATGAGGTTAGTTTTATCCAAAAAAGATGCACTATGTATAATTCTAGAGGTAATATTATCCTAGAATGCAGTAGGACTATTGAAAATTGTTACGGGGTACAAACTAGTTCTATCCATGCATGTTGTAGTCCCAGATTTGATACCTCTGAACAGTGACATCAAAGACTTGGTCAAATGAACTACAACAACATTTCTAAGTTGTCAACATGAGTTGGTCAGTTGTCTTTCTAAGTTTGACAGAACTTATAATGTTTTTTATAGACTTTGTCAACAAGGAAAACAACCAAAATTATCTCATAAACAAACATCTAGCATATTGACTTTTTGACTTCTAGAGCTTCTGCAAAATGACTTTGATGGAACTTCTAGAACTGAGAATTCAGGTGATAAGAGGTACATTCTAGTTGTGGTAGATGACTACACTAGGTTCAACTAGATTGATTTATTGAGGGAAAATCTTGAGACAAATAAGCTAGTGAAAAGAACAAGACTTCAGAAGATGAGCAAGAGAAGACAAAAGCATAGTTACATAGTTTCTCTAGTGGCTCTAAGAAACTTGACAACATTCTAGAAGTAGGCAGACCTGCAAGAAATAGAGGAGGTCTCGGTTTTAAGGAAACTAATATACAAACGCAGAACACTACTACATTTGTACTTGCATCAGGAAAGGTAAAGGTAGAGCCAAAGAAAATAGAAAATGTTATATAATCATTCTATCAGAAAAATAATGTTCAACACCCGTGGAATAAGAACACAAAATCTAGATTTCCTTCTAGGTTTATTCCTACCTGCCATAACTGTAGTGAGTTGGGTCACACTAGGCTTAGATGTAGAAAGCTTATGACTAGATACAACAATCATGATATTCCATCGCAGGTGAGAGCTTTAGCTAACCAAGTTAGTCACTTGACTGAAATGATGACTCACATGTCTAAGACTAATTCACCTCACATGAAATTCTGGGTTAGAAAAAGTGACCACACTAATCCGAATAATGATTTAAATTGCTAAGTTGCGCATGTTGCTCTCAAATCAAAAAATGATACAATGTGGTGTCTCGATAGTGAATGCTCTAGACATATGTTTGGTAATAAAGCTCTTTTCTCTTCTTTATTTGATTCTAAAGCTCGAACTGTTACCTTCGGAGATGGTGCTAGTGCTCCTATTCTAGGTAAGGGTACAGTTAAAATAACTGGTATGTCGGCCTTTAATAGTGTTCTCTAAGCAGAAGGTCTAAAATCTAACTTGCTTAGTATTAGTCAAATTTTTTATGATGACTTTGAGGTTAGTTTTGTCCAGAAAAGATGCACTATGTATGGTTCTAGAGGTAATATTATCCAAGAATGTAGTAGGACTATTGACAATTGTTATGGGGTACAAACTAGTTCTATCCATCCATGTTGTTGTCCCAGACTTGATACCTTTGAACAGTGGCATCATAGACTACGTAAAATGAACTACAAAAACCTTTCTATGTTGTCAAAATACGAGTTGGTCAGTGGTCTTCCTAAGGTTGATAAAGTTTACAATATTTTTTGTAGACCTTGTCAACAAGGAAAACAACTAAAAGTATCTCATAAACAAACATTAGGCATATTGACTACTAGACCTCTTGAGCTTCTGCAGATGGACTTGATGGACCTTCTAGAACTGAGAGTTCAGGTGGTAAAAGGTACATTCTAATTGTGGTAGATTACTACACCAGGTTCACTTGGATCGATCAACTGAGAGAAAATTCTGAGGAAAATAAGCTAGTGAAGTCATTGATTAAGAGGCTTTAAAATGCAAAAGAAAGTAAAATTGCTAGGATTTGTGTGATCATGGGAAAGAAATCGAAAACTCTCAATTTGAGGAATCTTGGATGGAAGAATGAATCCTACAAGAGTTATCTTCTCCAATCACTCCACAACTAAATGGAGTTGTTGAGATGGCTAGAGCCATAATACATGGTAAAAACATATCTATGCATTTTCAGGGTGAAGCTATTAACACAGCATGTCACATTCTAAACAGAGTTTAATTTAGACCTAAGACTGATAAATCCCCTAGAGATCACGAGTATGAATCTAATAATTTGAGTGAATCATCTCATGAGGGATCAAGATTCGCAGCCTTTGTCTCTAGTGTTATGTTAGACAATAAGAATGATGAGGATATTTATCAAAATAACTCTAATGTGTATGAATTTATGATTGATCCTTATTACGAAGAGTTTTATAAGTAGTTACAAAAGGAGGTCTAATAGATGAAAGAAATTAATCAATCGATCCTTAAGAAACTGAATTGTGTTGCGGTGAAAAAACAAACTCTTGTTCTTCAACTACAGGAGTGTACTAAAAAAATTTGAAAATTTTAAGATTGAGAATGGTTCTCTAGTCGAAAAGAACAAGACTTTAGAAGATGAGAGAAGACCAACAGCACAAATACATAGTTTCTCTAGTGGCTCTCAGAAACTTGACAACATTTTAGGAGTCAGCAGACCTGCAAGAAATAGAGGATGTCTAGGTTTTAAGGAATCTAATACAAAAACTTAGAACATTACAACATTTGTTCTTGCATTGGGAAAGGTAGAGCCAAAAAAAACTGAAAATGTTAGACAATCATTCTTTCAGCAAAATACGGTTCAACACCTAAGGAATAAGAACACGAACTTAGATTTCCTCCTAGGTTTATTCTTACCTACTATAACTAGAGTGAGTTGGGTCACATTAGGCATAGATGTAGAAAGCTTATGACTAGATACATCAACCATTATATTCCATCATAGGTAAGAGCTTTAACTAACCAAGTTAGTCAGTTGATTGAAATGATGTCTAAGACTAATTCACCCACAAGAAAGTCGGGGTTAGAAAAAGTGACTTCACTTATCGAAATAATGATTTAAATTGCTATGTGTGCATGTTGCTTTTAAATCTAAAAATGGTATGATGTGGTATCTTGATAGTGCATGCTCTACACATGTGAGGTAATAATGTTGTGTTCTCTTCTTTATCTGATTGTAGAGCTAGAATTATTACCTTTGGGGATGGTGCTACTACACTTATTCTAGGTAAGGGTACAGTTAAAATATCTTGTATGCTTGCCTTAATAATGCTCTCTGTGTAGAAGCTCTTAAATCTAACTTTCTTAGTATTAGTCAATTTTTTTATGCTGACTATACGGTTAGTTTGGTCCAGAAAAGATGCACTGTATATGATTCTAGAGGTAATATTATCCTAGACGGTAGTAGGACTGTTGACTATTGCTATGGGGTACAAACCAATTCTATCTATGCATGTTGTAGTGCCAAATTTGATACCTCTAAATTGTGGCATCAAAGACTAGGTCACATGAACTACAAAACCATTTTCAAGATATAAAAACATGAGTTGGTTAGTTGTCTTCCTAAGACTTACAAACCTAATAATGTTTTGTGTGGACCTTGTAAACAAGGAAAGCATCTTAGACTATCTCGTAAACAAACATTTAACATATTGACTACTAGACCTCTAGAGCTTCTACACATGGACTTGATGGGACCTTCTAGAACTGAGAGTTTAGGTGGTAAGAGGTATATTCTAGTTGTGGTAGATTACTACACTTGGTTAACCTGGATTGATCTATTAAGAGAGAATTTTGAGACATATAAGCTAGTGAAGTCATTGATTAAGAGGGTTCAAAATGAAAAAGAGAGTAAAATTACTAGGGTTCATGTGATCATGGGAAAGAATTTGAAAAATCTCAATTTGAGGACTTTTTCCTGGAAGAATGAATCGGACAAGAGTTCTCTTCTTCAATCACTCCACAAAAAAATGAAGTTGAGAGGAAAAATCATGTCTTGCAAGAAATGACTAGAACCATGATACATGGTAATGAAGCTATTAGCACAACATGTTACATTGTGAACAGAGTTTACCTTAGACCTTAGACCAATAAATCCCTATAGAGATGAGGAGTATGATTCTAATAATTCAAGTGAATTGCCTAATGAGGGATCAAGATTCATGGACTTTGCCTCTAGTGTTAAGTTTAACAGTAAGAATGATGAGGATGTTTGTCAAAGTAACTGTAATGCGAATGAATCTATTGTCGATCCTTATTACAAAGAGATTTATAAGAAGTTACATAAGGATGTCCAACAGATGGAAAACATTAATCAATCGATCCTTAAGAAAATGAATGGTGTTGAGGTAGAAAAAAAAACTCTTGTTCTCGAACTTTAGAAATCAGCTAAAAAATTTGAAAATGTGAAGATTGAGAATGTTTCTCTAGTTAAAAAGAATAAGACTTTAGAAGATGAGCTAGAGAAGACAAAAGCATAATTGCATAGCTTCTTTAGTGGCTCTAAGAAACTTGACAACATTCTAGGAGTTAGCAGACCTACAAGAAATAGAGTAGGTCCACGTTTTAAGGAATCTAATGCACAAAGATAGAAACCTGGTACATTTGATCTTGCATCGAGAAAGGTAGAGCCAAAGAAAACATAAAATGTTAGACGATCATTCTTTCAACAAAATAAGTTTCAAAACCAAAGGAATAAGAACATGAAATTTAGATTTCCTCCTAGGTTTATTCCTACCCGCTATAACTGTGGTAAGTTGGGTCAAATTAGGCCTAGATGTAGAAAGCTTATGACTAGATACAACAATCACGATATTCCATCATAGGTAAGAGCTTTAGCTAACCAAGTTAGTCGCCTGATTGAAATGATGACTTACTTGTCTAAGACTAATTCACCTCACATGAAAAAGTCCAGGTAGATAAAGTGACCTCATTGATCCGAATAATAATTTAAATTGCTATGTTGCACATGTTGCTCTAAAAGCTAAAAATGATATGATGTGGTATCTTGATAGTGTATGCTCTAGACATATGTATGGTAATAAAGCTTTGTTCTCTTCTTTATCTTGTTGTAAAGCTGGAAATGTGTTAATTGCTCTAAGTTCATCTTCTGAGATGGAACACTTAGCATAGTAATCAAAAAAACCCCACATCACATTGCCAAAATTATTTTTGATAACACCCCCACCAGTAGCCAAGTTATTAGAATTTAAAGCACCATCTGAGTTGAGTTTGAACCAACCAGTATTAGGTTTAATCCATTTAACTGCTACAGATATATTGCTTTTTCTTTTATTGACAGAATGTATTCTACGGGCTTTTTACAGAACAACAACATGGAAACTAGTCTGTCTAATAATTTTGGCAGCATTCATACGCCTCAAATTGTGTTTAGAATCATTTTTGTTCAGCTACAGAAACCAACAATGATTAGTGGAAGAATGGATTTGACTTCACCAAGACTGGCATTTTGCTAATTGAACCAATGTATCAAATTAGTTCTATGGTGGTTACCGATGATGTTTTCCACTTCCATGATCCAGTTAAATTGTCTCTGAACCTTCTTAGCAACCACCCCATCCAAGAAAACATGTTTTAAAGTTTCAGAACTGCAACACCATTGACATTTTGATGCTAATTGAGTACCAAATCTCTGTTAGATACTGTCATCAATAGGTATCCAATTGTTCAAAAGTTTCCAAGCAAAGAATGCAAATTTTTGTGGAACCCTCCTATCTCAAATATGTTTAGTTTATTCTTTCTGGTTTTACTCTGCCTAATCCTGTTAATACATGAAGTTATAGAGAAATCCCATGAAGCATTGAGTTTCCAAAAGATTTTACCAGCTTCTGAATTAATTTGTATGCTTTTCATCTCATCAACAGTATAGGCCCGAACAATGTTATTAATTTTAGAAATATTCCAAGTAATAATCTGCATGAAGTCCATCACATACTTTCCTTGTTGCAAGCCATTGTTAATTCTTCAATTTAAGGATCCTGATCTTAGCCAAGCATCATGGATTAAATAAATTTTACCCACTCCAACCCTCCAAGCAATTTGGGGTTCATCCACAGGCCTAACTTTGAGCATTATTTTCCAAATTGCAGAACCACGATTGGAGGGTGTTACCTAATTTGCATGGACAAGTATACAATACATGGCTTTTAAAACCCAGCTCCAAAGAGATTCTAGCTTTCAGAATGTCCACTATAATTTGCAGTTAATTAAAGCAGTGTTCAGATCCTTAAGTGATTATAGCTTATTCCTTCCTCTTCAACCAGGTAGCAGATATTGTCCCAAGAATTTTTCTCTTGATTTTATTGATCAGATCATCATATAAACTTTCCTTTTTATGCCCTTTACATAGAGAATCCCCAAGGTATTGAAAAGGAAGTGGATCTGTTTGTGAGAATCCTTCTGAGATGTTTATGAACTTTTGCTACAATTAATTTCCTGTTCAGGTCCATTAGTGTAAGATCTGATAAAGTTCATAATTTTGTGGAGTGATAATCTTTGACCATTTGTAAAAATCATCACGTCATCTGCAAATGCAAGATGAGAAATGGGAATAAGACCTCCATATTTGAAGTGTAATTTCTCATGTCTGGAGAAGAGGAAATCTTGACCTCTAGATAAGCATTCAGCCAAAATTATGAATAAGGATGGAGAGATAGGATGTCCTTGTCTCAAGCCTCTCGAAGACTTGAAGTATCCTTTCAGCTCACCTGATAAGGATAGAAAAGCTGCAATTTTTTATACACCTTCTAATTTTATCATTCCACTTTTGATCAAAGCCTAACTTATCCATCACCTTGAGAAGAAAGTCCCAATCAACTTTGTCATAAGCATTTTCCATATGTATCTTGAGAACCACATTACAACCTCTAGTTCTTCTACGAATATGGTGTATTAGTTCCTCGGCCAGCGGGATATTATAACCAATAACTCTACCAGGAGTGAAGCCACTTTGAGAGTTGGAAATGACTTTAGTTAACAACTTATTCAATCTGGAAGAAAGGATTTTGTTTGTCACGTTGTGAAGACTTATAGGTCTAAAGTCCTTCAACTCCTCAACCTCATATTTCTTGGGAATTAAGATGATGGTAGTAGAAGAAATGCCACCAGGGATGACCTTACCCTGAAAGAAATCTATCGCTGCTTCTAATAAATCTTCTTTAATGATATCCCAACAAAAATGAAAGAATAGGCTAGTGAACCATCAAGACCCGCTGTGATGCCCCGAGTTTTAAAAACTCGGTTCGTCACGTCATCGTCTCATCTAACTTTTAAAATAATAATTTTAGCGGAAGAACATTTACAAATTCTAATTTTGGCAACATTTAAATAATCATCAATCGGTAAATAAAATTTAATAATTTAAATTTTGAAATAAAAATTCCAATCTTTTATTATTTTCTAAATAAATAAATCATTAACAATGTTATAAAATTTGATAGCAATCAAAAATTCTCAAAAATCCTTTATTTCTATGAAAAATGGAAATAACTGTGCTAGGAAATAAAATTCTATTATTTAATTATCATATGCCACCATGTGCATCACGCGCTTCCATCTCCGATATTTGCAAATGTTGTTAAAAAAAAGAATGAGCATTTCGTAGAAATACTCAATAGCCTCATCACCAATTAATTAATGTACATAATAATTGAACACATAAACATGCAAATTATATTGTGACAACATCAAATAAATCATAAGTGCCACAAAGTGAACACAAATGAAAAGTCTCGTCTCGTCTCATTCAATAAATGCATATATGTTATGGCATGCTTCATAATATAATAAATATTTCATAAGAAATATGTTCTCGTCTCTTCTCATGCAATAAATGCACATAAGCCACATAAAATACACATTTACATGCAATTAAAATGTAAACAAATTAATAGGGGAGAGTATACCTTAAATCACAAGTTTGAAAGTTGAGCGGGAATAATCACTTTATTCGTCTAAATCTCCGAACGCTTCGTCTAGCCAATAAGGAAATTAATCTAAATTAGTATTTTGGAAATTTTAAAGTTTTAGAATAAAATTAAAAGCTTGGGAATTTAAAATGAAACTCTAGGATAATTGATTTGAAAAGAGTTGGGGCTAAAATAGAATTTTCAGATTTCTGGGGTTAAAAATTGAAAGGGCTGAATTTAAATGATTTTAAAATTAATGGACTAAAATAGAAAACATTGGGGTTGAGATCAAAGGAATTAAATTTGCAGGGGCTGAAATAAATATCTTTTAAAAATATGAGGCTTATGGAATAATTTTATAAAATCAAAAGCTTTTAAATTAAAAAAAGATTTTCTCTCTCTCGTCGTGAATCAGGCAGAAGGGAGGAGAGGTGCGGCGACGCACCTGGCTCCGAGGTGCTGCCGACGTGTTCACCGGAGATAATGCCAATGCCACACTGCGGCGACGCCGGACGGTGGTAGAGTGCATGGGAGGAAGGTTTCGGGATATTTTTGGTGTGGTTTGGTGCGAAGAACGGAGAATAACCAAGGCTTCATTTGGCAATTTTCCGACGATAATCCGGTCAACATGGGTCCCGCGGTCAAGGTAAGTATATTGGGTTACTTTATCTCTTGGTTTTGGGTTTTGATTTTGGACCAATTGGAGTTGGGCCGCGGGCGATTGGTGGTTTGCGAGAGTTCACGGTTTGGGCAGTTTGGACCGTGGGTTTGATGATAGAATTCTTGGTTTTCTTGGGTTGTTCTGAGTTTGGGTTTTGGTTCGGATGGGTGAATTTGAGGTGGGGCAATGACGGTGATTGAGGTTTCAACTGTGGTGTGGAAAATTTTGGAGGTTTGGTCATGTATTTCCCACGATGGCTCAGTGATTATGAAAATTTGTTGTTGGCGAAGGCTCGATGGAAGGGGTGGCTTGAAGCAGGTTGTGGTGCAGTTTGGTCGAATTCTGGTTGGCAATTGTTTTAGTTGAAGGTTTGATCTTCAAGGTGAAACAAGAGCAGAAGATTCTCGGTTGGTGTTTGATCATGGAGTTAGGGTGGATGTCAATGAACGCCTCCTAGTTGGATTTGGGACAGATTGTTGCTTCGGTGCATTGAAGTTGGCAGGTGCAGGTAGTCTCGTGCAGGTTGTGTATGATGGTGAAGAAGGAGAAGAACTTACCAAGATTTATGCTTGAAATTTTGATTTCTGAGATATTGCGTTCTGAATTGGACTAAGGCATCTACGTGTGTATATGTATAGATTGGCATGGATTGTGTTGTAGATGAAATAGAGTTGTGTAAAAAGTTTGACACCATTTGGATAAAATTCGACAACTTCTAACGGAATTAAAACTGTATTAAAGGATAATTTTGAATAAAATAAGATAAATAAATTGAAATTTGTTTTAAATAATTTTAGGAACTCAAAATTGGCTTAAAATTGAATTGGGATCAATTTCATATCTTGGCTTGAAATACTCGATATGGCTAGACGAACACGTTCCAATTTTAATTTAAAATTAGGTGAGATCGTAGCGACACATTTAATATAATTTAAATAATTATTTAATACTTCAAGAAATTTCTTGGTCGCTACATCCGCTGAACTGTCCTTATTGATGCTGAATACCGCCTCTTTAACTTCTTCCATAACAGGCAGGTTGTTAAGTTTTTCATTCTCATCTTGAGATATCAGTTTGGGAATATTATCCAAAAGGCTACCACATTCACCAATAGTTCCTTTGGTCAGGATCTTGTTAAAATATTCGTCAGCAAATTTATGGATATCCATAGGATCAGTCAAGATTTCCCCATTGCTGTTTATACTGCTGATATTGTTCATGGACCTTTTCTTCTTGACACAAGTATGAAAAAACTTGGTGTCCAAGTAATGGTTCACATTATACCTAAATGACTGTTCAATTGAGATCTATAATGGTATTATTACTATATTTGGGATTATTATCTTTCTTTAGTTGCATCATTAGTTAGTATAAGTAAGATGAATTCATGATTTCCAGAAGGTATAGTTTATAATGTTTATTCAAGAGAATTAATCAAATTTTCGTATAAACAAGTACTTTTAACTCTGCTCACTGAGTTACAATCTCATATATCTTATTTTCAACATTTTTTTCATTATGAAGCAGTTTTTATTTTGAGCATTTTTTGGGAGGACCCGCTATAAAAGAGCCAGGGCCACATAGCCTAGTAGATCATATGCACCAATCTTTTTTAGCAAGTCTTCACCATTCATGAGTCACATGTTCTACCGGTGTATCTATATGTCTATTCTACCATGTGTGTGTTTGACATTATTTAAAAAGAGTTTTTTTTTTTTTTTTTAAAATAAATAGTGATTTTTAGGAGAATAGATTGTTGAGATTAAGTTGAAAAGTCAAATATTGTAGACTTGACTTTTAATAGATGGTTGAAATTGAGTACTGTAAAAAAAATATAAAAATTTAAAGGAAATCAAAAAAGGGTATGTGTTACGTTGAATTGGATGAGCTTGATACTTTTTTTATGTCAATCATATAATTTAGTTGTTTTGTAAAAGATATTAAAAGTATAGATGGATAAAATTATTTTGATGACGAATTTGAAAGGACAAGTAGTCCCCAATTTATGATATATAACTACATATGTTTGAGAATTTTCATTTTGAGGTGGGTAAAGTCTAGTTTACATTATAGTTAAGAAAAGTCAAGTTTGTCTTGATGGTTGATCACGTTCCGGGTCGAGGAGGGTGATTTGGGTCGGCTTGTGTTAAGTCATCCTTAGGTTTATCCCACTAGACAATAGCAATTTCACTGTTTTTGTTGCTTGTTTTACTAAAGATTACTTTTGATCACAGAGTTGACCTAATAAGTGGTCCTTTTAATGACAATCCTTCTATGTGTAGCTGAGTTTCTTTCCCACCATGTATAGGAACCACGTAACGATGAGTGGTACGATAGAGATCATCGTCCCAAGTTTAGAATTACCTCTTAGTATCCAAGACATATATACAGGGTTCTAGGGTGATAGTCTTCTCTCTTCACAGCATTCAGAACCTTAGAGAATTGCTGCCATAACTTTTTTAATACAGTTGTTTGATACAGTTTGATAATCTTGTATTTTTTGCTTCAGTGTGGTTTGAAGAGCTCTGATGATGGTTTTATGAGCAATTTGGGATTTCTGAGTGGGACTGGCTGAGCCTAAAAATTGTTCATCCTTTTAACATTCGGCCCTTGTTTGATTCCTTCAATTTTTAAAAAAAATTAAGGTGGCGTTCTGTTTGTATTTTATTTTGTATTTTCATTTTCGAAAATGTTTTGTATTTTGTGTTTTCATTTTTATTTTCAAATTTGCTGAAAACGCATTTGGTTTGTCATTTCTGAAAACTGTTTTTGAAAATGAAAAGCTGGAAAACACGTTCTGTTTGAAATTTTTCAGAACACTATTTAAACTATTTTTAATTAATTTCCTTGCAGAATACTACTAACTCTAACTCAAATTTCCTTCCACAATACACTAAAAATATGGTTACATGCAATACACTAATGTGAGCATTAAGAATCTATATTAATACAGCTTGGTCAGGTTCGGGACTTGAGAAAACTCTACTTCTATTAAAATCCAGAAAATGCAAGTTCTTTCAAAACCACCAGAGTCCATTTATCATTGCATTTTTTGAAATATAACAACAAGAATTCTCATTTATTTTTTTTTTGTAATGTTGATATTGAATTCAATAAAACTTTATTTAAACTAAGTTCCAAGTTAGGATAATTCTCAAAAATAAAAAAAAAAAAATCTTTATTTAGGCTTAATTTCAAGTTAGGATAATTCTAAAAAAAATAATAAAAAAATAAAAATTTTATATTAAGTTTAGTTGTAAGTTAAGATAATTCTATAATAATAATAATAAAAAAAATAAAAAAATAAAAAAATTCTCAAAACGCGTTTTCCGCGTTTTGGACATTTTTTGTCGAAATACACACAAAACGCCCAAAACGATGTTTCGGGCGTTTTCCGTTTTGTGTAAAAAAAAAATTTTGTTTTCCAAAATGCGTTTTCGAAAATGGTAAAGAGAACGCGTTTTTAGCGTTTTCGAAAATAAAAACAGAAAACGACCTCAAAACAGCAAAGAGAACAGGGGCGAAGGCCCCTTCTCTTTGCTATTTTGAGCCCGTTTTGAGTTTTCGATTTTTGGAAATATCGAAAACGCGTTCACTTTGCCCATTTTCAGAAACGCGTTTTCCAAAACACCAGAAAAAATACAAAGGAAACTCAAAACGATTTTTTTTCGTTTTGGATATTTTGTGTTAAAAAGTCCAAAACGGCCAAAACGCGCGTTTTGGATTTTTTTTTTTTTTTTTTTTTGTAAATGTGAAATACTTCCTTCACTTGAAGTTCTTATATTATTTTGTCATTATATATAGATCCATGTTAAGATTTTTTTTTTGTAATTTTTTTATTTATTATTATTATTATTTTTTTTTTAAATGTGAGACACTTCCTTCTCTTGAAGTTCTTATATTATTTTGTCATTATATATAGATCCATGTTATTTTTTTTTATTTTTTTTTATTATTATTATTATTTTTTTTTGTAAATTATTTTTATTTACTTTTTGTAAAAGTGAGACACTTCCTTCACTTGAAGTTTTTATGTTATTTTGTCATTATATATATAGATCAATTTTAAATTTTTTTTCTTGTAAATTTTTTATTTTTATTTTTTTTTTATTTTTTTTTATTTTTTTTTGTAAAAGTAAGACACTTCATTCATTTGAAGTTCTTATATTATTTTGCTATTATATAGATCCATGTTAAGATTTTTTTTTATTTTTTTTTGTAATTATTTATTTATTTATTATTATTTTATTTTTTTTAAATGTGAGACACTTCCTTCACTTGAAGTTCTTATATTATTTTGTCATTATATATAGATCCATGTTAAGATTTTATTGGTATGAGGTTAAATTTTTGTTTAGTTGAAACAATATTAATGATGAATTTATTGACATAGAGAACTAACTGATTTATTAACATTAAAATTAATGTAATTCAACAAATCAACCATTTTTGACATATAAAATATCACAAAATAAATATATCAAAAAATTACAAAGTAAACACATTTTTCAGTTTTCTATTTTTGAAAACAGTTTTCCAAAATCACAAAGAGAACGTGTTTTCAGCAATCCCAAAACAAACAATCAAAATCCAAAATTCAAAACAAAATTCAAAACTCAAAATCTAAAATCGAAATATAAAGAGAACGGCCCCTAAGTTTTTGAAGAATGTGGGAGTAGATTGAGTTTAAAAGTAACAAATTGTAGACCAAAAGCAAGATGTGTGGTGTAGATTGAGTACCGTAGAAAAATAAGAACGGGGCTCGATCTTTTTCTCATAATAAAATGCAAGAGGCAGTTCTACAATTACAGAGCCTAAGAGTGAGACGTAGACAGTTCATGTAACTGTAAGTAAATAATAAAACAGAGAAGGCTAGAAATAAAAATAATTAATAGATGTTCAAGTCCCTTTGTGAACAAACTGCGTTACATTTCGTCGTTAACATTACAACCTTAACAACACGTACATATGACCAGATATGTGTCTGTTTGCCATTGTTTGGAACAGTAGGATTAACCAAAGAAAGATCCCAAATATTACTACTTATTATTTATACTTACCCATCTCTAATCTCTATCTAGATGACTGATTAAACTTAGCGCAGCCACCAGGTACAGCGGTTATCCCTTGATCTGGTAGCGCAGAAATTGATTAGTATCACCTCCGCCTGCAGATGGTGCTCCGCTGCCAGTTGCGGTGACCGGAGGTTATTCCGGCAGAGTGGACATGTTCTGTGACCATATCCCAACCACCTTTCTAAGCAAACTCCGTGATGAAGATGATTGCATCTCAGCTCTATAACCTCATCCCCTTCATTAATTCTGCATAAGCAAATAGCACACTCTATGGATGAATCCGCACAATCATGATTATTATTTTCATAGCACGTTACACTAAGATCATCAGCATAGTCTGGTAACTCGAATATTCCGCGAGGCTGAAAGAAGGACCGGGTAAGAAGGCAATCCCATGCCCACTTCAACTTGAATGCAATCAGCAATATATATTTCAATACAACCAATCTTGGCCCCTGCATTAATTGAATCATTATGTATATAACTGGGGGGAGAGACACGGAGATTCTTGGGATATAATGACAGGTTTTGAACTGCTTGGATAGAGATATACATATATATAGACTTTCAGAGAGAGAGAGAGAGAGGGGGGGGGGGGGGGTGGGTATGAGATAATATGGAAAATGATAAATTCCCCTCCGGATAATATATGCTATTCGGTAAGGACCTATACACAACGTTCCGTTGAACATAAATTTCTCACAGTTAAATAAAGGCTTCAATAATTCTATTTGAACATGAAGGGCGCCACACCCCTCACATGAAAATGTGTGGGGTCGGACTCATAATGTGAGGTCCCACACCCCATATGAGGAGTGTGATACCCTCGATGGCACCCTTCATTTCCAAACAGCAAAAGGTCACAAGTGCACAGTGCATCGATAAAGCAGAAGTAGTTGAAATTAGATAGTTGGATGTTCGAATTATGGCTCTTCGAAGACAATATTTAAATGCTGGTAGGCAAGTGTTTACATGGATATAAGGTCGTAGTGCGCCCTGTCACCCCTCCGGCGGCCCATCAGCACTACGTAAAGAGGGGTTTATGAAGAGAAAAATCGTTGTCCGAGTATCTATTCTAATTGTTTATAGATTGTATTTGTATTTGAAATTATCTGGACGGTAAACGGAGGGGAGGGGGGGGTGGGGGTGAAGGCCGCCATCTCAAGATTAATCGGACGAATATTGGACACCTAAATCATAAAATAAAATAATAATATTATTTTTGAATTATATGGTTGGATGACTTCTTATATGTCGTGCTGTTTATTAAAAGATAGCATTCCAATTACGCAAGAAAATCTATACCCCTGCAGCAAACGCAGGTCCATACAAATTACTTCAAAGTTCTACCTGTCATTATAATGCTTCGAATCTAGAAGAATATTAGAGTATGTAGCTTTCTATTCCAACCACCAAAGTCTAGGTCGATGTGTTTTCTAATTTTCTCAAAATGTGAAGCAGTCACCTTGGGCCTCTACTTGACCCGTCCTGAGTTTTGATAAATGATATAAATCGCGGAATATGCCTTAACTAATCAGAAACTGAGAGTTTGATCACTGATCAAATTCACAAGGAAGCTAAGTCCAAAGTGTTGTTGCGAGGACTCAAAATTCTCATCTTGTGGATTATCAATGAAATTGACATTATGTCTCTTCAGTCTTTGTCAGTTGAGCTGTGCCCTGGGTGCTGTTTTCTAATTCTCTCAATTGTTGAATTAAACGATTTCTGTGCAAGTTGTGGTCATCACTCAGTATCAAGCTAACATCTCTAATTTCTATTCTGGTGGAGGTGTAGGGTAACACAATGCGTGATAGACTCGACCAACTAGAGATGTCTTTAGCAAAACGGTTTGGCATAACTGGCATTAAAAAAACTCGATGGTTAACGGTATCTTTTTAATATATATTTTGTAGCCAATTCTTTAAACAAAGTTGGCAGCTGTGTAAGATATAAGGATAATCGAAGTTCAAAAAGATCAAAAGATCTACCTATCCATCTTAAAGATTAAATATACGACAAATTCCAACATCAGTGTTCTCATCTTGTGAAAGCATATTAAGGGAATAATCCTTCATTGAAAATAATAATCGACATATAAGGCCTTAGACTACCATCTTAAAAAAGCTGATCTTTTAAAATAGAATTTCATGAGTACTCGATATGTACGATAATTGTCTAGGACACCATGCTTAAATAATTCAAATAATTTTGATATAATTACATTTTATATCAGTTAATATAGAATTAATCAAATATTACATGTCATACATTAATGTTTATTTACAAAACTAAATAATGATTAAATTAATGAAACAAAGAATAACTGTGATAATTGAGTACGTGATGCTATTCCATTTGAGTGATTTTAAACATTATAGTCTATTTGGTAAAATAGACAATAATTGAGCCTTATTCGGCTACTTCAATGAAGGAATTTGAATTATTTAATTGATTTATTTGTATTTTTTTAAGTAAAATATGAGGTTAAAAATTGAAGAGAATAAAATTTGTGTTATTAAAAAGTGTTATAAGAAATTGTGTAAATTAAATTTTGTTTTTTATTACCATTAATTGAATAGCCGAACAGAAATATATCTTTATGCACTGCAATCATGATCAATATTAATTGGTGCTGACACTGCTGGGACTTTAATAGCATTATTCGTGGTAACTTGTACCTGGTGCTGCTGCCATTTGCAATAGATAATTGTCAAAGAAATATACGTCAAGAAAAAAGGGTCAATATAAATGGCTCCGATTTTCTACAATTTACATTACAGCCTGCAAGGACAGAGTAAGAATGAATAACGATGTAGGTTAGTACAAAATTGATGTGATTCGGATCAGGTATCGAAGGGCGAAGTCGAGTCATCGACAATATGACAATGGTCTACGTGTAAAACGGAGCAAGTTCCGTGTTGGGATCGTTCTGAGAAGAGGGACGGATCAAGCCGAGTCGAGAAAACGAAGTAATTTGGGCAGAAAAGTTATTACGGCCGTAAAAGAGGACCTTCACGGTCGTAACCAATATATTCACGGCCGTAACTAGCTATCGGGAAAAAAGGAAGAAATTAAGCAGAACAAGACTTACGGCCGTAAGCCTGGAAGTTACGGCCGTAAAGGGGCATTTCACGGCCGTAAGAGACTCGTCACGGCCGTAACCAATAAGACAGATTTTGTTCAGAAGGGCCATTACGGCCGTAAGAAAGTTCCTCACGGCCGTAAATGGGGAGCGGACCAGATTTTCTGGATTTTCCAATTATTTTATTTCTTTTTTGGTTTTTAGGTTATTTTCCTAATTTAGTATTTTAGTTTAATTAGAATTCTATTTTGAGTAAATTAGAGGCTATGTTATTTTGTTTATTTATATTCTTTCCATTCGTTGTAAAAACACAAGTTTGATTTTGAGATTAATAATATTTGAGAGAGGATTCACCAAAATTGAAAGATCGAGTTATTCCCTTTATTTCGAACTTATCAAATATATATATGTTCTTTGTGGCGTTCACCCAACGAACTTATCAAGGAATTGACATCCCTTGTGGCGTTCACCAATCTTGGTTCTTCAATCCGCATCGTCATTAATTGCGTCGTGATTGTCGGGTCAAGGTTTTACCGTCAAATCTATCTTTTAATTTCCGTTTATTTATTCGTGTTCTTGTTATTTTCGTGTCAGATCTGATTTAAATCTTTCCAAGGGTTTTAGATTTCGTTATTCCGCGTTTTCGACGAGATTCCCCGACCGGGATCTCATCATCACACTTCCCAAAGATATACTTCCACTTTCACTTCCCATATCCTCATCACCCATACCATCCTCACGCCTATTACCTCTCTTAACCCGAGAACCATCATGAGATTGATCCCGAGGTCTTTGTTCACGCTCTGCACCTCTATTCTCCATCTGTGCCATAAACCTCTTAAATTGTGCCCTCATTGCTGCTATATCATTATTACCTTGTTCATTCCTTCTGTTCACACACCCGAGTTATTTTCTGTCTCAAATAGAAGATGAAGATGTAGAAACTTCTCTATCAGACATTTTTAAGACATGAACAATGAAATTCGGAATATTTGGGAATTTTTGATTTTTTTTTTTAATCTGCCAGAGAATTTGACTAGGAGTATGGCAGAAAAAAGGGAACTGGATTTGGACGAAAAACGAAGAAGAAAAACACTTTTGAATTTTTGAGACTGACTCTTATGGATCAAACTGAAGAAAATTATGACTGACACGAAGAACGCGAAAAATGTCAAGAAAATCAAGAAACGCAAGAATCTGAAATAGATCCAAGCTCTGATACCAGATGATGAGATCCCAGTCGGGGAATCTCGTCGAAAACACGGAATAACGAAATCTAAAACCCTAGGAAAGATCTAAATCAGATCTGACACGAAAATAATAAGAACACGAATAAATAAACGGAAATTAAAAGATAGATTTGACGGTAAAGCCTTGACCCGACCTTAATCACGACGCAATTAATAACGATGCGGATTGAAGAACCAAGATTGGTGAACGCCACAAGGGATGTCAATTCCTTGATAAGTTCGTTGGGTGAACGCCACAAAGAACAGATCTTTGATAAGTTCGAAATAAAGGGAATAACTCGACCTTTCAATTTTGGTGAATCATCTCTCAAATATTATTAATCTCAAAATTAAACTTGTGTTTTTACAATGAATGGAAAGAATATAAATAAGCAAAATAACCTAGCCTCTAATTTACTCAAAATAGAATTCTAATTAAACTAAAATACTAAATTAGGAAAATAACCTAAAAATCAAAAAGGAAATAAAATATTTGGAAAATCCGGAAAATCTGGTCCGCTCCCCATTTACGGCCGTGAGGAACTTTCTTACGGCCGTAATGGCCCTTCTGAACAAAATCTGTCTTATTGGTTAGGTCGTGACGAGTCTCTTACGGTCGTGAAATGCCCCTTTTACGGCCGTAACTTCCAGGCTTACGGCTGTAAGTCTTGTTCTGCTTAATTTCTTCCTTTTTTCCCGATAGCTGGTTACAGCCGTGATGGTAATATTTACGGCCGTGAATATATTGGTTACGGCCGTGAAGGTCCTCTTTTACGGTCGTAATAGCTTTTCTGCCCAAATTACTTCGTTTTCTCGGCTCGGCTTGATCCCTCCCTCTTCTCGGCTCGATCCCAACACGGAACTTGCTCCGTTTTGCACGTAGATCATTATCATATTGCCGATAGCTCGACTTCTCCCTTCGATGCCTGGTCCGGATCACATCAAAAAAAAATTATGGAGAAGGATTATTTTGTATGGAGAAGGATTGTTAACTTATTTAAGTTGGCATTTTTTATTTTTTTACATGTTTGTAATTTAAATGAATTTAATTTAATTACTAAATATATATATTGAGTAATTTATTAAGTTTAATTAAATTACTTGATAATTTCTTAGATTTATGATTATATTTATCATCCAAATTTATTGGAATAATTATCTCCTATATATTTGTGACAATGATTAAATAGTTGGAGATAATGTTTGTCAATTATCTTTTATGATAAGGATTAAGAATTGTGATAATGTTTTATTTGGCATAAAATTCTATCTCTTACTTTCCTTATCATATTGGCCGAAAATTATGGAACTTATCACTTAGAGTCCAAGTTTGTTTATATTACTTGATTGTTAATTGATTCACTTATGCTAAGATTCTTTATTTTATAATTATCTTTGATTTCTTACCTTATCTCTATTTAACTTGTAATTATCTTATTGAGGAAATATAGATTGTGCATATCTAGGTTTCTTGGTGGACAAGAAACTTGTGTGCCTATAAAGAGAGAAGACCTGGACGTTTTCACTCAAGTCTTGAAGCCGGAAAATTCGTGTGGTGCATAAAATGTACTCTGCTTCTTCATATCTTGACATTCAGTTCTCCGAGAGGAGTTTTTCAATTACTACGAGAAGAAAAGACTTTCAGCCAAAAGATCAAACGAGAGGTTTGGATCGAGATCGAATGGGAGTTCGAATTTACTGAAGATCGTCGCAATGTCAAAGGAAGTTACTGTAGAGTGGTAGGACGCTAGCTCATATTACACGCCATGGAAGAATCAGGGAATTATGGGTGTTTGATAAGTTTATACGTAAATTTATCCTATAACTTAGATTGAACTCTATAATCTCTTTTCTTATTAGTGATTGATTTTTGTTCACAGGGTGTGGGCACATGGGTTTTTCCCACGTTAAACTCAAATACTGTGTTCTTGTCCATTTACAATTCTGTGTTCATGTGCCTATAAAGAGAGAAGACCTGGACGTTTTCTCTCAAGTCTTGAAGCCGAAAAATTCGTGTGGTGCAGAAAATATACTCGGATTCTTCATATCTTGACTTCAGTTCTCTGGGAGGAGTTTTTCAATCACTACGAGAAGAAAAGACTTTCAACCAGAAGATTAAACGAGAAGTTTGGATCAAGATCGAACGGGAGTTCGAATTTGTTGAAGATCGTTGCAGTGTCAAAGAAAACTACTGAAGAGTGGTAGGACGCCAACTCATATTACATGCTATAAAAGAATCGGGGAGTGATTTAATTCATGGGTGATTGATTGATAAGTTTATGCGTAAATTTATTCTGTAGCTTAGATTGAATTGTGTAATCTCTTTTCTTATTAGTGATTGATTTTTATCCGCAGGGTACAGCCAAGTGGGTTTTCCATGTTAGGATTTTTTTCACGTTAAGCTCAAATATTGTGTTCTTGTCCATGTACAATTTTCCATCATTTATTTAGTCTGTTCACTTTCTATAATTCTGACGAATCTGGAATAACAGGATTCATCTGGATCTGTACTAAACAAAACTTCACGTGTTCTGTTAATACTCGACTGTTCAGATAAATTTGTGACAGTCGGTTCGTTTAACAACAAATATAGACAACTTTAAATTTTCAGGAATAGTATCGAAGCTCAATTAGTTGGATCCAATTTGGGTTCTTATTGGACAAGAACGACTCACGGGCATTAGATGAGGCATAGATTGATGCTTCGGATGCGGACGCTACTAAGGACGTAGTGACGACTTAGAACACACCAGCTCTATGTAAAGATATTAGAATCATTTGTACTCCATTGAGTTAGAGATCATTGATTTCTAATATTGTATTAGTCATCAATGATGATGAGTCTATATCTATACAGAAGCTAAGTCAAATGTTGAGTAGATGAGATGACATGAGTCATGGAATCCGAAATGAACTCAATGCATGAAAACAAGTTTTGGAACTTGTTTGATATACTTGAAAATGGTAAGACCTATAGGCTGTAAATGAGTTTACAAGAATAAGATCGACACCGATGGTAATGTTCATAGCACAAGACTAGTGGTAAAGGATTATAAGAAAATTCAAGGAGTTGACTTTGATGAAACATTCACACTAGTCATGATGTTTGAATCAATTTGGATTCGGCTTGTGGTAGCAACATACTATGATTATGGAATTCGAAAAATAGATGTGAAAATCGTATTTCTTTACGAGAGTCATGATAAGGGATTTGTGTATGACACAATCTAAATATTTTGAATCCTTAAATATCCAAACATAGTAAACTAGCTACAAATATCTAATTATGGATTAAAGCAAGCATCAGGAAATAGAATCTTCATTCTGATGAGATAATCAAAATGTTTGATTTTATCAAAAAATTGAAGATAAATTATGTGCGTATATAAAATGTTTGTGAGAAAATTCAATATTTCTGACACTATATATAAATGACATATTATTGATCAGAAATTGAATATCTAAGCTTGAAAGTAAAAAAGCAATTATTTAATATTTCTCCATGATGGATTAGAGAAATAAGACATTCACTTTGGGAACCAGAATCTATATAGATAGATTTTGTAGGTTGTTTAAATTTCTCAATTCACGTACATAGATATAATGTTAGTATGGTTAGAATAAATTAATTCAATGTAGGATTCAATCCTAAAAGTCATGATATTAGTCTTCTCAAAATGGTGTTTAAAACACATATTTGAGAAAGTATGATAAAGAGAAGATACTTGATTGTTTGACAATGGGATCTTCTAAAACGCGATAATATGTACGACACTTTTTGTATTCTTGAGTACTTTAGAAGCACTAAGAATACAATAGATATGAGGAGAAATGTAGACTTACAGTCTTTCGGTATAAATTAGATACCGTCCTTTAGTTCGATAAAAGATGAAGGGAATTTTCAGTCTGATTGTGAATTAATTCATAGAAGTGCATAGTAAGTTTGAAATTGTCTGAACAAGGGAGATTTCTAAACTCTATAATCGAGACCAAATACATAGATGTTTGGAAAGAAATTTTAGTCGTTTAGTTCAATAATGAACTATGAATGTTCCTTGCATTGTAGCTCTAGTAATATGTACTGTGACGACAATGGAGTCATCGCACAAGAGGGGGAACTGGCTCTCATTGATGATCCGAGTATGCATTTAAAAGGCTACTATATCATTTAAAGATTGCAAAAAAATAGAATCCATGCCCACTAACCTTGAGAAGATTGAATATGTGAAGCATCACATATCGAAGATTTGCCAGTAAAATCACTATCCCAACAGGAATGTGATTGTCACATAGACTCATTATGTATATGATACATGAGATATTAAATCTAGTGGGAGTATGTAAATGTTAAGCTCTAAATCCAATCATTGAGATAACATATCACATGTATTATCATTGTTTAAATAAAGGTAGATATATTATTACATTCAATTTAACACATTACTTAAATAATAGAATCCGTAGAGTAAGTTTAAATAACTTGTAAGTCACAAGGTGTTGTGACTGTTAGATATAAGTCATTAATAACTTATTCTAAAGTTGTCCCTAGTCGAAGTAACAACAAGATACGGATATTGTTGTTGCAGTAAGACTAACATGTGTTGCATTTCTTCCTTATAAAGAAAGTAGCTTATCTCACAAGCTAGAATGTAGTGGGACATTCGAATTAACACGTAGATGCACTGTTAGATGAACAAAGCATTGGATAACCCGCCTAAAGATTCCACATGGATAACTATCCGAGAGTCAGTGGCGAATCTCTAATGCACGGTTGTGGATTTTGTCCTTTGACTTGACGATGTCATAGAATCTTATATGAGGATTGTTATGCTTTAGCGAGTGCTGATGTTGACTCTGGAGAGGGAATCATCAGGATGACGTCGTACAGGTTTAGTGAGAATTATATAAAGGTTGTGTATGTTCAACATGAGGATTCATTACTCCTAGGTAGTAGGTGATTATAACCTGTATTTCACCAACTTAACTTGATGTAAAGTCCTCAGTCGGGGTGAAGTTATGAGTTGAAAATGTGTTGGCATGATCCATATCTCTTAATAAATTGGGTTATATTGATGAAAGGATTATATTTCTATGGTAACCGCACATAAATTGGTCTTTCCATAACCGCATGACATTTCCCTTCACATGGATTGCCTTGATATATTGTTAGACGCTAATCTTGGACTACGATGTGAATTAATCAATCTGAATCTAGGATGAATTAGAAATAAGGATTTCAATTCATCTTATTCCAATTAGATTGTAATAATAATAAGATGTTGTTGCCAACGTGAATGAAACTTGATAGGTTACACACAAAAGCAAGAATTAAGCATCTGGGATTGGATCTTGTACAAGTAGAAGATTGTTGGAATAGTTTCCAAGCCCCGTTGGTTGGGCAAGACTTGGGTTACTTTTTGGACAAGAATGGTCCAAGCCCACCATCTTAACCCTAATTAGCTAGGGTTACACTAAACATATAAGTACTAAGTTAATCACTAGAGAGCCGTCTTTTGATTGCTAACATAACCCTTCCAGATCGTAGCTTGATGTGTAGATTACTATCAGAGGCTGGACACTTGGACGACTATGGTGACGAGATTTCTACATCCTACATCAGAAACTAGATACACGAGATTCATCAAATGTATAATTCTTAACACAGATTTTATCTAATTGCAATGTTGATCTGGGCTTATGGTTTCAGATTTTTAGTTTCCGTTGTGCATATATGCTTCAAAACCTTACAAGGATTTCACATTTATTTCATGGTTGGGATGATTTAGCATTCGTTTAGCAAAATGTTTAAAAACATATTTTTAAACAACACAATTCCTCAAACTACTTTTTAACCACACATGTTTTCTTTGTCCACTCTTCAACAACATATTTTACCTTGATACATAAAAACCATGTTTTTAAATACAAAAATTTTAACAAACAGAGCCCAATCGATTTAAATTCCACATTTTATAGGATCAAATTTCTTTATATTAAAATATACTAAACTTTTATCAAAAGTCTTTTCAAGCAATCCCTTAAAAACTAATTATTAAGTATAGTAGGTTTGAAAAGAATACAATGATTTCTTATGTGAAATCTTCGAATTGAAATACCAAAATTATATTTTACAAGAGATAAGTATATAAGGGTGTTTATGTCTTCTAAATTTGCTTTGGTTTTTTAAAAAATCGGGTTCCCTTTGTTGGAATAATGTCAAGCCCAATTGGTTATGTCGGACTTGGGTTACTTGTTGGACAAGAATGGTCTAGCTCGTTAACTTAACCTTAATCATGTTCCACTAAACCTATATATATATATATATATATGGAAGGAGTTGTGCTAACAACAAAGCCAACTATCTTTTCTTGTAATTAGTCTAATACTTATAGGTAAAGTGGAGAAGAGCTCAGCTCAAACTCCCGCCCAGAAACACCAGCCTATTTGCCCCAAAGAAAGAATTATACAAATCTTCATACACAGCATAACCTTCCCGCTCCAAAACAAAAAAATACATAGCATTAAATGCACCTTTCAAAATCAAAATACCAATGTAACCAAAAATAGAAAAATTGGGAAATGCACGAGATTTACACAGAGTAGAATCAACAAAAATATAAACACAGTACTATAGTATCTGCAAGCAGGCCAGCAAATCCTTCAATCATTTAATGCACCTATCACAATCACATGACAATAATAGAAAAAATTGATAATGTTAGAAGGATTCCAACATTGCACAACAACCTATGCCTACAAATGTAGTGTGGAAGCACGAAAAATAAAAAAACTATGTCTGCAAGTAGTATGGAAGCAGGAAAAAGAAAGCTAATACAATTCAAAATTTGAATAGTGGATCGTCTCTTTATTACAAACAATAGTGGTGATTTCATTTCCATTGTTGCAACCATCCATACTCTCTCCAGTAGCTACAGAAAATATGGAAGAGTACACCAGTAGAGTTTGCGATATCAACTCAACCAAAATTGAGTGGAAGCTTTGGTGCACGTTGTTAGTCTATGGGAAGTCCCTGATTTCAATCGCAAAGAGCAAATAAATACCTTAGAGATGGTGTTTGCAGATAAGCATGTTAGTTTCTTGACTGTACCTTTTCTTTATATTACAATATATAACAAGATAACCAGATGGTTGAGAACTCAGCATGAAATAATGATCATATACGTTACAGTCTACCTATTTGAACTTCAAGTTCTATGAAAAAGTTTGTGTGTTAAATAATTTTGAAGTGTACCAAATAGTTAATAGAATCAGAATAGAAGACACTTTGTAAAATCAAAACTGATCTTATTTGAAATATATGCAGACAGAAATAAGTAGAAGAGCAAGAAGTATGGTGCAGAAGACTTTTAAGTTTGTTACCCTGAAATGGAATTTCTGATACTTCACATAAGCTACTATTTAGCCAGGTATTGCTGCCCCCATCAGTCCACATAGAATGAGATTTTGAAGTATAGAAAATAGTTAATTCAAAGAAAATTGAAGAAACATGTTAGTTTTTTTACTGTACTTATTTTTTTTTATTACAGTATATAACCAGATGGCTGAGAACTAAGCATAAAATAGTGATCATGTAGGCTACAATCTGCCTATTTGAACATCAGGTTCTATGGAAATGTTTATTTGTTAAATAGTTTTGAAGTGTACAAAATAGTTAATAGAACCAGAATAGAAGATACTTTGTAAAACCAAAACTTGATCTTATTCGAAATATATGTAGATAGAAATAAGTAGAAGAGCAACAAGTATGGTGCAGAAGATTTTTAAGTTTGATACCTTGAAATGTTGTTTCAGAAACTTCACATAACCCACTATTTAGCCAGGCATTGTTGCCTCCATCAGTCAGCATAAAATTAGGTTTGAAGTGCAGAAAATAGTTAATACAAAGAAAATAGAAGAAACGTGTTAGTTTCTTGACTGTACATTTTTTTAATATTACAGTTTATAACTATAAGGCTCAGAAGTATAAAATAGTAATCACATAGGTTACAGTCTGTGTAACACCCCAAGTTCAAAAATAATTAAACCTAGGCGTGTTAACTTTTCTTTACTTAAATACGGAAAAGAAATCGTTTAAAACCTCAACATTTTCATTTTCTATTATGAAATTTTACAAAAATTTCGACAGAGACTTCTCTGTAAATTGGACATAGCCAACCTTTAGAGGGACATCAAAATCATTTTAAAGTACACATCTCAACTCATTCAATCCCAAACATCATCCAAATCATTACAATAAGTCCCAAACTCCTCAACAATATAATTCCAAGTAAATGAACTTTAGCAAATGTAATAAGAGGTAATTTAACCTCCAATACTATCCATACTTATTCAAAGCAAATTTCAACCAAACAATTAACGATAATAAATGAATTAAGGAATAATTAATGAGAAACTTAGATAAATTCCAATTTAACTTTATTTTCAAAGATTTAGGATAGGTATAGCCTGAGTCTGTCACCAAGTGCTCTCCTCGGATCACCTAACTTTCATCACCTGAAATGTTGGGGAGGGATTGGGTTGAGCTAAAGCTCAATAAGTAAACTTTATGCATGTAATGCATGCTTATAACATGAAATGCTTTAAACTTTGAAATATGTATCCCCATTCACTTTAACCTTTCAAAACTTTCAAACTTTTCAAGCTTTCACTTAACATTTCAAAACTTTCACTTCATTTCCATCGTGAGCTCACTTGGTGTATCTTCTAGTCAATCAGATAACAGTGGGCAATTTCTAATTTGGAACCAGATTAACATTCACATTTCCACCGCAAAGCGGTTTAACAGTCCACCGTAAAACGGCTGAACATTCCGTCGCAAAGCGACTTAATTCGGGTACGCCGGTCCCCCGCCCCCCATTTCCCACTCGCATCTTTCATGAACTAGAAGTGCACCCATTCTTTCTTAAAAAACTTGGGATACATAACTTTTGAACAAACTTGCACCTTGACACATTTCTTTCATTTAAAAACATTTGACTTCCCAATTTCGATGCCAATGCATGCTTGATGATGCAATGACATGATAATGTGTATGCTTGAACATTCTTCCTAATAACATGTACTTTTATATCGTAAATGAAATTCATCAAGGCAATTAAATTACAAGAGAGTCATTTACACATTAATTTCACATTTACATTCCACTTTGATAAAATAGGGGGAAGTTTACTTACCTCACGTTCTTAATATTTACCGTTGTCTAGATTTGCAAGTGGAGGAGCCTCGGCTTCCCGTGACGTCAATGTACCCAGTAAATCCTAATTATTTCCATTCATTAATCACATATGCTTTTAGTCTAAAAATCACATTTAACACTCTTAAATGAGGTTGAGACTTTCATGTAACTCACAATTTAACCGAATGAGATCTTAAACTATGTCAAATATAGGTCATACTACATTCGGAATAAGAGATTAATTTAAATGGTAAACATTGAAAAATCTAATTTTATAAGTTACACAAAGGTCAAAGTTATGGGATATTCGTCACAACTTAAGTTTCATGAAGACAAATTTCAATTTATCCCAATATTAAACTAATAGAAAATCAATTAAACTTCTAAGTTTCATAATCTTCGAAAGCTGAGAATTTCATTTAAGGTTCCAATTTAATCTGAATCAAACAAAATCACTTAAAACTAAACTTCCAAATTTTGAAATTTAAAATTTTTTTAATCCAAAATTACCCTAACCGTTAATTAACAAGTGAATTCATACATCCAAAAATATGAAATTTAACTAGTATAATAAACCATATAATTCAAAACATGAAAATTCCCAATTTTATCAAGTATCAATCTGAAAATTTGAAGTGAATAGGCACAGGCATATACACATATATACCTCTATACATACATGTATGAACATTACTCAAATCCCAAAATTAGCCTTTAAAATTCGAAATCTACATAAATTGGAAATCTGAAATTTTGAAAATCTTAACATATATACATACATTCAATCCATATATACCTACAATTCCATATATACATACAACCATTCAATGTGTGTGTTGTGTGTGTGTGTGTCCGTGAGTGGGTGCGTGCGTGCGGGCGTGACAGGGGAAGGGGAAGGGAACGTTACTGTGGTGGAGGTACGAAGTGGCGGTAGTGACGGTGTACAGAGAGAGGCAGCGTTCGGATGTGGAGAGGAAGAGCCGAGAGTGAGATTTGGGGGAGATTGAGAGAGAACGAGAGTGAGAGGCAGGGGAGAGTCGAGACAGAGAGGGAGTCGGGTGAGAGATGGTGAGAATGAGGGTTTAGGTTAGATTTAATCTTTTGAAATTAATACTTCGGTCCCTCAAATCTCCTCCCATGCATAAGTAATTCCACAAGTTCCATTTATTCACCAAATGCCACTAAAGTTTCCCCCAAGTTTCAATTTAATACAATAAAAATAGAAATTAGCATGCTCAGGCAATAAGACAAATAATCACATAAAGTTGCACGTAAACAATTTATAAACTTTCTAATTGGTACATTGATCGAGTCGGCGCCCAAATTCTTTCACTGCAAAACAATTCCAATCATTGACATAAAATTAAATTAAATTCTCAAATTTCAATTACATTAGCATAAATATGACTTGAAATTTTAAAGGGTACGAAAATGAAAGACGGTATTACAGTCTGCCTATTTTGGCATCAGGTTCTGTGGAGAAAAGTTTTTGTGTTAAATAGTTTTGAAGTGTACACAATAGTTAATAGAACCAAAATAGAAGAAACTTAGGAAAATCAAAACTTGATCTTATTTGAAATAAGTTCAGGTAGAAATAAGTAGGAGCACAACAGGTAAGGTGCAGAGGACTGTTAAGTTTGTGTACCTTGTAATGGAGTCTTAGGAACTTCACATAACCCACTATTTAGTCAGGAATTGTAGCCCGATCAGCCTAGATAGAATGAAGTTTCGAAGTGTAGAAAAGAGTTAATAGTTAATAGAAAGAAAATAGAATAAACATGTTAGTTTCTTGATTACACCTTTTTTTTTTATATTATAGCATATAACCAGAAGGCTAAGAACTAAGTATAAAATAGGCAGGCTGTAGAGTTTACAGTGTGCTTACTGATTTGAAATAAATGCAGACATAAATAAGTAGATAGGCAACAAGTGTGGTGCATAAGACTTTTAAGTTTGTTACGTTGAAATGGAGTCTCAGAAACTTCACATTACCCACTATTTAGCCAGTGCATGTACCCATTTTTTTATATTACAGTTTATAAATAGAAGGCTGAGAACTAAGCATAAAATAGTAATCAAGTAGGGTACAATCTTCTTATTTTGGTATCAGGTTCTTTGGAAAAGTTTGTGTTAAATATTTTTGAAGTGTACACAATAGTTAATAGAACAAAAAATAGAAGACACTTTGTGAAACCAAAACTTGAACTTATTTGAAATAAGTTGAGGTAGAAATAAGTAGGAGAGCTGCAGGTAAAGTGCAGATGAATGTTAGGTTTGTTTACCTTCAAAAGGAGTCTGAGGAACTTCACATAACCCACTATCTACTTAGACATTTCTTCCTCATTAGTTTGAATAGAACATTTGGATTAATTGTGTAAAATTAGATATGTACATATTCCAACACTCAGATAAATAAGTAAATTGATACAAGTTTTTTTTCTTCAGGGCGAAAGGATTCATGCACCAATCAAAAAATCATTGATCCGCGTTTTTAAGGCATGCTTATACACAGTGGAAATTTTTTATGTTGGCTACAACAACATGAAATATAAGGCAATGAACCAAAAATATAAACTGAATTTTCTGCACAAGACTCGAGTTGTAAAAATGTAATTGATGAAGCTTTCATGGTTGGGAACTTCCTATTCCGATCATTTTATGATATTTCATCATCTCCTACCCTTACCGAATTTGAACTATTTGGTAAGACTATTCATATTGTTTTGCTATGTTCACACTTTACTATCTAGCTTAGGCAACTTTTGATCACCATGTATGTAGTAAGAAGGAAAATCTCTACATGTTCTTTGAACATATATAATTGGTGTAGTGGGCAAAGACACATCAAAAATTCGAGAATCAAGCAGGGGAACAAACAAGCTTGTCAATATAGTGGTTGAGGATTTGGAGTATGTAATTCTTACCTATTTCATATTTTATTTTCAACATGGTGGAAGATTATGACTAGGTTATTCCTATGAATTGTACAATTTATAGAAAGAACGAGCTGCAATTTACACTATGGGATGAGTATGCTGATGAGTTGAGTACATTTCTTGAATGTGAAAAAATTGAGCTTGTTGTGATTATACTACAAATGTGTCGGGCTAAAAAATTTAGAGGTATTGTAGCATCGAAGCAACATTTACATATGCAATGTGACCAACCATGAAATAACCTGTAAGTCCTAACATGTCATCACAGGTGAAGTTAGGATATCAAGCAGTTACTACGTGACAAAGATAATGGTTGATGCTCCAATTAGTGAAATCATTGAATTTTTAAACAAGTTAGCCACATCATGTTTAGTTTCATATCATTTAGTTTACAATAATACTACATCTAAACTATTTTTTTGTATCCTTATTTTTACTTTCCAACCTTGAAAAAGACTTGGAAAAGCACATTTCAATACTCAACGGATAAGTCAAATCTCATCCTCATCTGTGTATTCTATATGTACTGATCTAGTAAGTGGAGATACTGAAGTGAAAACAATTGATGATCTATTGAAATATACTGAGGTTAGTAATATAGATAGTGTTTTGTAATTATAAAGAATTTCCTTTATTTCATATCTAATAATTAATATAGGTTGGAAGCTGTTGGGTTCATGCAACAATAATAGCTATTAAGAGTGAGAAAAATTGGTGGTATTTATCGTGCCCCAAATGTACTAAGAAGGTCAATCATGTTGGAAAACGATTTTATTGTGAAAAATGTGACAAATATGACATTTCTGGAACACTAGGTAATATGACGAGAAGAATTTCATCTTATTATTCTCTCAGTTTCCCATTACATCCTTATAATATTATGTTTATACAATTTTCATTACTAGGTATAAGATTCAAGTTAGGGTGATTGATGGAACTGGAAGTGCATCTTTTTTGTTATGGGATCAAGTGTGTGTGCAACTTCTTGGGAGGAATGTGTAGGAATTGAGAGATGAACTTAAAAAGGTTTGTGTTTATATCGAATATTGCATTCAAATAAATTGTTAAACATGGATTTAATAATTTCAATATTCCCCTTAGAACTCTGAGGACGACTGTTATCCGGTAAACATCGACACTTTGATTGAAAGGAAGCTTTTAGTCAAGGTTCAAAACAAAGTCCCTAAATCTTTAAGTTTGGGAGGGAGCTTATGTTGTATGATTGCACTTCATTCTTCTATCAATTCCACTTCTTCATCTTATGCAGTTTCCCCTTCTTTGACAACATCTCTTTCAGAAAATTTGTATGGTCTGGAATTTGTATAATTGTGTCAATGAATATGATGTTGATGTGCAGTTGTCTAAGGGCATCCAAGACTTCTTAAATTATTTTTTCAACTTAATATTTTGCAACCTTTGAGGAAACAGGAGCTCTGTGATTATTGATAGGATCGGATGCTTTATCTCGTGGACTGTCTACTTGGTCTTCTTGAATTAGATTTTTTATTCTTCAGATTGAATCAATTGTTCCTCACCCATGCTAGTTATCTGATCTCCGATAGTTCCTTTAGTGATGACAATGGTTAGGTTCGGGGTCAGTTCGTTCAAAACCATAACCAAACCATCATTTTTTTGCCCATACCATAACCACCTTGTAACCACCTAAGTCGGGTCGATGCGGTTTCGGTTCGTATCTCGGTTCGGTGTAGTTAATAACCACTTAAACATAAATTAATTTTTGCAAGTCCAATTGAAAATTCCGTTTATTAAAAAAAAAAAAAAAAGCAACATGACAATACTAAGTATATTTCCCAAACAATATCAAATTTAAATGCGAAATGCAAACAATATCTAAATTCTCAAACTCAAAATTCGAATTTAGCAAATAATATTACAAGTATAACCATATTAGTATAACAAAAGAGTACAAGTTTCGATGGATTTCAAACTATTCATTGAAAAATAGTAAAACGGATAACTTCGAATGTGACCTAAATATTTCTAAGAACATACTAGCAGATAAAAGTTGACAATAAAGTACATTGAATAACCAAAGGAGAACCAAGTTACTCAAGTAAGTTCTCATGTTAAAGTCAATTTGAGAGTATAACGACTAGTATAACCCTCCACATACAAAGTTCCCTTTCAACACCATTCAATTACATATTTATTGTCTAACAATATTATACTAACACCCACCAACAATATTCTTAATGTACAGTCTATGGAGAATTGTCGTATGTCGAAATGGAGATTGAGTGAGGGAGTATAGATGAATGAATCAAATAATCAAATGACTATAGACCTAGGGTTAATGGATTTGGATAGGCTTTGGTCATGTCGGTTGAGATAATTGACTTTTAAACATAGACTCTAATTTTGAGCTTTTTAATTTTTAAATATAACTCAAAATCATTTTTTTTAATCGGTTATTCGGTTCGGGGCACCGACACAATTACCATACCATCCCACCAAAAATTGGGTCATTATATTAGTATACCATACCTGCCCCATTGCCCCATCGGTTCAATTTTTTTCGCACCATTCGGTTCGGTTCACTGCGATTTTTGGTTCAGGTGGTTCAAATTGCCATTCCTAAGTTCCTTTCTTCTTCAAATTGATCTCCAACAACTAAACTCCACTCCTTGTAGTTATGACATTAAATTGTTCATCTTTTTGCTGCCTACGAAGTCTTTCAGGGAATGGTATAGGGATCACATATTTTTTTAACTGGTGATATAGATGAAATTAATTATGTCTAAATCACAACATAATTCTTAGTTTCAATTAATAACGCATATTTCAATATGTGATGTATTGCATCATTAGATCCTCCAAAGCTGATTTCTTCTCTTGTTATTGCTGAAACCCTAGTGGATTTTCTTGACCCTGGTTCTTTGCCCACAAAAAGTTCAGATGATTCGTCCAACCTAGATTGTATGTATTGGAGTAAGAATTGTTGGATGCCTTTGAAAATTTTGTGCATAACTAACCTCCTTAGTCTGATAAGCATGCATGGATTCTAAAGGACAACTTATGGTTGTATGATAAGCCCCCGCAACCCCAACAAATTGGTACGTGTTCTCGAATAATGCTCATATTCTGAGTTAGGTTGTCTATATTTTTAGCACTTACAATGAGCTGCAAATGTGGTGATTGAATCAACATTATGAACACCCGCTGCTTTCCTTGGCTTTTTCCTTTCAAATGGCCAGATAGATTTATTTTCTTCTACATTAATGAATCTCTACATTAATCTCGTGAAATCTTGTCAGAATCACAGTGGGCTAGGACCCCTTCTATTTTATTACAATCTCGAGTGACTCAACAAGCCCTAGTAGAAGATCCAGCTAGATACTTCTATCAATCACATCTCTACATGACTCCTAGATCATCAATTAGATAACTCTTTATCACACACATCTTATGTATACTTGACTATGCCTCCAAAATCTCGTCTCCTTGAATGACTCATCAAAAGATAGATTTTGGTTAACTTCTTCCCGTTGTTTAGAAACATCTTACATTTTGTAGTGACAAACAAATCAGCCCTCATGCAGCCTTAAGTGACTCAATAAACCGATATCAAGGAAAAATTCTAGTTCCTCACTATAACAATAGAATGCACTTTGTATTAAGCAATTAATAAAAATTTAATAAACGCTTCCAAAATTTATATCCCTTTTGATTTACTCAATAAATGATATAGTTTTATTTAAGTATGGCCAATTATTCAGAAGTATCTGATACTTCATAATGATAAATATGTCCACCACGAAGCAGTCTCGAGTGATTCAACAAGCTGAGGAATTTTAGTTGGTCTATATGGACAATATATATCTAGTCTTCTCGAGCATGAAGAAGATTAGTTGGTCAATTCCTAGGGGACATTGCATTCAATATCTATCTAGTCTTCTCCAGCTGCAACATGTATCATATACTAGTTGGACGTAGGTCTATAATAAATGGACACGTAGGTCTATATTTATAAACTGACCTCGCAGACCAAAATGAATTATGTAACTGATAAGTACATTTTTTTTTTCGCGTTTACCTTAGCCTTAAATTTAGGCAATTGTAAATGTTTTAGGATTTGATATTCCTATATTATGTGTTGATTTGGTTTGTTTTAAGAAAAACTAAAATTCGGATGCATTTGGTGGTCAAAAGAAAAAAGACTGAAACTGTAAAAAAAGGGACAAAGCGGGGACAAACTCGTAAACTTCAAAAAGTTGAAGACTCGTGATGAAAATATAAAAGGAACTAATTGAAATAAAAGTGCAATTATGAGGACTAAAATGAAGAAGATAGAAATTTGAAGGACTGACTGTGCAAATAAAGAAGGACCAAAATAAAAAGAAAAAATAAGAGAAAAGAATGTTTCCTATGCGATCGCAAGGAAAGGAAGAAACAAATAGCCATGCGATTGCAATGGTTATAACTAGGAGCTATTTTTACTTATTTTTGGACTATGTTTGGGCACGATTTTAGGGCTTTTGGGGGGGGGGCGTATACATACATTTTCTTTATTTTACATTAGTGTTTTTGAATTATTAATTTTGGAGGCACAATTTTGAGAGAGAATTATGCCAAAATTAAAAAACACATCAAGAACTTGAAGATTATTAATCCGGGTAGAAGATTCAAGAAGACCATATTGATCCAATCAATTCCTTCCATTTTTTAATTTTCGAGTGATTTTTTTCGATTTTTTTTTGTGTAATTCATATTTAAAGATGTTATGCTAGATTTATTTTATGTATTACATGAAGATGAACCCCAGTTGTTAATTATTTTAATTCATAATTTAGTATTTCTTGCGTTTCAAATTTTTTCTTGCGTCCCCGTTATATTATTTGCTTGATCACCAATTATATAATTAGTTGCTTGTTGTAGTAAGGAGAAAAGTCACAATAGGCCTAAAATGCAATAATATGTATACACGAACACTAAATGTTAGGAATAATAATATGATATGTCCAATCTCTTTGATAATTGCATGTTTTAATGCATTATGAACTTTCGTATTCATACTAGGAATATATTCGAGTGATGTTTATGATAAATTTAATTTTTCATGGAAAGAAAGTTGAATATGTTAGATGAATCTATTGTCTAGAACGCTTTACTGACTTAGATTACATAAATAAGAATTGAAATAGATATCACTAAGTAGATTAGAATTCCAACACATTCTCATTATATTTACAAATCACTTTATTTATTTACAATTTTCGAATAATTCAACAAAATCGTCTTTATATTTCTATATTGAATCGAGAAATATATTATTTATTAGTTTAGGCTATTAAATCTCTTGTTTCTTTCTTTTCAGGCACTTAAAATCATAAGAACTTTCAAACAACGCAGAAGAGAGCAATGAGAAATAAGAGACATGTCAGACATTCAAAATCAAAATTAGCCTCAAAATCAATTACCTCTAGCTCCACCAGCACAACAAATTCAAAATCGATCAAGTGTAGTTGTCAATAATCCTCAAGCTCTAGTTGGAGATTATATAAAGTCCTCACCTACCTCAGTACAATAAACAATTGTCTATCCACATTACCGCCTTAGACTTGACGTCATGCTTCAGAATCATCAGGACATCAAGTTCTTTTGGAAGCCAAATGAAAATCCACACGAACATATAGAAGCTTTCTTGCTGCTCTGTGAAGTGATCAACCATGAAGGTATGTCATTCCCTCATCCTTTGGAGGACAACCCAAGAGAATGGCTATGTTCACTACCCCTTGGGATGCATCGTTTCTTGGAATGACATGACGCAGAAATTCATCATGAAATTTTTCACACCATCTCGAGTTCTTCAATCAACAATGAAGTCCACACTTTCAATTACAGAGATTTCGAGACTTATTCAGAAGTATAGGCAAGGTTCAAGGGGTACTTCAGAAAATTATTTTTGGAGATTTGCACTGGACCCATTGTATTGCACACTTAGTCATGTTCCATAATAATCGGTTGATCAAGGTCCATATAAGATATGGATTTAAGAGGTCTTATCTTCCTCGTGTTAGGATTTAATACCCTGATACTTATCATAAGCATACAAAATTTTCGTATCAAAATGTCTTACTTGGACACTTTGTAAAGCTTTGCTTACATAATACATTAGAAGTTGTTGTTGTTGTCCCTCTTTCCTTATTAAGAACATAACTTACAGCTACTTTGGATATTGCTAGGTATCAAAGCAATTTCTCTTCATTAAATGGTTTAGCTAGTAGTGGGGCCTTCCCCAACTATTCTTTAAGTTTTTGAAATGCTTGTTTGCATTCTTCAGTACACGTACGTTAATCGTTTTGCACCTTTCAAGGCTTAGAAAAAGGCGGCCACTTATCAATGGATCGAGAAAACGAATCTTCTTAATTTGGAAACTCTTTTGATCAACTTTTGGTAGTTGGCATGAATATTATTTAATCCTACAGGCATTATTTTGAAGTAACATAACTCTCAATCTTTTATGAAGGTTGTATGCTCCTCAACTGGTTAACTCTTGTCTGGAAGTTGTATATATTAGTTTATCAATTATGGAGAGCGAAATTTTTTCTTTGGGACACAAGTTATTTAGATTAGTAAAATCCTAACAAGTTTTCCATTTCTCATTGCTCTTTAGTATTGCTGCTAGATTACTTACCCAATCTAAATATTGGACTTCAAGTATAAATTTAATTTAATTTTTTTTTTTTGAATGATTTTTCTACCGCCTGTACATTCGTATAATGATGGTATTTTTTTCTAATGTAAAATAGTAGGCGTTGGAGTTTGAGGAGGAAATGGATAGAAAATTAGCCAAGAAAATAGGGGTTTCCATCAAACGACCATAACTTTTTGCATCGGTGTCAGATTTCTTATTATAATATGTTTTCGAAATCGTCTCGCAGCTCTCCATAGTGTACTAAATTGGATTGCCCAGTTTGCGATCGTTTCCAGCTTCAAAATTTCAGTTTAAGGACAGTCAACGACCACTTAAAAATTTTGTCCTTTTATTAAGTTTTTATTTGAGTTGTGTATTTTATTTGGGTGTCTATTTCCGATTGTTTTGCCATTCAATTAGGCATTATTCATTGAGAAAAAAACTTTCTAATTTCTCAGCTGATCCAGATATAGAGTCAATTATATGAGGGTAAATTGAATCATTAAACTCCATTTTCTTCCCTGAGTTACTCTTTCTACGAGTTTGATTAAGTTCCCATTGGAAGTTTGAGACGTTACTCCATGCTCAACTCACTGATATTATTTTATGAAAGCTTCTTCTTTGTTGAAAAAAAAATATCATACACATATGGCGCAAAAGTATAATTATGTTATCCTGTTTCAAACCTGGTCTATGACAAGTTTATTTTATACACTTATTTAGATGTAAAAATAAGTGAATTATATTGTCATTTAAGAATAAAGTCTACTGATTTTATGTTAATTGTGTTCATTTCAGTATTTATCCTAAAAGTCAAGATAAATTATCAATGAAGCGAATATGGATCAATTAGAGAGCTTGTTGAACTTAATTGTGCAATATAGAAGTTGATGAGGCCAATCGAGAATAAAAAAATGGAGCTTAATTGGGGAAATAAAGTTAATTGCATGAGAGTTATCGTTTATCAAGAAACATATGAATAATTTAAACTAAAAAGTGTTGAATTGCGATGAATAATAATTGGTTGATACGTATTCCAATACATGTCTCTATTCATATTTTAAATTCAACATTTTTATTTATTGTAAAATTTTAGAGTACGTAGACGAACAAATCCTTTTAATTGTTCAACTTATTTGAATCAATAATAAACTGATAATTAGAACTAGAATGTATTCATCATGGAAACGATATCTCTAAACTCATCAAAATTATTACTTGCCAATGATTTCGTACACTTGCAAGATTTGACCGAACAGATGTCATTAGGGTAAAATATTTTAGGGTTAATGACACGTGTATTCCATGTCCTTCGTGATATACAAAGTAAGAGATAGATTTCAGTTCTTCATCCTTATTTAACGACTGGTCTGGATCATGACATTGTCGAAGATACAAGCCTAGATATCAACTAAGGAAATAAAGTGGAACAAATTCAGGGTGAGGAGCGGGAGTTATAGATAAGAATGGAGAAAAATAGTCACATCAATACATTGTTTAATTAAACCATTAAACCATGAACAATGACAAGTGTACGTTGTAGATGGTACCAAATGTCAGTTAGGTGTGTCATATCATTATTCTGTTTGACAATCGTAATGATTATGTCTCCATCTCTAATTTATTTATTTATTTTTAATTTTTTCGATTGGAGATGTAAACAAGCATTTATAAAAGATGAGATTATTGCAATCAATGTTATTTACAAAACCTCTCTAATTTTCAATCACAGTCTGATCTCTAGATCGAATACAAATTGATCTTTTGTTCAAACAAGAACTCGATTCTAGTTCATTAATGGTCAAATTATGACATTAGGGACCTATCATGCCTATTTCATTGAAAATTGGAGACCGAATTTGCCATTTTCCATTTTTATTGTTTGCAACCATTTGAAATGACAGAAATGTCATTAAATTTTACATTATAAATTTAGAAAATAATTCAGAACAAAATTTCTAACCATTTCAAAACTATATCTTCAAAAGAAAAGAGAGGACTCCATTATATTTCCACGAACCAAGAAAAAAGAGTTCAATGAAATTGACATAAACAAATGTTCATTGGATTAAGTGTTTTATTTATATATATATACACCATCACAACCTCCTCCACCAATACAGTGTAAGTTTGACTAACCCCAATGCTCCACAACTAACAATCGCTATCTACTTTATTTATTCTAACATGATAGAATATGACTTGATAAATTTGCCAGATTTCTAAAACCTTAAATCAGGTTTTTATTAAAATCCTGAAAAAAAGTTGATGATATATATATGTGTGTGTGTGTCTGTGTTTAAAAAGTTATGTCCTGCGAATTTTGTAGTTAAAATTTAATTGTAAACATTTACTTAAATTCTAATCAACTTTTTAGTTGAACAAAACAAAGAACAAAATCTTACGCCACAATTAATATAGTAAATTAATTAAAAATTGAATTAGGTAAATTAATATATATATATATATATATATATATATAAAGATGAGTATGAATTTTCCTACTCTTTTTCAATCCAAACAAGTGGGTAGATGTTTACGTTTTGATGTAAAAAGTTCTTGGTTAAATTTTCCAATCCCTTGACGACTTTTTGACTTTAATTTCTCAAAGGGGACAAAAATTATTATATCTACAGCAAAGAGTAGAATGCAGAGTTTGGTTAACATACATAACAAAAAATCTGTATCAGAAGGATCCTAAATTTGTGTGCAGTACTTTTCGTTATTAACAAAAAAATCACTCCATTGTTGAATTTAGAGATGGATATTAGTGATGGATTACTTGAGGTTAAATTGATCTTTTTTCAATAAATACAAGTGTTGGGATTTCATTATTTTAAACTTGTGGTATATGCTCTAGTATCTCTTTTTGCGTATTAGAAATCGTGAAATTACCGAGAATGGGTTGATAATCAGTCACGAAGGCATATTGTGCTTGGGGCTCCATCAGGGTGAGGGAGATATAAGTCTTTAGCGGCAGTCTATAAGGAGGGGGTCCATTCCTATGGTGGAAATTGGGTAAGTAAACAGTGTGGGCTATGAGGAGGTGGGGGATTCGACTAGTGGGGATGGTGAAAGACGTAAAAGGAAGAGGGTGGAAGATGTTTGGGTGGGGCTATCGAGTGTGACATTGATATGGATGATGTTTCGGTGAGTTCTGTGAGGCAGAACTGTCGATTGCAATTATTTTCCTATGCTGGAACGTGCAGGGAGGGGGAAACCCTGGCACGATAAAAGCACTCCGATTAATAATTAGGATTATGTCCCCTGACCTAGTTTTCTTGTCTGAAACTAGGTTGTCCGGTGCGAAGGCAGCAGATTATAAGTAATGATTGGGCTTTGAAAATTGTTTTGTAGTTGATTTTGTTGGTAAGAGTGGTGGTTTGATACTGTTTTGGAATAATTGTTGGAAGGTGGATTTGAAATCGTTCTCGAGAGGACACATTGATGTGGTGATTACGTTGACAAACAAGCGAGTTTGGTGCTTCACGGGATTCTATGGTAACCCAAAATCTAAAAATAGGCGTTTCTCTTGGGAGTTGTTGAGGCGATTACATAGTCAGATGAATCTTCCTTGGGTTGTAGGTACGGACTTTAATGAGATCTCCTTGGATGAGGAAAAATTTGGAGGCAATAGTCGAAGTTTTAGTGCCATCTATGACTTCAAAATGACATAGGCTGATTGTGGGTTGAATGAGTTGGGGTTTTCTAGACCAGCTTTTACTTGGAATAATAGAAGACACGGGACTGCAAATGTGCTTGAGAGACTGGACCGATTCCCGTGCAATGAACTATGGAGTGAGGTTTTTAGAAGAGCAAGGGTTGAGCATCTTGAATTCCAATAGTCTGACCATCGCCCTATTCTAGTCCGCTTGGCCCTAAATCAGCCTAAGGGTAGGAGTCGAAGAATTCTTAGACCTTTTTGTTTTGAGCCGTTCTGGACTAAAGAGGAGGAATGTGGGGAGGTGGTTGCTCAAAATAGGGCGAACAAGACTGATTATGGGGAGGAGGATAAACCTCTTGGGGGCATTAAGAGGAGACTAAGAAGATGTAGTGTGGGATTGCAAGATTGGCACAAACACAAATTTGGCCGTTGGAAGGATGAATTAACACAACACCATTAAAAATTAAAGTCTTTGTATGATACTAAGGAGTGTGGTAAGGTAATGGATGACATTCTGAGGATTGAGAAACGAGTGGAGTTCCTTACTCATAGAGAGGAGATGTTTTCAAGACAAAGATTTAGGGTGGAGGAGTTAAAGAAGGAGACCACATCACAAAGTTTTTCCATATCAGTGCCAGTAACCGAAAACTGAAAAACACAATTTTGCAGTTGAGGGATGATAATAGGCATTGGTTAACTGAGGATAAGGAAATAATTGGGCTCCTTGAGCAATACTTTTCATATCTGTTTATATCTACGTGCCTGTCAAAGCAAGTCTTAGATGTTGGGGTGGCAAGTATTACTAATAGGTTGTCACAGGCGGATGTGGATTGGTTGGAAAAACCCTTTACAGAAGAAGAGGTTGGGGCTGCTCTATAGTGTATGAGGCCGATCAAGGCACCTGGCCCCGATGGATTTCTTGCATGATTTTATCAAAAATATTGGGAGGTTGTGGGCAAGGAGGTTTACGAGGCTTTCTTGAATGTTTTGAACTCGGGGGGCTCGATTAGGCATATCAATCATATGAATTTGACTCTCATACCAAAGAAGAAGGACCCACAACTTGCTAGTGATTTCAGACCAATCAACCTTTGCAACGTTATTTACGAGTTGATCATGAAAACGGTTGCTAATAGGCTCAAGGGTGTCCTGAATTGCTTGATTTATGAAAACCAGAGTTCCTTTGATCCAAGTAGACTGATTAGTGATAATGTCATATCAGCTTTCGAAATTTTGTACTCTATGCACACATGGTCCAATGGGAAGAAAGGATTCATGGCTCTGAAGTTGGATATGAGCAAGGCCTACGACAGGGTGGAGTGGTGTTTCTTGAGAAAAGTCATGGAACGTATGGGATTCCCAGAATATTGGTGTAGGCTGGTTACTAAATACATATCTACTTCATCTTTCTCTTTTAACCTCAATGGAGAAACTTGTGGTCAGGTTAGCCCATGCAGAGGACTGAGACAAGGATGCCCTCTCTCACCATATTTATTCATCCTTTGTGCAGAAGCCCTATTTGGTTTAATTAGGCTTGAAGAGACCAATGGTAATTTAGTCGGGATGCAATCTTCACGTGGAGGCCCCCAGTTAGTCATTTATTTTTCGCAGATGATTCGATTGTGTTTACGCGGGCTAAAGTGCAAGATTGTGAAACCATCCTCAACATTTTGGGCATCTTTGAAAAGGTATCTGGACAGAAAATCAACTATGAGAAATTCGGTATATCTTTTAGCCCAAATTTGAAGCAAGAAGATAGAGGATTGATCCCATCTACCTTGAACCTGGAAACGACACGTGAACATGATCGTTATTTGGGTCTACCTACAGTGGTGGGGAGGGAAAAGATCAAAACCTTTGCGGACATTAAATACAGGGTGTGGAAAAAAGTGCAGCGCTGGAAAAGGAGCTGTTTTTCAGTTGGAGGTAGGGAAGTGCTCATTAAATATGTCTTACAAGCCATTCCAACTTACCTCATGAGCATGTTCAGAATTCTGATTTCCTTATGTTAGCAGCTTACTTCGATTGTCAGGAACTTTTGGTGGTGTGCTAGAGGAAAAGAAAGAAAGATTTACTGGAAAAAGTGAGGAGATTTCTGTCATAGTAAGCGTGAGGGTGGTTTGGGTTTCCGTGAATTCACCAAGTTCAATCAGGCACTGGTGGAAAAACAAGATGGCGATTTATTAATTATAATCTATCCCTCCCGGCACGTATTCTTGCAGGGAAGTACCATAATGGGGTAGATTTCTAGAATGCAGGCCCTAAACAGGGGTGCTCTTTTCTTTGGTGTAGTATCTTATGGGGTAGGGAAGTTATTTCGCTGGGGGCTCAATGGCGCTTGGGTAACAATGAAAGAATTAAAATATTTAAAGATCCATGGTTGTCATATCCGCCTAAATTTACTCCTATCACTCAGAATGAATCAAATGATAGTACTGTGAGCAGCCTAATGATAGTGTCTGGAGGTTGGTATAAAGAAGGTTGGAGAACCTACTTCTTCCCATTGATGTCCAAATGACCCAATCTATTTCGCTTGGGTTGCTTCGTGGGGAAGACAAGCTTATCTGGCATTATGATAGATTAGGTAATTATTCTATGAAAAGTGGGTATCACCAGTTGCTAGGTCTGGAATAAAGAGTGGAGGAATCTAGCTCTAATGCAGTTGAGAAATGGTGGCGAAGGGTGTGGAATTTTCCAGTTTTGTCACGGGTATGCATATTTGTGTGCAGGCTTTTTGATGCGAACCCCTTCGGTATATTGAACGAAAATTCCCACAGCAATTTAATACAAAACCCAAGAAAGCTAAAGTGGTAAAATAAGTGATAAACACCTTAACTTAAGTTTAAATCTAACCTAAAATTTAAGGATTAAACTAACCCTAACCCAATGGGTATCAACTAAACAAATTCCAAGGTGGCGGAAATAAACAACAACACAAGAACAATAATACTCAAGATATAGTTGATTAATTTCCTAGTAGATACAAGATCAAGAAACAATGGTTTACCTCACCCATGGGGAACTCTCTCAAGAGCAACACAATGAACAACCAAGTTAATGTTTTAAATGAAAAAAATGTGTATATAATGTACAAAATTGGGCAAAAGATGCAAATTCGGAATTTGTAAGAAAAACCCCGTTTTTGTGAAACGGAGTGTTTCGGTCGATCACAAGGTCGACCGAAATGGGACTTTCAGTCGACCAACCATCAGCCTAACGCAACTGAGGTTGCCTTCAAAATCCTCTGCAGAGTTTCGGTTGACCGAAATGACTTTCGGTCGACCGAAATTGGCTCAGTCCAATTTCTTCTACTTGTTGGCTCCAACTTGATTCTTGACTTCTTTTCTTAACTTATCCACATTATTTAGCCTCGAATCTCGAACCTCCTTGGCGTCGGGTCTCGACATAGGTCCCACAGGCTCGCGCATCGAGCTTTGACTTTCTCGGTTCTCATCATCCCCTCCCTCTTAAAAAGGATTCGACCTTGAATCTTGCTTGAGTGCACTGTCTGAGACTCCTTAAACTTTGATCTTGTAACATTGTGGATCACAGGTTCGTGCAATGAAGTTGGACCTTCGAGATTCTCATCATCCCTTCCATCTCGAAAGAGATTCGACCACGAATCGACACCTACAATAAAAATAGAAAATTCAGACACAATAAACGTAACTGAAATTTCATACTTACCGTACAAAACCAATTCATAGGTGTTGCCAAGAGCTTGAAAGGAGCCAACGACGCAGAGTAGCAATTTGGATTTTGTTGGATCGGGAACCCCTTCTCTCAGACGGAACCATATCCCGCCGCCCGGATCAAACACTACTCGCGCGTCTACCATGGTTGGTGTTTGAGTTGTGGTGCTCATCCTTCATCTCAAATTGAGACTTGCTCCACTCATGAAGTGACCTAACCTTTTCCTAATTTTTCTCCCCAACTAAGTTACCTCTTTCATCAATAAATAAACAGATCAAATTCAAAAGAGTTAACGAGTTAAGATCATAAGGAATTTCAAATGGGGAGACTTCGTGGATACAATGAGCATTTCTATCATAAGCATTTGCACCATAATTATTAGAAATGTCATTCCAATGGTCACTAATGACATGCAAGTGTACGGATGGTCCTTGAGGTGAAAACTTAGATTTACCCCTTTTGCAAGTGAAGCATTTACTACAATGGTAAATATGTTCGACACCCATATTCAAATTAGGTCAATAAAATTGATCACATAATACCCCTTTGATTTCAAATTGCCCCATCAAACAACCAACATGTGCCTCTTCCATTAGCAATTCGCATATGGCACTTTTAAAAACAAACAAACTAATTTCCCAAGATAAATAATCATCATGTTCATAGAATCTAGCAAAATCTCACCTACCACACGATTCATAGAAGTTAAACAATTTTGGGTTTTTTTGCATGCATGCTCTTGACATGTTCAAGACAAGATGAGTTGGTTAAGGAGGTTAGAAGGAAAATCATTTCCAAGCCAAAATGTTTGGTTAGATCTCCCTTATAGACTTCCCAAACTAGCAATTCTCCTATAAGACAAGTAGGCACATTGAGCTTGTTTTCACAAAATAGGAAGTCATGCTTGTTTTCGCAAAACAGGAAGCCACCATGCACATGAAGGTTATCAAGTATAACATTTTCACAGTCCAATAAAATATTTGATAAGCTTCCATCTATGTCATACAATCCTCTAATGTATTCAAAACATAATAATCTTGCATTTAAAGAATTTTTAGGAGCATACCTCCTTGATGTGACGTCGGTTATTTCATTTTGTTTACCTCGGTTGTACTTGTCGTTGTAGGAAAATGTTTCTAAGAATTTCTTCCATAAGGCATGCTTTTGGAGTTCTTTGTTGTTTTGATAAGTTGGCCTCACAATTTCCTGCAACAAAGACATAACCAAACTAGGGAGGAAAGTGTTAGAGTATTCAAGAGTAAAGAACATTTCGGGGGAATCTTTGCTCTCAATTTTCTTGGTGGCACTCTTCACACCCTCTCCTTTTTCTGAGGTAGGAACCTCAACCCTCGACTTTTCTCTTACCTCTCCTTTTTCTGGAGTCATGGCTCCAACCCTAATCGCCTCTCATTTTTCTAGGGACGTGACCTCAACTCTCTTTCATTTTTGTTTTCTTTCTTCTTCTTCTCTTCTTATTCATTTTCTTTTTCTTTCTTTTTCTCATTTTCTTCCTCAAATTCCTTCTTGAGCTTCATTTGGTCTTTGCAGACTTCTTCCGGGCTCAAAGATAGGATCACAACCCCTTTTCCATCCATTTGGAAGCTGCACCGGTTCTTCCTTTTGTCATGTATTACACTCCTATCACTTTGCCAAGGTCTCCCCAAAATTATGTGAGTAGTGTGCATTGGAACTACATCACATATCACTTGGTCACAATAGGTTCCAATGTTGAAGGCAAGAAGAACTTGTTCACTCACTCTCACTCCCCCATCGTCACCCAACCTTTGCAATACATAGGGATTAGGATGCTTCATAACCGGTAACCCCAATTTCTCCACCCTACTAGTACTCACCAAATTAGTGCCAATCTCCCCATCTATCATGAGACTACATGGTTTATCACTCACTAGGAACCTAGTGTAGAAATTATCTTCCCCATGTGCCTCCATCTCATTAGCATGGGCCAAAGATTGTGGTGGCCTAGCAGTTATCTCCTTCACTACTTCTTTACTTTCACTACCATCCCTCCTATGGAATGATGAAGTCCTCATTTGCTCAATATCAACCTTCTCATCCATCCCATCTCCATTCCTATCTACCCATTCTCTTATTTTCCTATTCATACTCCAATCTCCTTCAACTTCTCCACTTTTACCCATTCCGTGGAGTGATGAATTTTGCATTCTCACACTATAAATATTTTCATCAACTCCATTTCGCCTATCATCTAACTACTCTCTTCTTTTCCTATTCATACTCCCATTTTGTTCACTATCCCTTTCATTACTCCAAACATCCCTTCTAATTTTCCTATTCAAACTCCCATTTTGTTCACTATCCCTTTCATTACTCCAAACATCCCTTCTAATTTTCCTATTCAAACTCTCATTTTGTTCACCATCCTCCTCATTTCTCCAAACATCCCCACATTTACCCCCTAACTTCTTTCCTATTCTTCCTTCCCATTCTCCCATCATCCACCAAAACATCTCCCCATTTATTCCTTAATCTTCTATTATCTCTTCCCTCTACTCCATTATTAGTTGATGTACTCTCCCCTCTTGTTCCCAAATTTTCTAACCCACCCCCAATCTCCTCCATTTGTCTACCCATGGTGGTTGAAAAATTTTATAACAAGTACTTCAAATCTTGAATTTGAGCATTGGAATTTGACATGGTATGCAAGTGTGACAGTGTTCTCACAAGAATATTTTTCACTCGTGTTTCACTCAATTTAGGCTTTTACCCTCTATTGAGCTTACCACTCTTGCATTTTTCCACTCAAGATCTCCTTTTTCAAGTTCTCCAAGGAAGTTAATCAACTAAACCACAAAGTGTAATTCTTGTGAAGTCAAGGATCACAAACAAAGAAGAAGGAATTTATAACAAGTAGATACAATAGCAAGTGTAATTTATGTTCTTGCTATAATCAAAAGGAACAATTGTTATGTGGAATAAGGTGCTAGGAATACAATTTTAGCAATGGGATTGACAAACTACAAATATTTGACAAGGCATAGATGTAGAGCAATAAGCACAAGGAGTGTAAATTTTCAGTGAGGCAATTTAGCAAACACTTTATACTCAATATTGAAGTGGCCTTGAATGTGGATAATGTGGATATATGAAAACCCCCAACTACTAAAATTTGGACAATGAAGGAATTATCAACAATACCCAATGTAAGGAACAAATGATATGTGGGATAAGACGTTGATAACACAATCACAATAATGGGAATTGGATAGCCCCAAGTAATTAGCAATATATGGGCATTGAACAACAAAACATTAATGGAGTATTTTTATTTGGAACAATTTATCAAACACTTTGAGAGTACACTTTAGAAAATATAGGAATGTAAGTGTTTGGCTAATGAAAACCCCCAACAAATGCAACAATCAATATACCCAATATGTAGGAATCAAGAATTACTCGTGGGCATATGAAATTTTCCAATTTTTTTTTCCAATTTTCAAATATTTTTTGAGCCAAGCTCTGATACCAAATGATACGAACCCCTTCGGTATATTGACTGAAAATTCCCACAACAATTTAATAAAAAACCCAAGAAAGCTAAAGTAGTAAAATAAGCGATAAACCTTAACTCAAGTTTAAATCTAACCCAAAATTCAAGGATTAAACTAATCCTAGCCCAATGAGTATCAACTAAACAAATTCCAAGGTGACGAAAATAAACAACAACACAAGAATAATAATACTCAAGATATAGTTGATTAATTACCTAGTAGATACAAGATGAAGAAACAAGGGTTTACCTCACTCATGGGGGACAATGAACAACCGAGTTAATGTTCGAAATGAAAAAAATGTGTAAATACTGTACAAAATTGGGCAAAATATGCAAATTCGGAATTTGCAAGAAAAACCCCGTTTTTGTTAAACGGAGTGTTTCGGTCGACTGAACTGGTTGACGTTTTTGTGAAACAGAGTGTTTAGGTCGACTGAACTGGTCGACCAAAATTATTTCGATCGATTACAGGGTCGACTGAAATGGGACTTTCGGTCGACCAACCCTCAGCCGAACGCGACTGAGGCTACCTTCAAAATTCTCTACAGAGTTTCGGTCGACCAGAATGACTTTCGGTCGACCGAAATTGGCTCAGTCCAATTTCTTCTATTTTTTTGCTCCAACTTGATTCTTGACTTCTTTTCTTGACTTATTCACATTATTTAGCCTCGAATCTCGAACCTCCTTGGCATCGGATCTCGTCATGGGTCCCAAAGGTTCGCGCATCGAGGTTTGACTTTCTCGGTTCTCATCACTTTTCTTTGAAATTGTGTCATTGGGTGAGGGTCTTAGGTTGAAAGGGGTTGCACCTAATAGGAGTTGTGCTTATTGTGGGGATTATGAAACAAATTTTCATATTTACTTTAAGTGGGCACGGGAAACGTCACCAAAAACTTGTTCCCTACAACAAGTGTACGGATTGTACAAGTAATAAAGTGGATTTTAAGTCCGCGTATTGTTCCTACGGGAATTTTGTAAACTGCATTTTAGATTACAGATCTTTAACGGGAACTAGAAAATTGTTTGGTTTGAGGATTCTTGAAATAACTAATGAATGAAAATAAACAAGTTTGAATAATTAAAATAATGAGAAAAACATGTTAGAGTCGAGAATCCATTTTACTTCCACTATTTATGTATTAATTTAAACGTCTTACTACAATTCATGGGGTTTTAAAAATCCATATTCCTATTCTTATTAAAACCCTCTTTCGAATGGTGAATTAAAATCTTTTCCTATAAGGGATTCGACTATATTTATATGACGAATCCAAACATATAAAAAAGCATTATCATTTTGTGATCACTATTTACTATTACACATAGCATAAGGGTATAATTCTATCCCCTGTCGAACTTCATGGTTCGAGATACAGATGAAACCACTCTAGATTTCTTAGAATCCTTTCTTTTCAAAGGTATTTCTTCTAGTTTCCCTTCTATGTTACTTCCCCTTCGAATCACCTCTAGACTCCATCACTTTAGCTCATATGATACCTAAGGATTTGTAGCTGCTTAAGTGCTAATAAATTTTTCAACTATTCGAAGAAATTCTCGATACATTTGGGGTCCATCCTTATGAATTGACCGTCAGAGTCTCATTTAGGGAGTAATCTATATATAACACCTATAACAAAGCATCGCCATATACTTTTTCCATTCTGATTATTTTCCTATTGAGCCGGTTCAAATAGTTGTTCAATGACTCAGCTTTAGTTTGTCAGATTGTCACCAAACTCTCATTTAGAGTCGTCGAGACTTTTTACCCCATAAATTTCTCTAAGAACAGAGAGCTCAATTTTTCCAGATTGAGATGGAGTGCTAGGAAAGGTGATGAAACCACCTCTAATCTCGATTAAAATGAGTTTAAATTTTCAACTAGTCAAAAAGTATAATTAAAGTTACAAACCACAAAAGATAACAACATAACATTTATATATAGATTTATCATAAGTTTTTCTTTCATGATCCAACAAAAATAAAAGTAAACAAGGATAACACGCTATAATTCTTGCATTTTTTTACACTAAGTAAAAGTGTTACGCGTCAGTTATAACTTATATGATAAATCTCATTTTATTAATATTTTAATATTATTAATTGTTCAATAAACTATTTTCTTAGATTTTATGTTATTAATTATATTGCAAATACAAAAACAAAATTGGAATTTTCGGATCGGAATACTTCGAAATTTAGGAATTTTGAAACTTGTTAATATTCCAATCCATTTCTTGGAAATTTTCAGAAATCAAAAATTTTGGATTTCGGATAAGTCGGAATCGGGATTTTTTTTTTTTTAGAAAAAAAGGGAATTGAATCGGACGGAATCGGATTTTCCAATTCGACTTCCAGCCTTACATACCTCGAACTCGACTAATTCTAATGACATAACCACCAAACCTAACAAGTTAGGCCGACATTTGGCATCATCAATATACACTTGTCATGAATTAGGTTGATGATAAGAAATGGTGTGACGGATAAGATTGTATGTCAGAAACTAGTTTAGACATCACCCTATATCTCAAGCTTGTTCAACATTGACTATCTTCAGGTCTTCATCAGTGAAGCTGGTCTCGAGTGTTGCATATGTTGTTTGAAGGTAGAGTTCACCTCGGCATAGTTTGGATCGGAGATCCACTTTTTACTCTTCAACATGATTAACCTAAAATCCTTGTACGTTTGACCGTGAACCACCTCAACCTCTTTGACTTCCAGGTCAACTCATTATCGACACCCTGCTTTTATTTTCTATGAACTGTGTCACCCACTTAGAATTTCAGGTCAGCTCGTTATCAACATGACATTCTTCAATATTGTAATAGTTAATAGTAGAGTAAGTTAGCATTCTATTATTGATAACTTTACATTTGTTAATATTTAAATGTTCATATTTAACATCTTAATTTTGTTTTATTAATACTTAAATATAAAAGGATGAATTTTTATTTAAAACTTTGCATTTGTTAATATTTCATGTACATTAAACTAGCCCATGTTGAAACAACATTATAATGAGTGTTTGGATAAAATGTATTTTAAAATAGTTATTGTTTGGATAATATGTGATTAAACAATTAGGAAAAACTTTTGGTTTATCTAAATAATAATATATCAATGAAGAATGTGTAGTTGAAAACAAGAGGGAGAAAAACATATTAAAATTTAAATGGGGCTCAAACAAAGGCATAATATAAAATCAATTAAAAAATAATTTATTGTCCTTCAAAGATTTAAGATAAATTTTAGATAACATACAAATCTATGCTGATGATAGGGAAGATAGCAATTGTATTGCTCAAATGATCAGGTGGCAGTGATTTTGATCTTTTAGAAGAGATGCAATTTCTTATGTATCATTCTTCTTGATGGCAATGATGTCTTTATCCATTTATATTTTCCATGTTTTTGTTATTTTAGTTTCATTTTAGGCCCATTAATGGTGGCTAGGTTATTTATTTCATCCCTTGAACTTATAAAAGGGAGTTTTCATTCATTGTAACTTATACTTTGATTATTGAAATTGTTTTGAGTGATTTTACTCTATAAAGGTGAGGATTCTCGTTATAGGTTGATGTGGTTGAAAGAGTGTGGGAAGGTCAATGTGACCAAGCAAGTCTTATTGAATATCACCATTGGGAGATATAGTGATGAAGTATTGTGTGATGTCATTGATCTAGAGTCTTATCATATCATGTTGGGAAGGTCATAGAGGCATGATTGGAAGGCAGCTCATGATAGGAATAGGAATAGATACTGGTTTATTAGGGATGAAAATCAATCACTCTTGTTGGTTTAACACAAGAACAATCACTTGAAGATCAAACGAAGGTAAAGGGTGAGATTAATCCAATATCTAGATTGAAGGATCAATTAAAATGTCTAGAAACAAAGGGTTTTTGCGCTGAAGTTTAAAAATGTTGTTAAATTGCAAGAGGAGAGCGAAAGAGAGGTTATAACTAAACTGCAAGAAGAACTTCAGGATATGTATGTTGAGAAGGAGGGTGTGACTATAAAAGAAGCATTGGTTGAGCATAAAAATTTGGAAGAGGTGATTGAGCATCAAAATTTAGAAGAGATGGTTGAGCCTAAAAATTTAGAAGTGGGAATTGAGCAAGAAGTTGAAAAGATTGAGGGAGGTGAAGGGAAGAGCCTCGTTTTTCGGGAAGAGGAGTTGGAGATGGTACATCATAATTACAATGATCCATATCTTGTACTTGGTGAAACTAACATTCCCCACCCTATTTTGCTTGAATCTTTCTTGTAGGTTGTTTATACTTGTGAGCTTGAGCCATACCACCTATTGCTAAGGAAGTTCATGTTTCGATCCATCCATGTCACCAAGGCTTGGAGTGCTATTGATTGATCTAAAGGCTTGGAAGCAAACATTTTCCATTTTATCCAGATGGTGCATTGATATACTATGAACAAAACTATGATTCGAAACGTATCATCCTGAAGAATGAGGGAATGATGAGAATCATAGTAGGCTTGATGGAAAGATCAAATATTCAAGCCAAACAAAACCTCAACTTTCATGGTTGAAGGCCTTCAAGTCAAACATGACATGATGGAATAACATTCAAGGTTAATACAAGTGATCAAATGAAAAGGCGAGCCAAAAATCAAGATGGAAATCAAAGAGGGATAAAAAATCGACAAAGATTGTGATTTAGATTTTTAGTCAGATGTTGAGACTCAATTTTTGTATAGAAAAAATTCAGAATTGAAATTTATATTTTTGAAAGAATTGTATCCCTTTGAGTCTTATTGCTAATGCACTTTAAGTCAATGCAATCGAATATTGGGAGAGAAAGCCATGACCAACCATTTAAATGATCATGTGAACATCAAATTTACAACCCAAGAGCTTTAGGGGATAGCTAGCAATCGCGAGATGATATACCATGCGACCGCATTGTATATTTTTTTAGGTTTTCCCGAAATTTTATGTTTTTCCATTTATTTTGTTATTTTAGTTCAATTTTAGGCCTTTTAATGGCTGCTAGGTTATTTATTTCGTCTCTTGAACTTATAAAATGGAGTTTTCATTCATTGTAACTTAGACTTTGATTATTGAAATTGTTTTGAGTGATTTTAATTTATAAAGGTGAAGATTCCCTTTAAATCTTGTTCTTAATTGAAATAAACTCGAACTTATCAAAGATTTACAATCTTTGTTGTGTTTAAACATCGATCAAAGGCTTAGAAAACCTTTGAGGAGTTCCCCATATTGCTTCTTGTTTCCGTATCTCAACGGATCTAAGGTTTAATATATCTTAAATTCTTGTGTCATGAGGCCGGGATCTTCATGTTACCGTCTAAATAAATATGAATTTGGAACTTTTCAGGTGTTCTTCAAATTTATTTCGCGAGTTTCGTCGTGTTTCCCAAAATGAATCACATGAAATGAGGATGGCTTAGTTGGGAGAGTCTTACTAGACGTTTGAAGGTCACGAGTTCGATTGAAGTTCACTGCAATTCAATACAAATGCATTTTTTTTTTTTTATATGCACATTACAAATATTTTTGAATAGGTGGTTGAGATTCGAACCTAGGTCATCGACACGAAATTTCAATTCCCTAATCATAAGGGCAACCGCTTTTGCTTTGCTACATGAGTAAAAGAACTACGTAAAACTTATAATCTCGTAGCCACTTATGGTTATTTTGACCGATTAATCTTCCAATATTAATCAATTTTTTAGTTTTACAAAATTACAAAGGAATCGCGATTTTTAGTTTTCTATTTTGAAAATAATTTTTCAAAATGACCAAAAAAAAAAAAAAAAGACTTTTTCAACAATCTCAAAATGGACACTCAAAACACAATCCAAAATTAATTCAAAACTCAAAGTTGAAAATTGAAACACGAAGAGAACAACCTTTTAACTTTTGCCTTAGCACAAAATGGTAGAATTATCTCATATTTATACTAGTTGTACCCCATTAACCAACGACAAGGATTATACCATCCCATATAATCTAATAGTTACAATTACATCTCTACAATTATCTTCTAAATATCTGTCTCTCTATAAATTTCACCACAAAATATTTCTACAAATACCATGATATTTTCTTAAGATTTATGTAGAACATACTTCCAGAAATCGGGCTTGCGCTTTTACTTATTTTGAACCCTATGAATCCAGAGACTTTTTTTTTTTTTTAAATCATATGCTATCATCCAGATATTATGTGTGTACAAAGTCTTTAAAAAACAACTTTATGTTTGATAGCATAAATTTTCATCTTTTGTTCTGGACGATATTTTAAATATCTCAATCTCATTTAGATGATATTTGACTATAAAATTGGTAAATAAATATGACACTTAAAACTAAGATATTATCTTAAGGTGGCTATATTGTCACCACAAAACTTATTTTCTACACCACATTTTAAATATTTTATTTATAAAAATAGTTATAAATAAAATTACGTAAAGAACCTTTTAATTTTCCTTCACCAATTTTTATTTACACCACAATCTATCAAATAAACTTCTTCTCTTCTCTAGAGTTTTGATTTCTAAATCATCTTGTTCTTCATGTTATTCTCAATTTTTGCTTTTTAATACCAATTTTTGATTTCTAAAATAATGTCTCAGAGCCATTAACACGAATTGAAGTTCAAGTAATTGATCGATTTTTATTGTTTCATAATTCAATTTGCAATACTATTCCATATCATTTTTATTCTCTATCACCCGCATAACCAGTCAAGAAATAAATCTGAATTGTAATAGTCACACCAGTTATACCTAATTTCCTTAGCGTTTTCATAATTAAAAAAAAAAAATCCTAATTACCTTGGCAGCCGCCCCATTTCAACGATGAGAAAAGTGTCCTATGTTTGTATAGAGTTTTGAACTATCTTGAAGATAAAAACACAATTCATTAAACTAAGAATCAATAAAAAACAATAATAATTAACTAAACTGAATTTGTATAGATTATTGCTTGAAGTTGAGTAGAGGAGCCAGGAGGTGAAAAGCTTTGAATTTGGGACGACAAATATTGCATGGTACATTCTTAAATATTTTAGTGTTATAATTGTGAATTATTAGTAGCGTGTGTATAAAGAAAGTATTTTAAGTGTTGTGTATTTAGAGTAATTTTAGGAAAATATTTTTAATTGATATTTTTAAGTGACATTGTGACATGACGCATATACATAGAGTGATAATAAAGTAAGTGGTGGAGTAGTTATTTACACCATTCAATCTATGTTCGTCATGTCACATTATCACTTAAAAATGTTAATTAAAAATGTTCCTTTACAATTATTCGTATATTTATCATGTGATGTGATAAATAAAATATTTAGTGGTAAAATATTTACCCATTATATTATTGTTATTGGAGCATGTGCTTTGTACTTGTTATGATGTGTTCTTTATTTTATTTTTTCATCTCTCATTGAAATCATGTTCCTAGGTCAAACACATGCTTACATTTTTGACCATATATGTGACTTAAAATTCACTATCCATTTCTTTTTCCCGGAAATGATTTGACGCGTTTCTTTCGTCATAACCAATCTTGATTTCAGGTACGAATAAAGTCGTACATTTATTTGTAATTTTTATATAAGATGTGTGGTTAAAAATTGATGAAAGAAATATGAATGGTTCAAAAATGATATGAAAAATTGTGTAAATTAATTTTTATGTCTTTTTGTCTTGTAATAAAATAATTTGCAAATTATTTGTAAAAGAACAGAGCTAGTCCTCGTCCGATTTACTGAGAATCATAATTAGATTTAAATAAAAATATAAAAAATTGTGGGTCCAATAAAAGTTTAGTTAAAATTAAATTATTGACTTCAACTTCATTTTTTTATCTAAATTAATCAGGGCTTATTCGAGTTATTTGGGAGAGATTTTATAGAAAAACTTCTCCATAATTTCTCCTATATTTTAAACAAACATTCTCTAAAAAAGTCTCTCTCTCTCTCTCTTTTTTTTTTTTTTTTCTTTGAACTTGAAAAATCCCCCTAGACAAACTCTATCATGCATAGAACTTCTCAAATAAAAGGACACATATTTAGGGGCCGTTCTCTTTGTGTTTTGATTTTGAATTTTGAGTTGAATTTTGGATTTTGATTATTTGTTTTGTAATTGCTGAAAACATGTTCTTTTTGTAATTTTGGAAAACTGTTTTCAAAAATAGAAAACTGAAAAATGTGTTTACTTTGTAATTTTCTAATATATTTATTTTGTAATATTTTATATGTAAAAAATGATTGATTTGTTGAATTACATTAATTGTAATGTCAATAAATTAGTTAGTTCTCTATATCAGTAAATTCATCATTAATATTGTTTCAGTTAAACAAAAATCCAATTCCATACCAACAAAATCTTAACATGGATCTATATATAATGGCAAAATAATATAAGAACTTCAAGTGAAAGAAGTGTCCCACATTTAAAAAAAAAATCTTAACATCGATCTATATATAATGGCAAAATAATATAAGAACTTCAAGTGAAGGAAGTGTCTCACATTTACAAAAAAAATAAAAAATAAAAAATATATAAAAAATTTACAAAAAAAAAAAAAAAAAAAAAAAAAAAATCTTAACATGAATCTATATATAATGGCAAAATAACATAAGAATTTCAAGTGAAGGAAGTGTCTCACATTTACCGGGAAAAAAAATCCTAACATGGAGATATAATGACAAAATAACATAAGAACTTCAAGCGAAGGTAGCGTCTCACATTTATAATAATAATAATAATAATAATAATTTACAAAAAAAAAAAGTGTTAACATGAATATATATATATAATGACAAAATAATATAAGAATTTCAAGTGAAGGTAGTGTCTCACATTTACAAAAAAAAAAAAAAAAAAAAATTCAAAACGCGCGTTTTGGACTTTTTAACACAAAATATCCAAAACACAATAAACTCGTTTTGAGTTTTCTTTGTATTTTTTTTTTTTTTTGGAAAACGCATTTCTGAAAATGGGCAAAGTGAATGCATTTTCGATATTTCCAAAAACCAAAAACTCAAAACGGATTGAAAACAGTAAAGAGAACAGATCCTTACCTTTTTGTTTGAAAAGTTAATTCAATTAAATTTCCATCTCATGACAACTTTTAGATGTGTAATAGTCTTTTCTTAAAAGTGACAAAACATGTATCACAATAATATTATGTACTGTAATCAATTTTTTTTTTTTTTTTTTTTTTAATAAAGGGGCTCGAGGGACATCTACTTCAACTTCAATTTTTATCAACATTAATCTAAATTAAACAGGGCTTATTCGAGTTATTTGGGATATATTTTATAGAAAAAACTTCATAATTTCTCCTACATTTTAAAACATATATTCTCTTAAAAAGTCTTTTTTTTTTTAATTATTACTATTATACTTGAAAAATCCCCCCAAACAAACTCTATCATGCACAGAACTATTACCTTTTGGTTTGAAAAGTTAATTCGATTAAATTTCCAATCTCTTGACCACTTTTAGATTTGTAATAGTCTTTTCTTAAAACTGACAAAATGTGTATCACATCACAATAATATTATGTATTGCAATTGAATTTTTTTTTTCTTTTAATAAAAGGGCCCGAGGGACATATTTTAACAATAGATTGTTAGTGAAATAGTCCAAATATTGTTATGAATTTAAAAATGAAATGAACCGAGTGAAAAAAAAATATATAAATTAATAAAAGTTATTATTTTATTGTTGTATCACTCTTAATCTTAAAATGTTACAAACACAGATGTTACCCTTTATTAAATGGGGACCCGTCCATTCAGAATTTTTGTTTCAACTGCGGTATATGACTGCAGTCTTTCTCGTCTTAAAATATTCAATTCCCCAATGGCGGTCCATTTTGATAAATATTTATTTGATTTATGCCATTTAAAGTCTTGTTTTTGTTAATTTGTAAACCGTCAAATTTTATTTTATTTATTTTTTATCAGTCATACATATTAATCTACATCTGTAATTTATATCTACACCTACACCTACACATACACATACACCTACATCTACATCTAATAAAAAATATACTAAAAGCGGATATGAGTGAAAAACTTTTATTCCCATTTCATCCTTCCATTCCTTTAATTCTTCTCAATAGCACCATTATTTCATTTATTTTACGTTCATTTTAATTCTTATTAATTTATCTGCATTGACTAAATCAAAATTAGTTATTCAATTAATATTAATTTAACGTTATTATTTGTTAATTTACTTTTAGAATATTATCTCCTCAAATTTCATTTCATGTGCTAATTCCACTGAATAATTCAAATAGTGGATTTATGCTTTTATGGTATGTTTATATTTTTAATTCAAACAATTATGTTTTAATTACCAATAAAAAATAGATTTTTTTTGTTTTCTAAGTGGGTGAATTTGAGACTTTTTAATTTTTAAATTCACTTAAATTGTTATTAAAACATATCAATTAATTTATATAAAAAGAAACTAATTACTTAATTATTTTCTAATTAAGAATATAAAGTAAATAATTTCAAACCTCACAAAAACTAAATTTTTGTTTTAAATTTATATAGTCTCTGTTTCGTGGGATTAACTTCAAATATTTAGTAAATTTTGATATAAATTAATGAAATGTGTGATAGAAAAATTGTGGGTCTAATGAAAGGAACGATTAAAATTAATTGACTTTTACTAGGATTGAAATCATGTTTTTAATTTCTTCCAAACATGTGATAGTATTAAACTCTTTTTTATTATAAACTTATGCTCATGAATTAATTTAATTTATTTACCCACACTTTTTTCATATTTTCTATGACTTATCATCAATATTTTATAAAAAAAAATTATTGATTTGACTAATTTTTTTGATATAATATTATTTCTTGATATTTCAGAGGTGATTTTTTTATTAAACTAACATTTTAAACAACTAATATATATTTCAAGGAAATCAACGATAATTTCCAATAAAATGTTAATATATTAAAAAATTGTAGTAAGTTTATAATTTACAATTTTCCAGTAATAATATCAATTACCATAATTATTTTTAAAAAAATAATATTTTAGCTTCCGTTTGGTAATATTGTATTGGTTTATAATAGAGACGGAAAGCATATTCGACTCACCCCGAACCCAACGTGTACCCGCCCCTGATGGGGTCAAAAAAATCCACCCCGCGTGTCGACGAGGTTCGGGTTTAGTTTTAGCGACTTGAGCGGGTCATGGGGTTGGTTCTCATTTTGGCGGTCCCGCCCCGATATACTATTTAAAATAACATGTTAAAGAAATAATTTTAAAAATGCCATAAAAAATGAAAAAATATAAATGGGGCTGTAAACGGGGTGAGAGAGCTGATCAGCCCAAACCCGAATTTCGCGGTTCTCGGGGCGGGGCACAGATCGGGGGACCCCACCCAAACCCGCCCCATTGCCCTCACTAGTTTATAAACTGATTTATTTATGAATTTGAGATAAAATGTATGGTTGAAAAGTGGAGGGAGAAAAAGTGTCTGTTAAAAAGTGATTTGAGAAATTGTGTTATAATCGTTTACCAAATGAAGGCTTTTGTACTTTAAAAACATTACATTATTTGTTCATCCTAAATATAAGACTTGCAAAACACATGCTTTTTGTTCCACAAGGTACATCCAATCTGACAAAGTCGGGAATCTATAAATGCTGACAGCGCAGAGGTCGTTTGTTCGAATTCTCAAATTTTCGAATTTGTTAGATATTTTATTAATCTAGTAGATAGTACATGAACCTTGGTCAACTTAGGACATGCAATTTACATCTTCAACCAATCCCTAAACAAGGTGGTGCAAACGCCTGGAGATTGGTGTTCAACTTTTTTTTTTCTTTCAAAGCACATTGTGACGGACCTGCCGTCCGACACCCGAGATGCTCGCAAGCATACGGGTCAGCCTTCCCCAACACACGGGCCAGCAAGCTACAATGCATGTATAGCAGAACTTTAGGAAGGGGCTTATTGATATTACCTGCAATTGCATAGGCCATGTTAGTACATATCCCGAATAATCTGATAATGTATGATCCTTGCCGTGCCACATGAGTAGGGGAAAAACCAGGCCGTGACAAGCTCCCCCACCCAATCCGCTAGCGTCCTCGCAGCGGTGCGCTTGCCTCGCGTCCACACATGGCCTTTCTCTTCAATCAATCTTCCACCTCAAAGGACTTGCCAAATTCTCCACATTTACGGTACCACCCCCTAGTGAACGAGAGTCCACAGTGCCCCCTGCACCTCGTCTCGTAGTGCCTCTGCACTTACCGCCTTCGACACCAACCTTCACCCTGTGCCCTCTGCACTAGTCCCTCGGTTGGACGGCACTCCTCACGGCCGCAGCTCCTCCGGCATGTCGAAGCATACTCAATGCACTGTCCTCTTTTGGTGGATTCCCCTCAATACACTGCCATGCTCAACGAAACAAACGTGCAACACGACTGCACTAACCATGCCTTTTCCTGCGCCATCCCAAAGTTTTCCTTTCTCAATTATATAGCTTACTGACGCCGTTTCTCCATTTTGCTCTTTGGCAAAGTCACGCATTTCATGGCCCAAAACCGTTGCCGAAGAATGCACGCCATTGGTTTGCCACTCCAACAACGCACATTCCAACGGTCCCGCTCTGATACCACTTGTGACGGACCTGCCGTCCGACACCCGAGATGCTCGCAAGCATACGGGTCAGCCTTCCCCAACACACGGGCCAGCAAGCTACAATGCATGTATAGCAGAACTTTAGGAAGGGGCTTATTGATATTACCTGCAATTGCATAGGCCATGTTAGTACATATCCCGAATAATCTGATAATGTATGATCCTTGCCGTGCCACATGAGTAGGGGAAAAACCAGGCCGTGACAACATGCTTTACTTCTAGTAAAAGTCAATTTATTTTTCACTAATTTACCCAAGAATCTATCGCTACAGCTCGGTTCCAATGCCCGTGACAAGAATTGGATATAAAGGCTGTTTTCTGGCCTGGCCAAAAACAAAGAAATTGTATTCCCTCTTTCTTCCAATGACATGGCAAAAACCCACGGAATTTGTATTCCCTCTTTCTTCAAATGATGTGGGCTCCATCATTTTGGTCAATTCCATTAGAGACAGCAAAAATAATAATAATAATAATCTAGACTAGAACACAAGGGGTACCCGATCTGAACGGAAGGAAAAAACCAGCCCCGCCGACCCTTGGGGCGGGTCGTGGGGCAGGGTTTTGGTATACAAAAAAATTGAAACAAAAATTAAAATAAACGGGACGACAGGGTTGACCCGCTTCAAAATTAGTTGGGTAGGGCACAATTTTGGTATACAAAAAATTTGCAGGGAGGGGCCCGGGTCTGATACCCCCTCCGTTGTTAACACTAACTAGTGAATCATCCCGTGCGATGCACGGGAAGAAACGTCTAAATAAAAATAATCCTATTCGAAATTAAATGAATTCCATAAACAAAATAAATAAAATTCACAAATAAGAGATAAGTTCATCATTTATTTGTTTCATGTATAAATATCAATCTTTTAGGGAAAAGTCATACATGCGAAAATGATTGTACCTGACTCTTATTGATAGTCATGACATACGACACCATTAATGAAAATTATTTTTTTTGAAATCTAATAAGTATCCTAAAATTCGAATGGCTCAACGATATCCTTGGAATAAAAAACTTGTGTTCTGCATTACTGTAAGATAGAATTTGACCTTATAGAATATGATCGTCAAGTTTTGTGACGATTATTCACTATCTCCTCAAACCAAAAATTCACCTGGCAAAATGAACACTTAAATGTAGCATTTCCAGTATTCATGTACTCTGAACATTCAAATAATAGATGAAAAAGTTAATAATAGAGGTCATGCATAAAAAAGATAAAATTCAATATTTTGACCATTGACAATGAAAAACAACATGTATAATAATAATAATAATAATAATAATAATAATAATAATAATAATAATAATAATAATTGTGAGGTTGACAAAGATATTGCATCAAATTTATGATATTTTAGGTTTTTAATATTTATACAACGTAATTATTTTATGATTGAAATTATAATTTATTACTGATCATCTCAATTTTTAGTTAAGTATATTGGGAGACAATTTATATATTATTGTGAACAAATATCATAAAATTTGAATTAAAATATAGCAAAGAATATCTTGGTATGTTTAATTAATTTTTGAAATTTTAAAATTAACAGTTAGGACAAAAATCATTAATAACAATATCATTTCAAACAATATAGATAAATTTGTTAACCTTTAATGTTAAAAAATGTGACATGAGATTTTTTGGGATAAAAATTAATTAAGAATTAAATATAATTGTCATTGAAATAATTTTGATAAATAATGCAACATAGGAAAGAACTTTAATATGTATATGTAATAAATAACTTAAAAATAGGATTTAGTTATAAAAATTTCACTACAACGTGATTTATAAAAATAAGAACGTGTATAAATTTTAGATATAATTTTAATTGAGAATTTGACATTGGATCTGTATGACTGAACCAAATATTTATCCATAAAATTAAGACCAATAAAATATCACAATTATTATAAGAAATTAATTACGTATTAAATGTAATTATTTATAAAAATATTTAATAATTTAATAATACGCCATAAAAAAGAGCTTCAATTTTTAGATGTACTAAATTAATAAAAATAAGATTATTTATATAAAAAAAACTATAAGTATGATGTGATTTATAATTTAGTACTCCCTCTGTCTCATAAAGATAGTTCTCTACTCATTTTCACACAGATTAAGGACAAAATAGAATATAAAATATTAATTTCACTCTTAAAAAATAAAGTAGAGTATCTTTTTGAGACGGACAAAAAAGAAATAGTGGATTATCTTTGTAGGACGGAGAGAATATTATCTAGTAATAAAATTTCGACATAATTTTTAATTAAAAATTTTACTTTAGATTTGTATAACTGAACACAAATATTTATTTGTAAGACTGAAAACATTAGAAGAACACTTTTTTTTATATATAAAAAGAGAGATTTTGACACAAAAAATCCAAATATAAATAAATAAAACCAAACAAATTATCGTTCTTATATCATTAAAAAAAAAAAACTTCTCGGTAAAAGCAAATTTAAAAAAAAAAAATTATTCTAGTTTCTTGTTTTTATTATTTTTTATACAATGTGATATACAATTTCATCAAATATATATACTGACCCATGAATAATATGTTTTTTCTTCACACAACGGCCGAAACCATTACCATATCTATCCAACCCAAAACTATTCTAAATAGCCCAACATTAGTTAACACATTGCAACCCCAACAGAGAAATCTAGAACATAATATAAATAGACTATTAACAAATTCTCTTATTAGTCCAAAATAATTTTGCATTCTATATTGTTTTCGAAGCTTTCTCTACAATATTATTGTTTTAATATTTTTATTTTTTTTTTTGTCAGAAACCCAAATCTATGTTCAACGACTAAAAATATCATAAGTCTTGAAGAAAAGAGTAGTGCCAATTCTTTTTACTTTTTCAAAAAATAATTTAATATTTTTTTATTTTCAACTGGTTTGTAATATTAATAACTAATAAGCATTACTACCGCACCAGAAATTTTGAATCATAAAACGTGATAAATAGAAGGTGGAGTGGAGTTGTCATATTAAACAGTACACATTTTTTCAAAAAAATAACCCTTTAATTGAATCTTTTATTATTATGTACATCTTCATAATAATTATATATAACAGAAATGAAAGAGGTTGTATATAGGGAAATGGAAAAAAAAAAAGGATATAGAAAACAAAAATGAATCAACAGATTTTGAAAAAGGCGAAAAAATGAAACAAATTCTGAAAAAGCGAAAAAGGAAAAAAATAATAATTGACTTTTCAGTGTAATTAGGCGGCGGGAAATAGAAGCAATGTAAACACAATAAATATTGAAAACTGTAAGTAGACGTCAGCAATTTTAAAAATAATAAATAAATATTGAAGACCCAATTGTTTTTGAAGTGGGTTTTGAAGTTGATTATTGGATAAGGGATATGAGTAGTGTAAACATAATAAATATTGAAGTCCCCAAAAATTGGAAAAATAAATAAATAAATAAATAAAATCTGCACATAGCATAAGAGTTTTGGAGGGAAATAGTGAAGTTGACTGGAGTTGACTCACCTACTTTTATATATTATATAGATACTAATTTGTTTTTCCCCAAGCATGGGTCAACCCAAACCCACTCCCCTTAGTTTTCAACAATCAATGTACACCAACCATGCTTTACATGCATTAGTGGTGGGTATCGAATTCAACAAATAATAGTATAACTTGCTCGTAGAAAAATAAATTGTAATAGTGATGAGTAAGATCGAATTTGCAGAAATTGGTTAAATTTAATTCTTCAAGAAACTAAGACAACAAATTAAAAGAAGCGGGTTTTGAGTTTTTGATTATCAAATCAATTTAGAATAAAACAATTTCATGAAATTAAATTATTGAAAAATCAAATTAAACAAGTATTCAGCCCAATTTATATCTCAGAGTTTATTCATAAAATTGATCATGAATGCAAAAATAAATTTTTACTCTATCTCTAAATTGGTTATGATTATTAATACGATCTAATAACATATCTCTCATTACTTTCTCATAATCAAAAGATGCTCGTTAACTGCTTCTGTAATCAATAAACAAACCTAATAATCCAATTCCTCACGTGGGTGCCCTTCTTTCCAAGTTAAAGACCCGATTGCTTAGGGATGACAAAAAAAATCATCCCAAACCCAGCGGATACCCGACCCTAATGACCTCGTGGGTTGATAGAGCGGGTATGAGATTAAAATGCAAAACTCAAAGAGAGTATGTGGCGGGTTTTGTTAGAGCTGCCCCACCACTTATATTGAAAAAAAAAAAAAAAAAATTTTTTTTACTATATAGTTTGAAAAAATATTATATTTTGTTAGTTGTGTTTATCATGAGTATTTAAATATATTATAGGATCTAAAAAGTGTTATTTGATATTGTATTGTTTAAAAAGTTCTTTAATTAGGAGGGATGGAATGTAACAATAAAAAGAGGGAAAAAAAATTATTCAAATAGTTCTTTTTTTTTAAATGAAAAAGGAAAAAAATAAACAGGGCATTAACGGGGCGGGGTGGGTATTAGATGCCCCACCCCGAACCCATACTCGCCCCACCCAGTTATGACTTAGTGGGTCATGGGGCGGGTATGTGCTTGAGGTTTTTCTCTTGGGGGTGGAGCACACATATCCGTTCCGAACTCGCCCCATTACCATCTCTAAAACTGTTGCCATCTTTTTTTTTTCCCAACATGAGCTGCTCGATTCCTCTCTAAAGTCTTAGATGACGTTCTGTTTGTATTTTATTTTGTATTTTCGTTTTCGAAAATATTTTATGTTTTTATTTTTGTTTTCAAATTTACTGAAAAAGCGTTTGGTTTGTCATTTCTGAAAACTGTTTTTAAAAATGGAAAGCTGGAAAACACGTTCTGTTTGAAATTTGGCAGAAACTACTTAAACTATTTTTAATTAATTTGCTTGTAGAATACTACTCGCTCAAACTAAAATTTCCTTTCACAATACACTGAAGACATGATTATCTGCAACACACTAATGTGAGCACTAAAAGTTTATATTAACATAGCTTGGTCAGCATCTGGATTTGAGGAAGCTCTGGTTCTATTAAAATCCAGAAAATGCAAGTTATTTCAAAACCACCATAATCCATTTATCAAGACATTTTTTTAAATATAATTACAAGAATTCTCACTTAATTTTTTTTTGTAATGTTGATATTGAATTCAATAAAACTTTATTTAGGCTTAGTTCCAAGTTAGGATAACTCTAAAAAAAAAAAAAACTTTATTTAGGCTAAGTCCCAAGCTCGGATAATTCTACCCAAAAAAAAAAAAAAATTATTTTAAGCTTAGTTCTAAGTTAGAATTAAAAAAAAAAAAAAACCCAAAACGCGTTTTCCGCGTTTTGAACATTTTTGGGCATTTTGTGTGCAATTTTTTTTTCCAAAATGCGTTTTCGAAAATGGAAAAGAGAATGCATTTTTAGTGTTTTCGAAAATAAAAACAGAAAAAGACCTCAAAACAGCAAAAAGAGCATGACCTTAGATTTTAATTCAATCTAGGTCCACGTGTGTTCACCTGATGATGGGTGAAAACAAGAAGTCCTCTCTGTGGCCCAAGAATTCCCCTCAACAAAGTCCAAGGTAGCTCCCCATAAAACAACTACTACTGGACTGAAAACAAAGTACAAAGAATTGCTGTCCCAACAAGTAATATGCAAGAGTCTACATATGGAATAATCCTTAGAGATAAATATATATTTAATTTTCTCGCTTGGATCGAAATCTAATCTTTCCCTAAAATAAATAAAAGAAAACATTTAAATTACACAAATAATTTCTCTAAATATTTTCATCCATTTAGAAGATAAATATGGGCTCAATATCTAGCTTTTCTTCTTCAAAAATCTGATCATCGAAGCCAAGTCTTCATAAAACAGTAAGACATGTCCATGCCTTGCAAAGCTCGCTTCTAATTGGTGCACTTACTGAATTCCAAGCTTTTTTTTTTCTCAATTTGTGATATTGAGTTAAATTTTATCTAACTCCTTCATCTAATGCACAAAACATGAAATATAATCAATATCCACAACTAAAGCATTTAAAATCATTAAACACGGAGGAATTATCACAAATTAAGCAACAATTATGCATTATATCAATTAACTCATTCGAAAACCTTCATTTTATTCATTCTTCCTGTACATCGTCTGTACATTTTCTATCATCTTCTTCAGCAGTGCAAACACGTAACGTGAACCAGTTTTTAGTCATTTTTAATATTATGCAATATTTTTTCGCATATATACTTACTTTCAATATTATGCAAATGAGACAAATTTATTTTTTCTATTGTGCCGAGTTTCATATGTTTAATTAGTAACGAGAACCATTTTGCATTTCAATATTATGCCAATGTGAGCCATTTTTCCTATGTTTTTGTTTATGAATAAATTTTCTATTATAAATTATATACCCTCTACGTGAGTCATTTTTCCTATGTTTTTGTTTATGAAATTATTAATAGAATGTTCACTAACAGTAGATTTTTAATCCACGTCACTGATTTGGAAAATTGGATTAATTAGTTTGATTGGTTTAATTAGTAATCAGAAATGAATAAATTAAAAGAATTAATCTTTTCCACAGTTATATTGTCAAATTTAGCTAATTGAGCTGAGTAATTTTGTACTCAAAATTAATTAGGGGGTTGTTCAATGACTGTAGATTTTTATATCTATATGCCACTGATTTAGTAAATTGGATTAATTAGTTTGATTGTAACTTATTTTAGGGATGGAATCGGACAATGATGATAATGTGTTTGTTCCTCAAGTTACTATCTGCTTTATTCCTAAAGTTCGACAAGAGTCTGAAACGCCTGATAATGCGCAAATCTTTTTAAATCTATATTCTCGACTTGCTGGGTTTAGTACACAGATAGCTAGCAGCAAAAGGAATAAGGAAAGGACGGCGTAGCATGGAAACTATATGTGTGTTCAAATGAAGGAAAAATAGACAAGACATACTAGGTTAAGATAAAAAATAATGTCAAACGGTCAAGTGATAGAAAGAGTGCACATACCAGGTATGGGTGTGGAAAGCTAGATTATCTGTGGTTAAGCATCAAACTGGGAATTTGTGGGTTGTTAGCATGTTCATGTAGGAGCATAAACATACACTTTCTATAACAAGGAAGAATCATCAATTGAGATCACATAGGAAAGTGTAGACCACAAAAAGGCACTTGCACAACAGTTTTTAGAAGCCAATACTCCCACTTGTCAGTAGATTCGATTAATGGAGATAGATGCGGATCAATGGGGTCTGTGGACAGGGATATCAAAAGCTACGAAAGGGATGTACGTAAGGAACATTTGGGTCATGATGCAGAGTTATTGATTGATCACTTCATAATGGAGTAATAGAAGAAGCCAAACTTTTATCACTAATTAGGATACTGTTGTTTCACAAGCCACATCAAAGGTGTTCCCCAACACTTTGCACAAGCTATGTTTGTGGCACATATTAAACAAGTTCTCTGAAAAGGTGAATGTCATACTATTTAGAGAGAAGTATCACAGGAGTTCGAATATAGTTGGACAAAGGTGGTGGAAACTTCTGAGTTAGGGGATAATGGATGGCTAAGCACTATGTATGCAATTCGACAGTGATGTGCCCATTCATTTTCATAATTATTATGTTTTATTTATTTCTAGTATAATGTGAAAAAAAATATATATTTCATTATCCTTGAGTTATTAGGTCGCACCTTGTTGATGAGCCATATCACCCACATTTATCTTACGATTGCTCGCAGGATGTTATGTTCACAAGTATTGCTAGTCGCACATATGATGATTTCAATTGTTTCTTGGGTGACTTTCCATATCACCCATAGGTCTTGATGTTTCACTAGTTAGTAAATGATTTGTAAGTCGAAATATGTGCCTTTTCCCCCTCGGATTGCAAGTCATTTATTGATACATCATTTTTAAGTCTTTGTTGGCGCTAGATAGTTATCATTTATATAGTAAGCGTTAATTAATATTCAAGTTTTTTTTAGCGCTAAATTTTTATTGCCATTTTTGTGATTATCTTCTTCGCCATAAGGAATTTAAATAATAAAATACGGTGTAATACCAGTGGAAAAAGTGTGGGTTTAATATCAAAATACTATAATTATTAACATGTATATAAAAAAAATTAATGGGTATGGACTATGGTTTGAGGTTATGTTGGGTGGGTTTATTGCATCTTTCATGAGCAATCATCACATTTACCGGTAAAAAACAAGCATTTGTACTTATATAAGGGTTTAGATTGATAGTGGGTTTAAATTGCTTAGCGATTGCTTGATTATTGGAGCACTCAAATTTTGAGATAATCATTGCATATCTAGATTGTTGAGATTGTTAGTAAAATCTAACCAAACTAGAGTGGAAAAAGAAACGAGTGATTTGAGAGTAATCTCTAGAATTGAATCCTGGAAAAGAAAAGAAATAGTTTTGGAGGATGAACGTCACAAGCAAAAAAGGAAAGAAATAGGCCAATAATGGTGGGTTAGTACCGAATTGAAATTTCTCCACTCTACAAAATTTTTCAACCTAATTGATGACTGAAAGTGACTATAAACATACACACACACACCTTGATTGAAATTATTTTTTTTCCCACTTTTTAGAATACAGTTAACCAACGTGTTAACTAATAAATTACGATAAGTTTGATAAGATTTTGCTATTTTCTAAACTTCTTTTTGATAGTGTTATTTGGAAGCATATTTCTGAATAGATTATACAATTTCACACTCATGATCAATTTGCTAATTGTCTAACATTGTTGATCCATATTCCATGTTACTTGATTGCACTAGTAGATAATTTCGCTCGAGACGAACTGATAATTGTATTTTATACACTTATTTATATGTCTAAATTAGGATATTATATCTTCGTTTTAGAATAAAGCTACATAATTGTTTATTATTTATTTATATTTTAGAGATTATCCCAAAATCACATGAATCAGGTCCCTACTTTGTCACACTTTTTCAAGGTGATGTCAGGGCCGAAATATGGGTGGTCACTCACATTTGAAAATTCAAATTTATGTTTGATTTCCAGTTCAGGGGTTGTGGTTGTATTTACCTCCAAATTCTCATAATATTTATGTGCTCTAATGTTACTTATCTCTTTTTTGTGAGGAATAAACCACTTCAAACACATCAAACAAAACTTGGAAATGCAATAACAAGGGTCAACATCATCCAAGTGATATCAACACAAAGTCTCAACTGATTGCATCTCATCTAAAAACCTGGGAAGTACTTGACCCCTCTCTTCTATGTGTTCTTATTTGTTATATCTATTTGACATATATAGATGGCAATGTAAATTTCTAGTTTGGGAGTGATATCTCATTCATTCATTTATTTATTCAATCGATTCTTGGGTATAAAATTCCAAAAATTGGAATGTGAAAAAAAAAACTTGAAAATTGGAAATTTTTTGTTGATTTATTTATTGCTTAGGAAATAATTACGATCAACTTTATGCTTTAGTTTGGATATTGGACAACATTAAAAACTTGATTTTTCTTGACTAGTTATTCATATTTGGCTTCATATTCTTACACACAAAGCCATTGTTAAATTATTATCTGTGTAGGAGTGTGTTTGACATATGTGGGGCGTATTTATGAAACTTGAACATAAGAATGACTTTTTAATCCCTAAACTTAGATCTATAGACATTCCGACCTTAATTTAGAACCAAACCGCTAAATAAAAGCACTTTGGGGTGGAAAGGTTAATATATGCATGTATTGATGAGTTGAGGGTCTACAGTTCTTGGTTTTGCACTTTTGGTTGAAGAGGTTTGGTCAACGAGTATAAGCCAACACTAGCATAGAAATAGAAAATAATTTTTGTCTTATTCCACTCTTCGTACTCTTTTCTACTTGAGCAAGTAAGCTTGTAATGATGTTAAAATTTGGTACCCTAAATTTAAGCTCAAGCTTGTTACATGGGTCAATTAGAAAGGTTAAGGGAGAGATTACTTACACATAAGACAATATCACATCTTTAACTTTTCTCTGTCACCTTTGTACTTGAGTAATTAAAACTTAGGGGTTCTCTGATCCTGGTCCCCTAAAGTCATCTGGCTTGAAAGTCATTGACCTCAAACTCGCTAAAGGGGTCATATAAAAAGAAAATAAGAAAAGTATTGCACAAAGATGGTAAAAGACAAGGACAATAAAATAAAAAAGTCGTCCATAAAATAATAAAGTGCATGGTATAAGCTTTGTTGACTTGAACTTTTGAGATTAGAGGTGTGGAATTGGGGATTACTTACTAGCAGCTTGTTGTGCTTGCATATTTCTAATCCTGACTATCTTATGTGAAAAAATGCAAAATATATAAATACCTAGAAACAACAATTGAGGGAACCATGGGATTTGAGAAAAAAGCAGACAAATGTGATCATCCATGAGCATTGTAAGGTACATTATTAGAATATCATCGAATGACTACATGAGATTCAGGCTTGCTTTTGCATAATAAGCAACACGATGTTAAACATGTTCTTGCACAAGTTTGCGTTTGACTTTGACTATTCACACACACACTTGAAGGTCTAACATGGGATAATTAGAACTATTTTATTGTGTGGTTCAAAGTTCAGTTCTAGAGTATATAATATGATTTGGATTTTTGAGCCATTTGACAATTATTTTTTTTATTACTGTTTTTATTTGTTAGTTTAGTTTTACTTTGTTTTGGGACGAACAATGATTCTAGTTTGGGGGTACTTGAATCAACATTATGAACACCTGCTGCTCTCCTTGGATTTTTCCTTTCAAATGGCCACATAGATTTATTTTCTTCTACATTAATGAATCTCTACATTAATCTCGTGAAATCTTGTTAGAATCACAGTGGGCTAGGACCCCTTTTTTTTATTACAATCTTGAGTGACTCAACAAGCACTAATAGAAGATCCAGCTAGATACTTCTATCAATCACATATCCACATGACTCCTAGATCATCAATTAGATAACTCTTTATCACACACATCTTATGTCTTTACTCGACTACGCCTCCAAAATCTCTTCTCCTTGAATGACTCATCAAAAGATAGATTTCAGTTAAATTCTTCCCGTTGTTTAGAAACATCTAATATTTCATAGTGACAAACAAATCAGCCCTCATGCAGCCTTGAGTGACTCAATAAACCGATATTAAGGAAAAATTCTTGTTCCTCACTATAACAATAGAATGCACTTTGTATTAACCGATTAATACAAATTTAATAAACTCTTCCAAAATTTATATCCCTTTTGATTTACTCAATAAAGGATATGGTTTTATTTAAGTATGGCCCATTATTCAGAAGTATCTGATACTTCATAATGATAAACATGTCCACCAGGGAGCAGTCTTGAGTGATTCAACAAGCTGAGGAATATTAGTTGGTCTATATGGAAAATAAATATCTAGTCTTCTCGAGCATGAAGAAGATTAGTTGGTCAATTCCGAGGGGAAATTGCATTCAATATCTATCTAGTCTTCTCCAGCTGCAACATGTATTATATACTAGTTGGACGTAGGTCTATAATAAGTGGACAAGTAGGTCTATATTTATAAACTGACCTCGCAGACCAAAATGAATTAAGTAACTGATAAGTACATTTTTTCGTGTTTATATTGGCCTTAAATTTAGGCAATTATAAATGTTTTAGGATTTGATATTCCTATATTATGTGTTGATTTGGTTTGTTTTAAGAAAAACTAAGGCCCCGTTCTCTTTGTTGTTTTGAGTCCGTTTTGAGTTTTCGATTTTTTAAAATATCGAAAACGCGTTCACTTTACCCATTTTCAGAAACGCATTTTCCAAAACACCAAAAAAAATACAAAGGAAACTCAAAACGAGTTTATTGCGTTTTGGATATTTTGTGTTAAAAAGTCAAAAACGACCAAAACGCGCGTTTTGGATTTTTTTTTTTTTATATATAGATCCATGTTAAGATTTTTTTTTTGTAATTTATTTATTTTTTATTATTATTATTATTATTATTATTATTATTATTATTATTATTATTATTTAAATGTGAGACACTTGCTTCGTTTGAAATTCTTATATTGTTTTGTCATTATATATAGATCCATGTTAATTTTATTTTTTTTTTGTAAATTATTATTATTTTTTTTTGTAAAAGTGAGATACTTCCTTCACTTGAAATTCTTCTGTTATTTTGTCATTATATATAGATCCATGTTAAGATTTTTTTTTTTGTTAATTTTTTTTAGTTTTATTTATTTATTATTATTATTATTATTATTTTTTTTTGTAAAAGTGAGACATTTCATTCACTTGAAGTTCTTATGTTATTTTGCCATTATATATGGATCCATTTTAAGAATTTTTTTTTGAAGGACTTACGGTGCAAATAAACAAGGACCAGAATAAAAAGAAAAAAATAAGAGAAAAGAATGTTGCCTATGCGATCGCAAGGGAAGGAAGAAACAAAGAATAATTGAAATTGGTATAACCATGCGACGGAATGGTTATAACTGGGAGCTATTTTTACTTTTTTTTTGGACTATGTTTTGGCATGATTTTAGGGCTTTTGGGGGGGGGGGGGGCGTATACATACTTTTTCTTTATTTTTCATTAGGGTTCTTGAATTATTAAATTTGGAGGCATAATTTAGAGAGAATTATGCCAAAATTAAAAAACACATCAAGAACTTGAAGATCATTAATCCGGGTAGAATATTCAAGAAGAACATATTGATCCAATCAATTCCTTCCATTTTTTATTTTCGAGTGATTTTTTCCAATTCTTTTTGTGTAATTCATATTTAAAGATGTTATGCTAGATTTCTTTTATGTATTAGGTTGTTAATTATTTTAATTCATAATTAGTATTTCTTGTGTTTCATAATTTATCTTGCGTTCCCATTATATTATTTGGTTGATCACCAATTATATAATTAGCTGCTTGTTGTAGTAAGAGGAAAAGTCACAATAGGCCTAAAATGCAATAATATGAATACACGAACACTAAATGTTAGGAATAATAATATGATGTGTGCAATCTCTTTGATAATTGCATGTTTTAATGTATTATAACCATTCGTATTCACACTAGGAATATATTTGAGTTATGTTTATGATAAATTTAGTTTTTCTTGGAAAAGAAAGTTGAATATGTTAGATGAAACTGTTGTCTAGAACGCTTAATTGACTTAGATTACATAAATAAGAATTGAAATAGATATCAATAAGTAGATTAGAATTCCAACAATGAAGTCCACACTTGGGAAGTATTGTTTCTTGGAATGACATGATGCAGAAATTCACCATGAAATTTTTCACACCATCTCGAGTTCTTCAAATCAACAATGAAGTCCACACTTTCAATTATAGAGATTTCAAGACTTATTCAAAAGTATTGGCAAGGTTCAAGGGGTACTTCAGAAAATTATTTTTGGAGATTTGCACTGGACCCTTTGTATTGCACACTTAGTCATGTTCCATAATAATCGGTTGATCAAGGTCCATATAAGATATGGATTTAAGAGGTCTTATCTTCCTCGTGTTAGGATTTAATACCCTGATACTTATCATAGGCATAAAAAATTTTCGTATCAAAATATCTAACTTGGTCACTTTGTAAAGCTTTGCTTACATAATACATTAGAAGTTGTTGTTGTTGTCCCTCTTTCCTTATTAAGAACATAACTTACTGCTACTTTGGATATTGCTAGGTATCAAAGCAATTTCTCTTCATTAAATGGTTTAGCTAGTAGTGGGGCCTTCCCCAACTATTCTTTAAGTTTTTGAAATGCTTGTTTGTATTCTTCAGTACACGTACGTTAATCTTTTTGAACCTTTCAAGGCTTAGAAAAAGGCGACCACTTATCAATGGATCGAGAAAACGAATATTCTTAATTTGGAAACTCTTTTGATCAACTTTTGGTAGTTGGCATGAATATTATTTAATCCTACAGGCATTATTTTGCAGTAATATAACTCTCAATCTTTTATGAAGGTTGTATGCTCCTCAACTTGTTAACTCTTGTCTGGAAGTTGTATCTATTAGTTTATCAATTACAGGGTGCGAAAATTTTTGTTTGGGACACAAGTTATTTAGATTAGTAAAATCCTAACAAGTTTTCCATTTCTCATTGCTCTTTAGTACTACTGCTGGATTACTTACTCAATCTAAATACTGGACTTCACATATAAATTAAATTTTATTTTTTTTGCGTGATTTTTCTACAGCGTGTACATCCTATAATGATGGTATTTTTTTCTGACGTAAAATAGTTGGCGTTGGAGTTTGAGGAAATGGATAGAAAATTAGCCAAGGAAACAGGGGCTTCCATCAAACGACCATAACTTTTTGCATCGGTGTCAGATTTCTTATTATAATATGTTTTCAAAATCGTCTCGCAGCTCTCCATAGTGTCCTTAATTGGGTTGCCCAGTTTGTGATCGTTTCCAGCTTCAAAATTGCAGTTTAAGGACAGTCAACTGCCACTTAAAAATTTTGTCATTTTATTAATTTTTTATTCGGGTGTCTATTTCCGATTGTTTTGCCATTCAATTAGGCATTATTCATTGACAAAAAACTTTCTAATTTCTCAGCTGATCCAGATAAAGAGTTAATTATATGAGGGTAAATTGAATCATTAAACTCCATTTTCTTCCCTGAGTTACTCTTTCTATGAGTATGATTAAGTTCCCATTGAAAGTTTGAGACGTTACTCCATGCTCAACTCATTGATATTATTTTATGGAAGCTTCTTCTTTGTTGACACAAAAATATCATACACATATGGCGCAGAAGTATAATTATGTTATCCTGTTTCAAACCTGGTCTATGATAAGTTTATTTTATACACTTATTTAGATGTAAAAATAAGTGAATTATATTGTCATTTAAGAATAAAGTCTAATGATTTTATGTTAATTGTGTTCATTTCAGTAATTATCCTAAAAGTCAAGAGAAATTATCAATGAGGCGAATATGGATCAATTAGAGAGCTTGTTGAACTTAATTGTGCAATATAGAAGTTGATGGGGCCAATCGAGAATCAAAAAATGGAGCTTAATTGGGGGAATAAAGTTAATTGCTTGAGAGTTATCGTCTGTCAAGAAACGTATGAATAATTTAAACTAAAAAGTATTGAATTTTGATGAATAATAATTGGTTGATACGTATTCCAATACATGTCTCTATTCATATTTTAAATTCAACATTTTATTAATTGCAAATTTTAGAGTACGTAGACGAACAAATCCTTTTAATTGTTCAACTTATTTGAATCAATAATAAACTGCTAATTAGAACTAGAATGTATTCATCATGGAAACGATATCTCTAAACTCATCAAAATTATTACTTGCCAATGATTTCGTACACTTGCAAGATTTGACCGAACAGATGTCATTAGGGTAAAATATTTTAGGGTTAATGACACGTGTATTCCATGTCCTTCGTGATATACAAAGTAAGAGATAGATTTCAGTTCTTCATCCTTATTTAACGACTGGTCTGGATCATGACATTGTCGAAGATACAAGCCTAGATATCAACTAAGGAAATAAAGTGGAACAAATTCAGGGTGAGGAGCGGGAGTTATAGATAAGAATGGAGAAAAATAGTCACATCAATACATTGTTTAATTAAACCATTAAACCATGAACAATGACAAGTGTACGTTGTAGATGGTACCAAATGTCAGTTAGGTGTGTCATATCATTATTCTGTTTGACAATCGTAATGATTATGTCTCCATCTCTAATTTATTTATTTATTTTTATTTTTTTAATAGGGGATGTAAACAAGCATTTATAATAGATGAGATTATTGCAATCAATGTTATTTACAAAACCTCTCTAATTTCAATGACGGTCTGATCTCTAGATCGAATACAAATTGATCTTTTGTTCAAACAAGAACTCGATTCTAGTTCATTAATGGTCAAATTATGATATTAGGGACCTATCATGCCTATTTCATTGAAAACTGGAGACCGAATTTGCTATTTTCCATTTTTATTGTTTGCAACCATTTGAAATGACAGAAATGTCATTGAATTTGACATTATAAATTTAGAAAATAATTCAGAACAAAATTTCTAACCATTTCAAAACTATCTATATTTTACTTAATATTAAAGGAGGAGAATTTTCCGCCAATTTGACACAACTTTTTGTGATTTTTTTATACAATATTATATATTATATATTTCATTTATTTTCACACTCAACTTTTATTGCTTTCACACTCCAAATACCAAAACTCAATTTTTATTGTGTTCACACTGCTATTTTCACTTAAATACTTTTATGGAGATTTTTTTTTACTTATTTATATTTGATTATTTGTGTTTAAACCTCTCTTTTCATAATTTTTTTTTATCTTTTAATGTTTTGAATTTTGCAAATAAGTATTTGTGTGCAGTCATACAAATTCAATGCAAAATTTTCTGTTCAAAATTATATAAAAGTTGTATCACGCGTCTAATATTAAATAAATCTTATTGTATAAAACTTTTTATAAATAATCTTATTTTTTTAGTTCTTTAGTACATCTAAAAATTTGAGCTCCTTTGTATTGCGTTCTATTAACTTAATTAGTATTTTTATAGAAAGTTACATTTAATACGTAAATAATTTTTTTCAATAATTGTGATATTTTATTGGTATTAATCTTATGGATGAATAATTTCGTTCTATCATACAAATCTAATATCGACTCCTCCCGCCAATTTGAAACAACTTTTTGTGATTTTTTTATACAATATTATATATTATATATTTCATTTATTTTCGCACTCAATTTTTATTGATTTCGCACTTCAAAGACCAAAACTCAACTTTTATTGTGTTCACACTGCTACTTCCACTTAAATATTTTTATGGGAATTTTTTTTTTACTTATTTATATTTGATTATTTGTGTTTAAACATCTCTTTTCATAATTTTTTTTTTTTATCTTTTAATGTTTTGAATTTTGCAAATAAGTATTTGTATGCAGTCATACAAATTCAATGCAAAATTTTCAGTTCAAAATTATATCGAAGTTGTATCACGCATCTAATACTAAATAAATCTTATTGTATAATTTTTTTTATAAATAATCTTATTTGTTTAGTTATTTAGTACATCTAAAAATTTGAGCTCATTTGTATTGCGTTCTATTAACTTAATTAGTATTTTTATAGAAAGTTACATTTAATACGTAAATAATTTTTTTCAATAATTGTGATATTTTATTGGTATCGATCTTATGGATGAATAATTTCGTTCTGTCATACAAATCTAATATCGACTCCTCCCGTCAATTTGATACAACTTTTTGTGATTTTTTTATACAATATTATATATTGTATATTTCATTTATTTTCACACTAAATCTTTATTGCTTTCACACTTCAAAGACCAAAACTCAACTTTTATTGTATTCACACTGCTACTTCCACTTAATTATTTTTATGGAGATTTTTTTTTTACTTATTTATATTTGATTATTTGTGTTTAAACCTCTCTTTTCATAATTTTTTTTATCTTTTAATATTTTGAATTTTGCAAATAAGTATTTGTGTGCAGTCATACAAATTCAATGCAAAATTTTCAGTTCAAAATTATATCGAAGTTGTATCACGCCTCTAATACTAAATAAATCTTATTGTATAAATTTTTTTATAAATAATCTTATTTTTTTAGTTATTTAGTACATCTAAAAATTTGAACTCCTTTGTATTGCGTTCTATTAACTTAATTAGTATTTTTATATAAAGTTACATTTAATACGTAAATAATTTTTTCAATAATTGTGATATTTTATTGGTATCATTCTTATGGATGAACAATTTCGTTCTGTCATACAAATCTAATATCGAATTTTCATTTATATTTATATCGAATATTTAAACAATTTGTATTAAATTTTATTTTAAATAATCATACTTTTAATTCAATATTTATGATTCTTAAATTTTTACAACAATAAGTAAATTGTCTCCCAATATACTTAACTGATAATTGAGATGATCAATATTATATTATAATTTTCATCAAAAAACAATTACGTTGTATAAAAATTGCAAAAACTTATAATAACATGAATTTGATGCATCTTTGTCAATCACAATTTTAGTTTTTTTTCTTTTTCATGATTATCAAATTCGTTTCTTATACGTGTTATTTTTCATTATCAATGGTAAAAACAATAAATCTTATCTTTTATAGCATGATCTATATTATTAACTTTTTCATCTATTGTTTGATTGTTTAGAGTACATGGACATTGGAGATCCTACATTTAAATATTTATTTTGCAAAGCAAATTTTTGGTGCGAGGAGAGAGTGAATAAGCATTATAAAACATGTCTAATTCGAAGTTCTCATTTTGTTGTGGGATGAACACGATTTTTAATAATATTTCAAACCAAACCATTTAAAACGGTTTGGAATTTTTTCAAGCCAAACTAAACCATTTCATTTTTTAAACAAAATAAAATCAAACTATTTTTTGCGATTTGATGCGGTTTGAAACTACGGATTGCCGATGAATAAATTAGTATATTTCAAAGCGAGCTCAAAGACACATATTCATCTAAAATTTCGAGTTGAAACTAGCTAAAAAATAGTATTAAGTTTCTAATTGAGTGCTTTGTTGTGAATCAATTCATGTTGACAAACAAACTAATTATATAGAAGTAAACTATCATTAGCTCTTATATTAAAAATTTTATTTTAAGAAAATATCTTGGATGATGATAATGAATTGTAGGAGGAAAAATTATTTCCAAATGATTTTGGATTTGAACAAATTAATCTTTGTCTCCTCAATTTTGATTTGTTGACAATAAAAAGTATATTGTTTTTGTTTTTATTTTTTTAAATTGAACATTTGTCTTTATTTTTATTTTTTAAGATTTGGCGGTTCGCTGTTTGAAATCTTGATTTTGACAATTGAAACCTAAACCAAATTGTTTAAGGTGGTTTGGAATTTTTATAAACCAAACCATTTGTTGCAGTTTAATTCGATTTTGCGGTTTATTTATTCACCCCTACTTTTTTGTATACAAGAGAAAGTGAATATTTCTCTTATGGAAGATCAACCTCTAATTTTGAAAGATTTGTTATATGACAGGCAGACAGAATTAAAAATTTCATTGAGAATATTCAGACACATAATATGATGTTTTCATTCACTTCTATGGGGAATAGATAATGAGCTAAATGATGGTAGAGGGCCTCCCCCCTTCAGATTACACGATCAAAATTGCCATAAGATTGAGAGTCTATTGTCTGATGACGGTTCAGCTCTGCAATTTGCTCTCTTTACATTGTTGACAATGTGAATGAGGTTGAAAGCAGAAAAAGGGTCGTGAGGTACGTAGTATGTATTTATTGCTTTTATATTTATATTGTTTACGGATAATTTTGTTGTGATATTCTAAAATTTAATTTATGTCTTTTAATGTCCCCGAGTAGGAGTGAATCATGCGATTCTATGTTGTATGATTTAATAGTTTCTGATTCGAAGGATATGCTAGACAAATACAACAAATTGTTAAGGCAATTTAGGTCGGTTTGAGAAAAGTTGATTGAGGAAACACTTCAAATTTAAGACTTATACTTATTGGTTGGTGGGCGACCAATGATGGCCAATATGAATTTTCTATTGTCGATGAAATTGCCGAATTGATTGTCGGTGGATTTTGACACACTACCTGGACACATGAATATCACTATTGTGCCACGTGGTTGACCTTTGCAACAGATAAGTGAGGACACAAGTTCTTTCTGAGAAATATTGATCATACACAGGGATTGAGTAATGGAACAATGTTGATAGTTACAAAACTTGGCGACCATGTTCTAGAAGGTCAAATTTTTTCTGGCATCAATGCAAGACATAAGTTCTTTATTCCAATGTTATCGTTGAACCCTTCTGATTCTAGGATACTTATTAGATTTCAAAGAAGACAATTTCTATTGATGGTGTCATATGCCATGACTATCAATAAGAGTCAGGGACAATCATTCTTGCATGTGGAACTTCTTCTTAAACGGTTGGTGTTTACACATGGATAACTTTATGTTACGATTTCTAGGGTGACAAATCGTTCCAGATTAAAGATATTGATTTGTGATAAGAAAGGAAGAACAACAAAATCAAATAACCACGTTGTGTACAAAGAAGTATTCCAGAATTTGTAGTCATATGAAATCAATAAATGATGATATTATCTCTTATTTGCGAAATTTATTTATTTTATGAAAATGATTTATCTAATTTCATATTGAATTATCTTTATCCAAACGTTTCTTCTCGTGCATCGCACGGGTGATTAACTAGTTCTATATTAAAGAAGAATTGTAGAAATAGAGTTTCCCGCCCAGACTTATGCCAAAAATCCCGCCCAGACAAATTTCCCATGCCCCATAATCCAGCCCATTTATGTGTTCGAAAATGGTTGATTATTCAGATAAAAAAATCGAAAATGGTTGATTATAATAAAAAAAAACTCCATAAAATCCAATCCCAAGGCAACATTTGAATCTCTCTATATTTCCTTCACTGTTCAAGTCTGCATTTAGGCAGAAGCTAGCAATTATCAGTCAAAAAACTATGCACTGTGTCAAAAATTTGAATTGGAAAAGTAATGTCTTTTCATATTCCTTCGTGTCAGACGATAGCCTCTGTTCGGATCATTAGCTGGGTATACCAATTTTTTGCAAATTTCAATGTAAGATGTAAGGTTAAAAATTGAAGAGATAAAAGATATAGGATTAAAAAGTAGTTTGAGAAATTGTGTAGATTCAACTTACCGAACGGAAAATTGTATATTTGTTAAGTGTATGTTCGGCGGTTACTTAATGAGGAAAGAAAGTTTTTTTTTGATATTTTTTTGATAAAATGTATGGTTAGAAATTGGAGAGAAAAAAAATATAGTTAAAAAAATAGGAATATTTTATGGACTTAATGTTATTTTATTGATATTGATAAATGTGTGGTTGAAATAAATGGAGAAAAATATGTTTTGCTTTATCACCTCCTCTATGAGTGAAATGGAGCATTTCACGTGTCCAAGAATTCTCTGTAATATGTTTAGGATGGTTCGTTTTATTGAGTTATAAACCTCGATCTGTATTCTAATTTTTCATCCATTATCCTTCGTAATAAGTTCATAATTCTTCTGAGTTGTGGCAGAAATTATGCAACGAAATAAATATCAGTATTAAAATTGAAAGTAGCGAGTGAAAATATTATTATTTTTATATTTTTATTATAATTACGAGGTGTAAATAACAGTCATTTATTATTTAAATATGTAAATTGATTTTTTCTATTCAAAAAATTATTATAATTTGAATTAGTTATATTTTTTGTAAAATTTTAATGATTATTGTAATATAATATTATTTCCTGTCCAAAAATCAGCCAATTGTCCCACCTTGCCGAAAGAAAGTGAAAAAAAAAGAAGTAAAATCCTACTATATATCTCTACTGAAGTTAAAAATTAAAAAAAGAAAAGAAAAAGCTGATTACATAGCTTTCTTGGGAAGCTTTCCACAGCTTTCTTGGGGAGCTTTTTACTGCCCTCAGTAAGAAAAAAAATATCACAATATGGGATTCTTCATCTCCCTCATCAAACATGGGTTTCTTCATCTACGGTTCATGGTAAGAAAAATAAAATTATTTTTCAGAATTATTTTTTTTTTCCTTTTTCTGTCGCGGAACAAACGTATTCCTTCCTTTTTCTTCACCAAATTTCCCCAATGTTTTTATTTCCGCACTCTAGGGTTTCTATCTTCACTCTCTGTCATGAGCAACGTGGAGAAATCCCTTCCCGTAGCAGCTGCTGGTAAGAAAATCTTGAATTGTGGGCTTATATTTGTATATGATTATGATTGTCATTCATTGTTGTTTTTATATATAAGCTTTGAGTGCGGAGGTTCGTGCTGGTTTAGTAAATATTCTCAAGGTCAGTGAGTTTTACTTTTTAATGATAGATTGAAGTTTTAAGGCTTTATGATTGTGTTAATGGAAGTTTCTTCATCTATTTCGTCATTTTTTTCATTTGTTGTGCCTTGGTTTCATAACGGGATAACTTACAAATACTTTTTTTTTTGGTTATTTTCGTATCATAATATAATCGGTTGTTGATTTTTAACTATTTTTTATGTTTTAATTTTTATTTATGTTACAGATTATTAATTAGAAATTAGAGGATTTTGATGCTGAAATTTTCAAGTTCATCAACGTTTAATAGCGGTGAAAATTTTCCTATTGTCTTTTGCATCCTACTCTTTATTTTTTCTGATTGAAGTTTAGAATGGTATATGTTTGAGATCTGATACAAATCTGGAAATTATGTTTTTTTGTGAATTTAAATATTTGTCTCAAATTTAATATTCATAAACTACTATACAAAATTTGCTTATATGAATGATTTTCAGGTTCGTTTGTTATCATTTAGAAGAATCATGGTTGGCAGCATCCCAATTTTAGGGCTTTGAAATTTTGATGAGATTTTCAAATAAGATTCCTCTATTTCCTTTTTAATAATGAAACTCCTAGAAAAAAGAATTTATGAACTTTAAGCAATTTGAAGAGAAGTCTTGACTTTAATTAAGTATTGTCTGATTTAATTTTCTTTGTTTTTTTATGAGTGACAACTTGAATTATGCAGGGACATTATTCAATATTTTTCCAGGTATTTTTTCTTTGTTAGAATATTACTTTTTAGGTTTAGTATGGCAGCTGCAATGGGCTTTTGGAAATATTGAATCTATTATCATAATCAAAGTAAGAAAATGAAATGTGGACAGGTATGTCAGCCATCTTAGAAATAGTAAATCTATTATCATAATCAAAGTAATGTTAGAATTTGATATATATACTATCATGTATGAAGAATGGATAAAATAATGGAAAATGCTTGAAATCAAAGTAAGAAAATGAAATGTGGATAGATACGTTAGCCATCTTGGAAATAGTTAATCTATTATCATAATCAAAGTAAGGTTAGAATTTGATATATATACTATCATGTATGAAGAATGGATAAAATAATGGAAAATGCTTGAAATCCCTTTGTTGGCAACGAGTATTGACCCGCAAGCGTGCACTAATGAAAATTATATGGAATTTACATGAAAAGCTTTAGTTTCATGTTCATTGAAGACTTTTTGATGATTTCTTGAAATTTCTTAAGTTTAGGTAATGGGCTTTCTCTCTTTTACCTACACCAAACATTTTTTTTTGATAATGTGAAAAGTTTTGATTTTTGTGAAATTTTTTGGTTTTTTGATGTATGTGTGGTTTTAAAAAATTTAAAAAGTAAAAAATGATAGACTTGACTAAGACTGAATAGCTGAGATTGGTTTTATGTTGGTTCTGAATGTGTTCTTTCTTTAAAAATCTGTTTTAAGGGACTTTAACCACATGGCTTATTCTCTTACATGGGGGCTGCAATATGATCATCTGCTGGATATTTTATTTTTCTTATTAATTAAAAACATGTTTTTAGTTGATTTGCAAATTCTTTAGCCGTTGATTGTGTTTTTGAAAGTTAATTCATTTCATTGGAAAGATTATTCAAAAGTCAGAACTGATGATTTACCATAGCATTAGAACATTCTATAATTCATTAGTAGAAGTTTTTGTTTAATAACTGTATAATGACTATTTGTTTAACAAGTAGTACCCGTATCAATATCATCTTCATATAATTATCATCAGACCCCTTCATTAATATTAGGCTACTCCATTATTGAACTGATATTGAACTCAGTTATAGTACTTAAGAATTGTTCATCATAATCCTGTGTACACTCACGAGAGGGTTCACATATGGACTTCGAAGGCACCTGCAGAGAGAAAATACATGTGGTTAAAAACTGATTTGAGAAATTGTGTAAATTATAATTTGGTTTATACTCACTTCACTGAACATATATTTGTCAATTTTCATAGTTCTTTATACTTAATTTCTTTTTTCTTTATTTGATTGCTGATGAACAGTGAATAATGGTATATCAAGGACAAACTCCACTGCCAATGAAGATTTGGATTGTTGTGAAAATTGATGGATTTCAAACTTCACAGAATGTCTGTAAGGATATTGAGGCAGTGTTGCTTGATTTTGGGGTTGGGAACTGGGGAAGTGAGGCTTGATTAGGGGGTCTAATCAAGTAATTGACATTCATGGCTAAAATAGATGTGCGGTGTAATTTCATCTATGGTAAAACTTATTTTTATTGAAATAGTTTTATTTTTATAGAACACATGTGATGATACATTTGGGAAACATTGCGTTTGTGAATCCATTGATTACAAGAGAAAATCTATCAAAGACATACTTTCAAATAGTGACAGTTGATGAATATCAATTTTGATTTATTGGTTTTGTGAATTTAAAAGAATTTTTCATTTTTTTTAATTTATACTTCATTAATATGTACAAATATGTGAGGAATATTTCGCATTTTTTCATTTTACTTCAAATATTTTGTAAAATATTTAACACCGTGCATCGCACGAGTGGTAAAACTAGTATCTTCAAAAGAAAAGAGAGGACTCCATTATATTTCCACGAACCAAGAAAAAGGAGTTCAATGAAATTGACATAAACAAATGGTCATTGGATTAAGTGATTTATATATATATATATATACACCATCACAACCTCCTCCACCAATACAGTGTAAGTTTGACTAACCCCAATGCTCAACAACTAACAATCGCTATCTACTTTATTTATTCTAACATGATAGAATATGACTTGATAAATTTGCCAGATTTCTAAAACCTTAAATCAGATTTTTATTAAAATCCTGAAAAAAGTTGATGATATATATGTGTGTGTTTAAAAAGTTATGTCCTACGAATTTTGTAGTTAAAATTTAATTGTAAACATTTACTTAAATTCTAATCAACTTTTTAGTTGAACAAAACAAAGAACAAAATCTTACGCCACAATTAATATAGTAAAATATAAAGATGAGTATGAATTTCCCTACTCTTTTTCAATCCAAACAAGTGGGTAGATGTTTACGTTTTGATGTAAAATGTTCTTGGTTAAATTTTCCAATCGCTTGACGACTTTTTGGCTTTAATTTCTCAAAGGGGACAAAAATTATTATATCTACAGCAAAAAGTAGAATGCAGAGTTTGGTTAACATACATAACAAAAAATCTGTATCAGAAGGATCCTAAATTTGTGTGCAGTACTTTTCGTTATTAACAAAAACATCACTCCATTGTTGAATTTAGAGATGGATATTAGTGATGGATTACTTGAGGTTAAATTGATCTTTTTTCAATAAATACAAGTGTTGGGATTTTATTATTTTAAACTTGTGATATATGCTCTAGTATCTCTTTTTGCGTATTAGAAATCATGAAATTACCGAGAATGGGTTGATAATCAGTCACGAAGGCATATTGTGCTTGGGGCTCCATCAGGGTGAGGGAGATATAAGTTTTTAGCGGCAGTCTATAAGGAGGGGGTCCATTCCTATGGTGGAAATTGGGTAAGTAAACAGTGTGGGCTATGAGGAGGTGGGGGATTCGACTAGTGGGGATGGTGAAAGACGTAAAAGGAAGAGGGTGGAAGATGTTTGGGTGGGGCTATCGAGTGTGACATTGATATGGATGATGTTTCGGTGAGTTCTGTGAGGCAGAACTGTCGATTGCAATTATTTTCCTATGCTGGAACGTGCAGGGAGGGGGAAACCCTGGCACGATAAAAGCACTCCGATTAATAATTAGGATTATGTCCCCTGACCTAGTTTTCTTGTCTGAAACTAGGTTGTCCGGTGCGAAAGCAGCAGATTATAAGTAATGATTGGGCTTTGAAAATTGTTTTGTAGTTGATTGTGTTGGTAAGAGTGGTGGTTTGATGCTGTTTTGGAATAATTGTTGGTAGGTGGATTTGAAATCGTTCTCGAGAGGACACATTGATGTGGTGATTACGTTGACAAACAAGCGAGTTTGGTGCTTCATGGGATTCTATGGTAACCAAAAATCTAAAAATAGGCGTTTCTCTTGGGAGTTGTTGAGGCGATTACATAGTCAGATGAATCTTCCTTGGGTTGTAGGTACGGACTTTAATGAGATCTCGTTGGATGAGGAAAAATTTGGAGGCAATAGTCAAAGTTTTAGTGCCATCTATGACTTCAGAATGACATGGGTTGATTGTGGGTTGAATGAGTTGGGGTTTTCTAGACCAGCTTTTACTTGGAACAATAGAAGACACGGGACTGCAAATGTGCTTGAGAAACTGGACCGATTCCCGTGCAATGAACTATGGAGTGAGGGTTTTAGAAGAGCAAGGGTTGAGCATCTTGAATTCCAACAGTCGGACCATCGCCCTATTCTACTCCACTTGGCCCTAAATCAGCCTAAGGGTAGGAGTCGACGAATTCTTAGACCTTTTTGTTTTGAGCCGTTCTGGACTAAAGAGGAGGAATGTGGGGAGGTGGTTGCTCAAAATAGGGCGAACTTGACTGATTATGGGGAGGAGGATAAACCTCTTGGGGGCATTTAGAGAAGACTAAGAAGATGTAGTGTGGGATTGCAAGATTGGCACAAACACAAATTTGGCCGCTGGAAGGATGAATTAACACAACACCATTAAAAATTAAAGTCTTTGTATGATACTAAGGAGTGTGGTAAGGAAATGAATGAGATTCTGAGGATTGAGAAACGAGTGGAGTTCCTTACTCATAGAGAGGAGATGTTTTGAAGACAAAGATCTAGGGTGGAGGAGTTAAAAGAAGGAGACCTCATCACAAACTTTTTCCATATCAGTGCTAGTAACCGAAAACTGAAAAACACAATTTTGTTGTTGAGGGATGATAATAGGCATTGGTTAACCGAGGATAAGGAAATAATTGGGCACCTTGAGCAATACTTTTCAGATCTGTTTACATCTACGTGCCTGTCAAAGCAAGTCTTAGATGTTGGGGTGGCAAGTATTACTAATAGGTTGTCACAGGCGGATGTGGATTGGTTGGAAAAACCCTTTACAGAAGAAGAGGTTGGGGCTGCTCTATAGTGTATGAGGCCGATCAAGGCACCTGGCCCTGATGGATTTCTTGCATTATTTTATCAAAAATATTGGGAGGTTGTAGGCAAGGAGGTTTACGAGGCTTGCTTGAATATTTTGAACGCGGGGGGCTCAATTAGGCATATCAATCATACGAATTTGACTCTCATACCAAAGAAGAAGGACCCACAGCTTGCTAGTGATTTCAGACCAATCAACCTTTGCAACGTTATTTACGAGTTGATCATGAAAACGGTTGCTAATAGGCTCAAGGGTGTCCTGAATTGCTTGATTTCTGAAAACCAGAGTGCCTTTGATCCAAGTAGACTGATTAGTGATAATGTCATATCAGCTTTCGAAATTTTGCACTCTATGCACACATGGTCCAATGGGAAGAAATGATTCATGGCTCTGAAGTTGGATATGAGCAAGGCCTACGACAGGGTGGAGTGGTGTTTCTTGAGAAAAGTCATGGAACGTATGGAATTCCCAGAATATTGGTGTAGGCTGGTTATTAAATACATATCTACTTCATCTTTCTCTTTTAACCTCAATGGAGAAACTTGTGGTCAGGTTAGCCCATGCAGAGGACTGAGACAAGGATGCCCTCTCTCACCATATTTATTCATCCTTTGTGCAGAAGCCCTATTTGGCTTAATTAGGCATGAAGAGACCAATGGTAATTTAGTCGGGATGCAATCTTCACGTGGAGGCCCCCGATTAGTCATTTATTTTTTGCAGATGATTCTATTGTGTTTACGCGGGCTAAAAAGCAAGATTGTGAAACCATCCTCAACATTTTGGGCATCTTTGAAAAGGTATCTGGACAGAAAATCAACTTTGAGAAATCCGGTATATCTTTTAGCCCAAATTTGAAGCAAGAAGACAGAGGAATGATCCCATCTACCTTGAACCTGGAAACGACACGTGAACATGATCGTTATTTGGGTCTACCTACAGTGGTGGGGAGGGAAAAGATCAAAACCTTTGCGGACATTAAATACAGGGTGTGGAAAAAAGTGCAGCGCTGGAAAGGGAGCTGTTTTTCAGTTGGAGGTAGGGAAGTGCTCATTAAATCTGTTTTACAAGCCATTCCAACTTACCTCATGAGCATGTTCAGAATTCTTATTTCCTTATGTTAGCAGCTTACTTCGATTGTCAAGAAAGAAAGATTTACTGGAAAAAGTGGGGAGATTTGTGTCATAGTAAGCGTGAGGGTAGATTGGGTTTCCGTGAGTTCACCAAGTTCAATCAGGCACTGGTGGCAAAACAAGATGGCGATTTCTTAATTATAATATATCCCTCCCGGCACGTATTCTTGCAGGGAAGTACCATAATGGGGTAGATTTCTAGAATGCAGACCCTAAACAGGGGTACTCTTTTCTTTGGTGTAGCATCTTATGGGGTAGGGAAGTTATTTCGCTGGGGGCTCAATGGCGCTTGGGTAATCGTGAAAGAATTAGAATATTTAAAGATCCATGGTTGTCATATCCGCCTAAATTTACTCCTATCACTCAGAATGAATCAAATGATAGTACTGTGAGCAGCCGAATGATAGTGTTTGGAGGTTGGTATAAAGAAAGGTTGGAGAACCTACTTCTTCCTGTTGATGTCCAAATGATCCAATCTATTTTGCTTGGGTTGCTTCGTGGGGAAGACAAGTTTATCTGGCATTATGATAGATTAGGTAATTATTCTATGAAAAGTGTGTATCACCAGTTGCTAGGTCTGGAATCAAGAGTGGAGGAATCTAGCTCTAATGCAGTTGAGAAATGGTGGCGAAGGGTGTGGAATTTGCCAGTTGTGTCACGGGTACGCTTTTTTTTTTTTGTGCAGGCTTTTTGATGCGAACCCCTTCGGTATATTGACCAAAAATTCCCACAGCAATTTAATACAAAACCCAAGAAAGCTAAAGTGGTAAAATAAGCGATAAACACCTTAACCCAAGTTTAAATCTAACCTAAAATTCAAGGATTAAACTAACCATAACCCAATGGGTATCAACTAAACAAATTCCAAGGTGATGGAAATAAACAACAACACAAGAATAATAATACTCAAGATATAGTTGATTAATTTCCTAGTAGATACAAGATCAAGAAACAAGGGTTTACCTCACCCATGGGGGACTCTCTCAAGAGCAACATAATGAACAACCAAGTTAATGTTTGAAATGAAAAAAAATGTGTATATAATGTACAAAATTGGGCAAAAGATGCAAATTTGGAATTTGCAAGAAAACCCCGTTTTTGTGAAACGGAGTGTTTCGATCTACCGAACTGGTCGACTGAAATTATTTTGGTTGATCACAGGGTTGACCGAAATGGGACTTTCGATCGATCAACCATTAGCCGAACGCAGCTGAGGCTGCCTTCAAAATCCTCTGCAGCGTTTCGGTCGACCGAAATTTGGTCAGTCCAATTTCTTCTACTTTTTGGCTCCAACTTGATTCTTGTCTTCTTTTCTTAACTTATTCACATTATTTAGCCTCGAATCTCGAACCTCCTTGGCATCGGATCTCAACATAGGTCCCACAGGCTTGCGCATCGAGGTTTGACTTTCTCGGTTCTCATCATCCCATCCCTCTTGAAAAGGATTCGACCTTGAATCTTGCTTGAGTGCACTGTCTGAGACTCCTTGAACTTTGATCTTGTAACATAGTGGATCACAGGTTCGTGCAATGAAGTTAGACCTTCGCGTTTCTCATCATCCCTTCCATCTCGAAAGAGATTCGACCACGAATCGACACCTACAATAAAAATAGAAAATTCAGATACAATAAATGTAACTGAAATTTCATACTTACCGTGCAAAATGAATTCATAGGTGTTTCCAAGAGCTTGAAAGGAGCCAACGACGCAGAGTAGAAATTTGGATTTTGTTGGATCGGGAACCCCTTCTCTCAGACGGAACCATATCCCGCCGCCCGGATCAAACACTACTCGCCGTCTACCATGGTTGGTGTTTGAGTTGTGGTGCTCATCCTTTGTCTCAAATTGAGACTTGCTCCACTCATGAAGTGACCTAACATTTTCCTCATTTTTCTCCCCAACTAAGTTAACTCTTTCATCAATAAATAAACGGATCAAATTCAAAAGAGTTAACGAGTTAAGATCATAAGGAAGTTCAAATGGGGAGACTTCGTGGATACAATGAGCATTTCTATCATAAGCATTTGCACCATAATTATTAGAAATGTCCTTCCAATGGTCACTAATGACATGCAAGTGTATGGATGGTCTTTGAGGTAAAAACTTAGATTTACCCCTTTTGCAAGTGAAGCATTTACTACAATGGTAAATATGTTCAACACCCATATTCAAATTAGGCCAATAAAATTGATCACATAATACCCCTAAGACCCCTTTGATTTCAAATTGCCCCATCAAACAACCAACATGTGCCTCTTCCATTAGCAATTCGCATATGGAACTTTTAAAAACAAACAAACTAATTTCCCAAGATAAATAATCATCATGTTCATAGAATCTAGCAAAATCTCGCCTACCACATGATTCGTAGAAGTTAAAATTTTTTTGATTTTTTGCATGCATGCTCTTGAAATATTCAAGACAAGATGAGTTGGTTAAGGAGGTTAGAAGGAAAATCATTTCCAAGCCAAAATGTTTGGTTAGATCTCCCTTATAGACTTCCCAAACTAGCAATTTCCCTATAAGACAAGTAGGCACATTGAGCTTGTTTTCACAAAATAGGAAGTCGTGCTTGTTTTCGCAAAACAGGAAGCCACCATGCACATGCAGGTTATCAAGTATAAGCCCCTGTTCTCTTTGCTGTTTTGAGGTCGTTTTCTGTTTTTATTTTCGAAAATGCTAAAAACGCGTTCTCTTTACCATTTTCGAAAACGCATTTTGGAAAACAAAAAAAAATTTGTACACAAAACGGAAAACGCCCGAAACATCGTTTTGGGCGTTTTGTGTGTATTTCGACAAAAAATGTCCAAAACGCGGAAAACGCGTTTTGGGAAATTTTTTTTTTATTTTTTTTATTTTTTTTTATAGAATTATCTTAACTTAGAACTAAGCTTAATATAAAGTTTTTATTTTTTTTTATTTTTTTATTATTTTTTTTAGAATTATCCTAGGTTGGAACTAAGCCTAAATAAAGAATTTTTTTTTTTTTTTTTTTTTTTTGAGAATTATCCTAACTTGGAACTTAGTTTAAATAAAGTTTTATTGAATTCAATATCAACATTACAAAAAAAAAAAAAAATTGAGAATTCTTGTTGTTATATTTCAAAAAAATGCAATGATAAATGGACTCTGGTGGTTTTGAAAGAACTTGCATTTTCTGGATTTTAATAGAAGTAGAGCTTTCTCAAGTCCCGAACCTGACCAAGCTGTGTTAATATAGACTCTTAATGCTCACATTAGTGTGTTGCATGTAACCATATTTTTAGTGTATTGTGAATAGAAATTTGAGTTGGAGTTAGTAGTATTCTGCAAGCAAATTAATTAAAAATAATTTAAATAGTGTTCTGCAAAATTTCAAACAGAACGTGTTTTCCAGCTTTTCATTTTCAAAAACAGTTTTCAGAAATGACAAACCAAACGCGTTTTCAGCAAATTTGAAAAAAAAAATGAAAACACAAAACACAAAACATTTTCGAAAATGAAAATACAAAATAAAATACAAACAGAACGCCACCTAACATTTTCACACTCCAACAAAATATTTGCTAAGCTTCCATCAATGTCATACAATCCTCTATTGTATTCAAAACATAATAACCTTGCATTTAAAGAATTGTTAGGAGTATACCTCCTTGATGTGACGTCGGTTATTTCATTTTGTTTACCTCGGTTGTACTTGTCGTTCTAGGAAAATGTTTCTAAGAATTTCTTCCATAAGGCATGCTTTTGGAGTTCTTTGTTGCTTTGATAAGTTGGTCTCACAATTTCCTGCAACAAAGATATAACCAAAGTAGGGAGTGAAGTGTTAGAGTATTGAAGAGTAAAGAACATTTCGAGGTAATCTTTGCTCTCAATTTTCTTGGTGGCACTCTTAACACCCTCTCCTTTTTCTGAGGTAGGAACCTCAACCCTCGACTTTTCTCTTACCTCTCCTTTTTCTGGAGTCGTGGCTCCAACCCTAATCGCCTCTCCTTTTTCTAGGGACGTGGCCCAACTCTCTTACTTTCATTTTTGTTTTCTTTCTTCTTCTTCTTCTTCTTCATTTTCTTTTTATTTATTTTTCTCATTTTCTTCCTCAAATTCTTTCTTGAGCTTCATTTGGTCTTTGCAGACTTCTTTTGGGCTGAAAGATAGGATCACAACCCTTTTTCCATCCATTTGGAAGCTGCACCGGTTCTTCCTTTTGTCATGTGTCACACTCCTATCACTTTGCCAAGGTCTCCCCAAAATTATGTGAGTAGTGTGCGTGGGAACTACATCACATATCACTTGGTCACAATAGGGTCCAATGTTGAAGGCAAGAAGAACTTGTTCACTCACTCTCACTCCCCCATCGTCACCCAACCTTTGCAGTACATAGGGATTATGATGCTTCATAACCGGTAACCCCAATTTCTCCACCCTACTAGCACTCACCAAATTAGTCCCAATCACCCCATCTATCATGAGACTACATGGTTTATCACTCACTAGGCACCTAGTGTAGAAATTATCCTCCCCATGTGTCTCCATCTCATTAGCACGGGCCAAAGATTGTGGTGGCCTAGTATTTATCTCCTTCACTACTTCTTTACTTTCACTACCATCCCTCATATGGAATGATGAAGTCCTCATTTGCTCAATATCAACATTCTCATCCATCCCATCTCCATTCCTATCTACTAATTCTCTTATTTTCCTATTCATACTCCAATCTCCTTCAACTTCTCCACTTTTACCAATTCCATGGAGTGATGAATTTTGCATTCTCACTATAAATATTTTCATCAACTCCATTTCGCCTATCATCTAACCACTCTCTTCTTTTCCTATTCATACTCCCATTTTGTTCACTATCCCTTTCATTACTCCAAACATCCCTTCTAATTTTCCTATTCAAACTCCCATTTTGTTCACCATCCTCCTCATTTCTCCAAACATCCGCACATTTACCCCTAACTTCTTTCCTATTCTTCCTTCCCATTCTCCCATCATCCACCAAAACATCTCCACATTTATTCCTCATTCTTCCATTATCTCTTCCCTCTACTCCATTATTAGTTGATGTACTCTCCCCTCTTGTTCCCAAATTTTCTAACCCACCCCCAATCTTCTCCATTTATCTACCCATGGTGGTTGAAAAATTTTATAACAAGTACTTCAAATCTTGAATTTGAGCATTGGAATTTGACATGGTGTGCAAGTGTGAAAGTGTTCTCACAAGAATATTTTTCACTCGTGTTTCACTCAATTTAGGCTTTTACCCTCTATTGAGCTCACTACTCTTGCCTTCTTCCACTCAAGACCTCCTTTCTCAAGATCTCCAAGGAAGGTAGTCAACTAAACCACAAAGTGTAATTCTTATGAAGTCAAGGATCACAAACAAAGAAGAAGGAATTTATAACAAGTAGATACAATAGCAAGTGGAATTTATGTTCTTGCTATAATCAAAAGGAACAATTGTTATGTGGAATAAGGTGCTAGGAATACAATTTTAGCAATGGGATTGACAAACCACAAATATTTGACAAGGCATAGATGTAGAGCAATAAGCACAAGGAGTGTAGATTTTCAGTGAGGCAATTTAGCAAACACTTTATACTCAATATTGAAGTGGCCTTGAATATGGATAATGTGGATATATGAAAACCCCCAACAACTAAAATTTGGACAATGAAGGAATTATCAACAATACCCAATGTAAGGAACAAATGATATGTGGGGTAAGACGTTGATAACACAATCTTAATAATGAGAATTGGATAGCCCCAAGTAATTAGCAATATATGAGCATTGAACAACAAAATATTAATGGAGTATTTTTCTTTGGAACAATTTATCAAACACTTTGAGAGTACACTTTAGAAAATGTAGGAATGTAAGTGTTTGGCTAATGGAAACCCCCAACAAATGCAACAATCAATATACCCAATATGTAGGAATCAAGAATTACTCGTGGGCATATGAAATTTTCCAATTTTTTTTTTCCAATTTTCAGATATTTTTTTTTTTTTTTTTTTTTTTGAATAACAACAACAATAACAAATGTAAAGGATAGGTCTACCAATTTTAGAGCCAAGCTCTGATACCAAATGATACGAATCCCTTCGGTATATTGATCGAAAATTCCCACAACAATTTAATACAAAACCCAAGAAAGCTAAAGTGGTAAAATAAGCGATAAACATCTTAACTCAAGTTTAAATCTAACCCAAAATTCAATGATTAAATTAACCCTAGCCCAATGGGTATCAACTAAACAAATTCCAAGGTGACGGAAATAAACAGCAATACAAGAATAATAATACTCAAGATATAGTTGATTAATTTCCTAGTAGATACAAGATGAAGAAACAAGGGTTTACTTCACTCATGGGGGACAATGAACAACCAAGTTAATGTTTGAAATGAAAAAAATGTGTATATAATGTACAAAATTGGGCATAAGATGCAAATTCGAAATTTGCAAGAAAAATCCCGTTTTTGTGAAACGGAGTGTTTAGGTCGACCGAAATTATTTCGGTCGATCACATGGTAGACCGAAATGGGACTTTTGGTCGACCAACCCTAAGCCGAACGCGACTGAGGCTGCCTTCAAAATTCTCTGCAGAGTTACGGTCGACCGGAATGACTTTCGGTTGATCGAAATTGGCTCAGTCCAATTTCTTCTACTTTTTTGCTCCAACTTGATTTTTGTCTTCTTTTATTGACTTATTCACATTATTTAGCCTCGAATCTCAAACCTCTTTGGCATCGAATCTCGTCATGGGTCCCACAGGCTCACGCATCGAGGTTTGATTTTCTCGGCTCTGATCACTTTTCTTTGAAATTGTGTCATTGGGTGAGTTGCTTAGGTTGAAAAGGGTTGCACCTAATAGGAGTTGTGCTTATTGTGGGGATTATGTGATGTATTCCGGACCCTCAAAAATCGGAGTCATAGCAGGCTTGACGGAAAAATTTAAATATTCAAGCCAAAACAAGAATTCAACATGTTCGACGAGCTTTGAAGATGAAATCGTGTCGAAAAGAACCAGAAAATTAAGCAGCAGACCTTTTACGACCGTAACATTTGGAATTACGGTCGTAACACAGTTATTGCAAATTTGAGCAGAACCTTCATTATGGCTGTAAAGAATATGGTCACGGCCGTAAGTCTTAAACAGAAAGTCATTTACGGCCGTAAATGAGTTCATCACGGCCGTAAATCTAATTTTATGGATTTTCGGGGATTTTGATTATTTTTCCTTTTTTTAATTATTTGTTTGCCTATTTTAGAATTTTTAGTCTAATTAGACTTCTGTTTTGAGTAAATTAGCGAGTAGGATTTTATTTTGCTTATTTATACGCTTTTTCCATTCATTGTAATTCAGACTTTGAATTTGAATAAAAGAGATTGACTGTTTTTCAATTGTTTAATGTGTGGATTCACATTACAAACCCGAACTTATCAAGATTGATTATCTTGTGGCGTTCATCCAGAACTTATCAAATATTCCCGAGAGTATTTGTGGCGTTCAAAACCAGAAACTTATCAAGAAGATTGGACAATTCCTTGTGGCGTTTCGAAAGTCTTGGTTCTTTATTCCGCATCGTCGAGCCATCGCGTCGTGAATATCGGGTCAAGAATCCACCGTCCATCCACAACCTGGGTTCGGAACTTTCCGCCGTTTCTTCCGCGCTTCGAATCTCATCATCTGGTATCAGAGCTGGACTCTGAATTCAAGTTTTTCTATCCAGTTTGATTTTTATGTTTATCATCGAGTCCCATAAAAATCATCCACATCTTGTTGAATGTTTTGTTTTCAGTTTTTTTTTAGTTTTCTTGTTCTTCGTGTCGGTAAAATTTTTCAGTTTTTGATCCATATAAAAATCCAACAAAAATTCAAAAGTGTTTGTTTTATTCGGTTCTTATCCAAATCCTGTTCCGTTTGTTTTGTTGCGTTCGTGTCGAATTTTCGGATTTATTAAAAAAAAAATATTTTTTTTATTTAATTCCGAAAATTCATTATTCAAAAAAAAAAGAGTTATTCCAAATTCAAGAACCACTTTCTTGAATTTCTTTAAAATTCTTGATATTCATTTCCTTTTAAGTCAGCAATAAAATTCGTTCCTGCTATTTGATATCTAAATCCTCTTCGTTCTTGAATTTTTGAAACACCACATAAAGAATGGATTATGATCCGGGCTCTTTATTCTAAACTAGATATTATGTGGATCATAAGGGGTGTAGTTTGGCGATTGATGGAAAGTGCTTTTCTAATTTTGTTAGTAGCACCGTGGTTGAAAAATTAGGATTGCCCTTAGAACCACACTATAAACCTTATAGGATGACGTGGATGAGGGAATTTGGGAATTTCAAAGTTACCAAACAAGTTCTAGTGCCTATTGCCCAGGGAAGGTATAGTGAGGATGTATGGTGTGATGTAGTGCCATTAAAATCTTATCATATTTTATTGGGAAAACCATGGAGACGTAGGAGGGAGGCTGTTTATGTTAAGAGTATGCACATATACAAATTCCTTAAGAAAGGGAAAGCATGCGTACTATGTGGGTTGACATTAGAGGATGCACTAGAAGATTCACGAATGGTAAGGAAGAGAGTGAAGGTGGTGTAATAGGAGGCATCGTGGGGGTAAGGACATTGAAAAGAAGGAGGGGGAGTTTAAATTAAAAACGGATAATCAAACTCCAAAATTTGATGAGGAAAATGTGGAGTTGGGTAGCGAGGAAGTGATTAAGAATGAAATTGTTGATGATAAGAGGAATGAATTGGGGGTTGAGGTAGAAGTTCGACATTTGAACTTTGAATTGAAAAATCCACATTTGGGTAGTGATGAGGTAGTGTACGAGCATGGTGATAAAAATGTGGAATTAGGAGATGTGGTTGAGTTTGAAGATGAAAAAATTTGAACAAGAAGTTGCAAAAGAGAAAAGAGGCAAAGAGAAGAGCCTCGTGGTTCAAGAAGTGGAGTTGGTGGTTTATCATGAATACAAGGATCCATACCTTGTACCTCATGAAGCTAACACGTCCCTCCCCATTTTGTTTAAATCTTTTTTGCAAGTTAATTACGTTTGGGAGCTTCAACCATACTACATATGACAAAGGAAGTTCAAGCTCCATCTCTTCCATGTTTGCCAATCAAAGGATTCCAATTTATTGAACTCATGGTATGGAAGCAGAAATTTTCCGTTTGATCCAGGAGGTGAAGTGAAACAATAGGAACAAAGCTATGATTCGGAACGAATCATCCTAAAGAAGGAGGGTATGATGTGTTCCGGACCCTCGACAATCAGAGTCATAGCAGCCTTGAAGGGAAAATTTAAATATTCAAGCCAAAACAAGAATTCAACAGGTTCGACGAGCTTTGAAGATCAAACCGTGTCGAAAAGAACCAGAAAATTAAACAGCAGGCCTTTTACGGCCGTAACATTTGGAATTACGACCGTAACACAGTTATCGTAAATTTGAGCAGAACCTTCATTACAACCGTAAAGAATATGGTCATGGCTGTAAGTCTTAAACATAAAATCATTTACGGTCGTAAATGAGTTCATCACTGCTGTAAATCTAATTTTCCGGATTTTTGGGAATTTTGATTATTTTTCCGTTTTTTTAATTATTTGTTTGCCTATTTTAGAATTTTAGTCTAATTAGAATTCTATTTTGAGTAAATTAGCGACTAGGGTTTTATTTTGCTTATTTATAGGCTTTTTCCATTCATTGTAATTCAGACTTTGAATTTGAATAAAAGAGATTGAATGTTTTTCAATTGTTTAATGTGTGGATTCACATTACAAACCCGAACTTATCAAGATTGATTATCTTGTGGCGTTCATCCAGAACTTATCAAATATTCGCGAGAGTATTTGTGGAGTTCAAAACCAGAAACTTATCAAAGAGATTGGGAAATTCCTTGTGACATTTTGAAAGTCTTGGTTCTTTATTTCGCATCGTCGAGCCATCGCGTCGTGAATATCGGGTCAAGATTCCACCGTCCATCCACAACCTGGGTTCGAAACTTTCCGGCGTTTCTTCTGCTCTTCGAATCTCATCATTATGAAACAAATTTTCATATTTACTTTAAGTGGGCATGGGAAACGTCGCCAAAAACTTGTTCCCTACCACAAGTGTACAGATTGTACAAGTAATAAAGTGTATTTTAAGTCCGCGTATTGTTTTGATGGGAATTGTGTAAACTGCATTTTAGATTACAGATCTTTAACGGGAACTAGAAAATTGTTTGGTTTGAGAATTCTTGAAATAACTAATGAATGAAAATAAACAAGTTTGAATAATTAAAATAATGAGAAAAACATGTTAGAGTCGAGAATCCATTTTACTTCCACCATTTATGTATTAATTTAAATGTCTTACTACAATTCATGGGGTTTTAAAAACTCATATTCCTATTCTTATTAAAACCCTCTTTCGAATGGTGAATTAAAATCTTTTTCTATAAGGGATTCGACTATATTTATATGACGAATCCAAACATATAAAAAAAGCATTATCATTTTGTGATCACTATTTACGATTACACATAGCATAGGGGTATAATTCTATCCCCTGTCGAAGTTCATGGTTCGAGATACAGATGAAACCACTCTAGATTTCTTAGAATCCTTTCTTTTCAAAGGTATTTCTTCTAGTTTCCCTTCTATGTTACTTCCCAAACTCCATCACTTTAGCTCATATGATACCTAAGGATTTGTAGCTGCTTAAGTGCTAATAAATTTTTCAGCTATTCGAAGAAATTCTCAATACATTTGGGGTCCATCCTTATGAATTGACCCTCAGAGTCTCATTTAGGGAGTAATCTATATATAACACCTATAACAAAGCATCGTCATATACTTTTTCCATTCTGACTTTTTGCCTATTGAGCCGGTTCAAATAGTTGTTCAATGACTCAGCTTTAGTTTGTCAGATTGTCACCAAGCTCTCATTTAGAGTCGTCGAAACTTTTTACCCCATAAATTTCTCTAAGAACAGAGAGCTCAATTTTTCCAGATTGAGATGGAGTGCTAGGAAAGGTGATGAAACCACCTCTAATCTTGATCCCTCGATGTTAGCGAAAAACCTCTACAAATGATAAATTCGCTAGCACCCTGAAGTTCCGCCTAGATAGGGGTGCTTTTTGGATGAAACTGATAGGAAATAGGTGTTCCAAGTTCCATTCCAAAATATTTTGAAATCAAATTGTTGTTTCAAACTCCATTCCAAAATTTTCAGAATATACAAACTTTGTTCCAAATTGAAATTCAGAAATTTCAGAAAATTTCGAAAATTTCCAATATTTAATATTTTATCAAGATTTATAATAATTTTAAGTATATAAAAAAAGAAATTCGGGGAATTGATTGTCTAAGATTAAAATGAGTTCAAAATTTCAACTAGTCAAAAAGTATAATTAAAGTTACAAACCACAAAAGATAACAACATAACATTTATATATAGATTTATCATAAGTTTTTCTTTCATGATCCAACTAAAATAAAAGTAAAGAAGGATAACACGCTACAATTCTTGCATTTTGTTTACACTAAGTAAAAGTGTTACGCATCAGTCATAACTTATATGATAAATCTCATTTTAATAATATTTGAATATTATTAATTGTTCAATAAACTATTTTCTTAGATTTTATATTATTAATTATAATGCAAATAAAAAAAAAATTGAATTTTCGGATCGGAATACTTCGAAATTTTGGAATTTTGAAACTCGTTAATATTCCAATCCAATTCTTGGAAATTTTCAGAAATCGAAAAATTTGGATTTCGGATCAGTCTGAATCGGGTTTTTTTTTTTTTGAAAAAAAGGGAACTGAATCGGATTTTCCAATTCGACTTGCAGCCCTACACCCAGCAGACTAGATCCCTTTAGGGGCGTCTCATCCCGAATAATTAGGTGTCCCGCCCCACGAACCCACCAATCGATTAAAAAGGAAAAAAAAACACAAAAAAATAGTAAAAAAATATAAAATATAATATGGAAATAACGAGGCTCGAGTGTTTCTCTGCCCCGACCCACGACATGGGTAGAGCTCTGTCTTACCTCGAACTCGACCCATTGGTATTCCTAAGTGTTGGCATGTGTTTTAAATGAAAATTAAAAGGTTGAGTTATATATATGTGGGGCTAGGAAGTTAACCACAAGTGGTGCACTTCTTCTAGCGCTAATTTGTTGATGTTCTCATATGAATGAGACCCAAGCCAATAAAAGAGATGATGTGGATTTGATTTTGAATGGTTTGAACGATTATGTAGAATTTTTTTAGTGTAATTTACAACCTACATGTGAATATATCTTGGAGCGGGAACTCGGCTTTTGTAGGTATTGAAACTTAGATACAAGATGAATATGTTTCAAAGTTCATATCTGGTACCAGTTGAAGGTCGACTCGTGAAAAAGGTTAAAGGAGTTTTGGTAGGTAGCATTAATTTCCTAAGTCTCTCTCCCAAAATGTTAATTTACAATCCATAAATATAATTAATTAAGGGGGGAGATACAATCATTACATTCTAATGACATAACCACCAAACCTAACAAGTTAGGCCGACATTTGGCATCATCAATATACACTTGTCATGAATTAGGTTTATGATAAGAAATGACGTGACAGATAAGATTGTATGTCAGAAACTAGTTTAGACATCACCCTGCATCTCAAGCTTGTTCAACATTGACTATCTTCAGGTCTTCATCAGTGAAGCTGGTCTCGAGTGTTGCATATGTTGTTTGAAGGTAGAGTTCACCTCGACATACTTTGGATCGGAGATCCACTTCTTACTCTTCAACATGATTAACCTAAAATCCTTGTACGTTTGACCGTGAACCACCTCAACCTCTTTGACTTCCAGGTCAACTCATTATCGACACCCTGCTTTTATTTTCTATGAACTGCGTCACCCACTTAGAATTTCAGGTCAGCTCGTTATCAACATGACATTCTTCAATATTGTAATAGTTAATAGTAGAGTAAGTTAGCATTCTATTATTGATAACTTTACATTTGTTAATATTTAAATGTTCATATTTAACATCTTAATTTATTTTTATTAATACTTAAATATAAAAGGATGAATTTTTATATATAACTTTGCATTTGTTAATATTTCATGTACATTAAACTAGCCCATGTTTAAACAACATTATAATGAGTGTTTGGATAAAATGTATTTTAAAATAGTTATTGTTTGGATAATATGTGATTAAACAATTAGGAAAAACTTTTGGTTTATCTAAATAATATTTCAATGAAGAATGTGTAGTTGAAAACAAGAGGGAGAAAAACATATTAAAATTTAAATGGGGCTCAAACAGAGGGATAATATAAAATCAATTAAAATATAATTTATTTTCCTTCAAAAATTTAAGATAAATTTTAGATAACATACATATCTATGCTGATGATAGGGAAGATAGCAATTGTATTGCTCAAATGATCAAGTGGCAGTGATTTTGATCTTTTGGAAGAGATGCAATTTCTTATGTATCATTCTTCTTGATGGCAATGATGTCTTTATCCATTTATATTTTCCAAGTTTTTTTTATTTTAGTTCCATTTTAGGTCCATTAATTGTGACTGGGTTATTTATTTCATCCCTTGAACTTATAAAAGGGAGTTTTCATTCATTGTAACTTATACATTGATTATTGAAATTGTTTTGAGTGATTTTATTCTATAAAGGTGAGGATTCTCGTTATAGGTTGATGTGGTTGAAAGAGTGTGGGAAGGTCAATGTGACCAAGCAAGTCCTATTGAATATCACCATTGGGAGATATAGTGATGTAGTATTGTGTGATGTCATTGATCTAGAGTCTTATCATATCATGTTGGGAAGGGCATAGAGGCATGAGAGGAAGGCAGCTCGTGATAGGAATAGGAATAGATACTGGTTTATTAAGGATGGAAATCAATCACTCTTGTTGGTTTAACACAAGAACAATCACTTGAAGATCAAACGAAGGTAAAGGGTGAGATTAATCCAATATCTAGATTGAAGGATCAATTAAAAGGTCTGGAAACAAAGGGTTTTTGCGCGGAAGTTTAAAAATGTTGTTAAATTGCAAGAGGAGAGTGAAAGAGAGGTTATAACTAAACTGCAAGAAGAACTTCAAGATATGTATGTTGAGAAGAAGGAGGGTGAGACTATAAAAGAAGCGTTGGTTGAGCCTAAAAATTTGGAAGAGGTGTTTGACCATAAAAATTTAGAAGAGATGGTTGAGCCTAAAAATTTAGAAGTGGGGATTGAGCAAGAAGTTGAAAAGATTGAGGGAGGTGAAGGGAAGAGTCTCGTTTTTCGGGAAGAGGAGTTGGAGATGGTACATCATAATTACAATGATCCATATCTTGTACTTGGTGAAACTAACATTCCCCACCCTATTTTGCTTGAATCTTTCTTGTAGGTTGTTTATACTTGTGAGCTTGAGCCATACCACCTATTGCTAAGGAAGTTCATGTTTCCATCCATCCATGTCACCAAGGCTTGGAGTGCTATTGATTGATCTAAAGGCTTGGAAGCAAACATTTTCCATTTTATCCAGATGGTGCATTGATAAACTACGAACAAAACTATGATTCGAAACGTATCATCCTGAAGAATGAGGGAATGATGAAAATCATAGTAGGCTTGATGGAAAGATCAAATATTCAAGCCAAACAAAACTACAACTTTCATGGTTGAAGGCCTTTAAGTCAAACATGACATGATGGAATAATATTCAAGGTTAATACAAGTGATCAAATGAAGAGGCGAGCCAAAAATCAAGATGGAAATCAAAGAGGGATAAAAAATCGGAAACGATTGTGATTTAGATTTTTAGTTAGATGTTGAGACTCAGTTTTTGTATAGAAAAAATTCATAATTGAAACTTATATTTTTGAAAGAATTGTATCCCTTTGAGTCTTATTGCTAATGCACTTTAAGTCAATACAATCGAATATTGGGAGAGAAAGTTATTACCAACCATTTAAATGATCATGTGAACATCAAATTTACAACCCAAGAGCTTTAGGGGATAACTAGCGATCGCGAGATGATATACCATGCGACCGCATTGTATATTTTTTTAGGTTTTCCCGAAATTTTACGTTTTTCCATTTATTTTGTTATTTTAGTTAAATTTTAGGCCTTTTAATGGCTGCTAGGTTATTTATTTCGTCTCTTGAACTTATAAAATGGAGTTTTCATTCATTGTAACTTAGACTTTGATTATTGAAATTGTTTTGAGTGATTTTACTCTATAAAGGTGAAGATTCCCTTTAAATCTTGTTCTTAATTGAAATAAACTCGAACTTATCAAAGATTTACAATCTTTGTTGTGTTTAAACATCGATCAAAGGCTTAGACAACCTTTGAGGAGTTCCCCATATTTGTTCTTGTTTCCGTATCTCAACGGATCTAAGGTTTAATATATCTTAAATTCTTGTGTCATGAGGCCGGGATCTTCATATTACAGTCTAAATAAATCTGATTTTTGAACTTTTCAGGTGTTCTTCAAATTTATTTCGCGAGTTTCGTCGTGTTTCCCAAAAGGAATCACATGAAATGAGGATAGCTTAGTTGGGAGAGTCTTACTAGACTTTTGAAGGTCACGAGTTCGATTGAAGTTCACTGCAATTCAATACAAATGCCTTTTTTTGTTTTATATGCACATTACAAATATTTTGGAATAGGTGGTTGAGATTCGAACCTAGGTCATCGACACGAAATTTCAATTCCCTAACCATAAGGGCAACTGCTTTTGCTTTGCTACATGAGTAAAAGAACTACATAAAACTTATAATCTCGTAGCCACTTATGATTATTTTGACCGATTAATCTTCCAATATTAATCAATTTTTTAGTTTTACAAAATTACAAAGGAATCGCGATTTTTAGTTTTCTATTTTGAAAATAATTTTTCAAAATGACCAAAAAAAAAAAAAAAAAGGCTTTTTCAGCAATCTCAAAATAGACACTCAAAACACAAACCAAAATTAATTTAAAACTCAAAGTTGAAAATTGAAACACGAAGAGAACAACCTTTTAACTTTTGCCTTAGCACAAAATGGTAGAATTATCTCATATTTATACTAGTTGTACCCCATTAACCAATGACAAGGATAGTACCATCCCATATAATCTAATAGTTACAATTACATCTCTACAATTATCTTCTAAATATCTGTCTCTCTATAAATTTCACCATAAAATATTTCTACAAATATCATGATATTTTCTTAAGATTTATGTAGAACATATTTCTAGAAATCGGGCTTGCGCTTTTACTTATTTTGAACCCTAAGAATCCAGAGACATTTTTTTTTTTTTTTAAATCATATGCTATCATCCAGATATTATGTGTGTACAAAGTCTTTAAAAACCAACTTTATGTTTGATAGCATAAATTTTCATCTTTTGTTCTGGACGATATTTTAAATATCTCAATCTCATTTAGATGATATTTGACTATAAAATTGGTAAATAAAAATGACACTTAAAACTAAGATATTATCTTAGGGTGGCTATATTGTCAACACAAAACTTATTTTCTACACCACATTTTAAATATTTTATTTATAAAAATAGTCATAAATAAAATTACGTAAATAACCTTTTAATTTTCCTTCACCAATTTTTATTTACAGCACAATCTATCAAATAAACTTCTTCTCTTCTCTTCTCTTCTCTAGAGTTTTGATTTCTAAATCATCTTGTTCTTCATGTTATTCTTAATTTTTGCTTTTCAATACCAATTTTTTATTTCTAAAATAATCTCTCAGAGTCATTAACACGAATTGAAGTTCAAGTAATTGATCGATTTTTATTGTTTCATAATTCAATTTGTAATACTATTCCATATCATTTTTATTCTCTATCACCCGCATAACCAGTCAAGAAATAAATCTGAATTGTAATAGTCACACCAGTTATACCTAATTTCCTTAGCGTTTTCATAATTAAGAAAAATCCTAATTACCTTGGCAGCCGCCCCATGTCAACGATGAGAAAAGTGTCCTATGTTTGTTTAAAGTTTTGAACTATCTTGAAGATAAAAACACAATTCATTAAACTAAGAATCAATTAAAAACAATAATAATTAACTAAACTGAATTTGTACAGATTATTGCTTGAAGTTGAGTAGAGGAGCCAAGAGGTGAAAAGCTTTGAATCTGGGACGACAAATATTGCATGGTGTATTCTTAAATATTTTAGTGTTATAATTGTGAATTATTAGTAGCGTGTGTATAAAGAAAGTGTTTTAAGTGTTGTGTATTTAGAGTAATTTTAAGGAGATATTTTTAATTGATATTTTTAAGTGACATTGTGACATGGCGCATATACATTGAGTGATAAAAAAGTAAGTGGTGGAGTAGTTATTTATGCCATTCAATCTATGTTCGTCATGCCACAATATCACTTAAAAATGTTAATAAAAATGTCCATTTACAATTATTCGTATATTTATCATGTGATGTGATAAATAAAATATTTAGTGGTAAAATATTTACCCATTATATTATTGTTATTGGAGCATGTGCTTTGTACTTGTTATGATGTGTTCTTTATTTTATTTTTTCATCTCTCATTGAAATCATGTTCCTAAGTCAAACACATACTTACATTTTTTACCATATATGTGACTTAAAATTCACTATCCATTTCTTTTTCTCGGAAATGATTTGACGCGTTTCTTTCGTCATAACCAATCTTGATTTCAGGTACAAATAAAGTCGTACATTTATTTGTATTTTTTATGTAAGATGTGTGGTTAAAAATTGATGAGAGAAATATGAATGGTTAAAAAATGGTATGAAAAATTGTGTAAATTAATTTTTATGTCTTTTTTGTCTTGTAATAAAATAATTTGCAAATTATTTGTAAAAGAACAGAGCCAGTCCTCGTCTGATTTACTGAGAATCATAAATAGATTTAAATAAAAATATAAAAAATTGTAGGTCCAATAAAAGTTTAGTTAAAATTAAATTATTGACTTCAACTTCATTTTTTATCTAAATTAATCAGGGCTTATTCGAGTTATTTGGGAGAGATTTTATAGAAAAACTTCTCCATAATTTCTCCTATATTTTAAACAAACATTCTCTTAAAAAGTCTCTCTCTTTTATTTTTATTTTTATTTTATTTTTGAACTTGAAAAATCCCCCCAGACAAACTCTATCATGCAATGAACTTCTCAAATAAAAGGACACATATTTAGGGGCCGTTCTCTTTGTTTTTCGATTTTAAATTTTGAGTTGAATTTTGGATTTTGATTATTTATTTTGGGATTGCTGAAAACATGTTTTTTTTGTAATTTTGGAAAACAGTTTTCAAAAATAGAAAATTGAAAAATACGTTTACTTTGTAATTTTCTGATATATTTATTTTGTGATATTTTATATGTGAAAAATGGTTTATTTGTTGAACTACATTAATTTTAATGTCAATAAATCAGTTATAAGTTCTCTATATCAATAAATTCATCATTAATATTGTTTCAGCTAAACAAAAATTCAACTCCGTACCAACAAAATCTTTACATGGATCTATATATAATGACAAAATAACATAAGAATTTCAAGTGAAAAAAGTCTCACATTTAAAAAAAATAAAAAATAAAAAAATCTTAACATAGATCTATATATAATGGAAAAATAATATAAGAACTTCAAGTGAAGGAAGTGTCTCACATTTACAAAAAATTAAAATAAAAAAAAATATATATAAAAAATTTACAAAAAAAAAAAAAAAAAAAAAAAATCTTAATATGAATCTATATATAATAGCAAAATAATATAAGAATTTCAAGTGAAGGAAGTGTCTCACATTTACCCGAAAAAAAAAAAAAATCCTAACATAGAGATATAATGGTAAAATAATATAAGAACTTCAAGCGAATGTAGTGTCTCACATTTATAATAATAATAATAATAATAATAATAATAATAATAATAATAATAATAATAATAATAATAATAATAAATAAATAAATAAATAAATAAATAAAAATAAAAATTTAGAAAAAAAAGTCTTAACATGAATCTGTATATAATAATGACAAAATAATATAAGAACTTCAAATGAAGGTAGTGTCTCACATTTACAAAAAAAAAAAAAAAAAAAAGCATTTTGGACTTTTTAACACAATATATCCAAAACACAATAAACTCGTTTTGAGTTTTCTTTATATTTTTTTTTTTGGAAAACACATTTCTGGAAATGGGCAATGTGAACGCGTTTTCGATATTTTCAAAAATCAAAAACTCAAAACGGATTGAAAACAGTAAAGAGAACAAAGCCTTAACCTTTTGGTTTGAAAGTTACTTCAATTAAATTTCCATCTCATGACCACTTTTAGATGTGTAATAGTCTTTTCTTAAAAGTGACAAAATGTGCATCACAATAATATTATGTATTGTAATCAAATTTTTTATTTATTTTTTAAATAAAAGGGCTCGAGGGACATCTACTTCAACTTCAATTTTTATCAACATTTTTATCTAAATTAAACAGGGCTTATTTGAGTTATTTGGGATAGATTTTATAGAAAAAACTTCATAATTTCTCCTACATTTTAAAACATATATTCTCTTAAAAAGTCTTTTTTTTTTAATTATTACTATTATACTTGAAAAATCCCCCCAAACAAACTCTATCATGCATAGAACTTCCCAAATAAAAGGACAGATACCTTTTGGTTTGAAAAGTTAATTCGATTAAATTTCCAACCTCTTGACCACTTTTAGATGTGTAATAGTCTTTTCTTAAAACTGACAAAATGTGTATCACATCACAATAATATTATGTATTGCAATTGAATATTTTTTTTTTTCTTTTAATGAAAGGGCTCGAGGGACATATTTTAACAATAGATTGTTAGTGAAATAGTCCAAATATTTTCTATGACTTATCATCAATATTTTATAAAAACAATTATTGATTTGACTAATATTTTTTGATATCATATTATTTCTTGATATTTCAGAGGTGATTTTTTTATTAAACTAACATTTTAAACAACTAATATATATTTCAAGGAAATTAATGATAATTTCCAATAAAATGTTAATATATTAAAAAATTGTAGTCGGTTTATAATTTACAATTTTCTAGTAATAATATCAATTACCACAATTATTTTTGAAAAAAATAATATTTTAGCTTCTGTTTGGTAATATTGTATTGGTTTATAATAGAGATGGAAAGCATATTCGACTCGCCCCGAACCCAACGGGTACCCGCCCCTGATAGGGCAAAAAAAAACCTACCCCGCGTGTCGACGAGGTTCGGGTTTAGTTTTAGCGACTTGAGGGGGTCATAGGGCTGGTTCTCATTTTGGTCGTCCCGCCCCGATATACTATTTAAAATAACATGTTAAAGAAATAATTTAAAAAATGCCATAAAATAATGAAAAAATATAAATGGGGGTGGTAAACGGGGTGAGAGAGCTGATCAACCCAAACTCGAAATTCGTGGGTCTCGGGGCGGGGTACAGATCGTGGGACCCCACCCAAACCCGCCCCATTGCCCTCAGTAGTTTATAAACTGATTTATTTATGAATTTAAGATAAAATATGTGGTTGAAAAGTGGAAGGAGAAAAAATGACTATTAAAAAGTGATAAGAGAAATTGTGTAATTTATAAACTGATAATCGTTTACCAAACGAAGGCTTAGACCCCGTTCTATTTGTTGTTTTGAGCCCGTTTTGAGTTTTCGATTTTTGAAAATATCGAAAACGCATTCACTTTGCCCATTTTCAGAAACGCGTTTTCCAAAACACCAAAAAATTACAAAGAAAACTCAAAACGAGTTTATTGCGTTGTAGATATTTTGTGTTAAAAAGTCCAAAACGACCAAAATGCGCGTTTTAGATTTTTTTTTTTTAAATGTAAGACACTTCCTTCGCTTGAAATTCTTTTATTATTTTGCCATTATATACAGATCCATGTTAATTTTTTTTTTTTTGTAATTTATTTATTTATTATTATTATTTTTATTTTTATTTTAAATGTGAGACACTTCATTCACTTGGAATTCTTATATTATTTTGTCATTATATATAAATCAATGTTAAGATTTTTTTTTTTTTTTTTGTAAATTACTTTTATTTTTTTTTTTTTTTTGTAAAAAGACACTTTTTTTACTTAAAATTTTTATGTTATTTTGTCATTATATATAGATCCATGTTAAGATTTTTTTTTTTTTTTTTTTTTTTTTGTAAATTATTATTATTATTATTATTATTATTATTATTATTATTTTTTAAAAGTGAGACACTTCATTCACTTGAAATTCTTATGTTATTTTACCATTATATATATATAGATCCATTTTAAGATTTTTTTTTTTGGTAATTAATTATTTATTACTATTATTATTATTATTATTATTATTATTATTATTATTATTATGTAAAAGTGAGACACTTCCTTCACTTGAAATTCTTATGTTATTTTGCCGTTATATAGATCAATGTTGAGATTTTTTATTTTTTGTAATTTATTATTATTATTATTATTATTATTATTATTATTATTGTTATTATTATTATTATGAGACACTTCCTTCACTTGAAATTCTTATGTTATTTTGCCATTATATATAGATCCATGTTAAAATCTTGTTAGTATGAAGTTAAATTTTTTTTTAGCTGAAACAATATTAATGATGAATTTATTGATATAGAAAACTAACTGATTTATTAACATTAAAATTAATGTAATTCAACAAATCAATCATTTTTTACATATAAAATATCACAAAATAAATATATCAAAAAATTACAAAGTAAACGCATTTTTCAGTTTTCTATTTTTGAAAACAGTTTTTCAAAATTACAAAGAGAACATGTTTTCAGCAATCCCAAAACAAACAACCAAAATCCAAAATTCAAAACAAAATCCAAGATCAAAATTCAAAATCGAAATACAAAAAAAACGGCCTCTTAGTACTTTAAAAACATTACATTATTTGTTCATCCTAAATATAAGACTTGCAAAACACATGCTTTTTGTTTCACAAGGTACATCCAATCTGACAAAGTCGGGAATCCATAAATGCTAACAGCGCAGAGGTCGTTTGTTCAAATTCTCAAATTTTCGAATTTGTTAGGTATTTTATTAATCTAGTAGATAGTACATAGACCTTGGTCAACTTAGGACATGCAATTTATATCTTCAACCAATCCCTAAATAAGGTGGTGCAAACGCCTAGAGTTGGTGTTGAACTTTTTTTTTTCCTTTCAAAGCACATGCTTTACTTCTAGTAAAAGTCAATTTATTTTTCACTTATTTACCCAAGAATCTATCTCTACAGCTCGGTTCCAATGCCCGTGACAAGAATTGGATATAAAGGCTGTTTTCTGGCCTGACCAAAAACAAAGAAATTGTATTCCCTCTTTCTTCTAATGACATGGCAAAAACCCACAGAATTTGTATTCCCTCTTTCTTCAAATGATGTGGGCTCCATCATTTTTGTCAATTCCATTAGAGACAGCAATAATAATAATAATAATAATAATAATAATAATAATAATAATAAGCTAGACTAGAACACGAGGGGTATCCGACGTGAACGGAAGGAAAAAACCAGCCCCGCCGACCCTTGGGGCGGGTCGTGGGGCAGGGTTTTAGTATACAAAAAAATTAAAACAAAAATTAAAATAAACGGGACGACAGGATTGACCCGCTTCAAAATTAGTTAGGTAGGGCACGATTTTTGTATACAAAAAATTTGCAGGGAGGGGCCTGGGTCTGATACCCCTCCGTTGTTATAACTAATACTAATTTGTTTTTCCCCAAGCATGGGTCCACCCAAACCCACTCCCCTTAGTTTTCAACAATCAATGTACACCAACCATGCTTTAAATGCATTAGTGGTGGGTATCGAATCCAACAAATAATAATATAACTTGTTCGTAGAAAAATAAATTGTAATAGTGATGAGTAAAATCGAATTTGCAGAATTTGGTTAAATTTAATTCTTCAAAAAACTAAGACAACAAATTAAAAGAAGCGGGTTTTGAGTTTTTGATTATCAAATCAATTTAGAATAAAACAATTGCATGAAATTAAATTATTGAAAAATCAAATTAAATAAGTATTCAGCCCAATTTATATCTCAGAATTTATTCATAAAATTGATCATGAATGCAAAAATAATTTTTTACTCTATTTCTAAATTGGTTATGATTATTAATACGATCTAATAACATATCTCTCATTACTTTCTCATAATCAAAAGATGCTCGTTAACTGCTTCTCTAATCAATAAACAACCCTAATAATCCAATTCCTCACGTGGGTGCCCTTCTTTCCAAGTTAAAGACCCGATTGCTTAGGGATGACAAAAACATCCATCCCAAACCCGACCCTAATGACCTCGTGGGTTGATAGAGCGGGTATGGGATTAAAATGCAAAAGTCAAAGAGAGTATGTGGCGGGTTTTGTTTGAGCTGCCCCGCCACTTATATTAAAAAAAAAATTAATTTTTTTTACTATATAGTTTGAAAAAATATTATATTTTGTTAGTTGTTGTTTATGATGAGTATTTAAATATATTATAGGATCTAAAAAAAGTTATTTGATATTGTATTGTTTAAAAAGTTCTTTAATTAGGACGGATAGAATGTAACAATAAAAATAGTGAAAAAATTGTTCAAATAGTTTTTTTTTTTTAAATGACAAAGGAAAAAAAATAAACAGGGCATTAACGGGGCGGGGTGGGTATTGGATGCCCCGTCCCGAACCCATACTCGCCCCGCCCAGTTATGACTTAGTGGGTCATGGGGCGAGTATGGACTTGGGGTTTTTCTCGTGGGGGGGGGGGGGGGGGGGGAGCATGCATATCCGTTCCTAACTCGCCCCATTACCATCTCTAAAACTGCTGCCATCTTTTTTTTTTCTTTTTCCAACATGAGCTGCTGGATTCCACTCTAAAGTCTTAGACGGCGTTCTGTTTGTATTTTATTTTGTATTTTCGTTTTCGAAAATATTTTATGTTTTTATTTTTGTTTTCAAATTTACTAAAAACGCGTTTGGTTTGTCATTTCTGAAAACTATTTTTGAAAATGAAAAATTGGAAAACACGTTCTGTTTCAAATTTGGCAGAAACTACTTAAACTATTTTTAATTAATTTGCTTGCAGAATACTACTCGCTCAAACTCAAATTTCCTTTCACAATACATTGAAAACATGATTATCTGCAACACACTAATGTGAGCACTAAGAGTCTATACTAACATAGCTTGGTCAGCATCTGGATTTGAGGAAGCTCTGGCTCTATTAAAATCCAAAAAATGCAAGTTATTTCAAAACCAACATAGTCCATTTATCAATGCATTTTTTAAAATATAACTATAAGAATTCTCACTTAATTTTTTTTGGTAATGTTGATATTGAATTCAATAAAACTTTATTTAGGCTTAATTCCAAGTTAGAATAACTCTCCCAAAAAAAAAAAAAAATTATTTAGGTTAAGTTCCAAGATCGGACAATTCTACCAAAAAAAAAATTATTTTAAGCTTAGGTCTAAGTTAGAATTAAAGAAAAAAAAAAAAACCCAAAACGCGTTTTTCGCGTTTTGATCATTTTTTGTTGAAATACACAGCATTTTGTATGCAATTTTTTTTTGTTCCAAAATGCGTTTTCGAAAATAAAAACAAAAAAAAGACCTCAAAACAGCAAAAAAGAGCATGACCTTAGCTTTTAATTCAATCTAGGTCCACGTGTGTTCACCTGATGATGGGTGAAAACAAGAAGTCCTCTTTGTGCCCCAAGAATTCCCCTCAACAAAGTTCAAGGTAGCTCCCCATAAAAGAGCTACTACTAGGCCGAAAACAAAGTACAAAAAATTGCTGCCCCAACAAGTAATATGCAAGAGTCTACATATGGAATAATTCCTTAGAGATAAATATATATTTAATTTTCTCGCTTGGATCAAAATCTAATCTTTCCCTAAAATAAATAAAAGAAAACATTTAAATTACACAAATAATTTCTCTAAATATTTTCATCCATTTAGAAGATAAATATGGGCTCAATATCTAGCTTTTCTTCTTCAAAAATCTGATCATCTAAGCCAAGTCTTCATAAAACAGTATGACATGTCCATGCCTTGCAAAGCTCGCTTCTAATTGGTGCACTTACTGAATTCCAAGCTTTTTTTTTTTTTCTCAATTTGTGATATTGAGCTAAATTTTATCTAACTCCTTCATCTAATGCACAAAACATGAAATATAATCAATATCCACAACTAAAGCATTTAAAATCATTAAACAAGGAGGAATTATCACAAATTAAGCAACAATTCTGCATTATATCAATTAACTCATTCGAAAACCTTCATTTTATTCATTCTTCCTGTACATCTTCTGTACATTTTCTATCATCTTCTTTAGCAATGCAAACAAGTAACGTGAACCAGTTTTTAGTCATTTTAATATTATGCAATATTTTTTTGCATATATACTTACTTTCAATATTATGCAAATGAGACAAATTTATTTTTTCTATTGTGCCGAGTTTCATATGTTTAATTAGTAATGAGAACCATTTTGCATTTCAATATTATGCCAATGTGAGCCATTTTTCCTATGTTTTTGTTTATGAATAAATTTTCTATTATAAATTATATACCCTCTACGTGAGTCATTTTTCCTATGTTTTTGTTTATGAAATTATTTATAGAATGTTGACTAATGGTAGATTTTTAATCCACGTCACTGATTTGGAAAATTGGATTAATTAGTTTGATTGGTTTAATTAGTAATGAGAAATGAATAACTTAAAAGAATTAATCTTTTCCACAGTAATATTGTCAAATTTAGCTAATTGAGCTGAGTAATTTTGTACTCAAAATTAATTAGGGGGTTTTTCAATGACTGTAGATTTTTATATCTACGTGCCACTGATTTAGCAAATTGGATTAATTAGTTTGATTGTAACTTATTTTAGGGATGGAATCGGACAATGATGATAATGTGTTTGTTCCTCAAGTTACTATCGGCTTTATTCCTAAAGTTTGACAAGAGTCTGAAACGCCTGATAATGCGCACATCTTTTAAAATCTATATTCTCGAGTTGCTGGGTTTAGTACACAGATAGCTAAGAACAAAAGGAATAAGGAAAGGACGGCGTAGCATGGAAACTATATGTGTGTTCAAATGAAGGAAATAGACAAGACATACTAGGTTAAGATAAAAAATAATGCCAAACGGTCAAGTGATAGAAAGAGTGCACATACAAGGTGTGGGTGTGGAAAGCTAGATTATCCGTGGTTAAGCATCAAACTGGGAATTTGTCTGTTGTTAGCATGTTCATGTAGGAGCATAAACATGCACTTTCTATAAAAAGGAAGAATCATCAATTGAGATCACATAGGAAAGTGTAGGCCACAAAAAGGCACTTGCACAACAGTTTTTAGAAGCTAATACTCCCACTTGTCAGTAGATTCGATTAATGGAGATTGATGTGGATCAATGGGGTCTGTGGACAGGGATATAAGAAACTACGAAAGGGATGTACGTAAGGAACATTTGGGTCATGATGCAGAGTTATTGATTGATCACTTCATAATGGAGTAATAGAAGAAGCCAAACTTTTATCACTGATTAGGATACTGCTGTTTCACAAGCCACATCAAAGGTATTCCCCAACACTTTGCACAAGCTATGTTTGTGGCACATATTAAACAAGTTCTCTGAAAAGGTGAATGTCATACTATTTAGAGATAAGTATCACAGGAGTTCGAGTACCGTTGGACAGAGGTGGTGGAAACTTCTGAGTTAGGGGATAATGGATGGCTAAGCACTATGTATGCAATTGGACAGTGATGTGCCCATTCATTTTCAAAATTATTATGTTTTATTTATTTCTAGTATAATGTGAAAAAAAATATATATTTTTCATTATCCTTGGGTTATTAGGTCGCACCTTGTTGATGAGCCATATCCCCCACATTTATCTTACGATTGCTCGCAGGATGTTATGTTCACAAGTATTGCTAGTCGCACATATGATGATTTCAATTGTTTCTTGGGTGACTTTCCATATCACCCATAGGTCTTGATGTTTCACTAGTTAGTAAATGATTTGTAAGTCGAAATATGTGCCTTTTCCCCCTCGGATTGCAAGTCATTTATTGATACATCATTTTTAAGTCATTGTTGGCGCTAGATAGTTATCATTTATATAGTAAGCGTTAATTAATATTCAAGTTTTTTTTAGCGCTAAATAGTTATTGCGATTTTTGTGATTATCTTCTTCTTCATAAGGAATTTAAATAATAAAATACGGTGTAATACCACTGGAAAAAGTGTGGGTGTAATATAAAAATACTATAATTATTAACGTGTATATAAAAAAAAATTAATGGGTATGGACTATGGTTTGAGATTATGTTGGGTGGGTTCATTGCATCTTTCATGAGCAATCATCATATTTACAGATAAAAAGCATGCATTTGTATTTATATAAGGGTTTAGATTGATAGTGGGTTTAAATTGGTTAGCGATTGCTTGATTATTGGAGCACTCAAATTTTGAGATAATCATTGCATATCTAGATTGTTGAGATTGTTAGTAAAATCTAACCAAACTAGAGTGGAAAAAGAAACGAGTGATTTGAGAGTAATCTCTAAAATTGAATCCTGGAAAAGAAAAGAAATAGTTTTGGAGGATGAATGTCCACGAGCAAAAAAGGAAAGAAATTGACCACTAATGGTGGGTTAGTACCGAATTGAAATTTCTCCACTCTACAAAATTTTCCAACCTAATTGATGACTGAAAGTGACTATAAACATACACACACACCTCGATTGAAATGATTTTTTTTTTCCACTTTTTAGAATACAGTTAACCAACATGTTAACTAATCAATTACGATACGTTGGATAAGATTTTGCTATTTTCTAAACTTCATTTTGGTAGTGTTATTTGGAAGCATATTTCTGAATAGATTATACAATTTCACACTCATGATCAATTTGCAAATTGGCTAACATTTGTTGATCCATATTCCATGTTACTTGATTGCACTAGTAGATAATTTCGCTCGAGACGAACTGATAATTGTATTTTATACACTTATTTATATGTCTAAATTAGGATATTATATCTTCGTTTTAGAATAAAGCTACATAATTGTTTATTATTTATTTATATTTTAGAAATTATCCCAAAATAACATGAATCAGGTCCCTACTTTGTCACACTTTTTCAAGGTGATGTCAGGGCCGAAATATGGGTGTTCACTCACATTTGAAAATTCAAATTTATGTTTGATTTCTATTTCAGGGGTTGTGGTTGTATTTACCTCTAAATTCTCATAATATTTATGTGCTCTAATGTTACTTACCTCTTTTTTGTGAGGAATAAACCACTTCAAACACATAAAAAAAACTTGGAAATAAAATAACAAGGGTCAACATCATCCAAGTGATATCAACACAAAGTTTCAAGTGATTGCATCTCATCTAAAAACCTGGGAAGTACTTGACCCCTCTCTTCTATGTGTTCTTATTTGTTATATCTATTTGACATACATAGATGGCAATGTAAATTTCTAGTTTGGGGGTGAGATCTCATTCATTCATTTATTTATTCACTCGATTCTTGGGTATAAAATTCCAAAAATTGGGAATGTGAAAAAAAAAATTGAAAATTGGAAATTTTTTGTTGATTTATTTATTGCTTAGGAAATAATTACGATCAACTTTATGCTTTAGTTTGGATATTGGACAACATTAAAAACATGATTTTTCTTGACTAGTTATTCATATTTGGCTTCATATTCTTGCACACAAAGCCATTGTTAAATTATTATATGTGTAGGAGTGTGTTTGACATATGTGGGACGTATTTATGAAACTTGAACATAAGAATGACTTTTTAATCCCTAAACTTAGATCTATAGACATTTCGACCTTAATTTAGAACCAAACCGCTAAATAAAAGTACTTTGGGGTGGAAAGGTTAATATATGCATGTATTGATGAGTTGAGGGTCTACAGTTCTTAGTTTTGAACTTTTGGTTGAAGAGGTTTGGTCAACGAGTATAAGCCAACACTAGCATAGAAATAGAAAATAATTTATGTCTTATTCCACTCTTCGTATCCTTTTCTACTTAGGCAAGTAAGGTTGTAATGATGTTAAAATTTGATACCCTAAATTTAAGCTCAAGCTTGTTACATGGGTCAATTAGAAAGGTTAAGGGAGAGATGACTTACACATAAGACAATATCACATCTTTAACTTTTCTCTGTCACCTTTGTACTTGAGTAATTAAAACTTAGGGGTTCTCTGATCCTGGTCCCCTAAAGTCATCTGGCTTGAGAGTTATTGACCTCAAACTCCCTAAAGGGGTCATATAAAAAGAAAATAAGAAAAGTATTGCACAAAGATGGTAAAAGACAAGGACAATAAAATAAAAAAAGTTGTCCATAAAATAATAAAGTGCATGGTATAAGCTTTGTTAACTTGAACTTTTGAGATTAGAGGTGTGGAATTGGGGATTACTTACCAGCAGCTTGTTGTGGATGTATATTTCTAATCCTGACTATCTTATGTGAAAAAATACAAAATATATAAATACCTAGAAACAACAATTGAGGGAACCATGGGATTTGAGAAAAAAGCAGACAAATGTGATCATCCATGAGCATTGTAAGGTACATTATTAGAATATCATAGAATGACTACATGAGATTCAGGCTTGCTTTTGCATAATAAGCAACACGATGTTAAGCATGTTCTTACACAAGTTTGCGTTTGACTTTGACTATTCACACACACTTGAAGGTCTAACATGAGATAATTAGAATTATTTTATTGTGTGGTTCAAAGTTCTGTTCTAAAGCATATAATATGATTTGGATTTTTGAGCTTTTTGACAATTTTTTTTTATTACTGTTTTTATTTGTTAGTTTAGTTTTACTTTGTTTGGGGACGAACGATGATTCTAGTTTGGGGGTATTTGATAGGCGTATTTTATACACTTATTTATATGTCTAAATTAGAATATTATATTTTTGTTTTAGAATAAAAGCTACATAATTGCTTATTCTTTTTCTGTATTTTAGAAATTATACTAAAATCACATGAATGAGGCAATTAATGTAAAAGACATGCTTTTGGATGAAAATTGGATCTTAATTAGACAACTTGGAAGATAATGGTGTCAACTGTGAAATACAAGAGGAGCTAAGTGTGAGAAACCAAAGTTCAAGAGCTTAATTGAAGACATGGAGAGTAGAAAAGATGAAATTGAAGAGATAAGAAGTTTGGGGACTCAATTGAACTAATTAGAAGATGGAGGACTTGAGGTGCAAATAAAGAATGCGAATTTACTTACATGAATTTAAAGATGAAAATTGCACCTGGAAGTATAACTGCGCTGCCAGCAAAATTTCATAGTGTGGCCGCGTGCTCAACATGCAAAAATTCATATTCAAAGTAATTATAACCACGTTACCACCAAAATTTACACTGAGTGGCCGTGCAGTACAAATCGGTCCAATAGAATTTTTACCTAAATTCTTTCCTTGTTTGTCTATGGTTCTTCTTCATCTATAAAAGCAACCTCTTTGGTACGAAATTGGGAGCCTTGGAAGACCTTTACACAGCCTCTAAAACACATAATTCATAGTTCTATCATTCACATCTTGGAGGCAAAAATCAAGATAAAGGCAGGGGAATAGAAGATTATCACCGGGGAGCGAAATGCTTGGTACAAGATTTCCTTTTCTTTGTTATTTGATAAACTCTATATGCGTATTAATTTATATTTCTATTTTTTTACTTCCAGATTGATGAACTATTAATTTCTTAGTTGGGACAAACGATGTAGCTTAGTTTTACGGTTTTAATTCTATGATTCTAGTTTTGCATCTACAATTGCATGTATTGATATTTTTTTGTGTTTAATGTGTGAATGAAATGATCCGTTATTCATGATATTATGAGTGTTTTCATAATCTGAGAGGTGAGCTAACAACCTAAATATAGGAATAAAATCAGGTAATTGAATGAACGATACAAATATATGTTTATTATTGTTGCGATTGCTACATGAATTCTTGTATTGCATTTACCAAATTATTATGATCTACTGTCTAGAAATACAGTTGACTAATTTGGTAGACTTGATTTAAAATCGAGAGAGAAATTTCATATGCATAAGTGAATTTGACTGAGCACATTAATATGAATAAAAGTAGATAAATGGAATTAAAAGTATTGACTAATGTGAAATCGGATGTCCTAACACTTACAAGCATCAATTTAGAAAACACATAGTTATAATTTTTTCTTTTTCTTTTATTTAGTTTAATTTTTTATTTTAGTTTAGATAATAAATCATTGGAATTCTGTTGTTCAAATAAAGTGAGAACTAACATATTTCGTTACTTAATTACAATCATTGTGGGAACGATAACTCGGACTCAAAAAGTATACTTTATTACTTTTCACGATTCGTACACTTGCAGTATATTTTGTACATTGCAAAATAAGTGAACACGAACAAAATCTCAAGTTTGGGGATGTGATAAGTGTGCTTTATACACTTATTTGGTATTAAATTGAACTTTTAATTGACAAATTTAGCAAATTTCTACTTTTAAATTATTTTATCTTGTAAAATTAGGTACAACCTCAATTGGAAAGAAAAAGGACAAGTGACCTAATTAACAGAAATAAAAAGTTTGAGGACTCAATTGCAACATCTCAGAAAAATGGAGGTCTGGTAGTGAAAATATTTCAGGGGTATTTTTATAATCAAAGTGAAATCAGAAGATGAAAGACTTGACTACAAATAAAAATTGCTTGAGCTGCAAAAGTTGAAACACGCTATCGCATGATTCGAATCATACGTGGTCGCAGTCGTGGTCACGTGGGCTTATTTGGGCACGATTTTGGGACCTTTCTTAGGTCTATGTTTTGGGAGTATTTATACTCCAACTTCCCCATCTCTCAATTAAATTAGGTTATAATCTCCTACCCTTCTTTAAAAACCCTACCCTCCTTCTTCTTTATCTTTCTTTGTTTTTCTTTTGTTTGTAGTTTAGTTTTTTCTTTTGATATTCTAGTCTACCATTGAATTAAAGAAGCAAGAAGTGAGGTGGAGACTCAAAGAAAAGTTCAAGGAATTTGGGAGAAAAAATGTAGGGAAGTGTTTTATTTCTTTATCTTGTATTTTAATCTTTGAAAGTACATAAAAATACCCAATTCGAAGACCCAACATAGAAGTCTGAAACATGAAAGTTGATTACAAATGATAGGGCGATGTAGAGGAGCTTAGCGATTGGGTGATCACAACCGCACCTAGGTGATTTTATGGGCGATTCGACGATTAAACAACCATAGGTATAAGGACAAATCTTACAACTCATTTCATGATTCACTTAGCCATCTACAGGCGATTTTCACATCATAGGCAGTTGAAGGAGATATTGGGAGGTTACTTCATGCAAAGTAATGGATGGTATTTATATAAAGAAGTGTGCGACGGTTATACAACATGATGGATGACAAATATCACATGCAAGTTACAAAGCTATGGTGGAAAATCAAAGATTCAAATAGCAGTAGTCGGTTTGCTTTCATATGTATATATAGTAGAAGTTTAGGAGTTTAGAAGACCAACAAATAAAAACTCTTGAAACAGATATGTAATATTTTATCATAGATCTTAGAAATTATCTTAGTTTAAATTGTGTGCTTACACCCCTTGAAGGTGTCTTGCGTGATCAAGCTTTTCCTAGTGCAAACACTCCTTTTTGGGACTTTTTCTGAAGAGCTTTGTCCCTTACACTTTTAACGATCCCTTTTAATTGTTAGCTCGAGCAAAACCACACCCGCATGAAATAATTTGGCATGCCCAGTGGGACACTTGATATTGAGAAGTTTGATGCATCATGCCTTATAAATATTTTGACAAGGAGCAATATGCACATTGATATCTTCCTTCCATAGTTGAAGAACAAGATGGCTAGCAAAGTCAGGACTCAAGAGGATCTCGTGGTCGTTATGAACCAACGACTGAGTTGAGCCCACGTACTATGCATGGAATGTTGGGAAAACTCACTAGTACATCATTAAGAAATTAAATTTACAAAGTATTCATACTGTTGAAAAACTTGCTCAAAACAGAAATATGTACTATGACAACATGGCTTAATAGTTGAGTACTTTAAAGGAATTGATGAATAAACTGGTTGGTCAAGTATGTCAATTAAATCCTATAGAAGGGAGTAACAACTTCCAAACTAGGAGCCTTCAGCCTACTGAATAATGACTCACCAAATATGAATAGGAACACTGATTATTCAACTTTGAGCATGAGTCATGGTTTAGAAACACCACATATTAGTACATCCAACATAGGGGGTCCAGGACCTTCCAATTCAGGAGGTGTTGGAACATCCACTCTAGGGAGTACCATTAATGTGAGGGAAAATGTCCGGAACATATGACCAAATGCTACATGCATCAATAAAGGAGCAAACCAACCATTCAATGGTGTTAATGAAGCAAACAATGGTCCATTTATGGCTAATGCTGGGGTTAATGTTGTTAGACTGCCAATGATGCCTAATGTACCATAGCCAGTAGGAGCTCAATTTGACCCCAATGCTATGACAAGGGATCAAATAACGGAGATCTTGCAAGATCAAATGGAATTTGGGATTAGGATAGTAATTTGTCCAACTTATAGAAAGCCTTATCTAGATTGGGCAGATCGAGCATATCCTTAGCCTATAGGGTTTAGAGTACCAGAATTCTCTCTATTCACTGGTTTAGGGGAAGTATCTAATTTGGAACACATAGGACGATTTACGTTACAATTTAGCTAGGTCTTAGATTATCAGAAAATGAGGTTGTTCCCAAATTCACTCACCGGGGTTACATTCTCATAGTTTAATAAGTAGTCAGCAAATTAAATCCAGAATTTGTAGTAGTTTGAGCAGTTGTTCCATGCTAAATTTTACAAAAATGAATCAGAGGTTACTTTGCAGATTTAGCAAACTTGCGTCAATTTCCAAATTAATGGGCTAAAACTTTCCTTCAAAGATTTAAAACAGCCAGAAGTAAATGCTTTAGTTTCTTTCCTGAAAAAGAATTTATCAAAATCGCCCAGAGTTGTTTTAATTTTGAACTAAAAAAGAAGTTTCAAGATAGGGAATTCCCTGGTCTCTGTCTACTTAGTGCAAATGTCATCAGATATGAGCGTCTGTTGAGAGAAGAGGGAAAAATGAAAATTGATAGTAAAGGGACTTACTATAGAGAGCCTATTTTCGGGTACATACGATTGACACTGGTCAAGAAGAAATTGAAATTAGTTCATCCGAGTTGGTTAAGAATGTCCTGTGTTGACCATATTGGAAGTATCAAATAAAAATGAAACAGCTAAAGAAGAAAATTAAAAAGTCAGAATGTTTTCGTTTGATGTAACAAATGCTGATCTAATATTTGATCGACTATTTAAAGATAAACAGATTAAGCTGAGTGATAAGCATGATTACAGAACCCTGAATAGATTAAGGGTAAAAAATATTGTAAATTGGCATAATACATGGTCTCATACCACTAACAATTGTTTGGTCTTTCACAATGTGGTACATGATGCCATTGAATTTGGGTGAATAACCTTTGATTCGAAGAAAAGATGGCAATAGATGAAAATCTTTTTCCACAGACAGTTGGTATTGACATGATCACTCTCGAATTCAAGAAGTAGGATCTGCCAAAATTCAAGTTGGTGATAGACGAAGGAAAAGATGAACCACGTCTTAGTGTGTTTGAAAGATTAAAAGGAAAAGTCAAAAACCAAACGGAAAAGAATTTATGCACTAGATGACAAGAAGAGATTGTAAAAGTAACAGATGAAATGAAGGCCAATAGACAACCGTTGTATCAAGCTAATCCATGGCAGTTTAGAGGACAAGTAAGACCAGATCCTAAGAAGTCATATAGCCCATGGTTGTCTAGAAGATCACCAAGTCCTTCGCGAAAACTCAAAACATTCAGACCACAGCCATTTCACCCAAATGTATGGCGTTTGTGCAATTCCAAAGCAGGAATTGTAATTTCATTTGATGAGATGACAAGGACATAGCAGAGGCCATGTCAAAGAAATTACGAATGAATGATGAGGCAACACCAAAGTAAGGAGCAATCAAGCATGCAAAACCTACATGGATGAAGAATCAGATTATCAGAGGAGCTAAACAAGCTAATGGATTGAAATAAATAATTGGACAGGCATCCTCGAGCAAGTATGTTTAGAGGTCAAAATATGAGCACGGGTAGAATGATGAAGATGAGGCCGATGCCTGGGGGACCACTAATATCCAATTCAGTACATTTCCCCTAAATATGACCAACAATTATGTATTGGCCAATGAATTAAAAAAAAAAAAGAAAAAAGAAAACGGCAAGGCAGTCACAGAAGACACAGGGGAAGCAGCATGGATATTAGAGAACGAAGATACTACTCTTGTTGAAATAATCCCACATAAAGAAGAAGCATGTGACTTAGCCAATGACGAATAGAAGATGAAATCAACTTGGAAGTAGAGTGTGGGGTGAGGGGAGTATCACGTAATGGACTTCTCAAGCAGCTATATCAAGTAGTTAATCCAGTAGTAGGGACATTGGGCGAACCATCTGGGCCCAATTCGAATACTTGGTTTTTTCTGGAAAGCTTAAAAGGAAAAAGAGAGTACATGTGTTGAAAAGTATGGGTCGCCACCAAAGATTTTCCCTCCACCTACTGTTTGGAAGAAACACCAAAAAGTTCTACACAAGCCGAAAAATTTGGTGAAGCCCAAAGCTAAGATGTACTGCAGATAGATATATCAAGCAAAGATGTATTGGAAAAAGGAAAACAAAAAGTGGAAATTGAGTCAGCATAGAAAGTAATTTTCAAGAAACCTTCTTTGAATTTGACTAAGAAACTACATAAGGGCTTCAATTGATGGCATTCCAGTTTCAAAAGTACTCATTGATAATGGAGCAACCATCAACACAATCCCATACAGGATGTTGAGGAAATATGCTAAGGATGACACAAATATAATACCTATAGAGGTTGGCTTAACCAGTTTCAATGGACGAGAAACTTCAGTCAAAGGGTTGATCCCTTTGGAAATAATAGTGGGAAGTACGATGAAGACTACAATTTTTTGCATCATAGACTGTCCCGCTAGTTATAATATACTATTGAGAAGAGACTGATTACATGGAAATCAATGCATATCATCGTCACTTCATCAATGCTTTGTATTTTAAAATGACCGAGGAGATGCCGAGGTAGTGCAAGTTGATCAACAACCTTTCTTAGTAGAAGCCAACTCAGTAGAATGATTCATTTATGAGGGAAATTAAGGATTAGTTAGAATAGTCCAAGAAGAAGAGGAAGCAAAAGTAGTGTCACGAAACAAAGAGCCATATTCAATGAAGGTCCTTATAGATCTATTTACCCAAATGAAAGCAAAATTAGTGGTCTTGGAAGAGCTAGTATTTGGCCAAAATCACAGCTCTTAAGACCAAATTGATGGTCTATTTTGAACGAAGGATAAGAAGAGAAGAGGCACTTGTATTATTGAAGGAAAAAAAATGGCTGTATTCGGCCTAGAATTTGATCTGCAAAATGAAGTCAATAAGATGGAATGTTTAAAAGAAGAAAGCCTTGCAAAATTGAGAGATGAGGTAATGAAGATAACAAAACCAGGATATGCTCAAGCACAAGACCCATTGATGAGAGTAAACATTAGTGATGAAGGAGAAGATTATCCAACTTTCTTTAGTCAGTTACTTGATGAAGAGGTTAGTACAAAGTTAATTTCTTTGCTGAAACAATATAAAGAATGTTTTTCTTGTGAATATAAGCAAATGCTTGGTTTGAATATAAATTTTGTAGAACATAGATTACCTACCAAACCAAATTTTAAATCCCACAAACAACCACCTAGACGTTTTGCACCAAATATACTTCCTGAAGTGAAGAAAGAAATAGAATGATTATTGAAAGTAGTGTTCATTAGGACAACCAAATATGTAGAATGGTTGTCTAATATTGTACCTGTCTTAAAAAAGAATGGAAAAATAAGGGTGTGCATAGACTTTAGGAATCTAAACCTAGTAACACCAAAATATGAATACCCAATGCCAACAGTAGACTCCTTGGTCGACTCCACCATTGGTCATGCCATGTATTCTTTCATGGATGGGTATTATGGGTATAATCAGATATATATAGCTGAAAATGATGTACATAAAACTACTTTTAGATATCCAGGAGCCTTAGGATGTTATAAATGGGTAGTTATGCGATTTGGTCTCAAAAACATTGGAGCTACTTATCAAAGGGCGATGAATCTTATTTTTCATGACATGATTGGTGAATTTATTGAGATTTATGTAGATGATATAGTGGTCAAATAACTCATGAGACAATATAAGTTAAAGTTGAATTCTTTAAATTGTGCATTTGAATCAGAAGGCTTTTGACAGCCTGAAAGCATATTTGGCAAACCCACCAATATTAGTTTCTCCAATTCATGGAAAACTAGTCAAGATGTATATATCGGCTGAACAAAAATCTATATCATGAATGGTGGCACAAGAAGATCAATTGGATGAGGAAAGAGTGATTTATTATCTCGGTAGACAGGTGAATAAATGTTAATGTAATTGTTCAACTATAGAAAAACTGTGTTTAGCTCTTTATTTCACTTGTCCAAAGGCCTATCTTTGGCCTATAATTGTGTATTTAATATCAAAGGTGAGTTTAATCAAGTACATGTTTTCTCGCCCTATATTGCATCAAAGAATCGGATTGTGGACTTTGGGTTTATCTGAATTTGAAATACAATACATACCGCAAAAGGCCATAAAAAATCAAGCATTAGCAAATTTCTTGGTCGATCTTCCATATGTTGATATTCCAGAATAAATTGAACTAGAAATCGACTTGTGCGAGGTGAAGCCTTGGACATTGTACTTTGATGGTTCGAAAACATCCAAAGGAGCTGGGGTTGATGTAGCATTAATAGATTCATTTGGAGTAAATCATCGACTCTTCTTCACCTTAGATGATTTATGCACCAACAACCAAGATGGATACGAAGCCCTCATCTTGCGTTTGGAGTTATTGGTAGGAATGGGGGTCAGAAATATGATAGTCAAAGATGATTCTCAGTTGGTAATTCATCAACTAGATGGTACATTCAAATGCCAAAGTACTTCTGTAATAAGTTTGTATAAGATCGCCGAGGAATTATTGGAAGAATTTGATCAAGTAGAGCTTCAATATGTAAACCGGATCTACAATAATTTGGCAAACGAATTGGCTCAGGTAACTTCAGGATCTTCCAAAATTTAAAATGTAGACTCCATATGTAGATATGGAAAAATCTTGCCAGCAATTCAACGACGAGCTAAAGGGCTAAATTGTGTAAAGCATGGAGAAACAACATATTGGAGGGAGGAAATCAAGAGATTTTTGGAGAAACCTGAAGGAAAAACTAACAGAAAGATGAAATTACGTGCCCTGAATTTTGTCTCTTACTCTTTCATCTGATCACTTTTAATTGTTAGCCCGAGCGAAACCACACCTGCGCGAAACAGATTTCTATACTTTGTAATTTATTTTCATAAACCTCAAGTTTTGTGCATTATGTATACAATTGGAAAGTTGTTCATGTTAGGATGATTGACATAGCTTAACTTAATTTACATAATTTAAATGTTTGCTTACTGATGTTAAGTACCTATCCTTATGTGTATTTATTATTGAAATTATTTCCATGTGTTTGATTGATCACGAAATATGTGATATGTGATATGTGGAGTGTATGTGATTTAGAGATATTGTGTATTTTAAACCAAATAAAAAATTCCCTAGGTTATAATTTAGGAGATGGAGATAATTCATATCCCTATGTGATCCATTGACATATTTTCACACGAATGTAATACTTTTGATTAGGTTTTAATCAACATAGAGACATAATACGTTAAACCAATTGATTAGGAATAATTTCGCACGAGAGGCTGTTAGTTAAAATAGGAAAATCGGGTCTAACATTATAAATGAGTAATTTGTTAATTTGCATGTTGAGAAATTAATTAAGCAACATTTAAGTGAAATCATGAATCTCAACTACTTAATCATTCATTTTCCTTATTTTTGTTAGAATTATAGTTAGTTCAATTTATTTTTGAATATCCAAAATCCATCTTTCAATTGTGTGTTTTATTTGTTAAGACTAAATTAACTGGAGTATAATAGAGTATACGTTCCTCGTGGGATCGAAAATTTGGACTCAAAAAGTCCATTTTTTTACTTGTACGTGGCCCCTGCACATGCGGTACACACATTTTTATTGAACAAGCTTTGAAGTCGTTTTCGGGGAATGTTTTTACTTTAATTATATTTATATTTATTCTATATTATATTTTGTTACTTTTGGTAAACCACCACAATTCTAATTTCTTGCTTTTGGTTTTCTTTCTTTGTGGGCGTGTGTGTATAAAAGTATGTAGAAGTGAGAAAAGAGAAACATTGAATGTCATTTTCCAGCCAAAATGCAATTACAATTTTTGGAAACAAAATAAAAATAAAAATAGAATAAAATAAAAATTTGTGTAGATTTATGTTGTATTTAAATTCCTGTTGATTAATGCAATTTTCATTTGAATTAATGTCGTATTTAAATCCGTGTTGATAAAAATGGACGAAAAATGTGGTGTTTGTAAAGAAATTTAAAGAAAATACTTAAACCTTCATTCGAAGGCTATATTTTTTGTTTATAAACAAAAATATTCTTTTTTTTTTCAAGATGCACGGTTGAAAAGTGGTTTCGAAAAATGTGTATAGTTAAAAAGTGGGTGAAAATGTGTTGTTTGTAAATAATTTATAGACAATGTTACTGAACCGATGCTAATATTTTTAATCATTCTTAATTTTAGTAATTGTGTAAAGATTATATGGTATAAGATTTTTGGTATAATTTTTTAAACTCCGACGTTGCTCAATTGTCGTATCATGATAATTGGAGATTTCGTAACTACCTGATTTTGTAAATGAAGGTTTAATTTTATTGGTTAAATGTAAATATTTGTTGGGTCGAGATTAAACTCACAATTATAATTAGTGTGATAGATTTCTTGAATGAAAATTGAAAAATATAATGTTAAATACAAGAATCAAATTCAGAAATTATGTAAATTTACATTTTCAATGAAGTTAACAATATTGCATAAAAATTATTGAAATCTACAATCGTTTATTATTTAAATATATAAATTGACACTTACTATTCAAATAAGTTTTAATAATTTGATTAATTATGTTTTTTAAATTTTAATAATTATTGTACTAGAGTATTATTATTTTATGCATTTTATATTTGTATTGATTATGTGAAAGCATTATAATTTTACGAACACTTATCAAAATAGATATTACGTAAAGCAACTTCCATGCATTGCATAGGGCAAATACTAGTTTGATTCTAACATTGACAAATTAGGAAAGCAATTACAATGAACAATCTCAATATGGATAATGAAGACATGCTTGGAGAATATCCAAGGTGTGAGATTTGTTACAAGATTTTCTATAATGGATAATGCTTGTTTTTGGGCAATAGTTTGCTTACGTCAAACTTTATTCGGTTTAGAAAATACTTGAAATGTCGGAAAAAAGCAATTGACACATCCGATGTTAGTCACATGATCTTGGGAACTTGTGTACCGGGTAATTGGGATGAGGACATCACTCTTGTGGGAGATGGTCTTCCACTATTGAATGAGAAGGTATTTGGAAAGTATTATAATGAGCTTGCCAAATAGATGAAGATAATATTCTTATAGGAGATGCTTTGTATTGTGAAGGATTTCAAAGGTGGGAGGTATTATCGACTCTTTGGAATTAATAGGAAAATCTTACCATTGCCCATGGATTCAAATTTTTGATCCATCATTCAATCCGAGGAGATATCAACTAATGGAGATGAGTTTGAAGAGAACAACAAGTTAATCATACAAGAATCACATGGAGAAGTGACAATTAATGATGAAGAGATTAAATCACAATTTCTCAACTTCATTGATTGTCCAATAAAGAATTTTGTAATTAATCCATTTGAGGTGGTGCGAGTCTATTTAGTTGAGTTTAAATTGGATGGAATGGAATAAGCAAGTCCCATGACATTGGAAGGGGCAAAGTGCAAGTATGGAGAATCAATGAAGAGTGGAGCAAAGCTAAAAGAAGAAAATGGGCAAGACATCAAAATTTATATTTAGAGTGCCATGAGGAATTTAAATGAAAAGTCAAGCTAATGACCTTAAATATGCACTTAATGAGACTTTAAATATGTGCTTAATGGGAGGCAACATATTTTGTATCCATTATTTGCTTTATTTTTACTTTATTATATTTTAAATACTTTGTTGCAAATAAGTAGGTTAGGACCAACTCTTCACCTCCCACATTTATTTTGCCTAAGTTGGGTAGTGTGAAATAGCTCCAATACATTTTCATTTAATTCTAGCATACACTCATATCAAACTTTTAAAGTCAAATATTTGCTTTAACACTCATTTTTAGATCATATGGTGCATATTGGCAAATTGTATTGGATTTATGAGTTAGAATTGAGATGTCAAATGTGATTTAAATTTTTGGGTCATTCACACTTAAATCTACACTTTTCTTGTGTTTTCACAGGATGCTCACGAGGTGTTTAGTGAAATGCCTCATTGGAGAATTTGTGTATTGGAGGCTTTGACACAAGTTTGGGGGTGTATTATTTGTACTTTCTATGAGATGTTCACGTGCTCAAGACTATTTATGAGTTCCCCACCACTTCTTGGGATGTCTAGTAACTTCTCCCCCACCTTACTTTGATTTTTATTCCACACATTGAGGACAATGTGCATTTCAAGTTTGGAGGTTATTTCTTATTGTGTATTGACAAGTTAGATAGCCTTGCCGGCTTAGGTTGACTCGATGTTTAAAATTGTTGTTGATTCATGATTTATGACCAATATGCTACTTGTGTCTATTTTTACAAATCACTTATCCATGTAAGATCCTAGTTTTATTGAGCACAATAGTCGTGATTAGTTGTTGGTGAAGTTTGAAAATTGTTGAAAGGTGGAGAGATTTATGAAGTAGAATAACTTGGTTGCGAGCTTTTATTTTAGTTTTTTACAAACCTATCAATTTTTTTCTAATGCTCTAAATCTCTTGATCCTATTGTGAGATAAGATTAGGGTGGTCGAGCTGGTAAAGGAGATAGTTTAGATGTGTATTGATTCCATGCATGATTGATATAATTTGTGTGGAATGTCTTTAATATCAAGTATGAGCTAGGTATGACCAAATGCTAGAGACCTCAGCACATTTTAGATTCTCGCATTACCTTATCTTGTAACATTTGTCACTCGAGTGATTAAGCCCATTGGAGTATCTCAAAACTTGGTGCCTTAAGTTTTATATTTGGGAGACACCGATCTAAAGCTCGCTACATGAGTCAACTATAAAGCCTAATGAGTAGTGTATACAAAGTAAAATGCAATTGCTTGATAAATCTAACTCACTTCGTAGCCTTTTTTACTTGAGTTATTGAGTTTGTTAAGGTATTTCAAAATCAGATACCCTTTCATCCAAAAAACATTAGGGAGTTATCAACCTAAAACTAATAATGCATTTATAGATAAAACTCCCTAATATGTCAAAAAACATTAGGGAGTTATCAACCTAAAAGTCATGAGAAATCATCACATTTGTAGATAAAAATAATGCATTTATACTTACATAAGGGCTTAGATTGATAGTTGGTTTGAATTTCTTAGTGGTTACTTTATTATTGGAGCACTCAAAATTTGAGAGAATTATTGCATATCTAGATTCTTGAGATTTTCAGTAAAGCCCAACTAGACTAGGGTGGAAAAAGAAACGAGTGATTTGAGAGTAACATCTAAAATTGCATCCAGGAAAGAAAAAAAATAGTTTTAGGGGGGTGGGGTGTTGACCTATGATTATTCACATATCTACAGTTTTGATTACAACAAACAAAGTTACATTTCTAACAAGTTTCAATTCTTGAGCTTTCTTTTATATATCTCGTTAAGTATTGAAAGACTCAAATCACCATCCATTGAAGTATGAGAAATCAAAATAGACTTGAAGTGAACAAGAACGTTGAATTTTAGAGCTTAGAAGTTTTATGTTGAAAACTTCAAATTATATGGAAAGGTATCGACTCGTTAATTTTTAGCAAGTGTGTGAAGCTAAATTATTTTCATAAATTCATGACTTGTATAAAATAATTTTTTTTACTCATGATATGAATAGGTTTTGGAAAAATGAATATTTTTGATATAAATATTAAATTTCCCAAACTACCTATTTAGGTCAATTGGTAGATATTGATTGACCAAAAGTTTGTTCGACCAAAACATTTTTCACTAACCCAAAGTCCAATGGCTCAAATAGTATAACGGCTATATTGATGATTTTGGTCTACGAAAACCACATATTTGATCGATCGAAAGTGATTGATTTGCATTTTCTTGAACTATAAGTAGACATCTCTTGCATTCAATGTCAACAACTTATAGGAGAAATTAAGAGAGTATATTCACTTGAAAATCATTGAGCTTAATTGTTTTTATATTTTATTTCATTTATTGCAAAGATTCTTTTGATTGATCAAATTATTTACATATTTTTATCAAAGAATCTATATTAAAGAAAACTCACTACTTTCATTCATTCTTGATTATTGATTGAGTTCTTCATCACCAGACACTTATATTGAAGTGTACATTTCTCTTCATACTTAACTCGTATTATTTGTTAAGAGAGATCATTGGTTGAAAAACTTTGATCCAAGCTAAACTATCACATATCATTCATCAAAGTTTTCACAAACACTTGAGCTTTAAACAATTGCTATATATTGAAGTGTTGTCCTAACTCTCGAAATACTTGACTTCATTATATCATTTGTTGAGAGAGTTCATTCAATTGTAAAATTCTCATTTGTATTTTGATGGTTTCGAGATCCTTGAAAAACTCGATTGTAAAGGATATGTGCTCCTTGTTGTAAGTCACTTAAGGATTTGGTACTCCTTGTTGTAAGTTACCATTATAGTAGATTTGGTCTTACTAGTGACGGAGAGCTTGATTGAACCTCTTTAAATCATCTTTTGCACTCTCTTATCCCTTTTAACTTACTTTCATTGCACTTATTTTTATCTCATTATTTAATATTGTGCAATACTCATACTTATTCCTATCACTTTACCTTGATAATTTAGTTGCTTCCATCATTAAGTGTTCATAATTGATTTAATGTTTTAAACTTGAGATTATTTATTGAAAAAATCTTGGAAAACCAATTCACCCCCCTCTTAGTTAGTATTGGGTTATCAAATGTTACAAGCGAGAAAGGAAAGAATTGACCCCTAATGGTGTGTTAGTACCGAATGGAAATTTATCCACTCTACAATATTTTCCAACCTAATTGATGATTGAAAGCTACTACACACACATTGATCGAACATTGGATAAGTTAAACAGGTAGTATTATTTAGAAGCATATTTTTGAATTGATTATACAATTTAACATTCATGATCAATCTGCAAGTTGTCTAACATTGTTGATCCATATTCCATGTTACTTGATTGCACTAGCAGATAATTTTGCTCGAGAGTCGAGACAAGCAAAAGCTCAAGTCTGGGGGTGAGATAAGTATGCTTACACATTTATTTTGGTCTTAAATTGACATTTTAATTGACAAATTTAGCTAATTTCTACTTGTAAATTGTGTTTATCTAATACGATTAGGTACAACCTCAATTGGAAAGAAAACGGAATAGATTGAAGAGAAAATGAGCTAAAAGAAGAGAAATTTTGATGTGTAAGGATCTAATTGTAAGAAATCAAAAGTTTGAGGACTCAATTACAACATATTAGAAAGATAGTATCTATAGTGCAAATATCTCATGGTTTTTTCTGTAATGAAATTCAAAATGTAGGGATTAAAATTAACAAGATCAATAGATGAAGGACCTAACTGCAAATAAAAATGGCTTCAACTGTAAAAGTTGAACCAAGCAACCGTGTGGTTCGAATTGTATGCGGTCGTGGTCAGTGCATCGGTTGGGAAGTGACTAAATTGATGGTCCACATGACTACCTGAGCCAAAGGCTCAAACCATAACTAATATCCTATTTTTATTATTTTGACTTAAGGCTGTGTTCGGCTCGTTTGGGCATGCTTTTAGGTCTAATTTTTGGAAGTATTTATACTCCAACTACCCCAACTCTCAATTAAGTTAGATTCGAATCTCCCACCACTCTTCTCTAAACCCTAGCATCCTTCCTCTTTCTGTAACGCCCCGAGTTCCGAGGAGCGCGGGAACGTCACTTTTCTAAATTCTTGAATAAACTTTGTTGCGGAAAAATGATTAAATATTAAATATCGCATTTATCGAATAAAAGTTTAGCAATAATTCAAATAGAATAAGTATTTTCGTACAAATTTGTAAAAAATGACAATTCTTGATAAAATGAAATAATCATTTCAAAGTTCACGACTTTTAAAAAAAAATATCAATTTGTAATTTGCCGTCATTGCCCATCACTCGCCATCGTCTCTGAAATCTGCAAAAGTTGTTAAAATAATGGGTTGAGCATTTCAAAAATGAAATACTCAGTAGACTCATCGCCAATAATTAATCTACAAGATAATTGAACAAGAAATTATGCAAATAATGTAGTGACATTCTTTTCTTATTCATAGGCATCACATAGTGAACGCAAATGAACACATTCTTTTCTTTTCTTGGCTAGCAGATAAGTTATGCCCAGCATAACATAAATTCTTTATCTCAAAAGAGATATTTTTTTCTCATGCAATTAAGCATAAAATCACACAAATCCACATAACACATGCAATTATAATATAAATCAATTAGTGGGGGCGAGTCTACCTTAAACTTAACGAGTGTGGTTGAGCGGGAATGACTTCAATCTTTCAAATCTCCGTACGCCTCGTCTAGCCAATAAGTTACATTAGTCTTTTGAAATTTATAGTTTAAAAATGATAATTTACAATTTGGGGACTGAAATTGATGATTTGAAAGTTGAGGGACTAAAATGTGTAATTTGAAAGTTGAGGGTCTAAAATGAATACTTTTGAAAGTTGAGGGACTAAAATGAATACTTTGAAAGTTGATGGTCTAAATTGAATACTTTGAAAGTTGAGGGACTAAAATGTGTAATTTGAAAGTTGAGGGTCTAAAATGAATACTTTTGAAAGTTGAGGGACTAAAATGAATACTTTGAAAGTTGATGGTCTAAATTGAATACTTTGAAAGTTGAGGGACTAAAATGTGTAATTTTCAAAAGTTGGGTCGGAGCTCAAAACGAATATTAAATTGTGGGGATTGAGATAAGAAATTTTAAAAAAATGAAAGGCTTACAAGATCATTCAAGAACTTAAGGACTGAAATATAAGTTTTAAAAGTATAGGGACTGATTTAAATAACTTTGAAACCCAGGGACCAAAGTGCAATTTTCGAAAATCAAAATAAGAATATTAAAAACAAAGATTCTCACTCTCACTCTCTCATCTCACGACCCAGAAACGGAAGAGGGAGGTGCGACCGGCTGCCTCTCGCACAATGGTGTCCGGCCGGTGGTTTTGCCGGCGAAATCGCCGGCGCAGGGTGCGGTGAGCTGCGAGGTTGTTGTAGACTAGGTTTTGGTGCGAGATCGATGGTTAAATCGAGCCTGGAAGTGGCGATTTGGGCTGCGAAGAACCGGCGGTACAACCGGCGAAAATCAGGCCAGAGATGGGTCGAGGTCGAGGTAAGGTTCTGGGCTTCGATTCTTATCAGTTTTGGTTTTAATTTGGGTTTTGGTTTTGAGTTTTGGGCTGACCTTGGAGTTGGCTGCGTGGTGGTTTGGCCGTCAATGGCTGTGGTGTTTGGGTGCAAACTGTGGGTGTGGTGATGATGAAGATGATTAAATTGATGTCTAAGTTTGATTAGAATAGGGCAGTGGTGGTGTTCGATGTAGTGTTGATAACGGTGGTGATGTTGGTTTGGTAGTAATTGTGATTTAGGTGGTGACTTGGCAGCGTGGTGGTGGCGCTGGCAGCTGCTAGGTTGGTTGGGTGGTGGCTCTTGTTTGATGCAGACGGTGGTTGCAGTGAGGTTGGTTTGGCAGTGATGAAACAGTGGTGGCGTGCTGGTTTGGAGTTCAACCTGGGCAGGGGTGGTGGCTGGATTGAGGAGTTGCAGGTGATGCTTGATTGACAGATTGGTGGTTCGAAATTCTTGGGCTAGGGCTGAAGGCAGTTGCTGCATTATTGAAGATGGAGGTGGAGTTTTGAATGAAATCGTGCGTTGGCCGTGAATGATGATGGTTATGGCTGCGTGAGTTGTGAGGAGAGGTGATTGATGGTATAAGAAGAGTACTTTAGGGCACAATATCCCTAGTGCTAAATGAGCCAATTTGGGTTAGAAGAATATTCTTATTTGGACTAAAATAATTAGGATTTGGACCAACATAAATTTTTGGACCTAAAGTAATAAAATTTGAAAATAATTAATTTGGACTCAGAATTGTTAAAATTTGGATTTAAAAATAATATGGAATTTGATACTTTAAAATATTTTCAGATTTGGGCTTAAAACAATTTAATAAGGAAAAATTGAGATATTTTTACTGAATTTGGAATTTAAAATGATTTTAAAAATAATACTTTAAATAAATAATTAAAATAATATAAATTTAGAAATTTGGAATTTTTTTTTTTTTTTTTAAATCGAATTGACTTTACATTTCTCGACTTGGCTAAACGAATCCATCGCGGCGTTAACTTCAAAATAATGGGTGAGATAGCAGCGACACGATTTTCTAAATATTAAAATAATTATTAATTGCGTAAAAATTCTTGGTCGCTACACCTTCTTTTCTTTATTTTTCTTTGTTTTTATTTTGTTTGTAGTTTAGTTTTTCATTCGATATTCTAGTCTACCATTGAATTAAAGAAGCAAGAAACGAGGAGGGGGTTCAAAGCAAAGTTCAAGGAATTTTGGAGCAAAATTTAAGGGAAATGGTTTATTTCATTATCTTGTATTTTAATCTTTGATTTTTATACTTTGTGATTTATTTTCATAAACCTCGACTTTTGTGCATTATGTACACAATGTGCTAGTTGTTTATGTTTGGATGATTAATGTAGCTTAACTCAGTTTAAGTAATTTTAATGTTTGCTTATTGATGTTATGTACCTATTTTATGTGTATTTGTTATTGAGATTATTTCCACATGTTTAATTGATCACCAAATATATGTTTATGGAGTGTATAATGATCGAGAGATATTGTGCATTTTAGGGCAAATAACAAATGCCTTATGTTATTTAATGCTTTTGATTGAGTTTTAATCGACATAGATATATAGTAGGTTAAACTAATTGATTAGAGCTAATTTCACTCGAGAAAGGCTATTAATAAAAATAAAAATAAATAAAAAACCAGTTCTAATATTGTAAATGAGTAATTTGTTAATTTGAATGTTGAGAAATTAATTAAGCGATAGTTAAGTAAAATCATGAATCTCAAATATTTAATATTTCATTTTCCTTATTTTTTTTAGAATTAAAGTTAGATTATTTATCTTTGAATTTCCAAATCCATCTTTTAATTTTGTGTGTTATTTATTAAGATTAAATTAACTAGAGTATAATAGTGTAACACCCCAAGTTCAAAATCTTAAACCTAGGCCTGTTAACTTTTCTTTACTTAAATGCGGAAAAGAAATCATTTAAAACCTCAACATTTTAATTTTCTATTATAAAATTTTACAAAAATTTCGGCAGAGTCTCCTCTATAATTTGGACTTATCCAACCTGTAGAGGGACATCATTCCCATATTACAAATACAATTCTCAACTCATTCAAACCCAAACATTCAACATTCAACTCCAATTCTACAGCAAACTCCCACGTCACCACACTATTTCAAATTCAATCCCCAAACTCCTCAACACAACATTTTATATCAATAAGCTACAATTAAGTGAAATAAGTGGTAATAGAAGCAATATTAAAAATGCCATAACTCATTTAAACTAATTTCAACCGAAACAATTATCAAAATAAATGAATTAAGAAATAATTACTTAGAACTTAAATAAATTCTAATTTAACTTTATTTTCAAAAATTGAAAGCAGGTATAGCCTGAGTCTGCCACCAAATGCTCTCCTCGTCTCATCTAACTTTCATCACCTGAAATATTGGGGAGGGAATGGGGTGAGCTAAAGCTCAGTAAGTAAACTTTATGCATGAATGCATGCTTATGACTTGAATGCTTTAAAAATTCCATATATGTATCTCCATTTACTTTACTTTCCAGAACATTCAAACTTTTCAAACTTTCACTTAACATTTCAAAACTTTCACTTCATTTCCATCGTGAGCTCACTTGGTGTATCTTCTAGTCAATCAGATAACAGTGAGCAATTCTTATTTGGAACCAGATTAACTTTCACATTTCCACCGTAAAGCGGCTCATTCACTTCATTCCACCGCAAAGCGGTTTAACAGTCCACCGTAAAACGGTTGAACATTTCGTCGCAAAGCGACTTAATTCGGGTACACCGGTCCCCCGCGCCCCATTTCCCACTCTCATCTTTCATGAACTAGAAGTACACCCATTCATTTCTTAAAAACATGAGATACATAACTTTTGGACAAACTTGCACCTTGACACATTTATTTCATTTAAAAACATTTGACTTCCCAATTTCGATGCCAATGCATGCTTGATGATTCAATGACATGATAATGTGCATGCTTGAACATTCTTCTCAATAACATATACTTTCATAAAGTAAATGAAATTCATCAAAGTAAATAAATTGCAAGGCAGTCATTTACACATTTCACATTTACATTCAACTTCTATAAAAATAGGGGGAAGTTTACTTACTTGCAGTCCTTAGTAATTGATAAGTGTATTTTATACACTTATTTGTATGTCTAAATTAGGATTAATTATTTTCGTTTGGGAATATTTACTATTTAATTTATGTTTATTTGTTTACTTTTCAGAAAATGTCCCAATTGAAGAAGAATGAAGCAATTAATGGAAAAATGACACGATTGGATGTTAATTGGAGCTAAATTGGACAAGTGAGGAGTTTGTGACAACAACCGGGAAACATGCTTGGTACCAAATTGACTAAATCAGAGGTTGGAGGACCTAATTGAATGAATTAAGAGCTTGAATGGTCAAACCGAGAAGAAGATAAAGTTTGGGGACTAAATTGCAACAATTGAAAGTTGAGGACTGAAGGTGCAATTAAAAGTCAGGGACTAAATTGTAAAGTCGAGAAAAGATGAAGTCGCGATTGCTGGTTACACACCAAGCGATCGTGAGATGGTTGTAAATTATAACCTGAGAGTTATAAGGCCTTCCACGCGATCGCCAGAGGTTCTACTACGCGATCGCGCGCTTGTCCGACTGGGCCGCAAATTATATTTTTCTCGCGATTTTTAACAGGCTTTGGGCTTTTTGACCTAGGGTTTCTCCAAAACCTATATATACAACATAAGAGGCAGGAGATCTGGACCTTTTCCTCTCCATAGAACGAGCCACAACAGAGATTTTACATCAAATTCTTGGGGAATTAAGCGTCGCAAAGGGGCGTGAATTGAAGATAATTGAAGAATTGAGACTTGGTGCATGCTTTCCTTTCTTCTTATTATTTTCAATGAACGTTTTACTTTATTGTTTATGCTTTTTAATCATGATGTGTAACTAAATATAACGTTGGGATGAACGATGTAGCCTAGTTAATTATTTTAATTCCAAATTCCTTTATTTTAGTAATTCGTTGCATGTATTGATTTATTATTGTTCTTAATGCTTGAATTGCTTGATCACCAATTCATGATTTATTGAGTTATTTCCATAATTCGAGAGGTGAGTTAATAATTTAGAACGTGGTAATAAATCCGGTAATTGAACAAGAGATAGAGATATACTCGTGTTATTATTGCGGTCATGTGTGAATTCTTGTGTGTTATGCATCTAGATAAGGAATATTTGGACCCTCTGTAGAGATACATGGTTGACTTATTTAGGTAGAATTGATTTAAACTCGAGAGAGGAATTTCAATAAACATTAGTGAATTCGACCGAATGCATATTTAGAAAATAAAATCTGGAATTGGAATTGATTTAATTGGCTAGGTGAAATCGTGAATCCCAACCACTTTACAATCATACTTGAAAACAAAACAATTTCACAATTCTTTTTAATTCATCTTCTTAGTTTTAATTTATAACATAAAATTCATTTGTCTGTTCAAATAAAGTTTAGAACTAAAATATTTCGGTACTTAGTAAACAGTCCTCGTGGGAGCGATAATCCGGACTCTAAGGTCCACTTTATTACTTGATTGCGATATCGTACACTTGCGATCTCAAATTGCACAACAAGTTTTTGGCGCCGTTGCCGGGGACTGTTAATTAATATCGATACCCATTAGTTCTTATTTTACTTTGAACTTTATTTTTTTTATTTTTATTTTTATTTTTATATTATTTTTCAGTTTTTGTTTTTAATTTTTGTTTTATTTAAGTTATGTTAAGAAGGACTAAGTCATTGGATTTGCTTCCTTTTGATACAGAAGTTGAACGCACCTTTCGATAGAGGCGTAGATGACAGTTGGAAGCAGATCAACAAAAAGACTTAGCAATGGCAGATGATAGAATTCAAGATAATCAGGAAAATCAACAAAATCTGCCAGCAGCTGTGAATGGACAGCAACAAAATCATGGAAGGCACGTTTTGCGTGATTACATGGTTCCTCCCGTGGGGAACATTGGAACCTGCATTGTACCTCCTGCAATCCGAGCTAATAATTTTGAGATCAAGACTTCCTTGATATCTTTGATCCAAAATTCATGCGTTTTTCATGGATTGCCATCTGAAGATCCTCATGTGCACCTTAGGACATTTTTGGAACTATGTGATATGCAACGCATGAATGGAGTTTCAGAGGATGCCGTGAAATTAAAGCTATTCTCATTTTCTTTGGCAGACAAAGCAAAAGCCTGGTTTTATTCTTTGCCCCTACATACAATCACCACTTTCGAAATCATGAGTCAGAAATTTGTAGATAAATTTTTCCCACCTGGCCGCATGTCAAAGCTAAGGCGTGAGATTCTTTCATTCAGTCAACAACCTGGGGAATCAATTTTTGAAGCTTGGGAAAGATTCAACGAGCTCATCAGACAGTGTCCTACCCATGGAATCGCAGATTGGATCTTGGTTCAGACATTCTATAATGGGCTGACAAATGAAAATAAGAAGTGCGCCGACTCAGCAGCTGGAGGATCAGTTATGGATATGACATATGAAGAAGCATCTGAGATCTTTGAGAAGATGGCTGCGAACAGTTATCAGTGGTATTCAGATAGAGCTACACCAAAGTCTGGGGGAATGGTTGTAGTTAACGAGATCACAGCATTAAATGCTAAGCTGGATGCGTTGACCAAGAAGATAGACGGTATGGGTGTGCAGCCAGTGAATGCGGTTCAAACAACTTTGTGTGATTTTTGTTTCGAAAATCATGCTATAAATTTCTGGCCACTTCAACAAAATCAATCAAATCCAGAACAAGTCAACTTCGTGGGAAACAGGCAGCAGGGTGGTCCTTATTCACAAACTTACAACCCAGAATGGAAGAATCACCCTAATTTTTCATGGTCTAACAATCAGAATGTACAGTGGCCGCCTGGATATCAGCAACAGCAACAACAACAATCTCAGAAAAACATGTCCGAGAACATAGAAGTGTTAATCCAGCTGGTCAAGAGTCAGAATGGAGAAATTATGAATCAAGCAGCTGAGATTAAGAATTTGAAGAGACAAATGGGAGAGCTGGCAGCTAGCAGTTCAATAAGACAGCCAGGACAGTTGCCCAGTAACACTGAAATAAATCCTCGGGAGCAATGTAATGCAATAACAACAAGGAGTGGGGTTCAACTTTCTGAAGTGACTGAAGCAGAATATGAAAAACAGAGGAACAAAAAGGAAAATGTGGTGGAAGAGAAGAAAAGTGAAAAAGAACAGAGGCGCGACTTCTGAAGTTCATGAAAAAGTTGAAGAAGAAGTTCGAGTTCGACCACCTGTCAAAGCTTATGTGCCACCAGTTCCTTATCCACAAAGATTGATAAAGCATCAGTTGGAGCAGCAGTTTGGAAAATTTTTGGAGATATTCAAGAAACTGCACATAAATATCCCATTTGCAGAAGCGTTAGCCCAAATGCCGCTCTACTTGAAATTTATGAAGGAGATGCTATCAAATAAAAGGAAATTGGTTGATAATGAAATAGTAGCACTGAGTGAGGAGTGCAGCGCCATACTTCAAAAGAAGTTGCCACAGAAACTAACAGATCCAGGGAGTTTCTCGATCCCTTGTACTATTGGTAAATTTAATTTTGATAATGTATTGTGTGATCTTGGTGCAAGTGTCAATTTAATGCCTTTGTCTGTATACAGGAAACTTGGTTTGGGGGAGCCTAAACCAACCAATATCACACTGAAACTGGCGAACAGATCAATCCAATATCCATATGGGATTGTTGAGAATGTGATAGTAAAAGTAGACAAGTTTTTCTTCCCAGTCGACTTTGTGATTTTGGACATGGAAGAGGACGCCCAAATGCCCCTCATTCTTGGAAGGCCGTTCCTAGCTACTGGAAGATGCTTAATCGACATTGAAAAGGGAGAAATCATATTTAGGGTCGAGAAGGAACATGTCACGTTCAGCATCAAGCCAAGGCAAGATCTTGAAGGTCTAAATGAAAGCTGTTTCAAGGTGGAGGGGGTGGTCCAGAAACCAGAAGAAAAAAAAAACAAGCAGGGTATTAAGATTGAGGAGGCTTTAATCATAAAATATGAGTGTATGAAGGTAAATGATGGATGGAGGGATAAGAAGGAAGAAAAGCCTAACATCCCGCAACAAGTGGAAAAGGAGGCCTTGGACTACAAGAGAGTGAGGAGAAGGATTGAGAAGTGCAAGGCAGGTAATTGCAAGTTGTGCAAAGCCTCAAGAGGATCATTCAAGCCTCCATGATAAAGAATGCAAAAAGTCGAGCTTTAGACTTAAAACGGAGCGCTTGTTGGGAGGCAACCCAACCTTTCTTCCCTTTTATTTATTACGCTTTCATAATTTATTTATTTGCTGAATTTTAGATATATGCATGGTAGGAAAATTGTTTGGGTGTTTTGCATGTTCATGTTCAGGACAATTTTGCATATTAGTTTATTATTGCTTATTTATGTATGTTTTTAATTTTGCATGTTTATATTAGGCTAGGTTTTTATCGTCATTCCAAACTCACACACACACTAGTTTGGATCATGAAGTTAATGTTTGAAAAATCATTGCATCGATCATGAAGTGATTAGGGGGGTAAAAATGATTTTGAATTTCAAAAATAGGAAAAAATTTCATTATTGCCGTGAACTACGCGATCGCGGGCCTATAGGCTCTAGCGATCGCGACAATGCATTAAAATATCAACAGATTATTTAACCGTGAACCACGCGATCGCTGGCACTCCAGCCAAGCGATCGCGTGGGTACTCTGGGACAATAATCGGCAGTTTTAAGTGTTGTGCTTCATGTTTTCATTTTCAAACATTAGACACTCGTTTTCTCTCCCCTAATCACCTCATGTTTGATCTTACATTTTGTGTGCTTGTCATCAACACCTTGTTGCATCATACTTATGGCTTTAATTACCTACAAAACTCAATCAAAGGTACGAAGTTGTCACTTTCCTTCAAGTTATTCAAAAGAGTGAAATTTTCTTTGAATTCATAAGTGCAACTTTATTGGGGAGTGGAGTAAGGGCTTAAGTTAGTTGTTGGAGAATGTGATTTGTGCTTTAATAAGTAGAAATTTCTTGGTCAATCCATGTTTCCAAATTGATGCAAGTTCTTTAATTTTTGGAGTGCACATATAGTGTTTGATGAAATGCCACAAAGACATTCTTGTGCTAATTTTAGAGATTCTTCCGAGCATTTATCTTCATGACATGGTAGTCATTGAGTATGTGTGTTTAGTTCATGAATTAGTACACTACATGGCATGAAAATCATGAAAACCAACATTGCATCAAGGCAGCCCCATTGCAAGGCCACTGCAAGCCATTGCACCAGAAATTCAGTCCACGTCACCCACTTCTCCATAATTTTTCATGACCCTATTGAACTCCAAATGACCTGAATTTTTAATATGTTGTCGACCATGCTGTGAACTTTAACATATCAAAAGATGGCTTGGGAAAATTTATGTTTTTCTAGGCGATGTCAAGGCTTGAATGTGTGTGGTCGACCATTGTTGAAAATTCAAAATTTTGCCATAACTTTAGTTTGGGGGTGTGGTCCTGAACTTCCATTATTTCTTATTGGTGTTTATGACTTCTAATGTTACTTATCTCTTGTTTGCTAGGAAAACACCGATCAAAAAACCCAAACCAAATTTTGACAATACAAACAAATGGTCGATTCATCCAATGCAGTGCAAATTGAAGCATCAAGACTACAATGAGACATCTCATCTACACTTGGGAAGTTCTCGTTCTCTTTCTTTTGTCAAGTTTTGCATTATTCTTACTTATTTATGTGGCAAAACATTGAGGACAATGTTCATTTCTAGTTTGGGGGTGGATCTCATTATTTCCATATTATTACTTTTCATTCTATTTTATTGGGATTAAAAAAAAAAAAAAAATTTGAAAACTTTGTTGACATGTTTATTGCCTAGGATATAGTATGAATCAATTTGTGCGTAGGCTTGAAAATTGGACAACATGAAAACATGAACTTATTTTGAACTAGTTATATTTTGCTAGATTCATACTTATTGCGCACATAGCCAGTGTTGGATAATTGCTTGTGTGAGGAATTTTGTTTAATAAATGTGGGGCAAATTTGTGCAATTTGAACTTAGGAATAACTCAAAAAGCCCAGAACTTAGATTGTTAGACATCCCACCCCTAAATTAGAACCAATCATGCTAAAATGCAAGTTTGAGGGTAAAATGATTGGAATTTGTGTGTATTGACGGATTGAAAGTCTGTGGGTCTTGGTTTTGCACTTTAGTCATTACAGTTTGGTCAACCGGTATAAACCATTTCCAGCATAAAAACAGAAAAATGCTGAAGGTCTTATTCCGCTCTTCAAATGCCTTTTTGACTCGGGTAAGTAAGTCCGAGGGGTCTTTCAAACCTGGTGCCCTAAAGCCAACTGGCTTGGGAGTCATCGACCTAAAGCTCGTTACAGGGGTCAATTAGAAAGCAAGTACGGAGAGTGGACTTACACATAAGACATTATAACATCTTTAACTTTTCTGTTTAAGCCTTTATGACTCGGGCAAGTACGTCTGAGGGGTTCTTTGAACCTGGTACCCTAAAGCCGTCTGGTTTGGGAGTTGCCGATCTGAAAGCTCGCTACAGGGGTCATATAGAAAGCCCGTATGAAAAGTTCTGCACAAAGATGGTAAAAGACATGGACAATTAAAAGAAAAAGTCGTCCATAAAAAAAAATAATAATAATAATATTGCATGGTATAAGCTTTGTTGACTGAGCTGTGGTGGTTGAGGTTGTAGAATTGGGGACTGCTTGCTTGTGATTTGTCATGCACACATATTTCTGATTCTGACTACCTTGTGTGGAAAAAGCTAAGAATATTTTTAGAACCCACATAGATAAAAAATCGGGATGCGAGAGAAAAAGCAGAAAGTGGTAATCATCCATGAGCGTTGAAAGGAATTTTATTAGAAATCATAGTTTGACCACATGGGATTCGGGCTGGATTATGCATAATGGGCCACACAGTGTTGAGTATATCTTTTGCATGAGTATGCGTTTTTGACATTGGCTATTCACACACACACTTAAAAATCTGGCAAATATAACTAGGTATTATTTTGCATTGTTGTTCATGACACTTGCTTAAAACTTAAATTGGTTTGGACTTTGGAGGCATATGGTAAACATGGTGACACAACAAAAATATTTGTTCTCTTATTTCTTTGATTTTTGTAGTTTAGTTTAAATTGTTCGAGGACGAACAATAGTTCTAGTTTGGGGGTATTTGATAAGTGTATTTTATACACTTATTTGTATGTCTAAATTAGGATTAATTATTGTCGTTTGGGAATATTTACTATTTAATTTATGTTTATTTGTTTACTTTTCAGAAAATGTCCCAATTGAAGAAGAATGAAGCAATTAATGGAAAAATGACACGATTGGATGTTAATTGGAGCTAAATTGGACAAGTGAGGAGTTTGTGACAACAACCGGGAAACATGCTTGGTGCCAAAGTGACTAAATCAGAGGTTGGAGGACCTAATTGAATGAATTAAGAGCTTGAATGGTCAAACCGAGAAGAAGATAAAGTTTGGGGACTAAATTGCAACAATTGAAAGTTGAGGACTGAAGGTGCAATTAAAAGTCAGGGACTAAATTGTACAGCCGAGAAAAGATGAAGTCGCGATCGCTGGTTACACACCAAGCGATCGCGAGATGGTTGTAAATTATAACCCGAGAGTTATAAGGTCTTCCACGCGATCGCCAGAGGTTCTACTGCGCGATCGCGCGCTTGTCCGACTGGGCCGCAAATCAGATTTTTCTCGCGATTTTTAACAGGCTTTGGGCTTTTTGACCTAGGATTTCTCCAAAACCTATATATACAACATAAGAGGCAGGAGATCTGGACCTTTGCCTCTCCATAGAACGAGCCACAACAGAGATTTTACATCAAATTCTTGGGGAATTAAGCGTCGCAAAGGGGCGTGAATTGAAGATAATTGAAGAATTGAGACTTGGTGCATGCTTTCCTTTCTTCTTATTGTTTTCAATGAACGTTTTACTTTATTGTTTATGCTTTTTAATCATGATGTGTAACTAAATATAACGTTGGGATGAACGATGTAGCATAGTTAATTATTTTAATTCCAAATTCCTTTATTTTAGTAATTCGTTGCATGTATTGATTTATTATTGTTCTTAATGCTTGAATTGCTTGATCACCAATTCATGATTTATTGAGTTATTTCCATAATCCGAGAGGTGAGTTAATAATTTAGAACGTGGTAATAAATCCGGTAATTGAACAAGAGATAGAGATATACTCGTGTTATTATTGCGGTCATGTGTGAATTCTTGTGTGTTATGCATCTAGATAAGGAATATTCGGACCCTCTGTAGAGATACATGGTTGACTTATTTAGGTAGAATTGATTTAAACTCGAGAGTGGAATTTCAATAAACATTAGTGAATTCGACCGAATGCATATTTAGAAAATAAAATCTGGAATTGGAATTGATTTAATTGGCTAGGTGAAATCGTGAATCCCAACCACTTTACAATCATACTTGAAAACAAAACAATTTCACAATTCTTTTTAATTCATCTTCTTAGTTTTAATTTAAAACATAAAATTCATTTGTCTGTTCAAATAAAGTTTAGAACTAAAATATTTCGGTACTTAGTAAACAGTCCTCGTTGGAGCGATAATCCGGACTCTAAGGTCCACTTTATTACTTGATTGCGATATCGTACACTTGCGATCTCAAATTGCACAACAGTAATTTACCGTTTCTGAATTTGCAAGTCGAAAAGTCTCGGATGCCCGTGACGTCAATGTACCAAAATTCCTAATTATATCCATTCATAAATAAGGTATAACTTTAGATTTGAAACAAACACGTTCATCATCCTATTCAATATTATAAACAAAACTCATAACTGAGGTTAACATTTCTATTAGACTCGCAATTTAACTCAAACGTGTCCTTAAATCATGTCAAACTTATATACTATCACATTCGAAATAAGTGTTTAAATTCAAGGGTAAGAAACATCGAACTCTTACTTATCAAATTATTCAAAAGTCAAAACTACTCAATATTATCACAACTTAATTGTCACATGGACAATTTCAATTAGCGTCCTAATTACTCATAAATCTGAAAATAACAATTATAATAAAAATGTACATTAAAATTCAGTTCAAAAATCATATTTAACACTTGTAACTGAGGTTGAGACTTTCATGTGACTTACAATTCAAATCAATAGGAATCTTAAACTACGTCAAACACAAATCCTACTTCCTTCGGAATAAGAGATTAAACCATTGTTTGAAATCTAACTAATCACATTGCACAAAGGTTAATTAAAGCTATGGAATCTTCATCACAACTTGAATTTCACAAAGACAATTCCAATTAACATGCTAACTATTCGAAACATGTAAATTCTCAAAAATGACAGTAAACATTTCAATTGAATTAACAAATCCATACATTTTGGAAAATGTGAAATTAATCCATATAAATTAATAAATCTGAAATTTTATATATATATACATACAACTCTAAATATACACACATATATACACATTATTCACCAACTGGGGTCAGGAAATTCTGAAAATCCATTGTATAATTTACACATCTATATATATATATATATACACACACATCAATATATACTTACACAGAGACATACATAAACATTACACATACATAAAAATACGAGTGTGTGTTCGTGTGGGTGTGTATCAGTGTGCGCGGTGCGTGCGTTGTGTGTGAGGGGGCGGAAAAAGGGGCTTACCGCCGGTGGGGTGGTGGCCGGCTGCGCGAGGAAGGGACGGAGGGAGGGGAAACAGGTGAGAGGCCGAGAGAGAGAGAGTTCAGCGTGAGAGAGAGAGCGAGACCGAGTGTGAGAGTGTGAGCGTGAGGAATTAGATTAGGTTTAGGATTTAAATGTAAAACTTGTTAATTTGTGATTCAGTCCTTCGACTCTCATAAATAGGTAATTTAAGTCCACGTCCCTCAAATAAAATTCAAAGTGCCACTAAACTTTCCCCAATTTCGATTTAACACAATTTAGGTCACTTTCAACTTAATTAAATAGAAAATAACAAGATTAATAAATAACGTTAATAATCACACATAAAATTGCACATAGACAATTTATGGACTTTCTATTTGGCACATTGATCAAGACGGCGTTCAAGTCTTTCCACTGCAAAATAATTCAAATCATTGACATAAAATTTATCAAATTTAAAATTTATAATAACATTAATATAAATGTCACGTGGAATTTAAAGATGCACGTAACAATGAAAAACGGTATTACAATTCCTTACCCCCTAAAAGAAAATTTCGTCCTCGAAATTAAAATTTACCAAAACTTGTGGATACTTAGTACGTATTTCGTCCTCACGTTTCCAACTAGCTTCTCCTACTGCATGATTCCTCCAAAGAACTTTAACTAGAGTTACCTTATTCCTTCTAAGTTCTTTGCCTGCTTTCATTAGGATTCTCACATGTGCTTCCTCATAAGTTAGATCCTCACGAAGATCAAGTGACTCATAGCTGAGAATATATGAGGGATCCGAAATGTACTTCCTCAACAATAAGACGTAAAACACCGTTTGTATCCCAGATGGTTTTGGTAGCAATGCAATCAGATAAATTAGGTCACTCATCATTTCTAGCCTCTCAAAGGGCCAACAAAAAGGCTCAACCTTCTTTTCTTCCCGAACCTCATAATTCACTTCATTGGAGTTACCTTCAAAAGGATCATTAAGCCTGCGGAAAATTCCAAAGATTTCATTCTTTTGTCCACATAGCTTTTCTGTCTACTCTGTGCATTTTTCATCCCCTGACGAATTATTTCAACAACTTTTTCTGTTTGTTGTACTATTTCGGGACCCAATAACTTCTTTCTCCTATCTCACCCTCGTAAACTGACGATCTACACTTCCTATCGTATAGTATTCAATACGGATCGAAGCTTGATAGCTATTGTTGTAGGAGACCATCAACCGATATTATCCCACTTATGAATCCATTCACTAACTTTCTATTTCCATCCTTTCATAGGATCTATTCTAAAGTCTAAACCTTAATATATATGATTGATAACATTCTTAAAACTAAAATCAGGAAGATTGACCAAAATAAGACTTTATAATCCAGAATTAGTGAAACTTGACGTCCATACCAAAATATACAGTAGAAATACTAAAACTTTGACAGAATCTTTCTGGAAAGATTCACAAACGAAATCCTTTCTAAATATGCTGACATTTCCTTTAAAATCGGAGGATCGAACTTAAATCCTGTAATCCATACTTATATATTGTAATCAAGTATTCAACATCATACACTCATCTTAAAACTAAAGCCAAGGTACTAACTTAAAAATTCATGCTTTCAAAATCATCATAACAACAATACTCTAACCAAGTATTTTATAAATAAATCCTTGACCTGTCACCAATGAATAAGACTTTTGTAATTCATATCGGATTCCTCATCAAGTTTACTTAACCCAAAGATACAAGTCCCCAATAAGTAAAAGTTACACTAATGATCATCTTAGATTTTAACCAATCCAGATTTATGTATATTCCATGGAGATCTCAAAATGGATAATATGCTCTACTCACATCTAATGCACAACCAACAATGAGTAACCACACTACATCACCAAAATTTTAAATAAATTCCTCTATCTTATCATAAACAATTGAAGTCTCCCGACCATAGGTCACATTTAGCAATAAACAAACCATTGATCAAGATAAGATTAATTAGTTCAAACATATCATTACACTATTCTTCCATAGGACAATCATAACATTCATTAACTATCTATTCACCATAACTTGTGGTAATCATGTGACATGTCACTTATCACCATACCATATGACCTCAACATTTAATCATATCAATCTCCTTAAGATCACAGTATAATAACCATCATATATATCACATGAACATTTCTACATCAATAATCAATAAATCAATAAATCTTATATATACCAATCTCAACAAATCTTAATTTTACAATTCTTTACTCCCTCAGTTGCCTAGAGGTGTAGGCCATCACCTTATCATATTGCATAAGAACACAACCGAGCCCTTTCAATTAAGCATTTCTGTAAATGACGAACCTTTCATTACCCTGTGGAATTGTTAGGATTATCACAATTGTCCACTATGTCCATCACTCTTCAAAGCACTGCTCAATCTGAGCTCCATTGAAATTTTGTATCATTTCTGGTTAACTTAGCCAACGGTGAGGCAATCTTGGAAAATCCTTCCACAAATTTTCGATAGTAACCAGCTAATCCAAGGAACCTACTAACTTTCTTAACATTAGAATACATCGGCCAATTCCAAATTACCTCAATCTTACTCGGATCTACCTCAATACCTTCCCTTGATACAATATGCCCTAAGGATGACACCCCATTCAGCCAGAACTCACACTCCTTAAACTTAGTAAAAATTTCTCTTCTCAAGTTTCTAAAGCACGATCCTCAAATGTCTTGTTTATTCTAAAGACCTCGAATAGATCAATATGTCATCAATGAAAACTATAACAACTTGGTCCAAATATTCTTTAAAGACCCAATGCATTAAGTCCATAAATGCTGCAAGGGTATTTGTTAACCTGAACAACACTACTAAGAACTCATAATGTCCTTATCTAGTATGGAAAGCTGTCTTTGGAAGTTCCTCTTTCTTGATCCTCAAATGATGGAAAACAGATTGCAACTCGATCTAAGAAAAATACCCCAAACCTTGAAGCTGATCAAATATATCCTCAATTCTTAGCAATGCATATCTATTTTTATTGTCACTTGTTCAATTCTCTGTTTTCTATGCAAAGTCTCATAGGCCCTTCACTAGCGTGACTATTCTCGTGAAGAAGTTGTTAGGCTCACTGAGTAGCTAAGAAAGGCTCGGAAAAGGGAACTTCCAGCGGGCTCAACGGCCGTGGAGGCTTTCGAGTGCCGAGTAAAAATCAATCCAAAAATCTGATTTCAATATCTCTATTGCAAACCAAGATTTCCAGATTTTTAATACATTCTATTGTTCTTTAGTGAAACGGCTTCAAATGGTTTACAATTTCTCTCGTAACCTATAAAATCCTAGGTTGTGTTATTCTAGTCAAATATGAAGTTCCTTCTCTCAAATGCCAAAACTTAGATAACAATTCATTTAATCAATGGTCAGTTAATGGAAAGCATTAAAATCATTAACACAAATAAACTTCAAATAAAATCACTAAGAAGTTAATAAAAGATTAAGAACATAGGATCAACACAATATTACATCAATCCCATAGAAAATAAACTTAGCTCATAATGGAATAATAAAGAAGTAACAATTTCATAATTAAAAGCACAAAGGAGTAGATAAGAAAAACTATTTTGGAGTGATTTTGATCTTCCTTTCGCCTTGGTTCTCTCTTCAATTCTTTGTTCTCCTTGATTGGTCTCGTACAAAAGTCCTTTTTTTGGTCTTTTCTAACCCAGTTATGTCTCTTCCCTTAATTTTTTGAGTTGTCCTCGAACAGAGTCCTAGTTGAATTGGGCCTAAAAATAGAATTTTTGGAGTTTGAAACAGCATCACCTACTTTTTCGGCAGGACATAGGCATTGTATCATAAGTCCTAGGTGCTTTAATTTTTCAATTTTTAGTCTGTACAGCGCTTGGGTGCTTCCTCGTTGCGCCTAGGTACCTCTCGTTCCGTCAACTAAACTTCATACATGCATAACTTTTTATCTACAACTCGAAATTGTGCTCTGTTTTTTCCATTGAACTTCAAATTCAATTATCTTTCTAATGATATATTACAGGCATCATGGAGATATCTATACAAAACGTTGTGCACTAGTTTCTTTACATATTCCGCACATAACTTTCAAATTATGCTCCAATCTCTTCCAAATTCATGTTTTAACCTAAACTAATCAAACAAATGAAAAATTATGCATAAATACACTTAAACAAACTTATAATTATTCACTTTTCATTGTCCAAATAAGTGTAAAATTACACTTATCGAACACCCCAAACTTAATAATTTCCTAGTTCTGGAGCAAACACAAGTAAAATAGAATAGCAAAGTGATGTAGAAAACACATGAACAAACTAACAAATAACTAGGTGGACTCACATGTAACAAGTTTAGTTAGATAGTTGCCCTCTTGGCTTAGGATCCTGAATATTATATTAAACCCACAAATCACTTCAAAGTTAACATGCGAAAGCCTTGTATGTGTGAATAATCAAGTAGAACATTGCACATCCATAAATTGGCTCATTCCCAACCCTCAATGGTCAATTTTACCCTTTCTTCACTCTTGAGATGCACATCCCCAAACTTATTTTCTTGTATTCTCTTCCCAAGGTATATCCTAAGGTTGAATTTTCAATTTCCTAATTTCTTTTATCGCTCAAGTTTGGTTGAGTCAAACCAGTAATGTCAACAATTTATGTACGTGATGATTCTCCTTTTATTGAGTGTGTCCCAACCATCAAATATTCTCTACGCAAGTTAAATTCACCAGTTATCTAAATCCCCTTATGCAATCTATCAACTAATCATGCAAATTTAATCCTTTATTTAAATGCAATGGCAATGAAATAGCTCTCTTTATTTAGCTTTGTAGCTAATTCATGTAGCGAGCTTTAGGTTGGTGACTCCCAGTTAGATTACCACATGGCACCAGGTTTTAAGATACCCTTATTTTCTTAGTAGCTCGTGTCAACTAGGCCCAGAAGAGAAGTGTTATGATATATGCAATCAACTTTTAATTTATTTTTTTTGTATGCAAGACATTCTCAATGAATGGGATTACCTCTCACCCTTAAGCTTTCTAGATGACCCTATAGTGAGTTTTAGGTTGATGACTCTTAAGTCAAACGATTGTAGGGCACTAGGTTTTGAAATACTTCAACGGGCTTAATTACTCAAGTCAAAAAAGCTACGAAGAGAGGCAAGACGCATGCAAATTTATACTTTTATGCTAGAATATAAAAATGGGGATTAGATCACCATAATTCGGTCATTACCTAACATCCAAATGTTAGATAAGATCACTTCACACAACTTCTTAACATACATGGAATCAACACAATTTTAAATCACCTCTTCTACTGGCTCAACCACACCCAAACTATACTAAAATTGGTTTAAGGATGCACAATAATATGGCTTAAAAGTTAAGCATCTAAGTTCAATTATTCAACCTAAACGATATGTGAATCAACCTATATGAGTATACAATGCCCTACTTAATCTAAGTGAAAAAATAGCATCACATTTCACACTGATTTGCAAAAAAATTCAACTAAAGCACATAACTCATTCGCAACTCATAAATTAAAATATTGTCTAAAGTATATGCATCTTCGCCAACAAGATTGTCGAACTCACACAAGCATCAAAAACTAATTTTTTTTTTTAACATTCACGCAGAAACACAAAGAAAAAATTCATGCACAAATTTTACACCATTTATACGACAACAATACGAGAACTAATTCATGTTTCAACACCCCAAACTTAAATTAAACATTGAGAAGATAGAAATAAGGAATTTCCCTGAGTGATGACATATCTTCATTGCTGTCATCGTCATGGTGTAGAGGTTTATATGGAGGCCATACTGGAGTTTAAGGAACCATGAGCTTGAGGAACCATGAGCTTGATTTTCAATTTTTTTTTAAAGGGATGAAATAAAAACTTACAATTAAATAAATAAGTAATTGAAAAGAAAGAAGTAAGTTTGAGTTGCTTCCCAAGAAGCACTAAGTTTGAGTTGCTTCCCAAGAAGCACTTCTTCAACGTCGTTAGCTTGAGGTATTTGTGGTTCTAGCTTGATTTTACAAGAGAGATTTCTTCCATGTTCCTTGTTCTCCATAGTAATGCTTAAGTTTTCGGCCATTCACTTGGTATGTAGATCCATCTTTTCCTTTCAATTATTGTCCTAGGATAGACTCTTTCCTCAATATGATCTTGTTACACCACCTCAATGTCCTATTTTTGTGAATTTTTGAATTTTCATAGGCATGGAACTCCTTCAAATTCAAGGTTACTAGTCAACTCCTCTTTGAATTTGACAGCGTCGACAAGTAGTAAAATATCTTTTTGTTTTAGGTAATTTTTTAGCAGCAAAACTTCAAGAGCCAAGATGAAATCAACTACTTCCTTGCTCCTGTGTAACCTCCAGTAGTAACTATATCTTCTATTGAACCACTAGTCACAATACATTGTTGTAAAGGATCTTTAAATAGATCTTCTTTTTCAACTTTACCTACCTCTACATCTATAAATTTGATATTCTGACAAGTATCAACGTCTTCAGGAAATTTCACAGCTTGGTCTATTATAATAATCACCTCTTCTCCATCAACTCTAATGTTAACTTTCCATCTTGTATATCGATCAGTGCTCTATCGATTGCTAAAAATGGTTGGCCAAGAATTAATGGGATATCTTTATCTTCCTCCATTTCCAACCCCACAAAGCCTACTGGAAAAATAAATTTATCAACCTTGACCAACTCATCTTCAACTATCCCACGTGGATATGTGTGAGATCTATTAGCAAGTGCAAAGTGATTTTTGTAGGCTTTACCTCCTCGAGACCCAACTTCTTCAATACAGAGAGAGGCATTAAGTTAATCCTAGATCCAAGATGACAAAGTACATTGTCAAAGGAAGAATTTGGCATAATGTGGCATTCTGTTAAATTCAAAATCTCATATTCTTCTAACTTTCTCTTCTTTAAAATTACCTCTTTCAAAAATTTGGCATAATGCAGCATTTGTTCTAGTGCGAAAGGGATGTTTATATGAAATTTCTTGAAAATATCTGGGAACTTTGCAAACTAAGCATCAAAGTTCTTCTTCTGAAAACCTTGTGGGTATGGAAATGAGGGTTTTATAATTGGTGGATTATCTAGAAAAGAGATTGAGTTGTGCTTGTAGACCTTTCTTGTCTTTTCTGCTTCAGTTCCTTCTTTTTTTGCATGCTCTTATGTTCTTTGATTAGAATCATGTGTCGAAACTGAAGTCTCTTTAGACTTGTGGACTTCAATCTCCTTACTACTTCTCAAGGTGACGACATTGCAATGTTCTCTTAGGTTTACCTCTGTATCACTAGGAGATTTTTCTTTAAGTTGAGAATATATTGCAGTTTCTAGCTGCCCTATTTATACCTCTAGATTCTTCATTATGGCCCCCATGTTGCTCATATGAGTCTCAATGTTGTCCAGGCATGATTCATCTTTGTTGAGTCTTGATCTTTTCTCCAAAATAAATGTCCCTAGAATATCTTCAAATGATGGTTTATTTTCGATGACATGCTCATTAAATCTAGGAGGAGGTTGGAGGACATTCCTATTATTTCCATATGATAGATTTTCATGATTTTGCAATCCTGGATGGTAGTGATTAAAAGAGTTGTTACCTCGTTGGTTGAAGTTTCTTGTAGTTTATGTACTGGACTTGCACCTTCTCTATGTCAGTTTTTTTGATTTAGAGGGGAAACAACTATAAGTGAATTTGCCTTTTTTATATTGTTTTGTGTAGTTGAAGTAGCTATTTGGTTAGTGAGTCATCACATTTGAGCTGCAAGAGCGATAATTTGATTAACCTAATATAGTCCAGCCACCTTTTTAACACTTGATCGCTGACTTGGCCATTAATAAATGTTTGTAGTAATTTGATCCAACAAGGTGTAATCCTCTTCTACAGTCTTAGTTATTAAAGTGCCACCAGTAGTAGCATCAATTATTGTACGTGTCTGAACATTCATCCCATTCTAGAAAATCTGTATCTGCATCCAATCTAAGTAACCATGCCAAGGACATCTTCTAAGTAAGTCCTTGAAGCTCTCCCATGTCTCACAAATGGCTCAAAATTAGATTTTTTGAATTGTCCAATTTAAGAATTTTATGAGAAATTTCTGGGCGATCCCCTCCCAAGTGATAACAGTGCCAGCCTGCATCGATAGAAGCAATCCCCTTGCCTTATCCTGTAAGAAGAAGGTAAATAACTGCTACTTGTTATTGTCTTCAGTAACACCATTCATCTCCACTGTATCACAATTTTTCAAGCAGGTAGCAAGATGAGTGTTTAGATCTTTTAATGTCGATCCTCCGGACCGGTTCTATTGCACCATGTTGATTAAAGTGGGTTTCAACTCAAATTCGTTCGCAGCAACAATTTGACATGCACCATAATAATTGTCATTTACCATAGGTCAAACGTAATCCTAAATATTCCACTGTTGTTGGTTGTCATTTGCTGTCATTGCTTCGATTTCTCTTCTTCATTCAGTCCTTAAGACTCAAAGTTCTCTCAAATTTAGAATCAAAGGATTTTAGCTAGTAATAATATCGTTAAAAATAAAATTAAATCAATCCTCGACAAAGACGTCAAAATCTTGTTGTGTTATTTTATAACCGCAAGTGTACGGTGTTAAGTTTTGTAATATAATGGTAAAATATGTTTTCGAACCTACATGAATTGATAATAAATTTCTACCAAATCAATGATTATGCCTAATCACGAAGTTTGATTAATATATGAAGAGTCTAGGGGTTTTGATTCACCTAAGTATCAATTGTCTTTTATATCTCCATTATTCTGCTCTTTTTTTTAAAAAAAAAAATTCAAGTTTATAAGCAAAGAACCTATTGTATTTTTACTCCCTCTCATGAGTGTCGAGTAAAAATCAATCCAAACATCAGATTTCAATATTTCTATTTCAAACCAAGATTTCCCAATTTTTAATCAGTTCTATGGTTCTTTAGTGAAACGGCTTCAAAGGATTTACATTTGTCTCGAAACCTATAAAATCCTAGGTTGTGTTATTATATATCAAATCTAAGGTTCCCACTCTCAAGTACCGAAACTTAGATAACAATTCATTCAATCAATGGCTAGTTAAATGAAAGCATTAAATTCAATAACACAAATAAACTTCAAATAAAATCTCTAATAAATTAATGGAAGATTAAATTCATAGTATCAACACAAGATTACATCAATCCCCTAGAAAAATAAATTTAGTTCATAATGGAATAATATAGAAATAACAAGTTCATAATTAAAAGCATGAAAGAGAAGATGAGATAAACTGTTTTGGAGTGATTTTGTTCTTCTTTTTGCCTTGGTTTTCTCTTCAATTGGCCTCATTCAAAAGTCCTTCGTTTGATCTTGTCTAACCCTAGTTATGTATCTTCCCTTGGTTGTTCGAGTCCTAGTTGAATTGGGTCCAAAAAACATAATTTTCGGAGTTTGAAACAACAATGCAGTGCCTAAGCTCTGAGTATGTGGCATCTAGGCACTATGTATTTCTTCAAGAAGAGCCTAGGCACTGAAATTCTACAATTTTTCAATCTGTGTTGAGCTTGGGCGCTTCCTCGTGGCACCTAGGTGCTACTCATTTTGTTGATTGAACTTTATATGTGCATGACTTTTGATCTACAACTCGGAATATATATATAGTAAAAGCTGTGAACCAATTTCTTCACATACTCTGCACGTAGCTTTCACATTTTGCTCCAATCTCTTCCAAATTCATGTTTAAACCTTAAAATAATCAAACAAACTTACTTGCTCGAGTCAAAAAGGTTACGAAGAATAGAATAAGACTTTTAGCATTTTTTTGTTTTTATGCTAATGCAGGTTTTATACTTGTTGACCAAAACTTTTTCAACCAAGAGTGCAAAAATCAAAAACTTCAAACCCTTAACCCATTAATTTATACATGCACTAACCTTTCCACCCCAAAGCGCTCATTGAGCAGTTTGGTTCTAAATTAATCTAAAAACTTATGGTTTGGAATTTATAGTCCATCCTATGTTCAAAATTACATATATATATATATATATATATATATATATATATATATATATATATATATATATATATACACACCCCCACAAATATCAAGCAAATTCCTACACAAGTAATTATTTGACAATGGCTATGTGCTCAGGTGATTAAAATCAAATATGGATAAATATTGATGATAAAACACGTTTCAATATTGTTCATTATTCTAGCTAAACTACAAAAAATGATCCAAATTATGTCCTATTCAATAAACAAATAAATATTTTTTTTAAAATTTTCCTTTTTTTATTCCCCAAAATCGAATGAATGCATTGTATGAACGAGATTCCCATCCCAAACTAAAATAATACATTGTCCACAATGTGTTTCAAATGAATAAATAAAATAAAGTCATAATAATAAGAAAGAGGTTAAATACTTCATGGGTTTGAAGGGGTGATGTCCCATTTTGAAGCTTTTCTTTTGCGTTTGAACTTGGATGATTCGACTTGTTTCTAGCTTTTCCATTTTTTCCCAAGGTGTATTCATAGTATCCTATGGAAAAAGAGATAAACAACATTATAATACATAAATATTTCATAAGTAATGACATAAATTAACCCACACTCCCAAACTAGAACTCAAAAAAATTCTGACGTTTTTGGGAAAGTTGGTCGACCACTGATGTTCAAGCCCCGACATCACCTAGAAAAATAAAAAATTTCCCAAGAAATCTCCGGGCATATGAAAGTATACAACATTATCTACAACATATCAAAAATTCAGCACATTTGGAGTTCATTTAAGTCATGAAAGACATTTGATGAAGTTGTGACCAAAAGCTAAAAATCAGGTACAATTGGTGCATTGTGCTTGCAGTGTCCTTGTGATGGATGCAATGGTGTTTCATTTGAGTTTAGTGCCTTAAATCTATGTAAAGTGTAAATGAATGATGCAAATAAGGTGTATAACATGTGGTGAAGGTGATCATCCAAAACGATTAGCAAAACTCAACGAAAAACTTACAGTGACAATTCATCAAACACTTGGTGTGCATATAAAGAAATCAATGTAGAACATAGATCTGGATACATGAATCAACCCAAAATTTTTCACCTATATATCCACGATTCACATATCCAATTTCCATCCTAACACAAGCATCAATCACAAAAAATTGCAAATTTTACATAAGACATGAAGAGCATAAAAAATTTGATAAAAACCAAAAGTTATAATAAAATTCATACCTTTGATGTGATTAGCAAGTGTTAACAAGGATGAATTTGACCAAATCTGATGTGTAAATGTTGGGGAATGATTGGGGATGCATTTAAAGGTGATTTGGGGGAGAGAAAATGAGTTAAAGTCGTTAAAATCATGAAAAACCATATGCCTATATAATATGGGCTTTTTGCCCAGATTATAAGCGCGCAGCCGCGTGGGGAAAATCTAGGCAGAATGCCAAGATTAGCCTGTGCTTTAATCTTAGTTCGTTTTCAATCTCTAAATGTCTTTTTATGTATGAAACCAACTTAAAAAACCATGTTCATGTCCTAAGCTAACGTGTCATGCTATTGATTGTGATGTAAGGTATGAAAACAAGCAAAAATGCAATGACAACTAAAAATACTACTAATGCTAAAACATGGAAAATGAAAGCATAAGACTTAAGACACAGAACATGCTCATGCATGCACCATAAGCTTACAAGCACTCAACAAATGCAATGTCAAGCAATGAATAACTTACAGCAAGAAATAAAAAGAAATACTCCTAATGCTTTATCATGCAAGATTAGAGACTATCAATAACACTTAAACACACATAACGTGAAATTATATGCATCCTAAGCATGCTAATAGAAAAAAAAATGCAATGTAAGCATTCTAGTGAATCAAAATCAATCAATAAAACAAACTAAGCAAAAGGTTTTGAGAAATTGGGTTGCCTCCCAATAAGCGCTTCATTTATAGTCTAGAGCTAGACTTCATGACAAGAATTATCAAGGAGGCCTGAGATCTGATGTTGAGCCCCTACAATCATCTCTGGCCTGTACTTAAAATGCTCCTAATATCTAATTGTCTAATCCACATCAATTCTGGAGCAATTTTCAAGTTGCGAATCATGGGCATTCATTTGCATCATAGTGAATGTCAACTCCTAATTTTCAGTCCAAAGTACTACCTGTCTTTTTTCCACATCTATTAATGTTCGAGAAGTGGCTAAAAATTGTTGACCTAGTATCAATGGAATATTTTAATCCTCCTCCATGTCCAAAATTATGAAATGAGCTGGAAAGATGAACTTATTAGTCTTAACTAATGCATCTTCCACAACTACATATGGAGAGCAAGTAGAACGATCAGCTAATTGTAGCCTAATATTACTTTGCTTCAGCTCACCCAATCTAAACTTCCTATAAACAAATAGAGGCATCAAATTTATACTAATCCCAAGATCACAAAAAACTTTGCTAAACTGTAGATCTTCAATGATGCAATGTATAGAAAAGCTCCTCGGATCTTTCAGCTTAGGAGGCAGCTTCTTTTGTAAGATTGCACTACACTCTTCATTTAAGGATTTCTTCGAGATCCTCAAGCTTTTTCTTACTTGCCACCATCTTTTTCAACTTTTAGCATAGCTTGGGATTTGTGTAATTGCCTCAAAGAATGGGAAATTAATGTGCAGTTTTCTGAGCATGTTGAGAAATTTGTTGAACTACTTATCCTCCTTATTCTTCTATAACCTATGTGGGAATAGGACTTGTGGATTTTGAGGCTTAATTGATAATTTCACCTCATATCCCTTGTACTTCATTTCAGATGAGCTCTAAGGTACTTCCACATGCCTCTTATCTCTTTTATCCTGAACTTTAGCTGGTCTTTTCACTTGCACCTCTGGTAACTGAAGACCACTCCAAGTAGTGAGCACATTTACTTCTACCTTCTTAGTGTGATGTTGAAGCCTCTGAGGGTAAGCGATAGAAGGTACGTAGACCCTGTCACAAGGAGCAAAACTAATCCTTCCAGGCTCATAGTTTCTTTCTTCTTCCACTACCACAATTACCATAACCTGCTCCTTTGGGTTAGTCTCTATGTTACTAGGTAATTTCCCAGGTGCCCTATTTGTCAAGATTTGTGCTATTTCTCCCACCCAAGTCTCCAAATTCTTTATTGAGGCCTAGTGACTTTGCAAGACCATCTCAGTTTTCTTCATGAGATTTTCTGTTTTTGTTTCGAACTGATGTATCTTAGCCATGTATTGATTTTTCTTCCCCATGAACTAGTCTGTTTTATCTGTGAACTTCAAAACTATCTCCCACAACTTAAGCTTTTTCTCCTCGGTTTGATATTGAGGCATTATTTGTCCAGCACTGTGATTCTTCCATGCAAATTTGGGGTGATTTGGCCAACCTGGATTGTATGTATTGGAATATAGATTATTTTGACAATGACCCCCTTGTACAAAGTCTACCTGCTCCACTGGACATGCTATAATGGATCTGAAGTAGTGTAATTTGCACCACACTCATCACAACTCACATTTGCAGATTTAGCTGAATGATTCACTAGCACTATACTTTCCACTTTTGTAGCTAGAGATTCTAATTTTGTAGAAATTACGGTGTAGGCATCAACTTCATACACTCTTGTTGATTTCTTTTGGACCACCCTATCAGAACCCCACATTGCATTTTTGTTTGATATTCTCTCAAATAGCTCCAACGCTTGACCAATTGTTTTTGTTATCAAAGCTCCATTCGATGATGAATCTACCATACTCTTAAAATGTGGAAGTAGCCCTTCATAAAAAAATTTTACTTGGCCAACACCGTTGATGGTTGGGGCACTTCCTAAGCATGCTTTTGAATCTATTCCAAGCATCATCAAAATATTCAGCATCATGTTGCTGGAACATTATTATTTCACGTCTGAGCTTGGCAACCTTCGCTGAGGGCATGAATTTAGTACAAAACTTCTGAACGAAGTCATTCCTGTTATACTTGCGGAAAGAAGAGAGTCCAGCCAATCAACTACCTTGTCTCGCAAGGTATATGGAAATAACTTTAGTCTAATTGCGTCTCAGAGACACCCTTGTATTTGAAGTGTTCACACATTTTCCAAAAATTTTGAGACGTGTATGTAGGTTTTCGTCATGTCGTCCATGGAATTGCTGTCCATTTTGGAACATGTTTATGAAGTTGGTTTTCAGTTGAAAGTTAGCCAACCCAAAAGGTGGATATACGATACTGGATTGACTTTGAACCATCTAAGGTGTCTTGAAGTCACCAACTAGCATGTCATCTTCATCAATTGGTTTAACATGAGGAACAATTGATTGTTAGTTTTCGTGATTTTCTATTTTTGATTTTTTTGTTTATGTAATTCTTTCAATTCTCTTAACCTACGGTGCAAAGTACGTTCTATTTTAGGGTCAACTTCAAAAAGATTCTCGTGTTTCGAATGTAGCATACACAACTATGAGAACAAAAGAACTAGTGACTAAAATAAAACTTAAAAAATGACTAAAACTACTAAAATAAATTAAACTAAACTAATAAAGCAGTAATAAGTCCGAATTAGTGAACGTAACCTAAAAATAAATTTAAAACACAATCCCCGACAACGGCGCCAAAAACTTGTTTGCTAACCGCAAGTATATGGATCACACAAGTAATAAAATGGACTTTAGATTCAAGATATTGAACCCACAAGAACTGAACAAATTGTATTTTAGGTCAAATTCCTTAACCGGAACAAAGAAATTCGATTGAAATTTGTTTGAATGAATGTAAAGTAAAGATTAAACTAATAGAAAAATAAAGAATTGATTTAAAATAAGTGAAAGCAAGCATGTTGGAAGTTGAGAATCCACTTTAACTATATCATCTATATTTTGACTTGATTATCTAACTACAATTCATGGGGTTTTGAAAATTCGTGTTCCAGATGTTATATAAGTCATCTCTTGAGGATGCATTAAAAACCATTCTCTAAAATGTAACCCGACTATATCTCTATGATGAATTGAACACTGGAAAGACATTTTAGTTTTGTGAACACTTTTTGAGGATAACACAAGTCATAGGTAGTATATCTCTATCCCCTACCGGATCTTGTGGTAATTAAATATGTCAAACGATTTCCTACTCTCTCGATATAAGAAAACGTCACACAGTTATACAAAAATTGGCCATAAATTTGCATAAGATAAAAAGCACAATTCAATTACTCAAACCCATGAATTATATAAATTAAACTAAAGTCAAAACATAGAATCAATAAGTTAAAGCTTCATCACAACATCCAACACTAAACATTTAGCCTAGATACATAATTGAAAATAAATTACAAGAATAATGAAAAGAGATCACCTCGTTCATCTCCTTGTTCTTGTACCTTCAATCTTGTCTTTGGCTTCACGTGGATCCCTCGATGATTAAGCAGCAATTTGGCATGAAAAATCACCATCTAGGAACAATTCGGGAGCCCCTATTTCGTGCATGACAATAGGTATTTATAGTTTTAGGTGAAACCTAGGCAAAAAGGGCAAAAGAATTTGAATTTAGCGTAAAAAGCCCATTCAATCAGCCTTATCGGAAAGGAACACTTCTTGTTCACTAATATTTCATGAAGCGAAATATTCCTAAAAGTGTACGAGTCCCGATAAGTAATAAAGTGGACAAATAAGTCTGGATTATTGTTCTACGAAGACTGCTATTAAGTATCGAAATATTTTAGTTCTTATCTCTATTTGAACAGACGAATGAATTTGGTGTTTTAAGCTAAAACTAAGAAAATAAACTAAAGAATTAAAATTGTGAATTTGTTTTGTTTTTAAAGATGATTGTAAAGTAGTTAGGAATCCCGATTTCACCTAACCAATTAAATTAACTCCAATTCCATGTGTTTATTACCTAAATATGTACTCGGTCGAATTCACTAATGTATATTGAAATTCCTCTCTCGAGTTTAAATCAATTCTACCTAAATAAGTCAACCATGTATCTCTACAAAGGGTCTGAATATTCCTTATCTAAATGCATAGCACACAAGAATTCACACACGACTGCAATAATAACAATAGTATATCTCTATCTCTTGTCCAATTACTGGATTTATAACCTTGATTTAAGTTATTAACTCACCTCTCGGATTATGAAAATAACTCATTAAATCATGAATTAGTGACCAATTAATTCACGCATTAAAAACAATAATAAATCAATACATGCAACGAAATCATTAAAACAACGAAATTTGGAATTAAAATAATAAAGCTAGGCTACATCGTTCACCCCAACATTGAATTTAGTTACACATCATATTTAAATAACTAAAATAATAAAGGAAAAGTTCATAGGAAATAAAAAAGAATGGAAAGCTTGCAGGAAAAATCAATTCTTCATGTGTTCTGCCAATCTCGCCTCTTGCTTTGCTCCAATTTCCCAAGAATTTGACGTTGAAATCCCAAAATTATGATGTTCTTAGGTTAGGAAAAGGTCTAGAATTCATGCCTCATATGTTGTATATATATGTTTTGGAAAACCCTAAGTGAAAGAGGAGGAAAAGCTGTTGAAAATGGCGGAAAAAAGCCCAACCCGACTTCGAGCAAATGCATGTTCCAGTGCAATTTTCAAGTTTGAAATCCATTTAAGTAGGTCCTTGACTTTTATTTGCACCTCAAACCCTCCACTTTCAATTGAAGCATTTTAGTCCTCAAACTTTTAAATCTTCTCAATTAGCTCATTTCAGCTCTCAAATCCTTTAATTTGGTCCACCAACTTTCAATTTATTCATTTTGGTACCTTGTATGATTCCCGATTGTTTTCATCACCTCCTCAATTGCTCAAATAAGATTCAATTAGCATCCAATTGTGCATTTTTCCCATTAATTTCTTTATTCTTCATCTTTTGAGATATTTTTCTGAAATGTAAACAAATAAATACTAATTAAATAGAAATTATTCTAAAATGACAATAATTAATTCTAATTTAGACATACAAATAAGTGTATAAAATACACTTATCACTGCTGCGTGGCTGAAACTTCGGTGACCGCGCAGTTATAGAAAATACGGTTTTGTATATTCCAGCTTCTTAGCGCGATGGCGCGATTATATAGTTCGTGGCTGCACATTTTAATGTCAGACAAGAGATTTCAGCTTTGATTTTTGTTTAAGTTGGCTCACATTCGTTATTTGCATCCAAGTCCTCCAACTTCCAATTTTGACATTTTGGCCCCTATACTTTTGATTTTTTCCATTTTCTTTCTTTTTATTCTCAATTGGATCCTTGCACTTCTTCATGTCTACAATTTAGCTTCAATAATCATCTAATTCTTCCATATTTGCTTCATTTGCATCCATTTCTCAATTTTGGGTTGTTTTTTGAAATTTAAACAATATAAACCAAATGAACAGCGAACATTCTTAAACAAACATATAAAATCCTAATTTTGACACATAAATAAGTGTATAAAATACACTTATCATTTGTGACTTTTGTCAATCCATTACTTTGCGGGTGTGAAATAGAAGTTAGCTTGTGTTCCATGCCCAAACTCTTACAAAATTGTTTGAAGGCTTGACATTCAAATTATCTCCCATTGTTGGTGACATTGGGAAGACCAGAATGACATGTGATGGATTTCAACACGAACGATTCCAGTTTTTGTTCGAAAATTACGCTAGGAGGCTCTGCTTCTACCCACTTTGTGAAATATTCCATAGCTACTGCCAAAATCTTGACATGGGTACGAGCTACAGACGGTGTCCTGAGTATGTCAATTACCCGTTGAACAAAAGGGTGAGGATACATGAAGAGTTCTTCAGTTGGCTGATGTAATCTGGTCGCAAGTCTTTGACATTTATCGTACGTATTTATGTAGCTCATGGTGTCTTTCCTCATGCTTGGCCAGTAGTACCCATATCTTACCAAAGTAAGTAGGCAACGAAAGTAGGGGAGTGTGAAACTACGATGAAATAAAGAGTTTTGCAAGATGGTATACCTCAGGGCTCTTGAATTTGTTGGTAGTTTTATGGAAGTTATTTATTCAACGATTGGGTCCATCCAGCAGAGCTCATGCTCCAAGATGTCCATGACATCGGGAAGGGAAATAATGCTGGGCTCATAGAGCGTCTGCACGAATACCATTCGTTCTAAATTGTCCAAATTTGTTAATGTGAGTCTTGATAGTGCTTCGGCTTTAAGGTTGGCCGACCTTGGTATCCTTTCTATGCTTCATGATTTGAGTTTCTTTTTTAAGTCAAGAACTGCCATTCGGTAAGATAACATTTTCTCATCCTTTGCCTAAAAAGACCCAATATTCCGCTTGAACACTAGTTGCGAATCACTCAAAACTTTGACGTGCTCAACCCCAAGATGTTGTACAGCTTATAGCCCGGCAATGAAAGCTCCGTATTCTACGTTGTTATTAGTGGCTGAAAAAACAGATCTTACTATGCACTAAATCTCCATTGTACCATCATCTTGTTTCAGTATGACGTCGGCTCCCGATTCGATGATATTAGATTCCCCATCTACTTGCAAGGTCTAGCTATCATCTTTTCTATCACTACATGTTGGCTTTCGTAGTCTTGGGGCGAGTTTGGTGATGAAATCTACCAAGGCACCAAGAACTGTGTTTTTATGGAAGGTCGGGGTTCAAATTCGATGACGTATTCCTCAAGCTCGATCGACCACTTTAGGAGGCGATCAAGAAGTCTAGTTTTTGCAAGATTGATTTTAGAGGTTAGTTTATGAGAAGTGTTATGGCATGGGCTTGAAAGTACGTCCTCAACTTTCTGGTCACTGTACGAGGGCAAGTGACAGTTGTTGTGCTAGAGTTTATCTATTTTCTGCGTTTATCTATTTTCTGCATCTAGTAACATCTTACTTACATAGCATATTGGTTTTTAGCTTTTCCTTCTTATTTTTAAAAAATGACGCTGACTAAATTCTTTGAAACTGTTAGGTCTAGTAGAAGATTATCCCCTGGATTTGGCTTGATCAATATCTGTGGTGACCTCCAAGTACTCTTTTAGCTATTCGAAGGAATGTTCATAAGAGAATTGAAAAAAGGAAAATATTTATCTGTAGCTCTTAACACGAAATGGCCCAGGTCTGCTACCCATCCTGTTAGTTTCTGTATTTGTCTAATACTTTTGGGAGGTTCCATTGATATAAGGGTCATAAATGTGTCGGGAATTGACTTCAATGCGTCGCTGGGTGATCATGATCCCAAAAACCTTCCTGAACTTACCCGCAGGCCCGCTTAGTAGGGTTTAGCTTCATCCGATGTTGTTGGAGGGTGGAGAAAATATCTTCGAGATCATCCCATGATCTTTCCTTCTCGAGCTCTTGATAACCATATCATCTACGTTGTAGCGACCGAGAATTTTCGTGATTTTATTCAAATAAATATTTTTAAAAGCGTGTCGCTTCGACCTTGCCCATCATTTAGTTATTTTATTTTTAAATGCGTGCTCGCCTAGCCAATTAAGTGGAAAATTTAATTTATTCAAAATCTTCGTCAAATTTCAATCTTTATCAAAAATATTTCAATATCACAGTTTATTTCCAAAAGTCCAAGTATTAATTATATTAAGTCCCAATTTTAAATATTTTAATCCAATCCAACTTATCGAGCCCAAATATTTTTACCAATCATTCAAGCCCATTTAAAAACCCAATAAGTCTTTTCTTGGTCCAATCAATTCAATAGCTTCTTCCTCCCCAAGTCATTCCTTACACAATCAATACTTATTTCCAAAATTCTTACAATTTTCCATAAATCAAGATTTAACCTAAACTACCATGTTGAACACCTAAATCAACTATTAATTGGATCCCTAACCCTTGCATTCACGAACCCAAAAAACGCCATAGCTGATTCTCCCACAAACTGCACAAATCATCCATGGCCAAGCCACATACACGACAGCATCAAACCGCACACCAAACTCACTGCCTTCAGTTCACCAAAACCATAGTCGAACCCGACTTACTGCCCTTACCACAACCGGCTGCCAATATGCAACAAAGATTTCCACCATCAACACCACGCCTGCCAACTTCAATCCACCAATGCTGCTACTCTGTCTTCACCATTATCAACCACAGTTGAATCAAAACAAACCTCCATAGCCGACTACTTTCCATCCACCGGCGATACCCAAACCAAAGCAACTCCACTGTCGAACAAACAATTCTGCCCCAAACCAAGAAACATTACCACCTCCACCTCTGAATTCCAACCATAACCAGGCCACTACCTTCCACTCGAAGCACCTTCATCAACAACGAAAGCCAACATTTACAAACACCACCGAAATCGCCTACATTCCAAAGTCAGGAAAACCCAAGAATCAAACTCAAAATCCGCAACAAACCCAGAAATCCAATACTTACCTCGACCGCCAAGTTTTCTTGACCGGATCCCCGGTGAAACCCGTGACCTTACAGCCCCGTTTCGCCTTCGTTTTCTCACCAAATCAACCCAAAGACCTTCTATTTCGCTACCCCCTACTCACCTCCGTCGCTGCCATGTGATGGTAGCACTATCGCCGCCAGCGCGCCGGTAGCCTGGATCGGCGATGGGCCGTTCGCCCGTCGCCATCTCTGGGTCTCTCTCTTCGGTTTGCTGAATAAGAGAGAAGGGGATTAGTTTAAATTATGCTTATATTTTTTTATTTTTGAAAATTTAATCCTTGATCCCCAGTTTTCGAAATGCATTTATTTCAGTCTTTTATGTTTACAGTGTTTTAATTCAGTTTCAAACGTTTCAGTATTTATTTCAGTCATTTTCGTTTTAAACATTTTAATTCCAGTCCCAAAAGATTGAGCCTTCTAGCATATCACTCCTAAATTCTTTAACTCCTGCAAGTTAGCCCAATAGTTTTAAAAAATCATTTATTTTGGTCCCAATTCTTTTCAAATCCCAACTATGTTTGATTTTCAATTTAATCCCTAAAATTTTTATTCTTCTTTTAAAAACTCTTTCGTTTTAAAACATTTGAATCCAAAATACTAGTTCAAGAAATATTTATATTGGCTAGACGAGGCGCTTGGACGTTAGAAGATTAACGTTTTCATGCTCAACTAACTCGAGAATACTTTCAAAGTATTCATTTTAGTCCCTCACCTTTCCAAGATATTCATTTTAGTCTCTCAACTTTCAAATCATCAATTTCAGTCCCCAAATTGTAAATTATCATCTTTAAACCGTAAATTTCAAAAGATTAATGTAACTTATTGGCTAGACGAGGCGTAAGGAGATTTGAAAGATTTAAGTCATTCCCGCTCAACCACACTCGTTAAGGTAGACTCTAATCTACAAATTTACGTTTTTCAAAAGTGCGCATCAATAATTATTTGGATTATAAGTTTAGCATGTATGATTGTGTTCATGAGAATTACTTGCTTTCTAAGCATGAGACTATGTTACGAGAATTTACTTGCTTAAATGCATGAGACTTGAACTTGTATGTTATTTACTTGTTCATGAGAATACTGGTGATCGTTAGACACCTGAGACTTGAATATCATAATTATGTGTTTTGATTTATAATGTTAAATTATTATTATGCGCGAGTCTACTGAGTATTTCTATGAAATACTCACGTTTTCCAAAATAAAATTTTGCAGATGATGGAGTTGGCAGCGAGGCGTGCGATGGTGGCCATTATTGAGATTTTAGAGATGTTTTATTTGAAATTATAAACTTATTTTTATTATGTTTCGTTCAAGTTATTTTTCCATGTTTAAACTATTTTGACAGTTTGAGTCAATTTTTATAAAGTTATGTGAAATGGAATTTCAATTAAATTTATTTTCCGCTAAATTATTATCTTCAAAGTCGATTTTGAGACGATGAAGTGGCGTTCCCGAGTGTTCAGAACCCGGGGCGTTACATACGTAGACCTCAATGTTCTGTCCTATGTATTTAGGAAAAAAAAAAACCATGTTCACAAGCCTTTGATAGATTGCCCTTGCATTCTTGAGGTTGAATGACATGACCTTGTAGCAATTTATACCTTCGTCTACAATAAAGGAGCTTTTTTCTTACTCTTTGTTAGCCATTCTTATCTGATGGTACCCTGGAAAAACGCATCAAGAAAACTGAAGTTGAATCCACCAATCTATCAATACAAGAGAGGGGTAGCTGTCTTTAGAACATGCTTTGTTTAAATCTATGAAATTTATGCAAGCACGCTATTTTCCATTGCCTTTCTTTACCAAAACCACATTGGATAACCACTCTGAGTATTTGACTTCTCTGATGAATCCTGCCTTCAGAAGTGTATCAACCTCTTCATGGATAATCCGTGTTCTTTCAGTGGCAAATTTTATTCTTCATTGCTTTATAGGTTTATCGTCAGGCTGAATGTTAAGTTTTTACACGACCAAAGGGGGATCAATCCTGGGCATTTCCTCAGCACTCCAGACCAAGGCATCAAGATTTCTTTTTAAGCATTGCAACAGTTCTTCATTTAATGTCCCGGGGAGTTCCTTCTCGATGGTGAATGTTTTTCCTTCTAAGATTATGACATCTTCCAATTCTTCAACTGGGACATGATTCTGATGTAGTAACTTCTTGCTACTGCCTGATTACCCCATACTATGGTGACACCTGTAGGTGTGGAGAACTTTATCGCTAAGTGATACGTTGATACAATTGTTTTGAGGCTATTTAGAAAAGGTATTTCCAAGATAGCGTTGTAGGATATTGGGATCCTCACCACCTGAGATGGAGTTATTCTGGTGACTTGCTTTTCTCTCGAGATAAATTCTCTCAAGATAAAGAAGTGAGTAGATCTATCAAGCCATCTGGCCTAACTGTTCCTCCATTGAATCCTATTAACAGAGTAATGATTTGTTGAAGTCGGTCTTTCAGAAGTTGCATCTGATTGTAGGCATCGAGGGAAAGGACATTGGTTACGCTTTCGTTATCTTTAAGTATCCTTCTTACAACAAAGCTTGCAATCACTTCCGAGTTGACGACTGCGTCGTCGTTAGTGTACGAAATTCCTTCCATATCCGTGTTATCAAAATTGATACTTTCTAAGAGGTCAGGATCGTGATTGATGAACTTAGCCTCTTAATTACTTAATGTCTAGAAAAAATTTTACTAGAATTATTTGAGTCTCCACCTGAAGCTATACCTCCGACAATAAAATTTATAGTACCAGGAGTCCTATTCTTCTCTTGATCCTTCCTTTTGGGATTATACCTCCCATAATAAAATTTATAGGGGCGTATTCTTCTCTTGCTCCTTCCTTTTGGGATTACGATGATCTTTGTCGTCTTCTTTACGTAGTGTCCCAGTTGGCCCCTCTTGATGAGTCTCTACTTCTTTTTGAAGAATTCTTTACTTATATGTAGTATGACCTTGAATCCTATGGAGATCGATATATTTTTTAAGATTGATGTTTTCGATTCTTCTTTTGACAATTTTTGGCCACTGTAGATCTTGCCGATCCTTGATTCCAAAAGAATATGAGATCTAGGAGCGTTCAATTGGATGGGAGACTCCAAAGAAAGTTTTGCAATTGTTCCTTGTTTTGAGCTTGTACTTTTAATGATGATAAAGTTTCCTCCATGTTTATATATTTTTCGGCCAATTTAAGAAGCTTAGTTACAGTGGTTGGTTGGTTATTAGACAAGCACATCTTGAACTCTTAACTTCTTATAATGAGGGTGAGAGTGAAGTTGCTATTGTAATGTGAAGGTTGGGAATCTGGAGTATATGACTATTGAAACAGGTCATGAACTCATGTAATGTCTCATTAGACCCTTGCCTTAGTTGCATGAGGGAAGCGGCAGTTTTCTTTACCCGTTTTCTATTTAAGAACATCGTTGTGAACTTGTCAGTAAAGTCACTGAAGGAGGAGATTGACCCATAAGGTATTTTTAAGAACCAATCGTGAGCTGTGTTGGTCAAGCTTTATGGGAAATCCTTCCACAATATCTTATTAGGAGCATTTTGCATATCCATGACATCGGTATATGGGTTCAAGTGGTTGTTCGAGTTTGAAGTTCCTCCATACTCCAATTATTCGAGGGTAGTTGGATCGATTTGGTAGATGGAATGCGGTTATTTCAGGAGTTAAAGTTGTTCTCCCAATGAAGGTGACACGAGCTTGCGTGTTCTGTTTGATTCCATCGCCTATCCCTTCCTGAATGATTCTTGATATTTCTTGTTATGTCATGTTAGTCGAACCTTTAGTAATTCAGGGGATTCTCCTAACCTCTGGGAGCTCATGTCTATGGGGTTAGCTTGCATATTTCCTTTAGGCATGACTTCGAGAGTTCCCATTCTCTGTGTAACTTCAGTTCATGGCTTGCCATTGAAGAATCCGATGAAGATCATTCAATTTCTCCTGGAATTCATTAAAACCCTCTCAGCTTACCGATTCATTCTTGAGTAGTACTTCTTGACTCTGCGCTTCTTGGATATCTTCGAGCAGTAGAGGGTTATCTTCCTCAAGCGGTGTATTGTTTGGGAAGGTTGGTTCTATAGATGCGGAGGGACGAGTTTGCCTAGCATTGACCATGGCTAATTGTATCCTTTCCCATAGACGACCCTAATTGATACTATAAAAATTACTAACTTTGACGTGGAAAGATCAAAAGCTATGAGATTGTTGAGAAAGATGATTTGACTTACCTTCAATGAACCTGCAAAAAAAGGCAGAGAAGAATTTTCTGTTCGCCCCTTCGATGTAAGAATTAGTTTTCTGCAGAAGGTAAAAACAAAATAGAAGAATTTTTAAAGCTTATGAGAATATGAATTTTTCTGATAATCTTTATTGTAGGTTAAAGGGCTCTATTTATAGACCCCAAAACACGTTCCCTTATCCTACTAGGAAACAGAGTCCTTGTTAATCTAACTTATCTTGTAGGGGAAAAATCCTTGTTTGGATTGGGCTCTAGGCCATGTAAATAGGAACGCGTTGGATTGTGTGGGCCTAAAATGTGGCCCATGACAATATTTCAAAAACCTTTGAATCAATGCCTAGCCAAACAGACTAATCCTACCCGAGACAAATGACCAACATTGTCCAGAGAAGAAGAGGTCGGGCTATATGGGCCGACCTTGATTACAAAATTTTGACACTGGCGTAAAGGCGACCTTGGCCCATAACAGTTTGCGATATTATCCGTTATGTAGAGCTCGAAATTTTAGACTAATCACGAGCCAAAATTGTTGATTTTCAAAAAAGATAATCTAATGAAATGTTACCACTAAAAAAAGTTTCCCAACAACCTCTTAATTTTATTTAAGCTTTGTTTAGAGAAACTAGTAGAACGGGGGGGTATTTAAATTAGAAAGAATTAGGAGTTGGCAAAAAAAAAAAAAAAAAGAATTTAGAACCAAAATCAAACCTAAAGACTGGAATCGATCGGTTCTTGAAATAAAAAAATGAGAACCAAAATCAAACTAGAACCGAAGACAGAGAACTGAAAATCGGCCGGTTCTAATTCAAAAACCAAAAGCTGAATAAATTTGATTTAAAATTAAATATGCTCACACTTTTTTTTCTTCAATAAATTGATTGCTATGAAATCAGTTTCGTAAAGTAGCAATGCATAACAAAGAATTATATCCAGAAATAGAAATAAATTAAACTACCAAACAAGAATTCCAACCAAATGCCATAGTCATGTATTGTTTAGACATTTCGTAAAGCCTAATTTTTTATTAAAGAACCAAACAAGAACCAAAAATAACCGAAACTGAATCGGAATCGAAAGTTTCAATTAGGTTTTGGTTCTTCAATAATCCGAACCGAACCAATAAATTAATACCCACCCCTTGAAAGAATTGCCTCCCGGTACCTAGCTTACACTCTTTTTACATTTCTATTGTTGAACTTTATTTTTTAACATCATTACCCTTAACTTCCTATTTTAAGCATTTGGTATCCATAATAATGGTTTCGTCTATATAACTATAGAGCTGGAATGATAACTTAGCATATGTTCGGTAAACTACAAAAAATGGTTTATAAACATTATAATTTCTCAAATCACATTTAAACTACTCACATTTTCTCTCTTCAATTTTTATCAACTACTTTTTACCTCAAAATCATAAATAAACTCAATTCATAAACCACACATTATTGTCAAACGGAGGCCTAGACAAGTTCATAGACCATAGTTCAGCTCTTCCAAGAATACCCCCACTCAGTTGGAATAAATAAAAATAAAGAATTAAACAAAACAAAAATCCTTCTCTTAGATGCATCTTGTTTTATCTATTTTTACAGAGACTCAAAAAACTAAAAAAAAAAAAAATCCTTCAATATGTGCTCTAGATTTTGAAGCGTAAAAGGAAAATAAATTTCGGGTGACTAGAGGGGTGGGTTAAGGGAGTGGGGGTTGGGGTTGGGGTTGAAGGATGGGGTTAGGCTTTATTTTTGCTTTATTTTTATTTTTAATATTTTCTCCCTTTTGAGTTTGAAGGCAACAATGAGTAATGGAATTTCATCAACAATATCGATAATCACCAGTTTATATAATAGTTGATCATTGTCACATCATCTAATAAATAAAAATGCATTTCAACTTCATTCATAATATAAAATTGATATCAGTCATATATAGACTAATGATCATCGTGAGTATAATGAATAGCATTATTCGAAAGAAAATATCTTTTAATGTCACAATAAAGCCCTGTTTGAGCCCCTATTGTTTCAAAAAAAATTTAAATTCATTTTTAATCGCATTTTCTTCCCATAAAATAATTAATTCGCGCATAATTATACATTCTTTAAAAAAATCATTATTCAAATACTCATTTTGATGAATAATGGATCTCAAAAAGGGGCTAAATGAGAAAACAGGCACCCGAAGATGGAAACTCGGGATAATAATGTCGAGAAATAAATTTAGAAAGGAAAAATATGGAAAATGAAATAGAGTGAGGATGTCTCCCGCAATTTTCTTTGCCATGTCATTTGTATTTTGTTCCATGCCTTTATTTATTTATTTATTTATTTATTCTTATATCTTTGCGCACACCATCTTTTACTAAGGATGTGTTTGATTATTAGGGTGGAAAATGGATAAGAAGAAAATACTTTCCAAGGAAGGCAAATATTTTCGTAGAAAATATGAATTGGAAGTGTTTGATTAGTTTGATTTTCTAGGAAAAAAAAGTGGTAAATTTTTCAAATTTTATTGTTTAATTGACATTATTTTTCATGACAAATAAAATAAATTTTTACTATTTTAATCAATTTTTTTTGTTTTTTACTTTTTCAACACATTTTTATTTGATAATAATAATATTATTTTCTGAAATAAATAAATTAATTAATAACAATAAAACTGATCAAATGTGACGTAAAACTATTTTCCATTTAACATGGAAAACAGTTTCTTACCAAAAGTCAAAGAATATAATTTTCACCTTTTAGAGGAAAATAGGGGTGTGAGGCCAAAAGGTGGATAATCAAGAAAATTTGTATTGTCAAACACAAAAACTTGAGAAAGTATGGAAAAAAAAATTCATTTCCCATGTCAAATGGTGTCAATCAGACGTAGCCTAAATAGCACAACTTGTAAGAAAAAAATATTCATGCTATAATAAACTATAAGTAATTATAGAAAGACATTTTTAATTGATATTTTTAAATGATATTGTGACATAACGCACATATATTAATTGGTAAAAAGGTAAGTGATTGGATAATTATTTACATCATTCAATATATATTCATCATGTCACAGTATTACTAAAAAAAATTCAATTAAAAATTTCTCAATAAAATTATTCCATGAACTGTATGCCTATCTTGAACGCCACAATTTAGGTTGAAAGGGAATTTTATCATTATTGCCACATAATCAATCAATCTCTCTCTCTCTCTCTCTCTCTCTCTCTCTCTCTCTCTCTCTCTCTCTCTCTCTCTCTCTCTCTCTCTCTCTCTCTCTCTCTCTCTCTCTCTCTCTCTCTCTCTCTCTCTCTCTCTATATATATATATATATATATATATATATACCCAAATCTCTCTCTCTCTCTCTCTCATATTCTATATATATATATATATATATATATATACCCAAATGACATGCCCATACAGAAGCAATAAAGTATCTGCTTCACCTATCTATTCCCTTTTGAAACAATCTATAGCAGAAGTTTTCCAAGAAACTACTCTCCATAGAGGATGAAGTCAGTTGTATTGAAATACATAATTTTGATTTCATCCCATCTTAAGTGGGCATGGGATGTCCTTCTTCACCAATCCTTCTTTCAGCCTCGTGGAATCGAATTACCAAACTATTTTGATGACCTTACTATAATGAGTTATGAAAATATTAATACAGCAGAGTGTAGCTGGGATTCATCGGTAGAGTGTGCTGTTTGCTTATGCAGAATTGATGAAGGCGATGAGGTTAGAGAGCTGAGATGCCACCATCTTTATCACAGAGTTTGCTTAGATAGGTGGGTAGGATATGGAAACAGAACATGTCCACTCTGCCGGAATAACCTAAAGCCACGGAAACTGGCCGCGGACCTCCACCTGCTATCGGAGGTTATAAAAATTGACTTCTGCGCCACCAGATCAAGAGACGACCGCTGTACCTGGTGGCTGCGCTAATTCTATCTCTATTCTGCTTAATTACGATGTATGTAGGACATCTCTAATGATTTATGGATATTTTGATCTATATGATACTTAAGTAAATAATTATCTCACCCATATTGATAAAATAGATAGTGAAATTTAAAGTTTATCTCTAATGGTCATTGTTTATAATATTTTATGTATTCATGTGTCTTCAATATTTTGTCTAACAAGTTATTTATATCTAGACATAGTACTCGATAATGTCTTTATCACATCAGCGTCACATAAGTATGCAAACTAATCATTGAAGATTAAATTTTCATATTATTATTTATTTTTCCTATATGACAATGTATATGTTCTCAATTGATAAATCATTGGCGGTGCTCTAAAATTTGAGATTGCAGGATGGATCATTTATTCCTAATTATGCTACACCCGCTTGTGGTGTTTCTTTTATTAGTTGAATGTAGTTTTTCCAAAATATATGTACATGCAGCAGCAGTTCTCTTATTTATAATTTTAATAATGACCAACCATATTGAACTGACATCTTAATAATGGAAAAAAAATAAAAATAAAAAATAATTGGATTCTCTCTCAAATATTAAAAACCATAATTCCATCCTTCCATGTTCGTAAACATTTGGATTCTATAATTTATTTTTTTCTTTGTCATGGACGGAGCCAAAAAGTTTTTTGTTGGGATCCCATATTAAAATGTAAAAAAAATTAATACAAAATATTGTTTTAGAAAAACAAATGGTGTATTATCAGAAAATTGAGGGGTCCAGGCCCACTAGTACAGAAAGAGTCATTCGCGTTGGTTGTTACAAATAAAAGTGTCGATTGTACAAGCGACGCGTTTGGCAGAGACGCGTAAAGTCTTGACTTTACGCGTCGATTGTAAAACGACGCCTAAAGGCAAGTTTAGGCGTTGGTTGTTGGTCAACAACCGATACCTAAAAAAAATAAAAAAATTAATTGACTTTAGGCATCAATTGTTGACCAACAATTGAGTCAACAACCGACGCCTAAAGAGAAAAAAAAATGAGTTTAGGCATCGGTTGTTGGTCAAAAACCGACACCTAAAGTAAAATAAAAATAAATAAATCCCCCCCTCCCCCACAGTGGTAAAACTCTAACTAAATTCAAATCATGAAAGCCAAATACTATACTTGAAAATACATGCTAATCAAATTCAAATGTCAATCAATAAAAAAAAAAAACTTAAAAATACATACATTCGTAATTGAAATTGACCAACTATTCTCATATTCACTTTTCACATAAACTATTCTAAAAAAGAATGGACCTATAAAAGAAATGACCTCAAATAGTTACTTTTTACTACAAACTTGTACACAAAGAAAAGAATTCACATTTCACAAAATCAGCTCTCTTGTTTCGTTTTTCTAATCTAGCACAACGAACAAGGAAACTAACAAAGAAGAAAAAGTCCGATTAGATATACATTTATAATTTATTAAAGGTTAATTTATTAGAAAATAGCACATTAGCGAGCAACTGAGAGATGCTTATGTGGGAAGGAGGGAAAAAAAACAACGGAGGCACTAACACGTACCCACATATAAAATAAGAATAGCACAACAAGAGACTCAACATATGAAGTAGAGGTCCCCTCCCCACCCAAGTGCGAGTCTCTCTGGTCTGAAATCTAAAATCCAGATCCTCTCTCAGTTCATTATTCATTTAAATTAATACAAAAAATTCATTAAATAATCAAATAACCCAAAATCAAAACATTCAAAAACTTGAATAAAATGTCAATGTTAAGAAACATAATTGCACTTTACCATAAGGGAAAAGGACACTACCATATGAATTTTTCCAATCTCTGCTTTCCAAACTTGACAAAACAATTTTATTTGCTGTAAAAGGAAAAAAAAAAACAGTCATTTAAAATGAAACCTACAGATACAATATAATTGGAAACGTTGAAATACATTATCCATTAAAAGAAGCCTAATGAGAATAAGAGCGGGAAAAAGAGTATTTCCAAGGGAACTGGAAAGAGGATACCCCAGAGAAACAAGTTTATATTTGCTAGGTAGAGTACTTACACGAAATTTAGACTCCTTTAGATTCTCCTGCAACTCTCCAATTTCTAGCTGCTTTATCACAGATAAGTCTGGACAGTAAGCAGTAAACAGTAAAACGTTAATATATGTTTTAGCGCTACACCAGATGAATCTTGCTAATGCAGATTCGTCTGAATAGTAAAACGTAAATGGACAGAATAAATTGTGCAGAATAATAAATAGACAAGAACACAATAATTTGAACTTAACGTGAGAAAAACCCTAATAGAGAAAACTCACGGACCGCATCCTGTACACAAAAATCAATCACTATATAAGGAATGAGTTTATACAAATCAATCTAAACTACAGGATAAATCTACGCATAGATTTTATCAAACATCCAAGAAATAGATCACTCCCTGATCCTTCTATGGCATGTAATATGAGCTGGCATCCCACCACTCTTCTGTAACTTTCTTTGAATCTGCAACAATCTTCAGCAACACAAACTCCCGTTCGATTTTGATCCAAACCTCCCGTTTGATTTTGATCCAAACCTCCCGTTTGATCTTCACGCTGAAATTTCTTCCTTCTCTAAGTGATTGAATCCTCCACCGGAGTACCGAAGTTACAACACAATTGAAGCCTTAATTATTTGTGCACCACATGAAAATAGGCTTCTTGACTCCTTTAACAAAGTGGGCGTGTATTTTGAATTAACCACACGGATTTTGTGTTTTTCACATCTTAAGAAAACATCCCTTTTTTCTTCTATTTAAGGTGCAATTAGGTTACATGAATTCCAAGTTTCCTTATTGTACAAGAGCTCTAAGACCTGCAAAATACAGTAGAAATAATTAGAAAAAGGTAAGATAATTATTCTTAAATAAATCTTACCATAAAATAAGATAATGATAAATCTTGAAAGACCTTACCATTTATCAATCAAGTGATAAACTTTGATACCAATCAACCATATTTTCGGCCCTATCAAGATTCTTCATAATCAAGATTTTCGACCAAATAATCTTACCATATGCAAAGATAAGATTGAAATATTCATGTCCATATCAAGAGGAAAATTACCATATCATGGATAAGCGTGAGTATCAAGAATAATCACAAAATATATCATCAAGAAATATACCAAAATCACAAGATATCAAGATCAAGATTTTGAGATTATGATCCTAATCAAATAAATATTTCTTGATCATTATCTTTCCAACAATAACATGATTTTCGAAAATAAGAGATATATTTTTCTCCAAAAATATTTGCATAATTTAAATAAACTTAATAAATTATTAAATACAATTATTTAGTAAATAAATTAAGTTTTCTTAAAAAATACACATTTGTGGAAAAATAGGAAATGCCAATAATATAAAATTAACAATCTCCCCCTTTGTCTTTTTCTATTTTTCCGAAACCAATCATCTATACACACAAGAAATCAACAAGCTCCCCCTATAAAAAATCTCCCCCTCAAGATATGCATCAGGATAAACACAATCAACTAATGCATGTAAAGGAAACACATAGAGAGCATAAATCAAAAAGATGACATGCAAATGCTACTCCCCCTTTTCGGAGAAAGAGGAGAAGCCAAGTGGTTCACAAAACCTAGAAGCAAAATTCACAACCTAAATTCAATCACAAAAACAATAGTTTTAAAGCAAAACATAAGAAAAATCTTTCAAAAGCATTGAAAATGATCAAATGGAACTGGCAGGGTGGAGATCAGGCTCAGGTCTTCTGTTGCTTCTGTGAGGCAGGGAGCTTCTTGGATGCAACCTTTCTCTTCTCTTTAGCTTCCACAGGAGCCACATCTCTCGAAGACCCTCCAAGCAGCTGATCTAGTGTGTCTTCAACTCGTTTGACAAGCATCCTGAGGTCAGATATATCAGCCTTCAACCCTACATTCTCCGCTTCTAGCTGATCAATCCTGGCCTCCTTACCAGCTGAATCCAAATTCGTGCAGCAAGGTCAATGTTTTGTTTAGTCCCTAGGAGAAACAAGGTTGTGGCATACTCTCTTTTAAAACTCGAGTCATGGATGAGTTGGTCAAAATTTGCCTTCACAATTTTATGAAGAATTTGGTATTTCGTGGACATCTCCGACTTAGGCAATTGTTTTAACCCATTTTGTAACGACCCGGGTCCCACTTAACGGGCTGCCCCGACCGTTAAATGATGACGTACTGTCCCCACTGTACCAACACGAGTCTTTTCAGTATGCTTTGTCCTCACTCGCACGCTCCCTGAGAAAAATTCCCAGGAGGTAACCCATCCCAGAATTGCTCCAAGCCAAGCACGCTTAACTTTGGAGTTTCTAATGATGGACTTCCGGAAAAGAAGGTGCAGCTTGTTGGTATGAGTAATACCTATCATTTCTTTTAAATTTTCCTAGCCTGGGGTGTTACAATCACCCCTCGTTAGACTCCCGACGTCCTCGTCGCTCTTAATCCATCTGAGGATCTGTTGCCAGGCGTTGGGATTCTAGAGGTGGCTCCCACCCTATGGCGTAGCACTTAGTTCCCGATTTTTCGGCTTGCGGCCGGCTCTGATACCATTTGTAACGACCCGGGTCCCACTTAACGGGATGTCCCGACCGTTAAATGACGGCGTACTGTCCCCACTGTACCAACACGAGTCTTTTCAGTATGCTTTGTCCTCACTCGCACGCTCCCCGAGAAAAATTCCCAGGAGGTCACCTATCCCAGAATTGCTCCAAGCCAAGCACACTTAACTTTGGAGTTTCTAACGATGGACTTCCGGAAAAGAAGGTGCACCTTGTTGGTATGAGTAGTACCTATCATTTCTTTTAAATTTTGTTGGCCTGGGGTGTTACACCTTTACTAGCCATGTGATCTTACCCCCTGACAACTCCATTGCAATTTCTTCATTAGTGGTTTCCATAGATTCGTCCTCATCAGCCACATCCTCATTCAATCCTAACCACTTTCTAAGTCCCTTTGCAGAAATCTTAATCATTTGTCCCCTAACAAATAGTGAAGTGGTAAATAGACATTTTTTGGAGTCAAAGTCAATAGGGATATTTGCATAAAATTCTTTAACCAAGGTCTCATTGATCTCCCCCTTACATTCAGTTAACTTCTTCAACCCAAAGTGTGACACAATATCATCTACTTCAAAATCATCAAATTCGCCTACAGTCACTCTAGATTCATAATGCAGCCGTTTACCCAAAATGTGCTTTTGGAAATCAGAGTATGCCTCAGACGACCAAAATTTAAAATTAAATGGGGGTAAACATACCTCTAGCAGTTTGCATAGGGGTGCAGATGAATGAAGATATATCAAATTTGGATCTCACTGGACCCGCAGTTGTGTCACTCTTTTTCTTCTTCGAACTTGCAGTAACTACTACCTTTTGTTTTCCCTTTCTGTCTGGAATAACAACCTCTTTCTCAGTCTCCTCTTCTGATTGCTCAGACTCGTCTACATCCTCAGATTTCTCTGACTCTTCTGGTGGTGCTTCATCCTCAGATTCTTCTGCTTCCTTGTCTTTCTCAGATTTTTCATCTTCCCCAGACTCTTCCTGCTCCTCTGGTTTTTCCTTTTCATCACCAGATTCAGTTTCAACAGATTCATCGCTACCTTCTTCTTCCACAACTTTCACATCCTTTACCCTTTTCTTAGTTGCAAGTTTACTTGCTCCCTGCACGTCATTACGAATATCCAAGGGAGAAAGATGACTTTGGCCAAGATTACCTAATATGGGTGCCAAATTTACACCCATGGCTTGTAGAATGATAGGCGTGCTCCGGCCTATTTGGGCCATGAGAAGAATAGGTGTTGGAGTAGTACTGGCAGTAGAGATCGAATTCGGCGTTGGGCTGGTGCCGGAGGGCGGTGCAGGTACAATGGCCCCAGCGCTTGGAGTTCCCATCTCAGATGGGTTCGGTGGAGATGATGCTCCGCCGCCTCTGGTAACTCTCCTCCTTCCGGCTTGTTTGCTTCTGACCATGTTTGGAAGGGTTTTTTTTATTATTATTTGAGAGAGAAAGGAAGACGGAAGGTAGGGTTTTTATGAGAGAATTTGGGGTTTTGACACTTTAGGACGTGAGTTTTTATGAAGAAGTGTGAGGGTTTTTGGGTTTAAGAGGAATTCTCATAAAAAGGCAATTAGAGTTTATTATGGTAATTAGAGAATCCTGATTCTTGCCAACTTCTTTCCTTAAAAATAGATAAACATAGAAACAGAATATACTGAGAATTAGGAAACAAATAAATTACCAAAAATTGGGCTCCACAATCAACTGACTTGTTCTGCAAGATATACACATATTAGCCCACGATATACTGCCTTAAAAATAATGATTTTCAGAATAAAATCTAAAATTCGTGAACAAGAAAAATCTAAATGCATCTAAATACCTGAGACACATCTGAGCACTTGTTGGCATCTGTAGAGTCAAATACATCTGACAGTAGACAATCCTCCACATAAATAAATAAGTTGATTAATGTGCGTGTGTGATTCGAGCAACCCTTAGTCATCCACATACTGTCAAAAATCATATGATTTCCCTGACTTATCGATTTGCCACCGTAATGCACAATAAGACCGATCAAAATCTATAAGAAGTGCATTTTCTCAAATCTGGTTTGCCGACTTTTTCTATATTATGGAAATGTCTTTTGGAGGTGGAAACGGCTTCACACAATCCCCAGAAGTTATCTTACAGTATGTTTCCCTTTAGATTAGAAGACGGGTATGAACTTGACTTGGATTGGTAGATTCACACAATCCCAAAAGTTATCTTAATAGATTTTTCCCCTTTCTTCTATAATATTTCTGCATTTACCTCAAATCATTATATTTTGAAACTAAAGGGTATGAACTTTGCTTGGAAAGGCAGCCTTCTTTTCCACTAGCCCTGCCCTTGGATAATAAGAATATGCATGCACATGCAATAAGCAAGATTCAGATCATAGGTCTACACACAAAATATGAAATCTCATCCAGTAACAACCATATGACTTAGACAGCAATGACTTATCCTTTGGATTGTCCAAATTTGAGTGCTAGTTAGATTCATCTGGAGACATGTTGACTGGTTTTAGCCAGACGTATCTGTCTCATTATCAGCCACAGGCACTCAGATATATATTTGCAAGCAAAAATATGATCTACTTAGTATAAGAATAGGACAACCTAAATACATGCAATACAAAGAAAAAAACATTTTTTTAAATGATGTTCCTAATCAGGAGGTGGTGATACTCCAATTTGTTTCCTAAGGCTTTCAAATTTGACAGTATCGAGGGCCTTAGTGAACAAATTTTCCAGTTGTAGATCAGTCTGTATGTGCTCCAAATTGATAATCTTTTGTTCCACCAATACTCTGATGAACTGGTGTCTGATGTTAATGTGTTTTGTTCTGGAGTGATGGACTGGATTCTTTGAGATATTAATGGCACTAGTGTTGTCGCAATACATAGTGGCTTGTTCTGTAGAGATTCCATAGTCTTCCAACATTTGTTTCATCCAAAGGAGTTATGTACAACAACTTCCAGCTGCAATATACTCATCTTCGGCTGTGGAAAGTGGCACTGAATTTTGTTTTCTACTTAGCCATGCCACCAAATTGTTTCCAATGTAGAAACATCCTCCGGATGTACTCTTTCGATCATCCACAATCACAGCCCAGTATGCATCTGAAAAACCTGCAAGATGGGCAGTGGTATCTCTTGTAAACCAAATTTCATAATTTAATGTACCACTTACATATCTGATGATCTTTTCACAACAGCAACATGAGATTCCTTAGGTTTGGCTTGATATCTTGCACAAACTCCAACACTGAAGGATATATTTGGCCTACTGGCAGTAAGGTACAAAAGACTTCCAATCATGTTTCTGCAGAGGGATGGATCTACATCCTTGCCACCGTCATCCTTTGAAAGTTTTAGAGTAGTTTCCATGGGAGTTCTCATTTCCTTTGCATCTTCAAGTCCAAATTTCTTTACCAGATTTTTAGCATACTTTGCTTGAGATATGAATATGCCAGATTCATCCTGCTGTACCTGCAAACCAAGAAAAAATGTTAGTTCACCAACCATACTCATTTCAAATTCTCTTTTCATTGTATTTATAAATTCACCAATTTTAGACTTAGATGTAGACTCAAATACTATGTCATCAACATATATCTGAGCAACAGTTAGTCCAAAATTTAGATGCTTAATGAAAAGAGTTTTATCAGTTCCTCCCCTTTTGTATCCATTGCTTAGCAAGAATGACATGAACCTTTCATACCAAGAAGCTCTGGGGGCTTGTTTCAACCTATATAACGCCTTTCTGAGTCTAAAGACGTAGTCTGAGTGAGATGGATCTGTGAACCCTTGGGGCTGCTCCACATAAGCTTCCTCATTAAGCACTCCATTCAGAAAGGCACTTTTGACATCCATCTGAAATAGTCTGAAATTAATGTAGCAGGACACTGCTAGCAACAGCCTGATGGATTCTAGTCTGGCTACCGGAGCAAATGTTTCGTCAAAGTATATCCCTTCAATCTGGGTATAGCCTTGAGCAACAAGTCTGGATTTATTTCTTACCACATTTCCTTGTTCATTTGATTTATTCTTGAAGATCCATTTGGTTCCAATTACATTACCTTCTTTAGGACGTGGTACCAGCTCCCAGACGTTGTTTCTTTCAAATTGATTGAGTTCCTCTTGCATAGCCTGTACCCAGTGTTCGTCTGTCAATCCTTCCTTGACATTCTTTAGCTCAATTTGAGACATGTGACAGATGTTCCCCATCTCGGCAGCAAGTTTTCTTCTGGTCACATTTCTCTTAGACATATCAGTGAGAATGTTATCAAGTGGATGAGCCTTTTGAATCCTAGCAGGTGGTAGTCTCGATGCTTCTGATTCTGCAATATCATGTGTATCTGGGTAGTCAGATTCGTCTCGATCTGCAGATATTACTGGGTGCCCAGACTCATCCTGATCGGATTCTTCAGTATCATTGAGCTTTCAGCTTGGTGCTGTTCTTCTTCTGACCTTTTAGTTCCAGCTTTTTCTTTTGGTGGGATTTCCAGTTGATCACCATATGTTTCCTACACATCCGAGTTCAAACAATTAGTGTCATCCACTTCCACATTAATTGACTCAAGCACAATTTGTGTTCTTAGATTGTAAACTCTATAGTCCCTACTATTTTCAGCATAACCCAAAAACATTCTATCATCCGATTTTGAGTCAAATTTTCCTAAGTGTTCTCTATCTTTTAAAATGTAGCATTTACTTCCAAATGCATGAAAGTAATCAACCATAGGTTTTCTACCCTTCCAATTTTCATATGCAGTTTGATTTGTTCTTGATCTAAACATGACTCTATTGACAATATAACAAGCAGTGTTTATGGTTTCTGCCCAAAATTTCGTGGGCAATTTGTTGCTATTTAGCATGACACGAGCCATCTCTTATAGAGTTCTATTTTTCCTTTCCACCACTCCATTCTTTTGAGGAGTCTTTAGAGATGAGTACTCATGCTTGATCCCATATTGGATACAAGAATCAGCAAACTCGGAGTTTTCAAATTCTCTTCCATGATCACTTCTGATCCTTTTGACTCTTACCTGTTCGTCTGCCTTTTCATTGCTCAATTTCTGAAAAAGATTAGCAAAATTGTCAAAGGTATTAGATTTATCACGAATAAACATGACCCAGGTGTATTTGGAGAAATCATCAACACACACATAAATATACCTTTTGCCACCAATACTTTCCTTTTGGATGGGACCCATCAAATCCATGTGAATTAGTTCAAGTATATCAGAGGTATTAATAGATGTACCTAATTTGTGTTGACTTTTGATTTGCTTACCCTTTTGACAATCACCGCAGATTTCATCTGAAATATTTTTTATGCTGGGTAAGCCTCTCACAACCTGATGTCTGGTCAGCTTCATGAGATCATGGTAGTTTAGATGCCCTAATCTGTTATACCACAGTTTCACATTTTTGGTCTTAACAGAATTGCAAGTTATGTGACTTTCAAGTGTATAGCATTTGTCTCTAGATCTAACTCCCTTAAACAAAACACTTTTTAACGGGTTAGACTTCTTGTCACAACTTAAAACCTTGTAATATTCTTTTGAAAACATGACAAGCAAGTTATCATCACACAGTTATCCTACACTTATCAAATTTTCCTTACGTCCTATAACATATAAGACATTTGTTAATGTAGGCAATCCCTTGATGTTGATGATACCAAATCCATCTATCTTACCCTTTTGACCATCACCAAATATAACAGCACCTGTTTCGCCTTTTTCAATATGTGTTAGTAGAGAGAGATCACCTGTCATTTGTCTAGAGCATCCACTATCAAAATACCATGTGTTAGGAATCAAAAAACTTAAAGATAATTGAACTACATAGGCATTAGTTCGAACTTTTTGTATAATTTCTATTTTGTTCCACGCATCTGTATCCAGATTCTCTTACAACGTTTATTTTATGGTCATGATTTTTACCTTTGCCCTCATATCCAAGACCTGTTTTTAGGCTGACAGGTCTGCCACTGTTCAGGATTTCATCAAGCTGGACAGATCCAAGTGCCAGCTTCTTGATTTTGTCTCGTGCTTTAGCAAGTTCTGAAACTTAACCTGCTTACCTCATTTTGTTCAACTTCTGAGAATGCAAATGTGTCCAGTTGTCGTTAACTGCTGTGCTCAGTGAAGGCCTGCAACAGTTGGATCTTCTCTTCTGCATCTTGAAGTTCCTTTCTCAAGTTTTCAGTGTTTGGTCAAGACTCATCTGCATAAGAAGAGTTACCAGATTCAGTACCAGATAGCTGTAAAGCAGTAAGGGTAGTTACCTGTTTTTCAGAATTGCTGCTGTCTGATTCTGATTCAGATTCATCTGAGTCTCCATCACTCCATGTAACATTCATGGCCTTCATTCCCTTGGTCTTCTTTTGAGTATTAGGAGAATCAGCTACAATGTGTCCATATCCTTCACATTCTCTACATTGAATTCGACTCTTAGGCTTTCCTTCAGACGAGTTAGCATTATTTTTTGGATAGAAATTATTTTTCCTCCATTGTTTTTGTGTTTTTTGATTTTGGCCTTGAAGATTTGTGGACCTTTCTTTTTGTTTGCCCTTGAGGAATCTTTTAAATTTTCTGGTGAGAAGTACGAAGTTTTCATCTTCATCTGTCTCGCCGATTCGTCTGGATTGTCACTATTTGTCCTGAAAGCAATCCCTGGTGTTTTGTCTTTCTTTCTTCGGGGCAGACTTAACTCACAGGTCATCAATGACCATACAAGTTCCTCAACTCGCATGGTTGAAAGATCCTCGCTTTCTTCTATCACTGTCACTTTTGTATGGAGCCGATCTGGCAAAGATCTAAGGATTTTTTGTACAATCTGCTCATTTGAGTAGGTTTTCCCAAGAGCTTCAGCTGAGTTGATGAGATCACTCAATCTGGTGTAGAAGCTTTTGAAGTCTTCTTTCTCATCCATAGATAGTTGTTCAAACTCTAGAGTGATCATCTGCAGCTTGGAGGTTTTGACAGCATTGGTTCCTTCATTTGCAACCCTCAAAGCATCCCATGCTTCCTTGGAGGTTCTTAAGGAGGAGATGAGTCTGAATTGACCTGGATCAACCAAAGAAACAATAGCGTTAAGTGCCTTAGAATTCCAATTTGTATTAGCTAATTCATCTGCATTATAAGCACTTCTAGCTACAGCTGTAACAACACCTCCAGCAGTGATAGTGGGTGCTGTGTAACCTTCAAGGACAGATGTCCAACAACGTTCATCAATAGATTGAATAAAAATTTCCATACGGATTTTCCAATATACATAATTACTACCAGTTAATAGAGGTGGCCTAAGAGATGCAAAATTTCCATTTAGACAACCAGATCTCACTTTCTAGAAGTGAACCAGCTCTAATACCAATTGAAAATTTAAAGTTATCTAAATTTTATAAACAGACTGTCACAGATAAGTCTGGACAGTAAGCAGTAAACAGTAAAACGTTAATATATGTTTTATCGCTATACCAGATGAATCTTGCTAATGCAGATTCGTCTGGATAGTAAAACGTAAATGGACAGAATAAATTGTGCAGAATAGTAAATAGACAAGAACACAATAATTTGAGCTTAACTTGGGAAAACCCTAACAGGGAAAACCCACGGACCACATCCTGCGGACAAAAATCAATCACTATATAAGGAATAAGTTTATACAGATCAATCTAAACTAGAAGATAAATCTACGCATAGGTTTTATCAAACATCCAAGAAATAGATCACTCCTTAATCCTTCTATGGCATGTAATATGAGCTGGCGTCCCACCACTCTTCTGTAGCTTTCTTTGAATCTGCAACAATCTTCAGCAACACGAACTCCCGTTCGATTTTGATCCAAATCTCCCGTTTGATCTTCACGCTGAAATTCCTTCCTTCTCTAAGTGATTGAATCCTCCTCCTAGAGTACCGAAGTCACAACACAATTGAAGCCTTAACTATTTGTGCACAACACGAAAATAGGCTTCTTGTCTCCTTTAACAAAGTGGACGTGCATTTTGAATTAACCACACGGATTTTGTGTTTTTCACGTCTTAAGAAAAACATCATGTTTTCTTCTATTTAAAGTGCAATTAGGTTACATAAATTCCAAGTTTCCTTATTGCACAAGATCTCTAAGACATGCAAAATACAGTAGAGATAATTAGAAAGAGGTAAGATAATTATTCTTAAATAAATCTTACCATAAAATAAGATAATGATAAATCTTGAAAGATCTTTCCATTTATCAATCAAGTGATAAACTTTGATACCAATCAACCATATTTTCGGCCCTATCAAGATTCTTCATAATCAAGATTTTCGACCAAATAATCTTACCATATGCAAAGATAAGATTGAAATATTCATGACCATATCAAGAAGAAACTTACCATATCAAGGATAAGTTTGAGTGTCAAGAATAATCACAAAATATAACATCAAGAAATATACCAAAATCACAAGATATCAAGATCAAGATTTTGAGATTATGATCCTAATCAAATCAATATTTCTTGATCATTATCTTTCCAACAATAACATGATTTTCGAAAATAAGAAATATATTTTTCTCCAAAAATATTTGCATAACTTAAATAAACTTAATAAATTACTAAATACAATTATTTAGTAAATAAATTAAGTTTTCTTAAAAATTACACATTTGTGGAAAAATAGGAAATGCCAATAATATAAAATTATCAGAATACATATTTTTTATCCAAGGTTCCAAATTCCTTAGATCCAGAAAAATCACACTTCAAAATGGAAGGAAAACATATCAAATTCATAAGCCCATTATATATCACGCCGAAAAGCTAAATTCAACAGCAAAAACATCATAATTGACCACTAGTCTTTCTATAAAACTGAGCATACAAAATTTAATCTTTTAAAACCTTCAAACCTAAATGACCATTTTCTCCTATTATTTTTACCCATTGAAATAGTAGGAAGGAACAACAATCAACTACTACACCCCCAATCATTGAACCAGAAGTCAAAAATCAAGAAGATCAGCCAAATAAACACCAAAGCCAGCACCGAACTCAAGGACACAAAATCGAACAACCACAGACCCAGTCTCAATTAGTGACAAAATCAAAAATTAAAGTGACCCATGGGGGGATTAACACAGACAACTAACCTGCAAAGCTGAACAAGGCTGAGAATGTCATTACCCACGCCCAGTTTATGATTGTGATGAACAGAACCCATGTCACACCACCACGTAAACGAGCCAAAATCTGCTGGGAAATTGTTGGAAAATGTTGTTTGAGAATAGCCCAACCACCGAAATCCAAGAAAACTTCACAACCTGCCCACACAAGACAACAATCGATCCAGAAATCACGTGAATCGTCGGTGAACAGTAACCCGGTTTACCCAACTTCGAAATCCTAGAATCAGTTAGAAGGATAGTAGATTAAGGTAGTGTGCGCGTGAATGGGGGAAGGGGAAGAAGGGAAGGGCCTTTACCATGATGGCGGTAGTTGATGAGGTGGCGCAGATGAGAAGATCGACGAATAGAGAGTGTGAGAGGGAGGGAAAGAGTGGCTGCGAGAGATGGGAGGAAGAGATCAGATTGAGAGCGGCATGTGATTTGGTATGTGAATTTGGGAAGGTGCCCTAAATGGCTCAAGAATAGGCGTCGGTTCTATATAAGAACCGATGCATTTTTCTTAAAAGGGGACGGTTCTTATAAGAACCGACGCCTATAAACGGCCTATAGGCGACCGACGCTTATACTTAGGCGGTCATTTTCGGGTCTGTTCTTACTTAACAACCGACGCGTTTTTTAAAAATTTATTTACAAATTAGCCACTGCGCTTTTACAGACATCGATTTTCTCGAAAAACGAAGCACATTTGTTATTTTTTTTGGATAATTTTGTACCTTCAAAAGGACCTCCCAACCCCACCCTGCTCCGCTTGTGACCCTTGTAGCCCATTTAAAAAATAAAGAAATTTTTTTTGAAATGGACCAATCCTGCCTACACTGAATTATTTCCATCGGACCTTTAAGATTTTCATTTACACTGCCCTTGCTACCCCACCCTTGAGGCTTTGACCCTTGAATCGGTCTTGAGACTACAATTGAACTTTGTTTCCATTTCAAAATGGAAAGTACAATATACAATACAAGTTAATTAGGTAAATAATTGCTTATACATTTTTTCATATTTTTTTCCTTTTTAGCTTTTTTCATAATTTAATTTTGTTTCATTAAACTAAATGTTTAATATGTATATAATATGCATATGCTGCTTGGTGTATTTGCGTACTTGTGCTGCTAAACCTATAAAAGTTATAATGTTATTTTTTTGCCTTTATTAATATCGTCTACACTCATATAAAGGCAGAGCCCGTATAGGTGGGCACTGGATCACGTTGAACTTTGGACTATCCCTCTTCTAGCCCAAAAAAAATTCAGGCCAATTGTTGACCAAAAATCAATTCATTCCCTAAACCAAAGAGCAACATTCAGCAGCCTCAAACTTCAACCCTAATCGTCTTCTTCAATTTTCCACAACCTAAACTTCCTCAGTTGCCCTTGCTTCCAGCCTTGTTGTTATCATGTGTGTACCGATGTATGGAAAAAAATATGATGCATTATGAATTTCTAAAATTGTAAGTGTATATATACAATAGTCAAACAAGTAGTAAGATGGGCTTTTGCGTCCAGGTCGTTGATAACAAAAAGTTTGGTTGAATCAAACCAGTAGTTATCTAAATCTCATTTATGCTATCTATTAACTAATTATGCAATTGTAATGCTTTATTTATATGTAATACCTCTCTTTATTTGACTTTCTAGATAACTCATGTAGTGAGGTCGGTGACTCCCAAATCAGATAAATATAGGGTACCAAGTTTTAAAATACCCTTACAGGCTTTATCACTTGAGTAAAATGGGCTTGAAAGAGAAGTATATGATATATGTAATATGCCATTTATTTTATGCAAGAACTAATTCAATGAGATTGCCTCTCTCCCTTAAGCTTTCTAGATGACTCATGTAGAAAGTTCTAGGAAAAAATAATATAACATTTCACATTGGTGAGAAAAAATTCCATCTAAAGCACATAACTCATTCAGAACTTATAAGTTAACACATTGTCAAAAGTATATGCATCATAGTAGGCAACACTACCTAACTCCCACAAGAAAAAAAAAAAAAAAAGTTGCTCAATTCACACAAAAACACTAAGGAAAGAATTCGTACACAAATCAATCACATGACAAAAGAACACAAGTTTCACACAATTTATATGACTACAATTCAAGATATATTTCATGTTCCAATACCCACGAACTTAAATTAGACATTGTCCTTAATGTGGGGAAAAAAAAGATAGAGAGAAAGAACTTCTCTGGGTGAAAGCATCAGTTGTCTTCATTACCATCGTCATCATGGTGTGTTGTTGGATAGGTGAAAAAATCAGCCCAGAGAGAATATCAACGCATTGTTGAGTTGCACTTGATAATCGAATTATTGCTAACTTGTTAGTTTAATATTTGCTACTGAGCCTGCTGCTCTTTTATGTAATGTTCTGTTTGTATCATAAGTGCTTGCATCACTTGTAATTGGATGGTGAAGTCCATGCTAGGATTTGTGACAGTCGGTGGTGGATGTGACTGTGTAGGTTGATTCTCTATCTCTTACCAATTCTGCAGGATGATCCTTCTGAATTAGAAGTCTAATCACGTATGAAGGGTGGCTTTAGATTGCACCACTTCATCAAGAAGATGCGTTTCAATGCCCCCCAGCGATGCATATATCATAAATCAAATACGGGTGTCCTAGATTTTCTATTGTGGAGCATTTCAAAAAATATAAGGCCCCGTTCTCTTTATGTTTCCGTTTTCCATTTTCATTTTCGAAAATGTTTTCCATTTTCCGTTTTCTGTGAATGTTTTCAAAATTGCTGAAAACGCGTTTGGTTTGTTATTTCTGAAAACTGTTTTCGAAAATGAAAACTTGGAAAACACGTTCTGTTTGAGTTTTTTTGCAGAAAACTATTTTGTCCTTTTTTTATTCTCATTAAAAGTGAAATCCACAATATTTGACTTTTCAACCAAATATGAATCATCCATTCTCCTAAAAATTACTATTAATTTAAAAAAATATTTTTAAATAATATCAAACACAAACTTTGTGTAGTTGTAATTAAATTTCTGGTGAATATATATATATATATGCATTCAACATTCATACATATATGATAAACACAATATAACTTAAATAGAGTTGCCATATTTTGAGTTTGGAACAACATAAAAATAGATTAGCTCCAATCACACAATTTGTTGCTGTCAAAAAGTTAAAAATTCATGTTGCCCTTCTAGAGTAATCGTTCCACATTTGGGTAGCAATTTGTTCTCGCACTTGTGCCATCTGAGCCGTCTGGTTGGAATCAAATTGAATGGGTTCACGTGCATCAGATGATTCAGGTTCTTCATCAAATATCATATTTTCTTGAGAATATTCTGTAACCAACTTATCCAATGCGTGCTCTTTGAGAATGAAGTTATGTATTGTGCAGCACGCAGCAGGTATGTGTCTTTGCCTAGTAAGCGGAAAATTACTGATAAACTTCAAAATAGGAAATCTGGCCTTTATAACTCCAATGCATCGCTCGATCACATTGCGGCATGAGGAATGTCTGTAATTGAACAACTCTTCTTTTCCACGCAGTCGTCCTCCTCCTACGTAATCACGTAGATGATATCGACGTCCTCGATAAGGGGCAAGAAACCCGGGTATGTTTGGATATCCAGCATCAACCAAGTAAAATTCATCTGCGCATAAAATAACATAGTGTAAACTTATGTGTTAAAGGAGTTTTACTGGAAAAATAAAAACATAATGCAATATACCTCCACATGGCATTGGAAATCCGTTTGCGCCGGTAGTAACAGCGTCAATGAATACCCGCGAATCATTGGCCGACCCTTCCCATCCAGCATGTACATATGTGACCTTCATATCAAAATCACAGACTACCATTACATTTTGTGTTACAGTTGTTTTTCGTCCTCGAAAAGCTGTTTGTCTCGAAGCTGGCGCCCAAGCTGCCACATGTGTTCCATCAATTGCACCGATACAATCCTTGAAGTACGGGTATCTCTGCAAGATACGCTCATGTACAACACCTCGATTCGTTGGGCGTATTAGCTCAATGCCTAACTCACGAACAGCACGTAGGACTTTCTTAAACCATTTATGTATTGTGTGATTTCCATGTTGGAATCTATCACCTATAATTCTATACCGTGTACTGTGCCCAACGATCATCAAAAACATTGCGACCCCTTCCTCGACGCTAACTTTTTTCCATCTCTCAATAAACATTTTTCTTTCAAAGTGCTACAAAAGTTCTCAAATACATGTTTCTGCATGCGAAAATTATCATGACACACATCTGGATGTCCATTTAATACCTCATATATATACATCCTTCCAGTAAGCAGTGAAGTTCTTCGTGGCGTCCTACTGATCCCTTCATATGCAGATTGTACAATCTGCAATCCCATCATATCTACGGATGCATCAGGTTCGTCATCTATGAGGAACAGATCTTCGTCACTTGACTCATCGGGTGAATTTTGACCTGAAGATGACATTTCCTGCACAAATGCATATCACTAAGATTTAGTTCATGTAAAATTGCAACATTGTTAATTTCTCCACTACATGTAGGAAAGACCACAACACGACAAGTTCATATATAGAAACCTTGTCAAATCCACATCTAGTCACAACGTACTAATAATACAGAATATCAACACAATTATGCAATCCATACGACAATACAACAAGTTCATACATAGAAACCTTGACAACTCCACATCTAGTCTCAACGTACTGATAATACAGAACTTCAACACACTTATGCAATCCATACTACAATACAACAAGTTCAAACATACATCATCCATAGAACAAGTACAAATATAGCAACAGGGTAAAATAAAGCTACACGATAGGAATTCACTTAAAGGAATTTCAACACATTCATCCTCCTACTCTCCGGCATCAACACAAATTGCACCCTAAATTCTGGATCTCTGAGTGCCTTCATAGCGTTAGCAAATATCTCATCAGTCAATGCTTCCATATTGTTTAATATGGCCATGCACTTCGCTTGCGTAAATGGGTTTTCTGAAAAAAAATTTCGAAAACGTCCTACCAGAACACGTTTTCCACATTTTCGAAAACAGAAAATGGAAAACGATTGGAAAACGGCAAAGAGAACGGGGGCTAAAAGTTTTTGTGAATTATCTGACCCACATCTATCGAAGGGCTTCTTGAATAGCATAGATGAGTCACTACAACAAAAATAGCTTTTTGCAACACTCAAAAAATGTTACCAAAAGGCTTTTGCAATGTTTGACAAGTGTTGCAAATCGCAATGTTGCCGTAGAGCAAAAATTTTTTGCAACTTTTTTTGAACGTTGCAAAAGATTGAAATAAACGTTACAATAGACCTTTTGCAACGTTTATTAAGTGTTGCAGTAGATCATTTTGCAACGTTTATTAAGTGTTGCGGTAGACCATTTTGTAAAATTTTTTAAGTGTTGCCGTAAACCCTTTTGCAATGTTTTTTGAGTATTGCATTAGACCTTTTTGCAATGTATTTTATAGTGTTGCTGTAAACCCTTTTGCAACGTTTTCTAAGTGTTGCAAAAACTTTTAACCCAACCTTTTGCAACCTTTATTGAATGTTGTCGTGATCCTTTTGCAACATTTTTTGAACGCTGCTATATGTTTTTTTTTTTTAAATATTATTGAACAAATTATTTATAAAACCCAAAATTTTCTAATTACTTCATTAAAATGGTACTTTAAATAAAAAAACAAAAGTAAATACATTATGAATTTTCAAATCCATACAAAATAAAGTCTTAATAATGTTTAATAAATCCACAATACAGAATAACAAATTCACAATATAAAATAACAAATCCACAAAAGAAAGTGTTGATAATATTTAACAAATTGGCAAAAGAACATCATCATTTGACAAAAAAATATTTTACAATGGGAACATCAACTTCATCCCGTAATATAACCGCACCTTTAGATCGCAAAATTCGGTCTATCTTCAAAGTTACACCTATAACAAATTTAAGCAAATTCATAAGTGAATGTCACACTTTTTTTAAAAATGGTAAAAAAAATAAAAAATATAGTTAAAAGCAAAATACATTTACATATTTCCAATATGATTTTATAGAAATAAATGACTTGTCCTAAATCAATCTACTAGATCAGAGACGTGAAGTGCAACCATGACAGATGTCAGCTAGATGTACCACGAAGGAAAATGAGCTTTCACCCAAAGTGTAAAACCTAAACTTAGACGTGTTAACTTCTCTTTCCTTCCCTTCTATTGTAAAAAATTCTATAGAAATTTCGACAAAACATCCCCTATAAGTTGGACTTAGTCAACCTATAGAGAGACATCATAACCTACTTAATAATTTAAAAATCAAACCAACACCTCAAACAACTTCCAACATCAATCCCTAACTCCTCAACATCACAAATTCAACAATAAACTCCATCTAACTAAATAGGACAATAAACTACTAAATGGCAGCAGAAGTTGTTGCTTTCTTCTTTGACACTATTTGAGTATCTAAACCCAAATCAAATTTAAAACTAATTAATAATAGCAAACAAAAATTTTGAATTCAAATTAAGCTTGTTTTCAAATAGACTTATATGAAGTTAGTCGTAAATAAGAATTATAGAAGATCATTGAATAAATAAACGTTTCTTACCATAAGAAGCTCTTCCACTAGCATTTCCAGTGCTTTTGCTCAGTTCATGAGTTTTTAATAATCAACTCTATCTATTATAATGTATATGCAGACTATATAAGTTACTTCTCAAGACTTCCTTAAGAAATCTTTGGCATGTGAGAAACATACATTTGTCAAAAACCAAAATAGACGTGTTAACTTCTCTTTCCTTCCCTTCTATGTAAAAAATTCTATAGAAATTTCGACAGAACCTCCCTTGTAAATTGGACTTAGTCAACCTGTAGAGAAACATCATAACCAACATAATATTTTAAAAATCAAACCAACACCACAAACAACATCCAACATCAATCCCCAACTCCTCGACATCACAAATTCAACAATAAACTCCATCTAACTAAATAGGACAATAAACTTCTAAATAGTAGAAGTTGCTGCTTTCTTCTTTGGCACTACTTGAGTATCTAAACCCAAATCAAATTTAAAACTAATTCATATTATTAAACAAAAACATAAAAAAAATTTAATTCAAATTAAGCTTATTTTCAAACGGACTTATCTGAAGTTAATTATAAATAAGAATTAAACAAGATCATTGAATAAATAAACATTTCTTACTACATTTCCACCAGCATTTTCAGTGTTCTTGCTCAGTTCACGACCACTTGAAACAAGAGGGGGAGAAAAAAATGAGTTTTTCAATAAACAACTCTATCTATTATAATGTAAATGGCTAGGAACACGAAAGGTAAATGAAGCATACCCACCCCCGCCCCATAATGTGTATTCAACCCCTGTTCGGGGATAAATAACAGATCTTACAGACACCTAGGAATGGTTAAATAAAAATTAAATAAACATGATAAGTGAATCCCTAGCCATTGTCAAATTAGGTCACTCATCCAAAAGAACAATAAAACACAAATGACAGCACCTTTACATAATTGCTTTTCACATATGCTGATACACATTTAGAAAGGTTGAGTAAATGAACGGGTAATGAAAAATGGACCATTAAAAAAAGTAGTTTCGTCATTGACTCATCATCAGATGTGAAGCAACTACGAAACTTTGGAGTTGCAATTTGCAAATGTACATGAAAAAAGAAAACCAGTAGGTAAAAGAGAAGAGATTCGAACATAAACCCCAGCTAAAACGGGAGAAGAAAAAAGAGGGACAAACACTATCTCGCATGAAATAAGAAGTAAAAGATAAAATTCATTAATATCATTAACAATAAAATGACTCAAATCATAGTCGTAATCGATACTGTTCAATTAGCTTGTCAAAATGTCAAGCAGACAGTGGAAATCAATTATCTTATGAAGTTATTTCTCAAAAATATAGAACTGCACCATGTAAAATAAGTTCACACATAGACCGGATGTTTCAAAAATATAATTACCTTTCACTCTTGCCAAACCCAAAGCGTGCACCAAAGTAAAATGCAACAGAAAGCAGCCAGGAGTCACTGTGAACAACAACAAGTGATAACCAGTCCTTCTCTTGCATCCCATCTCTTGCAAAGTTTATTCCTAGTGCTGGTTCTGGAAGCTCAGGAGGTACCTCCTCAGCAGGCAAGTTGACTTCCAATGTCTCATTAGGGAGCCCAAAGAGACAAAGATTCCCATTTTCTATAAACATCAAGGGAGTGAAAATAGCAACAAACGTCATATAATCTGAATTTTCTTCATTAAATACATATTTCATCATTTATTTTTTTTCTTTTACAAAGCAAATGAACACAAATGAAATGGTAAGGTGGAAACATCATTAAAAACAACAACAACCTCAAGGAATTCGCTGACAAGAGAAAAAGAACACATGCTGATCTAATAGAGGAAAACGGTGCAATCCAAACTATCTCTGCTCCCTCAATATGACCATTATTCCTCAAACAAAAAACAGTACCACCTGAGAATCTACTTAAACTAGAAAGACACCTGAATTCCTGTTATCGTGGACAGTAACCTCTGTTTTCTCATAAACAAAGAATTTGCTGTTTTCAAGGAAAAATATGTTGTTGAAAAGTTGTTTAAAAAAATTGTGTAGTTAAAAAGTGATATAATAAAAGTTATATAATGTTTTTTTTTTTATAAACTAGTTACCAAACAAGTACTTAGTTCTATCTATCATAGATACATCACTTTTATACTCCCAGTTTTCCAAGTCGTATGTAGCTATCTTCCGTCCTCGACAAAACATACTAGGTAAACGTTTTCCTCTCCCAAATATGCAGAATATTGAACTCAATTCTTCATTAAACATGAATCTTTGCTATATATATGAAGAAAAATATGTTCAGTAATATGCATACAGAACATATCAATCTATTTTCGACCCCCAAAATCATATTTTACTTAAATCTTTTCCCATTCAAGAAGCTAGTGGGGAGAATGAAGCTGCATATTGGACCCCCAAAATCATGTCTCTAATAATTTTTAGTCATATATTACTTAAATCTTTTCCCATTCAAGAAACCCCACTAGGATTCTTACCAAATTCAAATTTAAACCTAGCATTTTCATAAATCAAGACATTAACCTAGTATTTTCATAAATCAAGACATAAACCTAGCATTTTCATAAATCAAACATAATCATCTCGGTTTGGAGTTGGGAGGGAGAGGAATAAACTTAAAAGAAAATGCATGCCTCCAGTGAGTCACCTCCAGTGTCGGAGAGTTGGAGTCAGCGGTAGACGGAGATCGCTTCACCTCCAGCATCGGTGTCGCCGGAACTGGCTTGGGCCTTGGGCGCGCCTTGGCTGCTTGCAGAGGCAGACCAGGGAAGAGTCAGCTTGTGGGTTTGATGTTGAGGCGTGTGGCTTGGAGTTGGGAGGGAGAGGGAGGCGCGATGAAACCAGAGGGAGAGGGAGGTGGGATGTCGTGTTTGTTGGGTTTAAGTTGGCTTAGCTGGGTTTCAAATTGGTTGGGTTATTGAAAATTTGTGCCGCAACATTTAAACGTTGCAAAAACTTTCGAAGCTTTTGCAACGTTTAAAAAACGTTACAAAAGATAAGGTCCCGTTCTCTGTACTATTTTGAGTTCGTTTTGAGTTTTCGATTTTTAGAAATATCAAAAACGCGTTCACTTTGTCCATTTTCAGAAACGCGTTTTCCAAAATACAAAGAAAACTCAAAACGATTTTATTGCGTTTTGGATATTTTGTGTTAAAAAGTCCAAAACGACCAAAACGTGCGTTTTGAATTTTTTTTTTTTTTTTTTTTTTTGTAGATACTTCCTTCACTTGTAATTCTTATATTATTTTGTCATTATATATAGATCCATGTTAAGTTTTTTTTTTTGTAAATTATTTTTATTTTTACTTTTTTTAAAAGTGAGACAATTCCTTCACTTGAAGTTTTTATGTTATTTTGTCATTATATATATATATAAATCAATGTTAAGTTTTTTTTCTTGTAAATTTTTTATTTTTATTTTTATTTTTTTTTTGTAAAAGTAAGACACTTTCTTCATTTGAAGTTCTTATATTATTTTGCTATTATATAGATCCAAGTTAAGATTTTTTTTTTTTTTGTAATTTTTTTTTTATTATTATTTTTATTTTTTATTTTTTTTTTGTGTAAATGTGAGACACTTCCTTCACTTGAGATTCTTATATTACTTTGCCATTATATTTAGATCCATGTTAAGATTTTATTGGTATGGGGTTAAATTTTTGTTTAGCTGAAACAATATTAATGATGAATTTATTGACATAGAGAACTAACTGATTTATTAACATTAAAATTAATGTAATTCAACAAATCAACCATTTTTTACATATAAAATATCACAAAATAAATATATCAAAAAATTACAAAGTAAACACATTTTTCAGTTTTTTATTTTTGAAGACAGTTTTCCAAAATCACAAAGAGAACATGTTTTCAGCAATCCCAAAATAAATAACAAAAATTCAAAATTCAAAACAAAATCCAAAACATAAAATCCAAAATCGAAACACAAAGAGAACGACCCCTAAGATTTGGCAACATTTTTTAAACATTGCAAAAACTCGATCTTTTGCGACGTTAATAAAACGTTGCAAAATTTTTAGTTTTGGAAACATTTGAAAAATGTTGCAAAAACTTAATTTTAGTGTGACAAAAAATTGAACTTATGGAAACATTCAATAAACGTTGCAAAAGAGGATAAATCTCAAATTTATGAATCAAAGGCAACATTCAATTATTAAATGTTGTGGTAAACCCCCTTTAGCAACATTTAAGTAGTAAATGTTGGATTTTGAATGTTGCAAAAAGCTTTTTTTGTTGTAGCCAGTGTGGTACATGTAATGACCAAAACTTTAATAGAGCAGGGACAATGTCCAAATTGTGTCTTGAGCCATGGGTAGCAACGGTGCAAGGGTTTAGGGATATTCATTGTAATTTAAATATGGTGTAGATAACAAAAAGTTCGGTGTCAATATATTTACCGGAAAGATATTTTGATTTGGAGTTAAACCCTTCAAATACCATTGTATAATGTCTAAAGACCCCCAATGTCACTAAACTTTAAAATGATCTTAAAATGACATTATAGTATTTCAAATGTCCCTCACATGCTACTTAACTTTTAATTTGTTTTCATGATTTTATTTTATCATATTAAGTAAATTGTACCTTAAGTCCCAAATCTTTCAATTGAGTAAAATAAGCCACCTTCTTCACCAAATCTACCACCAATTATCAGAAAGCACCCACCACTACCCCGTACTCATCCGAGTCCCAGTCTCCATCCCTACCCCCACGACCTCTTCCACCCCACAGGTGCAATTCTTTTAATTATTTTGAATAAGACATTTATTTGTCCTTGTTTTGAACCAATCACTAGTACAAAATGACTCATATGCATCATTTATTCTTGACAATACTCGTCGATTGTAAAAATGATGCATTTGGCATTGACACGTAAAGTCTGGACAATGCACGTTGATTGTAAAAGTGCTGTTTGAAGTTAATTTAGTCATCGATTCTAATTCAGAATATGTTACCTAAGGTTTATAAAAGGTGTCGGTGGTAGACAACAATTGACGCCTTTTGTTCACCCTATGCATCAGTTGTGTTCACACAACCGACCTATTCTTTTTTTTTTTTTTTAATTTCACCAGAGGTCGTGTATCTACTACAAAATCAATTTTTTCACATGCACAAAACCAAATCTATCACCACCATACATATATATATATATATATATATATATATATATATATATATATATATATATATATATATATATATATATATATAATCAACATATGCATAATAGTATTAAATAAATCAACAAATTGAATACAAAATTAGTTTTATATTGCAAATATGTACATGTTTGCATAAAAAATCAAAATTGACATACACTCTTCAACGAAATATTTTGCCCATAAATTTCGAATCACGTCGATTTGCTCCGTTAAGTAGTATTCTTTACGTATCTACAAAAAATTAAAATGATTTTATTTATTTATTAATAAAATATAATTCCATAATTAAGCAATTCTAATTATTCAGTAACTTATACATCAACCAATGAAGTGCATTGAGAATAGTCGGTGACTATCTCATACATGTTTCTCATAACATAAAAACTACATTCAGAATCTCTAGGTTGCTGAGGACATTGAGATTTGCACATTGAAAACTAATATTAGTAATCTAACTAAATAGAATATGAAACTAATTGAGAAATTTGTAGTAACTTTTAAATTTTAGTTTTCATATCAAAACTTTTCTCAAAGTTAAACGGCATTTTGTCCTCTTGCCTCCACATGCCCAAAACGTTCTAAAAGCCTAAAGTTTCAATAAATATGGACAAGTTATAATAATAATAATAATAATAATAATAATAATAATAATAATAATAATAATAATAATAATAATAATAATAAGCCTCAAAAATTTCTATAGAAATCTTGGAAGAATCTTCCCAATAAATTGAACTTATCCAACCTGTAAAGAGACCCTGCTATTGAAATCTATCACAACTTATTAATAATAACAACTCAAACACATCAATTTCACCTCAAACTCTCCACAATTATTCCATGAAAACTATCCCGCCAACTTATCCAAATCATGTCCTTAAAGCCTTGATCAAATTTATGTCATTCACTGATATTTATATCCACATGAACACAGACCAAAGATCCTATATAAGACTTGAAGTTCTTCTTATATGGTCCGATCGGCCTATTGTGATAGGTTCTATCTTGAGAAAGAAGGGTACTACTGTGGCTTGGCACAAATGTTGTTCATCACGTGAAGCTGGTTGTTTGGGGATTAAGAATTTCTTTGCTTTGAATAATGCTTTACTTCGTAAATTCACGTGGAAACTGCTCAGTACAAAGTCTGTAGCTTTTGATTTTCTTCACGCACGGTATCTCAAGCATAATTTTGTACCACAACTGAATTATTTCTCTTCCTCCATTTGGCCAACATTCAAAGGTCACAATCTCTCTTTGCTTCAAGAATCTTTATGGCTCATCGGGGAACATTCCAAGGTACATTTTTAGCATGATAACTGGTTAGGAGAACCTCTCATTGAGCTTTTAAATATTCCCTCAAATTTAAGTGATAATCTCTCGGCCTTGGTGTTTGATGTTTTTTTAATGGAGGTTGGCATCTCAGCGAAGTTTCGAAGGAACGATTTCCAGACATATCAAAGGCTATAGAGAATATTATTCCTTCTAATGTTGTTGATTAATTGGTTTGGACTTTATCCCCCACGGATTCAGTCAGTTGCAAGCATGCTTATCAATATTTTCATTAGGATATTAATCGGGTCTCTTGGGGAAAATCTATATGGCAGCCTTATATTCCTCCGACTCGTTCCTTTTTACTTTGGCGCATTCTTCATAATAAGTTGCCTACAGAGGATAAACTTCTTTCTAAAGGCGTATTTATCGCATCACGGTGTGTGTTGTGCAGGAAAGAAGTCGAAACTATCCCCCATATTTTTCTTGACTGTAAATTTGCGAGGGTTATCTGGGACTACATTGCTTCAGCATTTGGCCATCCTCTTGATAGATCAGATATGGTGCTTAATCTCATATCGAAGGCATGGAAAATGGATAGTAGTAAACAGATTAATGCCATTTGGAGAGCATCAATTATTGCTGGATTTTGGACTATTTGGACGACACACACAAGAAGTCAATTTTCGAGGAAGGGGATGTTTCTATTTGGGCTTCTATTTTATGGGTAGTAAGGGCGATTAAGGAAGCCAATGAGTTACATTCAGGTGCCATGCGTAATTATCAAGCTGATTTGCTCATTCTCCGTAAATTTAATTTGAATTTTCGCCCACCTAAAGCATCAAACATTATACAAGTTCATTGATGGCCTCCTCTACCGGGTTGGATTAAGGCTAATATAGATGGGGCAGCATTCGGAAGTCCAGAAAATGCCGGTTGTGGGGGTGTGTTCCGTACTTGTAGGGCATTCGTTAAAGGTTGTTTCACGCTTGCTATTGGATGTAAACTTGCTTTCGAGGCTGAGCTTATGGCAGCTATTCAAGTGGTAGAAGTTAGTTGGGATAAAGATTGACACTGCTTGTGGCTGGAAAGTGACTCAACGTATGTTGTGCAGCTTTTTATCACTAGGAGCAAAATTGTACCCTGGTTTCTCAAGGCGAAGTAGAATAGGTGTCTTCAACTTATTGACAAGATGAACTTTTGGTCTCACATATATATAGAGAGGGTAATAGAGTAGCTGACATCTTGGCGAGTCTCGCAGTAAAGGATGGCACTTCGAACTGGTGGGCCTCTCCTCCAGAATGTTGTCTGAGTTTAATTGCTAGCGATGCAATGGGTCTTTGTAACTATAGGTTTAGTCTGATTTATGTCTTCTCTTTTTGTTGTTGCTTAGCCTTTTGGCTTGTAACTTTAACTGGATTTTTCTTTTTTCTTTTTAATAATATTTTATTGATATCGGTAAATGATGAGGGTGCTAAGGATACACCAACCTAGTTGGGATGACCTAGTGCACCTACTGATTTACTCGAAACGTCAACTAATTTACTCGAAAAATCAATAGACATTCTCCAAATCCATAAAAAGTGATCCCATTTTTTTCATCGGGTCCAAGTTCCCTTCTTATTGGAGGGTTTTACGTCGTTAAATAATTGTTGGCGTTATTACATTTTTATTTAGTATTCCGATGTTCTATTGTTTGGATTGACTTGTTTGCGTTTGATTAATTTGGGGTGAAAAAATTAATTTTTCCCAACACAATTCACTTCAATGAAACTTCAGGAAATTAAACTACATTATAGTCTTTATCAATGAATCCAAAGCGTTCTTGACATATTTCCTCTTGCTTGTATTATTTACTCCCATATTGCTCATATCTGCTGGACTGAATTTTGTACATTGCCAGCCCCTCTAAGTGTTGGATATTGGTTAATAAATCGAGAATTGAAAATTGATTAAAGTGACTTTGTGTCGACTTCGGCCTAATACTCAAAAGCTCCACTCAATCCGTTTAGGCAAAATTGTTTGCCACTTCGCCGCTTCGGGGCGCACAAACGGGGATCGACCTGCCCGGTCAAGTCGCGGAGGTTGACGATGTAGCGCCCCCCATGGGGGCTCGGGGGTGTTCCGAAAGAGAAATTTGATTTCTCTGCATGTATTTAAGGGTATATTTGGCATTTCGAAAACCAATATCGGATGAATGAGAAATTACGGAAAAGGACGAAAATCAGGTCAAATTATTTGACCGTGGGACCGCACGGTTGTCCGGCCAAGAGGCACCTTTTCATTAAGGTGCATTGTTTGGAAAGGGTGCATGGTTTGGCCTCAAACCATTTCGTCCACACCCTTTGATGATCTATATATAGGACCCTTTGGGTGTCCTATTCCTCACTTTTGATATGCAAAAACACCTATCTTCCTCACTTCTCTCCCAAAATCAAAATCATTGCATTTGTTATTTTGATTTTCTTCATTTTATCTTTGGAGTACGTAAGCCTATTGTTGGTTCGTTGTACTTGTGTTTTGAAGTGCTACAAACTCAAGTGAAGCCGTTGTATCTTGGGAGTCGATTGCCATTATCCGTATGCACCGTTGCGGGGCAAATTCGACTTAAGGACAAAGAGTCCAACTCTTACCTCGACTTTGTCCTTATTCTTCTTCTTATTTGTGTTTCCTTGCCGTTACTCTGTCCAAATTTCGACTTGGATTTACAAACTTTCAATATTTTGCGTCACTATTCACAAATCCACCCAACACTAAGATTAAGGACAAGATTAACATTTTCCAATAATATTGTTTACTCCATCCGTCCCACAATTATGGACTCGTTTTTCTTTTTTGTTTGTCACAAATAATATGTTACTTTCCTTGTTGAGAGTATATAAATATCTCCGATTTCTAATATATCCCTATTTAATAAGTATTATAATCAACAAATATGAACTATCCATTATTCAATATAAGGGTATATTAGATAAAGTGTAAATAAATTTATAATTGTAACATATATTAATTATTTTTATTAATGTATAAAAATATAAACGAGCACATCTTTATGGAATAAAGTGAATGTAATATAACCCACCTCCCGTGTCTAATTGCAATTCAATTAAACTTTTATGGAATAGAGAGAATATGATATAACCCACCTCCCCTGTGTCTAATTGCAATTCCATTAAACTAAAACGTGCAACTAATTAATTTTAGTCAGAGTTTCCGAATACTTGTTTCTAGACTTTTGTCAAAGTATTTGAATTTATTAGGAACTAGTAAAACAAATTTTGTTTATAAATAAAAAATAAAAAATTGATGTAATTTCGGGATGGATGCTAGCGGAATTAATATTGAACGGCGGGAAAGTTCCGAATTCAGGTAGTGGATGGACGGTGACATGGAGACCCGAGCCTCACAACGCAAGAACCTAATGTATACTAAACCTTAGACCCGTTAAAATGCGGAAACAAGAACCAACATGGGAAACGTCATAAAGATTGTCCACGCATTTGATAAGTTCAATTGATGAACACCACAAATATTTGATAATCTTTGATAGATTAGAAAGTTCAATCAAGAATAATATTTGAGGGAAAACACTCAATAAAATTTTTATCAATCCAGAAACTAAGTATTACATTGAATGGAATGAAATGGAATATAAATAAGCAAAACAGAATTAAACAAACCCTAGCCGCTATAGAAGTCCAAAAATAAACTTAACATAATTAAAAATAAAATTTAAACCTAAAAACGCGAACCCTAATTCCAAAAAATTGGCGCACGGCCATAACAGTAATTACGGTCGTGATGAATGTTGGTTACTACCGTAATTTTAAGCAGAATATGATTTATGGCCATGAGTATTGTGGTTACGGCCGTAATGGTCCGACTGCAACATTTTTGCACTTTTCTCAACCGCATACTCTATTGGTATTTTGGTCATAACTTTCTTTCCCGATGTCTGATTGTGCTAATTCAAAGTGCGTTGGAAATAACACTCAAATATATACAATTCTTCTAGAAATAGCTGTTCCCAAATTCGGACGTCTTCTATATGAAAATGAAGCTTCAATCCCTGACTAAAAATTTGGATCAAAATCCTTGCTGGTTTTTTATTTCCAATTTCACTCCAAGTCTTCTTTGACCAAATTTTTTTCCTTCAATTTTTTCCCAAATGCCATTATTGATTTGGAGCTTTTAAACATGCCCTTAAAGTTTTGTTTGACTTGATTTGCAGATCTTTCTATTAAGCGTGCAATGATTCTCATCTAAAAAATGTGATGTTTGTTAGGGAAAATTTGTGATTTGAAAAGTGTTTTGTAAAAATGTGTATGACTAAAAAATTGTTTGAAGGAATGTATTACTTATAAACTTGTTTATACTTCATAAAATACTAAGTTTATCCAACTTAGATAAAATATAAAAATAGATTAGGATCCAAACACGTTTCAAATTTTTTTAATGAGTTTGAAATAAAAACACTAGCATTAAATTTAAATCAATAAATTGACTAAGACTAGCATTTTTTTCGTTTATTGGAGTTCCATCTTTTATTTAACAATCACAAGTTCTAAGAAAGTTACATCGCCCATTAATGATTAAACAATGGCTAAGCTAATGACTTTACTACTGTAACGCGTTATTATGAAAATAATAATAATTCGAGTATGGGGATTCATCATCAGTAGAGTGTGCTGTTTGCTTATGCAGAATTGATGAAGGTGATCAGATGAAACAGCTGAGATGCAAACATCTGTATCACAGAGTTTGCTTGGATCGGTGAGTAGGTTATGGCAGTAGAACATGTCCCCTCTGCCGGAATAACCTAAAACCACCACCACTACTGGCTGACATACGCCATGCGGAAGCTGAGGTGATACTTATTAACTTCTACTACACCAGATCAAGGGACGACCACTGTACCTGGTGGCTGCGCTAGGTCTAATATGAAACATTACAGTTAAACGCAATTAATGTTGTTTGAATGTTAAAGAGGATATCTTGTATCGATATGTTAGATATTGGAATGAATACGAAATGAATAACTTGATAACTCAATCAACTTATTAAACAACTGCAAGGAATTTCGTACTAATTTGATAAGTCAATTACTAAATAAAAATATACTAATAATGCAAATAAATCCTAAAACTAAAGATAACGTAATAAAAAAAGCATAATAAATAAAAGAGATAAACAATTGGATTGCCTCCCAATAAGCTTTCCGTTTATAGTTTAAAGTTCGACTTTTTACCGTAATCATTCTAGGAACTCTAAATAAATAAGGTTTTTGGTGACCTTCTTTGCTTGTATTGCTTGAACTTGCTCCAAATTGCATATATATAGACTCAAGAATTTTACCTTGCCCATGTCTATATGTTGACTTCTCCACTCAATTCGAACTTCAATATGTAAACTTCAATCATCTATTCAGTCTCCATCCCTACCCCCCCATGACCTCTTCCTCCCCACTAGTGCAATTCTTTTAATTATTTTGAATGAGACATTTATTTGTCCTTGTTTTGAACCAATCGCTAGTACAGAATGACTCATATGCATCGTTTATTCTTGACAATACTCGTCAGTTGTATAAGAGATGTATTTGGTGTTGACGCTTAAAGTATGGACAATGTGCATCGATTGTAAAAGCTATGTCTGAAGTTACTTTAAGTGTCGATTCTAATTCATAATCTGATGCCTATGGTTTACAAGATACAATCGACGCCTTTTGTTCACCCTATGCGTCGGTTGTGTTCCTACAACCGACACCTTTTTTCTAAAAAAAAAAAATTCACCAAAGCCCGTGTATCTACTACAACATCACATTTTTTATATGCACATCACTAAATTAAATAAATCAACAAATTGAATACAAAATTAGTTGTATACTGCAAATGTGTACATGTTTGCATAAAAATCAAAATTTGCATGCACTCTTCAACAAAGTATTCGGCCCATAAATTCAGAAACACTTCGATTTTCCTCCATTGAGTAGTATTCTTAAGTGTCTACAAACAATTAAAATGAATTTTAGTTTTTTTTTAATAAAATAAAATTTTATAATTAAACAATTCTAAGTATTCAGTAACTTATACATCATCTGACGAAGCGAGTTAAGAATAGTCTGTGACTATCTCATATATGTTTCGCATAACATAATAACCACACTTGGAACCTCTAGGTTGCCGAAGACATTGAAATTTGCACCTTAAAAACTAATATTAGTAATCTAACTAATTAGAATATGGAACTAATTCATAAATTTGTGCTAACTTTTAAATTTTAGTTTTCATATCGAAACTTTTCTCCAAGTTAAAGGGCCTTTTGTTCTCTTGCCTCCACAAGCCCAAAATGCTCTAAAAACCCTAAAGTTTTAATAAATATGAACAAGTTATAAAATAATAATAAACCTAAAAATTTCTACAGAAATCTTTGTAGAGTCTCCGCAATAAATTGAACATATCCAACATTTAGAGAGACTCTACTATTGAAAACTATCACAACTTATCAATATTCCAACTCAAATATATCAATTTCACCTAAAACTCCCACAATAATTCCATGAAAACTATTCAAACTTATCCAAATCATAGCCTTAAGGCCTTGATCAACTTTATATCAGTCACTGATATTTATATCCACATGAACACGGACCAAAGGCCCTATGCAAGACTTGAAGTTCTTCTTATATGGTTCGATCGACTTATTCTGATCATCAAACTCTATGACCTTCACTTCCTCCACCTTCTTCTTCATCTTCTTACATGTTGTTGGACCTCTTGTCTTTTTCTTTTGGCTAATAAACTGATCATCACATAAACTTGAAGAATCGGCCATGACTTTAACGAGACTATGCACGTACCTACATATATAATAACACACACGCGCGTGCGCGCGCGCACACATACACACACACATATGTTAGAAAGTTATAAGTAAGAATGTAAATGATCTTACACACAATTAATAATCACAAAAGATGATCAATCGACAATCCTTCTTCATGATCCAATGCATGTAAATTATTTCAAGGTTATTTTCTCCTAAAGTTGCACCCAGTTGTATACCAGTAGAAAAAATGAGGGGTTCGTCAAAGTGATTATAGTCTTCTTCATCACCACATCACTAATGCCAACAATGCATTTCTTACCATGAAGAACAACTAACCACTTAGTATTAGCAGGATGAAGAACGAAAAATACCTATTTCACTGGTGATGCAAGTATGAATGACTCACCTAGATAACTCAGTCGACCAAAATCCACCAAAGTGAAACCTAATTCATCTACCCGAACACCCCGTCGGTTATCAACCCATTTATATTAGATAAGAAGAAACTTGAACACCTTGTGATTAAGTTCCCAAATGAATGATTATGTTGATTAGTCACGCACCTTTAAACCTTTGAAGGATACTGTCGCCTTAAAATGGGCATGTGCTCATCAAAATTATGTTTTTCGCATCATTTGCGTAGGAAAATAAGCGTTTAAATATTGGCATTATTGATGGTTACCATAACACCTTTGCCGGAGTGCCTTTTTTATCCTCTCAATTATCATTATCGTCCTTTCACTTATACCGCGATATCCCACACTTTGGATACGTAATGATAAAATTAGTATAAAATTCGATCAAGTTATTTTTTGAAATACTGTAGGTTTTTTTTATAAATAATGTATGTGAAATAAAATACAGATTTAGAACGTATGTTCGATCTGACTTGTAGTTAAAATTGCAATAAAATTAACTATGTTGTTAATTGGGATTTTGATGGATTTTAAGTCTTTCTAAATTCACATGTCCCCATTTAAGATTAATGGATTTTAACGAAATCTATTAAAATAGGTTCCTCATTGCGATTTTAATGAATTTCAAAAAACATTTAAAATTTAGGTATCCTCAATAACCTAGTATATATTTCTAAGAATTTCAATAATAGGGGGATTTTAAAAGAGTTGTAAGGATTTCAAGCTCACATATAACAAAACCTCTTGAAATTTAAACATTTTTAATGAGATTCTTGTGAATTTGTTGAAATCTATATATTCAAATCCACAAAATTCATAAAAAATTATAATCTTTTAAAGTCCATCAAAATCTTAGTTGAGAACCCCCATAAATTTGTCCAATTTTGAGATAGGGAGTAAACTATAGAAGCTAAAGAATTATACTTCGTGCACCTCGTGTACCCTAGTTATACTCGTAGTTGTACGTCTGAGTAAAGTACTAAAAGATGTAGCTAAATTTACTATTGTATCCCATAAGACCTATCCACCAAAGTGTCAAGTTCATTATCGAGGATTTTGTTAGGTAAAATTGTTAGAGAATCAAATAAATCAAATCGAAGTCCCGTGTTTACACGGTTTCCTTAAATCGAATTCGCCGCCTTACCGGGGTGCACGAGGTTTTGATCGGTGTTCGATTCCCAGGATACAATCGGTTGTCGGTTCGCGTTGCACTACGTTAACCACCTATCAAACTAGCTGTGTTTAACTCTCAAGAACTTTGCAAGGAAGGAAGGAAGAAGAGGAAAAGAATTTTGGCTGCTGAAAAATGGAGGATGCTGAAAATTATTTTCTGTGTTTTCTATGATCTGTTGTTGTGTTTCAACCAAGAAAAGATGATGGCTATTTATAGGCTCATTGGAATATGAAAATCAGTAACTTATTATCAAGGAACAAATAAATCAAACCGAAGGCCCGTGTTTACACGGTTTCCTTAAATCGAATTCGCCGCCTCACTGGGGTGCACGAGGTTTTGATCGGTGTTCGATTCCCAGGATACAATCGGTTGTCGGTTCGCGTTGCACTACGTTAACCGCCTATCGAACTAGCTGTGTTTAACTCTCAAGAACTTTGCAAGGAAGGAAGGAAGAAGAGGAAAAGAATTTTGGCTGCTGAAAAATGGAGGATGCTGAAAATTATTTTCTGTGTTTGCTATGATCTGTTGTTGTGTTCCAACCAAGAAAAGATGATGGCTATTTATAGGCTCATTGGAATATGAAAATCAGTAACTTATTATGAAGGAATAAAGCTGACATTCATCACAATTTAATTCACAGATGAAAATTATTCTTAATTTCTCAAACGGATGAATTTTGAAGGTTGGAATTTAAATTTCATTCACTTTGAAACTGAAGAATTGAAAGTCACTTTGAAACTGAAGAATTGAAGGTGAGAAACTGAAATTTCCCAACAGATTTGATGTAGAAAAAGAAGAAAAATAGTATATCCAAAAAATCAATAGACATTCTCAAATCCATAAAAAGTTATCCCATTTTTATCATCGAGTCCAAGGGGGCTTTGGACCGAGATAGTAACTAGAGCTTTTTTACGCGAGACGCAATTCACTTTAATCAAACTTCAGGAAATTAAAACTACATTATAGTCTTTATTAATGAATCCAAAGCGTTCTTGACATATTTCCTCTTGCTCGTATTATTTACTCCCACATTGCTCATATCTGCTGAATTGAATTTTGAACATTGCCAGCCTCTCAAAGATCAATATCTGCTGGATTGAATTTTGAACAATGCCAGCCTCTCGAAGATCAAGGACAAGATTAACATGTTCCAATAATATCATATACCCCTCTATCCTACAAAGATAGACTCCTTTTTCATTTTTATTTATCTCAAATGATTGGTCATTTTTCTTATTGAGAGTATATTAATATCTTTTCTAATATACCCCTATTTAATATGTATTGTTATCAACAAATATGAACTACCCATTATTCAATGTAGAGGTATATTAGACAAAATGCAGTAAATTTATAGTTCCATATATTTATTATTTTTTATTAATCTGAGTGAAAATAGAAACGAATATATATTTATGGGACGGAAAGAATATGACATAACCCACCTTCCCTGTGTCTAATTGCAATGCAATTAAATTAAAACGTGCAATTAATTTTAGTCAGAGTTTCCAATACTTGTGTCTAGACTTTTGTCAAAGTATTTGAATTTAGTGTGTGTTTGGTATTGTTTAAAAAGAATTTTTTTTGAAATAAATAATGATTGTTAGGAGAATTGATGGTTGAGATTTGATTGAAAAGTTATTTTCGACGTAAAAATTATGATTGAAAAGTAATTTGTGAAAATTAGTGATTAAAAAATTATTTGAGGAAACAAATTGTATATAAATTTTTTACATACTTCATAATATAAAATACTAAGTTTATCAAATGGAGATAAAATATAAAAATAAATTGGGATCCAAACACGTTTCAAATTTTTTTAATGAGTTTAATGCTTTCGAAATAAAAACACTACCATTAAATCAATAAATGGACTAATACTTGCATTTTGTTCGGTTATTTGGAGTGCCATCTTTTATTTAACAATCACCACAAGTTCTATGAAATTCACATCGCCCGTTAATGATTAAAATATTCATGCTATGTTAGAAAAAAGGTATAAGCTTATTTAAATCGTGAAAAAAATGTGCCACAGAAAATTTTTATTTTCTATTGCAAACAAAAATGTCATCTCTCTCTCTCTCAAATGTCTTATAAAAGTCATTCTCTATAAAATGCTGTAGAAACATAACATTAGTTTACAAGAAACAATATTCTATACATATAAGATGATTCAACTGAGGCTGCAGCAAAGATTGGTTGAAACAATGAAATACATTATTCTGATTGCACGCTCGCTGCAGTGGGCATGGGATTACCTTCTTCTCCAATCATTCTTTCAGCATCGTGATATCGAATTACCAGACTATGCTGATGGCTTTATTGTGACGCGTTATTATGAAAATAATAATAATTCAGAGTATGGGTATTCATCATCTGTAGAGTGTGCTGTTTGTTTATGCAGAATTGATGAAGGTGATGAGATGAAACAGCTAAGATGCAACCATCTGTACCACAGAGTTTGCTTTGATAGGTGGGTAGGTTACGGCGGTAGAACATGTCCCCTCTTCCGGAAAAACCTAAAACCACCACCACTACTGGCTGACCTACGCCATGCGGTGTCACTAATTAGACCAACCTGTTTGTGGTGGTAGTTTCTTCCTTGATTTCTCCTCAATTTATAGAGGAGAATTCACCGTGAAAACTCTTAACACCAAAACCATCATAATTAGTCAAGGATAATTATGACATGCTTTATTGGACCACACAATGTCATAATTAGCCTATACTAATTATCATTTCATAGACATCATAATTAGCTCCACCATCCTTTGTTTTAGCTAGGCACTCATTATGTTTCACTAGACACTTGATTAATTTGGGTAAAATACCCAACATGCGGAAGCTGAGGTGATACTTATAAACTTCAGCAGCTCCACCAGATCAAGAGACGACCGCTGTACCTGGTGGCTGCGCTAGGTCTAATATGAAGCATTACAGTTAAATGCAGTTAATGTTGTTTGTAATGTTAACGAGGATATCTTGTATTGATATGTTAGAGATTGGGATGAATACGAAAAGAATTGAAGAATTGAAGGTCACTTTGAAACTGAAGAATTGAAGGTGAGAAACTGAAATTTCCCAACAATCCCCCACGTGAATAAAAATTTTCGGAAATCAGAATCTCAAAGGAGAAAGAGAGAGTAAGACGAATCAGTCCTGCATAGGATAGGTAGCGTTTAGCTTTGAACCTTACCTTGTGAAACCTATCGGGTATTACTAGCAAACCAGTGGATCTGATGCCTTGAACTGTTTCGCCATTTGTGTAAACCAAGACAATAGACCTCACACAGGGTCATTCTAGACACAGCGTAGTTCTCAAAGTTATGTTCGTTTTGGCCATGAACACGTCGCCTGGTTCTGCAAGTGTTTGTTCAAGGATGTAGCCTTCCCAATCCTTATAGAAGCGGCCCCACTTCACACTCACATAGGTGACCTCTTAACTTAGAGCTTCACAACAACGCTTAAGAATCATTAAAAGCATAGCTTAACCTTAATCACCGTGAGTACCATAGGAATGAGCAGAAGGAGAACCTTCTCAGTGATTTACATAGATATAATGGTTTAGTTGTCCCTTTGAACCTAGATCCTGGGATCTCCATTCAGTTAGGTTGGGTTTCCACCATGACACCTTTCAACATCATAGGCTGCAAGCCCATTCCCCTCGATGCTTTGACAACTAGTTCTCGAGTTAACCCTTTAGTTAGCGGATCGGAAATATTATCATTTGACTTCACATAGCCCAGAGTGATAATTCCTTGTGAGAGTAGTTGTCGAATGGTATTATGTCGTCTTCAAATATGTCGAGACTTACCATTATACATATTGCTATGTGCCCTGCCAATTGCTGATTGATTATCCCAATAAACGCAAATTGCAAGTACAGGCTTTGACCATCTTGGAATATCCTCAACAAACTGCCGAAGCCACTCTGCTTCCTCAGCTGCTTTATCCAACGCGATAAATTCTGATTCAATTGTAGATCTTGCGATGCAAGTATGTTTGGACGATTTCCAAGAGACAGCTGCACCACCAAGAGTGAAGACATATCCACTTGTAGACTTTGAGTTGACATATCTGATATCCAATTTGCATCAGCATACCCTTCGATTACAGCTGGGTATCTAGAATAATGCAGGCTAAAATCACGAGTGTACCTCAAATAATGTAACACCCTGAAAACGGCTTTCCAGTGGATAGCACCTGGGTTACTCGTGTAGCGACTCAGTCTGCTAACTGAGTATGCTATGTCCGGTCTCGTACAAGTCATTAAATACATTAGACTCCCTATTATCCGAGAATATTCCAACTGTGACACGCCGTCACCAGTATTCTTGGATAAATGGAGACTCAAATCCATTGGAGTCCTGGCCACAGTGGTATCTGATTTGTTGAACTTGTCTATTATCTTATCAATATAATGAGATTGAGATAACACAAGTCCATTCGGAGTTCGAGTAATTTTTACTCCCAAAATGACATCCGCGAGACCCATATCTTTCATGTCAAACTTTGAGTTTAACATATTCTTAGTGGCTTTGATAATCTTATCAGAACTGCCGAAAATGAGCATGGCATTGACATACAGATACAATATGACATATCCATCATTAGTGTCCTTAACGTATACACACTTGTCGCACTTGTTGATTCTAAAGACACTAGAAATCATAGCATTATCAAACTTTTCATGCCATTGCTTCGGCGCTTGCTTTAACCTATAAAGTGATTTAACCAGTCTAAAGACTTTCCTTTCTTGACCTGGAGCCGAAAACCCCTCTGGTTGCTCCATGTAGATTTCTTCATTCAAATCTCCATTCAGGAAAGCTGTTTTTACATCCATCTGATGTATTTCCAGATTTCGCAAGGCTGCAATAGCAATTATCATCCGGATAGAAGATATTCTCGACACAGGAGAATAAGTATCAAAGTAATCTAAGCCTTCTTTTTGCTTATAACCTTTGATTACTAGCCGAGCTTTATATTTATCAACGGATCCCTCCACTTTCATCTTCTTCTTGAAGATCCACTTGTAGCCCAAAGGCTTACAGCCCGGTGGAAGATCTACCAATTTCCAGGTATGATTCTGTAGGATAGAGTCAATTTCACTTTTGATGACTTCTTTCCACAGATGACCATCGGGAGAATATATAGCTTTGATGATCATTTTCCATCAAATATGTGAGAAATTCAGGGCCAAGAGTCTTAGAAGTTTTGGTCCTTTTACTCCGTCTAGGCTCATCCTCACCTTCTTCAACTGGATCTTTACTGCTGCCAGAAGCAGAAGATTCCATAGTCCGTTTAATAGGAGTTAACTGTTTAGGAGATTTACAAGGAAATATATTCTCAAAGAATTGTGCATTCCTAGACTCCATGATCGTGTTCGGATCAATATCAGGTACATTCGAATAATGCACAAGAAACCTATATGCACTACTATTTTGTGCATAACCAATGAACACACAGTCAACTGTCTTAGGTCCAATCTTGACCTTCTTGGGAGGAGGCACTGTGACCTTGGAAAGACACTCCCACATTCGTAAGTATTTATATGAAGGTGTTCGACCTATCCAAAGTTCATACGGAGTCTTATCCATATTCTTTCTTAACACTTTATTCAAAATGTAATTCGCAGAAAGAATAGCTTCTCCCCACATGTTCTGTGGTAATCCAGAACTAATCAACATAGCATTCATCATTTCTTTCAACGTTCGATTCTTACGCTCAAGGATTCCGTTCTGCTGAGGTGAATAAGGTGCGGTGGTTTGGTGAATTATTCCATGTTTAGCACAAAATTCACCAAATGGTGATTCATATTCACCACCACGATCACTTCGCAAAACCTTTATTTTCTTGCTAAGTTGATTTTCAACTTCATTTTTATAAAGAATGAATTTTTCGATAGCTTCGTCTTTACTTTTAAGCAAGTACACATAACAATATCTCGTGCTATCGTCGACAAAAATAATAAAATACTTATTGCCGCCTCTTGTTTGGACAAATTTCAAGTCACACACATCACTGTGGACTAGTCCCAATGGCTCGATACTTCTTTCAATACTATGAAACGAAGACCTTGTAAGTTTTGCCTCAACACAGGTTTCACATTTGTGATTCGAATCAATTTGAAACCTAGGCAAGTAGTTTAGCTTGCTTAGCCTACGTATTGCATTATAATTTACGTGACCTAATCTACCATGCCATAGATTAGGAGACTCAAGCAAGTAAACAGAAGGAGCTTTCTCATTATTTAGAACAGTTTGGGTTACAGCAATTACATTTAATTTAAATAGGCCATCAGTCATATAGCCTTTCTCAACATAAACTCCGATCTTGGTAATCACCAGCTTGTCTGCCTCAATGACCATCCGGAAACCATTCTTGCTTAGAAGAGACCCAGAAACCAGATTCTTGCGAATCTCTGGCACGTACAGCACATTGTTCAGAGTAAGCTCTCTACCAGAGGTCATCTTCAGGATCACCTTGCCTTTACCCAGCACTTCAGATGTTGCGGAGTTTCCCATGAACAATTTTCACCATTTGTAACTGGTGCAAAAGTAATGAACATGCTCTTGTTGGAGCAGACATGGCAAGTGGCCCCAGTGTCCAGCCACCACTCATTTGGGTTAGATCCCACCAAGTTAACCTCACTAATCACCACTATAAGGTTTAGATCAGACATGTCATCTGAGAGATGATCTCTCTCATTTCCAACCATATTGGCCTGAGGACGCTGCTTGTTATCCCTCCGAGGCTGGCGGCAGTCTGCTGATCGGTGCCCAACTTTATCATAATTGAAGCACTTTCCATTGAACTGGAACTTGGCCTTCTTTCCTACGCCACCAGTAGGCTTCAACTGAGACCCTTTCATGGCCTGCTTTTTATCATTTCGATTCCCATTACCCTGCTTGGTTTTAAACGATTGACCTTTCTTGGTACCAGAACTCTGGCCGTGCTCCAGTACATTTTCCTTTTCAGAGTAAGAATTCTCCGATTTACGTTCAGCCAATTTGTTATCCTCCTCAATCCGCAGCTTGATTATTAAATCCTCGAAAGACATCTCTTTCCTCTTATGCTGCAAATAGCTTTTGAAAGCCTTCCACTGAGGAGGTAGCTTGTGAATAGCAGTAGCCACTTGTAGGGATTCTGACATAGTCAAACCCTCAGCATGCATTTCCTGCAAAAGCACTTGGTACACCTGCACTTGGCTTACCACTGAACGTGAATCCACCATTTTGAAGTCCATGCACCGACTGGCTAAGAATTTCTTAGACCCAGCATCCTCGGTCTTGTACTTCTTTTCTAAGGACTCCCAAAGCTCCTTAGAAAATTTCTTTACCACATACACGTATTACAGAGAATTCTGTAGGCCATCCAGGACATAGTTGCGACACAGAAAATCAGCACTTTTCCATGCATCCCAAGCCGCACGCCTATGCAAATTAGTATCGTTTTCAGCCACGACAGGGGCATCCTCAGTGAGGAAACGTGCAAGGCCCAAAGTTGTAAGATAAAAAATCATCTTGTTCTGCCATGTCTTAAAATCAGTCCCCGAAAACTTGTCCGGTTGAAACACATGATTCACAGGAAATGGAGCCGGAAACGATGGTAAAGGTACCGAGGTCGCAGCCCTAGGTACTGGAAAAGGTATTGTGCCAAATTGAAATTCCGAGGTCGCAGGCGTAGGCAAAGTGGGGTTCACTCCAACTTGAGGAATACCGCCACCAAGTGTCCCATCAACGGGAGGAACTCCAGTTGAGGTCTCCCCAACGTTAACCGCGGTCATTACAGGATTTGGTACGCCAGTGCCAACAGTGTTGTTTCCATTGTTCACATTGTCATTTCCATGAGAAGCCATTAAACCTTAGAACAAGCAACAATAACTTAGAATAATAATAATGACGTTGTAAAATGTGAATAGATTCAAGATCTAAGTTATCAATACGAAATAAAATAACTGCAAGCTAGAAATTATAGGAATATATTATTTTAACTTAGCAATCATTTAAAATTGATTATATAAATTATTAACCAGTCAAAATCAATTATGAAAAGAAAATGTACAATCATGAGGCAATTATATATATGCAATCATTATTTAATTATTTAACCACAATTATCATCAAATAATTTAACCAAACATTCCAAATGATTGTAAAACCATTCAAATTGAGAAAGTCATGCAATACCACTTATTTTCCCATGCAAACCATTTATACATACAAAACTCATGTAGGCAGTGAACAAAGCAAAAAAAATTATGTACCGATTTTTTTTTTTTTTTTTTTTTTTTTTTTTTTTTTGTGTTTAAGCTCTGATCGACTCAAAATCTAACTAATGCAACTTTATATAAATAAACAGAATGGAAAAAAAAAATATAATAACCAAGAACTGAAATAAAAAAATAACACGGACTGGGAAGATGATGCAAACTGATGATGATTTTTTTTTTCCTGAGTATCAACCTTCTTTGGCCTAATTAATCTTGATACAAAAATCAAGATTCATGCAATAATTCATGCATATATAAACCCATGCAAAGGTAGACAGAAGGAAACTACACAGAAAAAAAACTTCCAGTAGACCAACATATATATTTTCAAAGAACCTGGACTAATAAACTTTACACCTAGCAGATTAACAATCTTACTGTGAATATTGTGTAATGTGGGGAAAACAAAAATAACCAGGAATAAAAAAATTTATAACAGAAACTACCGATACGGAAAAACAAATCAGATTCTCAAAAATTCCCAAAATAGAAATTCGATTTAAGTTTGTTAGGTAAAATTGTTAGAGAATCAAATAAATCAAATCGAAGGCCCGTGTTTACACGGTTTCCTTAAATCGAATTCCCCGCCTCACCGGGGTGCACGAGGTTTTAATCGGTATTCGATTCCCAGGATACAATCGGTTGTCGGTTCGCATTGCACTACGTTAACCGTCTATCGAACTAGCTGTGTTTAACTCTCAAGAACTTTGCAAGGAAGGAAGGAAGGAAGAAGAGGAAAAGAATTTTGGCTGCTGAAAAATGGAGGATGCTGAAAATTATTTTCTGTGTTTGCTATGATCTGTTGTTGTGTTCCAACCAAGAAAAGATGATGGCTATTTATAGGCTCATTGGAATATGAAAATCAGTAACTTATTATCAAGGAATAAAGCTGACATTCATCACAATTTAATTCACAGATGAAACTGATTCTTAATTTCTCAAACGGATGAATTTTGAAGGTTGGAATTTAAATTTCATTCACTTTGAAACTGAAGAATTGAAAGTCACTTTGAAACTGAAGAATTGAAGGTGAGAAACTGAAATTTCCCAACAGATTTGATGTAGAAAAAGAAGAAAAATAGTATATCCAAAAATCAATAGACATTCTCAAATCCATAAAAAGTTATCCCATTTTTATCATCGAGTCCAAGGGGGCTTTGGACCGAGATAGTAACTAGAGCTTTTTTACGCGAGACGCAATTCACTTTAATCAAACTTCAGGAAATTAAAACTACATTATAGTCTTTATTAATGAATCCAAAGCGTTCTTGACATATTTCCTCTTGCTCGTATTATTTACTCCCACATTGCTCATATCTGCTGAATTGAATTTTGAACATTGCCAGCCTCTCAAAGATCAATATCTGCTGGATTGAATTTTGAACAATGCCAGCCTCTCGAAGATCAAGGACAAGATTAACATGTTCCAATAATATCATATACCCCTCTATCCTACAAAGATAGACTCCTTTTTCATTTTTATTTATCTCAAATGATTGGTCATTTTTCTTATTGAGAGTATATTAATATCTTTTCTAATATACCCCTATTTAATATGTATTGTTATCAACAAATATGAACTACCCATTATTCAATGTAGAGGTATATTAGACAAAATGCAGTAAATTTATAGTTCCATATATTTATTATTTTTTATTAATCTGAGTGAAAATAGAAACGAATATATATTTATGGGACGGAAAGAATATGACATAACCCACCTTCCCTGTGTCTAATTGCAATGCAATTAAATTAAAACGTGCAATTAATTTTAGTCAGAGTTTCCAATACTTGTGTCTAGACTTTTGTCAAAGTATTTGAATTTAGTGTGTGTTTGGTATTGTTTAAAAAGAATTTTTTTTGAAATAAATAATGATTGTTAGGAGAATTGATGGTTGAGATTTGATTGAAAAGTTATTTTCGACGTAAAAATTATGATTGAAAAGTAATTTGTGAAAATTAGTGATTAAAAAATTATTTGAGGAAACAAATTGTATATAAATTTTTTACATACTTCATAATATAAAATACTAAGTTTATCAAATGGAGATAAAATATAAAAATAAATTGGGATCCAAACACGTTTCAAATTTTTTTAATGAGTTTAATGCTTTCGAAATAAAAACACTACCATTAAATCAATAAATGGACTAATACTTGCATTTTGTTCGGTTATTTGGAGTGCCATCTTTTATTTAACAATCACCACAAGTTCTATGAAATTCACATCGCCCGTTAATGATTAAAATATTCATGCTATGTTAGAAAAAAGGTATAAGCTTATTTAAATCGTGAAAAAAATGTGCCACAGAAAATTTTTATTTTCTATTGCAAACAAAAATGTCATCTCTCTCTCTCTCAAATGTCTTATAAAAGTCATTCTCTATAAAATGCTGTAGAAACATAACATTAGTTTACAAGAAACAATATTCTATACATATAAGATGATTCAACTGAGGCTGCAGCAAAGATTGGTTGAAACAATGAAATACATTATTCTGATTGCACGCTCGCTGCAGTGGGCATGGGATTACCTTCTTCTCCAATCATTCTTTCAGCATCGTGATATCGAATTACCAGACTATGCTGATGGCTTTATTGTGACGCGTTATTATGAAAATAATAATAATTCAGAGTATGGGTATTCATCATCTGTAGAGTGTGCTGTTTGTTTATGCAGAATTGATGAAGGTGATGAGATGAAACAGCTAAGATGCAACCATCTGTACCACAGAGTTTGCTTTGATAGGTGGGTAGGTTACGGCGGTAGAACATGTCCCCTCTTCCGGAAAAACCTAAAACCACCACCACTACTGGCTGACCTACGCCATGCGGAAGCTGAGGTGATACTTATAAACTTCAGCAGCTCCACCAGATCAAGAGACGACCGCTGTACCTGGTGGCTGCGCTAGGTCTAATATGAAGCATTACAGTTAAATGCAGTTAATGTTGTTTGTAATGTTAACGAGGATATCTTGTATTGATATGTTAGAGATTGGAATGAATACGAAAAGAATAACGTTATCCATTATCACATCATTCTAGATGCCGATGGAGTCGACATTCCTTCAAAATGGTGTTGAATTGCAATAAATGATACCTATAATTAAACTCTTATTATTTAACGCAATTATTATAATTTATAACTTAATTTTAACCACACACATTTTCTCTATTCACTTTTAATTAATTACACATTTCACTTCAAAAATATAAATAAAATAATTTATAAATTGGGAAAATTTGTCGCCTAAATAAATAAGTCTCAATATGGCATTTGGTGTTAATAATGCAGAAATTATATTTATCCAGGAAGTTAATTTTTACTTGCGCCTGCTTCCTTCATCTTCTGAGTGTAATAATTGAGTTCTCAACTTCTTGATTTCTTCAATTAACTTTTCTTTTGTCCCAATTGCCTTCACACACTTCTCCATGTATACAATTTAAGGTCCAATTAGCATTCATTTGGCCTTTATTTGCTTCAATTGCTTCGTTCACTTGATTTTGGGATATTTTCTGTAATGTAAACAAATAACTAACAATTAAGTAGATTTTATTCACTACAACAAAAACAGCCTATAACAACGCGCAAAAAATGTTACAAAAGACCTTTTGCAACGTTTATGTGCATGTTGCAAATCGCAGTGTTGCCGTAGAGGGAAAGGATACGGCAACGTTCATTGTGTGTTGCAAAAAGATGGATTGCACGTTGCGGTAGACCTTTGACAACGTTCACTGCGCGTTGCAGTAAACCTTTGGCAGCATTCATTGCGCGTTGTCGTTGATACTTTTGACAACATTCATTGCGTGTTGCGGTAGATACTTTTGGCAACACTCATTGCTCGTTTCCGTTGATACTTTTAGCAACACTCGTTGCGCATTGCCATTGATACTTTTGGCAGCACTCATTGCGCGTTGCCGTTGATACTTTTGGCAACACTCTTTGCAAATTGTCGTTGATACTTTTGGCAACACTCTTTGCGTGTTGCCGTTGATACTTTTGGCAACACTCTTTACGCCTTGCCGTTGATACTTTTGACAACACTCATTGCGCGTGGCCGTTGTTTTTTTTTTAATTTTTTGTAAATCAATATAGATAATTCCACTGATAACCAACAAATTTCTCAAACATATATGTAATATGTAAAATATGAAACACATGTGCTATAAAAATAAATCAACTATTCAAAATAAAATGCAAGAATTTTAAAAAAATTATACCACATATATTTTAATACTTAACAAAAATTACGATACTTTGTTCTCCTACATTAAAACAAAATCTGCAATATAGATTTTTCACCTATTTGATTGCACATCTAAAGTTTGACATTTACTATCCCTCTAAATTGTAACAATATCTCTAGCAGACCAATAGCCATACAAAAAGGAGCTACTATCACCATTTTCAACACGAATCATCATTAAAGATGAGTACTTCTCTGGCTTTTGAAGTTTAGCTTGAACTGTGCTCATGACAAACCATCTTGTGAGAAAACTATAAATTGACTTTTAGTTGCGAAGACATTATAAAAATTTAATCATCAAGACTCCAACTGCACTGAATACAAAAATGTAGAAATAAATCATACTAAGTATTAAAATTATCATTTTCTATTGTAAAACTTTACAGAAATTTGCACAGAGTCTCACCTATAAATTGGACTTAGCCAACCTGTAGAGGAATATCACAACCACCATAATACTTTAAAACATCAAACTAAAAACTCATTCATCATCAAACTACAATCAAATCAATCCAAAATCCATCCCCAACTCCAAGACAACAATAATCTAGAATCAATACTCATTACAACCAAATCATTTCAAAACTTAATCTGCAACAATAGAAATTGAAATTCATCTATAAATAAGTTTTACCTTCATCAAATAAGTCTAATACAGCTTTTAGGCCAAGCAACAGTACTTCCCATGGCTTCACTAAGCAATCGAAATTCATCTGTAGGTCTGTATAAGGCCAAATGACTCATGTACACTTTCTCGACCCAAACCTTCCAACAATCACGTCCAAGTGGCATGTGAGGCACATTTGCACTTGGGTCTGTTGTTGCAATCTTCCCTTCGGCAACAATTTCTTCCTCGTCATACTTGTACCAATGCAATAGTTAACACCTTGCATTCTCCATATATGTACCTCCTTGACTACAAATTTACAGTTAGATGAAGAAATTCCTTTTGAAGTTAAGATGCTGCAATAATAATTTATATTGAATATAAACAATTAAAATTTTAAAATACAAAAAACGGAGGCGTATACGCATTTGAACCCCTATCTTCGACATTCTGTAAAATAACACAAACATTAAAAAATTTGTTCACATTAAACATGTTATCATATCAATATACTATAAATTGTTATACCTGTTGACATAGCCTGATTAATGCTTCAACCTTTTCTTCTAGTGATTCCATTTTTTCTGACTGAGTTTGTAGTTTTTCTGACTAAGTCTGTATTTCTTCTGACGGAGTCTGTAGTTCTTGTGACTGAGTTTACTTGATTCTCATGTTCTTTCACTCTTCTAGTACTTTGAAATTGTATATCAAATTTTGATGGTGGAACTCCAAATCCAAGTCCCCTAACTCTTCCATGATTTTCAGGACCTAAAACTCGAGCAACAGCATCATCTCGGATGGAATCTTTTGTTGGTGTATCAGAAATAAATTGTACACAATCTTCTATCTTTTTCTGCACTTATGAACCTCACTTATGCTAAAAAGTGATACATATAATAATGTAAATTTATTATTAAAAGAATGTACATAGATTTCTAACATACCAGAGTTTCGGAAACTGCTTTATTTATTGGAGTTTCATCCTTTCTTAGATGTCCTTGAGTCCATACTTTGGTTCTTATCCCTTTTATATCTGGGTAGTTTTTCCTCTGCAATAAAAATCCAACTATTATATGTATTAGCATGTGACAATTCAAGTAAAATTAAAGATATGTTTGTAATTGTACCATTTCATGAGCCACACGTGGATAACCCTTTCGTCCCATAGCGTCGAGAAGCTTTTGATTGTTTCTCATTCTGCTAAACTTGGAACTTATTGCCTATTCACAAAATAAAAAGTTATAAACAACAATAATTAAATAAAAATGAACATTATTATGCAAATATTACTTACCTTAAAGTTATTGGAAAGAGTATCTTCAACAAATTTTCCCTATTCTTCTTGAGAGAGCACATTCCTTGGTCTAAGAAGGTTAATAGTACGTGTCCTATTCAAAGAAGATTTGACCTGACCTCGAATTTTTTTCTAAGTCTGCATTGGTACGTCCTCCAATACTTTCTCATACATTGAAATGTCAATTTTTTACGACAATCACCCACATTGAACCTTTGCTGTATTTTTACACAAATATAATTTTACAATTTATTTGTACAAAAATAATCTTAAAATTCGATTAAGAATCATACCTGTACGATACTCCAATGTCGATATGGCATTTTCTTGCTCACTAGAAATTCTTACTCTGTCACTAGTCTCTTGAATTGCTGCTGCAACAATAGTAGCTCTTCGTCGTTTAGAGATCTTGGCAACTTGTTTAATTGACTTTAAGAATGCAACATGAAAACAAAACGCAAATATGTTTATTTTCAAAAATCAACAAATATAAAAGTAAAAGAAAACACAATTACCTCAGCTTTGTCCATCGTATTAAATAATAAGCTTCCTACTCTCAACTAGTTCGAAAGTTTGGAATGAAAATCTGCAACATCAAAAGAAATTAAGGTTAGAGATCTTAAAAAAATTTAAATATTCAACATTTCATCACGATGTAAATACTTCCAAATATCGAAATATAAAAAGTACATTATGTACAAATATAGGTTAAGAAGTTAACTTTTAAAACTATTACCAAATTACTCTATGTGTCATATAATACGCCTTTGACATCTATCATTGCATAGTTCTCATCATCATCATCATCATCATCATCATGGTTGTCTTCAAGTTGTGATATATCTAGTGGAATAGTTGGCTCAGAAGTAGTATCTTCTTCCACATGTAATGCATACAAGTCTCTTGATGGTGCTTGCAAAGCAACATGCCAATTAGAAGTTTCATTCTCCCTAGAATAAAACACTTGTTTCGCTTGTGTTACTAAAATGAATGGATCATTTTCAAATTGTCCTTGTCCTTCGTTAAGGTTAACCCAAGTGAACCCATCTTCCTTTTTTATTCCATTTGTGATATTTTCCCAATCACACTTAAATATTGGAAAGTGAAATATATTGTAATCAAGCAATATAACATCACGCAAAACTCCATAATAATGAACTTTCCCAACTTGAGGTGCATTATCTTTTGCACTTGATCTATAGTTGTTGTTTCAACTAAAATGCCACTATTTGACGAGACTTTTCAGCATCTTTAGTGTGAAAGCGAAAACCATTTATGACAAAACTAGAATATGACATGGATTGGCATCTAGAACCACGTGCAAGCCACTTTAAAATGTTTGAAACATTGTCAATCAAACACTGAGCTCTAATTTTTTATTATTATAAACATGTTAGAAGTAAAATAATAAATAGCACAACTAGACAATGACTTTCTTGATATGTGTTGAACATTATCATCCAACCAGGCAGCAAAAGAGTTAATGTGCTTTTTATGCAATAAAACATCATTTCTTTCCAGTCGTTTGTCAAAACTCCTGAGTTCATCCATATGCATCCTAAGGTAAAAAAAATATATCAAATGAACATATGGTCGAATAAGTTAAAATTTTTCGAAGTATATATATTTAATAAACATACTTTATGTATGGTTGAACTTCTGTGCTGCTTAGCAACACATAACAATGGGCAGCTTTCAACATCTCATCAGATAGAACGAGTGACGTCCCTTTAGAAATTGTACGCCCAACAACTAAGAAATTACTCTCATACTCTTCATTCCGTGTGTTCACCTGATATCTCGCGATGCGAGATATCCCCGCAAGTGTACGGGTCGTGAGAAGTAATAAAGTGTACCTAAGAGTCCGGATTATCGTCCCACGAGGACTGCAATTAATTATCGAAATATGTTAGTTCTAAACTTTATTTGAACGGACGAAATAATTTGATGTTTTAAATTAAAACTAAAGAATTAAACTAAAGAAATTAAAATTGGAGAATTGTTTTGTTTTTAAATACGATTGTAAAATAGTTGGGATTTACGATTTCACCTAACCAATTAAATTAACTCCAATTCCATGTTTTATTTCCTAATTATGTACTCGGTCAAATTCACTAATTTATATTGAAATTCCTCTCTCGAGTTTAAATCAATTCTACCTACATAAGTCAACCATGTATCTCTACAGCGGGTCTGAATATTCCTTATCTAGATGCAATAAATACAAGAATTCACACACGACCGCAATAATAACAAGAGTATATCTCTATCTCCCGTTCAATTATCGGATTTATTACCAAGTTCTAAATTATTAACTCACCTCTCGGATTATGGAAATAATTCAATATATCATGAACTGGTGATCAAGCAATTCAAGCATTAAGAACAATAATAAATCAATACATGCAACGAATTACTAAAACACGAAATTTGGAATTAAAATAATATGATTAGGCTACATCGTTCATCCCAACATGGCAATTAGTTACACATCATGAATAGAGAACAATAACAGTAAAAATAAACGTTCATTGAAAAACAATATAAAGAATGGAAAGATTGCACCAATTATCAATTCTTCAATTGTGTTCAATTCACGCCCCTTTGCGATGTTGGAATCTCCAAGGATTTTATGTTGAATTCTCAGTTGTGGCTCGTTCTTTGGAGAGGCAAAGGTCTCAATTTCGTGCCTCTTATGTTGTATATATAGGTTTTGGAGAAAACCTAGGTCAAAAATCCTGTTAAAAATTGCGAGAAAAATCTGATCTGCGGTCTAGTCGGACAAGCGCGCGATCGCGCAGTAGAACCTCTGGCGATCGCGTGGAAGACCTTATAACTCTCGGGTTATAATTTACAACCATCTCGCGATCGCTTGGTGTGTAACCAGCGATCGCGACTTCATCTTTTCTCGGCTGTACAATTTAGTCCCTGACTTTTAATTGCACCTTCAGTCCTCAACTTTCAATTGTTGCAATTTAGTCCCCAAACTTTATCTTCTTCTCGGTTTGACCATTCAAGCTCTTAATTCATTCAATTAGGTCCTCCAACCTCTGATTTAGTCACTTTGGCACCAAGCATGTTTCCCGGTTGTTGTCACAAACTCCTCGCTTGTCCAATTTAGCTTCAATCGTGTCATTTTTTTCATTAATTGCTTCATTCTTCTTCAATTGGGACATTTTCTGAAAAGTAAACAAATAAGCATAAATTAAATATCAAATATTCCCAAACGACAATAATCAATCCTAATTTAGATATACAAATAAGTGTATAAAATACGCTTATCAAATACCCCCAAACTAGAATTATTGTGCGTCCTCGAACAATGTAAACTAAACTACAAAAATCAAAGAAATAAGAGAACAAATATTTTTGTTGTGTCAACATGTTTACCATATGCCTCTACAGTCCAAACCAATTTAAGCTTCAGCAAACGTCATGAACAACAATGCAAAATAATTTTCTAGTTATGTCCTGCCAGAGTCTCAAGTGTGTGTGTGAATAGCCAGTGTCAAAAGCATACTTATGCAAAAGATGTGCTCAACACTGTGTGGCTCATTATGCATAATCAAGCCCGAATCCCATGTGGTCAATCTATGATTTCTAATGAAATTCCTTTCAGCGCTCATGGATGATCACCACTTTCTGCTTTTTCTCTCACATCCCGATTTTTTATCTATGTGGGTTCTAAAAATATTCTTAGCTTTTTCCACACAAGGTAGTCAAAATCAGAAATATGCATGCACAACTAATCAAAAGAAAGCAGTCCCGAATTCTACAACCTCAACCACCACAGTTCAGTCAACAAAGCTTATACCATGCAATATTATTATTATATTTTTTTTTATGGACGACTTTTTCTTTTAATTGTCCCTGTCTTTTACCATCTTTGTGTAGAACTTTTCATACGGGCTTTCTATATGACCCCTGTAGCGGGCTTTCAGATCGGCAACTCCCAAACCAGACGGCTTTAGGGTACCAGGTTCAGAGAACCCCTCAGACGTACTTGCCCGAGTCATAAAGGCTTAAACAAAAAAGTTAAAGATGTTATAATGTCTTATGTGTAAGTCCACTCTCCGTACTTGCTTTCTAATTGACCCCTGTAGCGAGCTTTAGGTCGATGACTCCCAAGCCAGTTGGCTTTAGGGCACCAGGTTTGAAAGACCCCTCGGACTTACTTACTCGAGTCAAAAAGGCATTTGAAGAGCGGAATAAGACCTTCAGCATTTTTTTGTTTTTATGCTGGAAATGATTTGTACTAGTTGACCAAACTGCAATGATTAAAGTGAAAAACCAAGAACCACAGACCTCCAACCCATCAATACACACAAATTTCAACCATTTTACCCCCAAACTTGCCTTTTAGCATGATTGGTTCTAATTTAGGGGTGGGATGTCTAACGATCTAAGTTCAGGGCTTTTTGAGTCATTCCTAAGTTCAAATTGCATAAAACTTTACCCCACATGGATTAAATAATATCCCTCACACAAGCAATTATCCGACACTGGCTATGTGCGCAATCAGTATGAATCTAGCAAAACATAACTAGTTCAAAATAAGTTCATGCTTTCATGTTGTCCACTTTTCAAGCGTAAACACAAATTGATTCATACTATATCCTAGGCAATAAACATGTCAACAAAGTTTTCAAATCTTTTTTTTTTAAATCCCAATAAAATCGAATGAATATAAAATGAATGAAGAATGCAATGAATTTTCACCCCCAAACTTGAAATGAACAATGTCCTCAATGTTTGTAAAAAAAAAGATTCAATAATGTAAAACAGGACAAAGAAAAGAGAACGAGAACTTCCCAAGTGTAGAGGATGTATTTCTTTGAAGCTCCCTGTTGCATTGCATTGGATGAATCGACCCTTTGTTTGTATTGTTGAAATTTGGTTGGGGTGTTTTGATTGGTGCTTTCCTAGAAAATAAGAGATAAGTAACATTAGAAGTCATAAACACCAATAAGAAATAATGGAAGTTCACTACCACACCCCCAATCTAAAGTTAAAGCAAAATTTTGAATTTTCAAAATTGGTCGACCACACACATTCAAGCCTTGACATCGCCTAGAAAAACATAAATTTTCCTGAGCCATCTTTTGATACGTTAAATTTCACAGCATGATCGACAATATATTAAAAATTCAGCTCATTTGAAGATCAATAGGGTCATGAAACAATGTAGAGAAGTAGGTGACGTGAGTGGATTTTTAGGTGCCCTGGCCTGCAGTGGCCTTGCAATGGGGCTGCCAGAACATTGCATTTTTTTCAACAATATACCGTTCAGCTATGCACCTTTCAGGCCGTGCACGATTCATAACATACCCTTTTAACACTTTCCTATACCTATACGAATGAAAAAAATGTAAAAATCCAATTTGATAATGAATTTAACTTTTGAGAATAACTTAAATGAAGATTACCTCTCAAATGGATACATCCAACGATATTGTACTGGTCCACATATATGTATTTCTCTCCCAAGGTGAATTGTCAAATGTACCATTACATCAAAAAATGAAGGCGGAAAATACCTTTCCAACGTGCATAATGTTTCAACAACATCTTCTTCTAATTTTTCGACCTTATTCCTATCAACAACTCCTCGGCATATCTCATTGAAAAATGAACACAATTTAAAAATAGATTTCCTTGGTCCATTAGGTAAAAGTCCTCTTAAGGAAACTGATAATGATTGTTGCATTAATATATGACAATCATGAGACTTGAGACCACTGATCTTACATTCTTCCACTGAAATGCAATTACCAATATTTGATCCATAACCATCGGGTAATCTCAAGCTAGCAAGTCTTTTGCAAAACAATTGTTTTTCTGCTTTTGATAAAGTGTGAGGAGTAGCGGGTAAGTAGAATTTATTTCCTCTACTCTCAGGATGTAAAGCATGCCTAATGCTCATAGCTTTCAAGTCCTTACGAGAGTTAATGTCATCTTTGGATTTTCCTTTCACATCCAAAAGTGTACTAATAATGCTCTCACAAATATTCTTTTCCACATGCATCACATCCAAATTATGACGTATGAGCAAAGTCTACAAATCAAACATCAATGGTTTAATGATATATTACAAGTAACTAGAAGATTAAAATATAAATGATAGAAATATCAAAGCATTTACCTTCCAATATGGTAGGTTGAAAAATATTGACTTTTTCTTCCAAGTTACATTAGATTGAGTTGTATTCTTCTTCCTATTCCGTTTACCACTTTTTCCCCAATCATTTACAATTTTATCAACTTCAATAAAATCTTCTTCACCACTTTTTATCTTCGACCTAATATATTTTTCAACATGTCCATTAAACCAACTCTTTTTCATGCGAAATGGATGATCTGAGGTAAGAAATCTTCTATGTCCCATGTAAGCAAATTTCCTACCATGTGACAACTATAGTGAACATGTATTTTCACGAAAAATAGGGCATGCAATTTTTCCCTTCACAGGCCATCCAGATATATTTCCATATGCAGGAAAGTCATGTATTGTCCACATCAAAATAGCTTTTGAATTGAATGTAGACTTTGTAACTGCATCATACATCTCAACCCCATCATTCCATAACAACATTAAGTCATCTACAGGTGGTGCCAAATAAACATCTATATCATTACCTGGTTGTTTTGGCCCCAGGATCAATAAAATCAACATCAAACTTTCCTTTGACATGCATAATGAGGGAGGCAAGTTATATATAGTTAAGATCATTGGCCAACAACTGTATTTAGAGCTTAGATCTTTGAAAGGATTAAATCCATCAGTGGCAAGACCCAATCTTATATTTCGAGGATCTGATGCAAAATCTGGCCACCTTCTGTTTATCATTTCCCAACCCAATGAATCAACTGGATGCCTCATTTTACCATCTAAACTTTTATTACTTGAGTGCCATCTAAGTTGTGTTGACATCTCATCTATTCCAAACATCCTCCTAAGTCATGGTATTATAGGAAAATAATGCAATACTTTTGCTGGAATTTTTTTCTGAATTTTCTTAGTTCATTGGTTAACTTTCAATCTTGAGCAACCACATTTTGGACATATTATAGCATGCTCAAGCTCTTTCCTATATAGACAATAATCATTTATGCAAGCATGTATCTTCTCATAGCCAAGATTAAATATATTGACAGGTTTTTTCATCTCATAAAGTGATTTAGGAAGTGTATTATTCTCTGGAAGCATGTCTTGAACAAGATTTATAAAATCATCAAAACCACTATCCGATAAACCATGTGTAGCTTTATGCTTAAATATAGCAATCGAAGCTGACATCTTCGTGAACGCCCTACAACCAGGATATAAAGGAGTTTCAATATCATCAACTAAATTTTCAATCTCATCTTCTCTTCCATCAATAGGGTTTTCAGGATCCACATCAAGTTGTGCACAGAAGTCCCTAAACATCATTTGCGATTCAGGCTACATCGACCAAATTTGGTTCACTTGGTTGTTCTCCATGAAATACCCAAACGACATATGTAGGATTCATACCCTTAATAACCAAATGTTCATACACTGTATCATAATGGTGATACTTTAGATTCCTACACTTAATACAAGGGCATACTATCATTTTTGAATTTATATAGTCACGAGCTAGCTCAACAAATTTTTGTGCTCCATCTCTATATTTTTTTGACAATCTACAAGTAAAATTTACTATGAGTATAATTTTTTTGATTTTTGTAACTAGATTAATAGATAATCTAATTTCAGATGATAACCTTGATAATTGCAGCCATGCTTTGTCCATCATATACAAAGATATTATCCAACACTAAACAACTCAAAGATATTATCCATTATATGCACATATAGATTCAAATTAAGAAATAAAATATGAGATATCAGCTCCTAAGAAAGTGTAGATCATAGCCAAATTCAAAATTCAAATGTCAAATTTTCAAAATCAAATTCAAATGTCATTATCTAAATCAAATGACGCACTAACCTTGCAAGTCCTTGCAGACTTGTAGTTGCACAGTCGTACTAGAGTTTGGGAGTCAAGTTCAACTCAATAATTTATCTAGCTTAAGCTGCCCGTTTCGCAAGTTATCCTGACGCAAAACATAAGTTCTAGGTTTACAAACGTAAACCTAATCGATAAAGAATTGTAATTCACAAGAAAATAATAGCCTACAAATTTGAATAATCTTATTTAGAAACAAAACAGTATTTAAATATTTTTCAAATCCCTAATGTAAGCAAAAAGGCCAAATTAAACATCAACGAAATTAAAGGAATTAAAACGGAAATTCTAAAAAAAACTTTGTCTCCCCGGTAACACGTCTTAAACTAAGAATTTGATATTGGAAACGGCCTCAACCGGGTAGACCCGGGCTAGACGCTATTGAGTGCTGAGAGGCATTTCCGAAAACATATTATAATAAGAAATCTGACACTGGTGCAAAAAGTTATGACCGTTTCTTCGAAACAACTCTTTTACTCAAAGCCCCACCCATGATTATTCATTCAGATATACACATACATAGCATACCAACAAAATCAAACACCTAAAGTATCAAATATTGAAAAAAGGAACTTCTTTAACCACCTAACACTTGAAAAGGTAAAAGGCAAAATTTCCCTCAACTTTAAAATAAATAAAAACATGTAAAAGAAGAGATTTTAAGAAAAGGAAAATGAACACAAACTTAATCATCTTCCCAATCAATAACCTCCTGTCCTCCACTTTGCCAAATAAATGCCCAAAATGCATTGTAGCTTCATAATCACCAATACCCTCACATATCAATCGCAAATCACATTATCTAACATTATAACTCAGATTCTCAAGTTCAAATCCAAAATTACATTCTTAATATCAATATCAAATTACATTCTTTAAATCAAATAAGAAATCACATAACTAAAATTGACTAAATCAAAACCCATTATCTAACATTAAAGTCTCTTCCAAATCCCACAGCTTTGTAGTTTACTATAATATTGTCGAGTTTCTACTGGCAAGCACATGAATGGCTGGACATGGAATTATCAAATATTGGAAAAATCTTGAAGTAGGATATGAACGAAAAAAAAATTAAGTGCCGTGAAGAAAACTACATGGTATATATTGGAAACCAAGGTATAGAAATGAAGCTTAACAATCAACAAGTAAAAACTTCTACTCTCTTCTGCACTAACTTTTACTATTGTATTAATCTATGAGAAAACAACAAATCCCATAAAAAACTAATCTTAAATACAAAGAAGAGAAATCTTTACCCACTTCATAAACAAATCATACACCCAAAATGGAGCTTTCGAATCAATTAATTCACCAAAAAAAAAAAACTTTTTGACATAAAGCAGCAGATAAAGATTCTGGAAAAAAAAAAAAAAAAACCAGATGCTGAAATCTAGTCAAACAGAAAAAAAAAAGAATTAAATAAAAGTTGCAAACTCGCTGCCCTTCCTTCGCTCGCTCACTGGACTCGCTGCGCTTCCAGCAACTATTAAAGTCTCCGTTGAATCAAATCTACTTGACTCCCTGCCCTTCCTTCACTCACTCACAGGTCGACTAGATTGAGAGAGAGGATTTGAGCGAGGTGGGTTGGTTTGGGAGCGAAATATAGAGAATCGAGTTGGGGGAAATAATTGGGAAATGGATTCAGATTATTTGCTTTTGGTGTGCGATTTAGGGTTATGTTTAGAGAATTGAGATTTGTAATTAAGTCCCAACATTTGGTAAATGTAAAAATTTAGTCCCAAAACCCTTTCGCAACGCACAAATCGTGTTGCGATATGTATCTACTGCAACGCGCATTACAAGTTACGATAGGGTATCCTTCCGCAACGCGCACTGCGCGTTGCAAAAGGCTAAACTTATTACAACATTTTTATGAACTTTGCAAAAGCTTATTATTAGCAACACTTATTTGTTGAATGTTGCTAAAACTCAATTACATGAATCAAAGGCAACATGGAACAAGTGAATGTTGCTATAGACCCCTTTTAGCAACATGCAATTAACGAATGTTGTCGTTTGCATGTTGCAAAAGGCCTTTTTTGTTGTAGTGATTCTAAAACGACAATGTATCATTCTAATTTAGACATATAAATAAGTGTATAATATATATTTTTCAAATACCCCAAAACTAGAATCATTGTTCGTTCTCGAACAAAGTAAAACTAAACTTAAAACAAAAATGCAAGATAACAAATATTTTTTTTGTTTTGTCAACTTATTTACCATATGCCTCAAAAATTCATATCACATTATACTTTAGCACAGAGCTTTGAACAACACAGTAAATAGTTCTAGTTGTCTCATGCTAGACTTTCAAGTGTGTGTGTGTGTGTGAATAGTCAAAATCAAATGCAAACATATGCAAATATAGACTTAACATCGTGTGGCTTATTATTCAATAGTAAGCCTGAATCTCATCATGTGGTCAACCTGTGGTGTTCTATTGATTTTCCTTACATTCTTATGGATGATTACAATTTACTGTTTTTTCTCTCAAATATCGAGGTTCCCACTTTTGTGGACTCTAGACATTTATATACATTGCATTTTTCCACATAAGATAGTCAGGATTAGAAATATGCATGAACAACAAGCTGCTTGTAAGTAGTCCCCAATTCCACACCTCCAATTTCCAAATTTTAGTCAACAAAGCGTATACCATAGACTTTATTTTTATATGGACGACTTTTTCTTTTATTATACTTTTCTTTCACCATCTTTGTGCAATAATTTTCTTATTTGCTATCTATGTGGCCCCTTTAGCGAGTTTTAGGTCGGCAACTTCCAAACTAGACGACTTTAGGGCACCAAGTTTATAGAACCCCTCAGACTTAATCACTCGAGTCACTAAGGAGACAAAAAAAATAAAAATAAAGATGTAATATTATTTTATGTGCAAGTCCCCTCACCCTTAAGCTTTCTAATTGACCTATGTAACGAGTTTTGGGATAATAAATCCCAATTTAGTTGAATTTAGGGTACTAGATTTTAACAGCCTTATAAGCTTACTTGTTCAAGTAAAAAAGGGAAGTAAAAAAGGCTACGAAGAGTGGAATAAGACTTTTCTTATTTTTCTCCTAGTACTGGTTAATACCCGTTGACCAGACCCTTTAAACCAAATGTGCAAAACCAAGAACCACATACCCTTAACATATCAATACATGCATACACTAACATTTCCACCCCCAAACTACTTCTTGAGTTGTTTGGCTCTAGATTTATGTTAGAATGTCTAAAGATCTAAGTTTTAGGATTATGTAATCATTCTTATGTTCATGTTGCATAAATATACCCCATCAATATCAAACATATCCCTACGCAAGTAATTATTTGACAATGATTATATGCACAAGTTATAAAGTCTAATATGGATAAGTAGTCAACAAAAATTAAGTTTTCATGTTGTCCAACATTCAAGCTAAAGCACAAAATTGATTCAAATTATTTCCTAGGAAATAAACAAACCAACAAAAAAATAATAATAATCAATTTTTTCAATTTTTGTAAATTTTTTCAAATTTCCATTTTTTTTTTTTTTTTTTTGTATCGCAAAAGAATCAAATGAATGTAGAGAATGAGATTTCCACCCTCAAACTAGAAATATACATTGTCCTCAACGTATGTCAAAAAGATATAATAAATTAACGCAAGAGAGGGGTTCAAGTACTTTCAGGGTTCGGAGATACAATGCAACCACTTGAGTTTTTTCCTGGGAAGTCACTTGAATGTTTCGACCCTTTTTCTTGCGTTTCCAAGTTTGACTCGAGTTGTTTGAAGTGGTGTTTTCTTCGCAAATAAGAAATAAACATCTTTAAGAGCATCAACACCATTAATAAACAGGAATAGATTAACACTAACACCCCTAAACCAAGAATAAAGCATAAATCTGAATTTTCAAACATGGTTGACCACCCATATATAGGCCCTGACATCACCTTGAGAAACTGAAATTTTCCAGATCCACCTTTGGACACATGAAAGTACATAATATGGTCTATAACATTTCAAAAATTCAGAGCATTTAGGGTTCAATAGGGTGGTGAAATAGGATGGAAAAGTGGTCACTGCAGGATGAAAATCAGTGTAATGTAAGTCCCTTAAGGGGCCTACAATGCCAAATTCAAGTTTTGTGCAATGTAATGATGCAAATCATTAATTAATGGCACAAAATGGATGCTAAACATGAATTTAAGATGATCATTTAGAAGATCTACTTACTGAAGTGCATGATTCAGATTAGGGAGTTGGGGATTGAGTGTGGATGAGGTTCGGGAGAAAAATCGAGTAATATGTTGTGCTTGATGGAATAAGATCCTCCCTTGTTTAAGACTGCCAAATTGGTCCCAAAACACATGCGTGGCCACGCAGTAGTAAACCTGGAGGCCTTGTAGCACAAATTAGTAGCCAGCTTTTGTTTTCATTAATTTGAGCAGCCACTAAGTTTTTGTACTGAGTGGCAGCACAGTTCACCAGACAGAGGCCTAAAAACTTTTTTGTTTTGAGTTTTGAACTCGTTTTCTATCCCAAAATGCTTCTTGATATATACAACCAACTCCCAAACCATGTTTTCATGCTTAAGGCTAGTGTTTGTGCTTATGCAAATAAACATATACTAATAATGCGAATAAATCCTAAAACTAATCATAAAGCAATAAAGAAAGCATAATAAATAAAAGAGATAGAAAATAGGGTTTCCTCCCAATAAGCTCTCCGTATATAGTCTAAAGTCCAAATTTTTACCGAATCATTCAAGAAACTCTAAATAAGGCTTTTGGTGACCTTCTTTTGTTTGTGTCGCTTGAACTTGCTCCATATTGCCTGTAGACTAAAAAAATTTACCTTTCCCACGTCGTATATGTTGACTTCTCCACTCAATTCGAACTTCAATATGTAAACTTTAATAATCTACTCAGTACCAAGGATGAAATTCATTTTTCCTCTGTTATTGAAGTTAGAGGATTGCATTGTAAATTCGGCATTCCTAAGTGTCTCCTTGTTTATCTACTCTTCTGTGATCAATTTCTCTTTCTCCAATTAATCTTCCTCTTTAATTGAAGTTTCCTTCAGCTCGATGTCCGGATTTTGAACTGTTGAAAATGGGACTATGACCATTTCATGGCACCTGTTTTCTTTTGTCTAATCTACTATTTTAGGTTGCTCTTCTTTTTTTTCAACTATTTCCTCCAATTTTCTAACTCTTCTAATCTTTCACTTGGATTTTTGGCAACTGTTATGGTGGACACCTCTGCTTTATTAGATAATAATTCCCCACACAATCAACCTTCCATATACCATCCTTAGGTGCAATAGGACAATCATGTAAAGCCTTATTTCCAAAGCAGAAGTCACAAATTAGATAAGTCTGAACTGTATGTACTAGCTATTTAGCCCAACTTTCAAGTTTCTATCAAAGCATCCAAACTTGCATCAAATTTTGTGTACAATATTGTAATCTCATCCATCTAAGGTGTTATTCGATCAGAGTACCACTTGTAATTGTTTCCTACCATCTTATCTATCTACTGTGATGCCTCCAAGTATCTGAAAATCTGCTCAATCCCCTAATCAAAAGAAAATAATTCACAGCTTTTGAAAGTTCACAAAACCAAACCTAAGAAATAAAAATAAGAAAAAAGTTCAAACTAAAGCAAGAACTAATTGGTATCGATATTAATTGACAATCTCCAACAACGCAGCCAAAAAATTGATGTGATAATTTAGAATTCCAATTGTACAATATCGCACTCAAGTAATAAAGTGGAAAAAAGAGTTTGAGTTATCATCCCACAAAAGTAATTGGACCTTTTCGGGTTTCCTTGGTGAGAGGCTTTTGAACCAAGGTCAGGTACCCAGTGCACAATTGTCCCATCACTTAAGAGTTGGCACCAACCTCCAATTCATGCATTGACATACCTACAATGCAAAACTATATGAGTTATCACTTAGCAAGTAACGTATGCATGATCATGCGTATGAGTTTCAATTCACTTCCTCACAGTGATCTCATTCTCAAACTTCACATCTTCTCTTTATCTCAATTTATCCACATTTCCTACTTAGGCTCAAATCCCACTACGTTGTAACGTATGAACTCAAATATCAATATGGCCTATAACATGCGACTTCCAGTGTCTGTGGTCCATCATCGCCCACCAAAACTCAAGACTCCATAGTTTGTATCCATCGTCGCCCACTGAGACTCAAGATACTGCACAGGGAATTATATTATATCAATCAGGCCGTGCCTATTATATACGGTGCTCAGCATGCTAATCCGCAGTTCCAAGGCCACCAAGAGATCTCCCAACTCCACCTGTATACCGACGCCAGACCTCCAACACCCCATCCTCAAATATCCTTAATGATCGTCGAGAGCTTCAAGCAGGTGTATATATCCAGACGTGAAGCAAAGTATGGTACACTCGTAGGGAGATTCTACTATCATCTACGTCCTTCTTTCTCCATATACTCATTATCTCTTTATTTACCGTATATGAAGGACTTCTTCTAAGTCCTCATAATACACATGTAAATGCCCATAATGCCAACATATATTTTGTGCACTGATTTTACGTCATATAATCACATAATATGGTATCCAATGATATTCATATGCATTAATAACATGTCAAATCATGACTCGCATGCTTTCACCATATACGGATAATTGCCACATCATATTCCACGTATATTACACTAAAAATATATCCCAAACAATAACATAGGAGCACATAATAATATAAATATTATGTTTTGCATTGCACTATATTGTAGTTTGAATGTTACTTACCTCATTCCTTAGGTATCGTAGAGTTCAAGACTTTATTCCTCAATATTTTGTACGACTAATATCCGCATAGAGTCGAACTAGAATGAACATCACTCCTTACCTATCATATATATAAACTATAATTTAGTTACGTGACAATATATTATATTCCAATTAACCAATATAAATTAGGGTCCATTAAATAATATGAGATTAAAATTGGTCATCTTATTGTAAAACATTTTATCTAAATAATTACATGGACCAACTTTATTTTAAAGGGATATTTGACCCACTTCATTATACCTCATAAGAAAATTAATCAAATCCTCATATCCAAAATAATAATCATAACATTAATAATATAAATCTAATTATATTATATTATATTATATTATATTACATTACATTATAATAATAAAAAAACAATACCTTTTGGAAACGGTGAGTTGACACCCTCCCCCCCCCCCCTTCAAAATAATTAGGAGGGGTCGATTGTATCAACCGAGAATTTTTCAGTTGATTATAAAATAAATATTTAATTTCTTAAAAACGTGTCACTACAATTTCACCTATTTTTCTAAAAATTGAAACGTGTTCATCTAGCCATGTTGAGTATTTTCAAGCCAAGATATGAAATCTAGTCCAATTTGATTTTAAGTCAATTCCGAGTTTCTAAAATTATTTAAATCCCAAAATCATTTTTTTTATTCCAAAATTTAATTATTTTAATTCCAAAAATTATTTTAAATCAATTTTTGATTTATTTGTGATATTATTCAAATTATATTTTTTTATAATTCTTGTCCCATTAGAAGTCATAATTTATTCAGTATTCTAAACAAATAATTACTCCCGTGTTCCAACTTATCACAATTTCAATCATATTCTAAATCAAACGTTTCCATATTCATTACACAATTTTATTCCAACTACATTATTTTTCACACCAATCTATATATACCTAGTTCAATTCACAAATCAACCGTCGGACCAAGATACATCCTTACAATCTCCCACCATTGTCAATAACTGGTTGCACCATCAAGCCACCATAAACTAACCAAATCAATTTCACAACTAAATTTGTAGCCAATTCACCATCACTGGGACGCAATCAACAGCTACAACCGCTCACCTCTATGTCAACAGAAAATCTTCACCAACCACCACCAATTTCGAACCCCACTACCGACCAAGCCGAGCCTCATCAATTACCAAACCACCACAGACGCCACTACAAAACCCATCGCTGACAGTAACCTTCCCAACGACAGCCCTTCACCATCGCAACCACCAAGGGCGGAGCTAGGATTTTCAGTCAGTACGGACAAAAATTAAATGAGATTGGGGTGTGGGGACGGGGGTTCTACCCCCGAAAATTTTTGTAAAGAAAAATTAAAACAAATAGAGAAAACTTGATTTCACAAATGAAAAGTAAACAAATTCCAACTCAAATTAAACAAACTCAACAAATAACAATTACAAACCACAAATCTCAAATTATGAAAATTCAAACAATTTTAATCAAATATATTAAAAATAACCCCAAATACCAAATCAATATTATTTTCACAAACTTAATTACCGTAACATTATTACATTAACACGTAACATTTGCAATATGCCAAATAACATGGATTCCAACTAACATTTGCAAAATGCCAAAAAATTAAAGTCTGACCATTGACTATTGAACTAAAAAAGGCTAACCCAGAATGGCATTTTGAAAGGGAACCCAAACAAAAAACAAAAAAGAAGAAGAAGAAGAAGAAGAAAGGACAGTAAGGCCATAGAAGGCGCAACAGATACTAACCTGCGAGCTCTAGATTAGGTGAGGAAGAAGAGGAACTGTGAGCGGAGTCAAACTTTGACTGTCACCGGTCGGAGCCCGGAGTCGGCACTCGGTAGCAACGGGCGATGGAGGTTTCAAGTTCACGCTTTTTTGTTGAAGGGTTTCACTTTCAGAATCAAACTTCTTGCTTTGGACAGCGGTTCTTCTTCAGTTTTGAAAGTTGTTTAAATTTTTTTTTTTTTTTCATTGGGCTGACCGATGGCAGCCCAAAAGTCCAGTGCGGTCCATGGCCAACACTGGGCGTGGGCTGGCTCCACCCCTGGCAACCACCACCACCTCAATCTCCAACTTCAAACCAAAATACCCAAAACCAAAAATATAATGTAAACCCAGATACTTACCTTGCCGCCGTCCGTTTCATTGCCGGAAAAACCCCAAAATTCAAAGCTCAAAGCCTCGGTTTTTTAGCCCAAAATCACCCAGCTCTTCTTCTCCGTCGCCTTCCCCGTCGCGTGTCTCTCCCGCGCCTCTCCTCTAGCGTCTGAATGTGTGACAGAAAGAGAGAGGATTGTTTATAAGATTTGACTTCTGAAAAATTTAGGTGGCGTTCTGTTTGTATTTTATTTTGTATTTTCATTTTGGAAAATATTTTGTATTTCCTGTTTTTATTTTTATTTTCAATGTTGCTGAAAACGTGTTCTGTTTGTCATTTCTGAAAACTGTTTTTGAAAATGAAAAGCTGGAAAACACGTTCTGTTTGAAATTTTGTAGAATACAACTTATACTATTTTCAATGAATTTGCTTCTGAATTATATTAAACAATCTATATTGTTTAACTTTTTTTTGGACCAAATAATAATGTCATTAATGTTCAACTCCAAAAAAATATTATAAGAAATTAATAACATAATATTCAAGTCCAAATTACTTCCATAATACATGTAACTCTAATTACTCATACAGAGTTTGATTAAACAAAATAAATTTAAAAATCATCTTGACCTTGTGGAGTAATCAGTCCACATTTGATTCAGGCACATTTCTAGGATTAATCATAGGTCTTGCCTGCTACAATTCTCATGTGGTACATTTCTAGAATTTTAGTAGATTTTTGTGCATTTTGATAAATTTCATTTAACTTGGTTTGTTTTCTTGTATTTTGGTACATTCGCACACTGGTACGATTTGCGCATTTTGGTCGATATCATGCATTTTGTATATTTTGGTGAATTCTGGTATATATAGTGTATTTTAGTACATTTTGAAGCATTTTTTAACATTTCACACATCTTGGTTAGCACAGTACAATTGACATTGTTTTCGTAAATTTTAGAGCTATTTGCGCATTTTGGTAAATTTCTTGGGCACAATTTGAAACATCTCACAATTTGGTACATATCGCGCTTTTGGTATTAGATTAGGCATCTTGGTGAAATTTTGCTCTTTTTTGGTAGATTTAGCTTTGTTTAGTAGAGTTTTGCGTGTTTGGTACATTTCGATTCCATGCAGTTTGGTGCATTTTTTGAAATATAATAATAAGAATTCTCACTTAATTTTTTTTTGTAATGTTGATATTGAATTTAATAAAACTTTATTTAAGCTTAGTTCCAAGTTAGAATAATTCTCAAAAAAAAAAAAAAATTAATCTTTATTTAGGCTTAGTTCCAAACTAGGATAATTCTAAAGAAATAATAAAAAAATAAAAACTTTATATTAAGCTTAGTTCTAAGTTAAGATAATTCTATAAAAAAAAATAAAATAAAAAAAAAAAAAAATCCCAAAACGCGTTTTCCTCGTTTTGGACATTTTTTGTCGAAATACACACAAAACGCCCAAAACGATGTTTCGGGCGTTTTCCGTTTTGTGTACAATTTTTTTTTTTGTTTTCCAAAATGCGTTTTCGAAAATGGTAAAGAGAACGCGTTTTTAGCGTTTTCGAAAATAAAAACAGAAAACGACCTCAAAACAGCAAACAGAACAGGGGCTTACATTTTAAGCTCTTGTGTTTTAGAAGTCTCTCATAATGGCCCCCCAATTTTCTAACCCTTTTAATTTCAGCCCCAAGTTTTAAAAGTATTTTATTTCAGCCCTTATTTTAAATGAGATTTACTAATCATCAGCCCATAAGTTTTCAAAATTATTTATTTCGGTCCAAATCTTTTCAAATCCCAAATTATGCTTGATTTTCAATTTAAATCCCAAACTTTTATTTTAAACCTTTGAATTCCAAAATATTAGTTTAAGATTCATTTTAAATATCGGCTAGACGAGGCGTTTGGACGTTTAGAAGATTGACGTTTTTTTTCCCGCTCAACAAACTCGCGAATTTAAGGTAGACTCGCCTCCACTAATTAGTTTAGATTATAATTGCACGTATTTATGTGATTTTACGTGATTTATATGCATTTAATGCATGAGACGAGACAAGACAAGATGAGAATATCTCTTATGAGATAAAATGAGAAATGATGTTATGCATAACTTACGTGCTTTAATGCATGAGACGAGACTACTCACACCCTATGTTTTTAAAGAGACTTTGATTTTTAAAATTGAAAGAGCCTATGATGATGTCACTGTATAAGTTGCATAATTATGTGTTCAATTATTCTTTAAATTAATTATTGGCGATGAGTCTACTGAGTATTTCTTTCGAAATGCTCACTCCATTTTTAAAAACTTTTGAAGATATCGGAGATGGAGGCGTGTGATGGACGTGGTGGCAATAATAATTAAATAATATAATTCTTAATCTTAGCATAGTTATTTATGTTTTTCATAGTAGTAATGGATTTTTGAGAATTTTATATTGCTAGCAAATTTTATAGTCTTTGTTAAACGATTAATTTTGAATTGTTATTTCAAGAATTTCAAAGCTATTAAATCTTATTTACCATTTGGTTTTTATTTAAAAGTTGCCAATTATGAGGAAAATTTATTATTCTTCCGCTAAAATCGTTATTTTAAATATTAGACGAGACGATGACGTGGCGTTCCGGGTGCTTTAGAACCCTGGGCGTTACATCGATCCCCTCTACTTTAAATGGGCGGTCGACCCCCCATCACTTCTCTCCCTGGAGTTAAAAGAAATATCAACGTATCTCGGTTCGAGATTAAGATTGACACGTTCCTTCATGAAGCGAACTAACAAAGAAGAAGATAGGAATTATAAATTGGAAAATATCAAATCTGGAATTAAAAGTAACAATTGATTGTTGAATACACATAATTGAATGAGTAACACCTAAACAATAAATTATCAAAATCTAGTGTTAGAATTATCACATCATTTCCTAAGTCAAAATGACAAATAGGAAGATATGATTCATAAATAAATGAATCTGAAAGATTATTCAACATATTGGGTAATTTACAAGATTTAAACAAAACGTTTGGTTAAAAAATTTATATGTGCTTAGCAAAAAAAAAGGTTTCTTTGAGAGGAATGACAAGTGAAATATTTGTAAATACCGAAGACGATGTTCACTATGAAAGTGACCTCAATCATTTGGTTTTCCTTCACGTGCAAATGAGAGGAAAAATCGTTATAAATGAAGACTCAATTATTAGATCATTTAACTTTCACAAAAGGACATTAAATACGATTAGATCCCAATAAATTGATGTATATCATGTCATCTTAAATAACACGATGACTGTGGGCTTAAGGATATGATTAAGTTGGATCACAAACGATACTAATTGATTACATTAAAAGACCCTGCAGTCATCAGATAATTTCCACTCATGAAAGATGAGATATGGATCTCAAATTAATCACTGCACCAAATGTAGAAGGAAATCAAGATTTTCAACATTCAATATACCGACAAGTGGGTAGTGAAAAATTCCAAAAATGGAAAATGACTGAAATATCAAGAGGTACAATTGAGATGCCAACAATCGAGTGATCGAGGGACATAATTGATATCAATAGAGAAACGAAACAAATGGATTACAATGTAATGTCTTATCTCGGTCAAATATTTATTAATGAAAAATGTTCATTAATGAAAACAATAAATGTCGAGTTAAAAGAAGGTCCACATAGGAGTCAAGTATTTATTAATGAACCAATTTAATGAAAATAGATGGATGTCGAGTTAAAAGAACGTTTAAATAGGAGTCAATATTCAAAACTTAAGTCATCTAAAAAAAAAAATATTCAATAAGGTGAATCGAGAATGAGCCCTTGGACTTAGTATGTAAATGAAAACTGGTTTTCAAAAATAATGTTATGCTAGAACAAATTTTGAGACTGTTGTAGTAAATAATTACAATATACGATTTGGGCTCGTTGGAATATATTTCAATTCAATAAAGTAAAAGATCAAAAGCAAAGGAAATCAGATTATTAGAATGATTCCAACAAGATAAATTTTGAATTTTCCTTATGTTAAGGATAAACAATAAGAGTAATTTTTAGATAAGATGGTGGCGAGAGAAGAAGATAAATTAATGTCACCAAAACATGCAGAATACATTATATTAACGAAGTGGGGAAAACAAAGTTCGATAAGGGTGCTGCATGACTCTTTTACAAAGGGAAAAAGTTTATTTTTTTGATATCTTTGACGACAACCAATAAGAATGACTCAATGATCTTGTACAAGTACGATCCATGGTGTATTTTGATGTACATTTAAGGAACAACATGGTCATCAGCACAATATCAGTGAGAACATACATATGTTTGAAATTGCATAGATATCAAAAAGTATATCCATTATTCTCAAACCAATAATTTTCTATCCTTCAAGTGTCGACATCAAGTTCCCGAGTGTCAACATCTAATCAGAACGCACATTCTCAAAAATTTAAAATTCAATCTAATTTTTCTATATAACTTTTTCATTTCAAGTGTTTAATTATAGATAATAATTTATAAATTTGATCTCTTATTGCTCATCGCAATAGGAAAAATCGATATCAGATGATGGAATGTCCTAGACATCAGCACCCTTAATTTACATTTCACTAGATCATCTCCGTTCCAAGTATTTTATGAATAATGCACATTCTTTAGCTGTTGAACGTGTTCTATCAGCATACTCCTTTCAAGATATCACATTTAGCTCATCATCTTTACAAATATCCATACCATATTTATCTTGTAGGCTCTAAATTTCCTAAGTTCAACTGTCATTTCAAGTTTAACTCATGATATTAAATAAAGACCAATGCATACAAATTATTCCAAGACAAATATCTACTTGGAATTTCACATTTCTTACAATTAATTCATATGAAACAAGTAATAACTCACTTGGTTGGTGTAACTCCAAATGATTGCAGAACATGTGATCACAGGGTAGTCTTCAAAATCATTAAAACATATTCATATGCATTAATAACATATCAATTGCCACATCATAGAACACGTATATTACACCAACAATATATCCCACATAATCACATAGGAACACATTAATTTTCAAAAAAACAAGACCAATGTTTTCGCTTGGACCCACTCCGATATGGAAGGTATAGATCCCAAAAAGGCTTGTCACATCCTTCACATAAACCCAAATGTCAGACCAAAGAGGTAAAAACGAAGTGCCCTTAATCCTGAAAGATATGAGGCATTGGCAAAGAAGGTGGTAAAGTCACTAAGCAATGATTCATTACCCCCACCTGGATAGAGAACAAATTTTTAGTAAAGTAATGGGAGCCAGAGGTTATGCATTGATTATTGAGATTTGAACAAAGCATGTCCAGAGGATAGTTTTCCCCTATCGAGAATTGACCAAATGGTTGATGCTACTGCATGTCATCAGCTCCTAAGTTTCATAGATGCCTATTCCAGGTATAATCAGATCCCAATGAATGAGGAAGACGAAGAACACACTTTCTTCATGACGAACAAAGGTCTATATTTTTACAAAATGATGCCTTTTAGGTGAAAAATGCATGGTCCACTTATCAACGACTAGTGAACTGAATGTTTAAAGACTTAATCGAAAAAACATGGAGGTCTAAGTTGACGACATGTTGGTAAGAGCGTGTTATCCACTGATCACGTTTAGTACTTAAGTGAGATGTTCGGAATCTTGATATTGTACCGCATGAAGCTAAACCCAAAAAAGTGTTCCTTTGGGATTGGATCTGGAAAATTCCCGGGGTACACGGTCAATCAAAGAGGAATCGAAGCGAAACCCAAAAAGATATGCGCACTCAATAATACAAAGTAACCTGCTAGGGTGAAAGAAGTCTAAAGTCTGTTATGAAGAGTAGTGGCACTTAGTTGGTTCATCTCGTGATCAACGGATAAGTGCAGACCTTTCTTTGAAGCAGTAAAAAAGAGCAAAGATTTTTAAATGGACCCAAGATTGTCAGGTCGCCTTTGATGAACTAAAAGCATTTGGCATCACCCCATGTTCTTTCTAAGCCAATGTTAGGAGAAGCTTTACAAGAGTTTGTGGTCAAATTCAGTCCAGCTCAATCAATTAATGAACTAAGAGATGAAGCAACGTGGTGACTTTACGTTGATTGCTCATCAATCGGACAAAAAACTAGAGCTAGAATCGTTTTAATCAGTCCCGACAATCGTCACTACTTTCAATCTTTCCAATTTGATTTCATGGAAACAAAAAATGAACCCAAATATGAAGCCTTGATTACTGGATTGGAAATGACTCAAGCAATGAAAATTAATCTGATTATAATACATAGCGATTCCCAGTTGGTTGTGAATCAAATTTAGGGGATTAACAATACGAAAGATGAGAAAACGGTAACATATCATAAGATGTTCATGAGAGAACTCGAGGAACTCGAATTTATGATAATAATACAAGTACCTAGATCTCAACACAATCAAGCAGATGCCCTAGCCCGTTTGGCCACCAGTCAAGGGACGGAGGATCTCGAATGCATACTAATCAAACCATCCCTTTTTTTAGCACTAAGTTTAGAAATAAACACCGTGATGAAATGGCTCCTAAACCCTCATGGATGGACGAAATAATCCAGTACATAAAATATGGGAAGACTACTTGAGATCAGAATGAAGTGCTGAAGTTAAGAATCATATCAGCTTGGTACACTTTAATTGGTGAAGAGTTCTACAAGAGAGGGATTCCACTACCTTTATTCAAATGTTTGAATAAAGAAGAGGCAAAGTATACTCTGGCCAAAGTCCATGTTGGAGTTTGTGGTAATCACATAGGGGGACAAGCGTTGGCCTTTAAAATTAAGGTAAACAGCACAAATGGTCCCTAACCTTTGGGTTTCTTGCGAAAATGGTCCCCCAACGTTTAGATTTTTGCATTTATACCCTCAGAATTACCGAATGTTTCGAAAATGGTCCATACCATTAGATTCTATTAGTTTCCATCATTAAAAAATGTAAATAGCACAAATGATCCCTAACCTTTGAGTTTCTTGCGATAATAGTCCCTAACATATTAATGTCATGTTTGAGATATTTAGTTTGTAACCTCCAAACGGTTGACGTATTTAGTCCCTAACATATTAAGCCTATACGTTTGGCGTATTTAGTCCCTAGTATATTAAGCTTTTAGTTCCTAACTATTGAGCTCCTATACATTTGGCGTATTTAGTCCCTAACATATTAAGCCCCTATTTGCGACCAATTATTTCAAATAACGTGGTTTCTAATTGCAAATTTTTGAAAAATTAGTGGTTAAAAAAATTGAATTTATTTGTACATTATTTTAATGATAGAACATGTGGTTGAAAACGAGTTTTAAAGAAAATAAAGTTTATTCTAGATTTCTAAAGTACACAGTAAAATATTTAACAAAAAATTAGCGCATTAACATTTCAACCTATTGGTAAAAAAATAAAAAATTTATGGTACATAAACAAACAAATACCTTTGACGTCATTTAAGGAATTGAATAACAAAGATGTTTGTAGCGATCGAGAATTTTCCGTGACTTATTTAAATATTATTTAAAATGTGTCGCTACGACTTTGTCCATTTATTTTTAAACACATTTTCGTCTAGCTATTTTAAATGAAATTAAAATTTATCTTGAATTAAATGCTAGTCCAATTCCGATTTCAATTTAAAAATGTCCCAATGTCATTATCTATTTTATGTTCAAACTTCCAATTCTAGCTAAATCTCCGATTTCAAATTATTTTAAAAATCTCCAATTATTATTTCCTAGTTCAAAATTTTCAAATTTCTAATTTCTTGTCCAATTTAAACTAATTTAATTTCTCTTTAATCCCAATTTAGAAACGACCATTCACCTAGTCATCTATTCCTTACATTTCTTTTTCCACTTTACAAAAAATTCTTATTTTCCAAAATTTTACCACCCCACATGTACATACCAATTCCACAATCCTTAACTCTCTCCCTCAACTCCCTCAATCAAATTTCATTCTTGCATGTTTCCTATAATTTTTCCCAATTTTATAATTTCTCAATTTAAGTCAATCAAATTCAATATTTCTCTCCTACTCAAATTGTGTTCCCCCTTACATAATTAATTTGCAAAACTCATTCAAATTGACAACTCCATTCAATCACATTTCTTAACAAGCTCTATATTTCCCATGATCACTCCTTAAGCCCAATTATTACTACAATCTTCCACTTCACATTTTCTTTGTTTCTTCCTATAAATTTTCCTCTTCCAAGTATCAAGCTCTACACATTCATGGATGATTGTTAATTCCCCAAAAATTCCTCCTCAACTTCCATTTTTCATATTAAGCACAATTTTCTTCCCCATCACCTTCCCTCAATCCATGTCATCTCCCCTTGTATAATTGAATCAATTGTTCAAATTTTCCCTTGAATCCCTCCCAATTATTGATTTAATTAGCTTACCAGAAACTATATCAAAACCAGCCTATAACTCACTATTCACACCACCGAGCCCCTGCCCACTGCCACAATTCAAAACCTTAGCCAAACCACATTTCTGCAAACCATCTTCACGCACCAACTCCAAATCACCGCTGTTAAAACACCGCAATCAACCAACACCACCAACCTCCATAGCCAACCAGCATCACCAATGGCAACACCAAATCAGCCGCTGCCATATCCAAGCAACCACAATTCCAATCCACCATTTCACCATCATTTGAATCATCATCATCATCATCACCCCAACCACCGCCTAGACCCAAGATATGTTGCAGCCCGCAACCACACCCACAAAAACCTATGCATCATCATCTCTACCGCCTACTGCATAAATCTAGTCAAGCACCACAGCCGCCGCCACCACCGCCATGTTCAACCACATCACCATTGCCACTACCCATACAGGCCAACCTCCAAACTAATTTCCTTGAACACTAATCAAACTAACTACTAAACCAAGTCCTCAATTCATCGCACGAAACCATCGTCATCACCTCCAAGATTAAGCAATTCCACCACAACACCACCAAATCGAACCCAGCTTCATTCTCTGAAAATGACGAAACAGGAGCTTGTGGGATGGGTTTGGTTTGGTTATAAAAGTCAAGTTTGCCTTTAAATCATCAAGTTTGACAATGAATTTAAGTTAGTCAAGTTATTGCGAGACAAATGATTAACAATCTCAAAGCCTTGTAAATGGTTCTAAGTGTAATATTACTACAAGTGATAAGGGATAGATGACTCCTTGTATTAATGAACTCTTTGATAAGATCTTAAGATAATCATATTTATCTAAATAAGATTGAAAGACTAGTAAAGATAGCCTCTAAGTATTTTGGAGGTGGAATCTATGTGGGTTTTTGAATTTTATTTAGAGGGTAAAATGATTAAGATCTTAGGCTTGGTCACACTTATCCAAAACTCGATTCTAATACTAGTAAGGGATGGACCTCAAAAGGATCTGAGGTGAAATCTATATTGTTTTCTGAATCTTGTTTAGAGGATTAGATAACCAAGAGTCCTTATACATTAAATGGACTTAAGAGTTTGGGGATTAAGACACTTCGATATGTGTGGATTCTTTGGTGCTCAAGATACGAGAGAGTACGAGTAATTCATCACTTTTATTGATGATCACTCCAGATCTCGATTCTATACTTAATATCTCATTGATCTGAAATATTGAAGAATTTCTAGAATTTTGGACAGAAGTTGAGAAGTAATTAAGAGAATCGAGATACTTCGATTTGATCGAGGTTTGTGTATCTCTCATTTGAGTTTAGGAACCATTTATCGGAAAAGGAGAACAAGGTAATACCAAATCAATGATGAGTCATCCTCGTTACTAGTTTCATTTTGGAATGTATACCGGAGATAGTCAGGTTCCTTCATAACCTAGTACCATTGATTCGTTTCCTGAAATACCCCTAGAGTTGTGGCATGGGTGCAAGCCCAGTCTACACTACATTCAGATTTGGGGAATTTTGGCACACTAGCTGAAAGCAAGGATTGACGAGATGTAGGCAACAATGAAGGTTTGATTATAAGGCATGCAAGAAACTAGAAATTATTTCTTCTATAATCCTCTGGTCAAGAAAGTATTTGTTGAGTACAAATGTAGCTTTCTTAGAGGATAAGGCATATAGAAGAATACAAATCAATAAGTAAAATTCTATTGGATGAGATGTTAGAACGTGGTTCAAACAACTTGATTCCAGATTTCAGCATAGAATTAATCTTGATGATTTGGAACTTCCTACGGAACCGATGGTAGCTGATCCTAATGGGAGAATGGGCAAGTGGTTCAACCACTATTCTTGCCTGGTGATCCCAATGGACAGGGGAAAACCAAAGGTTGTAGTCGAAGTTGTTCTCACTGTTCTGTCCCTTCTTTATGTTCATAAAGAGGCAGTGAAGAGGTTGATCCCAATTAGGGATATACCAAGTAGTGGGAGGAGAGGAAGGGACTCCGTTTGGACATAATGGAAATACACTTCCAGCGACTAATTGGAGCGAGAGGGTTGTAAGACCACCTTCTTGACGCTTATTCTACGGAGAGTCTTTTTAGACAGTCTCTACTGAAATAAGAGAAGAACTCCTCATTTAGGGAAGTGGTAGAAGTTATAGACTTGAAATCATGTAAGGTGAATGTGAACTCGGAATTAGATTCCTAGTAATCCAACAAGTTTGGATATTTGTAGACGCACCCAATGTAGTCAAACCTATAGGCTGTGATGATTTTTAAGATGATAAAAGAATGGTAGATGGAAAGGTTGATACCTTTAGTGCAAGGCTTATGATTGTGGGTTTGTGAATCCCTTCTCGCCAATAGCCATGCAAAATTTTACCTGGATCTTTTATCCATTGTCGTTCATTGTGAAAATGAGGTACGACAAATGGATGTCAAGATGTTGTTTCTTGAATGCATCTTGAGGAAATCATTTACAAAGTGTAATCTAATGAGTTCATATTAAAGACCATGAAAGTAAAATTCATGACTTACAAGTTTCCAACTTTGGATTTGGGTAATTGTTCAAGATATGGAATATAGAATTTGATGGAACCATTGTGATACATGTTCTTGATCAAAATCTTGATATATCTTAAGTATACTCGTGTATACAGAAAGATGAGACAGTTTTCGCGACTATTTATTTGAATGACACTCTACTTATGTTTGAGAGTATTTTCATTAAATAGTAGTTGGTACCAGCAATTAGACTTGAAGGACTTGTAGATGACTGTTTATTTTTCTAGACATCCGTACTTCTTGGAGTGGGAGAAAAATGGAATAGAATAGTCTCAAGTTTCATGTAATAATAAGATACTATCTACATTTGCAATATTGAAGTCTTGAAAGGAATAATGTTCTTTGTAGACTTTATCTATCTTATGAGTATTCTCCTAAGACTCATGGTAAGATAGAGAAGGTTCATTATGCTCCGGCTATAGGAAGCCTTACTTTGCACTAGATAGGTCATATCTTATGTTGGGGATATTGTTGGTGATTATTAGTTTGATCCAGGAGCAAATCATTGAATAGAGGTAAAGCATTTACTGAAGCGTTTTCGGAAAACGAGTAAATGTTTGCTTATCTATTCAGTTTTTGATCTGATGGATTAAAACTAATTAAGATCTGATTTGACTAGGACTCTCGAGAGTCGTCAAAATTGGAATATAGTTGGGAGATAATGTGGTTAATTGGTTCGGTATAACACAATCTTGGATTGTTTGTTATACAACCGTGACTTACATCGAAAGGAGTTACTATCTTGGTTGATGACATAATCATTAGTGTAATGATGGTGTTGACAAGATGGATTATTCGATGTTTCATGTATACTCTAAGGGAAAGTGGGAGATTGTTGGAATTATATATGTCCATAGAGTATAATTCACGACATTCGAAATAAAATGTTTATTGATTGTATTAATATAAAGTTGCATTTGTCCATGGGTCGATTTAATATTACAGATTGAGTGTTTAAGTTATTAAACACAGAAAGATTCAATTTTTAATTCGATCTAAAATTAACGTTCACGATCAGTAAATAAATATGGAAAATTTATTTTGATAAGATCGTCTCGTTTTTATTAAAGTCTATCCTTGACTTTGGTAATAAAATTGAAAGTACGTTTGAAACGTATTGGACGGGACCACGTGAAATTAATTTGTGACATTGACCATACAAGTTTAATTTCACTTGACTATTATACGTGGGACATTAATCCTAATCGGATAATGGACTTTGATTACTAACTTGAAGTTCTTTGAGGTATCAATGGGTGAGATCAATTGCTGGTCAATATCTCGGTACTTTAGGAATCAAAGTGAACTAACGAGGAACATATATTCGTATTATGGAATCCGTCGCCTTTTAGGTATGATCATAATCTCACTGGTTCTTCTAGTGGACAGTTGAATCTGAGCTCAGTAATTTGACAGTGACTGTTGAATTCTATGATGTGATGTGATCACATCGAACTGTCAAATAGAAGATGAGAGTTGAGAATTTATGAATATTCAGAGAAGGGCATTTTGGTCATTGTAACTTGCTCTGAATATTCGAGTTGATCGACGGGGGTAACATGTAAGAACGATAAGTCAAATGATATAATTATTGATTAATTATTTCAGTAATTTCAATTTTACTAAGAGTGCAATCTCGTTCTTTTAGTGGAATAGAACGTGATTAGTAAATTAATTTTGACTGATCAAGAATTGATCGGGTCATAATTAATTTATTGGAGCTTAGTTTAATTGGGTCCGATCAGGTTCCCTCGGTGGCTTCACTATAATGGATTTATACATGCTTATTATCTGTATTGGGTTGTGCAGAAATGGGTCTGGGTTATGGTACTAGGCCTGATAGGGTTTTTGGAGTGTAAAGAGGTTACAAATAGTCTCTCAATACTATTTTTCTTAACCTAATTAGAAAAGTAGCGAGACACACACTAAAGTGTGTAGTGTGTGTTTTCTCTTTACAAAAGAAATCCTAATCTTAGTTTAACCTTGGTCTTGAGAAAGGTGACCACAAACCTGCACAACTGCCATTGGAGAACACTGGGGAAAGCTTGAGGGTTTGAATCTTTGGTGGAATCAAGAAACAGTTGATGAAGATTATTGTAAAGCACGCTACAAGGGTAATCTTCTCAAAACAATTTTTATGTGGAAAATTATTTATTCCAAATTGAATACATAGAACAGAAAATTCTGTAACGGGATGATCTAGTCACAAGAAATCAATTTTTGTGAGTAGAGCAACCCGAGTTCCCAACATTTTTATCCCAAAACATAAATAAATCAATTATAATTGTAACAATGTTGCCTAGTAGAGCATAAATTAATTATTAAAGAGGCGGCAGACTTGGAATTCACAAATCCAAGAGTATGATGGGGGAAAAAAAATCATAGTTCACTATACCACACTCTTGGTCTTATTCGAGGCTATTGGGATGCTACATGTTCATGTAATGTACAGGCCCTAACTACTATTCACTACAACTACAGTAAAGGGCTTGTACGTACAAGACTTGTATAAGTAGCGTTCGACATAATGAACACATAATTTGGTTTTCTGGTATCAACAAGCCCAAAGGGTTCCTCCATATAGATCCATTCGGTCAACGTGACATAAAGAAAGGCATTGCTGATATCCAAGTAACTGAGGAGCAAGGAAAAGCGAAGAAACAACTCGTAATAGTCAATACTCAGACATGGAATTGTGCTTTATATATTCAAGAAAGCCTCAAACTTTATGCTTAATTCGATAAATTCAATTACAACCAACAAAATTTTGGGGCAACAAGAGTCTAGGTACCTCATTCAATTCCTCAAACGTTGTGATACATGAATGCAAATGAAGTGTAAGAGGTGTAAGAGGTTAGATTTTTTCGGGTAGTCGTTGAATGAATATATTGCTGCTATGGGCTGAGAGAGGACCATATGAACATGAATTGTGATCGGGAATGAAGCTTGCTGGCCTGTACGAGTATGCACTGGGTCAAATGCAGGGGATTGGTAAAATAAGGAAACACAGAGGCCAAATGAATCCCTTTTTAGCTGAAAATATTATAACTATCTCCCATTTTTGTACTATCTCCCATTTTTTTCCAGTCAACAAGCATTCTTATAGTATTAAGACATCTTTCCTAATGACAATAATACACATGGACTCAATACCCATTAGAGATTCGAGACAAATGGGTGGGGATTACTCGACTACAGGAATTTGTACGTCAGGTATGGAGGTAAATTTAATAATCTGACATTTGTATGGGTTGGGTGTAGATTTTTCTACAAAACTCAAACCCGACTCCCATACTCATTTGTTGCATTAACCGAAAACATATTCTTTAAAAGGCATAAATACAAGTCACATTTCACAAATCTATTTCTCTTATTCTCTCACACATTGCCACACTTCATCCCCAAAAATTTTTGCATTCCTTTTTTCCAAGTATTTCACTTCTTTCCTTTCTTTAAATAAGTGAATTACTTATCATTAATTTGTCATGATTTTCCTTCAATTCACTTCTATATATATATATATATATATATATATATATAAAGAATAGATTTGAAGCAAACTGGAAGGATATTATTTGTAAGTCCTTGTGTACTAAAGGGTCCGTTTGATAGCAAGAGTGGAATTTGGAAGGAAATAAAACGAATTCTAGGGGATTGAGTTCTTGGGAATTTGAAGCTTAATACATTTGATTGATTTAATTTTATTGGTGGAAGAAAGTGGAGAATTTTTCAAGTTTTTTTATTTGATTGACATTATTTTTCATGGAAAATAAAGTAAAATTTAACTATTTTAATCAATAAAATATTTTTATTTTTATTTTTTCACATATTTGTACTTAATAATAATAATAGTGTTAATTTATTGAAAAAAATAAGACAATTAATAACAACAAAAATGATCAAACGAGGCGTTTATAGTTTGCCATGTAAAGGTGGAAACCTGTTATCATCTATTAGCCAAGAATTTCTTTTCCTTAAAAACAAGGAATTGCACAACTTTCAACAAAAGTAAGAAAATCGGTTCCAAGACAAAATTAATCTATCAAACACCAAAAAAAGATGAAAGTTGTAAATAAATTCCTACTTCGTAAGCAAATCTAGGTTAGCAAATAGAGAACTAATCTTTGTTGGGACTTTGAAGGCTACCTTTAGGTTTGATGTTAATGCAGAACTTAATGTAAGCAGTAAGAACATAGAACAAAGAATAAAACCAATAAGAAGCAACACAGCAGGAAGAACACAGAAGAATAAATTTTGAAACAGGAAGAAATCCTCTTCCCAGCCTTTATTTACCAAGACTAAACATGATTTACAAACTAGAAATCATCAGAAAAATCTTTACCAAGATTTACAAGAGTTTTACCACTCTTCCTTATCTCACTTTCTCTTACTATCCATTACCGAGTTGCCCCATTTCTACACACCTAATACAAGTATTTATAGCACAAAAGGGTATCAAAAATGGTTATTAACTGCCTAACTAACTAAGGCTCCATATAGTTGTAGGTTCCAGCCAAAATCAGTTGCAAAACGACCAGAAAAGAGGCTCCAGTGCAACAGCAACTCTGATTGTTTGAGGAATCAAGAGACTGACTTTAAGGAATCATTTTCTTACAATCTCTACCTTGACAGAACCAACACCAACCACTTCACAGGTGTTATCATTTTCCATCAGCACTTTACTTTAGCAACCGGTTTGTACTCCATGAAAAATTCCTTTCTTGGTGTCATATGAAATGAACAACCTGTGTCCATAATCCACACTTTGGTCTGGCTTGATTTTGTTACAACAAGAACTTCACCAACTTCATAGCCTTCTAACACATTTGCACACTCTCCATCTTGCATGTTGTTTCCTTGCTTCATCCACCTCTTGTTTCTTTGTGGACAAATCTTCTTAAAGTGCCCTTCTTGATGACAAATCCAGCACACTTTCTTTTCCTTTCTTCCTTCCATCTACAGCACTTCTCCATTCCTCTTCGCAAGATTTCCATTCAACTTAAAATTCAATTCCTTTGAATAGATGCAGTAACTTCTTTAAGGGTCAATGATTCCTTGCTATATTTGGTGGTGTCTTTTAGATGATCATAGGTTGGGGGCAAAGAATTTAACAAGAAAATAGCTTGATCTTCTTCATCAATCTTGATTTCTAGATTCTCCTGATCTGAAACTAGCTTTGTATTCTCATCAATTGACTTTGATTCATCCATCTTGAAGTTGTAGAACTTGTGCTTCAAGTAGATCCAGTTTGGCAAAGCTTTGTCAAGTAGAGTTGTTCCAGTTTGTTCCACATTTCGGAGACTGTCTTCTCTTTGATTACCTTTCTTAACTGCATCAGAGAGGCTAAGGACAATGGTATTTCTTGCTTTCTTGAGAACCTCGGATTTGTTCTCGAGAGTTGCATCCATATCAGTCTCCTCCTTCACAACTTCTTCGAGTCCAAGATTTTCAAGGTGTGCCAACATCTTTTCTCTCAATAGGTTGAAGTTGTTCTTCCCATCAAACTTCTCAGTTTCAAGCTTTGATAAAGACATTTTTATTGGAAGATTCTAGCCAAGAAGTTCCTTTCACGAATAATGTACCAACAGCTTATCAAGAAATTTTAAAAATAAAAGTAACCTTCAAAACAAGGCTCTGATACCAATTTTTGGGACTTTAAAGGCTTCCTTTAGGTCTGATGTTAATGCACAACAATAAGAACACAGAACAAAGAATAAAACTAGCAAGAAGCAACAAAGTAGGAAGAACACAGAAGAAAGATTTACAAGAGTTTTACCACTCTTCCTTATCTCACTTTCTCTTACTTTCCATTCTCGAGTTTCCACCCTTCTAAAGACCTAATACAAGTATTTACAGGCACAAAAGGGTATAAAAAATGGTTATTAAATACCTAACTAACTAAGGCTCCATATAGTTGTAGATTCCAACCAAAATCAGTTGCAAAACAACTAGAAAAGACGCTCTAGTGCAACTCTGATTGTTTGAGGAATCAAGAGACTGACTTTAAGGAATCATTTTCTTACAATCTTTAATGGAAAACTTCATTTAAAATAAATTCTGGTGAAATCGTTGCTCATGGTTTCCTTCGTGCCAATTGTTGAGATGGAATACGTATGCATGTTTTACTATACTAGTTGTCTAAACGTTCTTTGCACGTTAATTGAACTTATGAAGTAATTTTTAGAAATTATGTCCGGCAAAAATCTCCAGTTTTTTCTCAAGAAAATTAGCAAAAAATGCAAGACAAACAGAATTAACAAAATTGAATATTTTTTAACAATTAAACAAAGTTTTTGAAACCATGTTTTATTCTTTCAATTAATAACTTAGTTAGACTCACTTATTTGATGAAAACAAATATGAGATTCAAGTTGAGAACAACGTTGATAATATTTGAGAATAAATTATAGGTTTCATTTATATAATATTAGAAATATTATAAAATGAACAAAAAAAAATTGTCATTGAAAATTTAATACCAAGTATTTTTCCTTCATAACAAAGTTTGGGACTTGTGAGAATTTAACAATGCAAAAAATTTGATAATTTCAGTGAGATCTCATCTTCAATATATTCCATTTTGTTGTTTGTAGTAAAATTGATTTCATTTCAACATGTATATTTGGAAATGTATGATTAATATTGATCTAATTTTTTCATGATAAAGTCGATATATTTTTCCTTTTTGAAGCATGGGAGTGAAATTTTCAATTGTGACACCCAATGGTGTAGCAAGAATTTGGTACCCTATAAGTATTAAACAGACAACATATTTGTTTAATATCGAAAATTTATTAAAATAAAGATAGACAAATATAATGAGAAATATCTCTTCTTCAGTAATCAAAAATTCAAAATAAGTTTTGAAACTTCCATATATACATATATGTTTCAATGAAATAAGTACAGATATTGGAAATTTATATACTTCAATCTTCATCATATATGATCAGATTTCGTAGCAACATATGATTTATACTTTTATTTGTCGACAAAATCATTCGATTTATTAAAATTTCAAATTTGAGAGAAATGATTTCTCAAAAAAGTTCAGCAAAATATGAGGTTAGCTTTTAACCCATTTTGAATTTATAATGGGCTATATTGGATTATAGTATAGGTTGTATCGAATTCATTTTACTGCAAAAAAATATATGAATATTAAGGACTTTTGAAATTATAAACGTGTTAGTGAAAATTAGTAATTAGGAGTTATATATAACTATGTAAAATGCATTAGATTGAAAGTTATAATGCATGTGATTTTGGTTATAGAGTGAGGGCCTTAGATATTCTTATTGAATTAAAAACATTGTTGAAAAATGAAAAATAATAGAATATGAAAAATATAATTTAAAAATATATTATTCATATTTCTTCAAACTTCCTTAATAATGGAAATGTATTAATATTTAATTAAGAAGTAGAATTTCAGTTTCATAAAAAAAAATTATAACTGGACTTTTTTCACTATTTCCATTATTACACTATATAATAAATAATAATTTGAAATAAATCAATGGAAAATAAAAAAAATGAAAATTGAAAGTTTTAGGATTTATTTGAAAGACTTTTAGTAAGTAAAGAGTTTAGATTGTTAGTGCTTTGAAATTAAGGACACATTGTTGATAAAAATAAAAAATAATTATTCATTAAATAATATTAAGGGTAAATATGAAATTATAAAAAAGTTATGAGGGTAGAAACGTCAAAAAAAGTTTCTTCATTTAAGCTACTTTTAGAAGTTGTAATAATGTAAAGAGATAGGTATTTGTAGTCCTGAAGTACCAAATGATAATTAAGATAATGTATAACTTGAGCCTTGTTTTTTTGCCTTATGTGAATAATTTTTTAAATAAATGTTGTACTCACCCCAACGATTATTAATGGGGGGAAGACTGCAAAATAAATTTTCAATTTATCTCTATCTTTCTTTCATTAGTAATGATTTTCGGAAACACGTGGGTGACTATCTCTCATCTTCTTACTTTGCATTTCATATTGATGGATTCATCCTCTGTATCCTTCAGATTAGGGATGGTGTTCACTGTATCCTTCGAACTTCTTCAACCTTTTCTTCAACTTCAGGAGTCGTCCCCTGTTCTTTTTCTCTTTTCTGCTCTTCCACCACATTTTTCTTTTGGCTCTTCTGCTTTTCATATTCCTCTACAGTCACTTCAGATAGCTGAACCCCATCCTTGTTGTTATTGCATTAACATACTCTCGAGGGTTTATTTCACTATTACTGGGTAACTGTCCAGGCTGTCTTGTTGAACTGCTAGCTGCCAGCTCTCCCATTTGTCTCTTCAAATTCTTAATCTCAGCTGCTTGATTCATAATTTCACCATTCTGACTCTTAACTAGCTGGATTAACATCTCCATGTTTTCTGCCATGGTTTTATGAGATTGTTGTTGCTGCTGTTGTTGAAAACCGGGCGGACGCTGAACATTTTGATTATTAGACCAAGAGAAGTTGGGATGGTTCTTCCATTCTGGGTTGTAGGTTTGTGAATAAGGACCACCCTGTTGCCTGTTGCCCACGAAATTGACTTGTTCTGGATTAGATTGACTCTGTTGCATGGGACAGAAATTAACAGTGTGATTTTCAAAACAAAAATCACATAGTGCTGTTTGAACTGAATTAACTGTCTGCACACCCATACTATCAATTTTCTTCGTCAACAATTTAGCATTTAATGATGTAATCTCATTAATGGAAATTACTCCCCCGGACTTAGGTGCAGACCTCTCTGAATACCATTGGTAACTGATTGAAGCCATCTTCTCGAAAATCTCAGAAGCTTCTTCATAAGTCATATCCATTACTGAACCCCCAGCTGCTGAGTCTGTGTGCTTCTTATTTTCATTTGTCAACCCATTATAGAATGTCTGGACTAAGATCCAATCATCGATTCCATGGGTAGGACAGTTGAACCTTTCCCAAGCCTCAAAAATTGATTCCCTAGGCTGTTGACTGAATGATAAAATCTCCCGCCTTAGCTTTGACATGCGGCCGGGTGGGAAAAATTTATCTACAAATTTCTGGCTCATAACTTCAAAAGTGGTGATTGTGTGTAGGGGCAAAGAGTAAAACCAGGCTTTTGCTTTGTCCACCAAAGAGAATGAGAATAGCTTTAATTTCACGGCGTCATCTGAAACTCCATTCATGCGTTGCATATCACATAGTTCCAAAAATGTCCGAAGATGCGCATGAGGATCTTCAGATGGAAATCCATGAAAAATGCATGAATTTTGGATCAAAGATATCAAGGAAGTCTTGATCTCAAAATTATTAGCTCGGATGGCAGGAGGTACAATGCAGGTTCCAATGTTCCCCACAGGAGGAACCATGTAGTCTCGCAAAACACGCCTTCCATGATTTTGTTGATGTCCATTCACAGCTGCTGGCAGATTTTGTTGATTTCCCTGATTATCCTGAATTATGTCATTTGCCATGGCTAAGTCTGTTTGTTGATTCGCTTCCAACTATTGTCTACACCTCTGTCGAAAGGTGCGTTCAATTTCTGTATCAAAAGGAAGCAAATCAAATGACTTAGTCCTTCCTAACATAAATCAAAGAAAACAAAATTTAAAAGCAAAAACTGAAAATTAATATAAAAATAAGCAAAATAAAGTTCAAAGTAAAATAAGAACTAATGGGTATCGTTATTAATTAACAGTCCCCGACAACGGCGCCAAAAACTTGTTCAATAATATCTCGCGATGCGAGATATCCCTGCAAGTGTACGGGTCGTGATAAGTAATAAAGTGGACCTAAGAGTCCGGATTATCGTCCCACGAGGACTGCTATTAATTACCGAAATATTTTAGTTCTACACTTTATTTGAACGAACAAATGAATTTGAGGTTTTAAACTGAAACTAAAGAATTTAAAATTGGAGAATTGTATTGTTTTCAAATACGATTGTAAAGTAGTTGGGATTTACGATTTCACCTAACTAATTAAATTAACTCCTATTCCAGTTTTATTTCCTAAATATGAATTCAGTCGAATTCACTAATTTAAATTGAAATTTCTCTCTCGAGTTTAAATCAACTCTACCTAAATAAGTCAACCATGTATCTCTACAGAGGGTCCGAATATTCGTTATCTAGATGCATAATACACAAGAATTCACACACGATCGCAATAATAACAAGAGTATATTTCTATCTCTCGTTCAATTACCGGATTTATTACCTAGATCTATGTTATTAACTCACCTATCGGATTATGAAAATAACACATAAAATCATGAATAAGCAGCCAGTTCACTCACGCATTAAACGCAATAATAAATCAACACTTGCATTAAAGCGTTAAAACAAGGAATATGGAATTAAAATAATTAATTAGGCTACATCGTTCATCCCAACATCAAATTTAGCTACATATCATATTTAAATAGCCAAAACAAAATATAATGACGTTCATTGAAAATAACAACGAAGAATGGAAAGATTGCACCAATTATCAATTCTTCAAGTATCTTCAATTCACGCCCCTCTGCGATGCTTGAATCTCCAAGAATTTGAATTAAAATATCTGTTGTGGCTCGTTCTATGGAGAGGCAAAGGTCCAGATTTTCGTGCCTCATGTGTTGTATATATAGGTTTTGGAGAAAACCTAGGTCAAAAAACCCAAAGCCTGTTAAAAATCGCGAAAGAAATCTGATCTGCGGCCCAATCAGACAAGCGCGCGATCACGCAGGCTTGTGGCTGGCGATCACGTGGAATACCCTTTTACTCTCGGGTTAAGATTTTGTACCATCTCGTGATCGCTTGGTATATATCCAGCAATTGTGACTTCATCTTTCTTTCGGCTGTGTAAGTTGGTCCCTGACTTTTAATTGCACCTTCAATCCTCAACTTCCAATTATTGCAATTTAGTCCCCAAACTTTATCTTCTTCTCAATTTGCCCACTCAAGCTCTTAATTTATTCAATTAGGTCATCCAACCTCTGATTCGTTCATTTTGGCACATTGCATCTTTCCGGTTGACGTCACAAACTTATCAATTGCTCGTTTTAGCTCCAATTATGCATTTTTCTCTTCAATTACTTCATTCTTCATCTTTTGGGATATTTTCTGCAAAGTAAACAAATAAGCACAAATTAAATAGCATATATTCTAAAACGATAATAATTTATTCTAATTTAGACATACAGATAAGTGTATAAAACACACTTATCAGATGGTAAAAAAAATCGATCTGATCCATCTATTCGATGACTCAATCTGATCTGATCCGATCTGAGAAATCTTGATCAGTAGATCGATGGATCAGATTTGGATCGGGGGGATTCAATCCTGTCTGATCCAATCCATGATCTGTTTTATCTTTTAAAAAATTAAAACTTTGTAAAAATTTAATTTTTGAATCTAAAATATATAATCTTTTATTTTATGAATTATGTATTTACTTGTTTGTCATTAAGGAAAAATTCTTAATGTTTGATCTGATCTGATCCGAACCCGACTCAACATTTTAGTGTTTGATCTGATCTAATCCGATTTGAAATCCAAATAAAATGTTTTTAGTTTCCAAATATTTTAATTTCAAATTTTTGAATAACATATCGTTGTTTGGAAAAATGCATGAATTGCAAATTAGTGTCAACAAATTGAAATCCGTGAAGATTAAAATTTTCAAAACCTTCCAAATTGGTGTGATAACTGTAAAATTATCATCTTCATGGAAATGTAAGAGGAAGGAGATACTTCAAAATTTCAAAGATTACTCTTTGGAAGGACTCAAGAAATCTTCAAATTGAGGAAGAGTCAAGGGCATGAGATGAGATGAGATGAGATGAGATGAGACGAGGATGAACATTCTCATGAGAAGAAGTATTTTGTTATGTGTCTGGCGAGCCGAGATACTATGCCCGTGAATGTAGAAATTGCAAACAACCAAAGCAAGAGGGCAAAGTGAATTTCGTTGACAATGATAACATTGTTGTATCCATGAGCATTTTAAATGCGGTCAAGGGAAAAGTTTAAGTACCGTGATATGATACTTGTGACACCATCCATTTGTGCTATGATAGAACACTCTTCAAGACCTATCATGAAGCGGACGACGAACACATTTAAATAGGACATGAAGTTCAATCCAAGGTTATTGGCAAGGGAAGCATAGATTTAAACTTCACATTCGGGAAGAAGATTGCTCTTATTAATGTATTACATGTACCGGATATGAATAGAAATCTAGTTAGTAGTGATTTTTTGGGAAAATCAAGAATGAATTTTGTATATGAGTCAGGAAAGTTTGTGCTTTCTCGTAATGGTTTATTTGTTAGTAAAGGGTATTCTAGTGATGAAATGATCAAACTTTGTACTATTGACGATGATATTAATAAAACTTAACACTACAACAAAAAAGGGCTTTTGTAACACTTGAATTGCAACATTCGGCAGTTGAATGTTGCTAAAGAGACATATCGCAACATTTTAAGAAGTGAATGTTGCGATTGGTGTTAACAATTGAGCTTTAGCAACATTTGTCAAGTGAATGTTGCAAAAGAGTTCAACATTTTGCAACGTTTTTTGGACGTTGCAAAAGGGTACCCTTTTACAATTTTACATGCTGTTTTTGCAACTGTGAATGAGGATGTAGTGACCAAGATTTTTATGCAACAAATAATTATTTTAATATTTAGAAAATTGTGTCACTACTATTTCATCCATTATTTTGAAGTTAACGCCGCGACGGATTCGTCTAGCCAAGTCAAGAAATATCGAATTTGTTCGATTTTAAATTAAATGTCCGAATTTCTAAAATTATATTATTTTAATTATTTATTCAAAGTATTATTTTCAAAATCATTTTTCAGTCCAAAATATATCAGTTTTAAATACTTTTCTTGATCGAAGTTAGTCCAATATTTATCAAAATTGTATCATGAACCCACATATTTTTCTTTACACCAAAAACAATAATTCTTTATACAATTCCATCATCCAACCCATACTCCACCAATTCAATCCACTATATCACATATATCATTATCATCAATCACTCGTATGCATTACCTTTTCCACTAAATCAACCATCATTATGTTTCAAAACATAATGATGATACATACATGTTCTATTTTTTTTTCTCACCTAATTCCCCACTTTTTCTCTCCTATAATTCCTAATTAATACCACCACAATGGCTACCCAAGCTTCACGCACCCAAACTCCAGCTCAAGTCCACCACTGTCAAGCCACCAAAACAAAGTTCTCAATTCAACATTTAAACTGCAAACACCCAAACCACCCCATTGAAATTCACTGCCAAGCTGCCATCATCCAACACTCAATTCAAATCGAATCCAATCCTCTGTTTAAGCTTCATTCACAATCAAATCATAACCATTATCATCATCACCATGAATCAACCACCTCAACTGTAGAACAATATCACCAAATAAATCGTCAGTCTCCACCACGGCCAGCTGGTACAACTGGCTGACCGCAACCAGCATCACCGGCCACCTACTCCACTGTCTCATCACCACCTCAATCAGTTTTCCAAAATTCAACGCCAATCATCTACATCAATCTGGAAACCAATTTGCATCAATCGCTGCATTCAATCCATCCAGCCGAACCACTGCATTCAATCAATCCATCCAGAATCGCCTGCAGCACCAACCCAACACCACCTTCACCGCAGACCACAAACCTGCAACACCGTCACCTCCATTTTTTTCAAACACCCAACATCATCATCATCATCATCGCCACGCCCAAAACGAACCTCGAACCCACACGCTGCCCACTTCCATTTTTAATCCAAATCCTCACCCAAAACCAAAATCAAAACCCAAGAATCAATGGAGCCAGTTACTTACCTCAAGCGCCGCTCCCTTCGCCGGAAGAACCGCGAACCCTAGCTTCGGTTTCACCTTAAATCGCCCCCAAATCAGCCCAGAAACTATCCTAATTGCACCATCGCCACTCCCCGTACCCAGCGCCGGTGTTGCGCCGGCAAATCGCCGATTGAACGCCGGATTCGTCAGCTTTCGTCTCTCGCTTTTCTCTCTTCTCAGTCTCTGTTTTCTGATCAGATAGTGAACGAGTTGTGAGAGAGAGAGAGAAGATAAAGATCTGATTTATTTATTTAATTTCAAAATTTGCGCGTCAGTCCCTGAAGTTTTAAAGTTATTTCAAATCAGTCCCTATGTTTTAAAAAGGTTTTATTTCAGTCCTTTCAGCTTTTAAACTTATCAATTTCAGCCCTTAAGTTTTAAATGAGTTTTTCCAGCCCTTTTAGCTTCAAACTTATCATTTCAGTCCCTGCTGATTTTATTAATTTGATTTTAAGCCCAAGTTTTAAAAGTATTCATTTTAGTCCCTCAACTTTCAAAGTAATCATTTTAGTCCTTCAACTTTCAAAAGTATTCATTTTAATCTCTCAACTTTCAAAATATCTATTTTAGTCCATCAACTATCAAAATTATTCATTTTAATCCCTCAACTTTCAAAATATCTATTTTAGTCCCTGAACTTTCAAAAGTATTCATTTTAGTCCCTCAACTTTCAAAACATCAATTTTAGTCCTCAAATTATAATTTATCATTTTGAACTATATATTCGATAGACTAAAGTGACTTATTGGCTAAGACGAAGCGTACGGAGAATTTAAAGAAATTGAAGTCATTCCCGCTCAACTTTGCACTCGTCGGATTTGAGGTAGACTCGCACTTATTAATTGATTTAAATTATGATTTCATATGAATGTCATGTGACTTGTGAAAGTCAATTTTTAAGAAAAGCAAGTATGTTTTTATGAAAGGTAAATATACCTTATGTTGTTATGAAAAGTAAGTATGTTTTTATGAAAAGAAAATATACTTTATGTTTTTACGAAAAGTAAGTATACCCTATGCTTCACGAAAATGTTTTTTTGGATCATTGCTATGAAATCAATCTACCAAGATTGTTTTGGGTCCCATATGATAAGTTATGATATGTTAAGGGGACCGGAGTTTTAGTAGCGCTACACATAAGAATTCTTGCCACGAAGTTCGGTAACATTCTTGTGTTTCCTATGTTTATGAGGATTTGCCACGAAGTTCGGTAAAATTCCTGTGTTTCCATATGTTTATGAGGATTTACCACCTAAGTTCGGTAAAATTCCTGTCGCATATGTTTATGAGGATTTCGATCCTATCTTATGTTATGATGCAATTGATCCCTATGAATTTCAAAAATTATGCTTGGTATACTTACTGTGATTTTACTGTTATTATGATTTTACTGCATAAGAATTCTTGCCACCTAAGTTCGGTAAAGTTCTTGTATGTTTATGAGGATTTAAATCCTATCTTATGTTATGCTTTCAAAAGAAATTATGCTTGGCATAATTAAAATGTTTTTATAAGTATATGGTTTTCAAAGAGATGTTTTCAAAGAGATGTTTTCAAAGAGTTGTTTTCAAAGAGCTGTTTTCAAAGAGATGTTTTCAAAGAGCTGTTTTCAAAGAGCTATTTTCAAAGAGCTGTTTTCAAAGAGCTGTTTTCAAAGAACTATTTTCAAAGAGATGTTTTCAAAGAGCCTATTATTTTCACAATATGTCTCGTGCTGTAATGCACAATATGAGTTTTATCAAGAGCAGTTTTATAAAGAAGCTCTATCAATGCCCGTTTTATAAAGAGCCGGGATTTGTGTGTTTAATCATCTTATAAATTAAATTAATTTGCGATGAGTCTACTGAGTATTTCCCCCATGAAATACTCACCCTACTTTTTAACAGTTTTGCAGATTTCGAAGACGGTGGCGAGCGATGAATGATGGTGGCAATAATCGTTAAACGGTTGAAAGTTTGACGTTAATGATTTCCGTATTTTTTTCCAAACAATCAAATAATTTAGAGAAGTTCATTTATTTGAGAAATTATGACATTGTCAATTTCTTTACAAAATTAATGGTTCGATTTACTATTTCAAATGGTTTCATAAATGTTTTCAATTTTATCGGCCATTACAGTTTATTTAATGTTGCCAAAAATGAATTTCAACTATTTCTTCCGCAAAAATATTATTCGAAAAATTTAGACAGAAAATGACGTAGTGAATCGGGTATACGGAACTCGGGGCGCTACAAGTTGGTATCAGAGCTAGTCTGCGTTTCTGTAGACTGGTAAAATTTTCAAAAAGAATTTTCAAGAAATATTTTTCATTATAAGATTTTTATTGATGAAGATTGCCACTGCCATCATTTCGCTCCACCAACTCCGAGGTAAAGAAGTTTATAATGTTTAAAGTTATTTCAGTATTTCGAATACTCATTTTATTGATTTATGAGAAAGAATGAAGAGTATTTCGGATACTTATGATTTATGAGAAATAAGAATGTATTTCTTCGAAAATAATGATGTTGTTATGCTTTGTCATAACTTATATGCTTTAATATATGATTATGAGAAATTTTTTAAGAAAGAAAACGAGTGTTGAGCATAATGGGAACAATATGATTTTATTGAAAATTAAGTAATGGATATTATGTTGAGTAAGTGAATTATTTCCTCTATTTTGAAGAGAAATTTATTATGAAGTTTGGCCTTGTGAATATTTTGGGAATATGATTTATGGCATATATTTATAAGTATGAGTTATCTTTTGAGCCATTAAGGTATCGAAGGAAGTGATATTGTGATATTGAAAAAAATATAATTTGAAATTGTTATGTTGAGGAATTATGAATTGAATTATGGGATATTTTTGATGATATTGAAGTGTTGGAATCATTTTCAATATTTTTAGATCGTTGTGATCAAATGTGGAGTTATTTATTATTGTGAGTTATGAAGTATGCTTATGGTTTGGGATAAGTCCAAATTACAAGGGAGACTCTGTCCAGAATTTTATCGTTTGAAAATAAGAGCATAATATGGTATGCAATCACTAAGAGAATTGAGTTTAGAATTGCAAGTTAATAAGCAAGATTGAGTAAATGATAAGTTATATTTTGAAAGACGAGTGAAGACAAGTATAATGGCATTATTGGGAAGAATCTTAATTATTCTTGGGAATGGATTTATCACTTGTAAGGAATGATCACTTGTATTGGAGAGTATTATAAGGATATGAATTTTGAGGAAAATAGGGATAAGATTTTACAGTGATGACTTATTTTGGAATGTTGTTCAGAAGAGGGATCACGATAGAATCCAAGATTTTTTTTAGTATGAGAAATTGATATATAATATTAGTGATCAGATTGACGTATAAGGTACGTGATAGATATGACGACTAGACGGTTAAAGAATGTTATGGTTATCCAGGGAAGAATCGTGTGAATATTGAGTTCGATGATCTTATTTTGATGGTTTATTGCATTATGGTGAAATATTATCTACGATTGAGAATTTTCACTTTTAGTCATAATATATGGGTTTATTTAAAGATTTAGTGATACAGTTTCGATTAATTATTATTGGTTGTACTTTTGAAGTGAGTAAATATTTTGGCTACAATAATGGAAAATCTGAGATGATCAGTTGTGTGATTTTAAATTATGGGATTGTATCTTTGGGTTAAGCAAATTTGATGAGGAATCCTATATGATTTACAGAAGTCTTATTTAATGGTGATAAGATTAATCAGAGTATTGTTCATAAAGTGTGATATGAATTGAAGTTTGGGAGAATAGAAAATTTTAATTTTGAATTTCAGATTTGGGAAATTAGTGAAGTTTCTTAAATTTGAGAATAACATATCTGATCCTTGTGATGCTGTTTTAAGTTAGTATCTTAGCTCTCAGCTAGAATGAGTATTTGATACCGAGTACTTGATGTATGATTTAAAGTATAGAAAAATGAAAAGTGGGAACAAGAGTTAATGCGCTGTTATTTTTCTCGACAAAAGAAAATTTGATGATAAGATTGGAGATATGGAATATTTTATTGGATTTTGGTACTGATATTTTTGGTATAATAATCAAGGTATAGTGAGATGATACGGGAATACGTGAAAGAGAAATAAGGACCGTATTGAATCAGAATTCATAAGTATGTATAAGTGAAAGAAATACTTTGCAGGAAATGTGGTGACATTTAAGTAAAGAATCTTAGTTATTTGGAAGATATTTGTTTACTGAATTTTGGGTTACAAATATTGGAAAGATAAGTTGATGATATGTTTGGGTATATTACGTAGAGAGAATATTCAGGTAATTCTTTGATTATTATTTTGGGAATATTCGATGATAAGAAGAAAGGAAAAATTATTATGATATGATATGTCAGTAAGATTTGTTGAAATTTTAGAGATATATACGAATATCTGAGGTCACGTGATACGATGATAAGTGACATGTTACATGAATACTACAAGATATGATGAAATTTTTACATACGATTGGGAATTGTTTTGATTATTTTGGGAATATTCGATGATAAAAAGTTTAGAGATGATAAATTATTATGGTTTGATATATCAGTTTAGATTTATGGAAACTTGAAGAGATTTTTTTTTTTTATGGAATTACAGAAATTAGTAAAGAGACATGATGTTGTTTGGGATTATGTGAGATAATGATGATGAACGTAAGGTTATTTGAATATAAAGGTACAATAGAAATTGTAAGGAATGATATGATGATGATAATTGAAGGTGATGATGTATTGAGATTATGAAATAAGTTGATCATCTATGAATAAGTTATGTTGTTTTTGGTTCATAATAATGGAATTCAAAGAATAGTGAACTTTCAGTCACTTACGATTCAGAAGAATTTTGAGTGGACACATATATCTATAGAAAAGTCCATGTTCTTGAGAAAACAAAGTGATGCATTTAGTCAAAGTCCAGTGGGTTAAATATGGTTGGGTTAAATATGGTAGCGATGATGCTACATAAGAGAAGAAGAAGAGATTCTGATTAAGTATTCAGAAATCATAAGATCGAGTAAGTTTAATTTCGAGGACGAAATTATTTTAAGGGGGTAAGATTGTAGTGACCAAGATTTTTATGCAACAAATAATTATTTTAATATTTAGAAAATTGTGTCACTACTATTTCATCCATTATTTTGAAGTTAACGCCGCGACGGATTCGTCTAGCCAAGTCAAGAAATATCGAATTTGTTCGATTTTAAATTAAATGTCCGAATTTCTAAAATTATATTATTTTAATTATTTATTCAAAGTATTATTTTCAAAATCATTTTTCAGTCCAAAATATATCAGTTTTAAATACTTTTCTTGATCGAAGTTAGTCCAATATTTATCAAAATTGTATCATGAACCCACATATTTTTCTTTACACCAAAAACAATAATTCTTTATACAATTCCATCATCCAACCCATACTCCACCAATTCAATCCACTATATCACATATATCATTATCATCAATCACTCGTATGCATTACCTTTTCCACTAAATCAACCATCATTATGTTTCAAAACATAATGATGATACATACATGTTCTATTTTTTTTTCTCACCTAATTCCCCACTTTTTCTCTCCTATAATTCCTAATTAATACCACCACAATGGCTACCCAAGCTTCACGCACCCAAACTCCAGCTCAAGTCCACCACTGTCAAGCCACCAAAACAAAGTTCTCAATTCAACATTTAAACTGCAAACACCCAAACCACCCCATTGAAATTCACTGCCAAGCTGCCATCATCCAACACTCAATTCAAATCGAATCCAATCCTCTGTTTAAGCTTCATTCACAATCAAATCATAACCATTATCATCATCACCATGAATCAACCACCTCAACTGTAGAACAATATCACCAAATAAATCGTCAGTCTCCACCACGGCCAGCTGGTACAACTGGCTGACCGCAACCAGCATCACCGGCCACCTACTCCACTGTCTCATCACCACCTCAATCAGTTTTCCAAAATTCAACGCCAATCATCTACATCAATCTGGAAACCAATTTGCATCAATCGCTGCATTCAATCCATCCAGCCGAACCACTGCATTCAATCAATCCATCCAGAATCGCCTGCAGCACCAACCCAACACCACCTTCACCGCAGACCACAAACCTGCAACACCGTCACCTCCATTTTTTTCAAACACCCAACATCATCATCATCATCATCGCCACGCCCAAAACGAACCTCGAACCCACACGCTGCCCACTTCCATTTTTAATCCAAATCCTCACCCAAAACCAAAATCAAAACCCAAGAATCAATGGAGCCAGTTACTTACCTCAAGCGCCGCTCCCTTCGCCGGAAGAACCGCGAACCCTAGCTTCGGTTTCACCTTAAATCGCCCCCAAATCAGCCCAGAAACTATCCTAATTGCACCATCGCCACTCCCCGTACCCAGCGCCGGTGTTGCGCCGGCAAATCGCTGATTGAACGCCGGATTCGTCAGCTTTCGTCTCTCGCTTTTCTCTCTTCTCAGTCTCTGTTTTCTGATCAGATAGTGAACGAGTTGTGAGAGAGAGAGAGAAGATAAAGATCTGATTTATTTATTTAATTTCAAAATTTGCGCGTCAGTCCCTGAAGTTTTAAAGTTATTTCAAATCAGTCCCTATGTTTTAAAAAGGTTTTATTTCAGTCCTTTCAGCTTTTAAACTTATCAATTTCAGCCCTTAAGTTTTAAATGAGTTTTTCCAGCCCTTTTAGCTTCAAACTTATCATTTCAGTCCCTGCTGATTTTATTAATTTGATTTTAAGCCCAAGTTTTAAAAGTATTCATTTTAGTCCCTCAACTTTCAAAGTAATCATTTTAGTCCTTCAACTTTCAAAAGTATTCATTTTAATCTCTCAACTTTCAAAATATCTATTTTAGTCCATCAACTATCAAAATTATTCATTTTAATCCCTCAACTTTCAAAATATCTATTTTAGTCCCTGAACTTTCAAAAGTATTCATTTTAGTCCCTCAACTTTCAAAACATCAATTTTAGTCCTCAAATTATAATTTATCATTTTGAACTATATATTCGATAGACTAAAGTGACTTATTGGCTAAGACGAAGCGCACGGAGAATTTAAAGAAATTGAAGTCATTCCCGCTCAACTTTGCACTCGTCGGATTTGAGGTAGACTCGCACTTATTAATTGATTTAAATTATGATTTCATATGAATGTCATGTGACTTGTGAAAGTCAATTTTTAAGAAAAGCAAGTATGTTTTTATGAAAGGTAAATATACCTTATGTTGTTATGAAAAGTAAGTATGTTTTTATGAAAAGAAAATATACTTTATGTTTTTACGAAAAGTAAGTATACCCTATGCTTCACGAAAATGTTTTTTTGGATCATTGCTATGAAATCAATCTACCAAGATTGTTTTGGGTCCCATATGATAAGTTATGATATGTTAAGGGGACCGGAGTTTTAGTAGCGCTACACATAAGAATTCTTGCCACGAAGTTCGGTAACATTCTTGTGTTTCCTATGTTTATGAGGATTTGCCACGAAGTTCGGTAAAATTCCTGTGTTTCCATATGTTTATGAGGATTTACCACCTAAGTTCGGTAAAATTCCTGTCGCATATGTTTATGAGGATTTCGATCCTATCTTATGTTATGATGCAATTGATCCCTATGAATTTCAAAAATTATGCTTGGTATACTTACTGTGATTTTACTGTTATTATGATTTTACTGCATAAGAATTCTTGCCACCTAAGTTCGGTAAAGTTCTTGTATGTTTATGAGAATTTAAATCCTATCTTATGTTATGCTTTCAAAAGAAATTATGCTTGGCATAATTAAAATGTTTTTATAAGTATATGGTTTTCAAAGAGATGTTTTCAAAGAGATGTTTTCAAAGAGTTGTTTTCAAAGAGCTGTTTTCAAAGAGATGTTTTCAAAGAGCTGTTTTCAAAGAGCTATTTTCAAAGAGCTGTTTTCAAAGAGCTGTTTTCAAAGAACTATTTTCAAAGAGATGTTTTCAAAGAGCCTATTATTTTCACAATATGTCTCGTGCTGTAATGCACAATATGAGTTTTATCAAGAGCAGTTTTATAAAGAAGCTCTATCAATGCCCGTTTTATAAAGAGCCGGGATTTGTGTGTTTAATCATCTTATAAATTAAATTAATTTGCGATGAGTCTACTGAGTATTTCCCCCATGAAATACTCACCCTACTTTTTAACAGTTTTGCAGATTTCGGAGACGGTGGCGAGCGATGAATGATGGTGGCAATAATCGTTAAACGGTTGAAAGTTTGACGTTAATGATTTCCGTATTTTTTTCCAAACAATCAAATAATTTAGAGAAGTTCATTTATTTGAGAAATTATGACATTGTCAATTTCTTTACAAAATTAATGGTTCGATTTACTATTTCAAATGGTTTCATAAATGTTTTCAATTTTATCGGCCATTACAGTTTATTTAATGTTGCCAAAAATGAATTTCAACTATTTCTTCCGCAAAAATATTATTCGAAAAATTTAGACAGAAAATGACGTAGTGAATCGGGTATACGGAACTCGGGGCGCTACAAGTTGGTATCAGAGCTAGTCTGCGTTTCTGTAGACTGGTAAAATTTTCAAAAAGAATTTTCAAGAAATATTTTTCATTATAAGATTTTTATTGATGAAGATTGCCACTGCCATCATTTCGCTCCACCAACTCCGAGGTAAAGAAGTTTATAATGTTTAAAGTTATTTCAGTATTTCGAATACTCATTTTATTGATTTATGAGAAAGAATGAAGAGTATTTCGGATACTTATGATTTATGAGAAATAAGAATGTATTTCTTCGAAAATAATGATGTTGTTATGCTTTGTCATAACTTATATGCTTTAATATATGATTATGAGAAATTTTTTAAGAAAGAAAACGAGTGTTGAGCATAATGGGAACAATATGATTTTATTGAAAATTAAGTAATGGATATTATGTTGAGTAAGTGAATTATTTCCTCTATTTTGAAGAGAAATTTATTATGAAGTTTGGCCTTGTGAATATTTTGGGAATATGATTTATGGCATATATTTATAAGTATGAGTTATCTTTTGAGCCATTAAGGTATCGAAGGAAGTGATATTGTGATATTGAAAAAAATATAATTTGAAATTGTTATGTTGAGGAATTATGAATTGAATTATGGGATATTTTTGATGATATTGAAGTGTTGGAATCATTTTCAATATTTTTAGATCGTTGTGATCAAATGTGGAGTTATTTATTATTGTGAGTTATGAAGTATGCTTATGGTTTGGGATAAGTCCAAATTACAAGGGAGACTCTGTCCAGAATTTTATCGTTTGAAAATAAGAGCATAATATGGTATGCAATCACTAAGAGAATTGAGTTTAGAATTGCAAGTTAATAAGCAAGATTGAGTAAATGATAAGTTATATTTTGAAAGACGAGTGAAGACAAGTATAATGGCATTATTGGGAAGAATCTTAATTATTCTTGGGAATGGATTTATCACTTGTAAGGAATGATCACTTGTATTGGAGAGTATTATAAGGATATGAATTTTGAGGAAAATAGGGATAAGATTTTACAGTGATGACTTATTTTGGAATGTTGTTCAGAAGAGGGATCACGATAGAATCCAAGATTTTTTTTAGTATGAGAAATTGATATATAATATTAGTGATCAGATTGACGTATAAGGTACGTGATAGATATGACGACTAGACGGTTAAAGAATGTTATGGTTATCCAGGGAAGAATCGTGTGAATATTGAGTTCGATGATCTTATTTTGATGGTTTATTGCATTATGGTGAAATATTATCTACGATTGAGAATTTTCACTTTTAGTCATAATATATGGGTTTATTTAAAGATTTAGTGATACAGTTTCGATTAATTATTATTGGTTGTACTTTTGAAGTGAGTAAATATTTTGGCTACAATAATGGAAAATCTGAGATGATCAGTTGTGTGATTTTAAATTATGGGATTGTATCTTTGGGTTAAGCAAATTTGATGAGGAATCCTATATGATTTACAGAAGTCTTATTTAATGGTGATAAGATTAATCAGAGTATTGTTCATAAAGTGTGATATGAATTGAAGTTTGGGAGAATAGAAAATTTTAATTTTGAATTTCAGATTTGGGAAATTAGTGAAGTTTCTTAAATTTGAGAATAACATATCTGATCCTTGTGATGCTGTTTTAAGTTAGTATCTTAGCTCTCAGCTAGAATGAGTATTTGATACCGAGTACTTGATGTATGATTTAAAGTATAGAAAAATGAAAAGTGGGAACAAGAGTTAATGCGCTGTTATTTTTCTCGACAAAAGAAAATTTGATGATAAGATTGGAGATATGGAATATTTTATTGGATTTTGGTACTGATATTTTTGGTATAATAATCAAGGTATAGTGAGATGATACGGGAATACGTGAAAGAGAAATAAGGACCGTATTGAATCAGAATTCATAAGTATGTATAAGTGAAAGAAATACTTTGCAGGAAATGTGGTGACATTTAAGTAAAGAATCTTAGTTATTTGGAAGATATTTGTTTACTGAATTTTGGGTTACAAATATTGGAAAGATAAGTTGATGATATGTTTGGGTATATTACGTAGAGAGAATATTCAGGTAATTCTTTGATTATTATTTTGGGAATATTCGATGATAAGAAGAAAGGAAAAATTATTATGATATGATATGTCAGTAAGATTTGTTGAAATTTTAGAGATATATACGAATATCTGAGGTCACGTGATACGATGATAAGTGACATGTTACATGAATACTACAAGATATGATGAAATTTTTACATACGATTGGGAATTGTTTTGATTATTTTGGGAATATTCGATGATAAAAAGTTTAGAGATGATAAATTATTATGGTTTGATATATCAGTTTAGATTTATGGAAACTTGAAGAGATTTTTTTTTTTTATGGAATTACAGAAATTAGTAAAGAGACATGATGTTGTTTGGGATTATGTGAGATAATGATGATGAACGTAAGGTTATTTGAATATAAAGGTACAATAGAAATTGTAAGGAATGATATGATGATGATAATTGAAGGTGATGATGTATTGAGATTATGAAATAAGTTGATCATCTATGAATAAGTTATGTTGTTTTTGGTTCATAATAATGGAATTCAAAGAATAGTGAACTTTCAGTCACTTACGATTCAGAAGAATTTTGAGTGGACACATATATCTATAGAAAAGTCCATGTTCTTGAGAAAACAAAGTGATGCATTTAGTCAAAGTCCAGTGGGTTAAATATGGTTGGGTTAAATATGGTAGCGATGATGCTACATAAGAGAAGAAGAAGAGATTCTGATTAAGTATTCAGAAATCATAAGATCGAGTAAGTTTAATTTCGAGGACGAAATTATTTTAAGGGGGTAAGATTGTAGTGACCAAGATTTTTATGCAACAAATAATTATTTTAATATTTAGAAAATTGTGTCACTACTATTTCATCCATTATTTTGAAGTTAACGCCGCGACGGATTCGTCTAGCCAAGTCAAGAAATATCGAATTTGTTCGATTTTAAATTAAATGTCCGAATTTCTAAAATTATATTATTTTAATTATTTATTCAAAGTATTATTTTCAAAATCATTTTTCAGTCCAAAATATATCAGTTTTAAATACTTTTCTTGATCGAAGTTAGTCCAATATTTATCAAAATTGTATCATGAACCCACATATTTTTCTTTACACCAAAAACAATAATTCTTTATACAATTCCATCATCCAACCCATACTCCACCAATTCAATCCACTATATCACATATATCATTATCATCAATCACTCGTATGCATTACCTTTTCCACTAAATCAACCATCATTATGTTTCAAAACATAATGATGATACATACATGTTCTATTTTTTTTTCTCACCTAATTCCCCACTTTTTCTCTCCTATAATTCCTAATTAATACCACCACAATGGCTACCCAAGCTTCACGCACCCAAACTCCAGCTCAAGTCCACCACTGTCAAGCCACCAAAACAAAGTTCTCAATTCAACATTTAAACTGCAAACACCCAAACCACCCCATTGAAATTCACTGCCAAGCTGCCATCATCCAACACTCAATTCAAATCGAATCCAATCCTCTGTTTAAGCTTCATTCACAATCAAATCATAACCATTATCATCATCACCATGAATCAACCACCTCAACTGTAGAACAATATCACCAAATAAATCGTCAGTCTCCACCACGGCCAGCTGGTACAACTGGCTGACCGCAACCAGCATCACCGGCCACCTACTCCACTGTCTCATCACCACCTCAATCAGTTTTCCAAAATTCAACGCCAATCATCTACATCAATCTGGAAACCAATTTGCATCAATCGCTGCATTCAATCCATCCAGCCGAACCACTGCATTCAATCAATCCATCCAGAATCGCCTGCAGCACCAACCCAACACCACCTTCACCGCAGACCACAAACCTGCAACACCGTCACCTCCATTTTTTTCAAACACCCAACATCATCATCATCATCATCGCCACGCCCAAAACGAACCTCGAACCCACACGCTGCCCACTTCCATTTTTAATCCAAATCCTCACCCAAAACCAAAATCAAAACCCAAGAATCAATGGAGCCAGTTACTTACCTCAAGCGCCGCTCCCTTCGCCGGAAGAACCGCGAACCCTAGCTTCGGTTTCACCTTAAATCGCCCCCAAATCAGCCCAGAAACTATCCTAATTGCACCATCGCCACTCCCCGTACCCAGCGCCGGTGTTGCGCCGGCAAATCGCCGATTGAACGCCGGATTCGTCAGCTTTCGTCTCTCGCTTTTCTCTCTTCTCAGTCTCTGTTTTCTGATCAGATAGTGAACGAGTTGTGAGAGAGAGAGAAGATAAAGATCTGATTTATTTATTTAATTTCAAAATTTGCGCGTCAGTCCCTGAAGTTTTAAAGTTATTTCAAATCAGTCCCTATGTTTTAAAAAGGTTTTATTTCAGTCCTTTCAGCTTTTAAACTTATCAATTTCAGCCCTTAAGTTTTAAATGAGTTTTTCCAGCCCTTTTAGCTTCAAACTTATCATTTCAGTCCCTGCTGATTTTATTAATTTGATTTTAAGCCCAAGTTTTAAAAGTATTCATTTTAGTCCCTCAACTTTCAAAGTAATCATTTTAGTCCTTCAACTTTCAAAAGTATTCATTTTAATCTCTCAACTTTCAAAATATCTATTTTAGTCCATCAACTATCAAAATTATTCATTTTAATCCCTCAACTTTCAAAATATCTATTTTAGTCCCTGAACTTTCAAAAGTATTCATTTTAGTCCCTCAACTTTCAAAACATCAATTTTAGTCCTCAAATTATAATTTATCATTTTGAACTATATATTCGATAGACTAAAGTGACTTATTGGCTAAGACGAAGCGTACGGAGAATTTAAAGAAATTGAAGTCATTCCCGCTCAACTTTGCACTCGTCGGATTTGAGGTAGACTCGCACTTATTAATTGATTTAAATTATGATTTCATATGAATGTCATGTGACTTGTGAAAGTCAATTTTTAAGAAAAGCAAGTATGTTTTTATGAAAGGTAAATATACCTTATGTTGTTATGAAAAGTAAGTATGTTTTTATGAAAAGAAAATATACTTTATGTTTTTACGAAAAGTAAGTATACCCTATGCTTCACGAAAATGTTTTTTTGGATCATTGCTATGAAATCAATCTACCAAGATTGTTTTGGGTCCCATATGATAAGTTATGATATGTTAAGGGGACCGGAGTTTTAGTAGCGCTACACATAAGAATTCTTGCCACGAAGTTCGGTAACATTCTTGTGTTTCCTATGTTTATGAGGATTTGCCACGAAGTTCGGTAAAATTCCTGTGTTTCCATATGTTTATGAGGATTTACCACCTAAGTTCGGTAAAATTCCTGTCGCATATGTTTATGAGGATTTCGATCCTATCTTATGTTATGATGCAATTGATCCCTATGAATTTCAAAAATTATGCTTGGTATACTTACTGTGATTTTACTGTTATTATGATTTTACTGCATAAGAATTCTTGCCACCTAAGTTCGGTAAAGTTCTTGTATGTTTATGAGGATTTAAATCCTATCTTATGTTATGCTTTCAAAAGAAATTATGCTTGGCATAATTAAAATGTTTTTATAAGTATATGGTTTTCAAAGAGATGTTTTCAAAGAGATGTTTTCAAAGAGTTGTTTTCAAAGAGCTGTTTTCAAAGAGCTGTTTTCAAAGAGATGTTTTCAAAGAGCTGTTTTCAAAGAGCTATTTTCAAAGAGCTGTTTTCAAAGAGCTGTTTTCAAAGAGATGTTTTCAAAGAGCCTATTATTTTCACAATATGTCTCGTGCTGTAATGCACAATATGAGTTTTATCAAGAGCAGTTTTATAAAGAAGCTCTATCAATGCCCGTTTTATAAAGAGCCGGGATTTGTGTGTTTAATCATCTTATAAATTAAATTAATTTGCGATGAGTCTACTGAGTATTTCCCCCATGAAATACTCACCCTACTTTTTAACAGTTTTGCAGATTTCGGAGACGGTGGCGAGCGATGAATGATGGTGGCAATAATCGTTAAACGGTTGAAAGTTTGACGTTAATGATTTCCGTATTTTTTTCCAAACAATCAAATAATTTAGAGAAGTTCATTTATTTGAGAAATTATGACATTGTCAATTTCTTTACAAAATTAATGGTTCGATTTACTATTTCAAATGGTTTCATAAATGTTTTCAATTTTATCGGTCATTACAGTTTATTTAATGTTGCCAAAAATGAATTTCAACTATTTCTTCCGCAAAAATATTATTCGAAAAATTTAGACAGAAAATGACGTAGTGAATCGGGTATACGGAACTCGGGGCGCTACAGAGGAATTGAGATTTTGAGATTTTGGGGTTAAATTATTATTTGCGGTTTGTTTGGGGTACAGGGAATTTATGAATTTTTAAATTATTATTTGCGGTTTGTTTGGGGTACAGAGAAATCAGAATTTATTATAATTCTTTTCCCAATTATAATTAACCAAAATTATTTTCCCAATTATAATTAACTTAAATATAAAGAGGGGATGGATTTGAACTTTGATTTACATGTTGAACCTTTTGTTGACATGCCTTTGGTGCTTCCGGGTGCATGGACAGATCCAGATTGGATTGCATTACTTCACATTTGATTACATTTTTGGGAGTGGGGGATATCCATGTTCGCGCATATTTGATAAATGTGTTGCTCCACTTGTTGACGCTTTCTTATATGGCTACAATGGCACATGTTCTTGCTTATGGATAGGTCATATTTATCATCAATTTACAGTTTTATAGAGTGTTTTGGGGGTGCAAATGTGTCTATTTATCACTTATTATAGTATTAGTTCCATCTACGATGATGAGATCCCAGTCGGGGAAACTCGTCGAAAACGCGGAATAACGAAATTTAAAACCCTAGGATAGATCTAGATCAGATCTGACACGAAAATAACCAAAATTAAAATACTGGAAAGATAAAATTGACGATAGGACCTTGACCCAAGATTCACGACGCAAGAAATTGACGATGCGGAATCGAGATCCAAGGTTTTCGAAACACCACAAGGACTTGTCAATTTCCTTGATAAGATTCTAATTCGGAAACGCCAAAAATATTCTCGCGAATATTTGATAAGTTCAACGCCACAAAATATTTCACAATATTTGATAAGTTAGGTTTGTTCTCGAAGAACACAAAAGGGACTCCTCAACCTTTTAATTAGAGAAAACTCTCTCAACTTTATTAATCTCAAAACTCAAACTAAACTGTTTTTTACAATGAATGGAAGAATATAAATAAGCAAAATAACCCAGTCGCTAATTTACTAAAAATAGAATTCTAATTAAACTAGAATACTAAAATAGGCAAACAATTAATTAAAAACGGAAAATAATTAAAAATCCCCTAAAATCCGGAAAACCTCAATTACGGCCGTGATAAACACTTTTACGGCCGTAAAAGGCTTTCTGCTTAAGACTTACGGCCGTGACCATCTTTCTTACGGCCGTAAATATGGAATTCTTCAATTCTTCATCTGAACCCGAGGCGGAGTTACGGTCGTGATAATAAATTTTACGGTCGTAATTATAAGAGTTATGGCCGTGACAGATCTTCGTTAGGCCGTAATGATCATTCTGCCCAAATAACTTCGATCACTTGTCTCGGCTTGTTCCTTTCGCCTTCTCGGCTCGACTCCAACATGAAACTTGCTCCGTTTTACACGTAGATCGCTGTCATATTGTCGATGTCTCGAATTTGCCCTTCGATGCCTGGTCCGGATCATATCATACTCCCTCTCTTGAAAAGGATTCGACCTCGAATCCATTTTTGGTCGACTTTTCAAACTCCTCCTGCTTTTCTGAGCTCGATGATCATGTTTATGCCTCGTGCTTGCTTTCAACCTTTTGGGCTGCCCATTTTTATCCTTCAACTTTCTTGGCTTTTTGTGCTGTTCATTTGTGCCAACAAGTTTCGTTCTTGTTTTAAGCTCATGGTTTGACTTTGGTACCTGTAAAACAGATTTTAAAGAACTGGGGAGGGGTGTGTTAGTGTGAATAAGTGAAAATAGACTCATTTTTGTGGTAGACTCTCTTTTCTTTTGCTTTTTGCACTCAGTCTCTCCTTTTTCTGAAGTTTGAACCTCAACCCTCTTTTCTTTATTTTTCACTCCCTCTCCTTTTTATGAGGTCGTGGCCTCAACTCTCTTTTCTTTAATTTCCACTCCCTCTCCTTTTTCTGAGGTCGTGGCCTCAACTCTCTTATTTTTCCCCTCAAACTCACTTTTTACTTTCAATTGATCTTTCAGGGCTTCAGTTGGAGATAGTGGCATTAGAGTAAACTTTTTTCCCCCTTTTACCAAGCTGTATCTATTCGTATACCCATCATGTAGCACAGCCCTTTCATGTTGCCACGGCCTCCCCAACAGTATGTGACTAATTTGCATTGGCACCACGTCACAAATTACCTCATCCGAATACCCACCAAAAGAAAATGTCACCAAGGTCTGTCTCTTCACCTTAACTTCCCCTAACTCAGTCAACCATTGTAATTTATAAGGCGTTGGATGTTTCATTAAAGGTAAGCCTAATTTTTCCACCAACATTGTACTGACTACATTAGTACAACTTCCCCCATCAATCACCAAGCTACAAACTTTTTCATCCACTAAGCATCTATTGCGAAAAATATTATCCCTTTGCCCATCCACATTTTCCAAAACATTCGCCTTACGCTTAATGCTAAGAGCATGCCTATCAATAATTGACTCATCCACCACAACACTTTTAGCCCCTTTACTATCACACCTATCCTTCTTACGTGGACAATCAAGTGCAATGTGACCCCGTTCCAAACATTTAAATCACTTAATATTTTTATCCTTAAGAGGCTTGGAATCAGAATTAGTTTTACCTTTGGTTGTCGGTTCCTCCCTCCTTTTGTGAACATGATCACTACTCTCCCGTTTTGATGTCTCCTTTTGCTTTAATGGCCCTTCATCCATCCCATCTCCGTACCTAGCATGACATTCACGCCTATTACCCCTCCTAACCCGAGAACCATCATGAGATTGATCCCGAGGTCTTTGTTCACGTTCTGCACCTCGATTCTCCATTTGTGCCATAAACCTCTCAAATTGTGCCCTCATTGCTGCAATATCATCATTACCCTGTTTATTCCTTCTATTCACACCCCTGGGCTGTTTCCTGTCTCCAACAGAAGATGAAGATGTGGAAACCTCTCTATCAGACAATTTTAAGACACGAACAAGGAAATTCGGAATATTTGGGAAATATTTGGAATTTTCAAAATTTTTTTATAATCTGCCAGAGAATTTGACTACGAGTATGACAGAAAAAACGGAACTGAATTTGGACGAAAAACGAGGAAGAAAAACACTTTTGAATTTTTGAGACTGACTCTTATGGATCAAACTGGAAAAATTTATGACTGACACGAAGAACGCGAAGAACACGAAAAAAATCAAGAAACGCAAGAATCTGAAATAGATCCAAGCTCTGATACCAGATGATGAAATCCCAGTAGGGGAATCTCGTCGAAAACGCGGAATAACGAAATTTAAAACCCTAGGATAGATCTAGATCAGATCTGACACTAAAATAACCAAAATTAAAATACTGGAAAGATAAAATTGACGATAGGACCTTGACCCAAGATTCACGACGTAAGAAATTGACGATGCGGAATCGAAATCCAAGGTTTTCGAAACACCACAAGGACTTGTCAATTTCCTTGATAAGATTCTAATTCGGAAACGCCACAAATATTCTCGCGAATATTTGATAAGTTCAACGCCACAAAATATTTCACAATATTTGATAAGTTAGATTTGTTCTCGAAGAACACAAAAGGGACTCCTCAACCTTTTAATTAGAGAAAACTCTATCAACTTTATTAATCTCAAAACTCAAACTAAACTGTTTTTTACAATGAATGGAAGAATATAAATAAGCAAAATAACCTAGTCGCTAATTTACTAAAAATAGAATTCTAATTAAACTAGAATACTAAAATAGGCAAACAATTAATTAAAAACGGAAAATAATTAAAAATCCCCTAAAATCCGGAAAACCTCAATTACGGCCGTGATAAACACTTTTACGGCCGTAAAAGGCTTTCTGCTTAAGACTTACGGCCGTGACCATCTTTCTTACGGCCGTAAATATGGAATTCTTCAATTCTTCATCTGAACCCGAGGCGAAGTTACGGCCGTGATAATAACTTTTACGGCCGTAATTATAAGAGTTACGGCCGTGACAGATCTTCGTTACGGCCGTAATGATCATTCTGCTCAAATAACTTCAATCACTCGTCTCGGCTTGTTCCTTTCGCCTTCTCGGCTCGACTCCAACATGAAACTTGCTCCGTTTTGCACGTAGATCGCTGTCATATTGCCGATGTCTCGACTTTGCCCTTCGATGCCTGGTCCGGATCATATCATACGAGTTGCACTTGGAAGTTTAAGTTAACATGTAAAACTCATATATTATACTTGGTTATTGTGTCTTAGACCGGGTCTGGAAAAACTTACACCATGGGTACAAATTATTAAGTCGAAGAGCATCAAAATGGTGTCATTCTTAAAGTAATGGATACCATTTTTTTGAAGATGGACTCTATGAAAGGGCCCAGAGAGCTTTTTATTAGAGCATCTTTTATTGAGGTACCAGTTGTGAACTTACAAATTCCTAACTTTGTTTTGGTCATTTTTTATATTTAATCCTGTATGGTTATCGTTTATGTTATAATTTTGCATATTTTTAAGGAAGACGTCTTTGATTTGCTGGATCTAAACATACCATCTTTGTCCAGAAGTGATGTGCTAGTTGGGAAGTCTACTTGTCAGGCGATAGCTCTGATTTGAATTCTAAAAGAATTTAGGAATCTGATTAATAACTCTAGCTATGTTGCTGTTTCCATGTTTGTTTTTCCAGGCATTGGCTGATCCATACTTTCATGGATTAGCAAATTTGCAGTGCGAGCCATCCATCCAACCCATGTCAAAGCTTGAGTTTGAGTTCGAGAAGAAAAATTTGACAAAAGATGATGCTAGAGAGTTGATTTATCGAGAGGTAGGCCTTTCAGAATATACTTGCTGTCTAGGTTAATTTTTTCCTTTTCTTTCGCCGATTGGTTTCTTTTACTAATTCAAATGCTTTAATCGTAATCAAACAGATTTTAGAGTATCACCCTCAGATGCTTGAGGAGTATCTTCGAGATGGAGATCAGACTAGTGGCTTTATGTACCCACCAATCTTTCCATTCCATCCTACATTTGTTCCGTAGGTGAGTTAGAGTCAACTGCATCTTTTTCTCTTTCATATAATGTTCGCAGTTCTTCGGTATTATTTGCACTGTCAATAGCTAAAATTTCCCCTTTTTCTATAGAATTGATTTCTTTCAATTCCCCACTCATGAGATGAGTTTCCAACTTTTTTTCTATGCCAAGTTGTATAGTATCAGTATCTTAGATGATTCACTCACTTCAACAGCTTTCATTGATTTTGCAATCCATACACCTTTTCCTTTTAGCACCTTTTCCTACAACACGTGAACTCAACATTATGATCCACCTTATTCTCATCCCTTTTGACATCTGTTCCAACATTCTTTTTCTTGGATGTGTGGGTTTTGTACAAAAAATTTATGCTTTTGTTTGATAATATGAATTAATTTTAAATTTGATTTGAGTTTAGATACTCAAATAGTGCCAAAGAAGAAAGCAACAACTTCTACTATTTAGTACTTTATTAATGTCCTATTTAGTTAGATGGAGTTTATTGTTGAATTTGTAATGTTGTTGGAATTGAGGATTGATGTTCGAAATTTCTATAGAATTTTTTACAATATAAGGGAAGGAAAGAGAAGTTAACACGTCTAAGTTTAAGTTTTACACTTGGGGTGAAAGCTCATTTTCCATGGTGTTAGATCTAGCATCTAGCTAACATCTGTCATCGGTGCACTTCACGTCTCGGGTCTAGTAGATTGATTTAGGACAAGTCATATCAATTTCTATGAAATCACATTGGAAAGATATAAATGTATTTTGCTTTTAACTCTATTTTTTATTTTTTTCTACCATTTATGAAGTAAAGCGTGATATTCACTTATAACATTGCTCAAATTTGTTATAGGTGTAACTTTGAAGATATTCTTTTGGAGATGAACCAAACTTTGCGATCTAAAGGTGCAGTTATATTGCGGGTTGAAGTTGATATTCCCGTAGTAAAATATTTCTTTTCTCAAATGATGATGTTCTTTTGCGAATTTGTTAAACATTATTAACACTTTCTTTCACGAATTTGTTATTCTGTATTGTGGATTTGTTAAACATTATCAAGATTTTATTTTGTATGGATTTGAAAATTTACAATGTAGTTACTTTTTTTTTTTTAAAGTATCATTTTAATGAAGCAATTAGAAAAAATTGGGTTTTATAAACAATTTGTTCAATAATATTTTTTAAAAAAACATATATAGCAACGTTCAAAAACGTTGCAAAAGGGTCTACGACAACACTCAATAAATGTTGCAAAAGGTTGGGTTAAAAGTTTTTGCAACACTTAAAAAACGTTGCAGAATGGTCTACGGAAACATTCAATAAATGTTGCAAAAGGTTGAGTTAAAATTTTTTGCAACACTTAAAAAACGTTGCAAAAAGGTCTATGGCAACACTTAATAAACGTTGCAAAAGGTCTATTGCAACTTTTTTTTCAATCTTTTGCAACATTCAAAAAACGCTACAAAAGGTTTTTGCTCTACGACAACACTGAGATTTGCAACACTTTCCAAACGTTGCAAAAGCCTTTTGGCAATATTTTTTGAACGTTTCAAAAGGCTATTTTTGTTGTAGTGTAATTTGAATTATGTGCTTGAGTCTATATCTTTATGGCATGATAGACTATGGTATATTAGTTATTCTACTTCAGAAAGAATGATTAAAAGTTAAACGATCTCATGTAACAATGTGTGATTTATGTTAAGTCTAAAATGATTAAGAAATCATTTCGTAGTGTTGAAAGGACTTTTAATTTATTAGACTAATGCATTCGGACATGTTTGACCTTAATGAATTGTTAACTAGTGGATGTAATAAATACTTTATTACTTTTATTGATGATCATTCTAGGTTTTACTATACCTATTTAATGGAATATAAGGATGAAGTCGTTAGCATGCTTAAAATATTCAAATTGAAGTAGAAACCAATTGAGTAAGTGGTTGTTTGCTCCCGGAAAAAAATTGCAAATGTGTGAAAGTTTTCTCCAACCGTGGGACCCATGATTTAAAAGCAATAAAAAATGGAATATCCTGGCTTTTGCATAGTGGCGTTCAGAACATGCTGGCAGAATATCTAGCCCTGGACGAATCTACCCTTGGTTTCAATTTTGGGCCCAGGTTAGTGTTGTGTAATAACTTCAAGAAAACAAGGGTGGAAATGGAAATTTAATGGTTATAGCCATTGTAAAAAATGCTGATCGATTGCATTTCTAGCAGTCCAATCTTTTAATCATATGGGGTCCACTGGTTTAAAGAAAAATTACACAAAATCTGAAAATTTCACCAGGAGCAAACATGCTCTAAAAGAATTAAAATTCATAGAAGTGATAGAGGTAGAGAATACTTCTCTAATTAATTTAATTTCTTTTGTAAACAACATGACATAATACCTCAACAAAATGGTTTGGCTAAAAGGAAAAATAGTACACTAGTTGAGATGATAAATGTTATTATACTTTTAAATGCTAAATTGTCATATTTAACTTATGGAGTGAAGCTTTATTAAATACATGTCACATAGTTAATAGGATTCCTTCTAAAAGACTTGAGGTTTCTCCATATGAATTGTGAAAAAGGAAGAAAATCTAACATTTGTTATTTTAAAATATGGGGTGTCTTGTTTATTGCAAAAATATTGATCCTAAAAGGATAAAGTTGGGTCCTAAAGTAATCAAGTGCTCCTTCAGACATACCAATTATTAAAATTAGAAACCAATGTTATAATTGAATCCCAAGATGCAAATTTCTTTGAGGATTTATTATCCTCGAATAATTCTTTAAAGGAATCTCAAGGGAGATTCCTATTGATAAGTACGTTTTTCATACTTATCAATTATAAGTACTTAAGAGTTCAACATTGCTTATTTGTGTATTGTTTTGTGTGTTTTAGGAGAAACTCTAATTGGGACGCATTTGGAGGTTAAATGAGGATAAAGGACAAAAACAAGACAAAAATGACAAAGTGGGACTAAATTATAAACTTTCAGAACTTGAAGGACTCAAGGTGCATATATAAAAGGGACTGAGTGATATGATAGTGAAAATATAAAAATTCAATTGGAGGAAATCAGAAAATGAAGGTCTAGATGTGCAAATATTCAAGGACCAACTAGCATAACAAAAAATGGAGGCAAAAAGTTAAAGCTAAGTGATTGTGTGTTGTTCTTCTTGATGATCGTGTGAAGTCTTTTAAACAAAACACAAACCAACAAGTTAAAACAATGCTATCGCATGTCATTAAGCCATGTGATTGCATGGCAATTCGACTAGACGAGATTTCATTTTGTTTAATTAAATTAGGAATCCTTTTTTCCTATTTTTTGGGCCGTGATTTATACACGACTTTGGCCTAACTAAGTAGAATATAAATAGGGAATAATACACAAATAAAGTGGTTATTATACCACATTTCAAACTTAAAGAAAATGGTTTAAAATTACGTGAATAAAGTTGTAAATAATATATTTAATATATTATAAAAATTCACCCACCCCACCCCATCCCGATTCAAATTTTCTGCAACTATCTGGGCCTCAACATATTATCACCACCACCACCTGCCACCATCACCGCCTCCACCACCACCACCACTTTTGTCACCAACGCCATCACCACCACCACCCGTATCTCCAATCACCATGACCACCACGGTAACCATCACCTTCTTCATCGATATAGCTTTACAATCTCCGGTCCACACCACCATCTCGGTGCACCACCATAATACTCGTGACTTCACTAATTAAAACATAAAAAACAATAATTGTTGTCTGAAAATGAGAATCTAGAAGAAGAAGAAGACTGGAACATTTTTGAACATACGACCTAATACTTCATATGTACCTCATGACCTAAGGCGTCATATGTGACCTATGACCTAATGCATCAAATGTGACTTGAACATGTGTGTGTGACTTGTGACTTAATGCACCAACTATTATATGTGACACGTGCTAAATGCATCAAATTTTGACCTATAACACCTAGGCCAGAAAAGCTTAAAAGAAATGATAAGTACTACTCATACCAACAAGGTGCGCCTTCTTTTCTGGAAATCCATCATTAGAAACTCCACAGTTAAGCGTGTTTAGATTGGAGAAATTCTAGGATGGGTGACCTCCTAGGATGTTTTCTCGGGGAGCATACGAGTGAGGACAAATCATACTGAAAAGATCCATGTTGCTATAGTGGGGACAATACGTCGTCATCTAAAGGTAGGAACAACCCATTAAGTGGGACCCGGGTCGTTATAGCTTGGTATTAGAGCGCGATTTACTTTTCTATAGACTTTACGTTAAAAATAATTTTGTCTATTTATAAAAGTGTTTCAAACTGAATAATAAGTCCATTGTCACTACTTTCCATCGCCACGCTATGCCAGCTCCGAGGTAAAGAAGAATTTTATGAGTTTATGTTCAGATAAATTATTATGACGTTATGATTTTTATATATCTGATTTAATTATGACATGTTTAGAAATGTTAAGTTGAGCACGTATAATGAATGTTATTTATTTACATGGAGAATGTTGAAATTGCAAATCAAAGTACCATAAATGTTTATGTTAGTCCTCGGGATTTAACTAAAAGTCATTAGCTACCCACTAATTTGGACCTTTAATAATTGGTATGGAACAGATGGTATGAACTAGAAGAACATGTAGGAAGACTTGTTCAATGATTCCTAGAAGATTTGAGATAGTGAGACAATATGAAGAGTATAGGTGGAACCCGAGGCACGACATGGGCCAACACATTTAGGAGATGTTATTATTGTGGAAAGAAGTAAGAAGACTAGGTCACATGGTTTCTGGTTGTCAAGCCACCCGCCATTTAATGGATACCTTGCCAGAAGAATGGGAAGAGATGGCGAAAATGATTTACCTATACTTGTGGGACGCTGTCACACCAACCTTACCAAGAGAAATTGATTATGAGGCCTTCTTTAAGAAGTTGACATCACAATGAGAACAAGCGAGAGCTAATGCACTTGAGTTCCCCAAGGAAGATAGTATACCTTCAGTCATACCTATTTGAGAAGATGCACCCCCACCATTTTCAGAGGAGGAAGCGACGTGAAACTATTATTTTACTTTTTTTTTAGTAGAAGTCATCGTTAAACAATTCCAGTTTTAGCAAAAATAATTCATATTTTTGTTTTAACGTCAAACGCTTATGTTATGTTATGTTCTTTTCCTCCAGAAGGAATTTTTAATAATAATAATAAAGATATATTGTCTTTTCCTTCATTATGAGTTCTCATTGATTACTTTCTATTTGTGTTCAATGATTACAAATTTCAATGGATTAAAAACCTACTTTTGTTTCTCCTAAAGGAAATGGCACCAACATCACAAGTGAGAGCTATCCGAGAACTGCAGCAGACAATGGAGGAAATAAGACTAGCTTTTGAAACTAAAATCGTACCCTTGGCTCGTCAAGCACCAACTACTCAATAGGGGCCAATAGAACCTCAGGAAACACCAGCACTGCAAGTGCCACGTGCACCTCGAACTGATGCGGTACCACCAATTCTCCAAGGACAGTAGAATGCCCCAATTGTTCCGGTGATTGAGCAATTTCGTAGATACCGACCTCCTGGTTTTGATGGTGGGAAGGGTCCTTTGGCAGCTGAAGAATGGCTACGTAATATTAAGAAAATTTTTCGACATATCTCTTGTCCGGAAAATCAGAAAGTATTGTGTGCAGAGTTTATGCTTGTTGGAGGAGTGGGTTACTGGTGGGAGTCTGCTTCGCGCACCCGTACAGAAGAAGAGTTGTGTAACTTGACTTGGACCCAGTTTAAGGATGAATTGAAAGAAAAATATTTCCCACAAGCTATGCAAGATCACAAGGAAACATAATTTTTACAGTTGGCAAGGGGAATATGGATATCACCGACTATGAACGAAAATTTGAAGAGTTGTCACGTTATGCCCCACATTTGGTCAGTACTGAACTGATGAAGGAAAACGTTTTGAGAGAGGTCTGGGCCCAGAAATAAGGCATATAGTTAGCTCACACGAGCTACAGACCTATGGAACAGTTGTAAAGAAATCACAAACTGTTTCGTATTCAAGCATGAAACCTCATAATCAGGGACAACCAAATAATTTCGGGAAGAGAAAATGGCAGGATCAAAAAAGGGGTAAGAATCAAGACCGGTTCAAGAAACAAAATCATGGATCCAGTGGGGGTCATCCGAGTAATCAAACTCCCCTTTTCCCTAAGTTCAAAAAAACCACAAGGATTAATGCTTATTTGGGAATAATGTCTATTTTCGATGTGGACAAGCAGGTCACTATGTTTCGAAGTGTCAGGAAGCACCAACTAAGGACAACAAATAGACTAAGAAAGGAAAGGCAAGGCAAGGCAAGGCAAGGGTGTTTACTATGACTCACGATGAGGCCGCGCAGAACCTGGACGCAATTACATGTATTCTATCAGTCTCTAACATTCCTGTTTACGTTCTTATTAATTCTGTGCAACTCATTCATTCATATCTGATGCATACCTAGCTAAGATTAATGTTCCATGTCATAAAATTGATAGTATACTTGAGGTTAGTATGCCATCAGGGGGAACTATTGATACGAATAGAATAGCTAAGGCAGTATTGATAGATTTCAATGGATTAATACTGGAAGCAAACTTGCATGTTATAGGAATGAAAGATTTTGATATCATTTTGAGAATGGACTAGTCGGGTAATAATAGAGCTACAATTTTATGTTTTGAGAAGGAAGTGATTTTTCTAAGAAATGGTGAAGATGAGTTCAGATTTATTGGGTCAAAGATTAAGGCACTCCCTTGCCTTATTTCTGTTTTGAAGGCAGAGAGACTGATGAAGAAGCCTTACATCAAGGTTATCTTGTTAACCTTACTGGAACCCCATCAACTGAGACAAAATTAGAAAACGTGCCGGTGATACGAGAGTATGTCGATGTCTTTCCGGATGATCTACCGGGTATTCCACTGGATAGGCAAGTAGAATTCACAATCGATTTGGTACGTGGAGTAGCGCTAGTATCTAAATCTCCGTATCGAAGGTCACCAAAGGAACTGCAATAGTTGAAAATGCAGCTGGAGGAACTTCTTGACAAAGGATTCATTAGACAAAGAGTGTCCCCGTGGGAAGCTCCGGTACTTTTTGTAAAGAAGAAGGATGGTACAATGAGGATGTGTATTGACTATCGTAAACTGAACAAATTGACGATCAAGAATAAGTATCCCCTTCCTAGGATTGAGGGTTTATTCGATCAATTGAAGGTTACAAAGGTATTTTCAAAGATTGACTTGAGGTCAGGCTACCATCAGTTGAAGATTAAGCCAACCAATGTACCAAAGACTGCACTTAGAACTCGTTATGGGCACTATGAGTTTATGGTAATACCCTTTGATTTGACTAATGCTCCTGCGGTGTTCATAGATTTAATTATTCGAGTTTTACACGAGTATCGTGATTTTTTCATCATTGTATTTATTGGTGACATATTGATATACTCAAAGGATAGTTCTGAAAACCCTACAGGAGGAGAAATTATATGCCAAATTCAAGAAATGTGAATTTTGGCTTGATCGAGTAGGATTTTTGGGTCATGTTGTGACAACTAAAGGAATTGAAGTTGATCCATCCAAGGTAGAGGCAGTGACTAATTGGTTGAGACCTTTGAATGTGGGTGAAGTGAGAAGCTTTCTAGGCTTAGCCATACTATCGACGATTTATAGAAGGATTCTCCAAAATAGCTAGTCCTATGACGCAACTAACTCAAAAGGGTGTTAAATTTGTATCATTCAGAAGGTTTTGTTATTTATAATGATGCGTCAAAACCGGTTGGGTTGTGTTTTGATACAAAACGGGAAGGTGATCTCCTATGCCTCAAGACAATTGAAACAATATGAGAAGATCCGACACATGATCTCGAACTTGCATCCGTAGTTCACGCTCTGAAGATTTGGCATCACTACCTTTATGGGAGCAAGTGTGAAATTTATACTGACCACAAGAGTTTGAAGTACTTCTTTACCTAGAAGGAGTTGAATATGAGACAACGACAGTGATTGGAGTTAGTGAATGATTATGACTGCACTATCCTTTACCACCCAAGTAAAGCTAATATAGTCGCGGATGCTCTAAGCAGGAAGAACATGGGTCAGTTGTCAGCACTGGGTACTGAACAAGATCAGTTGATCAGAGATTTAGAAAACATGAGGATTGAAGTGCTAAAGCCAATAGTAGGGACACCTTGTTTGCTGGAAAATCTAAAAGTTAAACCAACCCTCAGGGAAGAAATTGTAAAATCTCAAAAAGAAGATCCATTTTTGGAAAATATTAGAGCGGATGTGGGAACTGAGGAGTGAAAAGGATTTGAAGTAGCTAAAGATCAAGCTTTAATGTTTAGAGGCCGATTGTGTGTACCTAATGATGAGAAACTTAGGAATGAGATTTTGACCGAAGTTCATTCCACTCCTTACGCTGCACATCCGAGTGGAACCAAAATGTATAGAGATTTGTGTAATACATTTTAGTGGAGGAACATGAAAGGGGGAATAGCACTGTTTGTATCAAGATGTATGGTTTGTCAACAAGTAAAGACTGAACATGAGAGGCCATCAGGGTCATTAAACACATGGATATACCTAAGTGGAAATGGGAGAAGATTTCGATGGATTTTGTCATTGGTTTTCCTAAATCGACAGGAGGTCATGATGCCATTTGGGTGATTGTGGACCGACTGACAAAGTCCGCTCATTTTCTACCAGTACGGATGACCTACAGGTTAATAGTTTGCACAGTTACGTGTGAAAGAAATTGTTCGACTTCGTGGAGTCCCGATGTCTATTGTTTCAGATAGAGACCTGAGATTTACTTCGAAATTCTAGACAAGCCTTCAGAAAGCTTTGGGTACCAAGTTAACCTTTAGTACTGCTTATCACCCTCAAACTGAAGGACAATCTAAACGAACTATCCAAGTTCTTGAGAATATGTTGAGGGCATGAGTCCTAAACTCGAGTGATATGTGGGAAAATCATTTGCCATTAGTAGAGTTTTCATACAATAATAGTTTCCAATCTACAATTGGTATGGCTCCATATGAAGCATTGTATGGTCTTCGATGTCGTTCGCCAATATCTTGGGATGAAGTTGGTGAAAGGAGAATTTTAGGGCCATAATTAGTTGAGAGGATAGTGGAAACTACTGATAAGATCAGATCAAGAATTAAAATTGCCCAGGATCGTCAGAAAAGTTATGGTGACCAAAGGAGAAAAGAGTTAGATTTTGAAGTTGGTGAGAAAGTGTTTCTCAAAGCGGGCCCAATTAAAAGGGTAATTTGTTTTGGAAAGAAAGGAAAATTGAAATCTAGGTTTATTGGTCCGTTTGAGATTTTAGAGAAAGTTGGAAATCTGGCATATCGTTTGACATTACCGCCCGAGCTAGCGGTAGTGCATAATGTTTTCTATGTCTCTATGTAGAGGAAGTACATGCATGATCCGAGTCACGTTGTTGACCTCAATCTTTGGACGTGCAAAGTGACTTGACGTATGAGGAAGCTCCTACAGTGGTGTTAGAGAGAAAAGTCCATGTTCTGAGGAACAGAGAAATTCCTTTAGTCAAAGTCCAGTGGAGTAGGCACAGTGAGGATGAGGCTACTTGGGAAAAAGAAGAAGACGTTTTGTCCAAGTATCTCGACCTTATTAATCAAGTTAAATTTCGAGGACAAAATTATTTTAAGTGGGGGAGGCTGTAGCGACCAGAAATTTTAAGTTTAACGATGAATTTTAAGTTTAGAGTTCAAAAGTATTTTAATGAGCTTGTCACGTCGCTACAACACTTCCCAATGTTTTAAATAAATTCTTGGTCACGATATGATGTTACATGCTCCTTCCTAGCAATTATTTCGGTTAATTGTGAGAAATATTTTATCATGTTGCATGTTCGAATTTGTACTATTTTAAAGTATCGAATTTATTGTTAGAGCCAAGATATTTTTAAGTGTTTTAAATTAATGTCTTTCTTTATGAAAAATTGAAAATTTCAATTGGGTCAAATATTTAAACATATTTTAAAGGTTGATAAAAGTATATCAGCATTGGTGTCATTTTGTAGCTTACATTAAATAGTGTAAGTCGGAGTGGAGAAAAAATTATTTTAGTCGAGATCGACCCATGTTATTTCAATTTAAAGAAGTGTGAAATCTTATATAGTAATTTATTATTATAAAGTTTTATGTAATCAGATTTCAAAAGTCCAGCAAAGTTAAATAACAGAGTTTCATCTTCTTTCATTATTTTTCAAAAACTCGGTTACCGCAACTATTACTTTCTTTGGCGAGCTACTTGGAAAAGTTTTTAATTTGGTGATTGTGCATTTCAATTTCATGTGCGTTTCAACTCAACAATTTTTGAAAAATTTAAGGTAGTATTCTCTCCCTTACACAAGTTGTTACGCTTTTGAATTAAATAATATGCTAGCATGAAATTTGTGTCAATGTCTTATGTTTGATGAAATGCATAGCTTATTATGTGCTAATTTATTATTGGCATGCTATGAAATTATTTATGATGGAATTATGATCGATGATTGAAAGTAATCATCTAATATGTTGTGATTGAAGGTAATTACCTGTGATTGAAGGTAATCACAGTAAATTTTAATAACTGGCCATATTAAAAATGTTTCCCAAAGATGAAAGTTGATGTTGACATATAATCAAATGTTGGTATATTTTAACTTCATTAGCGTGTGTATATACTACTGAGTATTTCTTCGAAATGCTCATATTTAAAAACTTTACAGATTGAAGGACTGGACAAGGCGTGATAGTGGCAATAGTGAATAAAATTTAAATTTTTATGTATATATGTTTGGACTTATTTATTTTAATGTTGCAATACATTTTCAAGATTCAAAATCTCTTGAACGAATGCAATTCTTGATCAATTAAATGTTATTTTTGAAGAAAATGTATACTTTGATTGCTACCTCGAAAATTTCAGATTATGGGTTGCACTTTGAAAATTTATTACAAGTGAGTGTTTCAAAATGGAAAATGACTCTTTATGTGTTATCTATCATATTGAACTGAAATTAGGTCATTTGGAGTCCCGTAGAATTTATTATGATTTTTTTTGTAAACTATGACGGGGCAGTTTTGGAAACAGTGATCAGCCTGTTTTAAAAATAAAAAAATAAAAAATTCGTACTTCAAACGTGGTCATTTAGACCCCAAATTTTTATATGTTGTATTTATATGAGTTCTTGATACTGTAATAAAGTTTCATAATTTTTAGACATTGTTTACCATTTTAAATAATTTTTACAAACAGACTGCGTTACTCGAGAAAAATGACATAAGTTGCTGAATTTGTCTAAAACCTCTTCAAACGGTTTATTTCGTAATTTTTCTAAGTCAATTGGAAATAAAGTTTTAACATTTTGAAAAAAATAGCTATTATTTCAATCTATAGTATTTTTCCTAAATTTCTTGTTTTCAAAATTATAACCTAATTCATCAAATGCATCAATTGTAATATGTGACCTAATGCATCAAATGTGACTCAACATGTATAGTTTGGCATGTGACTTAGTGCATCAAATGTGACTTGTGACCTAAACATTTTGAAGTGTGACCTTGTGACGTGTGACTTAATTCAAATCAAGTGTGACTTGTGACCTTGTGACATGTGACCTAATGCGCTACATGTCACTTGTGGCCTAAGGCATCATATGTAACATGTGACCTAAAGCATCAAATGTGACTTGAAAATGTGTGTGTCATTAGTGACTCAATGCATAAACTCTTATATATAACCTAAACATTTGAAGTGTGACTCGTGCTTAATGCATCAAATTTTGACTTGTGACCTAATTCATCAAATGCATCAATTGTAATATGTGACTTAACATTTATAGTGTGACCTGTAACTTAGTGCAATGAATGAGACTCAACATGTGATCCATTAATGTATCAAATGTGACATATGACCTGAAAATTTGTTGTGTGACCTGTGGAATATGACTGTGACCCATTACATGTGACCTCTTATGCATGGACTTTGACATGTGAACTTACTATAGCCAAAACCATAATACCACAACCTGCAAGGCAGCAACCAACACCAAAAACTCATCATCCAAACGCAGGAAGCTAAAAACATGGTAGCACCACCATAGTGCCACCACCAATTGTCTGCACAACCACAACCACACCTACCGCCACAACGCACCACACCACGCCACACGATACGCACAACTCGCCTCGCCTAACAACCACCCAAAACAAGAAGCGCCACCACCAAATGACCAAAATCATCAACACCATAGTGCCACCACCAATTGTCTGCACAACCAAAACCACAACCACCACCTACCACCACACCACACCCACAAATCGCCTCGCCACACAACTACCCAAAATAGGAAGCACCACCACCAAATGACCAAAAAATCCTAGGTCACATTGTCGTCATGAAGACCGGAGCTCGCGAGCAGTGATCGCAGCCACAATCATCAACATCGCACAGATCGCAACATTCATCACCACAATCCTTGAACATTCACTACACTTTCATCACCACAACCACCAACACTCACAGCCTCCATTTCCACGACACAACCACCAAAAAACATAAAAAAGCAATAAATCAATTTATCCTATTCACCAAGTGATTGAGAATTAAAATTCGAATCCAAAATCAAATTCTCCAAATTGGAGATTCATGCCAGTGTTGAGTGGCGAAGGTCAATGGTGGTGGTCGGTGGCGGGTGATGGCGACGATGACGTGGGTTCGAGCTTCGGTGTATGTTGCCATGGCATGAGTTGGAGTCGGTGGTAGGTATGGATTCACCGCGTGGAGTCGTGGGTGTGATCCGGCAGCTGAACTCCCTCACTGAAGATGCTGACTGAAATGGGTTTGGGTGAGATGGTGGTAGGCAGCAATTCACTGAAGCCAAAGATGTCGACTGAATGAAATGGGTTGGTGACTCGATGTTAAATCTACCCTCCAAGTATAAAGGGGTCAAATTATAGCCTAGCAATAATCCAGGGTCATTCTTCCTAAGGATTTTTGTTGGTATCGTAATATTTGCTAAATTCGAAACTTAAACTATGATTTCAATTGTGTTTAAATGAATAAAAAGAGGATAATTAAATTGCAATGAAAGGGAAATTTGAGTGGAGTTATTCTTTCGCTATCAATTGGGTTTTGCAAATAAATTTAGCACGAATTTCTTGAGATCGATAAAATTTGGAAATATTAGTACGAGAATTAATCAATTTATTTTACGGCATTTAGTCGAGCATGTTGTGTGCATAATCAATACATACCACATCAACGACATCAATCGAGGTAAAATAATTTGAAGAATTAAAACACTCGTTAATTATCATCAATCACAAGAATTCATCTATAGAAAATTAACACTCACCCATTGAGGCTAGGAATAACTCCTCTCAAATATAATCTAGCCGGACATAATTAAATTAAACGAAATAAAATTCAGACAAACAATAACCATTACTAAAAATTAAAGTCAAGTTTATAAATTAAAAATTCAATAACCGAAATATATATCTAAAAATCCACTAACATCAATAATATAAAATTATTTAAACCGATGATAAGAACAACTAGAAGACTAAACAAAATAGGAATAAAACTAGAACCAATAACCCAAAACAAAGGCTACTGCGTGGGACTGCTGGTGCGAGGGGGCTGCTGGCGAGACTGCTGGTTCGAGGGAGCTGCTGGCTGGAAAATAAGTTGCTGTTGGCTGGAAAATAAGTTGCTGCCGGGAGTGAGGAGCAGCTGGCTGGGGACGTAACTGGCAGGCTGCTGGTTTTTTTTTGTAGAGATAGATACAGCACAGAGACAGGACACAGGCCTGTAGGTTAAGAGGCTGAGAGGGAATACAGAGGTGGCGGCTGTGTTCGAGAGAAGGTTCAGGATGTCTGTTGGAGTGTTGGTGAGGCTAAGTCTGGTGGCTGGTTGCTGAAGAAGATGGAGAGGGACAGAGAATGTGAGGGGCAGATTACTTGCGGCTGCTGGGACTCAAATAGAGGATGGAGGTGAAGAAGACCGGTTGGTTATGGTGGAAGAGAAGGTTGGCGGCTGAAGGTGGGAGGATGAAGATGACGGCTGGGAGGATGAGAGAAGGCAGAGGCAGAGAAGTAGGCAGGGAGAGAGAGAAGAGAAGGCAGAGGAGGGCTGCGTGAGAGGCCAGTTGAGAGGGAGAAGACGGCTGGAAGAGATTGTGCGGCTGCTGTGTGTGTGAGGGAGAGGATGGCCAGAGAGAGAGAGGGATGTTGTCTCCGGCTGAGTTTTTTTTTCCTTTTCTTTATTGCTGAGACCTTCCTTCTTTCTCCCGAGTGTGTGGTTTTTGAGGGAAAGAGACAGCTGGGTTATATGATTTTTGGGCTGGGAAATTGGGCCAAAAATATGCCCCATTCTTGATTTCTTCAGTCGAATTAGGTTAGAGAATTTTGAGAAGAAATTCAAATTCAATTTGAGATATTGTCCAATCTTTCCCTGCAATTAAATAATTGAAATTATTAGCAAATAAACTCAATTTATAGTTAAAGAAATAAAATTGAATCTTTCATAAGTTTTACTCTAAATTACAAAATTTAATCCCCAAATTTGTATTTTTCATTTATTTGCCTACCAAAAATACGTAAAATTGGACAATAATCACACTCCCCAACTAGCTTTTTGCTAGTCTCTAGCAATTCAAGGGAATTAAAAACATGTCTACCTCCATGAAAAACTTCAATTGAGAATGAATATAGATAGTCGAGCATAGCAACTTCGTAAAATCAAGAGACTAACCATTATATCCCAATTAATCCATAAAAACTTTCCCAAATTTTGTGTGTGTGTGTTTTAAGCCGATCCATCAAACCACTACCCCAACACATACAGTGTCAAGTATTCACTCAAGCCAAGTATAAACTCCATATACTCACGGGTATGTGTATTTTGTTTCTAGATTGGTTAGGGGGTTTGAAAATTGAACACTCAAGCATTCAATAAAGGCCATATATATGTGGATGACAGTAATGCAAATATTGACCTCATGAAAAGCTCACAACCATTGGGACTCAACTGTTCTTACACAAGCCAACTTAAGATCAAAATGTCAATGTCAACGTAAAGGTAATGATGGTGTTCTCAAGAGAATTGATAAAGAGTGATGGAAGAAGAGGTTTGCATATTTCAGTGATAATAATAGAACAAGAAATTCCAATGGAAGTATACGACGCAATGGTAGCATTTTTTTTTTATTTTTTTTATTTTTTTTCGATAGGATAAGGAAATAAAAGAAGTTGGTAGAAATCGAAGACTTTCAAAATATAAGTAAGGATAATAATTTTCACTTTTATTCACACTTCAAGCTTGCTTTCTTCTTCACATCCTTTACTTTCTCTTCAATACGTCTTCCTTTTTTTTTTTTTTTTAAACTGAGATCCTCTCAAATAATTTTTCAACATTTTCCTCTAGTCTCAATGACTGTCAAATACTTTCCAACTCCACTTTTCTTTCTTTTCATGCACTGAACATTTTTTCCTTCAAATATGGAGCAAAAATAATTATCCTCACTTATACTTGAAAGTAGAAATAATGTTATGTATTTATGGAAGCAATATCTGGATGTAATGTCATTTTTAATGTGAAATAGATGAAAGGGCTTTGTGGCTATGAAGGAATTTTGTGGATATGAAGGGATTTGTGATGGGAAGAGAATATGATAATATTAGCTTCAAATGATCAAATTTTTATTTGACATTGACCTTCATCGTTTCTCAAGTGTAAACCACCAACAATCCACAATCCGTGTAATGATGCCCAATGGAAGTAGCAATATCAAACAAGGGCAATATAAGAAAACCACCAATCACTCAACTCTCATGATGAACAAATAAAATTACTTAAACTTGAGAGAGCTCTAGTTGTATGTGTTGAGTATCCATCTTACCACAAGGCTTAAATTCGTGCATAAAAAAAAAATTTAGGAGAGAGGTCTTTACAGAATAACAAAGATATAACTCAAGACTCAAGATGTACTCAATTTTAATGCTCAACTATCACAAAAGAATGTATGCAAAACAAGTACATTTGAGTCACTCTCCCCCCAACTAAAATCAGACATTGTCCTCAATGACTCAAAGAGAAGAAAAATGAACGGTGAATAATAAACACGACTCAAAATTAAATCAAGCTAAAGGAGACGAGTGTACCTGAGAGGAGGCTTATGCACATGAGCAATTATTCAAGAATGAAAAACTAAAAAATGAAGAAAAGAATAAAATCTGCAAAAGGAAAAGAAAATATATACATAATAATAAAAGTTAGTTCCAAGAAAATCAGCTGCTGGAAGCAGGGTCCAGCAGAGGTAGTTCATTAATATCAGCAGAAAAATTATCCAAAAATGGTTTCAGACGTTGTCCATTAACTTTAAAAATAGTACCAGTTTTTGGATCCAAGATTTCAACTGCTCCATAAGGGTAAACAGTTTGCACAATGTAAGGACCAATCCATTTAGTTCTCAACTTACCAGGAAACAGATGAAGTTTAGAGTCATATAGCAATACCTTTTGAGAAGGGAAAAATGATTTTCTAAAAATTTTCTTATCATGAAAAATTTTCATTTTCTCTTTTGAAATTTTTGCATTCTCATATGCTTCCAAACGCAATTCATCTAACTCATTCAATTTTAATTTCCTAAATTCACCAGCTTGATCTAAATCAAAGTTGAGTGTTTTGATTGCCCAATAAGCTTTATGTTCAATTTCAACCGGCAAGTGGCAAGGTTTACCAAATACAATTCTATAAGGAGACATTCCAAGAACAGTTTTAAAAGCAGTCCTATAGGCCCATAAAGCATCATCCAATTTTATAGCCCAATCTTTTCTATTTGGATTAACTATTTTTGTCAAAATGCCTTTAATTTCCCGGTTGGCTAATTCAGTTTGACCATTAGTTTGAGGGTGATAGGGAGTGGAAACTTTATGCCTAATGCCATATTTCTTTAACAGAGTTTCAAAAGGTTTATTACAAAAATGTGTTCCACCGTCACTAATTATGGCCTTAGGCATACCAAACCTAGAAAAAATATGTTCTTTCAGAAATTTGAGCACAACTTTATGGTCATTTGTTCTACATGGAATAGCCTCTACCCATTTTGACACATAATCAACAGCAACCAATATATATAAATATCCAAAAGAAAGGGGAAAAGGACCCATAAAGTCTAATCCCCAACAATCAAAAATTTCAAGAACAAGGATTAGAGCTAATGGCATCATATTCCTATGGCTGATACTACCAAGTTTCTGACATGCTTCACAATTTTTACAAAAGGTATGAGCATCCTTAAATAAACTAGGCCAATAAAAACCACATTGAAGTACCTTAGCAGCTGTTTTCTGCGAAGAGAAATGGCTTCCGCAAGCATGAGAATGACAGAAAGTTAGAACTTGTTGTACCTCATCATCAGGAACACATCTTCGGATAATTTGATCAGCACAATATTTGAATAAGTATGGATCATCGTAGAAGAAGTTCCTTGCGATAGCTTTCATCCTCATTTTGTCTTGGACACTCCAATTTGAGGGCATGTGACCTGTAACAAGATAATTAACTAAGTCAGCGAACCATGGAACAATGTTCAAGCTAAATAACTGTTCATCGGGAAATGAATCATTTAAAGGGTGAGAAACTGTTGAATTATCAGAATTTAATCTGGATAAATTATCAGCGACAACATTTTCCACCCCTTTTTTATCCTTAATTGTGATGTCAAATTCTTGCAATAACAAAATCCATCGAATGAGTCTAGGTTTAGCATCTTTCTTTGTGAACAAATATTTAAGAGCAGAATGATCAATAAAGATGGTAACAGGTGTCCCAATAAGATAAGTTCGAAATTTTTCCAGTGCAAAAACTATTGCTAGTAGCTCTTTTTCAGTAGTTGTGTAATTCAATTGAGCTTGATTCAAAGTTCTGCTAGCATAGTAAATTACATACGGTTCCTTACCTTTCCTCTGGCCAAGCACTGCCCCTACGGCTATATCACTTGCGTCACACATTAATTCAAAAGGTAGAGACCAATCAGGTGATCTAACTATGGGTGCAGTGGTGAGTGCCTTTTTTAAATGTTCAAAAGCTGCAGTGCATTCATTAGTCCAAACAAATTTTGTATCATGCATTAAAAGTGTAGTCAAAGGTTTTGCTGTGATACTAAAATCTTTTATGAACCTCCTATAAAAACCTGCATGACCTAAAAATGATCGAACATCTTTTACACTTGAAGGAATAGGCAACCTAGAAATTGAATCTACTTTTGCCTTATCTACTTCCATGCCTTTAGAAGAAATTATATGACCTAAAACAATTCCTCTTGTTACCATGAAATGACATTTTTCCCAATTAAGGAGAAGTTGTTTATCTTCACACCTGCATAAAACAGCTTTCAAATTTGTTAGGCAATCATCAAATGAATTACCATACACAGAGAAATCGTCCATAAAAACTTCCAAAATGTTTTCTATCATGTCACTGAATATGCTAAGCATGCATCTTTGAAAGGTTGCTGGGGCATTACAAAGACCAAAAGGCATTCTTTTAAAAGCAAACGTCCCAAAAGGGCAAGTAAAAGTAGTTTTTTCTTGGTCTTCTAATGCTATTTCAATTTGATGATAGCCTGAAAAACCATCCAAGAAACGATAAAATGAATGTCCAGCAACTCTTTCTAGCACTTGATCTAAAAATGGTAAAGGAAAGTGGTCTTTTCTGGTCATGGAATTCAATTTCCTATAATCTATGCACATTCTCCAACTAGTAGGTACCCTTTTAGTTATCATTTCCCCCTGTTCATTTTCAACAACGGTAACCCCAGTTTTCTTAGGAACTACTTGAGTAGGACTTACCCACTTACTGTCTGCAATAGGATAAATGATACCTGCATCAAGTAATTTTAAAACTTCGTTTTTAACAACCTCTTTCATGTTAGGTTTTAGCCTTCTTTGAGATTCCCTTGAAGGATTAGCACTTTCTTCTAGGAAAATTCTATGAGTGCACACTAAAGGACTAATTCCCTTAATATCTGCTATAGTCCAACCTATTGCAGATCTATGATCATTCAATACTTTCAACAACAAATTTTCCTGATCACAAGTAAGAGTAGAAGAGATTACCACAGGGTATGATTCATTAGGTCCCAAGAATGCATACTTTAATTCAGATGGAAGAGGTTTAAGCTCCAGAGTTGGCATCTTTTCTGCTGATGTTTGCATGGGTGTCTGGCTAACATTTAGAGGCTCAATGTTGGGCTGCCAAGCTCTTACAGCTGCTGTTGTTATACCTTTTAAAGAGTCTTGAATGCTGTCCAATTCGAGATTTTGTTCAAGTTGTTTATCAGGATCTTCTAGCTCCATTAGCAGCTCTTCCAACATATTAACTTCCTGCACTTCATCAAAATCTTTTGGTTGCCTACAAGCATTGAAAATGTTAAGCTCCAAGGACATATTTCCAAAAGTCAACTTTAAAATACCACTCCTACAATTTATTAAAGCATTTGAAGTTGCAAGAAATGGTCTACCAAGAATAACAGGGATTTGAGGAGAAGTTTTAGGTGTATTTTGAACATCAATAACAACAAAATCAACTGGGTAATAGAATTTATCGACTTGAACCAAAACATCCTCAATTATCCCTCTAGGCATCTTAATAGATCTATCTGCTAATTGTAAAATCATGGGGGTAGGCTTAAGTTCACCTAGACCAAGTTGTGTGTATACACTAAAGGGCAAAAGATTCACACTTGAACCTAAATCTAGCAATGCATGGCCAATACGAGTGGTTCCTATCATACAAGCAATGGTTGGAGAACCAGGATCTTTAAATTTTTGAGGAGTTTGACATTGTATGATAGAACTCACTTGTTCAGTTAAAAAGGCCTTATTCTTAACAGCTAACTTCCTCTTCACTGTACACAAATCCTTAAGAAATTTAGCATAGGCAGGGACTTGTTGAATTGCATCTAACAGAGGAATATTTACCCTAACTTGCTTAAAAATTTCATGAATTTCTTTTTGATTTTTGGTCTTATTACCAGGTTGTAATCTTTGAGGAAAAGGGGCAGGGGGTGCACCTACTATTCGCTTAGGTGGTTCCTGAACATCAGATAAAGATTTTAATATAGTATCATCGACAGGAGGTTTAGCTTGCTTACCCACCAAGTCCTCTTTAGGTTCAGGAACTTGGATTTGCTTACCACTTCTCAAGGTAGTTACTGCTTTCACATGTCTCAGATTGGGTTCATCGACCCCATTGTATTGAGTTTGAGGGTTTGGCATTGGTTGAGCTGGAAACTTACCTTTTTCTTGTGCACTTGCCTGAGTAGTCAGCTTTGTAAGCTGAGATCGGATGTCATTAATGGCCTGAGAGTTTTGATTGTTGATGGCATCTTGGCTTTGCATGAATTGTTGGATTTGGTCTTCCAGACTTCTCTTCTGCGGCGGCATATAAGGTGTTTGTTGTGAAGGTCCAGCATTGTTTCCAACGTTATTGCTTCCTCCTTGATCATTCCTCCAACTGAAATTTGGATGATTTCTCCAACCTGGATTATAAGTACTCGAATATGGATTAGAATAAGGTTTGGAAATCATATTAACAGCAACAGATTGATCAAAATACATTTCTTTTAGTTGGGGAAGTGCAGGACAATCAGAGGTTAAATGCTGTGCATCATCACAAATTGAACATTTTTCTAAAATAGTGGAAGAGGAATTGACTTCATTCACTTTTTGAGTTTCCAAATTTTCAAGTTTTCGAGTGATGACAGCCAATCGGGCATTTATGTCATCATCTGCTCTAAGTGAATGAATTCCATTTCCAGATGCAATTTTTGGAAATTCAATTTTTATTGCAACACTCCTATCAAACTCATCAATGTTATCCCAAGATTGGGCATTTTCAGCTAAATCATCAAAAAATGTAAAAACTTCATTCGGGTCTTTTGCAAAGAAGTCACCATTACTCATGGTTTGCACAAATTGTCTCATTTCTGGTCTGAGCCCTTCATAAAAAAATTTTGTTAACATCCATTTTTCATAACCATGATGGGGGCAAGATAACAACAAATCCTTAAATCTTTCCCAACTAGTGTAAAAATTTTCATTATTCTTTTGGGAAAAATTCATGATTTGTCTTTGAATTGCGGTGGTTCTTTGTGGTGGAAAAAACTTTTTAATGAACTCTTTCCGCATATTTGCCCAATTTGTAATTGAACTAGGCCTCAAAGAGTTAAGCCATGACTTAGCTTTATCCTTTAGTGAAAAAGGGAAAAGCTTGAGTCGAATGACTTCCTCAGTGCAATTTCGTTCAAGAAAAGTAAAACAAACCCCTTCGAATTCCTGGATGTGGTGATATGGACTCTCTGATGGCATCCCATGGAAGCGTGGTAGATGATCAATCATTCCCGGTTTGAAGTTGAAGACCGCTGCATTTGCAGGCATCACTATGCATGACGGAGTGCTTGCCATCGTTGGAAAAATGTAATCTCTAAGACTTCGAACGACTGGCGCCTCATTTGGATCTGCATTATTTGCCATTACTACCTGCTGATTTTCAAGAATTAAAAATTGGTTAGTAGGTTCCGATCTTACTAATCGCTTAGTATTATCTCGGAACCAAACGGACATAAACAAAGAACAATATCAAAAATAGTAGTAGAGACGAGAATAAATAAATAAATAAATAATAATAAAATAAAAGGAATTCAGCAAAAATCAATTAACACCAAAATAATCCCCAGCAACGGCGCCAAAAACTTGACTCGATGTTAAATCTACCCTCCAAGTATAAAGGGGTCAAATTATAGCCTAGCAATAATCCAGGGTCATTCTTCCTAAGGATTTTTGTTGGTATCGTAATATTTGCTAAATTCAAAACTTAAACTATGATTTCAATTGTGTTTAAATGAATAAAAAGAGGATAATTAAATTGCAATGAAAGGGAAATTTGAGTGGAGTTATTCTTTCGCTATCAATTGGGTTTTGCAAATAAATTTAGCACAAATTTCTTGAGATCGATAAAATTTGGAAATATTAGTACGAGAATTAATCAATTTATTTTACGGCATTTAGTCGAGCATGTTGTGTGCATAATCAATACATACCACATCAACGACATCAATCGAGGTAAAATAATTTGAAGAATTAAAACACTCGTTAATTATCATCAATCACAAGAATTCATATATAGAAAATTAACACTCACCCATTGAGGCTAGGAATAACTCCTCTCAAATATAATCTAGCCGGACATAATTAAATTAAACGAAATAAAATTCAAACAAACAATAACCATTACTAAAAATTAAAGTCAAGTTTATAAATTAAAAATTCAATAACCGAAATATATATCTAAAAATCCACTAACATCAATAATATAAAATTATTTAAACCGATGATAAGAACAACTAGAAGACTAAACAAAATAGGAATAAAACTAGAACCAATAACCCAAAACAAAGGCTACTGCGTGGGACTGCTGGTGCGAGGGGGCTGCTGGCGAGAGGCTGCTGCTGGCGAGACTGCTGGTGCGAGGGAGCTGCTGGCTGGAAAATAAGTTGCTGTTGGCTGGAAAATAAGTTGCTGCCGGGAGTGAGGAGCAGCTGGCTGGGGACGTAACTGGCAGGCTGCTGGTTTTTTTTTGTAGAGATAGATACAGCACAGAGACAGGACACAGGCCTGTAGGTTAAGAGGCTGAGAGGGAATACAGAGGTGGCGGCTGTGTTCGAGAGAAGGTTCAGGATGTCTGTTGGAGTGTTGGTGAGGCTAAGTCTGGTGGCTGGTTGCTGAAGAAGATGGAGAGGGACAGAGAATGTGAGGGGCAGATTACTTGCGGCTGCTGGGACTCAAATAGAGGATGGAGGTGAAGAAGACCGGTTGGTTATGGTGGAAGAGAAGGTTGGCGGCTGAAGGTGGGAGGATGAAGATGACGGCTGGGAGGATGAGAGAAGGCAGAGGCAGAGAAGTAGGCAGGGAGAGAGAGAAGAGAAGGCAGAGGAGGGCTGCGTGAGAGGCCAGTTGAGAGGGAGAAGACGGCTGGAAGAGATTGTGCGGCTGCTGTGTGTGTGAGGGAGAGGATGGCCAGAGAGAGAGGGATGTTGTCTCCGGCTGAGTTTTTTTTTCCTTTTCTTTATTGCTGAGACCTTCCTTCTTTCTCCCGAGTGTGTGGTTTTTGAGGGAAAGAGACAGCTGGGTTATATGATTTTTGGGCTGGGAAATTGGGCCAAAAATATGCCCCATTCTTGATTTCTTCAGTCGAATTAGGTTAGAGAATTTTGAGAAGAAATTCAAATTCAATTTGAGATATTGTCCAATCTTTCCCTGCAATTAAATAATTGAAATTATTAGCAAATAAACTCAATTTATAGTTAAAGAAATAAAATTGAATCTTTCATAAGTTTTACTCTAAATTACAAAATTTAATCCCCAAAATTGTATTTTTCATTTATTTGCCTACCAAAAATACGTAAAATTAGACAATAATCAGTTGGGTGAGACACTGAGATGGAGGGTAGGCTGGGATAATAGTATTAATTATAATTATTGTATAATTTTTCTTTCAACGCTTCATTCATGAAATAAATAATATTATTCTGTAAGTGTGAAAAAGTGGAAACATAAACCTGTTAACTTGTAATTTCCACATATAAATACTTCCTTTTAGTCTATATTAGGTGGTGCTTCCACAATTAAAAAAGAAGGCAACATATTAGAGAAGAAAAGTGACAAGAATTCAAAGAATACATACAAGATATTGAAGATCCATAATGTGAGTTGAAGATCCAGGATTGTTTGCATCAATTCCTTCAATTGTTCTAATTTTCAGGTGATATTTTTCCAATTAATTTTTTGTAATTTACATAGATGTTAGACTAGATTTCTCTTATATCTTGGATAAGATGAACCCTATGTGTTATTTATTTTAATTCAAGATTCATAATTTAGTATTTCTTACGTTTCTTGATTAATTGATCACCAATTAAATAATTAATTGCTTATTGTAGAATTGGAAAATTCACAATAGATTAAGAATACGGTAAGATAAGCACTCGAACACTAGATGTTAGGAATAACAATATGATGTGTGCAATCTCTTTGATAATTGCATGATTTAATGAGTTATGAAAATTTGTATTCAAACTAGGAATAGACTTGAGTCATGTTTATGATAGATTTAATTTGTTTTAGTAAAGAAAATTAAATATGTTAGATTCATCGATTGTCTAGAACGCATGTTTGAGCTAAACTATATAATTGAGAATTGAAAAAAATATCGGTAGGTGGATTAACATTCCAGTACATTTATTCAACATATTTACAAATTTTTTACATATTTGCAATTTTAGAATTAATTCAAACCGAACAAATCCATGTTTTATATTTCTCTCATTGAATCATTAATAGACTAGTAATACATAAGTAGAACTTATTCCTCTTGGGAACGATAGTTTTAACTCAAAAAAAACTATTACTTATACAACGATCTCGTACTCTTGCGGGATTTATCTGAAAAAATTTGTGGCATCATTGCTGGGGAATAACGTATTTAATATAGTTAATAGTTTATTTTTAACTGAATTTTTTTATTAGTTTTCTACTTTTATTTCAGTTTTATGATAGGCTATTCTACATCCATTGTGCTTTGTTCTTTTAGGGCACTTAACAGTTCATGCAAGATTCTGACGAAATCGAACTATTTCTAATAGATCCTAAAATTGAAAGAACTTTCAGGAAACATAGAAGAGAATGATGGGAAACAAGAGATATGACAGACGATCAATATCTAAATCAACCTCAAAATTAGTTACCACTAGCTCCACCAGCTCAACAAATTCAAATTTAGCCAGGAACAATTGTCAATAATGCCCAAGCTCTAGTAGGGAATTATGTGAATCTTGCCCCCACCCCAATACAACTAACTATTGTTTATCCACCGTTCAGGCAAGCCAACTACCACCTTTGTCCTGATGTCATCAACTTGTTTAAGAATCACCTGGACAATTATGCTCAGAATTTTCAAAGGCAGCAGAACAATCCTTAGTCCAATACAGGTTGAAAGAATCATCTGAACTTTTCATTGGATAATGATCAGGATTAGAAAAATCAAACTCAACCCACCAGAGTTTTAATAACAATTAGTAAAGAAGTCGGCTTTGGAGGATTTAATTGCGCAATACATCACCAAGAGTAAAATTACATTCGAAAATCAGCAGACTTCAATCAAAAATTTGGAGACATGAGTGGGAAAAATAGCAGCAACAATAGCTAATAGAACACAAGATATCCTACCAAGTGACACAGAAAAACCATAGGTATAGGTATTGGCATTTGAAATTATAAATTATTCAGTTATTGATACGCCGTCAATTACAGCCGTACCACATATTAAAAAAAATATGTTTAAACTCATCTGAGACATTTCTTTTAACCGTGGAACATGTAAAAATTTGGAGTTAGATTTCTGAATTAAAAAAAAAAGTATGATATCATGTATCGATACTATGTTTCGATACATTTTATCGATTGATACTATGTGTCGATACATTTTATCGATACACAAATGAAAAGAATAGGAAAAAACTTCCAATTTTTCAATGTATCAGTACGATGTGTCATACTGTGTATCAATAAATCATGGCAGAGATAGATTGTTTTCAGCCGTTACATGCATATTAAAAACATTTTTTACCCTATTTCTTCTTTTTCACTCCCTAAGTTTCTCTCAGACCCTCTCAAATTCTTATAAACACTGTCAATTTCATCTATTACATTTCAAATCACAAGATTATGGCACGGGTCAAAATCACTTCTTCGCACTTAGAAGAGGATGAAGATAATCCTCTTATAATCCTTCAGAAAATTCCTCCTCTTCTCACGATTCTCATGATTCCAAAGCTATAGAGAAGGTTTCTCCCTTGGTTACACGGGAACCACATAATAAAAGACTTCACAACATCAACCCGAGGCCTACTTGTCGCGCTAGGACCTCTACTACAGCAAATACACGAAGTAGGGCCTCTTCTTCAATTCCTAGTGTTAGAGGTGGGGGTAGACATCACCGAGTTGATACTCATTATGATCATGAGATTGAAAATCTTATCACTTTTCCAAATGAATTCTTTTCAAGTCGAGAAAATCATTCTCATTTTTTTACTTTGAGGAAACTGCCTATCGTGCTCGGACGAGTGTTACAAATTTCATTTCTCCGTTCATTTCTATGTGATTTTTACCTTACTTTGAGTGGTATGACTGGTATACATTTTTGGAGAATGATGAGTGAGCTTTAGCGAGAGGTGGTATAAATGTTTTACACTAATGCTCATGTGATGATTGGGTGCGATACTGAGTCCGCAAGTGAGGTGGCAATTAGAGGAGATGGGGTGCTTAAAACTATGGTGAAAGGAAAGTCTTTTTGGGTTGGTCCTTCAAATATTAGGGAGATCTTTGGGATGCATGAAGGTAGAGAGATATACGAATTCTCATTTAGCAAGTTGGAGGCATGCTAATTTTTGTTTGATGATCTCACGCTGGTGGATGTATTGAATAAGGTCGCTCTTTTAGGTTTCCATCGAAGGTTCCTACACTTGATGTTTACTCATTTAGTTAAGCCATGGGGATTTAAGCATTACACCGTGCAAGCTAAGGATCTGTGCTTTCTGGAGAGAGTATGTACTGGTAGGTAGATAGACCTGATAGATTTGATTCTGCGTGGACTTTTAGAGAGCGCGAGGTCACATACCACTAGGATATTTTATGGTAGTGTAGTGATGAGGATACTATGCCACTAGGGCGTTAGTTTTGATGGAGAGCATCTTCAGGCCATTCATCCTAATGAAATTATTATTCAATTATTACGTGGTATAGGAGGTGTGAGTGTTGTTGCTAAGGGAGTTGGTATGGGTGATAGAGGAGATGAAGTCGAGTCTAATCGAGCTAGGGAGACTATGACTGACCCTCGAGACTCCAGCATTTCCAGCTGAATGGACTATATTTTTGGAGGAGTCAAGGAGGGTTTGGGAGTCGCTTTGACATTCTATCAAGCAATTAACAAACCGTATAGGATAGGTAGATCATCAACTTGATAGCCTGAGTGATCGTGGTTCACACAACGGATGCGCTAGAGGCTCCTATAAATAATCCTGAGGCTTAGGTCTTTTATTCCTTCCCCTTTTGATGTATCTTTTAGGATCCCATGTTATGTATGTATTATCTTTTGTCATGTTTTGAGGATATAAAATACTATGCTGGTTTCAATGTTTAATATAATATATTATGAATGTTATTTATATTCTCATTTATATTCCTATTACACACCCAACTAATCATATTCACAATAGAAACATATTAAAATTATACCTTGATGTGTTGAATGTGGAATATCCATGTACATATATACTACATTGTCTGCGGAATCTGCAACCTAAGGCTCTGATACCAAGACTTGTGGGGCACAAGATTCCACGTAATTTTTTTTTATAATTATGCAACAGAAATAAAATTGAATAATAATAATTTCCTAGCAGATATCAATTTAAAATAATTTAAAAGTTTTGCTACTACATGTATCGATACATTCAGAATTGTTTAGGATTGAAAAACCCTACTTCTAATTTAATATTTAAACTTAATTTTTTTATTGAAATGTATTAAGAATGAATTCCATGATTTTATTATGATAAACAATTTTAATTAAATATACTGCATGTATCAATACATGTATAGATACATACTGGACTGCTTAAGAATTTTGAACTGAAGCTTTAGGAGTTTAAAGTTATTTAAGATTTAATTTGAAAATCTTTTTACAGATAACTATTACATAACATATTTAAGTAGATCATGAATTTATAAAATAAGTTTTGTTGAAATAAAAATATGAAAGGTAGATTAAAACAGTAGTTTTATGAAATACATATATGCATTTTGGCTTGTCAACGGAATCATATTTGTACACCATACTATATACTAAAAATCTGATTTTTGATCACTGCTTCTGTATGTATCATACAATGTATCGATACATCTAGAGCAGTAGCCGTTTCTTGTAGTTTGAAACTTGGGGCCAAAGTTCATTAAACAAAACTAACTTATATGTATCAATACATACATATATAGATAGAACAATGAACAACAATGAACATAACACGTAATTTACATATCAAAATATAGTTAACTTTTACATGATTGACATGGAATTTAATAGGATTCAAAAAGTAACCCCGTGTCTATTTATGCAACACTACATATTTGTAAAACTATATTCATTAGTATATATTAACTCAAAAGTACGGGCATCAAAGTATTCGTCTTTTAGTTTAGTAAACTCATAACGATACAAGGTCAGGAACTCAGGCGGATAACTCCAAGTTTCTACTTCAGTGGTGTATATGTTCACAAAACCATCCCTTGATAGCTTCCACCCATTGGATTCCGCTTTAAAGAAATTACGCTCTCAAGTATCTGCACATTTGAAAAATATGGAAAATATGAATACAAAAGTATTCAGCAAGTAACAAGTTTTGTTTAAAAATATGATTTCATATGGGCCTATATTACAAATCAGGTATTATCTCGAGCATGCAATAGTATACAACTCCAATAAAAATATTTCATTTGATGTTCATTGAGGGTAACAACCCTAGTAATCAAATGTTTCATGATATAACACAAGTTCCGTTTTTTAACATGCCATAATCACATAATCAAATAATTATACGGAGTAGAATTTATGACCATTAAAAAGGTGCAGTATTACTTAGCTTTTTGTAAACTTTATAATCATAACAGGATCAGAATTAGACTTTTGTATTCGAAAAATAGTTCAATGTATCGATACATGTTCTTCATGTATCAATATATTGTATCAATACTTATAGAATTGCTTTTGCAGTTGATCCTTATTCCTTTAAAAATATCCTAGTTTTGTTTGTTTAACCATTCCAGGATCATTGCAGGAACACATAAGATCATGTTAGAGTACAACACGATCTTGAATATGCATCAACATAACTTGAAGATCAAAACTTGCATTTTACCTTTGAAACCAAACTGAAACTTGAATTCCACGTATTTTTCATAGAGTTCTGTGTTAGAAAGTGTGTGCTAAGTGCAAGTATCAAACCCCTCTATTTTTACACGAATTCAGGGGTTAAAACAGATTTTAGAAATTACCTTAGGACCTTCTAGCTTATCATTACTCTAGGTTTATGTTTGGGACTCATATAAGCTTTAAGATGGACATGTTTGCATGCATTGAGTTGCCCTCTACATGTTCAGCAAATGTCTTAACGTGATTGGTTGAAAATCAAGCAGATCAAGTTTGAACATATGTAAACCTAGCCAAATCGTCTGCATGTATCTATACATGTATGTAAGGTTTAAATTTTTTAATTTAGGGTTTACAAAAAATTGTGGTTCATTACAGGAAATGAGATGGAAGCTCGATTCAAGCACATCACATTTGAACCGGCACATAGCAAGGACTTGTAAAGCGAAACCTGATGCCGACCCAACATAGTCCCAACTTCTTTTTGGCTGTTATGGTTCTACTCTTTCAACATTTGTGTATTCGCAAGAAAGATTTCGCGAAGATATGGTTACATATGTGCCAGTAGCTAAGATGCCACTTTCCTTTATTAACTTTGTTTACTTTACTCGACTTGTGCAGAATTATCTTCAACCTAGGTATACTCCTTACTGTAAAATACATTTCGTGCAAACACCGTAAAATTATATAATAAGAGAAAAGAAGCTTTAATTATAGCCTTAAAAAAACATTTGATAGTGTTATTTCGTTTACATCTGATTTATGGATCGGTGGTAACAGAAAAAGTTATCTTGCTGCCACAGCTCATTACATTGATAATGTTTGAATTTTGAATAAAAGAATTATTGCATTTAGATTAGTCGAATATCCTCATGATGCCAATAACATATATTTAGTTTTAAAATGGATTATAGAAGAATTCAATATGCAAGATATGGTTCGTAGTTTCACTTTTGATAAAGCATTTATAAACTTGTTGTTGATAAATTTATTTTTGATATAAACCCTGCATTTGGTAGTTTGTTTTTCCACCAATGCTGTGTTTGTCACATTATCAACTTAATTGTTAAAAGTGGTTTAGAACATATTTAAACACCCTTAAATAAAATTAGACAATCAATGAATTTCATTAATGTGTCACCATCAAGAAAACAAGCATCTAATAGTTTGTGTGTAGAGTATAGTTTAGAAGAACGATCATTTTTCATAGATGTATCATATAGATGAAACTCTACATACTTATGTTACAGTCATGTGAAAATTATGATAAAATTAATTTGATGTACTACAATGATACTTGAACATAATTTAGAAGATTGGGGATGGAAAATTGCATTATATATACAAATATTTTTAAAACACTTTTTGATGCTACAAAATGATTGCAGTGATGTTTATTACCTAACATCTTCACAACACTTTTTTCATATTGCACAATCATTCAATCAATATAAGGATTTGCTTCTTTTTTTTTATGTAGTCTACTCCATGGAGATGAAATTTCACACATATTGGGAAGAATTACATTCTTCATTTATTTTAGCAGGAGTGATGGATCCTCGAATTAATTTAATGGGAACTAAAGCTATTATAAGGGGGATTTCACATAACTTAAATGTACAATTATCAATTATCACATGCTAATTCGGAATCTTTCACTAGTACAGAAACAGGAATACGCATTGGTTGGAAAACGGAATACACGTCGGTTGTAGTGGCGACGCCTATGACGCAGACGCGTAAAGTCTCGACTTTAGGCGTTGGTTGTAAACTGACGCCCAAAGTCAGTTTTGGGCGTCGGTTCTAAATTAGAACCGACGCCTAAAGTCAAAAAAAAAAAATTAACTTTGGGCATCGATTTTAATATAAAACCGACGCCCAAATTATGTTTTGGGCGTCGGTTCTAATCTAGAACCGACGCGAGAGAAACCATGGTTTCTCGCATCAGTTCTCTATGAACCGATGCCTAAAGTCCGCCGGTTCGACTTTAGACGTCGGTTCTTATTTAAAATCGATGCGTATTCCCAAAAAAATTACGAAAATACCACCGTCCTTTTTTACACGTCGGTTTTTTTTTTTTTGAAAAACCGACGTGTATTCCCCATTTTTTTCTACTATTTTGTACTAGTGTTTATTATGTGAAATGTACAATTATTATGCTATAAAAAGAGATGAAAGCAATTCTAGTTCCGAAAGTAACTTTTTTGCAAAGTACTCCAATGCATTCTAATTCTTTATTAGACTATATCAATACAAATGCAAGTACTTCCTCAATTAGTTCCAGTAGAAAATATTTAGATCAGAAGATCTATGCGGTACAAATGTTGAAATTTCATCTGAGTTAGCTAGGTACATGTGCATGGACTTTTGTAGTGCGTTAAAACCAAAAGAAAATAGATAATTCTGAGGTTCTATCTTGGTGGAGGTGTAATGAAAGACTATCCCATTGTAGCGAAAATTGCACGTGATTTACTAACACCTCCGGTATCCACCATGGCATAGGAGGCTGCATTTAGTTTAAGTGCTAGGATCTTATTAGACAAATGATCAAGACTAAATGAGGACATATTACACACTCTTGTATGCTTGAAGGATTGGGAATGTGCCGATTTACGACTTCAAAATAAAGTTGACGGCATCATGGCAAGTTGCAGCATTTCTTTAGATAGAAAACTGTAAGCGTTTAAAATCATTTTGTGTTTTTTAATTATTATGTTTAAAAAAAATTGTACATTAAATATTTTATTCGTATACAATTTTAATATTGCCTACATTGATTATAGCCTACCCCAAGCCCATAAAAAGATGGAGGGTTGTAACTTTTATTGAATATACAATTAGTATAAAATTTGCAAAATCTACATTTAAATTTGGATTGGATTTAAAGTTATGCTCGATATTTGTACTACATTTTATTGTGTCCATTATATTTTTAAGTAAACACAATTCATTTGCCACATGTATATCATTATATGTTTAAAAAAGGGGGGGGCGGCCCGGCTTGGTCTCGCTAGGCTCGAAGAAGCTTTAGCCAAAAGCCTGAGTCGAGGCTAAAAAATTTGGTCGAGCTTCGGCTCAGGCCAAAAAAAAACTCGAGTCTTGATCTTCAACTCATTGACATCCCTATGTTCAGCTAGTAAGCAATCCACTTTAGCGGACTTATTTAGGACTTCCAAATTGATATTATGGGATGAAGCTCCAATGATAAATTTCGGGTTAATAGCACAAAACGTCCCTAACTTTGACATGTATTGTGCAAAACGTCCCAACGTTTTGATTTTTGACGCTAAACGTCCCAACCTTTACATTTTCTTGTGGGAGACATCTTTTCCGTCAATTTTAACCCCATTTCACCGTTAATTTAGAATTGAACAGTAAATATTTAACACATGTAAGGGCATTTTCGTCAAAATCAAAAGCAGTTCATTCATATTTGGGTAATTGGCACAAAACGTCCCCACGTTTGACACTTATTGTGGAAAAACGTCCCTACGTTTATTTTTTTGGCGAATAACGTCCCTACGTTTATTTTTTTGCGAATAACGTCCCTACCTTTAAATTTTCTTGTTGATTAGTCCTCAAATTTTACTTTTCTTTCAATTTAGTCATTCCGTATTTGATTTAAAGGTAATTGTCTTCAAAAGTGTATAACTTTTGATCTACAACTCCGAATTGCATTCCGTTTTTTGCGTTGAACTCCAAATTCAACCTTATGATGTATCATGTGCTCATTTATTAAACATTTCGTATTGAAGTTTGTATAGTAGATACTTATTTTGTTAGGGCATCATTGATTGACGTAAATTGATTTCTGTAAATTTTATTGAAACAGTGAAATTTTAATTTTAGTGTGTGTTCGGCGGCTAGCGGAATTTATAAATTGGATTTATTTGACTTTTTTATTTTTTTAAGATAAAATATTTGATTAAAAATATTTTAAACACAATTTCTTTCTCCAATTTTTTTGCGTTGGAGTTCAACGCAAAAAACGGAGTGCAATTCGGAGTTGTAGATCAAAAGTTATACACGTTTGAAGACAATTACCTTTAAATCAAATACGGAATGACTAAATTGAAAGAAAAGTAAAATTTGAGGACTAATCAACAAGAAAATTTAAAGGTAGGGATGTTATTCGCAAAAAAATAAACGTAGGGACGTTATTCGCCAAAAAAATAAACGTATGGACGTTTTTCCACAATAAGTGTGAAACGTAGGGACGTTTTGTGTCAATTACCCAAATATGAATGGGCTGCTTTTGATTTTGACGAAAATGTCGTTGCATGTGTTAAATATTTACTGTTCAATTCTAAATTAACGGTGAAATGGGGTTAAATTTGACGGAAATGATGTCTCCCATAAGAAAATGTAAAGGTTGAGACGTTTAGCATCAAAAATCAAAACGTTGGGACGTTTTGCACAATACATGTCAAATGTAAGGACGTTTTGTGCTATTAACCCATAAGTTTCCATGGTATAGAAGTGTTAGATAAAATGTTAAGAGATATAACTGATTTGAATGTTCCATTTGGTGAAAAAGTAATTGTTCTCAGAGAGGATTTTTAACAAATCTTACCGTAGTTCAACGGAGTAAAGATGATATATTAACATCAAGTTGTGTGAACTCATACCGAAGGCTATTTTTTACAAAAATTAATTTAGTTCAAAATACACGAGCTATTTAGATCCATTATTCTGTGAATATCTACTTCGAATTGGTAATAGAACGAAAAAAAAAAATCTTGTGTAATGATTTATGTTATGGGAAGATATGATTATAGATATTGAAGACGACATTATTTTGTTAAAAAACTGATTGACAATGTATTTTTCCTCATATATATGATCATGGAGAAAACCTTGAATATATGATTAATCGAGTTATTCTAGCCCCAAAAACTAAACATGTCAATGAAATCAATGGTATCCTCATTCAGCATTTTCCAGGTCGTGTTTACACATTATAGTTTTGGTGAAGCACTAGATAAGCCAGATCAATCAATAAAAGAAGTAAATATATTAAAGTGCTTACACATTATAATTTTACATGCTTTGCAATGACAATTAATAGATCCCAAGGACAAACCCTAGTTTTTGTAGGGCTATATCTTCCACAACCAGTATTTTCACATGGACTGATGTATGTTGCATTATCAAGAGTATAAAAATGTAAATGTATTAAAGTTCTTGTGAAACCATTGTCTGCCGATGAAGAAAACTCTAATTGCACCAAAAATGTTGTTTACTATAGGTTCTTTCTTTATAAATGTAGCATTAAATTTGATATATTATTTTATCGTCCCTTATTTTTGGGTACAAAAGTTACATCATTTAACTAATATTTTTTTCCTTATCTATTACGTATAATTTTTCAATAAATATCCCACTAATCTTTATAATCTAATGCAAATGTCAAATATCTCTGTTTATAATCCAGCAAACAACTTTTAGTTATACTAAATGATATGTATGATCCGTATTACGTTCATTCAAGAGGAAGCAAATAATCGTGTCAGCGTGAGCAGGTCCATTCCATTCATTACATTATATTTTCTATTCTCATATTACTTTGTAGTCATGAACTTGTGATTTACTCATATTTTAGGTTTTACGCTTTGCACAAGGCAGACAAAAATGTTCCTTAGCAACGTAGGTAGCTTTGATTGACTCCCTTAATCGTATATGTCAATGAACGTGGGATAGCAAGACGGTTTTTCTAAGCATGTTCAACACAAATGAAGTATTGAATTAACTCACAATTCTTCTTGATTCTTTGTAGCAAACGAAATTGGACACAATGGATAAAGTTTGTCCAATTGTGAGGAAGAAATCACTATACTTGCACCATCCAGCCAATATCAAAGCTTCAAGGTTTACATACGGTATCTATTATCTATGTCACTATTAAACGTGTCATAATTCTTCATATCTAACTTAAATGTATAGGGGAGGAAAAAAATAGAAACATCTCCTTTTGTATATATTTCTTTACATCGTTATGTGAAATTTCAGTGTACTGAGGTGAGTCCATTGATAGTTGAGATTTTGATTTTAACAACTTTGTTTATCGTCCAACAATACCTAAATATTAGCCGCACACTGCATTTTCTCATTCTTTTAAACTTTTTTTTTTTTATCTAAAGTATTATCTACATTAACAATTTGTAACATTAATTTGAAGGAAAATATCTATTAACTAAGATGTTCGGCGCAGAGGTCTTTTTTACTTATGATGTTTCATCGTTTAATGGAAGATGATTGATGAGTATAAATTTTATTCACACCCGAGCATTTACAAAAGCCTCAAGCCTGAGCTCTTTGACAAAATATAGTCTCCTAATCAAATGTGTAACCCCGAGGACCACCATGACCCGAGGAGGACCTCAACCCCGACCACGTGAATATCACCCTATAATATATTTTTTATTCCCGAGGAAGACCTCACCCTCGACCACCATAAATCCGAGGATGACCTTGAGCTCGAACACATGAATATTACCCCATATTACTTCTTGATACCCCCGAGGAGGACTTCACCCCCGACAATCATTTATATCCCGAGCATATCCTTTGTCCTCATCCCCGAGCACTTGAATATTTAGCTAGTCATATCTTGGTACCCCCGAGCAACATATGAACCTCGAGGCCGAGCACTTAAACATTACACCATACACCATATTGAGAATCCCGAGGACTTGAACAACCCCGAGGAGAATATAACCCCCGATTACACTTAAAATGCCCGTGGCAAAGACGTCGCCCCGACCACTCATAATACCCCCCCGAGGATAGAATACCTCGAGTACATATATCTCACCAAAAAGGTGCATGATGTGCTCGGGGCACATGATGCTCGGGTCACGTCTCTCATTGATCGGGCATGACTTGATCTGATACGTGAAGTCTACAACCTCCTAATTCCAATAGAACTCATCTTCCAACAGAATCCTATTTGGGTTTTACAACCTCATCCCTAAAAAATAGGAGGATGATTCCTAGCAGGACTCATGCAATGCAGGTATTTCAATCCTATCATAATTCGTCCATATATCACTATAAATACATGACACTCAATCATAATTCAGGGATACAATTATCTCTACAATTTATAACCTCTTGCATAAATTTTCTCCTTCCTCTTTACTGACTTAAGCATCAGAGGGGCGACGATGAGACACCTCCTCGCCTTTATTGCAGGTATTCGGAGATCCAGTTCGTGCTAGTTTATTGCTCAAGCTCAAAATATTCCAGGTGCGATTTTTAGCATCATCAATGATTAATTAATATATATTGATTTCTAGCTGCTTTTATGTGCTTTGATAGTTGATTGAGAATTATCTATTTCTGGTTAATTCTCTTTGAGATAATGACCCCATTATAAGTAAATTGTGATATTATTGTTTTTTAATGTAGTTATCATTTAGTTGATTTTTTTACTGCTCCCAACACATTTTTAAGTTCTCTATAATCTCCATTGCATTTTGAGTATCGTATGCACAATGTTAGTCATTAATCTAAATAATGATAGTGAGTGTGTTTAAAGCATTCAACCCATTTCGGCCAATAATTCTTTGCCATTCTGGTCGGGGATTATCACCATCTCCTCCCCCCTCAATATACTGCATCATCTGCGGCTCAAGGCCACTACCAAATAACCCTCCAACCGCCTCTTCTTGCTTCAGCGACGTCTAGGGTCTTCATGAAACCCTAGCCGCCAACACTGTTAACATCGGTCCCCTTGGACATGGGCCAACATTGTCAATCTCTTCACCACCTAATGGCCCTACTACTTCCATGGAAGCCAGCCATGTAGTCATGCATCCTCAATTTGCGATATCTAGGGTTCCATGTCAAACACTAGGGACGGTTTCAGGGGTTTTCAATTCGACCTCTTCTGCTTTGATTTAGACAATGGCATGTACTTTATCAGCTTCAAAAGGTCCAAAAACCTAGGAAATGATATCAAATCCACTTTATTCCGTCACTTGTGAGCTGAATTCAACATTAAAAAATGTACATCTGGGCACGAATTTTGAGGTAGCAACCTCTGATACGATTCTGGGTAAGACACCATCACGAAAAACTTTAGAGTACCTTAAAACCATGGATATGTCATCAACCCCACAAAATTTGGTGACTAATGATGCATTGGGAATTGTGCATAATGGCATGCAAATCAAGGCAGCCAATTTTGGGATTTCTGGATAGAATCATAGCAAACCAACAGCACCACTGATCTCAGATGACCCAATTTATCCAAGTTTGGTCTCCGTTCCTTATGATTTTGTGGATAGTTCTACATTGGGATTCGTGTTATCTAGCATCCAAATTGAGGCTATGATTTCTGCTATTTCTACTGCCAATATGATTATGAAACCTACTCCATTAGCTCTAGAATAGTAACAAATACTAGGGGACCAGTCTTTTATACCTAACCCCCCGATTCCTCTGCATTAGGAAGCGTGCCTTTGAGCACGCATTATGAGGTTGATAATTCAATAGCTACTACCTCAAACAACATAACCACACCTGCTTCTACTGATGTAGTACCTTCTAAACCTCGTAGTATGACTCATGTGAATAATTTGGCGATGAGTAATACTTTTGTGGTTAATGCTCCACCACCTCAGGATATACGACGTCCACCTGTGAGTGGGAAAATGCCCCCCCCCCCCCCCACACACACACACGATAGTCATCTATGAGCCTGCTATTATTTTTTATGATGAGGATGAACAATTTTTAGCTGAGCTATACAAGTTCACACTTGTTGGTAGATTCTTGAACAAGAAACTTCATGTCACTAAGGTACGTGAGAGCCTCCTTAGATTTGGATTTAGTGGTGATTTTTCTATTGGTTTAATTGATGCACACCACATTCTCATTCACTTGTCACACAAGGATGATTATGCTCGGGTTTTTCTCAAAGCCTTCTTGGTGTATTGATGGGTGTTTTATCAGTACCATCAAATTGACTCCTGATTTAACCCTACACATGAGAGCCTTATTGTAACACTCAGGCCAGGAAAGCTTAAAAAAATTTGATAGGTACTACTCATACGAAAGGTTCACCTTCTTTTCTGGAGTCCATCATTAGAAACTCCACAATTAAGTGTGTTTTGCTAGGATTAATTCTATAATGGGTGACCCCCTAGGAAGTTTTCTTGGGGAGCGTGCGAGTGAAGAAAAAATATTCTGAAAAGACCCATGTTGGTAGATTGGGGACAGTACATCATCAATTTAACAGTCGGGACAGTCCGTTAAGTGGGACCCGGGTAGTTACAAATGGTATCAGAGTCGGCCGCCAGCTGGAAATCAGGAACTAAGTGCTATGTAGAACAAAGTGCTATGCCAAAGGGCAGGAGCCACCTCGTGAATCCGTAAGAGCCACCTCCAGAATCCCAATGCCTGGTAACGGTGTACGACGAATTTCGAAGTATTATTAAAAATACTGAAATTGTTACAAATTGTAACTTTATAAAATACAAGTGGACAACCCTTGTAAATGCAAAATTGCAAAATCCTCTGATTAACGATCTGCATGTTTGAAGACGAGGGGCCATGTGGCTTAATTCCTGGACTTCTGAATTTGTTGGAAAACTTTGAGCTTGCTGTTTTGCACTTGGAACTTGAGACTTGGATTTGAACTTCGGATTTGGACTTCGGATTGGACTTGCTTTGATTTGAAGAAGGATTTTATCTTCTTGGAACTGATTTAAACTTGCTTGATTTGAAGAAGAATTTGATATTCTTGGATTTAGACTTGGCTTGAAGCTTGAGAGAATTTCTGTATTATTCACCTCCAATATGTTCTCTTGTTTTTTTTCTTTTTGTTCTTTTTCCCCATGGATTAATGGTCCTATTTATATTGAAAATTTCTAACCACCTCCATTATTTAAATAAATAAATAAAATTGTTAGGGTTTTGAAAAGTAGGATGGACCTCATCAATGGGCTACCTTTAGGTGGGCTTTAATAAATATTGACTAATTTGGCTAACATTGAACTTGGTAAAATGAAATGGTTGAAAAATGGAAAGATCAAATTATTCAGGAATACAATTGAATGCTGAAATTACGAATTGAATTATTGGTAGCAGATCCATAATCAAAAAGTTATTTGGGATTGTTCCAGAAGAAATGAACCAAAAGATATGGTAGAGCTAGGGTAGTTATTGTATTAGGTCTACCCAATGCTAGATGCAATGGCGCACAATAGATCGATATGAACATCATGAACTGTCCCATAATAAAATCAGTTGTTCCTGATACCATCTTCTCGATTCCTTCTTCCATAAATGGATTTAATTGGACTAAAAAAATTAAATTGATCCAATTCAAATTTTTTTAATGTCTACAAAAGCCCCCTCAAGATTTATTTATTTATTTATTATGAAAATAAATAAATAAATAAATCTTGAAATTTGATTTAAAATTTGACTAAGACTTCGATTCTTGAAAATTTGAAATCCCAAAACAATTGAAGATAACTTTCATTGAAAGGATTTTGAATCTTATCACTTCAAAGAATTGGATTCTTTATATAAATCCAACAGCCAATTGTCATGGTCCAAAAATTGGATTTTTTATCCTCTTGGCAAAGACGTGAACAGTTAAAAAAAAGAGTTTAATTCAAGTTCAAATTCTTATCCAATCTCTCCTACTTTAACTATGTCTTGTACTTTGATTTTGATGTTAATTCACAATTTCAATTTTACTAGTTTTCTTAGAGATTGAAATTTTTACAATAGTTTTTGTACCCAATTAACATTGAAGATTACTTTTTTATTCCAAGAAAAGTTAAAGAACGAAGAACAAAGAGAGAAAAGTGGGAAAACATTATCAGTTTTTCAAAATCTTTCAACAATTTGATTTTTTGAAAGGGACAACGAGGAGAAGGATTGTAACTTTGAAATTTGGCCAAGAAAAGGTAACTTTTTAAAAAAAAAAAAATTAACTGGTTTCGATCAAAACCAATCGGTTTCTACTTAAAACAGATTAAACTGGTTTCTAAAGAAACCAATATTGAGTTGGTTTCTATAGAAACAAATTTAATTGGTTTCAAACCCTTTTTTTTTTTTTTTTGTGCATGTGTATGTGTGTATGAGACAGAGAGAAGTGTGTGAATGTGTTGTGTATGGTGGGTAGGTGGGTGGGTGGATGTGTTGTGTACGTATGTATTACAGAGGTGTTTTTGTGTGTTTCTGCTTTTTACAAAAACTTCTTTTTTTTTTTTTTTTTTTTTTTGGAAATTGACAGAACCAATTTAATTGGTTTCAATTGGTTTATGCTTTGGGAAAAACCAATTAACCAATTTTTATTTTTATTTTAAAAAAAAAAAATCATTTTTCTTTTTAAGAAAGAAAACTCTTTCATTTGTTTTTTCTCTTTGTTTGTTTGACAGAATCATCGAAAGTAGACGAACAATTTGAAGGTTGAACTGTGTTTTGAGCAAATTCTTTTTCTTTTCCAAAATATGTACATTGAAAACTTGGTAAATCTTCGGAATATATCTTTTTAGATACTCCCCGCTAGATTTACTTTTATAGGTTGAAGATTTGGAAATTTTGGAAAATCTTTGGAATGTATATTTTTGGATACTTCCCGCTAGATTTACTTTTACAGGTTGAAGGTTTTTGAAGACCTGAAAAATATACGGAATGTATCTGTTTAGATATTTTCCAGCATAATTAAATTTTCTGGAAGGAAACTTTGAAGACCTGAAAAATATGCGGAATGTATTTTTTTGGATACTCCCTGGCATATTAATTTTCAGGATGGAAACTTAGAAGTTTTTTTATTGGCTGGTTTTTATTTTTTTCAGGGATGGCAAAACCAAATTCCAAAGACAAGAAAAATTTTAAATTACATGAAATTAAGGAATTTTATGATCCTGCGCAGAAAAGTCAATTCCTTTGCAGTTTACTCTGCCACTAAGAACTATTCTTGCCCCGACTCTATTTATTGAGCTCTTTGTGAAGTTTGTTACCAGGAAACCAACACTTTTGTAACTGCGAATGGAGAGATCAACATTTCACTTTGGGATATGCAAGAGATTGTTGGACTTTCCATCAGAGGTGATTATTACAAGGAGGTAGTACCAAGTCCTTTGGAACTGACAAATTCTCTCCCCAAATCTTGTTTATTTTTGTTTAAGGCCTCTTCACTGATCGTTGACAAAAAGAAGAGTGATCGGGTCCACCACAGTAACTGGATTGATTTTTAGTTCAAAACTGATGATTGTGTTCTGAATCCAAGGAAAAGTAAGACGTTTAGGCAGGCTATGGTGGTAAACCCATCTTCGGAGATCAGTCAATAGCCAAAGAAAAATTACGGAGATCGAGACAACAAATTGCGTGACTGGCCATGACATTGGATCAATCAAATATATATTTCTCGAACATTTTCTGTATGCTTGGGCTACAACTTATTTTGTTCGGGGCATCCATGAAAACGTTGACAAGAGCATTGGTCGTCCTATTATCCGATGATATGTCGGGACTTTAAATGATTTCCAACATTGGGAGGTTGATGCATTTGATTGTCAAGAACTCCTTCGCTAAAGAATGGACTCTAATGATTTTTTGTAGAATCCTATTTATTTTCCTCTTGGTAGTTTACGCACAGATAATAATGAGAGATCTATTGAGACTTCAGAGTTTATGATGAGTATCCGACTAGGGTTTCTTTCTTACCGTTGTGGTAATAACTTGTTTATTCTTGAAGCTTACAATCCTCACAGATTTACAAGACAACAAGGGTTTAGGCAAACGATTCCAAGCTCACCAAAACCAATGATGTTTACAGCCAATGCATTGACTCTCTACCATGCTTTGTTATCTTTGACACAGGTAGGGAATGGATGCACATTTCATCTTCCGGGGCGCATTGATGATATATAACTTCAAGTTGATCCTTCATACAAAGCTTGGTGGGAGGATAAAGTATATCATAATCTGAACATGATTAAAGTGCAAGATTTATTGTCCAGCAAAGATAATAATTTTGTACTTGGTAAATCTCCATCTGCCCTCGAACAAACAGGAATACATAATGAAAGAGGTATTAAGTAAATTAAAATAATACATTTTCGCATGGATCACACTTCCACTTCAGAGCATGTAGAGAAGGTACATGAGCCCATTACAATTTCAGAAAGCATTAGCTCTATGGACCGAACACCTCAAACACTTGATGTCACACTTCCTTTGGAAAGTAATAGTACTAGAGATCAGGTAAGATTTATTTATCATTCTTTTTTTTCTTTGAATGATATTTTGCATCTCATTTGTTGTTTCGAATTTGAACTTCATATTCCCTTTTCTCAAATATTGCGTCGAAAGCAGACAATATGACCTAAAGAATCTTAAGTTGGGGAGAATCTTAAGGAAGCTTGTTCTAAAACATTTAGACGTGGCTTGAGCATTCCAGGTGTACCCTATGGCGATGAAAATTTGGATATGTCACCTCGAACACGGAATGTAGGTATACATCTTTATTTTTAGCTCATTTAATGGTCTAATAGATTGGTATTTAATTTCTTCAACTTTCTATTTGTTGTAGGATTTCCACAAGTTCCTGAAGGGATGTTTTATTCTGGATTCACAAGGTTTCAACAGATCATCCTAATGAGAACCACGAGGTGATTGATGCACTTGACGAAATTTATGGCAACGATACGCATGAGCATGCTTGCAAATACCCAAGCAGTACTAATAACGGTGTCATATCACCTAATCAAGATGATCTCAATGATGAGATGAATTCAGAGCCTTTGTGAGTTAGCAGTTCAGAGATTGGAGAGGCTAATTCGACTATCTCACCTTTATTAGCATTACCAGATCCAAGTCAGAAGATAAATAATCATGAGATGACACCAATTTGTTCTTCCATCTCTGGTCCTCTACATAGATTTACCAAAGAATCTTCTTTCTTGAAGAATGCTCTACAAGAGGCCAAGATTAATTTCCTACGGACTTTGTTTAAGGAAGCTTTGAAGCATGGTTTTTCCAACATTCAGACTTGGTGGAATAATAGAAAATCAACTCTTCGAGAAGTGATCATCAATCAATTCTATGCAGATCCAATGCCTTTAATGAGACATATGGATGCATTTCTTAGAGAAATTGACGTTTATCTTGATAAAAGACAACAGTACTTGGAGTGTTTGACTGTAGAAGAAAAGGCTAAACAATTAAAGTCTCTTGATATCCAGATAGTAGCAGGGAATACCACATGTTCCTCTTCGAAAGCTCGAATTAGTCAATTGAATTCCGAGATGGATAGACTTCGTGATGAACTCCAAACTTTCCAGGAAAATAACAGTTTACTTGAGATAAAGAAGACCATATTAGAGTAAGTACAGATTAAAGATGCCACTATTGCAGGTTCCATTGACCAAGAAAGGAAGGTTCTTCAAGATAACTTATTGCAGTTGATTGACGGTGATTGATTGAGATAGAATGAAGACTTCTTCTTCTTCTTCTTCTTCTTCTTCTTCTTGCTATATTGTATGAACTTTGATTCATCAACATCATTCTTTATTGGATTTTTCTCTTGCATCTCTCTCGTACATTTTTTCTTTTTCAACGAAAGATTAATACAAGAAAATAGAAAGAATTTATTGATTTTGACTGAACTTGAATTTATATTTTCCATTCAAGCTGCCTACGTACCCAAAAGGGATCAAGTCAAAACGTAGTTCATTACAACATTTTTGTTTGTTTATAGGGCCGTTCATGGTTTATCCTCTTGCGGGCCAGGAGTAGTATATTTAGGTGCAACAAAAATTTAAAGAACTTTAAGCGTAAAAACACTTCAGGAATTTTCCATTGATAGGTCCGATTTGTAGTCCATCTTTGTCAATGATCTTGTATGCTCCATTTGTGAACACGTGAGTAACAAGAAATGGACCATCCCATTTAGGTTGGAACCTACCCCCAGTTTTTCTTGTGATTATGATTGGCCTGGGCACTGAAAGTACCATATCTCATACTTGAAATGATCTTGACCGCACCCTTTTGTTGAACGACTTCGCCATACAAGCTTGATAACATTCCAAGTGCATTTGTGCCTCTAATCTCTTCTCATCCAAAGCTTCTAATTCCTCGATTCAAAGACTGGCATTTTCTTCTGTTGTCAATCCTTCTTGAGTAGCAATCCGCAATGATGGAATTTGACATTCTAAAGACAGGACAGCTTCTACTCCATACACTAAAGCATAAGGGGTAGCTTGTGTCGGGGTTCGGTAAGTAGTGCGGTAAGCCCACAAGGCTTCTCCAATTCTTTCATGCCAGACCCTTTTTGATTTAGACACAACTTTCTTAAACAGGTTGCACAAGGTTTTTTTGAATGCCTCTGCCAATTCGTTGGCTGCTGCATTATACATGGAGAAATTGTATTTTCTGAACCCAAATTTAGTACATAAATTATTTATGTGGCTATTGCATAAACCCTTTCCATTATTAGTGATGATGTGTCGAGGAACTCCATACCGGTAAATGATTTGAACACAAATGAAATTCGCAACATTTTCTTCCTTCACTTCCCTCAGTTCCAGTAAGGATGTCAGAATGTCCAGCTGAAGATTTTGGAGTTATAGGTCCAATCACATCAAGGCCCCAAGCATCAAACAGGCATGAGGCTATCGTGGGGTGCATTGGTTCCGGAGGCTGATGGATGAAATTTGTATGGAGTTGACAAGCTTCACATTTCTTTGCATAGTCCATAGAATCGTGAACCATAGTTAGCCAATAGTACCCCATTCTTTTTATCAGAAAATGGAGTTTGGGTCCGGACTGATGAGCATCTCATATTCCAGAATGAGCTTCTTCAAGGACATGCGATGGTTATTGCTTAATGATTTGAAAAGCATCAAGAAATGCATCGTTCCATTCAAATGGCACATCTTTCTTTACCAGCTTATTGAATTGGTGACAACGTCATGCAAGATTAGAAATAAATCTTCGAATATATGCCAACTTTCCTTGAAGATTTTTTAGTTCATGTAAATTTCTGGGCTCACACATGTTAATTATGGCATCAATTTTTGATTGGTATCTTAATTCCGCGATGTTAGACTATGAAGCCAAGAAAATTTCCATAACTGACCCCAAATGCACACTTTAGTGGATTCATTTTCAACTGATAGCGTCGGGGTCTCTTCAAAACATCTTGTAAGTCTTGTAGATGATTGTCTCATCTCTTTGTCTTGACAACAAGGTCATCCACATAATATTCAACTTTGTCATGCATCATGTCATCAAAAACCTTTTGCATAGCCCGTTGATAAGTTGCGCTGGCATTTTTCAATCCAAAAGGTATGACCTTATAATAGTATATACCCTTAGGTGTGTGGAATGTTGTAAGCTCTTCATCTTTCGGATTCATTCGGATCTGATTGTACCCAGAAGATCCATCCATGAAAGAAAGAACCTCATATCTAGTTGTTACATCCACCATTAACTCTGTTATTGGAAGTGGAAAAACATCTTTAGGACAAGCTTGATTTAGGTATCGAAAGTCGACACAAACTCGTAATTGTCCATTCTTATTTCTAACAGGAACAATGTTAGCAATCCATGTTGGATACTTAACTTCACGTATGAACCATGCTTCAATGAGTTTCTTGATTTCTACTTCAATTTGGGGAATCAATTCTTGGGGAATCAATTATGGCTGAAATCTCCTTTGAGGTTGCTTGATATGATGAACTCCATGTTTTACTACAAGATGATGCACAGCAACTTTAGGATCCAACCCTGGCATTTCTTTGTAGGACCATGCAAACACATCCTTGTATTCCTGCAGCATGTTGAAATACTCAAATTCTTCTTTTGGACTGAGAAGCGTACTGACATAGATTGGTCTCGGCTCTTCTTCTGTTCCCAAGTTCAACTATTTCAAATCGTCCATAGTAGCTTGCCCCCCTTCTTCAAATATTGAGGAACTGGTTCAGGTTCATCTGATGTGGTTGAGTCTTCAACTTCATATTCTAGGTTAGTGGTTTCTTCAAAATTAATGTGATTTATTGATACTTTTTCTTCATTTTCGTCATTCTTTTGAAGCTTGGAAGTCTTTCTAGTTCTGTGCCATCTTCTGGACCATTGAGTCTTTAAACTCAAATCAAAATTCTTAACTCCAAGTTTAGAGAAGGAAGATTGTCTTTGAGACGATTCTATTTAAGCATGTGCTTTTTCATTGACTTGAGCAAAAATGGGATCATTACTACTTAACCTCTGGAAGATCGAGACTTTGTCTTTTGATTCAGCAGCTGTTGAAGACTCTCCCTTTAACCTTTCGAATACCTAAACTCTAACGTTTTCAATCTGAATTCGATCAAATACAGAAGGTCTCGACTCTTCGATTTTTTCTTCAGGAATCCCACATATTTGAATCATAATTGGATTTGAGAAGACATTCTTAACTTTAATCTGTTTCGGTTGATTTGGACTATATCCCAAGCCATATTTTGGTTGTGATATGATTGATCCATCCAAACCTGATGGAACACGTCCACCTGTAAATACTGTGTCAAGATCACCCAATTTTTAGGGTTCTCCTCTTCCAAACCCAGCATTTTCAAACAATTTATTAGCCCTCGAATTGTAACATCCCTTGAAAGTTTTCTTCATTTCCTCAACCCCTTTTGCATGTGTCAAGTTTTGTTCAGATGAATCAGAGATACGGAGTCTTGATATACTTGGAATAGTGTTGAAGCTTCACCAACCTTTGTAACTTTCATAAGTTGATGTGGTAGAGCTAATTTTATAATGTTAGGTATCGGAAAGGTTAATTCTTTCCTCGATAACTCAACACTTTTTGATGTTGCCTGAGGCTGTTTACCTCTAGAGGACCCTTTACAAGTAAGTTTTGATTTACCACTCATGAGTTGATGCGGTGGAACTATGACCTTGTGATTAACACTTTTCATTTCACTCCCTGCTGAAAAAAATTCTTCATGCCAAGTTTTGGGTACCACTCCAGTTTCATGCAGCCATACGCGTCCAAGAAGCAATTCATAAGATGTTTTGGCATCAATGACATGGAAGAGAGCTGAGGAAACTAGATCTGCAATTTGTAGCTTCAAGTGTATCATGCCAATGACTCTTTGACCTTTCTGATTGAATCCTTGAATCGTGATGTTACTTTTGGATAGATCTCCAACCTTTATTCCAATTTTCTTCATAGTTTTGATTGGCATAATGTTCACAGTAGAACCACAATCAATCATTATCCGATGTATTTTGCATTCTGGAATATAATCGCAGACATATAGCTGCCTGTTATTCAAATGAGATCCAAGTTTAAGTCATCATCATTGAACGTGATTGTGGCCATACAGTCTTGGTAAGTTGCAGAAGTAATTGATTCCAACACTTTCCCTTGATAAGCTTCATGATCAATCAATGTCGTGATCAAAGCCATCTGATCATCAAACAGGTAGATTTAGAGTCTTGGACAAACTTGTGTTTGAAGTGACAATATTGAGACGTGAGATAACTTTCCTCATCTTTGAATTATCTCCTGCAACACTGTTTTATTCAGTTTCTCCATCCAAGCCAATGATGTTAGAGATGAAACATTCTTCGTTGAAGAAACCCTAAGGAAAATACTCTCCCAAGGTTATAGGTCTAGGAGTTGAGATAGTTTCAAATCTTCTATTGATTTTGTGGCTGAACTTATCTTAGCTTTGGACTTCTTCTTGTTATTTCTTGGCCTCCTTCTTAGCCATAACTGTTCATCACGTGTATCAGGACTTGGTAGTTGTTGAGCTTTTCGGTGTCGTCTTTTAACTAGAGTCCATTCCATATGTCTTTCTTTTGAAGACGTTTCTTCAGTAGGGGAAACTCCTATATTCAATGCCCCCAGTGTTGATCCTGCAAGAGGTATAGAAGATGGTTTTTTTACCTATTTTGTTTGATGTTTGATATTTCTCCTTCTTGCTTATGAGAGTAGACCAACCATCACCAATCTCATCTTCAAATTCTGAATCAGAATAGAATCCCAAACATCCAAGTCATCTGTCATAATTTCATAAAATGTTGGACGATTGGGAGCATGTGGTTTAACCATTTTTCGATAGATGTACGTGATGGTGACTTCTCCGTCTACCTCGAACTCTACTGGAATAGCTCCTTCCTGAAGTTGAGGTCCAAACTATGTTACCCCAAGAGAGAATTTGTCCATATCGTATGCAATAAGGACAAACTGCTCTATATTTGCAACAGGGATTGGATCAAATGACCTAAAAGAAATCATCGAACAAGCAGCTCGTGAATTTTCACCAGTTTGGAGTTTGATCTTATTTTCTTTGTGCAAGCGAACAATAAGATCTTTCAGCATGAAACATCTCTCCACTAGATGATTGATTATTCTGTGAAATCTGTAGTATTTGGGATGATCAACTTGACCAATCTCTTCTAGCCTCTTCGGTGTTGGAAGTTCAATTACTCCCTACTCAAGGAGTTAATCTAAAATTCCAGAAACTTCGGAGTCTGAGAATGGATACTCCTTTTCTTCAAGTTCTTTCAAACTTAGAAGACCTTTCTTTTGGAAATTGACAAAGATTCTTTAAACTTACCGGGCTTACTGTCATTCTTGACCTCTTTCTTGGGATCTTTTTTGTCACGCGGGTCACTTGGCAAGTAAATTCCATGTCTTGTAATCTGAATTTCTAGATCATGAGCACATGTAGCTAACTCTTCAAAAGAGTGAGGCATATTTGGTTGGAGATTATAAAGTAGTCCCCAATGCATGCCTTGCACACACATGACAATAGAGGATGCTTCGTTAATACGTTCCTCACAATTAAGGAAAAGATTTCTCCAGTGTTCAATGTATTCAACAACTTGTTCCTCTTTATTTAGCTTTGTTCTGGCATGTTCTGGAAGGCTGACAGTCCGTCTGGTGGTATAGAATCGTGTGAGGAACTCATGTTCGAGCTGATCCCAACTGTCAATTGACTGCACACCATTCAAATGCAGCACCTTTGAGGGAGTGTACAAACTGCTTCACCATGGTATCATTGTATGTGCCAGCATTGTTACACGTTTCAATGAAATGAGCTAAATGTTGTTTCGGGTTGCCCTTTCCATCAAAACACTGAAATTTCGGTAGTTGGTAGCAAAGAGGCATTCTCATTTCTTCGATTCAACAACTATAAGGTTTGGTACAAACCAATGAAGATTGCGATGACCCACCGTATTGAGCACGGATTGTGTCAGTGATCATATGTTGAAGTTGTTGGACGGACAAGGAGCCAACAGAGAGTTGAGTGGTGTCATGAAATACATTTTGCACAACCACTCGGTCATGCATATCTTGCTTCTATTGGTACTCTTGTATTTAAGGATCTTTAACTTTTGGAAGAGCTTGCATTTTCTGGGTTGTCTTTTTGCAAAGGGCTTTGCAACTCCAGTCGATGCATAAGAGCGGAGATTTGTGCATCTTTTTTCTCCAAAGATTTAGCAAACGTTTCAATGGAAACTATCATTTGTTGAACTCGATCATCAGTGTCTGGTGTCATTTCTATTTCCATCAACAGCTCGATTGATTCTTCAGAAGCGGTACAGTCTCCCCATTTTCGCGGAGAAGTAGCATGAGGCGATCCAGACATAAACCTGCCACTGGAGATAGAACCAGAACGAGGACTTTTCGCCAAGTTCTTTTCTGATGAACGGGAGCCCTACTTCTTGAAAAAGATTTTCATCTTTCCCTTTTTGGAGAACTTCCTTTATGGTGTAACCAGTTGAGTTTCCTCGGTTTTTGTTTGGGCTCTGGTCACATGAAAAAGTTCAGCAAGTGTTTCTTCAAGACGGGTCATAGTTTCCTTTGCTTTTTCACTTGCCATGTCTAATGTATTTGTTGAAACTTGAAAGTTTTGCAGAACAGAAGATGAGAGGCAAGAGGGTCCCACTGGGCATGCCAATGAAATTTGTACGACGAATTTCAAAGTATTATTAAAAATACTGAAATTGTTACAAATTGTAATTTGATAAAATACAAGTGGACAACTCTTGTGAATGCAAAATTGCAAAATCCTTTGATTAACGATCTGCGTGTTTGAAGACGAGGGGCCATGTGGCTTGATTCCTGGACTTCTGAATTTGTTGGAAAAATTGATTTGTTGAGTTAGCTTTTTTTGCATTTGGAACTTGAGACTTGGTTTTGAACTTAGGATTTGGACTTCGGATTGGACTTACTTTGATTTGAAGAAGGCTTTGATCTTCTTGGGACTGATTTGAAAAAGAATTTGATCTTCTTGGATATAGACTTGACTTGAAGCTTGAGAGAATTTTTGTATTTTTCACCTACAATATGTTTTTTTTTTTTTTTTTTTTTTTTTTTTTTTTTTTTTTTTTTTTTTTCCCCCATTGACCAATGGTTCTATTTATAGAGAACATTTGTTACCACCTCCATTATTTAAATAAATAAATAAAATGGATAGGATTTTGAAAAGTAGGATGGGCCTCGTCCATGGGCTTCTTTTAGGTTGGCTTTAATCAACTTAATTGGACCTAAAAACATTAAATTGATCCAATCCAAATTTTTTTAACGTCTACAAACGGATCCTCAGATGGTTTAAGAGCGACGAGGATGTCGCGAGTCTAATGGGGGTGATTTTAACACCTAGGTCAAGAAAGCTTAAAAGATTAGATAAGTACTACTTATACCAACAAGGTGCACCTTCTTTTCTGGAAATTCATTGTTAAAAACTCCAAAAGTTAAGCGTGCTTGACTTGGAGCAATTCTATGATGGGTGAACTAGGAACTTTTCCCTAGGAGCGTGTGAGTGAGGACAAAACATGTTGAAAAGACTCACGTTGGTAAAATGGGGATTGTACATCGTCGATCTAACTGTCGGGACAGCCCGTTAAGTGGGATCCGGGTTGTTACACCTATTGTCCCCATTTTGGTTTCTTTTCCATTATTAATCATACATTTTTCGTGCAAAGGGTGCTTTGTTTGTTTTTGCTCGGGCCATTGGAACACCGATGCACATTGATGAGGCCACTACTGATTTGAGGAGGCCTAGTGAGGTCAGGGTTTGCATTGAGGTTGATTTGTCTTTTGCTCTTCCAGATTGCATATGTATTCAGTGTGAGAAATACCTCGGATATTGGCAAGCTATCATTTATGATAAGACACTAGTATAGTTTAATCCATTTGCGTCGATTGTAAAAGACAATATGTGTTGGTTGTGGAAGTGACGCGTTTGGCACAGACGTATAAGGTGAAGAGAATATGTGTCGGTTGTTAAACAACGTAAAAAGTTTGACTATATGAGTTAGTTGTAGCATACAACCAATGTAAATTGTGTAAAAAAAAATAAAAATAAGAAAATGAGTCAGTTGTAGCTTACAACCGACGCATATATCACAACTATATGCATTCGTTGTAGCTTACAACTGACACATATAGTTGTGATTTATACATCGGTTGTAAGCTACAACCGACCCGTTTTCTTTTTTTTCTTTTTTTAATAAGAACTGATGCTTTTTGTCCTATCTTAGAATTTGAGTCGATTTCTAAAAAGGAACCAGCACATATTTTCCTAACATATTTACAAAATTGTTGCTACCCTTTTTATAAGAATCGGTTTTCACAAAGAGAGACTTAATTACTTGTTTTTATTTTTGTCTAATTTGTACTAGTGAGAAGCCCCTTTTTTTACAATCGTTGTAGACATTTGGGGTCATAGTATCAATTACTGCTTGATTGGTAAACATACTACTTTGCTACATGCACAATCAGGTGCTACTTCTGTTCCTCCAACTCATTCTTCTACTCCTACTACTTCTGTCCTTCCTACCTCTGCCCCTCCTCCTAAGCCTGCTGATAGGGTGAAGGATAAGGGAAAAGGGACTGTGATTGATGATCCACCCAGACAGTGGGTATCGGTATCTAGAGTATTTAGTTGATAGCAGGGTCCCAGCTCTTCTGGTCATACTTTTTAGCTTACACCACCTGTAGTGATCACTCCATCGATCACCACTCATGCAGCTACCTCCACCACTAATGCTCTACATCTACCTACTATAGTTCATTCTGTAACTCAGTCTACTGCATTGACAGTCTCAACTCAGCAAATCAGTGCTCAGCCTGCTGCTATGACAATTACTCAGCAATTTATTCCTGCAACAATTATTCCGAAAGTGGTTTAGCCATTACAGCAGCAATGATCTCTCACCATGATGCCACCTATCATGGAAATTCCGACTTTCAGTCTTGCTCTGGATTCATTTTCTAACCCGTTGCTTGATGATATTCTTTTGAGACGACAGGGTTCCAATCAATATGTGGACCCCTCTCCTGATGCTCTTATAGCAATTCATTCTAATACTCTTCACATTTTCCATCAGAAAGTGAAGTCTTCCGTTCCTTCTAATTCTGGGATTCACTCTAACAGTGAGAATGCTACCCAGTTGAGGGTTCAACAGCAGGGTCCTTTCCGGAGATCTTCAACTGATGATTTGGTTGGTCTAGCTCGGTGTAGTGAGGATGATGGTTTTATTTTGGTCACTTGGAAGAAAAACCTGCGTGCAACTGATACAAAATTTCCACCTACTCAGATGACGACCAGGAGTCAGTTATTGGATACCTCACGTTCCCAATCTCAATGAGTGTCATCATTTGGAATGTAAGGGGTGTAGCTAACATAGCTACTCGCGGACGCCTGAAGAAGCTGGTTCAACTTCATCAAGTATATTTCTTGGTTATCTGGAGCGCTTTGTACTTCGAAAGAGGTTTGATAATATCAGGCGTTTGCTTCGCTTTGACACTAGGACATAGAATTCATCAGGGAAGATTTAGGCTTTCTGGAATTTTGCAACTACTGTTACTTCATTGGATGATCATCTCCAATATCTGCACGTTAGAGTTGAGGATCCCATAGTGTCACGGCCTATATTCTCGACTCATGTTTATGCTGCTTGTACGGATTCTGTTAGGAGGGACTTGTAGGAGGGTCTTCATCACATTTCCTTCACTATGGACGGACCATGGATTGTTGGAGGGGACTTTAACGTTACTGCTCATGATGGAGAGCACACTAGTCATAACACTAGGGACAGAGGTACTAAAAACTTCTCAGATATGATGATTGATTGTGGTTTGGAGGACTCTGGGTTTACTAGTAGCGGGTATACATCAACCAAGGTAGGGTTTGGAAGAGATTGGACAGGATACCGATTAATCTTGTAGCTGCATCAATGTGTCATCAGCTTACTATTAGGCATTTGAATCGGACCTCGTCTGATCATGCGTCCCTTTTGCTTTAGTGGGATGATGAGGATAGCTTGGGGCCTAGGCCATTTCGATTCCTCAATGTCAATGTCTGGACCAAGCATCATGGTTTTTCAGCCTTCATCTCTCAGAAGTGGTCATTTCCCACCCATCTTACGGGGATGGCTGCTCTTTGGAAGTTCTTCAGGATGAAACAGATTCTATGTTGGTGAAATATTCATGTATTCGGGGATATTTTTTAGAGGGTCATGGATGCTGAGTGATGGGTCGATGAGTTGGAGATAGAATATGATTTGGATCTGACACCTGCGCATCATGATTCTTTACATCAGGCACAGGCCGAGCTGAACCATACGTTGGCTGTTGAGGAGGGTTATTGGAAGCAGAAGGCTTGTTCATGATGGGTGTGTGAGGGGGACCACAACACCTATTACTTTCATGAAATGGTTCAAGGGCGACGAATCAAATCATGCATTAGGTCTATTACGACCCATTCAGGGGATGTGTATCTAATCCTGGTGAGATTCAGATTTTGGATGTTGCGTTCTTTTAGGATCTCCTATTCTCTCAGTCACATCCTTTGATGCCCATCAGAGATGATATTATTCCCAGGATTGTAATGGAGGAAGAAATATGGCACTTAACTGCCCTCCTTCAATTCAGGAGATACGGGAAGCGATCTTCAGTATTAATTCTAACAGTGTCAAGGGACCATACGGATTCTCATCATTGTTTTTTTGGCAGTGTTAGGATATTATTCAGGATGATGTCGTCAACGTAGTCATGGACTTCTTTGTGACTGGTGTTTTCCTTAGGGGATGTGCTGCTACTTCTGTTTTTTTAATCCTTACGAGGGATAGAGCTTGCAGGTGGACGGACTTTAGACCTATCGTCTTGTGCACGTTGTTCAATAAGATCATCACTAAGCTTTCGAATACCAAATTGAGTTTGCTGTTGTCTCGCATTATCTCTCCCCAACAAATTGGATTTATCCCTTTTAGGCTTATTGGGGATAATTTTTTATTGGCTCGGGAGCTTCTTTATACTTTGGATAATAAAGTAAGAGGAAAGATTACTATGCTGAAGCTTGTTATAGCTATAAAGCATATGACCGCATGGATTAGGGTCTCCTCTACGCAGTGCTTGAGGGCTTTAGATTTGACCAGATCTAGATTCACAGGATCAAGAGATGCATTTTAGGATGTATGTTCTTAGTGCTCTTGAATGAGCGACCATTTTATTTTTTTCCATCCTCGCAGGGACTCAGGAAGGGAGATCCTATATCGTCATCTTTCTTCATCATTGCTGCTAACTACTTCTCATGTTTACTCACAGTGTAGTTTGAGAGGTATCCCAGTGTGGCTTTTGGACAAGGTCGAGATACTCTTGTCTCGCATTTGTCATTTGTTGATGATATGATCATTTTTGCTAATGGTCAGAAACAATTTGTCAGGAGGGTGCGAGGGAGTTTCTAGCCAATTGGTGAACAAGGATAAGAGCGGACTTATCCTCCTCGAAGGGCTTCTACTAGTTAGATTAGACGGCTTGAGCGCTTGACGGGGCTCAAACATCAGCAGTATCCATTCACTTGTCTGGGGGTTCCTTTATATAAGGGCACCAAGAGGATCTATCTTTATGATGACCTTACAGAAGATCAAGAGCCGGATTTCTAGTTGGCATCACGTTTTCTTTCACATGGAGGATGCATTACTTTGATTAGATCAGTCATTAGCTCTCTCCCATTATATCTTCTTCAAATCCTACAGCCTCCTAATGCTATTCTGAAGAAGATTGAGAGCATCTTTGCATGATTCCTTTAGGATTCCAAGGATCATGCAAATCAGTTACACTGGCATAGTTGGAAGGATTTATGCCTACCTACTAATGAGGAGGGCATTGGCTTCAGACGATTAGAGGATATAGTGGAAGCCTTCTCATTAAAACTTTTGGTGGCTTTTTCAGTCTCAGATCTCGTTGGGCTTGGTTTTTAGTAGGCAAATATTGCATTGGGACACATCCTTCACTTGCTAGTATCCCACATTTAGCCTCTCCTATTTGGAAAAGGCTGAAGAGGATGGATCACGGGCTGAGTCAATCATTGCATGGCATCTTGGAGTTGGATAGATGTTTTTTTTGGCACAATTGTTGGATGGGGGACACTACATTGGCTACGCTCTTTCCAGATAGGCATCATACATCGGAAAGGGTACAGGACTTCTACGAGGACACTGGATGAGATTTTGACAGACTCCTTCATATCCTCCCACTCGTTATGGCAGAACAGATTGGAGTTATTCCCTTATTTGTTGACATCCTTGATCAGATTGTTTGGAGGGATACATCAAATGGCAGATTCTCTACCAAGTATACTTTGCAGTTGGTTTGGACAGGACATCAGTCACAGGATTCTTATCGATTGTTGTAGACTACTACTCTTCCCGTCGTTGTTTCTTTTTTTATTTGGAGGCTTTGGCAGGGGCTTATCCCTGTTGAGACGATTATTCAAAAGAGAATTGGTTGTCACTTAGCATCATGGTGTTATTGCTACGCACTTATGGAGACTATTATGCCCATTTTTATGGGCAATGTTATCTCAGATCAGGTATGGAGGCACTTCGGAGACATGTTTCATGTGCCTATGTTCTGAGTGAGGATGTTCGACAAAGATTCTAGAGATGGAGATATTCGGAACAGTATATTAGACTGGGCCATATTCACACCATCATTCCTCTATTGATATTTTGGTTTTTATAGACTGAGAGGAATGACGCGAAACACAAGGGTATTCGGATGGAGCCTCGGAGGATTATCTGAAGAGTGTATCGCATTATTTCATTCCTTCACATTGGACAGCTCATCAGACAGCAGTAGTGGTGAGGGGATACAGCTATTTCCCCATTATTTGGTATTACCCCTTCACCGCCTATTCTAGTCCTTTGGCACATTCCATTAGCGGGAGCCTACAAGCTCAACATTGATTGATGTGATAAGGACGGGTCTTCTAATGTAGAGGGTATTATCAGGGACCATGGCAGACAGTATATCAGGGCATATTCAGCATTCTACAAAGACTATCCTATACTTGAGGCGGAGCTGCAAGCCATTCTCGATGGGATTCTTCTTGCTCGCTGACTGGGTATCACATCTATTTGGATTGAGACTGACTCCATAGCGGCTATTCATTGCATCATCAGGATGGGCAAACCTTGGTTGATTCAGGGGATTCTTAGGCAGATCAGAGATATTTGGATTGAGACTGACTCCACAGTAGCTATTCATTGCATCATCAGGATGGGTGAACCTTGGTTGATTTAGGGGATTCTTAGGCAGATCAGAGATATTCTTCATCTGGACAGGGACACTATCTCTCGCATCTACCGCGATGGTAATCAGGTTGCTGACTCACTTACTTCTGAGGGATGGGATCAGAGATGTACCGAGAGTATGGACCGCAAGATCTACCACGTAGCATCAGGGCACTTGTTCAGATTGACAGACATGGACTCCCCAAACTTCAGAGGACTATAGACTAGAATTTATCTATTTTTGTGTTGATGTACGGGGCATGTTTTCCCCTATTGATTTCTTTCATTCAATTATTTTATTTTGCTACATTATCTCTTTCTTGAAGGTCAGGTCTATGTCCCCCTCCTTACATGCAGTATTTCATTTTAATGTTAGCTCATGGCTCGCACGAGGATAAACTGTGAACAACTCAACAGAAAAAAATAAATAAATAAATAAATCTCTAAATAATGATAGTCATCTCTTGCTTAAAATCCTCTATTAAGTGTCAAAAGGGTAAAATAAATGGCTTAAAGGGCTGTAGAAAGTTTTTGTGGCTTGCTCTCGCCAAAATGAATAAATCTATGCGTATCATCAATGATTTGTTATATAATGGCATTATTGTCCTTGGAGTCATCTATTCAAAGTTTGAAGTGGGGGAACACAAAGTTTACAACCAAATATTCAGTTAATAGTTGTTGATTAGCTCCTTCATTCTATGCATATCCCAATCATTTAGTATATACATGACTTCCTCAAGAAATTGGAATCACAACCCCAACAGTATTGTGCTTTAGTTGATTATTTTTAACTTTCCTCGCTTAGTTCCTTAATTTTACATGTCCCAATCAGATTGTGTATTTAATATTCTGGCATGTAACATTTATTCATTTTTCTCTTCTATTGTCTATTTTATTATATGTTTTGCACTCTTCGAATTGCTATTCTCCTATAATATGTGGCAGGACGGGACAAGACGAGCTTAGTATATTATCACTTATGATCAATACATAGAGTCTGAAAAATAATTATACAATAGGAATGAGGTTTTAAATAAGGTTTCAGATAAAGAAGCTGAATGAGAGGTTGGTGTCATGTTAGCTTCCTGAAGAATAAATTGACTGTTACGGAGTTTTTGCAAAATAGGTTTCTTCTAATTTGTTAGGATTAAATGTCTTAACAAATATTTCTGTTTTTACATATTTTTGAAGTGTTACATACACTTCTATTTTTGTAGATTTTTCTCACTTATGCTTCCTTTAGGTTCAATTACATGTGAAGTGGTTTAAAGCACACATGTAACATCAAATCTTCTATTTCTAATATTTGCTCTTCTTTTTTTTATTTTCTTCAACACGTGCTTCTACATTCATGTTCCTAACGGATTCATTATTACTCTTACTTTCTTTTTAAGTAAGTTATTCCACGCTAATATAAACAAAAGAGGACAAGCACGTGCTTCGCACGTACTTCCACTAATAATAGTACGAAGATGTGTTGAACCACGTTCAACAACGATATGTTGCCTAAATTTTTTCGAAAAAATTGTACACACCATGATACTTATAAACGGTCGTATGACAATATTACATGATCTAAGATTTTCGTCCATCATTTTTTACTTTTCAAAAAATAAATCGACAAAATGTCATATCACTGTTTATAAACAAAATTTATCTTAATCAATCGTATTTATATTCAGCCAATTTGAAAAAGACGCCATATAAATTATGAAATTGAAGAGCACCAAATTTCAAATATCTTACTGGTGTTTGGAGCAAGTGTTTCATTATTATTATAAAATCAATAAAAATTGTGAGAAATGTTTCCAATTTCTCCTCCAAATTGACAATTTCATTAATCATATTCATTTGGGAATCCATAAACAAGCAGGCTTTACTTTATAATAAGTTATCTAAAAAGTTTAAAGCGTGACGAAACAGCGAGCTTGAGCTTCAAGCTTTTAAGCGCAAAATAGCCCAACAATGTGCGAATGAAACATAGATGAAGCACAAAGCGTGACGAAGTGTGAAGATCAAACTTCAAGCTTATGCTCATCTAAACGTCAGCGTAAGCAAACTTTTTAGAACAAATATTTTATCAGTGAAAATCAATTTTCGACATTCATTTATGAATCAGCACTCAGACTGATTTCTTTGCTATTTCCGTACTTCAGTAAAAAAATATAAGAGAACGCCGTTGGGAAGAAACTTGATCTATTTCCAATGAATATTTAATTTCCTCAAAATTTACAACCTCAATAAATAAATAAAAAAAACAAACAAACAAACAAACAAAAAGAGTGTCAAAGACAACACGTGATTATACACGAAAACAAACCCTCAATATACTCAGAGACTCAGCCACTGCACCATTTCGAATAGAATTGTTTGCAGAAAAAAAAAATGATTTTGTTCGATTCCAACAGTCGATAAGTTCACTCACAGAAAAGACACACCTAGCAAAATTAAAATGTTGTTCATCCCTTTAAAACCATCTGAATAGCATTTTGTTGTGCCTTTGTCAAACTCTGCATTTAAATCAAATGGAAACTTGATAAAGGTATTAGCCAAAAAAAAAAAAAAATCGAAGTGAAATATTTATAATGATGCACGTAATTCGAGAGATTTCAAGGAACCTGGAAAAGGTGATCAAAAAATGGCCGGTCACTTTGAGAGAATTTCGCAAAAAATTCTACAAGATAATTAACCAGATTGATCTGCGATAAAAATAAATAAATAAAAATTAATAATAATAATAATAATAATAATGAACAAAAAATACAGAGAAGAATTTGTGAACGATATTGTATAGTGTCTCTCGAATAAGTGTACCTCGTCAAGTGGATCAGCACCACTAAAAAGCTCATCTTCATAGTCATCTTCATCTTCATCCTTGATTTCAAAACCAATATAATCAAATTTCATTAAACTTAAAAACAAAACAAATGCATGGCTACGCTTAATACCAAGTACAAGCTACTTTTAAGCAAATTTTATTTCTGATGAGTTGCAGCTTTCCTTACTTTTAAATAAATAAATAAGTAGCCCTTACCTTATCATCAGAATAACTTATTTATTTCCAGCTTTGACAATTAAAATATAATTAAACTTGCTTATTAACTTATAAATAAGCTTTTCAAGCTTAGCTAAACTTACTGTTAAGAACAGTGATAAAAGATCAATAAAAGTTCGGTGAATAAACCTCATTGAAAGCCTTTGCCATGGCATCAAGATATTCAGATGTAGGTCTGCCATGTAATTTAGCATTAGCTGCATGAAATAAATCTTGGTCTGTTTCAGCATCCTCAGTTTCGACTTCCTCCCAATCACTATCCTGCCACAGTGAAGTGTCAAAAGTTCACAATTCCGACACCAAATTGCCATCTTTATAGTAAAAATGTTAAAAGGGACTGTAACAACCTCATCTTCACCGGCTAAGACTTGTTCATGAATTTCAATTAAAGTGTCCGCCAATATGGCCATTATCTATCATGTCCAGAGAACATAGAAGATTGTTAAACCAAGAAAAAGCTAAAATTACTTTAAACAATAATCAGCAGATATCAAATGTTATAGTGAATATATTGACACAAATAATATTATTAAAAAAAAAATGTATACTATCTTCTTTTTTCATTGTCTTCAGAAAAAATAACATCATTGGGCAGAACCAATTTAACAGAAAGCACCACTTGGAAAATAAGAATCAGATAGATATACCTTCATAGGAAGTGGCACCAATGTCCACTGATCTGGAACATCTTTAGCTCTTGAACGAGTGGTTATACCCGCAGCAGTCTACAAATTTTACATTATACGGATTTAGACTATCCACGAATGCTATTCATGCATGGTGGGATGACAATTAGAACCATACCTTAATCAGATGTCCTTGGACATTGACATTTCCTAATTCCACATGCCTAGTCGATAGCAATAAAGCCAATGCTGTGGTGGTTACTTTAATTTGGTAAGCACCCTGAACTTCACCTGAGTTTATTAGCATTAAAAAAAGATTATCGGTTGATTGCTACAGAAAGTAAATGAATATTTGAACAAAGTATACTGATAAGCCTAGGAAAGCAACAACATATGGAAGACATTTTTGCCACAGAATATACTAATAATGTATACTATTGCACCATATAAATAACATGATAAAACAATAAAGAGAAATTACATGGTTCGCTGAAGCCACCAAATTCAGCCCTATTCTTATTACATTGTTCCTCAGTATACAAGGTAGTATAGTTCAGTCCAATTGATTTCTCAGAGCAGTATTTCATGCACTTGACATAATTTGGAAAAACTAAAAAGTGAGTGACAAGTTACGGAAGTTCTACTTCTATACGTTTGTTTTTGACCCAATAAGAGAAATCCTAGTCGAGCAGAAGTGAGGGGTAGAAAATATTTTGTTTCCAGAACTGAATTCAGCATTAAATTTTTAAGACCAAAAAACCCTGCCATTTTGTCTATAATATTGAGCCTCACTGCCTCCCAGCCCCCACACCACCAAGAGAGCTGAATCAGAATAGATCAAGTTGCAAACATGTACAAGCATTAAAAGATCTATTTGGCACATGAAGGACATTTGATAAAAATGTGTACAACATTTATAATTTGATACACCATACATACAAAAACAACATAAAATATATCCAGACAAAAAGCAATTCCTATGTGCATAGTAGGCAAAACCAGGAAAATAAATGAAATAGAAATGCAACAATATGAAAGTATATGTAGTAAGTCCTACATTAACTCTATACCAAACCCAACAAAGAACCAAGTTAAAAGTACACTTGCCTTGTTGCCTAGTCCATTCAAACATTAGATAAGCAAAGGAGTTTATATGGCCTTCAGCTGGGATCGAGACTAGAAGATCAATAAATTGTTCAACTTGTGGGACACTCATATGGACCTGTACAGAGAAGAAATATACTTTTTCAGTTTTATCATGGAAAAACTACGCTCAGTGAAAGAGAAGAAGGCACTGCAAATGATTTAGTCAGAAATCGAAAAATTGGAATAAACATCTGTCACTAATTCATGTCACGCAGGCAACCTTTCTATAGAATCAATGATAGCAGCAAATCTTATCATTCACATAACAGATTCAACTAGTGCACTCAACTCATAAACAGCTAAAATATGTTTGACAGAAATCAATTGTAAAGCCTTCTAAATTATAGTTTCTTTCAACAAGGTCAACCAGTTGTTTTTAGGATCCCTTATGCCAGATTAAAATATTGAAGGACCACTTGCTAAAGTATTATTCTAGCATTCGGAGATTATCCAATTGTTATCCCATATTCTCAAGTCTTAACCACCACAAATAATATAGATTCAATCCAAGACAAATTAATGAACCTACTAAAATGCATGATTTCGTTATACAAAGAACGAAGCAATAAACATATGGCAGTTTGTGGCTTTATATGGTCATAAATAGAAAATGAAGAAAAGTGATTTAAATTGCCTATCCCAGACAATTAGACATAAATTATGGTCGGGCACTAATGAAAGTCATAGTGCTTTTGATACAGTTAATGCAAAAGCTTTATGTTATACAATTTTTTGTATTCACAGGAAACTACCATATCCAGGTAACGGCATTGTGAGCAATATACACATTATTGTCTAAATTTATTGTATAACACTAGAACAATGCAGGTAAACCTTACATGAGATCATAAGGTAATACTCTTGATAAATCTATCGATAAGATTTTCAAATAAAAGAGAATGAAAGAAAGCAATACCAATCTAGCAAAAATGAGCAGCAGTGAACTTTTTAGTCCAGCAATTTGACAAGATTGCATGCGTCTAATAAGAGCAGCAACAAGGTCTCTGACATGTTGTGCCATTTGTGAAGGAAGATGTAAAATAAGTTGTAAGATGTAGCTACCAACGAAAAGTGATCCAGAACTATCTAAATCGGGGTCTAAAAGCCTGCATGTAAATTATATTAAACAAGTTAGCAAGAAAAGTTACAGAATGTTAATAACTAGTAGATATATACTGTTTGATGTGTTCATGTTTGCGTCGATTTGAGTAAGAACTATCATATTGGAAACAACTCTATCATCTTCAAAATTAACAATTCATAAGATATCGAAATTACAATATTGCATGGTGCACAACAGAATTAAAAGGAAAACCATCTGTAAATACCAAAATAGAATAAATTTCTAGAATGGATCTATCACATCAGAACAGGTATAAAAATCTCCATAAATTTCTGTAATGAAGATACCACATAATCCAGGTCACGAACATTCTGCAAAACCACCTTAACTATAGTTTCTTATAAATGTTGTTGAAAGAAATTCACCCACTAAATCAAGTTAATTTTTTGGTCAATGTCCAAGCTGCCCATAACTAAGGTTGATCTAAGCATAAGAAAAAGTTTGCATGTTTCAATAATTAAGCCAGAAATGTGCATGACATAATAATTAGGGAAAAGCATTGTGTTGATTGCAATTTTCTGTTCTGGACTTCATTCACTGAAAATGTCCTGACATAAATACCATTAGGATGATTTGATGAGACATTGACAACCTACTTGACGGAAGTCCATGGAGCAGTATTTGCCAAGGTTTCCTAACGAGGTAAATGATATTTACAAGGTTCTAAAAGTATAATGAAACAAAACTGAAAGAGTAAATCACCTTGAAGCTACATCAAGCAAACTCCTCATTGTAAAGCCAGGATCACCACACCAAGAAAGTAAATCTTGTTTCCCACCAGACACGAGAGCAGCTAAGCATTGGGTTGCATTCTGGTCGATATCAACAAAAAACCAACCAGCTATTCCAAAATTAGCAAGTATAGTCGAAGAAAAAGCACATGGAAGATAGCAACAATTGAATGAGAGTATAGGGAAAGAAAATAAACAGACCTGCATTTCACTATGGTCATCACTTTGAAGGATTATCCTAATAACAGGATCAAAGGAAACTTCATACACTGCTTTGATGACATCAATTGATGCATTCTGGAAAAACATAATAATACAGTGTCACCAACAATGCTGATAAACATAGGTAGCATAGTAACTTAACAAGTGAGCTCACCTTCAATAGCATTGTCACAAGATCGAGGGAACCAGAAACCAAACCATCAGGTTGTTGGAGAGGCTGACAAATACCAACATCAGAAACAGAAAACTAATTTGAACTTTTGAGAATTTTTCCCAATTTTATTCAAAATGAACAAATTTTTTAGAGCATACATTACTGAGAATCGGACCAACATAAGGTAAAACTCGAGAAACCAGAGCATGAATACAACCTGGAACATTTTTTATTGCCTGAAGAGAATAACAAACAGAGATGTAAACTATATTATCAAGTAAAAGAAACAATATTATCAAGCAAATTACAGCAAGGATCAAACACTCTTCAATTCAAGGAACTTGTATTTTTTATATCATCAGAAACCCCAAGCACTCAAGGAGATGTAAGACAACGAGTGGCATACATAACTCGGGCTCAAAAGGAGCATCATAAATATAACAATCTGAAACAACTTTCATCTAAAAAAAATAGTTCCTATCTGCCACAACTAATCTCATCACATATTTCGCAAGCAGTCAGGAAAATGAGGGACAGGTAACAGTAATTTCACGAATGCTGATTCAAGTAGAAATCCAAAGATATAATTAGACAGAAATGGCTGAAACACAAGTGTAAAACAGAAGGTGAAGCACATTTATGCATATTACGTTTGAAGATTTTAGCTTCATAACATGATAAACAAGTTCACTGATTAGTGTTTTTTTTACACAGGGAAAAGGTGAGCAATGTTTTTTTTTTTGATAAGAAAAAGACTTTTATTAAAGAAACTGAGAATGGTGTTACAAATAAAATAGTGGACAAGACATCCACTACAAGTGTCAAAGAATACTTGTGACACTAACAAAAGGTTAACCACGAGATTAGTAACAATTCATTACAATGGGACATAAGGAACTATTAGGGTCCAGTCGAAAAAGAAAATTTTCTAGACCACTAAAAATTCCAGCAGCTCTGGCCCAAAATCCTGTAAGGAAAATAATATTATCCCAGATATCCTCCACCGATCTATCAATATTATCAAAAATCCTTCTGTTTCTTTCTGTCCATATTGTCCAAGCTGATGATATTAAAATCAGTTTCCATATCGCCTTTTTTTCCTTGTTGTTTCCTCCAAAAGAACATTTTATCCCTATCATTTCTGACCATCTTCTTGGTAATGCCATCTCTTCACCAAAAATGCACAAAATTCTACACCAAATGTCTCTAGCAATCGCACAATGTAGTAATATATGGTCGATGTTCTCCTCCGCCTTTTTACACATAATGCATTGTGAGGGGGATATGTTCAAATATGGCCTTTTCAATTGCAACACGTCACAAGTGTTCACCTTTCCCAAAGAAACCAACCAAACAAAAATTTTAACCTTAGAGGGTACCACACTCTTCCAAATGAATTGAAAAAGTGGGTAGGAGGTGTGACATGTTGGTTGAAGTAGTGTATGTAAAAAAGATTTGCAAGAAAACTCACCCGAGGGGTGGGCATTCCATATTCTTTTATCAGGTGAAGAAGTATTCATGTGGATATTTTCAAGAATATATAGTAGGGAAGTGAATTCTTCGGTTTCTCTATCACTGAGATTCCTAACAAAAACTAAATTCCAAACCGGACTTGATGCTAATGGAAAGGAAACAATATCACAAATGAGAGCATTTTTGTTGTTAGATAGACGGAAAAGTCTAGGGAAAGCCTCTTGAAATGATTGTTCACTAATCCATTTATCAAGCCAAAACCTGATTTTATCACCTTTTCCGGCCACAAATTTGATGTTTTCCATAAATTTGTCCCAAACTCTTGCAATTGATTTCCATGGTGCCCGAAGGGTGGAGTTCATTCCAATATTTGCATCCCATCCATTAGAGTGATAGCCATACCTACTAAGAATGATGGAGTGCCAAAGTGACTCCGATTCTTTGGGGAAACGCCATAACCATTTCCCTAATAAAGCCATGTTTTTCAGTTCTAAATTCCCAATTCCCAACCCACCAAATTGTTTTGGTTTCGACACGATTTCCCATTTGACTAGATGGTCACTATGATTCTCTCCCTGACCTTCCCAAAAAAAGTCTCTCATCATTTTCTCGATCATCTTTGACACCTTCTTCGGCATTTTAAAGATTGACATGAAATATGTGGGAATACTTCCCAGTACCGATTGGAGAAGAATAAGTCTTCCACCACGTGACAAACAACCTTTATGCCACCCTTCTAGTCTTTTTGCAATTCTTTCTATCACTGGGTTCCAAAAGGAATAGGCATTTGGATTTCCCCCTAAAGGTAGTCCGAGGTAATTGAGTGGCCACACTCCCTTAAGATAACCCCAATTTTTTGCTATGTGTTCAATTCTTCCTTCCATTAGATTTAAACCCACCACTGTACTCTTAGCCAAATTTATTTTTAGTCCTGAGGTTTTAGAGAAAATGTCAAGAATTGCCATTAGATTATTGATACTCTCATCCTTATTTTTCAAAAAGAAGATACTGTCGTCCGCGAATTGGAGATGTGATATTCTTACATTGTTCCTTCCGATTTTAAAGCTTTCTATCATATCTTCATTACAGGCCTTGTTCACCATTCTGCTCAAGACATCTCCGACTAAAATAAATAAAAAAGATGATAGAGGATCACCCTGTCTTAAGCCTCTAGATGCTCCGAATTTTCCTCTTGGTTTTCCATTGATCATCACAGAAAAATTTGTTGAAGATAAACATCCCCTTATCCACTTCCTCCATCTTTCTCCAAAACCCTTCTTTTCCAACACATAATCAAGGAATTCCCAACTAACTTTATCATATGCCTTTTCAAAATCGATCTTAAGTACCACACCTTCTTTCTTTTTCACCCTATACTCCTCCACGATTTCATTTGCTATCAAGACCAAATCCAAAATTTGTCTTCCCTTTACAAAAGCACATTGGACCGCATCAATTGTTTCCGGTAAAACTACCTTCAGTCGCAGAGACAGAACTTTTGCCAAAATTTTGTAAAGAGAAGAAACCAGACTAATTGGTCGAAAATCCTTGATAGACATTGAATTCAATTTTTTGGGGATTAGGCATATGAATGTTTCATTTACTCTAACGTTCACAATACCATTTTTGTGGAATTCCATGAAAACATTCATCAAGTCCTCTTTTATCACTTCCCATCCCTCCTGTAGTGCTACCATAGAGAAACCATCTGGACCTGGAGCTTTATCACCTTCACAGCTGAATAGGCCATGTCTCACTTCTTCTACTGTAAATGGTTCTTCCAGCTTCAGTTTACTTCCCAATTCAATCTCCTTCCAATCTAGACCATCAATGCCAAAATCGGCAACCACCTCCTTTTTAAAAATGTTTTCAAAATAACCTATGATTTCATCTTCTATTTCCTTTTCTGTATATAGCATCAATCCCTTATCACTCTCAATTTTGTTGATCAGATTGTTTGTTTTCCTCCCACTTGCAATCCTGTGGAACATTTTGGAGTTATTGTCCCATTCCTTAACCCCCTTGATCCTTGTTTTCTGATTCCAAGATATTTCCTCCCTAATTATGAGTTCCTCCAATCTTCTTTTTAGCTTTCTTCTTTCAGATCTATCTATTTCTTCTATGTTTTGTGTGTCTTCTTTCTTATCTATTTCCCCAATTCTGTTCATGATTGATTTTTTTTCCAATCTCACATCTCCAAATTCTTTTTCATTCCAAACTTTCAGCTCTTCCTTTATTCTTTTCAATTTTTCCATAAATGTGTAACCAGCCCACCTCTGCTTATCACAGTCATCCCACCACCTCTTCCAATTGCTTTTAAAATCTTTATGCCTTAACTACATGTTTTCAAAACGAAAAGGAGTAGGACCCCATTTGAATCTACTCGTATCGATTACAATGGGGCAATGATCAGATGTCACCCTCACAAGAGCTTCTTGCCTAACTATTTCAAACAAATTTTCCCATCCTTCTGTAAATAAAAACCTATCTATCCTAGAACAGGCCAATCTTTCCCTCATATTTGACCACGTGAATTCTGTATTTGATAGTGTCAGATCCCTTAACCCTGTTTCTGTTATGAATCGATCAAAATTTCTCATACTTTTAGTAGATCTGTTTCCATTCAACTTCTCCGATGGGTATCTGACTACATTAAAATCACCTCCCGCACACCATCTTTCACCCCCTAGTCCGTATAGACCACCCAATTCTTCCCAAAATTCTCCTCTTTCATTTGAGCAGCAAGGACCATATATCCCAGAGAACCACCACTCTTCCCCCCCTCCAACCGGTTGTAAGAGTACTGTAACTGAAAAATTACCCAACACAACTTCTTTACCCCTGAGTATCCTTGAATCCCACATAATCAATATTCCTCCAGATCTGCCTATTGATGGTAAGAAAGTCCATTCTTTAAATCTAGAGCCCCAAATACTACCAATCAATCTCTTGTCTATGACCTCCTTCTTGGTTTCTTGAATTGTTACGACATCAGGTTTCTCCTTACACAAAAGATCCTTCACAACTTTTCTCTTATCCCTCCCCCCCAAACCTCTCACATTCCAACTGATGATCTTCATTTGGAACCTATGGTATCCCCTGCACGCTTGAAACCTGCCTTACTCTTTTCGTAGTTAATGTTGGTATAAAGATTTTTGAGCTCCCTCACCCCTCTTTTAGCACTCTGCTTGCAGTCTGTTTTGATAAACCCCTTATTTGATACTTTTGATTTGAATTCCTTTTGATTTTTTAAAGGCACTAGAGTCAAGTTTAAATTACTAGAGACAGAGTTTGAATTCACTAGCTCATCCACTCCCGAGTTTTCCTTGTTGATCAACTCTTCCTCATTTTTGGAATAGGTTGGTGTTCCCCAATGAACAGAATCTATTACAATTTGGTTAAGATTATCAGTTGTATGGCTATTCACTCTAATAACCGGTGCATATTTATATGAACTCCTCTCTCCGATGACACCTGCAGCTATATTGCACACAGGCGGGATATATAATGGATTAATCAAATATGAGCACAGGGAAGGGATAATACCTGGTTTATCTGACACATGGCTAGTGGTAGGTTGATATAAAAAAGTTGTAGCAGTTTGTGGAATTGAAAATGAAGCTATGGGTAACTGACCATTATATGTGTTATTCCTGGGAAAATCTGTATAGTGTGGGTTTTGTATTATTTTTGCTGGTTTGTTCTTTGGTAGTTGGTTCTCTTGATCTATGCACTCTTGATAAGACCCATTTGTAGCTGAGAATAATCTTCCCATGTCTGTGAGCATTTCATCCTCCCCTTCAGTTTCATTTTCTGTTTCTGTTACATAGTCTTCATCTTCACTGTTGACTATATCTTCAGTTCTATTTGTGACATGCCCATTATTCTCCATGTTGTCCTCATCCTCCAGGAGACTTTCAAAGTCATTATTTGTTCCAAATTCAAACCAACTGAAATCATTTTCCGGAAAATTTCCAGTTTTTCTCCTGTACCTCTGCGTCATCACGAACTCATCTAGTCCCTCAAGTTCTTCACACTCTTCAAAAAGGAGGACTGATTTCCTTTTGATTTTACCTGTACTTGTTTCAATGTCTGGAAAACTCAATTTCACTGCTATATATTTTTCCCCTCACAAACACCTGCTTCCCAGTATTGTTCTTGAAGCTAAACATGACCTTCAGCATCGTCCTCTCTCCTGGGTCATCCTCGACTCGAATCTCCTTATTTATTTTTGGGCTACGATCGGGAATCAAAGCTAAGCTCGATTTAGGCTGAATAAATTTAATTTTCCCGAAATTGAAGCCTTCCAAAGCTTTCTGGATTTGGATCGATGGGAGTGGATTTATGGGCCTGCTTTTCTTTTTCCTTTGATACATTTTCCCAGAAAAATTAATTGGCAAGCCCCTTTCGTTATTGCCCAAAATCCAGTTAAGTTGGCCCGTCCTTATTATCGGCCCTGTTGAATTACTTCTATTACCAAGACAGTTGTTACCCGCCTGTGGTTTCAGCATCAGATGATTCAGACCGCTATTGATTCTTTCAAAAGCTGTCTGAAGACTTATCGACTTTTCCTCATTCCCCACTGTGCATTCATTTTTCCTATTTTCCAATGCCACTTCCTCAGCTTTTTCGACTGCCATGTCATCTTTTCCCACTTCTCCATACTCTGCCAGCTCATCATCTTCTTCCTGTGGTGAAAACTGGGTAACATCTTCTATGTTAGCACCAGTTCCATGGAATCTATATTTCCTGTCATTCAGCTTGAAAAATTTTAGGTTTATGCTTGAACCTCCGTATGGTAGCTGTATGGACTCTGGGATGAAGCCTTCCTTACTGCCTCTCAATCTTAATCTAGCATGTGTTAAGAACTTCTGTTCGATTGTATCTCTGTCAACATCAATCAGTCCCCCACAAAAAGATCCTATTACTTTAAATACATGGATGTTCCAGATGTTCAAAGGGATACCTTCCACTCCAATCCAGTTATAACGACAATCAACTTTAATTCCTTCCGATTGGTGCTTCCAGCTCCAAGGATAGAAACACACTGTTGTTGCTGCTGGTATTTTCATTCTGCCTGTTCTGAGGAGTTTGCTTTTCTCATCTTCACTGTGACACCATATCAGAGCTCGATCATCATGTAGCGGTCTAACATCGTACTGCATTTTCATCATGTTTCTTAACCCATATCAGATAGCTTCCCATGGTGTGTTACTACACTCTCTGAACATCAGTATGTAATTTTCCCAAATTTTTGATTTTCTATTTCCTTCTTCCGTTATGGTTCTTTGTACCTCCAAGCTTTTCCCATTCCCAGACTCCTCATTTTTTAGTACACTTATCCAAGATTTCCTCTCTGGTTCAAATTTTCCTTTGTTCTTTATTCGTAACTGGTTGACTTGCCCAGCTACCTTCCTCCCCCGTCCAAGTACCATATTTATGTTTTCCTCCAAGTTTCTCCACCCAATTATATCATTTTCCGCAGGGATGATTATTTGCTTCATCAAGCTATTCCTCAGTGTGCATATTTTCAGAAATACACCTCTTTCATTTTTTAGTACTTCAATCCATACTACCATTTCCCTGTTTTTGAACATTTGTTTCCTGTTCAAGAGTCTTCCATTCTTACATAGTTCTCTAGTTGCATCGATTAACCATTGAGCTGCATCAATCGTCATTGATATCTCATACCCCCATGTCCTTGTTCTTTCTGCAATTCTAACTGCTCCTCCATCTTTAGTTAAAGATAATGTGAAAACCTTAAATCTGGTTCTGAAGCTCCAGAAACTCATCTTTCTCTTCTCTGTCAAAACACTCACAGTGACAAAAGGAACCTGGAACACTTAACCTTGAGACTCAGGCACAGGAAGTCCAGAAACTGAGCTGAACCGAGCTTAAACTGCAGCTCCAAACCAGAAAATATAGGTGTACTGTCAGTGGATCGCCGGAAATAGCCGGGTCGGCGCCGGAATGGGCCGTCGGCGCCGGTAATGGAAAGCCGAACAGAGGGAGCTAAGATCGCAGCTCCAAAACGCAAAATACAGCCGCAAAGAAACTGGTCGGCGTCGGCAGTGGTGCGTCGGAGTGGCCTGGTCGGGGTCGGAACAGTAGCGACGGCGTCGGGGTGGACTGGTTCAACACCTATTGGAAAAAACTAACTTCAATCCTCAACGTTGGCTTATTAGTTCTCGGTTAGGGCTTGGCTAGGGTTCAGCGAAACAGTGTGAGCTCCGAACCGAAGGCAAGCTAGAAGCAATCATTGACGTCAACGTGGGGCGACCGGCGACGGGAGGGCGGCGTTACCATCATCGAAAAACGAGAAATTATTGAAAACTGGTAAATGCCTTTGACATATCCGGGCGTGTCAGAAGCTTTGAGAGGAGCAATCCAGCTATGGTGCGCATTCGGTGAGCAATGTTATGTGTTGACCAATCAAGATTAGATATGAGACTATCAGAAAAGTAAAACAAATAGAAATAAATCAATGAAAAGTAAAGCTTAAAAGAAGGAAGGGAAGGGAAGTTATTCTGAAATCATGTCATGGTCCCTTGCCCTTGTCATTGCCATTGCAGTAAGTTATCGCACTAATTAGCATGTATCTTTTTTCAAGAACAAAATACAATGCAATAAAACAATGCAATTAAAAAAAGAATAATCAACATTTAAAATACTCACCTCAAGAACCTCTAGAGCATCAATGCTTATGAAAGGGTCTGAGACATGTGACGCCCACATATTAAGGATAATAGGAGAGATTATTGGCTCAATTGATGCTGAAAATACATGACCTATAATACACACACAAAAACAAAGCTCGAATGGAGTTGGAAAATATAACTAGAAAACAAAACTCAATGCCAGCTCAACATTGAATACGAAGTTGCACTAAAATTTTTACAGTTACACTGATACTAACCAGCCTTCACAGCTTCTTGTAGGGTTTCAAGAACTAGATGCATGGTTTCATCAGATGCCTATGAAACAAGAAGCGATCAATGACTTACATTCAACAATAAAAAGAAAATTATATTAACTAAAAAGACATGATAAAAGGAAAATTATTTTGAGGTGTCACATTACATTTTTAAGAAGTTCTGTCAGCGAAGAAAATAAATCCAACATGTGAGAATGAAGAATTCCTCTGTCCGCATCTGGTAGGAGCTGGGAAAGAGCTCGACAGGCACCAACTTTCACTGGTGGGGGTCTGGAAACAGAAACAATGAACAAGTTATCTTCACAATAGTTTGTAGTGACAAAGAATCACTCTAAATTTGGCACTCACACATCCATGCCAAGTGACTTAATAGCAGCATAGAGGAAATGTTCAGTTACTCTATGGTTGATCTGCACATCGTATGTAGCCAAATAATAAGATTTACCAACAATCAAAACTTATTTCTATACTTTTCATGATTTTGAGTAGTGTTGGGACATGCCCGCCACGGAAGGAAAGCAGAAATTTTGGTAGTTACCACAGTGTAAAACTTTGCAACGGACGAAAACAATCTGGCATAAAGAAAGGGATATTCATGTACTCCTGCACGATTAAGAGGAAGAAAAATTCGTCACGCATTGAATTGCAAATATAAGCATCCATATTACAGAACTGATTTTCCAGGAAAAAAATCCATCTCGTCTATGTGCACCAAACAATGTCAGTGCAACTCACGAACGTGGCCCACCTGTGGCCATGTCTTCAGTTAAAATTTGTTCTAAAATATTCCCTATACCAAGAGCAGAAACCTGTAAGAGAGAAAAAAAAATAAGCATTCCCATTCAAGTTGCTTTGCAAAAGAGTCTGCTTACAATATAAGAAATGGTAAACCTAGATTTAGAGTACAAGAGCTTTAGAGGAGTTCATTTAATCAAGCATCAGTAATGAATCACAAACCTCTGCTTGAAGCAACTGCTCTGAAACAGAAGCCAAAGCAAAAAGGGTAGCCTCCCGCAACTGTGAGAACATTCATAAGGATAAAATTAGTCAAAAAGAGCATAATTTGAATTATTAAAAAAAAAAAAAAAAAGGTTTCTATTGTTCACTTATCCCTATGATGCAATAGCCTTAACAGGTGAAGCAACATGTTGGAGTTAAATGTTTCAATACTCACTTGACTTTGGTTGTCGTCACAATTTGCTCACTAAACTTTGAAATACTTCACATTGATCACTCAACTTTATAGCATTGCACTCCATCACTCACCCAACTTCGAGTATTATCACGGATCACTCACTAAACTTTAAAATATATTTAATTGGTCACTCAAGTTTAGGTTGTTGCATCTCAACACTCACCTAACTTTGAATGTGATCACGAGTTACTCACTGAACTTCAGAATACATTCCAATAATCATTCAACTTTAAAGGAGTTGCGATCCAAATATTAATTCTATGAGATTATGAAAGCATGATTATATAAAGGAAAATAGTTAAGAGCTTGTTTGAGAATGAAAGTTTTTCAATTTTTTCCTTCAACTCATTTCAATCACCCATTACTTTTCACATTTTTCAACAACTTTTCAATCATACATTCCTCCAAAACCTTTTTTCTACCATTACCGGACATGCTCTAAGATGATAGAAAATGATGATAATGAAAACATTATAATTTTATATGATCTCTTGTCCACTATTTTATTGGTAACACCATTCTCAGTTGCTTTAATAAAAGTCTTTTTCTTATCAAAAAAATAATTTTATATGATCATGTATAAGTAAAGATTTATTAAAATCGTTGATCCAATACAGTGATTTATTGTTCTGTCCCTTGCACGTGTCAACGTTCTTTTGATCCACTCTCCATTATTGCTATAAACGGCAAAAATCACATAGAATGCCATTTTAAGTTTAAGTTTTCAACTTGAAAAAAAAAAATAGATCACTCATAGCTAATATAACGTTAAATGATTTGGAATAAATAATAATAAATCAATCTGCATAAAATAAGAATATGAAAAATTAATCTATCATAGTTTTTCTTCAGTATCGTATACAAATTATTTAATAATTTTGAATTGTAAGGTGAAATTGAGCTATTAAATAAAATAAGAATTTTTAAAGTTTCGCTGAATAATTCTTGACAATACCCAAAGTTTGATGGGTGATGGAGTGCATATTCTAAAGTTGAGTGATCAATGAGAAGCATTCTAAAGTTCAGTGAGTAACAGTGAAAACACCCAAAATTGGGAGAGTGATGAAATGCAATGTTCTAAAGTTGAGTGATCATAGAAAAGCAATTCAAAGTTCGGGGACTAAACCGTGACGACATCCAAAATTGGGGGAGTGTTGAAACATTTAACTCCAGCATGTTGGTCAAGTTCTACAGAAACATAGTAACCAAATAAGTTATAAGATGGTTCAAATGTAGAAATGTAGCAAACCAACATCAGGAAAACATACAGATACAGTAGAAATATAGCTTCACATAAGATTTAGGACCATAATTAGATCCTCCACTTTACTTTTCAAACCAGCTCATTCTTTATTTGTGTCTCCCTTTAGATCCAGTTTTTTGCTGATCATCATCATTAAAGAAATTACAATAAGCAACTATGTTTCTCTCCACCAAAAGGAAGGGGAGATGGGAGGTTAGGTGATCAACTACACTGCTCAGGCATGTAGCAGACTAACATCAGGAAAACATATAGTATATAGTAGAAAAATAGCTTCTCATAAGATTTTGGACCTTAATTAGATCCTCCATTTTACTTTTAAACCAGCTCATTCTTTATTTGAGTTTCCCTTCAAGTCCAATGTTTCCTGATCATCATCATTAAAGAAATTACAAGAAGCAACCATGTTTCTCTCCACCAAAAGGGAAGATGAGAGGTTAGGTGATCTACTACAATACTCGGGCTCAGGAATGGTTACGGATCCCAGTGTAGGACATTGAGATTGTCAAATTCCAGAATCCGGGAATATGGCCAAAAAATGTTTCAATATTGGATACAGGTATGAACAAACAATACTCATAAAAAATTGAGCAACACATTTCGAGAAAGTCTATATATTATAAGGTAAAAGAATTGATATGGAAAAGACACATTTTTTTACTTTTTTTAATGAATTGTAGTTGGGGCTTGGCATTCGGAGCTGTATCAGTCATCTCAGTTTCTGAAGATTTGGACACTTGTGTCATGATATGTGAGGTATATTGTTGTTCGTACTTGATTATAATTTGGTGACCATGTCACGATGACAGAGGCCATTACAGTATAATCTCGGATAGGAAATACTATCACTAAGCCCATGTTTGGAAAGGATCTAAACCAAAAGTCAACAACCAATATCAACCACATATTTTATGGGACCCACAACTTTTCAACCACACATCTCATCAACTTTTATCAAATTCAACTAAAAATTTGATTTAATCTCTACCAAACAAGGGCTAAATTAGATTATTGATTAAATTGTACAGAGCTATAACTTTCTTCAACTTACTCTCCACCAGCCCGGAGAACCACTGTCTTTCCCTTGTTGAGACTCGTTAATTCGTCTTTTCACAGAGTCAATTACAGCCTCAATTCCCTCCAACCCACATGTACTGATGACCTCTTCCAATAGAAGGGCTCCTGCAAGTAATGATATTTGATAAGAAAATAAGGTACCTGAAACTGAACATTTCAAAACAAAGAATGCCAATTGGAATAATTGAACAAGACGATTATTTGAAATTGAATCCCATCAGCAGCATCTTCCAGGTACTAACCCTTTTTTTTCCCAACATTACCAGAAACTACTTACCAGAAACCCGACAACCATAAGTATTGTCATCCTCATCAGCAACATACTGATTAGCATCCAGTGACCAGGTATGTACCTAGAAGGAAGTTGCTTGTCAAAATGGTGATAAAGCAAAAGATGTTCGGAAGCACAACACCATATAGAAAGCAATCAAGAACGTATTTCCACAGTAAAAGAAATAATGTGTCAAGTGTCAAGAATGCTCAAAATAATTTTACACAACATTTTATTTATCTAAAGCTGTAACATGGCAATCAGCACATAAGAATTCTCAAGACTGAATTGAAGAATGCAGACCAACAATTTCCACTCCCACCCCCAAAAACCAAAAACAAAAACAAAAACAAAAGAAAAGGTTTCTACTATCTTGGTTGGCTGTTTCACGACTTTTCACTACCCATAACAGAAGGCGAAGTCGGGGACAGGTTGTTCGAAAGAAATGATACAACATTCATAAAAACAGATGAACTTTGGATGACATGCGTTAATGATGCATTGAGACTGAAGAACATCACTTAAGCTCTAATAGGAGCCCAACTGTTTTTTCTTCATTTAGCCTCCATTTCCTGTTTATGAATCTACATAATTTCATGCTCAAAATCAAAGTTCCAGGCCCATTTCATAACTAAAATCAACTGGTCCCAAATTCAATCCAGTAATTATTCCCACAGGGCGTTCAAAACTTAGATTATTGTGTGTTAAAGATGTAAACCTAAATATTGAACAATATGCAATTTGTTTTTATCAAGAAAATGACATATTCCCAGATAACACACGAGAAAGAGAGGAAGAGAGGATGAAAGAACCTGTTGTTCTGTCATTTGAAGGAAACCAATGGTATAGTACACCAACTCTTTGACATTGTTTGCAACAACCTACCGGAAAAATCATTAAGAACTTCAGATTTAGTACCCCATTTATTGCTACTATAGAAGGAAGAAAAAACAAAGATAATAGTTGAAACGCACCTTTACAAACCTAGGGCTTCCTACAATGGTCAATAGAAACTCAAATAACTGCATGGAAAAATAAAAACAGGAAAATATCAGCCGCCCACACAGTAGCCCTCATCCACCAAAAATATAAACAAAGGAAACCGTATATACAATTGAATATCAAAACATAAGGGTGGTATCTTGGATCAACATGACATAATTTTCCATGAGTGCTCAAGAATTCCAAGATTGGAACCAAACTTGAAGTCATCATTTTAAGATTCAACGAATAGAATTTGAATTCTCCATAGTATTCCCCGTCAATAGAAAATCAAAGTTATACTACTCGCTAGAAAAAGGGAAAATGAAGATGTTCTATTCAACAAGGAAATCTATGGGACATTGGCACGAAAATGTTTACTTGAAGACAAGACAGGTAAAAGCTAATTATTTAATTATTTCAACTTGTTCACATTTCCTACAGTTCTGGAGGAATTTCCTGGCATAAAGTTTTAAATAAGACCCATAAACAATACGTAACAGTAACAAAGAAAAAAGTACGCTTCTGTATTTCTTGCAGGACTTAAAAACATGGATGCATGGCCTTTATGTATTGCCCTCAATATTTAATATGATATTAACCTGGATGACAAACGACTCGAGACTTTTTTCTGCACCATCAGAATCATATCTCCCATCATAAGGATCTTCTACGCCTTCAATTGATGATCGCTGATACACTTCCAGAGATGATACAAATGTCTGCCATAGTGGCCCCACAGTGACTGAACTAGGACCAGAAATAGAAGAAATCAGCATAAAAGGAAAGAGAAAAAAATAAGCATCATCCTGAAATGTTGATGGTGTGCACCTATAAAATGAGCTTCGGCTATGCCTGGGAAATTCTGAATGAACTGACTCAAGCACTTTAAAACCTGATTGTGGTACAGTAAAAATATTGTTATAGTTCAGTTAACTGACACGTAGATGGCATAATGATTGAAAAAAAGAGATACCTCCATTCTAATGCTCCAGTCATCAGGATCTTCAGCTGGCACTCGATGATTTAAAATAGAAGAAAACTGATCCATCCAAGGTTGGAGCATGGGCAGCATCAATGCACTTGTATCTGTCTAATAACTCAGCCATTCATAATCAGTTTTGGTAATAGAATGTATACGTCCAATTAGCCTAAATCATAGATGTCATAAGTGCATACCTTATAGACACCACTCATGACCCCTAGCATGGAAGTACAGTTATAAACTATGGTAACAGCTTTTGACCGCAGATATGTGTCATAGTTCTGCAAATATGACCCCACAAGTGAGTGAGATTATAGAGTGAGTCAAAGAATATCTCCTGTTCTACACAATTAAAATTATGAAGTCAATAACTCGTAAATAAAACAGTGTACAGAATAAAAGTATAAGAAAGTACTCATGCTTCTCCTCCTTTATATTTTACTAACGGGAACAAACAGGAAATACATTATTAAGATGTACAATAAAAATAGTAGCGCTAAATGACATTTTTTGCACAGTGCACATGAAATTGGAAAGGTCATTTTGAATATCTGTGGGACTTGAAGCCAGTCATCGCTGTTAGCCATTAGGAAAAGTTCACTGAGAATAATTTGTTGAACCACCATATCTCTGTTCTAAAAGTTATGATGAATCAACATTTTTTTTTACCCTAGTATCCAAGCTTCGCCCAAATAATCCTGGAAGGAGCGGCTGATAGGCCACCGATCCAGTTCAAGTATGAAAGACGGGGGAAAAACAGGGGGAAACAACAGAATAACCATCGCACATGCAATTAACAGAACAGTTGGCAGAATTGTTGGAACTTCACAGGGTTTGGCTTATAAATAGAAAGGGAAATCGGAGAAACCAGGCAAAAAATTAGGAGATATCACGGGGAGGGTATTGGCCACTCGAATGCCAAATATCTTTACTGTCATTTCTTTAGTTCTGAATTCATTTACATAAATTGAGTCACAGTCTATTGTAATCACGATACATTTTCTATTTTCATCATTTAGTCATTTATAAAATACAATACAAAGTCTTCTCATCAGTTTTCTGGTTCATTTCCTTGGATCTTCTTGCTTTCTTGCTGTTGGAGTTAATCATTGTGCAGGATCTTATCAACTGGTATCAGAGCATTTCACCTGGGAGATGACGCTATCGGACAAAGTGGGGGAACTGGAGGGGCGAATTGAAAGCTACCACCAAAATCTAGCAGGGCGAATGGATGATTTCCAGACCAGCTTTACATCAATGCAGTCCGAATTCAACAGAATGCAAAATATAGAAAAGAACATGGCCTGGATGATGGAGCAATTCAAACAGGTCATACATCGATTGGACAATCAGGTCAAGGGAAGAAGGGGAAAAATGGGAGAGGATGGTCCTTCATCCGGAGTCACTGCGAAATCCGGAATAAACAGAGACTTAGAAGAAGGGTATAGAGGGACGAAGGAAACAAACACAGGTCAGTGGCGACCAGAATTCCGATACCGGAAGTTAGAATTACCGGTGTTTGCAGGGAAGAACCCAGAGGAATGGATTTTTAAGGTTGAGCGCTACTTCGATGTGAATCAGATAACGGGAACATAAAAATTGGAGGTGGCAGGCTGGCAGCACTGGGTTTGGATGGTGGAGCACTGTCATGGTATCAATGGTAGCAACGTCGGAAACCAATGCGAACCTGGGAGGAATTTAAGATCCAATTAAAGGAGCGATTTCGTTCGACGCAGGGTGGAACCGGAGAAGAGAGATTCCTTGCTCTCAGACAAAAAGGAACGGTGAGTGAGTATAGGCAAATGTTTGAGATGCTGGCAGCACCATTGGCAGACATCTCCGATGCTCTCATGGAAGGTCATTTCGTAAATGGGTTGAAACCTGAAATCAAGGCAGAGATACGGGTCTTAAAGCCGCTGGTTTGGATCAAATTATGGACATGGCCAAGAGAATTGAGGACAAAAATTACTTGTTCCAGACTTCAGTGGGTGGATCCGGCCCAATTAAAAGTAAGTTTCCTTTAAACCCGACACAACCCATCAGCTCTACTTTTACTCCCTCTCGTTACATTCCATCTCCAGCCCCAAATTTTCTTCCCAGAAATACAGTAACATCTGCGAACAAACCTTCCCCCACCAACCCCGGCAAAACTTCCTTTCCCCCTTTCAAAAGATTGAGCGAGGCCGAGTTACAAGCTAAAAGAGAAAAGGGGCTTTGTTTCCGCTGTGAGGAGAAATACTCCATTGGGCACCGGTGTAAAAATAAGGAGCTGCTGATCATGGTGATTTAGACGAGGAGGAGGAGCTAGAGAAGAGTGAGGAGGAGGTAAATCTAAACTCTATGGAGGAAGGGGGTCAACCAGTGACTTTAGGGGAACCAGTGGAATTATCACTTAATTCAGTGGTGGGATTAACACCACCACAGACCATGAAGATCGCGGGTAAGGTTGGCAATCAAGAAGTAGTGGTGCTCATCGACTGTGGGGCAACCCATAATTTTATTTCTGCTGAATTGGTGCAAAATTTGGCTTTACCGAGGACGGAGACGGCAGGATACGGAGTGATTATGGGCACGGGAATGGCTATTAAAGGAGCTGGAATATGTAGAAGGGTGGTCCTAACCTTGCAGAATTTGGAGATAGTGGAAGATTTTCTTCCTTTGGAATTAGGAAGTTCGGATATTATTTTGGGAATGAAGTGGTTAACATCTTTGGGACGAATGCATGTTGATTGGAAATCATTGACTATGAAGTTTCAAGTGGGAGAATCTACTGTCACCCTACGAGGTGACCCCAGTCTCGGCAAAACAATGGTCACCTTGAAATCAATGATGAAAGCTTTTCACGACAACAGAGAAGGCATACTATTGGAACTTGGCAGTCAGGAGGTGGAGTATAGTGAATTGCATTTGAAAATGGCTGATGAGCTCCAAGAATTATTTACAAAATTTGAGGGAGTCCTGAAGGAGCCTTGTAGCTTGCCACCTGGGCGTGACAGAGATCATGCCATTACTCTACAATCAGGTACTTCACTTGTAAGTGTGAGACCTTATCGATATCCCTATAGTCAAAAGACAGAGATAGAAAAGTTGGTGAAGGAAATGTTGGCTGCTGGAATCATTCGACCTAGTACTAGTCCCTTCTCGAGCCCAGTTTTGTTGGTCAAGAAGAAAGATGGTGGGTGGCGGTTCTGTGTGGATTATAGGATCCTAAATAAGGCAACAGTTCCAGATAAGTTTCCCATACCTGTAATTGAAGAATTGTTAGATGAACTTCATGGGGCCACCATATTCTCTAAGTTGGATCTTCATCAAATTCGAGTTGCTCCAGAGGATATCCCTAAGACTGCATTCAGGACCCACGAAGGACATTACGAATTTCTAGTCATGCCCTTCGGGCTAACAAACGCACCAGCCACATTTCAGTCACTGATGAATACAATCTTCAAGGAGCAGTTGAGGCAGTCGGTCTTAGTGTTTTTTTATGACATTTTAATCTACAGCCAGAATATGGAGGAACACAAGAAACATTTGAAATGGGTTTTGGAGGTTCTAGCAAAGAATCAATTATACCTGAATGGGAAGAAATGTATATTCGGACAAACGTAAGTAGAATATTTGGGGCACGTCATTTCCCATCATGGACTGGCAGCTGACAAGGGGAAAATTCAAGCAATGATTGAGTGGCCCCGTCCTAGTTCCCTTCATGAATTGCGGGGATTCTTGGGTCTAACGGGATATTATAGAAGGTTCGTTAGAGACTATGGAAAGTTAGCATGGCCACTAACCGAGAGGTTACGGAAGAATAATTTCTACTGGGATGATAGTGCAGAGCAAGCCTTCCAAAAGTTAAAGGAACAGATGGTGTCCTTACCTTTCCTTGCACTGCCAGAATTCAAAAGTCCATTTGTGGTGGAAACTGATGCATCGAGTTATGGTCTGGGAGCGGTATTAATGCAGCAACAACGTCCTATAGCCTTCTACAGCCATGCACTTAATCCCAATGGCCGCAAGAAATCAGCTTATGAGAGGGAGCTGATGGCAATTGTTTTTGCAGAGTCCAAAAGTGGAGGCATTACTTGATTGGACAACAATTCATCATCAGAACCGACCAAAGGAGCCTAAAGTTTTTATTGGAACAACGAATTGTCAATCCAGAATATCAGAGATGGTTAATGAAACTCATGGGATACCAGTTTGAAATACAGTATTACCCGGGATTGGAGAACAAAGCAGCAGATGCCTTGTCACGTGTTAATCCCCTACTCGCTTTGCTGGCTCTATCAATCCCAAAAGAAATCCAACTGGAACAATTAGCACAGGAAGTGGAGGCAGATGAGACCTTGCGGGAAATAGTCCAGGCACTGCAGCAGAATCCTTCCAGCAGACCTCATTATATGTTGAAACAGGGGCAGTTATTGTTTAAAAGAAGATCACTACTGCCAAAAGGATCACCTTTAATCCAATTAATGCTGAAGGAAGGGCATGATGGTAACCTAGGAGGGCTGTTACAACCTTTGGCTATTCGGAATCAAGTTTGGGAGGATATCGCTATGGATTTCATTGAAGGTTTGCCCAAGTCAGGGATGATGAACACTATACTAGTAGTGGTAGATAGATTGAGCAAGTATGCACATTTTGTGGCTCTAAAACATCCTTTCTCCGCTATTACTGTCGCTGGGAGTTTTGTGAAGGACATAATACGCCTCCATGGCGTGCCTAGGTCCGTTGTGTCTGACCGGGATAAGATATTCATGAGGAAATTCTGGGAGGAAATTTTTCGTTTGCAAGGTACTAAACTATGTCGATACGCCTCCATGGCGTGCCTAGGTCCGTTGTGTCTGACCGGGATAAGATATTCATGAGGAAATTCTGGGAGGAAATTTTTCGTTTGCAAGGTACTAAACTATGTCGAAGCACCGCATACCACCCTCAATCCGAAGGCCAGTCAGAGGTAGTTAACCACACATTAGAGACTTATTTGCGTTTTTTTGTTTCCTCCGAACCAAAGGCGTGGTTAAGCTGGTTACCGTGGGCAGAATTATGGTACAACACTTCTTGTCACTCGACTTCCAAGATATCTCCTTTTCAAATCTTGTACGGACGTGAGCCTCCAATGTTACTCAGATTTGAGAAGGGATCGACACCCCTAGCCACAGTAGAGCAACAATTTCTGGAGAGAGATCAAGTTTTGGAAGAGCTGAAAGCTCAGTTTTATCCCAGGCTCAAAATTATATGAAACAGGCTGTAGATAGTAGCAGAAGGGATGTACAATTTTCAGTGGGAGATTCAGTCTACCTTAAAATCCGTCCATACCGACGCAAGTCCTTAGCAGAAAGATCTAATGAGAAGCTAGCTCCGCCGTTCTGTGGCCCGTTTACAGTTGAACAAAGGATTGGCCCAGTAGCATATAAATTATCCCTCCCAACAACTTGCAATATCCATCCGGTTTTCCACGTCTCTCAACTACGAAAAGCCGAAGGGAATTCTCCGGTGATATCTCTTATTCCTAGTCAGTTAAACGAGGAAATGGAATTGTTGGTTGAGCCTGAAGCCATGCTGGGAGTAAGACCAGGCTTGGGTAAAAACATCAGGGGTCTTGAAGTGCTCATTCAGTGGAAGGGGCTTCCTCCCATGGAAGCTACTTGGGAACCATATGACTTGTTAAAACAACAATTTCCTGATTTTCACCTTGAGGACAAGGTGAATGTTGGGGAGGGAAGTAATGATAGGCCACCGATCCAGTTCAAGTATGAAAGACGGGGGAAAAACAGGGGGAAACAATAGAATAACCATCGCACATGCAATTAACAGAACAATTGGCAGAATTGTTGGAACTTCACAGGGTTTGGCTTATAAATAGAAAGGGAAATCAGGAAGAAACCAGGTAAAAAATTGGGAGATATCACAGGGAGAGTATTGGCCTCTCGAATGCCAAATATCTTTACTGTCATTTCTTAAGTTCTGAATTCATTTACATAGATTGAGTCACAGTCTATTGTAATCACGATACATTTTCTATTTTCATCATTTAGTCATTTATAAAATACAATACAAAGTCTTCTCATCAGTTTTCTGGTTCATTTCCTTGGATCTTCTTGCTTTCTTGCTGTTGGAGTTAATCATTGTGCAGGATCTTATCAGCGGCCTTCCCCGGTCGCTCTCCATGTAAATTCGGATGTAAATACAGCATATATATACTTAGAGTAGACATTTGGACAAAGATTTTTCTCCCCATGAACTCCCTTTACGTCATTCGAATGGAACCCCTGGAGGGACGATAGGCACACCATAATCCTACCTCCATGTAAGCACTTACCTTCAATTATTTAAACTAATGTTACACCCGTGCGATGCACGATCATTTATTACTCATATATATAAAAATTTTATATTAACATATGAAAATAATATTTAATTAAATTAAAAATGAGAAATGGGGGAAGAAAATTAATTACAAAAAAAAAAGTAGAATTGCACATGCCTTCATTTCATTTCATTTCATTTTTAAGGCTCTTATATTTACCGTTCCAGGAAATTTCTTTAATTAATGTAATTTAGATTGATTTAAAGCTTAAAATGGGAAAACAAAATTACATTTAAATAGAATTTATAATAAGTAAAAAATAGATATATCTGTGATATACGTTCAGAATTTTATTAAAACGAAAAAGAAAAGAAAAAATAGAACGATGTACGCTATTATTTCATCCTCTTTCATTTTATTTTATTTTTATTATTATTTTTAAAGAAAAATATAATTATGTTATATTGACAAAGTTTTTTTAATTTTTACAAATTTAAAAAAATTGTAATTAATTTTCAAGAAGGGGTTGTGGACCAAGAAACTTTGGGACCTGGAAAATGCGACTGTTTAAAAATCTGCATTCAATTTTATTATTTTAAATATGAATTTTTTCCAAAATGAATAATAAATAGTTAATTAATACTACTTACCATTTTATGAAATATGTTTTAGGCGGAAAATTGGCCAATACCTTTTTTGGGAAGTGCTCTCCTTTATGTATTACATTTTTTCTTGTGAAACTATTTAGTCCTTGTTTGAGTCCCCTTGTCTACAAAATAAGTTTTATAATAGTGATTTTTTGGAGAATGTGTACTTATTACTTAAGCCCCTTTTTAAGACCCATTATTAAAAATAATGTAGTTTATAACATTAAATTTTAGGAGCATGAATTGTTGAAAGGAAATTTTTTTTTTTAATTTATATGCAGATTAATTTATTCATAGAATGTTGGTTGAAAATGAGTTTCAAAAAATTGGAATTTTGAATAAAGGGTTTCTAATAGGGGTCAATTTTTTACCAAGTGGCCACAATTGTACTATAGTCAACAACTTGAATGACTCACTATAAAAAAGAAAGAAAGAAAAAAAAAAAAAAAAAACTTCAATGACCACATTTGCATAACTATTCAATTTTAATGATTATTGACGTAATTAATCTTTTCAAATATAATTTCTAAGATTATCGCAAATTAATTTATCACTACTCGAATGGTACTATTAAAATTGGTACTATCTTAATACAATATTTGATATTTAAATATATTAAATAAATATTTAATTTCATATTTACTTTAACATTACAAATTAAATACACATCGTCATGTATTTAAGGCGGTGTTTGATTGGCATGGTTTGCCTAGGAAGTAGGAAAATCTTTCGCCATTTCCCATCTTTTTGGTTGTTTGATAGCATACTTTTTCCATGGAAAATATTTTCTTAGTTTGCAATGATGATTGTACTTTTCCATGTTTTTTATTAACAATGTGTTCAGCATTTTGTTTATTTTTTTTATTATAATCATTCCAATTTCCAATACAACTTTTTAACCACACATATTTTCTCTCTCCAATTTTTAACCATTTATTTACCTCGAGATTGAAAAAGCAAATATTTATAATTAAAAAGTCAGCCGCCGAACAGCCCCTAAGACAAACCAATTCTCACTACTTTGGTGGGAATTGATTTGCCACCTTTCAAAGCAAACCATTTTCATCTCGTTTGATCATTTTTTTTTATTGTTAATTGGCTTATTAGTTAAGAATTAAATTTAGTTAAGAAATTATAAATATTATTGTAGGACTTAAATAAACCAATTTTGAAATGGTGGGACATTAGGAAAAAGTAAAAGGTACAAAATAAAACTTTTACCTTTAAGCCTCTGTTTGGATCGATGAAGGTGGTTATAAACAAATTTATTTAGTTTTTCGAGGTAAGATGTGTGATTAAAAATTGGAAAGAGAAATTATGTATGATTAAAAAGTGATTTGAGAAATTGTGTATATTATAAATTGGTTTATAATCACTTTACCAAACGAAGGCTAATATTTGATATGATTTTAGGGACGACATGTAGTTGGCTCTCACTTGTGAGTTTGTATTAAAATTCTTGTTGAGGCCTTCGATTTGACACCCATATTGCATACTTGTTTATTTCAAAATAGTAGTATAATTATCAAAAGTATTTTGATTCATTGCAATATTTCTATTTAAGCAAGGCAATTTAGGCGGGAAAAGTTTCAAAACCTGTTTTCGGGAAGTGCTTTCCCTTTATATATATATATTATTATTAAATTATAAAGATGCTTCCTTCCAAGAGCCAAGGTGTACTTCCATCCATGTAAAGCACACACGCCCTAGAGTTGTGCTATGATTAAGCAATTTACCTACATCTAGAACCCATGTCTCGATGAATGAAAAGATATTTGTTCTTCAGGAAAATAATATTTCTATATTGCATCCAAAAGAAGAGCATGGTCGACACATGAGAAAGTAGGATGTGAATAAACTAGCTATTGATGTGCTTTTCCTCAAGTCCAGCCACTTAGGCTATGTTTGGCAAAAGTGTTTAAAAACTTGTTTTTTTCAACACAATTCCCCAGACCACTTTTTAACCATTCATATTTTCTCTCTCCACTTTTAAAGCACATATTTTACCTAGAAAACATTAAAAAAAAAATGTTTTTAAACACATTTTTTTTTAACAAACAGAGTTTACTAATTCAAGATCTCTTTTGCTCTCAATACTAGTGCATACACATGTATGTGATGAGAAATAAAGAGAGAAAGGAACTTATGAAGGGAGCAATTGAAAACAAAATCTTTGAATTCCATTAATTTCAATTGAAAGGATTAACTTATGAAGGGAGCAATTGAAAAGAAAATCTTTGTCCGTACCTTTATTGTTACCTAGTTCTCAAGAATCAGGGTAAGTTTCAAATAACTTATAAATTAAACCATACTACACACCTTATTTGAGCCCCATTTTTTGGGGAAATGAGTTTGTAATAGTCATTTTTTTAAGAACGTGTGGTTAAAAAGTAGAAAAAAATTGAATTTACGTGTAAAATTATTTTATTTGAGAATGTGTAGTCGAAAATGAGTTTGGGGAAAAAATAAGGCTGCGTTCTCTTTATGTTTCAGTTTTCTGTTTTTATTTTCGAAAATGTTTTCTGATTTCCGTTTTCTCTGAATGTTTTCAAAATTGCTGAAAACGCGTTTGGTTTGTTATTTCTGAAAACTGTTCTCAAAATGAAATGCTGGAAAACACATTTTGTTTGGATTTTTTTCCAGAAAACTATTTTGCCCTTATTTGATTCTCATTAAAAGTAAGGTCTACAATATTTGACTCTTCAACTAAATCTCAATCATCCATTACCCTACATATTATTATTCACTTGAAAAAATTTCTTTTTAAATAATACCAAACACACACTTTGTGCACTTGTAATTATATTACATGTGATTATATATATATATATATAGACACACACACATTCAACATTCATACATATATGATATACACAATATAAATGAAATAGAGATGTCATATTTGGTTATGCCAAAAAAGTTCAAAAATCCATACGTTCATCAATGTTGCCCTAATTTTCTACAACACAAAAGTAAAAAAGAAATGTTTAATAATTGAGCACATGATACATCATAAGAAAGATTGTTGAATTTGGAGTTAAACGCAAAAAATGGAGTGCAATTCGAAGTTGTAGATCAAAAGTTATATATGTTTGAAGACAATGACCTATAAAGCAAATACGGGAAGGACTAAATTGAAAGAAAAGTAAAATTTGTGGACTAATGTGCAAGAAAATATAAAGTTTAAGGACCTAAGTTGCAAATAAATAGGGTATTTTTGAAAAAAAAAATCAAATTTTGAGGATTAAAATGACAAATTTTGAAAATCAAGAACCAATAATGTAATTAAAATAACAAATTTTGACCAATTTCAATTTTTTTAGGATTTTTTTTTTAAAAGGAAAAGAGGAAAACGCGCGTTTTCCTTTTTTTAGTTCAAATGAATGGAAAACGCGGAAAACGTGAATTCCGCGTTTTCCATTTCCTTTACAAATTTGGAAAATGTTTTCAAAATTTTTTTCCGAAAACCCGTTTTCCGCGTTTTCGGAAAAGGAAAACGGAAAACGACTGGAAAATGCCAAAGAAAAAGCAGCCTAAGTTTTTAAAAGATGGGGCTCACATAGGGACTATGTTATTTATTCCACTTGGGCAACATAAGAGCAAAATTTTAGACAAGAATGTATTCCATAGCATTTTCTCATAAAAAATTATAGGATGGTAAACAAAACTAACCTGAGGGGATGACACAATTGCATGCAAGCATGGAAAAAGAACAGGCACAATTTGTGGAACCAACTTATCATCCATATCTGAAGAAATAAGAGCTAAGCACCTTAAAGCCCCATGAACTGCATCATTCAAAAGTAACAACTAATGTCATCTCAAGAAGATAGTCATCAATACCAAATCTTACCAAGTTTACATAATCAAAGGCTAATTCCTACTACAATAACAACCTAGTCAAATAGGTATCTTTTGGCCTATCATGACATCAAAAGGTAAACCAAGCACTAACCAGCATTCTTTTTAGTTTGTTCATTGATAAAACTTAGAAGGAAAGGCATTAGCTCAGGCCAATCATCTGGCCAATCACAGTGTGCAATTGATGCCACAGCTACACTAACTGCTGTACAGATTTTCTTGTAAGGATCCTCTAATGATGATAGAAGCAATCTACGTATTGATGCCTGATAAAATAACAAGAAATAGATTAGGTCAGTACAGAAAAATGTCTTCTTTAGTTTTTACCTCCTTCAGCAACTACCTCATGCCCATTATGAATATGCAGCATATACATTTCTGATTCAAAAAAAAAATCACATACTACACCAAATAATTGTGTATTAGTTAGAAACAAATCCTAACAAGAATATTTGGCATAAAGAATATACAGCCTCAAGTTGGCCACTTTTGAAAACTAAAAATAAAAAAGAATTCATAGGAACAACCTTTAGATAAAAGAGGCACCAATTTATCAGACTGTTAAGTTGTGATGCATCTTCAATCTAAACAAAGTCAAGGAAAAACCTTTTCATCACTCGAAGCCACAGGATGCTCAAAGCCTTCCTCGTCCTCATTCCAGTGTTTCTTAATAAACTGCTTTAGCAGAACAACCGCTAAGTAAATGTATGTTAATTCCCACAAGACAGAAATCAAATGAAAATGTCAATGTCAATATAAATGCGGCAAATATAAGCCAAACTTTCTTTGAAATCAATAACAATACAAAGGATATCTGCCTCAATCCATATGGGAGCTCCCTGTTTGCGCCAACACTAGCTAAAGCCACACCAAAACCTTTTCAAGAAATTCCAAATGTATATCAATTCCATTTCTACAACAAATCTGTAGATGCATAAACATTTAAAAAGAGCAATTCTTTTTGAAATAGAAAAAGCTTTCTGATTCCCAAATGGACGTGTGTGTGTGTGTGTGTCTATATATAACCCTTGTTTGGTTTTCATTAAAATTTTCTCATTTTTCTACAATGCTCAATCTCAACCATTCAATAAAAGTCAAGCCCACAATATTTAACTTTTCAACAAAATTTCAACCATCCATTCTCCTAAAAATCACTATTTCATTTCAAAAAAACTCATTTTAACTAGAAAATCTCTCTCTCTCTCTCTCTCTCTCTCTCTCTCTCTCTCTCTCTCTCTCTCTCTCTCTCACACACACACACACATGTATATTAAAAAAAATCACCTTAATATTCAATTTCATGTAGAGATACAGAAATTAAAATATTAAATCGTCATAAAACTAAAAATCAATTTCATTTCACAAATGGAGGTTCAAATGCATAAAAATAGATTTTGAGCTTCATTTCTCTGACTCCTACTTTACCTTACACAAAGAAACAAAAAAAAAAGATCATATATAAACAATACAATCAAGTCAGTTTTATTGAATTCAACTTAATTATTACATAATGAGAAGAAATTAAAACTACAATTCCCAAATGTACAATCACTAGCGTATCTAGGGATCGCAAAAAAAACCCGTTTCAACCCCAACCCGATGGGACCCCGACCCTAATGGGGTGGAAAGAAATCGTCCCGCTGGTCGATGGGGCAGGTTTGGGTTTGATATCAATTACCCGAAACGAGTTTGGGGTGGGGCGGGGCGGGGCGGGTTTAGGTTGGCCCGCCCCGCTGTGAACCGCCCCCCAAATTTATTTACATTTAAAAAAAAATTAATTCAAAAAATGCAAAAACCCTTTCAAGATACAATTTCTTACTTATGATAACATCTTTGATTCTGTGATGAATTGGGTGCTTGATTCTTTTGACTTTTACTTCTTTTGAGTGGGAAAAAAGTTAGAAACTTGAAGAAAACTATGTTAAAAAAAAATAAAAATTTGGGGCAGGACGCCCGTTTTGATTTAACTAGTAATGGGGCGGGTATGATTTTGATAATCTTCTCATGGGGCGGGACGCGGGGTACCCGCCCCGAACCAGCCCCATTTCCATCTCTAGGAAGATCTACTGGGAGAAGTGCCCCCCCACCCCCAAAAAAAAAATACTTAGTTTCAAATTTTTTATTAACAAATTGAATAAATTTTATTTATATGATTTTGTCCCACAATTAAGATTTTGTGCTTCAAAATGTGAGGATCAAAGGATAATACAATATTTTGGCTATGATTAAAATATATATATATATATATATATATATATATATATATATATATATTTGTACTTGTACCTCACTTTTCCCACTCCAATTATTCACCTTCCAAGGCTTGCATTGTACTAATATTACTTCTACCTAATACACAATTTAAATACTTTTGTTTGATGTTGACCTAGGTTGCAACGATACTCTGTCGGGAGCCAATATGTTGTTTGTAATAAGACTAAAATAATAATAATAAATTAAAAAAATTAATTTGTGTGTCCCCAACGTGTCGTGTCCTAACTTTTAAAAAAAATCAAGTGTCGACGTGTCCGTGCAACTTAGATGTTGACCTCTAATCAGGGGTAGAGCCAAGGGAGACAAATTTTCTTTTTTTCGACTAGGGCTGATACATATAAAAATAAAAAATTTATACTAAAAATATTTTCTTTTGCCTAAAAATATTGATTTGGGCCAAGGCAGACCTCCAACCCCCCCTCCATCCCTGCTTCTATTATACGTTCTTGTAACTTTGATGGTACTATTCAAGAAACTAAATTATGGATAGGGTAAACTAGATGAATTAAATTGTAAGGTATTATTACACTGTTGAGTTTTAGATTTGTGGAAATTTTTGGGTAAACACGTAATCTGAACTTTCTGGGATAAAGTATCATGTAAGAAAATATTTTATCAACGATGATATTGATGGGAACACGTAACAGTTTTTATGTAGAGATCATGTTTATCATACCCCTTAACCTTTACTTTTACCATGCCAATAAAGAGTGGGTTTATTTTAAAAATTAAAACATTGGTAATTGTTGCTTCTTTTACGACTTTTATAGTTCTTGAATAAATACGGTAATATTGTTTTTGTGAAATATGTAGGGAAAACAAGAAATAAGAATGAACTCCAACACACGAAAACTTGTTTTATCTTATAAGAGATGCTTCTCCCCTATTCCCCTATTAATAATGTCACAAATAGGGTGTTACAGAAAATCTCTCTAAGGATACAATAGAGGTGATCGATACAAACTGTGAAAGTTTAATCAAACCAAGAGGACACTCATGATGAAGAAGAAGAAGAAGAAGAAGAAGAAGAATGATGTTAATTCGCCCTAAATAAATAGGGATAGAGGCAACCATTGTAAAAGATGTATACATTATAATGAACATATGCATCTGTTGGAAGAATGCAGTTTATCTTCAACAGACACGTCTATTCATACGAAAATACACTTGTTCAATGAACCAGAAAATAAAAATTCTCTTTCGACGGCGTTGCCCCCGAGCCCCGCTGCCCCCTCGACCCCACCGGGCGAGTCGATCCCCATTTCGTTGCGGTAAACACTTGCCGGGGTGGCAAAACATTCGCAAAATAATGAAAAATATCTAACAATTGTTTCTTGTATATGAGAAAATTTGTCCTAGACCGTTGGACTAAACCCAGAGCAACCAAACTAATATCTGACAAGCGTTAACCTGCCAACACTAACTTACATTCCTGGATCCATTCCTAAATATAGTATAAAACAGAAATTTCAACATATCTACAGAAATATATTTAGTATATACTCGTAGGTGTGAAGAAATCAAATTAAAATTATTTGCTACGTAACTAAAAGAAAATCAAACTGCAATTCCCAAATGCACACCTCATATGCAGTTTAGAACAGAAAACTCAACAGACGGACCTGGCTGAAGCGAGGCTTGTTGAAGCGAAGTTTCGGCGAACGATCGGACTTGATGGTTGGGGTCGAGAGAGGCACCCAAACAGTTAATTAGCCATTGCTGATCTTGATCCATTCAGAAAAGTAACTTGCTTCTCTGAGTGTGTGCTTTATGGCGGGATACCGGTAGGTAAATGGCGAAATGTGCGGCAAATGGGAGGGAGATTTTGCAGTTGGGGTTTTGTAATTGGTGGTATTATATAGGGGTTAGGGTTCCATCAGCTGTCAACATTTGACTGAATTTTTTTTTTTTTTTTTTCCCCTCATTCCTTTCTTTCCTAGTCTTTTTCTTTTCTTTCGACGAGTCTGGAATTGGAATGGCAATGACAATGGCATGACATGAATTCGGAAATCATCCTCTCAATCCCGCCCTAGATTTCCCATATATCTATCTCAATAGAACTAATTCTACCATTCGTGCGATACACGGTGTTAGATAAATACAAATTATTCAAAGTAAAATGTTAAAAAAGTAAACTTGTAAAGAAAAACTAAATTCTAAAATATGGAATATTCCTCACATATTTGAACATATTTATGAAGTATAAATTAAAAATGACAAATTATTTCAAATTTACAAAATCCATAAATCAAAACTAATATCCATCAACTATCACTATCTGAATGTATTTATTTGGTGGATTTTCTTTTGCAATCAATTGATTCACAGACGTAATTTTTCCCAAAATGTATAATCACATGTTCATTAAAATTAAATGCAATCTGAAGAGAGAATGAAATGGTGCAAATGTAACTAATTATGAGAAGTAAAATATTACATGAAGCGAATATAAGGTAAACCCTAATTAATTTAATTTCTTTTACATTTGAAATATACTTTTAATGTTGCATCAGTAAGTTTAGCCAGCTAAAGTGTGCAGCAAGTAAAAGGCTTCAATTATTAATTTATTAAACAATACAACAAAACATACTCTCATAAGGAACACGACTAAACTACGATAATTATAAAAACAAAGTGTATAACATGTCAAATTCAAATGAGGAACATAGATGCATCTTAGTAACTACAACAAAAATCCAACCATTAGATTCTAAGGTGGAATTATAATTAAACACACAAAAAGATCTTGGTCATTTACATAAATTCCTCATCTTAAATCAAGATAAAATCGGGAATTAGTAGAAATGTATATTGATAAAGAAAATATTAGCATAAACCCCAATTGCATCACTTCAGTAACTCATTCTAGTTACTCATTTTTTATTGTTTCACCATAAATCCTAACTGCGCACTTCTCACTTAAATTAGAAAACATAATAGAATCTTTCTGTTCTAACATTTTATCACATTGGTTTACAGTTGGCCTTGTTTTTTTAATTGAAAAACATCTTTTATGAGTGAAGATATTTCCTGATTTTCCATGACATCAACGAATTAAGATCACATTTTTTTTCCTCACAAAATCAATCTCAGAACCAAAACTGTAAGAATAAAGAAAATATAGGTCAAATATTTTTCTTTATTTTTTCCACTCAAAATCGCAACAGCGGAAAAATTCATAAACTTAAAAAGTCAAATGGTATTTTCTTGCACTCCTCACCATCTTCAAGATCATCTCCTATCCATTCCAACCAAATGAGAAAATATGCATCATATAGCTCACAAGTTGTACGTTGTACGTCATACCTGCCCACTCTCGTCATTTTCATCATCAACTTCAAATTTTCATGTCTCAGATTCCTTGCCACCTTCATCAACAGAGCTTTGCTGTCAATTAAAGGCAAGATAATAAGGGATATTGAGTAGATGTGCATTTAAAGCATTTCCAAAAAAAATATTTTGATAGAATGTCACACGAAGGAAATCATCAATATTACTTTTCTCTTAAGTCTTAACCTCTAGGTTGAACCTTGAAAAGAAATGCAATCTCGATGAGACAAAACGTGTTTTTGGTTTTTGTCTATCTTTTTTTTTTTTTTCCACTGAAGTTCCACATGAACATGAATAGTTGATTTCTTGCATTCAATATAAAATCTCAGATGTATGTGCAAACTAGAGGTGTCAAATGGGTTGGACAGTTCGTAAGTTCGGCTCGGTTAGGTTCGTTAAAAGTTCAACTCGACTCATGAAAAATGGACTTGGGCTTGGATCGGACAGAAAATTTGGGTGTTGGATAGTTCGGGTTCGGCTCGTGAAGTTCATGGACCGGTTTGTGGACTAGTCCAACGAACACCAAAATGGGTCGGAAATGGGCCGGCTCTTAAAAGTTCGGCTCGGCTCGTGAAAAAAAGACTTGGGCTTAGACCGGACAGAAAAATTGGATGTTGGACAGTTGTTGTTCGGCTCGTGAAGTTCGTGAACCGGTTCGTGAACTAATCCAATGAACCCCAAAATGGGCCGAAAACGGGCTAGCTCGCGAGCCAGCCCATTTCTGTCCCGTTTGGCTCGTTATAACGAGCACACGAGCCATAAACACGAGCCGGCCCGTTCCGGCTCTTGAGCGAGCCAAACGGTATTGTGACCATTTGAGCCAAACAGTTTCAATCTTTTTTTTTTCTTTTTTTACCTATAAATACTTCTTTTTTGTCTTTTTTTTTTGCATAATCTCACTCAACTCTCTCACTCTCAAGTCTCAAATCTCAATTGCAATCTTCTACTTCTAGTTATATTCTAATTTCTAATGCTATAATATTTCACATACAATATTGTCTCAAATTCCATATTTCATTTTCATCTACAAATTTTCAAATCTATTATTTCTAATGGTACACTCACAATCTCATGGTTATTCTTCTGGCCAATTTGTTGGTGAATTTTTCGATCTCAACGATATTCCAATTCCCGACAATTTGGTGGATTTGGAAAATGAGGTCGAATATATAGATACTAGAATTCCTCTTAATTTGGATGACATTGTTGATGAAGATGTCACTGCTACATATGGATCCGGCTCCGCTAGCACGACGGCAGGCTCTAGCAAAAATCCAAAAAGGTCGAAAAATCAAATTGCTGAAATTTTTTCGATTTGATTGAAACAACGGCTAAAGGCATTGATAACAACCCGATATACAAAGAAAAATGTAAAACTTACGGCGGACTTTTCTCTTGGAAGAAGGGTGGGGGCATAGCACACCTCAACAGACACTGTAAAGGATGTCGAAAACCTGGCTCAGTTGAAGCAAATCAATCAACTCTACAGTTTGGTCAATCAAGTCTAACCAATTGGGTTTTCAACCAAGATCTAGCGCTTCGAGAATGGATGGTCATGTTTGTATCAAGTGGTGAGTTCCCGCTTTCAATTGTAGAAAATTCACAATTCACGGATTTCATTCAAAAGTATCTCCAACCCAGGTACAAACCCGTTTCTAGAAATATTTTACGAGCTGATTGCATTACTAAATATTTCGAGAGAAAACAAAGTTTTATAAATGCTTTAAATAAATATAATGGTAACTTATCATTTACTTCGGACTTGTGGACTGGCAATAATCATAGAGGTTATGTAGCTATTACTTGTCATTACATTGATGATACTTGGTTAATGAACAAAAGAATTATGGCATTTAAAGTTATTGATTACCCACATAATGCAACAAATATTTTCAATGTACTACTTGCAATTCTTAGAGAATCTAACTGTGATAGTAAAGTTCATAGTTTTACATTAGATAATGCTTCTGTTAATAAAGCGGTGATAGATAGATTAGTTAACCACATGAATCCTGAATTTGATGGAGTCTTGTTTCATGTTCGTTGTGTGTGTCACATTTTAAATTTGATAGTTCAAGATGGTCTTAAGTTTATAAAAAATCAATTGAAAAAAATTAGGTATGCTTGCAATTTCATTATGATAGCACCTTCTAGAAAACAAACTTTTGATTCACATTGTGCAAAAAATGGTATGACAGGATGATCATTTGTTACAGATGTAGGACATAGATGGAACTCAACTTATTTAATGATTGAACATTGTCAAGGTTACGAAAATTTAATATGTGAATATTACAACGGTCGGCACTCACATGGCCCAAGTTTTACTCACACGGCCCAAGTTTTGATTTGGGGGCTAATGATTGGGAACTTGTATTTCATACTAAAACTTTTTTGAAACCATTTAATGATGCTATAAACAAATTATCCGGTGTTTATTATATCACTAGTCCTTTAGTGTTGAAGCATTTTTATTGCATGGCTAATAATTTTAACAAGTACAAAACATTTTTTATTTTTTCTGAAATCATTGTAGCAATGGAGACTAAGTTTAAAAAATATTGGGAAAATGTATCCCTTTGTTTCCATTAGCAACGATTATGGACACTAGAATAAATCTAGAGGGGACTAAACATACCATAAATGCAATATCAAAGAAATTAAATTTTTGGGACCCCCTTAACATGCACAGATTTAGAAAAATGTTTATGTAACATGTACGAGATCAATGCCAATAGGCCAGGTAAAAATGTTAGAAGAATTGCTCCCACCCCTAACGTGATACAAAATCAAGACAGTGATTTACTTTTCTACTTTATGACTATGAAGGGAACTTCTAGTACACTTCTTAATGGTTCTAGTTCTTCTAGTACCCCTAATAGTTCAAATGAAATTCCGAGCGAGTTAACTAATTATTTCTCACGCGACCTTCTTAGCATGTTAGACGTGGACGAGAGAAATAATTTTGACATTCTTAAGTGGTGGAGATTAAACGAGCGTTAATACCCGATTGTTTCTATGATTGCACAAGATCTACTAGCACCTCCGGTATCAACTGTAATATCGGAGGCTACTTTTAGTGCAGGTAGTAGAGTGTTATCTGAATATAGGTCAAGACTTAAAGAAGACATATTGAAGGCCTTAATGTGTTTGAATGATTGACATATTGCAGAGAAAATGTTACAAGATAGGATAAGTGAAATTCTGGTCAAGGAATTCGGAGAACAATCATATTGGTAGGTAATTATTAATTATTATTCTTACAATTATGCTATAATATATGTATTTTTCTTTCTCTATATTTTTAATTCTTTCTTTTAAATAAAAAAATTGTACATATAACATTTTGTTTGTGTACAATTTTAACTCTGCCTACAAGATATTAAATGTAACCGGTCCTAAGCCCGGATTAAAAGAGGAGGGTTTAAGTTTTTATGTTTTCAATTATTTTAGTATTAGCAGTAAAAGATTTTCCGTTTAAAAAAAAAAAGGACGAACACGAACCTGCCCATCCGGCTCATGAGGCCACGAGCCCACGAGCCGGACTTTGGCCGGCTCTTTGGGAGACGAGCCGGCAGGGCTGGCTCGGCTTGTCTCCCAAATGAGCCGCGTCCGGTCCGGCTCATGGGCCAAACCAAACGCTAAGTTCACCGATCGAGCCGGTCCGACTCGACCCGTTTGACATCCATAGTGCAAACTTTGACAATCATTCGAACTTTTGAATCTTATTTTTCACAGGGTCCAAACAAATTAGTAGAGTAAAAGCAAGACAAATGACAAATACATAATGAATGAGAAGGAATCAAACCTGGAAAAATTTGTGATGAGCATTTATCCAATTCTTCATTTAATGTCTTATCCTCATTTAAACAGTTTTAGCATTTACAGATATAACAATCTTTAAATATGGCACTCTTATGGATAGACTAAAACCAAAAATAATTCTTATATTGTACAAAAGCTTGGGTTGAAATCTTTATAAATAAAAATTCACTATCAAAATAAGGCAAACCGCTTCTGACAGATTATGAATCTCATCTGCTCTACTCTTCTTTGGGAAAGCAGTGGAGCTTGCTGAACTCGAATATCAAAAGCTTCAGTTCCGAAATCTACTACTGTAGTTTTGGTCGGAGATTGGAAAAATTGCAAATAAATTCCAAATCACAACTACAAAATATGACAAAAAGTACAGATAAATTATTATAATAATTAGACCACAACATTTCAAATTTGAAAACAACAAACAAGGTGATCCAAATTTTAGCATAAATTTTCTGAAAAAAAATGATATATTTACAAAAATTCTAGCACATTTATTTATATTCAAATATATTAATCCAATTTTTTTTATCTCCAATATAACACATATCACATATAATATATATATATATATATATATATACAACAATTCTTACTAAATATGTAATAAATATTAAATTCTACAAAATATTGTTTAGGATATAGAGAGTATATTTTGACGAAAATCTATGTGTGTATTTTTGTGAATGGCTCTTCTATTATAAAGAATATATGTAGATGATTCTCCAATAATTTATAGCATAAACCTTCTAAAAAAATTGATTTATTTGCAAAAATTCTAGCACATTTATTTATATTCAAATATATTAATCAATTTTTTTTTTATCTCCAATATAACACATATCACATAGAATATATGAATATATTTATAACAATTCTTACTAAATATGTAATAAACATTAAATTCTACAAAATATTATTTAGAATGTAGAGAGTGTCTTTTGATCGAAATCTATGTCCGTCAATTTGTATATTTAAAATTTAACTATTGATTTCAATAATCTTTTTTTTAAAAAAAAAACAATTTATTTTAATAATTTGGAATATTCTACTTTACTCAAAAAATATGACCGAAAATTTGTGGGCTGTTAATTTTGTAGTTGATATGATGAGTACGTAAATAGATTTTTACCATGTATGTATATGTAAAAGTTTATGTTCCTATAGCATGGTTGCAATATTTTTCCATCCATAAATATACTACTTCTAGTAGGATCGGGCGCGATTTTAAAGGAGAAAATCAAATTTTTTTTGCTGCAACCATGGGTCCAACAATTAGATTTTTTTTTTCCAGTTTAGACCTTGCAATTGATTGTTGATGAAGATGACGGAAATATAGGAATGCCAATAAATGAAGAAATGATTAAATTTGTGTGTGTGTATATATATATATATATATATATATATATATATATATATATATATATATATATATATATGAATATTTTTTATTTTTTCATCATTTTATAAATATGCCAATTGAAGAAATGATTAAATTTGTCAAAACTAAAAAAAAATGTTTAAATTTTATTTAATTTATACATCGGTAACAAAAAGTTGATACAACAAATTAATGATTCTTGTAATATGTACACCGAAGAACACACTCATTTAATTCACATATTAGAAAGTAAAACTTCGATAGTTTTATTTATTTATTTTCAAAATATATTTATCCAACATTTTCATTTCTAACATAAAACATTTATATAGAATATGTTTATTTCAACTCTTATTGGAATTAACATAATTTTTGCTAAAAAAAATATAATTTATAATATTAAGAACAATAAATGATTTTAATTGTTAATGATTAAAGCATAATTTTATTATTGATTGTTACACATTTGATTTTTCCAAATACAGTCAAATATGAGAGAGTGAATGTCCTCGTCTCTTGTTAATGGTCAAGGTATATGACGCAATCAAATGGAAATTTCAATGACAATTAAAAAAAAAACAATTTCTTGTTAATTTAATGTAATCATTACAGTTTATAAACTCATTTACTACTGTTACCGTACTCTTGGCATCAGATATGTAGTTCACTGTTCATTATAATTTTTAGAGTTTGTCAAAAAATAGGGAAAAAGTGGGACCCACGTCATTGTAGAGAAAAAACAAAAATTGTGGCTACTCCTACTTTTCATTGTTGAGTCATAAAATTGAATTTTTTTATATTCACGCTGCCGTTGAAAATCCATTCCATTTAGACTCAATGACAGCCGACTGATGGACATGATTTGTTTACATAGATAGAAAAGCTAAAAGCTGTACTGTAAAAGAAATCCCTTCCAAACAGTATTTTTTCCATCCTGAGCGGGAATTTTGGGCGGGAATTCTTTTGGAAACTATCCTTGTTTAATATATAGTAATAAAATATATAGTAATAAGATAAGATGGTACGGGTGGGGAACGTAGCCCTGTTTAGCGTGTGTTTGGAATTGTTTAAAAATAATTTTTTTTTTTTTTAAATAAATAATGATTTTTAAGAGAATAGATGGTTGAGATTTGGTTGAAAAGTTAAATATTGTGGGTTTGACTTTTAATGGATGATTAAGATTGAGTATTGTAGAAAAAAAGAAAATTATAAAGAGAATCTGGTTCGCTCAGAGGGAATGTGTCGCTAACAATTAAAATGAGATTTAGACGATGTGTAAGAAACAACAACATTTTTAGATAAAGTCCCAACGAGGGGTGTTTATTCACGAAGAGTACAACGGAATCAAAGAGAGGCGTCCCAGGATGCAAGTACACAAACTAAACTAGGATTTGACAAGGAAGGTAAAGATAAAGAAAATTACATATTCTCTGTTCGACTCGTAACTTGCATGACATAACTGTAGCTTATGATATTGTGTAACCGACGTCCACTTCCTTACATAATTGCTGCCCACTACGTTGCTTCAAATAACTTCCATGATCTCTTCCATGGCTAAATGATGCATTGTGAGAACTGCTCCTATATCCTTATCTGACTGGATCGCCCAATCGCCATATCGATAGTCCTATCGCCCAAGCATTCCAACAATCACTCAATCTCTCTAATGACCTTTACATTGCCTTTTCATCCATAGTGGGTTATCGTGTTTTGGGTCTTTATGTTGGGCCTCCGAATTGGGTATTTTTAGATGTCAACAATTACCCCCCCCCCCCCTAATATGGTTGAATTAATGCGCAATCATTAAATTCTGCCATATTCAGAGTATTCCGCACATTTTCCTCTTTTAATACCTAACAACACGCTTCATGGTTATGCTTGATATACCATTTTCGAGTGTCGTATCCTATCATTTTGGGAATGAACCGTTTTTTTACTTTAAACACACTTTCTTCGTCCTATAAAAGGGGTAACTCTTCTTCCACAGTTTTATTTTTCACCATTGTTCGCTCTAGAATTTCTACAGTCCATTCTCCCGTGATTTTATAGTTACAAATTCCTTCATTCTCTTTCACTGATCTTGGCACCCAAAACATCCACCCCTTCACCAAAATCTATTTCCTATTTTCAAGATTTTCAAAGAACCCTTGCTTGCGTCTGATACCCTATTTAATTCATCGTCGAACTCGAATGTGTGTCTGGGTCTGGCTTCATTAACTCATATGAAATCAAAACTTTAGCAGTGGCACATACCTTTCCCCTTTCCAGAAATTTAACTTTTTCTGATCCCATACCATCGGGCCCGTTGCTTCATGGGGGCATTCGTACATAGCCCAAATCTTCAGATTTTTCTTCTTCAAAGTCTTCACCTTCAGTCCCTGCTGTAATATTTTCAACCTAGACTAAAGTAATGCTCAAGGACTTTATTTCAAAAACACTCTAAAAAGGGTGGGCGTCCTCAATGCTATCAACTCCTGCGCTAGAATCCCTATTTTTGATATGGTAATTTTTTCTATGGTGCTTCAATTTTGGTCCTCTGAATATAATGTTTTTTATTTTTCCTTTTGGCCCATTGACTATTACTCTGCGAGATATTAGTGCCCTTCTTGATTTAGACCCCGTAGATCGTACAATTTCTCATCTTTGATTCTACTTTTACCAGCCCTACATTTCCAAATTCGTTTTTTAGTTCATAGTCCTCCCTTACTAAAATAAGTCCATGAGACCTTTCAAAACCTCCCTCCATACCTGAACAAGTTGCTTTTATTTATTATTGGATATGTAAATACATAATCCGGACTCCTAGCATTAAACCTTCCAGTAGTTATCTTCCCTTGGCAAGAGAAGTTGCACAAGGAAAAACTTTGGACTGGTGTTCTTTTACTTTGACAGCCATCTGTTGGGGCATGGCTACCCTCATCCACCAACTTAATAATAAAGGAACTCCCATAGCTTGTGGTCCCCTTTGGATCGTTCAACTATGGTTGAGAGCATACTTCCCCTTTTTCGGTACTCCTTCAGTAATACCAACTGCTCCATGTTTTGCCCCATGCATTAGCCACATTATATCCTGTGATCGTAATCATCGAGACACTTTTTCATATTTCTATAACCTTCATGACATCCCTTCTTTCTTTCCTTATCCTTGGTCTCAATGTCCTACATATGTTTTGGCTACTTCTACGGCTGATGATAGGGAGATATGGACCAAATATTTGACTTGTCATGAACTATTTCTTGATTTCATAGGCATCAGTACAAATGCCAAAGCTGGGGCAGAAGTACATTCTCCTCATTTTGTCCCTCGCCAGTTTGGGTTAGTGCAGTCATGGGCCGTTCCCTTCTTTTCTTGTACCAACATATGATTTCAATCCAGAATTTTTATACTCCACCCTGACAAAGCTACTATAGTTGATTCTAATAATGCAGTTCTTCTAGCCAATATGAGATGAACATCTTTTCATTCTGACCTATCTATCCACCTTGTTTTTGTTAGTCTCTGGGTGACTATGAGAGAAAGACTTTTTGCTACATGTCTTTCTTAAGGTTTTCATGCTGTTGATGATAAAGTAATTTCAGCTTCTCAAAAGTCCTTGGCTTTCGTCCTCTAGCCAAAGATTGGTAAGTTCTGGTTCATCCTTTCAATCCCAATGAAAGCTTCTGAGCCTCGGAAGCAAACCATTACAACAAGTTTAGAAGATGACTCAGATGAAGACATTCCTTTGACTCAAAAGGTATCCTTACTGAAACTTAGCTGCTTCCTTTTACTTGTACCTCTCAACTTAAACTCTATCTTGATTTGTTTCCTTTAAAGCTTCGTCTTAACCCGTTTGTTTCTACTGCCAATCCTCCACCAAATCTTTCTGGTGAAAGTGTCCTGCATACTTCGTCTCCTCCTCCTCCTCCTCCTCCTAAATTTATAGTTGAATATCCTCCTTCAGATCCTGAAGAAAACCAAGGGAGTGGTCCTGAGGACCCTAAAAGATCTTTACAAGGTACATAAAAGGCTTTAGTTTTGAGTACTTTGCCTATCAGCCAAATTCGTCCAACCATTACTGAAATACCTCCAGATCACCTTTACTTTGAATATAATTCATTTCTTCACCCTAGTCTTCCAATTATAAGTGAACCCAGTAGTCCTCCAACTGTTAATTCTAGCATCCCATTTATCATCGCGCATGCTATAATAGATCTAGACCCGGACTCACCATCTGATCTTGATCCATGTTCTCTTTCAGACTCTTTACCTCCAGAAGAGGTTCAGGCGAAAATTCCCATTGATCCTACTCCTATGGTGCAATCAGAAGTCTTTATTCCATAATCTTTCCAAGTCTTTACTCTTCGCTGTGACAGGGTGATCTGGAAAACATCTTCCAATATGCTAATCAAGTTTTCTCTCTGATGGAAAGCATTATAAACAGTTCTGTTGATCCTCCTTCTTCGGTATTGGATCCTCCGCCAGTGATTTCACCTCCTAATACTGCTACTTGGCGTGAGCTTGTGTTAGAATATGCCCATCTTACAGATGAAGACGTGATTGAAATTGCATCCAACAGGACCTTCTCTTGGCTTTAAGGATTGAGTGACAAATTTCAAGAGATATTGGCTAATCCTTCTACGCCTGTACCTCAACATGCAAGAATTGTTTTGAAAAGTATCCAAAGTGAGCTGTGAGACTTGCTCGATCAATTGATCCATCTCCATGATCAAAGAAAGCAATTGTCAAGCATTATTCTGGACAAAGTGAATTTAATTTTAGAATTCTCAGAGGCCTAGAGGACTATGGAAAGGGTAACTGTTGAGGCAGTGCAAGTGGATTATGCCTTGGAGAGTGTTTGTATGCAGCTCGAGGAGATCCAAAAGGAAATTGTTCAATTGGAAACAACAAAGGTAGTACAAGCAGAAATTCTATCTCATGAGGTAGAACATGTTAAGGTGCTTACCACTAAGGCTCTGTTTGTTAAAAGTTTTGTGTTTAAAAATTGTTTTTTATGTTTTCGAGGTAAGATTTGTGGTTGAAAAGTGGAGAGAGAAAATATTTGTGGTTTAAAAAATGGTTTGGGGAATTGTGTTGTTTAAAAGCATGTTTTTTTAAGTTTCCCAAACAGAGACTAAATATACAGATTTGGAGAAGGAAGGTTCGAGCAACAGAATGGTCACTCTACAAACTAAAGAAACAAAGATTTGGAAAGAATGGAATGTAATAAAAAATCCGATTTGTTCCTTATTGGAACAAATTGAACAACCTTGAACTTGTGTACTTTCTCTGGTTATATTTTATGGGTTACTAAAGTCTGTCTGGTACATCTCTCTATTTCTTTTCAATTAATTAACCCAGTATTTCAGCATTTCTCCTTTCTATTATAGGCCTTAGGCCTTAGCAACTTTTTTAGTTTAAGTTGTTCCTCAAAGTTTATTAGCAAGTCCTTCAACTTTCGATTGTAGCAATTTAGCCCCTGAACTTCCGATTTCTTCCAAATTTGAATTTTTCTTTGAGTATTCTTCTAATTGAGCCCTTGATCTACTTCATCCACTCTTCATTTGCACACTTTGACACTTCTGTCATCAAATTTCTCGATTTTGGCTTAAATTTCATTATTTTCTCGACTTTGAGGTTATTCCTGAAATATAAACGAATAATAACAAAATCAATAGCAAATATTCTCAAACGAACATATAAAACCCTACTTTTAGGATAGAAATAATTATATAAAATACACTTATCAATCACCTGAGGCCTAAAGTTTGGTAACGGTTTTGTAGTGAAAACGCCATTGTTTAAACCATTATTACCATTAGTTTGAATATTCCCCCATCATTAACATGTGAGATATTTTATCTGTTATTTTGGACATTATCTCTTGCATTTGGGTTACCCCCAATTTTGGCGTTCCATTGCCACTATTTAAACCTGTCATTCCAACACCTCCTGGTTTGATGAGGATGGTCCATTAGGTAGCTCTATTCCCTGATTTAGACTTACAACCGTGGGATTTTGTCTTACAATCGTTCTCGCAAAGTGGTGCCCTATATGTGGAAAAGCCGACTGATAACTTGACCTGTTAACTTATTCATGGTATCATGTAAAGTCTTTAGTTGTTTGGTCATATTGTCATAGTGTATTATTTCATTTTGAATAAAGTTTTCCATGTTATGAATGTATTGCAGATTTACCAGTTTAACCACGTCTTGAGCAAGTTCACCAAGCAATGTACGCATGGTCCGATGATTTAATTTTGCCATTGATTCATAACGGTTCTGACTTCGTCCATCTGTCTTTGGAGTACTTTGTTCCTCCTCATATCATTCGATCACAGACTGGACTCGATGACTTGCTAGCTCCTTGTTAGAGTTCTTATGAGACATATTTGCTTCACTTTTGTATTTTCGAAACACACCAAAGTTGTCCCAAGGGCGTACTGAATTGTTTCTCGCAGAGGGAATGTGTCACTAAAAATTAAAATGAGATTCTGACATGTGTAAGGAACAACAACCTCTCTAGACAAAGTCCCAACTAGGAGTGCTTATTCATGAAGAGTACAACGAAAGTGAAGAAACGCCTCCAAGGGTGCAAGCACACAAACTAAACTAGGATTTGACAAGAAAATTAAAGATAAAGAAAATTATATATACAAATTGGAAAGAAACTAAAGGTAGTTTCCTTCCATTATTTGAATCTTTATTTCGCCACTTCAACTTGTAACTTGCACGATATAATCATAGCTTATCATATTGTGTAACCTACATCCACTTCTTTGCATAACCGTTGCCCACAACGTTGCTTCAAATAACTTACATTATCTCTTCCATGGCTGACTGAATTGTAATATGTATTGTGAGAATTGCTCATATGTCCTTATCCGACTAGATCGCCCTATCGATAGTCCTATTGCCCCAAGCATTCCAGTTATCGCTCTGATGACCTTCACATCGCCCTTTCATCCATAATGGGCTATCATGTTTTGGGTCTTTATGTTGGGCCATCGAATGTGGTATTTTTAGGTGTCAACGGAATCAAACAAGGGCCTAGTGTAGAGATTTTGTGATTTTTGAATAATGTATTGCTTAAAATTATTTGAAAATTCAAATATATTTGGGTTAAATAAGAATAGATTGTTAACATTGAGTTTAAAAAAATAGTGAAGTTTAAGTTAAGGTCTTAAACAGGCCAAATTCTTTTCCCTCATATTAAATGTTGAATTTTATTTAGCCACTATTTAATTTTTTTTTTCAACCCTCCGTTTTTTCATATTTACTTTCAATTATACGTTCACAAAATAAAATATTTTGCACGTAAACCCAAAATTTTACTTACTTTTTACTACATTTTCCAAAAAAAAAAAAAAAAAAAAAATCATTATTAAAACATTATTTTCTCTTGAAAATGGGCATCAAACATGGGCTTAATGGTGTGAACTTGCAACTAACATTTTGAACTCCTTATGATTATTCACTAAGCCCTTGTTTGGTAGAAATTAAAGTCAAATTTTAATTCAAGTCAATATCAATGATTATTTTAAACCACATATTTATGGTGTATAACTTTTTAACCACACGTTTCATCAACTTTATATCAAAATACACTAACATCCAATTTTAATCCCCACCAAACAGGGCTAAGCCATATTTTTATTAATTATAAATTGATGAAATATGTATTTTTAAAGTTGATAAAAGTTGTGAATTTCATGAAATGTGATTAAAACTAATTGTAAACTTTGACTTAGATTTTTATCAATTTTCTTAGGACTTAGATTTTTAACAATTTTTTTAGATACTAGAGGGGAAACGTGCATTACACGTTAGTTGATTAATTTGTAAACGTGAAAGATATTTATAAGTTTCTTGGAGTCGACAAATTCCATGAGAACATATAGTGATGCATAAGCAAGAGATGCACACACTAAATACATTGACAATAAGCAAAATGATGGTTACGAAGAATCTCTAGAATGAGAATATAAATTGAATTTAAGACGGAATGAAATGTGAGATTGAATGTACACGGTGAAAAGATTTCGTTAGTTGCAAGTTTAAAATAGAAGCAAACATTCATTCAGGTTGTTTAAAATTTGTAGTGAATCCACTCTATCATCTGAAGAGTATTTCATAGTAACATAATGACCTACAGAATCAATATTAGAAAATACAAATTAAAATGAACATCACAGAAAGTTGAGAGCTTTCAGCCTTTTTTCATTTTAAATTGCTATATAGGTATCAGTATAAAGTTTCCAGATCTCCACTAGGAATCAAACATTTACAAAAGTTATAATAGTTATCCATTAAAAAAAAATAAAAGAACCTTCCAATACTTAGATATTTTCTTATTAGGAATCTTGTAATTCAAAAATGGAACAAATAATACAATTATTGTATAGAGTTTAAGAATAGAAATTTGCTTTACAAGCTTACTAGTTGCAAACCCGTGAGATGCACAGACATATTATATTGACAAAGTATAATGTACCTGATGCTGTCAAAAATCCTAACCTTGATGTGGCAGGATCTGATGATATTCGATTGCTGGAAAAGATCAACGAGCTTGTCTTGGATGACCTGCAAAAAAGGCGAGGAGGATTCTCCCCGTCGCCCCTCCGGTATGAGAATTAGTTTTCTGGAAAAAGATAGAGAAAATATTTAACTGAAAAAACGTAAAGAATTGTGAATGAATAATTTGATATGAAAAGAACTGTATTTATAGGACTGAAAAAAGCCCATAACTTCCTGTATTTAAGGAAGGAGTCCTTTTGTCATAAACTTACCTTTTAAGAAGAATTTCATACTTATAAGGATTCAGTTTCCTTTTTGTAAAGGGTTTCCTTGTGGATCATGTATTGTCTTGAGGCTCAAGTATATAGCCCATTAGCGAGGCCCAGTGATGAAAGAGGTTGGGAAGCCTGCAAATACGGGCCACAGGTAGGCAAGAAACGATCTTATCTCCAACTGTCAAAATGAAGTAGATCGGGATGACCCCGACCTTCATGAGACCGAGTATTTTAATGAGGTGCCATCGATTATTGTTGAACAGCGAAGAGGTCGGCCATATGCCGACCATGAAGCTTTTGGTAACAGGTCAATCAAAGGAATTCCATGACCTCGAGAGGTCGGTCAAAGGAAGACCATGACCTCAACAGGCCGGGTCGTGGAATTCTCCGTAAATTTAGGGAGTAGGAAAATAATACCGATCATTGGCCCCCGTGCGTCAGAGATCGGGACAAGATTTCTGGGCGCATGACAGCTGTTATATTGAATTTGCCAACTCATCATATTTATTGCTTTTGCCATAAAAGAATTTCCTAGGATGTTGACACGTGGCAGAAAAAATAACTTTAGGATTTTGAAATTTTTCCCGCCTATTTTGCATATATATATATATATATATATATATATATATGTGGTCCCTATAACCTCTTTACGTTTACTTTGCAAATTTTGAGAAATCAGAGAACTCGTCGGGCGACTCACACGACCTCTACTCCAAGAAAAATTTTCTAGCATCTTAGGTACGTTCGGCCTATCCCGACCCCTCTAACTCTTTTATTATTTATTATAGAAAAGTATGGCCAGACGTATGACAGTGGAAGACCTTAGGGAGGTAGAGGACCTAGATGAACCTTTAGAGGTCGAGCCATTAGGATTTTACGAGCCCCCACCTGAATTTGATGAGGGTGAATCTGATAATGAGGAGGAGGTCGAGGAGAACCCTAGGGTAGTGAGGGAACCTAGGAGGGAAATGCTCGAGCTACCGACCCATTACAACAAAATGAAGGAACACTTGGTCGAGGTAGACATGAGGAGATACGAATTAGTAGATAGGTATACTGTCAGGGTCCCGGATAGGGACGAATATTCTTATCATTGCCGGGAAGGGGAGATGGTTGTGTACCATGAGGCCTTGGTGGCCGGGCTTAGGTTTCCCTTGCACCATTTTTTTGTGGATTTCTTACTAACTACGAGCATATTGCCAGGTCAGCTTGCTCCCAATGGGTGGAGAATCCTTGTATATTTTTTCATATTATGTAGGAGTTTAGGAATAGAGCCCACAGTTAACCTTTGCAAATGTTTGTTAGAACTTAAGTACTTACCCCGATGCAACAGCTTTGTGTATATGTGCGGGAAGGGTAGGTTCGAGGTTCCATGGGTTCCTTCCTCCATAAAGTATTGGAAGGAAAGGTTTTTCTTTATCAAGCCCAAGGAGGGCGAAAACCTATTCTGGCCGACCTTCAGGAGACTCGATGTAGATAATTTTAATAGGATGGGTAATCTGAGTGAGGAGGCCGTGACAGAATTTATGGCCGATGCTATCCGAGTGTGTGACTTTGGTTTGTTGGCTGCGGAAGCCAGTGACCTAGCAAATAGTGACATTCTGGACCAGGCCGGACTTGAACTTCAGCCCGGTAAGGTTCGGCCTCTTAAATTACGTAATTGAAAATGCCCTTCTTTGCCTTTTGCTTATCTTTATAGACTTTTCAGGAGAGTTTAATCTTCTTATCCTTGTTTCAGGAATGGCTTTCGACTTTGAAGCTCTGAAGCAGGATGCACTTGCTAAGGCCCAAAATGCCTGGGCAAAGAGGGCGATTGACGGAGTGACTAGGAGGCGCCCTCAAAAGAGGGGAAGAGCCGGCACTTCAAGCTCGGGACAAACATCCCGATCTCAAGAGGATGTCCCACCACCAAGGGAGGATAGGCCGCCCAGAGGTCGGGCACATCCTCCTTCCGACTCCGAGCTTGAGGCCGACAATCCTTCTTTGGCTGATTGTAGGAGGAAGATGCAAGACTCCCTGCATCCGGACCTTGTGAAAAAAATACCAATACGAGATCGGTCTGGAGCGGGGAGTGGAACACATAATGAGCGCGGCTCTCTAGGTAGTTCTTGAGATTTTGTTGTCATTCTTTAGTGAATATACATATTTAACAAAAAAAATTTACAACTTATTCGCCCGATCTGCAGATGTTGAGTATTACCCGGGGAGTTGCAAACCAAAGCATTGAGCGGGGAGAGACTACGAGTCAGCTAGTTCACTCCATTCAATACGAAGCCACCCGGGCCAATGCTACCGAGGAAGAGCTTCGCAAAGTAAAGGTAGACCTCGAGGTCACTCTCCAAGAGCGGGACAACGCTCGCACTGAAGCTGGACGCTATGCAGGGGAGCTCGAGCAGGCTCGGGCACGGGAGCCCCAAATCCAAGCGTCTGCCATAGAGTCCTTCAAAGGCTCTAAAGACTACAAGCTTGCTTTGAGCACATACGCATTGGAGTCTTATTCCCAAGCGATAAAGCAGGCCCGAGTTTGGTGCCTTCAGAAGATGCCAGAGTTAGACACGAGCCCTATGGCTGCCTTCCCATTAGGTGCCGATGACCTCGACCTCAGTCCTTTTGAGGGGGAAGATGATGCTGACTGTGAAGTGCTCGAGGAAGCATAGGAGGGGTCTGGTGCCGAGGATTAAAGTAATTTGTAAATTCTCCTTGTAATGCCTGGGGTATACCCCGTAATTTTTGTAAAACATTCTCAGTGAATGAATTTTGATTTCGTAAGCCTTTCGCCTTTAAATATTAAGTAGCTTCGATTCCGTATTTTGATGATAATGTGGTCGGGTAGTGTCCGACCACCCATTGTAATTATAACCACAAGTTAACACTTCGCAGTATCAAGATTTAGTTTGAGACAACTGACTAGCAAGACCGGATGAGTCCGACCCTTTCTAGTCGATTTTCTCAAAGATAGGATCACACTTTTTACTTGGAAAAATCACAAGAATTGTTTGATAATGTCGGGTTATGCCGACCTGTAGGATAAATTTGTCAGGATGGAGTCGTGTCCATAACTTAGTAAAATGGATGTGGCTTTTACAAAGGTCGGTCAATGAGAGCCGGGGCTACCCGACCTTTCTTAATTTTGAATTTCTGATTTTGAAGTAATTTGCAACGTTTTGTCATGAGATATTGTAAATTATCCGTGGAAGAATAATTTGTAAAGTCTTGCCATGAGACATTGTAAATTATTTGATGAGAAATAATTTGTAACGCCTTGCCATGAGACCTTGTAAATTATCCGTGGAAGAATAATTTGTAAAGTCTTTTCATGAGACATTGTAAATTATTTGATGGGAAATAATTTGTAACGCCTTACCATGAGACCTTGTAAATTATCCGTGGAAGAATAATTTGTAAAGTCTTGCCATGAGATATTGTAAATTATTTGATGGGAAATAATTTGTAACGCCTTGCCTTGAGACCTTGTAAATTATCCGTGGAAGAATAATTTGTAAAGTCTTGCCATGAGACATTGTAAATTATTTGATGGAAAATAATTTGTAATGCATTGCCATGACACCTTGTAAATTATCCGTGGAAGAATAATTTGTAAAGTCTTGCCATGAGACATTGTAAATTATTTGATGAGAAATAATTTGTAAAGTCATGTGAATGACCTTGTAAATTATTTCGATATTTGATCTTTGTAGTGCTAATTCTTTGGAAGAAGTACTTTTATTAAAGGGGACTGAACGGTGGGCCTCGTTAAAACCCTATCCAGAAAAATCCATTGGGAGAAAATCTGGATAAGGAAAAAGAGTACCCGTCCCTGACACTGAAAGACAAAATAATGGGCACGCATGCCCGACCATAATATCCGATGATGGATGTGCAAGTCCGAAAACAAAAATAAAAATGGGCGCGTAGGCCCGACCTTACTAGGACTTGATATCAATAGAAATATGATTACTTGTAGTACGACTTCAAGTTCTCCACATTCCATGGCTGAGGAAGAGGTTTTGAATCCATCGTGTGGAGGCTGTATGAGCCCTTGCCCGCCTTTCGAATGACTTCATATGGTCTTTCCCAAATAGGCCCAAGTTTCCTTGGTTGATGACCGGCAGCCTCACTGCGGCGAAGGACAAGATCTCCCATTCTGAATTCCCTTTTTTTACTCGAATATTGAACTTCTTAGACATGGCCTGTTGGTAAGCTGCTATTCTTAATGATGCATTTTCCCTGACTTCCTTTAGATGATCCAGACTTTCTCTCTGTCCTTCGATGTGGTCGGGAGACCCTGTGGCCATAGTACGGAAGCTTGGAATGATTACTTCTACGGGGACAGCGGCCTCCATCCCGAAGGCAAGCATGGATGGGGTTTCCCCTGTTGCCAGTTTGAACGTGGTTCAGTTAGTCCAAAGTACTTCTGGGATAAGATCGGGCCAATCTCCCTTGGCACTGCCGAGGCGAGTCTTCAAGTCTTGTAAGATGAGTCTGTTTGTAACTTCAGCTAACCCATTACTCTGCGGGTACGAAACGGAGGTCAACCTGTGTTCTATCCCCAGATTTTTGCATAATTACTTGAAGGCTCGGCACTCAAATTGTAGCCCATTATCTGTTATTAATGTCTTGGGAAGACCAAAACGGCAAACTATTGATTTCCACACAAATGCTTCCAACTTTTGTTCTGTGATCACGGCCAGCGGTTCGGCTTCCACCCACTTAGTGAAATATTCCACTGCAACTGCCAAGAACTTGACTTGACCCCGGGCTATAGGGAAAGGTCCAAGTATGTCGATTCCCCATTGGGCGAAAGGGTATAGGCACAATATTGAGGATAGTTCTTCCGCGGGTTGATGTAATCAGGCTGCGAATCTTTGGCACTTGTCACAGGCTTTCACATAACTAAGAGCGTCTTTCTTCATGTTCGGCCAGTAGTACCCGTTTCTTATTAATTTCAGTGCTAGAGCTCTTGCTCCCTGGTGTCCTCCACAAATTCCTTCGTGAACCTCGGCCATAGCAAGAGCTGCTTTTTTTGGAGTTAGGCATCGCAGATAAGGAAGTGTGAAGCTTCGACGGAACAAGGTATTCTGCAGCAAGGTATACCTCGGGGCCCTTGCTTTGATTTTTCTGGCCTCTACTTTATCATCTGGAAACCTTCCTGATGTTAGATATTCAATTATTGGATCCATCCAACTGGGCTCATGATCTGAAATATCCATGACCTCGGGTTGTCTTACTATACTAGGCTTATGAAGAGTTCGTACAAACACGGTTCTCTCCAAGTGGTCTAGATTCAAAGAAGTAAGTCTTGACAAAGCATCTGCTTTGTTATTGGCGGACCTTGGAATTTTGTCTATGCAGCAAGACTTGAACTTCCTTTGCAAGTCTAAGACCATCATCCTATAAGATGACATTTTCTCATCTTTTGCTTCAAAAGTGCCGTTTACTTGTTCTACCACCAATTGTGAATCACTTAGGACCTTGACGTGATCGACCCCTAGATGTTGTGCTGCTTGAAGTCCAGCGATTACGGCCTCATATTCTGCATCATTATTGGTTGCTGGGAAGTCAAACCGTATTGCACACTGAATTTCCATTGTGCCATCGTCTTTCTTTAATATGATTCCGGCCCCCGAGACCGCAGCATTCGATGCTCCATCTACTTGTAAGGTCCATGTGGCCTCTTCCCTGTCATGACCTGTTTGCCCCCGAGGTCTTGGTGAGAGTTCGGCGACGAAGTCAGCCAAGACCCGTGCTTTGATAGAAGGTCGAGGTTTGAACTCGATATCATACTCTCCAAGCTCGATTGCCCACTTGAGTAGACGGCCGGATACATCTGGTTTCTGTAAGATTTGCTTCAAGGGCTGATTTGTGAGGACAGTTACGGCATGGGCTTGAAAGTACGGTCTTAACTTTCTTGCTGCTGTAACCAAGGCAAGTGCGAGCTGCTCCGCCAGTGTATATCGGGTTTCTGCGTCCAACATCATCCTACTGACGTAATATATCGGTTTTTGAATCTTCTCATCTTCTTTGACGAAAACGGCGCTCACCGCATGATCTGATACTTCTAGATATAAGAACAGATTGTCCCCTGGATTCGGCTTTACCAGTATCGGAGGTGTTCCCAAGTATTCTTTCAACTTCCTGAAGGAGACCTCGCATTCCTCATCCTATCTGAAGTCCTTGTTTCCTCGAAGAGTTTTGAAGAAGGGAAAACATTTGTCCACTGCCCTTGACATAAAACTACCCAATGCTGCTACTCTTCCTGTTAACTTCTGCACTTCCCTGATGTTTCGGGGAGGTTCCATGGATGCTAGGGCTGAGATTTTATCTGGATTAGCTTCGATACCTCTCTGAGTGATCATGAATCCCAAGAACTTTCCCGAGCCTACTCCGAAGGCGCACTTTGCAGAATTTAGTTTCATCCGATGTTTTCTAAGTGTACTGAATATGTCCTCAAGGTCAGCAATGTGGTCTTTCTTTCTTGAGCTTTTTACGACCATATCATCAATGTAGACTTCAATATTAAGCCCGATGTGTCTGGAGAAGACCATGTTAACCAACCTTTGATAAGTAGCTCCCGCATTCTTCAACCTAAATGGCATGACCTTGTAGCAGTATATTCCTTCATCTGCCATGAAGGAAGTTTTTTCCTGATCTTCCTGTGCCATTCGAATCTGATGATACCTCGAGAATGCGTCTAAGAAACTGTAAAGTTCGGATCCTGATGTGGAATCCACCAACCTGTCGATCCTGGGAAGAGGATAACTGTCTTTTGGACACGCTCAATTCAAATCTGTGAAGTCTATACAAATCCGCCACTTGCCATTTAGCTTCTTTACCAAGACCACATTGGCTAGCCACTCTGGATACTTCACCTCTTTGATGAATCCTGCTTTCAAGAGCTTATCTATTTCCTCTTTTATTATCTGCCTTCTTTCTGTGGCAAACTCTCTTCATCGCTGTTTCATGGGCTTCTTGTCGGGCATGACGTTTAGCTTGTGTTCGACAAGCTCGGGATCTATCCCGGGCATATCTTCAGTAGTCCATGCAAATACATCAATAATCTTCTTTAAACATTGTGACAACTCTTCCTTCATCATTTTGGGGAGCTCTTTCCTAATTGTGAAGCTCTTCCCTTCTGAGACATGAACTTCTTCCAACTCTTCTACTGGCAACATTCTTTCTTCGAGACGAAGTTCTATTGACATCAAATCTGTCTTATTTTTTCCAATGCAGTTGATATAGCAACTTCTGGCTACCGATTGATTTCCCTGAGTAGTTGCTATGCCTGTGGAAGTTGGGAACTTGATTGCCAGGTGATAAGTTGATACTATAGCTTTGAGGCTATTCAAGAATGGCCTTCCCAAGATAGCATTGTAGGCCATAGGAGTTTTGACGACTTGGAACGGAGTCATCTTCATTACACGCTTCTCTTCCGATCCTAGTGAAGTGGGAAGGTCAATTAGGCCTTCGGGTTTCATGGTTCCTCCTCCAAACCCAGTTAGGGGAGTAATGACCTGTCGAAGCCGGTCTTTGGGAAGTTGCATCTGATTGAAAGCTTCCAAGGAAAGAACGTTGGCTGCGCTCCCATTGTCAACTAGCACCCTCCTGACATCAAGATTGACGATAGTTGCACTGATAACAACAGCATCGTTATGAGGATAAGAAATCCCTTCCATGTCAGCATTGCTGAAGCTGATGCTGTCCGAGACCTCATGGTCATGACATCTTGACCTTTCTTCCCGATCACTCAGTGCACGGGCATGGTTCTTTCGTGCATTATTCGAATCACCTCCAGATGCTATTCCTCCGACGATAAAATTTATGATGCCAGCGGATCTGGTATTCTCTTCCCCTTTTCCATGCTCTTTATCGTCTCTCTTTATGTAGTGCCCCGGGAAGCCCCTTTTTATGAGGGCTTCTATCTCCTGTTTCAAAGTTTTACACTCATCCGTGGTATGACCCGGGCTCTTTTGAAAGTCACAATACTTATGTCGATTCTTTTCATCGACTTTCCCCTTAATAGGCTTGGGCCATCGCAAATCTTCCTGTCCTTTGATTTCCATCAGAATGTGAGATCGTGGTGCGTTTAGCGGAGTTAAACTCTGATGCCCATGACCATTCCCCCTATGGTTATTTCGGGAAGAATTTTTCTCATCTTCCTATCTTGATCTCTTACTCCCCTGCTTTGTTGATGGTGAAGACCGTGCTACTTTCCCATGCCCTTGATCCTGTACCCGAACTGACAAAAGTGTTTCCTCCATGTTTATGTACTTTTCTGCTCTCCGAAGAAGTTCTGTTACATTTGAAGGTGGGCTCTTGGACAGGGACATTCTGAATTCCGGGCCTCAAATAGCCAAGGTAAGGGCTGAAATTGCTGATGATATATGAAGATCTGGAATCTGAAGTCTTTCAGCGTTAAAGCGAGTCATGAACTCTCGCAGTGTCTCATTCTGAGCTTGTTTTAATTGCATGAGGGATGCGGCGGTCTTCTTGATTCTTTTGCTACTCGCAAAGAAAGCAGTGAACTTCTCAGTAAGATCTGCGAAGGAAGAGATGGACCCTGGAGGTATCGTGGAAAACCAGTCTCGAGCTAAATTTGTCAAGGTTTGCGGGAAGGCCTTGCACAGAATCTGATCGGGAGCATTCTGCATGTCCATAACATCAGTGTAGGTATTCAAGGGAAAAGATGTTATTTCAGGGTTTGTGGTTGTTAGGATCCGTTGTTCCATCGAATTCCTTTATCCGAGGATATTTAAATCTATCTGGCAAGGGAAAAGATGTTATTTCAGGAGTAAAGGGGGTTCTTCTCACGAATGGTGTCCGACCCTGGGTGTTCTGTCGTATTCCATCAACAATTCCTTCCTGAATGATTCTTGAGAGCTCTTGCTGTATCAAGTTGGTGGATCCTTCTGTCATGGGATGGGCACCCCTAATTCCCGGGGAGTGGTCAGCCATAGGATTAGCTGGCTGGAGTTCTTCCCTGGGATCGTGCCAGGAGTGTTCGGGTTAGGTTGCGCTTGATGACTGTTATGTTGTTGAAGAGCTTGACGAAGTTCGCGGAGCTGTTGCTGAAGTTCGTTGAAATCTTCCCGACTAACAGGTTCATTGTCTGGAGTGGCCTCTGGGTTTTGTTCTTCCCCAACATCTTCAAGAGGTGGAGGATTATCATCCTCAGCCGAGGTGTTGGTCGGAAGGGCTTGACCAGTGGATGCGGATGGACGGGCTTGACGTCTATTAACCATGGCTAGTTATATCTTTTCCCACAAACGGCGCCAATTGATGCTGTCAAAAATCCTAACTTTGATGTGGCAGGATCTGATGATATTAGATTTCTGGAAAAGATCAACGAGCTTGTCTTGGATGACCTGCAAAAAAGGCGAGAAGGATTCTCTCCGTCGCCCCTCCGGTGTGAGAATTAGTTTTCTGGAAAAAGGTAGAGAGAATATTTAACTGGAAAAACGTAAAGAATTTTGAATGAATAATTTGATATGAAAAGAACTGTATTTATAGGGCTGAAAAAAGCCCATAACTTCCTGTATTTAAGGAAGAAGTCCTTTTGTCATAAACTTACCTTTTAAGAAGAATTCCATACTTATAAGGATTCAGTTTCCTTTTTGTAAAGGGTTTCCTTGTGGATCATGTATTGTCTTGAGGCTCAAGTATATGGCCCATTAGCGAGGCCCAGTGATGAAAGAGGTTGGGAAGCCTGCAAATACGGGCCACAGGTAGGCAAGAAACGATCTTATCTCCAACTGTCAAAATGAAGTAGATCAGGATGACCCCGACCTTCATGAGACCGGGTATTTTAATGAGGCGCCATCGGTTATTGTTGAACAGCGAAGAGGTCGGCCCATGAAGCTTTCGGTAACAGGTCGATCAAAGGAATTCCATGACCTCGAGAGGTCGGTCAAAGGAAGACCATGACCTCAACAGGTCGGGTCATGGAATTCTCCGTAAATTTAGGGAGTAGGAAAATAATACCGATCAGTACCGAATCAGAACAATGGAAAAAAAAACTCAATAATAAGTAATAACAACGAGTACCAATAATTAAGGAAGAAAAAAAGTAATAATATTATTTGTCCTGTTTAGCATTGACTCAGTACCAACATGACATTCCCTATCTTACTTGAGATTGCATCACTTAGTTTAGTACAGAAACTAATAACAAACTCAAGTTCTCAAAGCTGAGCAAATGCCTCACCATCAATCCCATTGATGGACAGGAAAGCACAAAAATAACTAGCAGCACTCGAACCAATCGCGTGGCCTTCTCCTTCCTTTCCTCTTCTCTGCAAACCCTTGTGCCTCCTTTTGAGGCATTCTTACCTTTGTCGCTGTTGTGCCTTAGAAACTTTCCCATTGATCAACTCCTTCAATAACTAAAAATACTCAAAATAGTTGAATTTTGGCTAACTATGAAAGAACTTTCCAATAACAATCTTTTAAAAATCCAAAAAATCATCCGATAAAAAATTCAAAAGTGAAATTTTGCTAGACAATTATGAAAGTACTTTAAATTGCTATCACATAATCAGTCATACTGATGCCTTTGATCTCAGTAGAACTATTGACTTTCACTGATACACCAAAGCCATTAAATCAATATAAGGATTTCACCCCAAGTATGTATAATCCTAAAAGCTAAACATGAACCAATATTTTAGGGGTAATTTATGATGCATTATTTATCAAAGGTACTCATTAAAAAGAAATGGATAACCTATTAACATTACAATCGAAGGTTAAAGCATTTCAAATCAAATTAATCAGAAACCACTAAATTATGTCAACATAGATCTAAACTGTTGGGAATTACACAATAATTTCCTCTCTAATTAACTCCACAAGAACTTTTGATGTTAAAGAAATAATTGAACCAAAAAAAAAAAAAAACAACGCAAAATTTATGGACCACCAAAGTTTTTTCACTCTATAATAAATTGTTACAATTATATAGACCTTACACAAACCAAACCCCCCAAGTATATTGTAGGAAAAAAACCAAGTTTTACCACATCTATTAATTTCTACTTCTTTGTACAACCCACAAAAAAAACTAAGAAAAACAAGATGCTAGACTATATTTTTCCTCACAAAACTCTCTAGTCAATGTACTCTACAACAAAGGAAAATAATACACATATTCTAATCCCAGTAGAATAGTACTACTAACAAATTTCCTTATTCATCCACTCGACAAGCAATTAATTAACCAATTGTAGAAAGAATAATTTAATAATTGCATGCCTTCAACTCCAATACAATTAGGACATGTATAGATGAAAACATAATTCAATTCCAATCCATTATGATACCGAGGCAGTTGAATTAGACAATTTCTTCTCCAATTACAATTAAAGACCTATCAGAAGAAAATGAATATTAGTAAAAACCCATTTATAGAATTCAAACCAATAAATACAAAATAATTTCGAGAAATAATTGTATTTTCCAATAAATAAAAAGAGCTGGATTATAATAATTATATCTAATCTCTCCCTTATTTTTCGTCATCAAATAATGCATACTACTTCAAGAAGATACCAGAAATGCCAAAATGCAGGAGGAAAGGCAAAAGCTCATGTGAAATCTATAAAGGGTTATTTACACCAATTACCACTCATGTTTATAATTTTTTTTTTAAATATATCACTAAAATTCTAAAACGACGCAAACTACCACTTATGTTTAAAACTTTTACACCATATAACATTTTGTTAATTTTCTACTTTTAAAATACTTAATTGCATATTAAAGACAATTTTTTGGTTAAAAAAATGTATACTCATATAAGATTTTTTGTTTTTTATCTTTTTTATTTTTTTCTTTTACCTTTTTGTCTTATTTTCATGTTGGTACCTACTTTAATTACATTATTGGTTCCTTGATTTTCAAAATTTGTCATTTTAGTCCTCAAAATTTGAAATTTCTTTCGAAAATGTCCTCATTTATTTGCAACTTAGGTCCTTCAACTTTAGAATTTCTTGCACATTAGTCCCCAAATTTTACCTTTCTTTCAATTTATTCCTTCCCATATTTGCTTCACGGATCATTTGTCTTCAAACATGTATAATTTTTGATCTACAACTTCGAATTGAACTTCGTTTTTTGCGTTGAACTTTAAATTCAACAATTTTTCTTATTGGTGTATCATATGCTCATTATTAAACACTTTGTTTTGATTTTGGTATTATAGATACTTATTTTTTTGGGGCATTTTTGATTAACGTAAATTGATTTCTGCTGATTTTATTGAAACATGCAAATCTTAGGGGCAGTTCTCTTTGTGTTTCGATTTTGGATTTTGAGTTTTGAATTTTGTTTTGAATTTTGGATTTTGGTTGTTTTTTTGGGATTACTGAAAACATGTTCTCTTTGTGATTTTGGAAAACTGTTTTCAAAAATAGAAAAACTGAAAAATGCGTTTACTTTGTAATTTTTTGATATATTTATTTTGTGATATTTTATATGTAAAAAATGGTTGATTTGTTGAATCACATCAATTTTAATGTTAATAAATCAGTTAGTTCTTTTTGTCAATAAATTCATCATTAATATTGTTTCAGCTAAACAAAAATTTAACCCAATAGCAATAAAATCTTAACATGAATCTATATATAATGGCAAAATAATATAAGAATTTCAAATGGAGGAAGTGTCTCACATTTACAAATAATAATAATAATAATAAAATAAAAAATTACAAAAAAAAATCTTAACATAGATCTATATAATAGCAAAATAACATAAGAACTTCAAATGAAGGAAATGTCTTACTTTTACAAAAAAAAAAATAATAATAATAATAAAAAAAATTTACAAAAAAAAAAAAAAAAAATCTTAAAATGGATCTATATATAATGGCAAAAATAACATAAGAACTTCAAGTGAATGAAGTGTCTCACTTTTATAAAAATAAAAATAAAAATAAATTTACAAAAAAATAAACTTAACATTGATCTATATATATAATATAATGACAAAATAATATAAAAACTTCAAGTGAGGGAAGTGTCTCACTTTTACAAAAAAAAAAATAATAATAATAATTTACAAAAAAAAAAAAAAAAAAAAAATCTTAACATGGATCTATATATAATGACAAAATAACATAAGAATTTCAAGTGAAGGAAGTGTCTCACATTTAAAATAATAATAATAATAATAAATAAAAAAATTATAAAAAAAAAAAAAAAAATCTTAACATAGATCTATATATAATTACAAAATAATATAAGAACTTCAAGTGAAGGACGTGTCTCACATTTAAAAAAAAAAAAAAAAAATCCAAAACTCGCGTTTTGGTCGTTTTGGACTTTTTAACACAAAATATCCAAAACGCAATAAAATCGTTTTGAGTTTCCTTTGTATTTTTTTTGGTGTTTTGGAAAACGAGTTTCTGAAAATGGGCAAAGTGAAAGCGTTTTCTATATTTCCAAAAATCGAAAACTCAAAACGGACAAAAAACAGTAAAGAGAACGGGGACTTAATTTTTCAATGAACAACTTATTGAACTTCTGTTAAGGAAATGGATCCGCATAAATATTTCACTTCATCAACTCTTGGATATACGATTTGAACTTTTTCAACTCAGGTGCAAATTTCGAAACTTATTGGAGCTTATGATAGCATTATTATTGTTTACCTCTTACCTCAAAGAATTCTGAATTTCAGCATTAGATGATTGTTCCTTCTTGCTGTTGGCACAATTATATAATAATGCACAAGTGTATCAAGGTGAAAAGGATGTAGAGAAGCTCTCTGTCGCAGTTATTACTTTAATTACAAAATTAGATGGGCATAATATGCTTGTTTATTAGTTTTTGTCGAAGAGCTTCTTTGGTAGAAAGATCCAAGTTGTCCTCCTGAAGTCGTCTGCCACTTGGGGAGCTGGCAGAGCTGCCATTGCAAAAAGAGAATTCTTTATGAATTTTCCATTTCAACTTAAGAGAGTATTCATCAGACAAAACCAAATTAACAGAGTGAAGTTAAAATTGACAAAATAAGAAAGCATAAAACAGGTAAAATGTTGGAAAGCCCTATCAAAACCTTAACACTGTCATGGGCATTTGGTGAATTTTGATGCTTGGATGAATATGGAATCATCTACATCTATTAAAATTTCACCTTCTCGTCGATGGAGGCAGGGGAGCTATTCTTCCAGATGGGTGAGCGTCCATGGAGACCACAGCGAGGTATCCCTCGGGATTAGCCTAAAGCTTTTGGAGAACCTCCGAGTTCCACAGACGGACAATCTCGTCAAGAGATCCTGTCGGAGAAGCGACGGTGAGTCCTCGGTGGCCAGAACCCACGCCGCCTTCCACATCGTCACCGAATGGAGAAGAAACCTCTCAAAGTTAGAGAAAGAATCGCCTGCATGAAGAGAACAGCCCAAGTCGAGGGAGAAGACTCCCAAATGGAGAAGAAACCTCTCAAATTGAGAGGATGAATCTCCCGCGTGAAGAGAACTGCTCGTCTTTGATGGAGTAAGGCGTAAATAACTGAATTACAGTTATGACTTATGATGCACAACTGCTACAGCCCATTTATTTGGAAATTGTTCACCACTTTGAACACCACTAAGAGCATCTCCAAGTGTCCCAAACTTGGTCCGAACCCTTTTTCTTCTCCAACAGTTTATCCCAAATTTGGGATAAACTGTTTTTTATTTATTTTTCTTATTATTATTTCTAATTCTATAAATTAACATATGTATTTATTATCTATTTAATTTGTTTAATTTTATTTTTAATTAGTAGTTAAAGATTTTGAAGTGCCTAAAAAAATGTCAATATTGTGGACGTAAAAAATTAAATTATTAAAATATTCATCTCGAACAAGTACATTGAAGGCTTGTCTTCGAAAACAAATGAAGACATACTTCGAAAGCATACACCACATCGAAAAATTAAAAAAACATCATCTTGATTTTGAGAATTAGCAAATTGCTCCCACAAATGCTCAATTAAGGCATCTCAAAGTGCATAGTGGGCTGAGACATTCTTGATTTGTCTGTGACGAGCAAGAAAATTTTGGAAACGAACATTTTCATCCCGAACCATCTCAACTTCTGGGGGTGGTGCTTCGTTCCAATCTTTAATTGGGGCATCAACATCACGTTCATCCTCAATAATCATATTATGCATAATAATAATACACGCTGTCATTATATCCTTCAGCACATGTTTGTGCCAAAATCGTGATGGTCCTGCTACAATTGTAAACTTTGATTGTAGGACACCAAAGGCACGTTCTACATCTTTTCTGCAGCTCTCTTGTTTGGTTGCAAATAATTTCTTTTTTGGACCACAGGGATCATGAATTGTTTGCACAAGAGTTGACCACTTCGGGTATATGCCGTCAGCTAAATAATAGCCAGTGTCGTACTCTTTTTCTTGGATGACATAATGAGCTAGGAGAGCCATACCTGAAGCAAAATTGGCAAAAAGATGGGAACTTTCCAACACGTTAATATCATTGTTTGATCCTGGTAGCCCGAAGTGTGCATGCCAAATCCAAAGATCATAGTCAGCTACTGCCTCCACGTTTTAATAATTCAGCATCCGTGAGGAATCTGGGAAAGGGGGCAAGGAGCCAAACACAACAGTTTTTGTGGGAATTATAGAATTACGGGGTTTATTCAATTAGGATTTAAAAGACTATTTTTAATTGATTTTTTAATGGATTTCATTGAATTTTATTAACTTTTATGAATTTGTTTAGACTTTCAAAAATTTTTGTGAACATTTATTTAAAAGACTTTCATAGACTTTCAAAAACTTTTGTAGATTGATTTAAAAGACTTTCTTAAACTTTCAAAGACTTTTAGTGACTTTTATTTTTTAATTATTTAAAAACTTGAACACTAATAGATTAATTTTCGTATGGTGTGACTGTTAATCGTTGATAATCATTATATGTTAAATGAATTACCAAAAAAAAAAAAGAAAAAAAAAAAACGGAGTGGGAGATAAATAGTTTTAGGATAGAAAAACATTTGCAATTAAAAAATAGGGGAAAAATAAAATTATATAGTTTTAGGATAGAAAAACATTTGCAATTAAAAAATAGGGAAAAAATAAAATTATCTTTGATACTGACATAAATATTGTACCATGTGCATAATTCTTTTTGAATATACAATTTTTTATAGATTTCGATTGAATTTTAGTTAATATTTTTGAATATACAAATCTCTCGAGAGAAAATTCTAGAACAACTTTGCTTAATTATTATTTGTTTTGATACAATTTAATTATTATCATTCTATAAATTCTCATAAAATTTTAGTTGGATTTATTTTCATAGAAAAATTGAAAAAAAAAAACGATGAAAAAGAAGAAAGCCAAAATATAAAGAAAAATATAACAAGGTGAAGAGAAGAAAAATAATGATTTGCTTAGTCATAGGTTTCTAAAAATTAGCATGAAAGTAAAAAATCACAAGTTTAAGGTTTCTAAAAATAACATGAAAGAATGAAGAAAAATATAGAAAAACAAAATTACAATTTAAAAGTTTTTGAAAGTCTTTCAAAAAATCTTGGAAGTTAATGAGAGACAAATTAAGAGATTTTTTTATTGTACTTTCCGTTTAAAAGTTAATACATAAAGGATTTTGTAGGAGTCTTTAAAAGTCATTGATATTTTGAATAATACAAGACTTTTAAAAGTCATTTTTTAATACACATTGACTTTTATGGACTTTTAGAATGTCCATTAAAATCTATATTAAATACCTCAAGATTTTAATGAAGTCTCTAAAGTTTAAATTGAATACATCCAAACTTTTCAAATCCTTTAAATTTTTAAAAGTCTCTCAAAATCCACATTGAATATACCCCCTAAGATTCTGTTGAAATTTAAATTTTGTTGACAATTGAGATTTTAGTAAAAATTAATTAGTCAGAATCTCATTTGCTTTTAAATACTAGTACATTAACACGTGCGTTGCACGTGACGATTTATATTTGTGATGATTCGCGTGGCATTGTAACTGAAAAAATGTTATACAAACATAAACGATTAATATTGAGAGTAAGTAATTTTATCTAGTCATGCAATTTTACTTACAGAACCATTTGAGACTTTATATTCATATGAGGATTCTAAAGGAGACGGGAAAATGTTATTTTAATATAGACTTTTTTATTAATATTAGATAATTAGTTTGACCAAAACCTTGAGAAAGTGCATCCATATTATTCTAACAAAAACCTTCAAACTGAAGTTTCACTGCTAATTGTTCGATGCTTTTGCTGAGTACCTAAGAGTCATTGACTCTTGTAACCACTTTCACAATCTTAGGAGAGATTCAAAAAATAAAAAAAATTCTACTTTTTTCGTTAGAAGTATTTATAAGTCTACCATAATCTTAGAAATATTGTCTTTCAAATCCTTAAAAGCCAAAAAATGACCATTTAAGGTAAAACAAATTATTGATATATCAAAAATCTAAATTTAGCTTCTCTTGAGGATGAAAAGAATTAGAAACATATGTTAAACTTAGTGTTATGATAGTTTTTTTTTTGGAAGTAGTTATGATAGTAGTTTTAGTTTAGCATGTTTTATTAATGTATGCTTTAAAGATGTTAGTTTGCTGGTTTTGATATGTATATATAACAAATAAATGTATTAAGTTTATGATGATTTGTTTGTTCTTAACAATCATAATCCGATATAATGATCTTCTAACTTTTGCTTGACACATTAACACGTTTACATATCCCATATGCAACAGGATAACAAATCATTCAAATACATTTATGCATACACAATTAGAATCACAACCCTCTCTTGGAGGATACTGCCTGGAGTGCATCATCAGTACTCAGAAAGAGACGGAAAATGTAGGAAAACATATGCTATAAGATGTTATAAAATAAAATTTTGAAGCATGGGGGCAGAACAAAAATAATAAACTATTTCCTTATAAATTGGGGTTAGGTGCGAGAATCACTATTCTTCATACCATCCAATCCAGTGTTACATTTGACATGGAAGGCATGGCAGGTCACTATGAAAAATTAAAAAGTGAAAAGCATACACATCAAAAACTTGAATACCTTGTTGAGAGCTCCCTTAGGCATCATTCTAAGTTTAGAATCAAAACCAGCAGCAACCAGTGGATAACAATATTTCTGTCCATATTAGGGGGTTCAGTGACTTTTGCGCCTAGTACAAAGTATTGAACTTCAACCTGCCAAACAAAAAAAGATCAGATGATCAGTAATTCGTTCTCAAACATGATTGGCAGAGACTTTTGCCACCAAATGCATAGGATAGGAGGATGGGAGATGGTACAGATACAGAAAGAGACATTTATAGAAATGTATACTCTCATGTTAATACAATCAACCATGGAGTTCAAAATGAGATTAATTAATTTTGCTGACGCAATTTTCATGTAAAAAAAAAACCATCAAAAATGAAATTATAATCATAAATCAATTATGGGATACAAATCTAGTAGAAAAAATACTTGTATCATTATAAAACTAATTTATGGACAGAAAATTTCACTAAAGTCCAAAATGAGAATATAAAAAATGATAATTAATTAATACCTCCATTATTCATTTAAAATAACAGCCTGGCAACTATATCAACTATGGAAATGAAATCAAGTAGAAAAATCACTTATAATTCAAGATTCAATAATGAACTGGTGCACGAATTAAGTGTAAAAGTTACTTAATACTAATCTAACATTGTTAGGATTGAAACTACGATCTAGAATCATATCTTACAAATCTTAATAGTTCATCTTACCAGACTGAAAATGATAACCAATTATGGGGTCTGAATTAAGTAGGAAAAAAATACTTGTACCCATTACAAAATTAGTCTACATATGCAAGAACTTCAGAGTCTTCTTCACTGCTAAAGTCCCTATCACTAATCTAACAATGTAGGACTGAAACTACAGCCCAAACTCATGCATAATTATTCACAATGACTCAACTATTTAGAAAATGCGACTTGAAGAGAAGCATCACCAAAAATAATCCATAATTCGTAATTGACTTACCTAATTACTGAATCTTGAATTATCACCCACGATTGACATAGAACGTAATTCTGCATGGAATAAAGCACGAAACTTTGTCATTTTATTAACAACAGTATGACATGACTAATGCAAATAAGATTCCAACAAGTTTATAATCAAAATTCCGAGACATATACTACAATAAAAAAGACAGTTGTTTGCAAACTCAGTAAAACATGTGCTATGCATGTGCATTTGTTAGTATGTTGTATATAATAGTGTCAGATTTGTTTGAAGGAGTTAAAAATGAATATTAGTAACGATTGTCATAGAACGTAATTCTGCATGGAATAAAGCACGAAACTGTCATTTTATTAACAACAGTATGACATGAATAACGCAAATAAGATGCCAACAAGTTTATAATCAAACTTCTAAGAGACATATACTACAATAAAAAAGACAGTTGTTTGCAAGCTCAGTAAAATATGTGTTATGCATGTGCATTTGTTGGTATGTTGTATATAATAGTGTCAGATTTGTTCGAAGGAATTAAAAATGAATATTAGTAATTTATGTCAGAAAAAAATCAGAAGACGTATTGTTTTCTCTTTAAGGGAAGATGATGCAATAGTGAAATGCAAACTTCTTTAAATCATAAAAAATCTCAAAGCAGCAAATCCCCATGAAATTACCCATAACCTTTAACCAAAATAAAGTGTACAGACAATAGTAAATATATAAAAACCTGAAACATTCTAAATACCCAAACCCCCAAGCTTAAATTTTTTATATAAAGTTCATCAAGTTTTCTTCCAATTCCAAAATCGAGAAGCATAACGAACTCAGAAATCAACAAAAGTTCAAGAAACCAATCAAATAGCTAAAATAATCTTAACTCCCCATTATATTTAGTAACAAAAAAATATAGAGAATCTTCACACACATACTTAGAGTTGAAGAGCTTCAAGGAATTTCCAACTAACACTAATCTGATCCCTCCTCATTTCTTTAATTCGATTCTCATCCCTCCGACTGTGTTTATCCCTTCTGCAAATTTTCAAAACCATAAGACGTACATGCCTTACTAAACATAGAGTTATTTTTACAAGAATCCCATAAAATTCTTACAATAAGTGAACTACAAGTAGGAATAACTAACAACTATACCTCAAAATATATAAAGTTCACGAATTTCCTAACTTAACACTAATCTAATCCTTCCTCGTTTATTTAATTCGATTCTCATTCCTCATACTGTTTTAGCCCTCCTGCAAGTTTTCAGAACCATAAGACAGACAATTAAAATTAATAATCACGCCTTATTAAATAACTTGGGAGTTATTATTAGAAGCATCCCATAAATTTCTTATAATCAGTGAACTACAAGTGGAATAACTAACTACTACACCTCAAAATATACAAAGTTCACTATTGTTATCGATTAGTGAATGTTCGTTAACGGGAAATAAGCAATACTTCATGGTATTAACCATAAAAAGCTTAAATTTGTCCGTTTTACAGTAGTGCATGAGCCCATCAATCATAAAGCTAAATAATTTCAAAGAATAATTGAGAAATAGGAATTTCAAACTAAAAAACAAAATTTAAACTTCGAATTCTATGAACCATCTTATGAGTTGTGATCCATTTCAAAATTTAACTTATATCACCCAATCAAAGTCTATGTATCCCATAATGCTACTTTGTGAGCATCAAATTCACAATCCAATGGCCCAAGACCCCAAAAATGAAAAATAAAATAAAATAAAAACTCGAGAGTCTACAAATTAAGATTTTTTCGTAAATAAATTGAATGAATCACATTTAATACTCCACTAAAGTAAACATAATTACACATCAATTAAAAGAGAAAAACATATAACATATTTACCTTCCAATGTCGGAAGAGCAATATAGAAAGCAGATGTTCGAAGCCTACACCAGACCAAATCTCTTCTTACTTACAAGCTAAATATTATACAGAAAACAAGATTACAACTCTTTCATTTAAGATTTTTCATAAAAATGTGAAGCGTCTAAAAATAGTCTCGAAGAACAGAAAGAGAAAAAGAAAGTGCAATAAAAGACATACACCTTGGAGACGTAGATGAAAGCGGATGATGAAAGTCGGATCCGGCTATTTAGCAGTCGAAAAAGAACAATCTGTTAGTGATGAGGGTTCGAATGCCAGACAAAGAGATGAAATAATCGGTCAAAGGCAGTGAATGAGAAGCAGAGAGGAGATCGACAAAATCTACAGCTATTGGAAGATTCTAGGGCGTGAATATAGACAGAAAGAATAAATTGCATTTCGGTGATGAACAGAAATCGCATTTCTGCCTTATGAATACGCGTGGCATTGTAATTGAATTCGAATATTAGATATTAATGTTGTGAATCATGCAATTTTGCTCACAGGAGAAGTTGAGACTTTTATAGCTGGTATAATGAGGTATTATGAGATGATGAGTTACATAAGTTAAAACTTGAACTTGGTGGGATCTCTAGTTCATAAACAAGATACCTAAGAATGTAATTGCAAAGCAAAAAGTGGTAAAGTGAAAGTAAAAAATGTACAACGAACCTTACACGTAGTTCTTGCTTAAAGTTATTTTATAAACATACATGTCAAGCACAGAAGTCGTCATTATTAGATCTTTCAAGTCCCGTGGAAACTAATTATCGAGTTACAGTCCATATTTTGCCCATTACATTACATCAACTAAAATAAAAGCACAAGTCCAAAAATCTGTAGCATGAATTGATAGTATCTTACCCTTGTTTCTGCTATAAATAGGTGCACACCAGTTGGTTATCACTATCAATGCAAGTACAATGGGAAGTTATTACAGTAAACCCTGTGGCAATGCTGTTCATTCATCTATAATTTTACAGTCACTTTCATCTGAAGAAGCTTGCAACTCATTTTCCTTCCCAAATCTAAGTTCCTACATGTCTTGCTTTGCCATCAAATCCTGCCAAAATCTGATACAATAATTACTTGAAAAAAGATACAAATTATTAGTGCTTCTTTTATTCATTTTCAAAATATGATGCCCAACACCCAATCATGATAATGTAAACACGCAGCTTAAAAGAGCTATAAGAAAACGAAATGGGATGATAAAATGATTTTTTGAATGGCATTGCAAACTTGAAAGATACAGGTGAAATTTAGAATTAAGAAAGTTGAGAAGAGCACTTTTAATCAGCAGAAATGCATTTAAAGCTTGAATGAATGGACTAATCGATCCAATTAATGTATGCATTAGATCCTTACTATCACTGATATTTAGAACACAAAGTCGAAGTGTCATGGCAAAAAAAAATTACTGAAAGCGAAAGTTACTTTAATGAGGAGAAGGTAAGAACTGAACGATAGCAATTCATAAATGTGATAGTAAAAAAATTAAAAATAAAATTAAAACTTGCAACATACTTCAAATAAATCAACAACCTACTTATACATGAGTGCATATTAACTCAGTACACCAAGATTCGTTGGTCATCACATCTTTCCATCATACTGAATTTATCTTCTGAGGCTGCACTTTGAGTTCCTTTAGCTTGAAAAGAAAAAAAATTATATCACCTTTTCAATTTCAGATTTTCATTTGATCAGCAAAACATAGTTGAACATCATCTAATATTCTTTACGGACTGTTCTTTTACGCAATGATTACAATTTATAAACAAATTTATAAACAACACAATTTCCCAAACTATTTTTTAACCACACATATTTTCTCTCTCCAATTTTCAACCACACATCTACCTAAAACTACCAAAATAAACAAACAAACAAAAAAAGGCTGCATTAGTAGCTGAACACTTTGTTAATAACAGAATGCTGAACTTTTTTGCACAAAAGTAGTGATAATGCCAATTTCCTTCCTACCTGATGTTTTTCTCCCAAAGTAAAAGCTACCATCCTGCTTTTCTTCATTCAGTTCTTTTCTCTTTCTGAATTTCATATATATGTACTTACATTGGAAGGCAGAAATACATTAAATGTCGAGAAATATTATGAATGGACAAATTATAACCTAAAGGGAAAATGTGACACTTAATTATATAAAATCAAATTCTCAAATGATTGAAAAAGGACACAAGCATGTGAAATTAGATAAAACAATACCACTACTTCAAATTGATAGTTCCAAGTTAATTTAAGTAGATTTCAATCCAGCTTCACTTAATTTTATTACATCATCACACATTGACTTAAATCTTGTCTTCATTCTTCAACATATCACTTCATCTTGTCTTCACTCTTCAACATACCATGGACTAATGGTCGACCAAACAAAAATTTTATAGCAATATTGAAAACAAAACCCATAAATAATGAATTCATTTACTTGCGATATCACGGAGGCTGGAGATTCAAGCAAAGTGAAAATCTCATTAGCACTCGTCATAGTTTCCTCTTCTAGTCCTCTAATAAGAACACCACTTTTCCCATTTTCCATAAGTGGCACTACTTTTTTCGGCTTGTCCTCTAAGGTAACCTTTGAAATCTCTTTGGGGGCTAGCAAGTCGGTGATTTCTTCATTGTATAACTCCACTCCAAGAAAGTGACTTTCACACTGTATTCGGCATTTTGACTATTTAATGTTTCAAAAATCTTCTTAACTGCTCTAGATATGACTCCTGCTCCCAATGGCAATTCCCCATTTGGTCAACTCTACAAGATAAAGGAAAATCAGATATCAAAATCTGCAAAAGGAATCAATTTAACACTTCATTAATAAATAAAAGTCAAACAAGATCCTAATGCATAGTAACTTTAACCTCTTACATTCACCCTCCATGGTGTAAGTTTTTCCAATTCCAGTTTGCCCATAAGTAAAGATATTCTAGTTGAAACCTTCAAAAACCTCTTTAACTATGAGGTCAACAGCTTGTTCAAAGAGACCCCTTTGTCAAACCTAACCCTTCTTAATTTCAGTGAAATGCTGATAATTTAATTTTAAAAAAAAATGAAGTCGCTAAAATTAATAATAAGTAACCAATTACAGCAAATTACCTCGTCAAATGTAAAAACTCTTATGTGTTTCCCATATATTCTGTGAAAACGACACCTCTCTCTGATAATCACGACCTGCGAAGTATTGTTGCAGAATGAATTCTCACTAAATGATCCCAAAATGACCAATTTTTACACAAATAACTAAAAATTTTGGAAAAGGAAAGAAAAATCGAAACGAAGGAAATGACACAGTGAGAACTCACACGTTGAGAACAGGCAACGACCTTTCTGCCGACCTCCAGTACTGATTCGTCGAAGACAATGAAGTGGAAGACAAGCAAACCCTAACAACCTCAAGGAGTCACAAGTGAAAAACTTGAATCCCAATCCATGAACCCATCTAAACTTGATTTCACAAAACACACACAAATTCTTAATATACCTATGCCTAACTTAACTCAAAAACACGATGCAAGAGAAGGAACAAAAACCCACAAAAGCGAAAAAAGAAAAAGAGAAATTATACCGAATAACCCAGTCTTCGCAAATAACCCCTGTGAAGAGAAGATTCAAACCAAAATCAATAACCATCAGGGATGATGAAGGGAAAAAAAAAAGAGGAAATAAATAAATAAAAATTCAGAGAAACAGAAGTTTAGAGCACATTGACAACGAACGATAACCTTTTTTTTCTTCCGATTCAGAGTAAAACTTAGTCGAGGAAGACAGCATGAAAGAGAATCAAACCCTAGCAAGTGAAGTCTCTGGAACCATACAAATGAATGACAAATACCGAGATGAGGGTATGAAGGAAAGAAAATAAAACACACGCTTCGTGGAAATATAGAAAACACGCCTCTGTATTTTTAAAGGCGTAAATCTGCCTTATGAATAGTGAATTTAGAAGTGGTTCTTATATATAATAGTGATAGTGATATATGTATGGATTCCAAACAGTGGATGGGATGAAGTTTCTTAAGGTTATCCATTCCATTTACAAAACATATCGTGGTTAGTTTTATGATAATGAGTTATACCCACATCAATAAAATTACATTATCATGCATTCCTTTGGACTGTGTATGAAGTTATTCACTATCTTGTTTTCTATCTCCATCAAAACTGCATGTTCCAATGACAATTGCAGGCTGGGATGTCAACGATTCGAATCGAGTCGAGCCGAGCTATGAGCCAAAGTTCAAGACTCGAGCTAGGCTCAAGCTTTTAAGGTGCATGCATTTTTTGGCTCGAGCCGAGTCAAAACTCATCCAAAGAAAAAAGGCTCGAGCTTTTTCGAGCTGAGCCTGGTCAAGTCCCAAGCTTTTAAATTATATTTTGTTTTATAACAAAAAATCATAAATTTGTTATTGAAAATGTATATAAAAATGATCCGAGCCAGGCCGAGCTTACTATCGAATTTCTAGGCTCGAGCTTTTTGGGTGAGCTTTTTTTCCCCATCCCTAAAAAAAACTGACTCAAGATTTGGCTTGACATCTCGAGCTGCGTGCAGAGCTAAGCCCGAGCTTTTAAGTCGACGAGCCATTTTGTCATCACTAATTATAGGATTAAGAACAACAATAGTCAGCAAAATAACATCATTCCACATGACCATTGCCACCAGTCGTTTTGCCTAAAATTTTGTCTCGTGGTGAATTTCGTAACTCAAATTAGCCTTTCTAGTCCTCCAAAATTATAAATTTTGAAGGGATTTTGTACATCATGCCATGTTCCAGATCAGCATCCACATACTCATACAGCTTTGCTTTCATTTCTTTATTTCTTTATAATTTATAACATGTGTCGTAAATAATCCCCGTGCCTACAGTAGATCTGGAAACTTATATGTAGAAGCAAGTTTAGTGAAAAGTTAGTAATCCAAACCATGCGTGTGGATACAGTTGTGTGCCTCTTTGATTTACAATAGAATAAACAAAGAAAACAAACTAAACATTCAAAATGATACAATAAAACCATTTCTCTAATGTTCTCTGTAAGCTAAATTTAAAATACAATACATGTTCTCTCTCTCGTTGATACTGAATTTCTGAAGAAGATAAGTCTTCATGTACATGGTACCAGGTGGATCCCAATGCATACAATATTGGATGTATTTAAGCTTGGGTTTCAAATTGAAAAGAACAGCACTAGGTAAGGTGATTAAGGAACAGACCTAGCAAAATTGTGGAAATTCACGTTGTCCGTCTTAAGTGCTCCATAACACTCTTAACTTCGTGATTCTTAGGAGTTGTTGCGGTCTAGTTTCGAAAGGGATCAAACTGAGTACCAATGAAAATTTTAGTAATGGAATCATTGGTTTCATATTTGATTATTTGATTTTGAAACAGAACCAATTGGATCCAATTCGATTCTTTGAATTGAAAATGTTAAAATAAAATGTTCATTAGTAAAGATAATAATTTCCTTTGACGCTACTTTTTAAAAATATATAGAAGTGTTGCACATTAACCAATGCTTCATTATTATTATACTATTTATTCATTTTTATAATTATACTCAAATTTTTATGTCTAACTTTAATTTTGAGGAGACGATCAACATTGTTAATAAAAAATTATAAAATTAATTAAGGATTAAATTAGAAATTATAAAATACTAATAATGGCATATGATTTAGTTTTTAGTTAATGTAATTGGAAATGATGGGCTATAGCTAAATTATACATAAATGATAAATGAAGACATTTAAGAATCAAATTGCAATTTTAATTATAATATTTTTTGGGACATTTATCTTGAAAACATTGCTTGATATTCATTTTCATTGTGTAAATGATCAACATATTAATACTCTACTCTTTATTGTATTCGATATATTTATTAATTATTATGTGTAAGTTTTGCATGGCTAACATTTCAAATAAAATATCAATTCATGCTTAACTGGTTCAAATCATTCGTAAATAAATTTAACTTGTTTTTATATATATACACACACACATCCAAGAAAAAACATAACATGTTCCCATCGTTGAAACATTTTTGCACAATATTCTGTTCCAATCCCAATTTCAATTATTTTTCAATTCTTTCAGTATTTGACATGAATAAATTTATCGTCATTTTCTTCTCGATTAGTACATGAACAAAAATTAAATATGATTTGATTAAAATAAATTGCTTAATATTTGAATAAATATATCTCACAATAATATTACAAAATCACGTCCATAGCACGTGTTTCATACTAGTCATCTATATCTATCTACATCTATCTACATCTACAATATTTAAAAAGTGTAGATAGATGAGAAACTTTTGATTTCCTATTTTGTCCTTATATTTTTCTCTCTATATTCAATAATACCCTTATATTACTTATTAATAACATCTATATTATTAATCACTTTTCGTAATTTATATAAAATGAAAAAGTGAATTTTTCCAATTAAGAGAGGAGGAAAAAACTCTTAATATTCCATGTTAAATTGTTACATATAATTTCATTCATATAATTATTTTGTTACATCCTTACTTAGCCATAATTATTTATCACAGATAAAAAGTGTTCCGAAATTATATTATGTGATATGTGTTTTTCATAATTTTATTTTCTTTCATTTCCGATAACTTTGACGTGTATGTTGAATTATAGCTTAAAATTTCTTTTACTTATAAAATATCAATTAAAGTGCCAGATATCCTATCTTCACTTTTAATTTTAATTAATTAATTAATTATTGAAAACTTCTCCTTTAATACATTTCAAGATGCTACGCCATTGGTCAAAATTTTATTTACTTTATATATTCATGCTACACCCGTGCAAAAATGAGGATAATGAGAAAATTATAGTTCTAACAAGTTCTTTTGGCGTTCTTCAACAAGTTGCTAAAGAAATACAATGACATTTTTGAACAACATTGGAGGGTCGTGTTTGATTATTAACAAATATGTTAGTAAAAAAATCTGTAAAATTTAAAATAAATTAAAGTTAAAAACTAAGAAATCATGTAAATTTTAAAATAATTTTTTTTAAAAAAATACTGAAAGTATGAATGCTCTTTATTTTATAGGCGTTGACTTAATTATTTTCTTTAAATATTTGATATGTTGACAAATTTAATATAGTTTAGGGATTAAGTATGCAAATATTTAAATTTACCATCTCAAGTAGAACAAATTTAAGTCTCATCCCACAATATTTCATCTTAATATTTTGATAATTCAAAATGTTGTAAGCTTTAGAAATATTGAGGATATCATTTATGATAATATAGATTGTAATTAATAATATCGTCAAGTTCAGAATTCTATATTATATAATATAAACTATATATAGTCGTGAACTTTGTAAGTAAATTATAAAATAAAAATAAACAAGAAAACAATAATTACCGAACAATGAAAATCATTGATTCTAAAACTTTAATATCAAAAGTATCTCATTGAACATTTCCTAAAACACATTGCCATTTTTATTGACTCATATAAAACGTATTTTTTTCCGAATAAAATTGGTACAAGAAACTTTGATTCTTATGGTTTTTTTTGAATTTTCAGATTCCTTAATAGTTTTAATTTAGACGATAGACACAATATGTAACTAATATTGACACTATAAACTAAAATTGTATTAAAACTAAAACTTTAATTTCAATATTTCAATCTTTACTGGCAATATATATATTGTTAAGATAATTGAAAACACACACACACACACACACACACACACACACACACATATATATATATATATATATATATATATATATATATATATGTATGTATGTATGTATGTATGTATGTATTTTCAATTATCTTCACATACTACGTGCAACGCATGGACACACTAGTACTTCTAAAAGTTCTTTACAGGGAGAAACTTTTTTGGACGATAATACCTTCAATAATAATTTACAATTTCTTATTTGTCATTTCAATTAATTTTATTTTAATTATTATATATTATAATTAATGCAATATTTTCTAATTTAATGGTGGTCATTATCTCTTCAAATTTCATTGATCTATATTTATATGTATATAGTACTTTTAAAATAACTTGGATGGAGAAATATTTTGGATCATAATACTCTCGAAAATACTTTATAATTTCTTATTTATTCTTTAATTAATTTTATTTTAATTATAGCATTTTATAATAAAAAGTAAAATTTCTAATTTAATGATGGTCGTTGTCTCTTCAAATTTCATTGATCTATATTTATATCTATAATACTTCTTGTTGACCACAAAATCCGGCTGGACCTTGGACCAACACGTCTCAGCTCCTCCCTCTTGAATACGTGGATCTCCTGCGTACTGTAACAAACAATCAGTTTGTAAAGGGGGCCGAGGTGGCTCCTGTTTTCACTCTGATACCAAAGTTAGTACTCATTTCAAGCAAATATAAATTGAGTGCGGGAAATATAAGTGTGTAAAAGAGAGAAAATGGAGTGAGAGTAGAAAATATATTGTTAAGAGTCTGTGTTTACTAACCCTTTATTAGGTGAAAGGAGTGTTCTATTTATAGGGGAAGTTATAATTTTTGGATGGCGACACGTGGTGGACTTTACGCGTGTATTTACCCTAACTGTTGGAGAGGAGGATCTTACTTTTTTACAGTAATCATTGCTACGTTTGGTAAGGGATGGACGCCTGTCACTTATTGATAATGGCAGCGTTACTTTTCTGACTCCATCCATTGTCCCATCACTCATCTGAGGCGTCACCGTAGAGTACCTCGGTTAAACATAAAACACCTTGGCTAGACATAAACCAGTTCTGCTAAAAAAGTTCATGTGCTGTTCCACCTCGGCAGTTGACCCAAGGAAATATCCTAAGCTTTAGTCATGGGCCAAAGTCCATTGGGCATCTATTGGGCCCTCGCTGGTTGATGCAAACCACGTAGCAATTGTAGCTACGCAATCCACAAATTATTGGAATCGACCCAAGAACGCCAAAGAACCACGATTTAGAGATTGATTCAAATTAATTGAACCAAGCAACCAACATAATCAATAGATATGCTGACCTCTTGATCACAATAAAAGTAAATCTCACCCAAGATTTGAACAAACAAGAATTAAACTCGCAAGTTCGGATTTTATTCAATAAAGAATAAAGTATGAAAGCAAATTGCCTCTCAATAATAATATCAAATTTGTGTATTGAATAATGAAAATTACATCCCTATAAATAGGGTCAAAATCTAGGTTAAGAGTTCTAATTAAACAAGGAAACAAATAACTAAAATTAAGGAAATAATTAAAACCCTAAAATCACGCGTATATGAATTTACGTCCGTGACTAATTTCCTTACGGCCGTAAGACTCATTCTGTTTCACCGTTACGGCCGTGAGACTCCTTTTACGGCCATAAGCCTTAATTCTGAAATTTCTGTTTTTGATCCGAGGCTGCGTTACGGCCGTAATTAATATTAGTTACGGCCGTAAGTCCAATTTCTTCAAAAATTCAGTTTTCAGCAACAAGTTGGTTACGGCCGTGAGAATTATGAATTACGGCCGTAATTCTTGAAATTTGGCAATCTTCTTCGACGGCTTGAATGAGGTTGATCCACTCGTCGTTTTGGCTCGGTCCCAACATGGAACTTGCTTCTTTCGATGACACGAACATTGTTTTGGCCATTGTTTCTTGAACTAACTTGTCCATTACTTCCTTGGCCCTCTTTGTCTGCAATCGAGTTATCGGCCCTCCTCGGATCTTCAACGGATCTTTGTGCGGGCTTGTATTCGTGGTCTGGATCACATCATCCCCTCCCTCTTCGAAAGGATTCGACCTCGAATCTGTACCTGCATCAAACGGAGATAGATTCGAAACATTATACTCACCAGGAAGATCTAATTTATAGGCATTGTTGTTGATCCTTTCAATCACTTGGAATGGACCATCTCCTCGCGGTTGTAACTTTGACTTGCGTTGTTCTGGAAACCGCTCCTTTCTCAAATGTACCCAAACCCAATCACCGGGTTCAAATATGACGCCCTTTCTTCCTTTGTTAGCCTGCGAAGCATAATGTTCATTTTTCTTTTCAATCGCCAACCCTACCTTGTCGTGGAGTGCTTTAACCATCTCAGCCTTTTTCTTTCCATCTAAACTACTACGTTCATTCACAGGTAAAGGAATTAAATCAAATGGTGTTAGCGGATTAAAACCATAAACAATTTCAAATGGTGAATAAGAAGTAGTAGAATGTATAGTCCTATTATATGGAAATTCAATAAATAGTAAAAACTCTTCCCAATTTTTCAGATTTTTATTGATTATCGTGCGCAACAATTGAATCATTGTCCTATTTACTACCTCGGTTTGTCCATCGGTCTGTGGGTGACAAGTTGTAGAGAAAAGTAGTTTTGTACCTAATTTGTTCCACAAGACCCTCCAAAAATGACTAAGGAACTTAACATCCCTATCCGAGACAATACTTTTAGGAACCCCATGTAAGCGTACGACTTCTCGAAAGAAAATTTCAGCTATGTTAGTAGCATCATCAGTTTTGTGGCATGGTATGAAATGTGCCATTTTACTAAAGCGATCTACTACCACAAAAATTGAATCTCTTCCCTTCTTAGTCCTAGGTAGTCCCAAAACAAAATCCATAGAGATATCGACCCAAGGTTAACTAGGGACGGGTAGAGACATATATAATCCATGGGGTTTAATCCTAGATTTAGCCTTCTTACAAGTAATGCATCTATTACAAACCCGAACCACATCAATCTTCATCTTAGGCCAATAGAAATGTTCATTTAGGATTTCAATGGTCTTTTTAACCCTAAAATGACCCATTAAACCTCCACTATGGGCCTCTCTCACAAGTAACTCCCTCATTGAACACCTAGGGACACACAATTTATTTTCTCGAAATAAATAATTATCATGTTTAAAGAACCTATCCACAGCCCCTTTACCACATAATTCATAGATATTAGAAAAGTCCAGATCACTAGCATACATGTCCTTAATGTGTTCAAATCCAAGTAATTTAGAATTTAAAGAATTTAAAAGAACATACCTTCGAGACAATGCATCTGCCACCACATTTTCCTTACCTTGTTTGTATCGGATGACATAGGGAAATGTTTCGATGAATTCTAACCACCTTGCATGTCTCTTACTCAGCTTAGCTTGACCCCTCAAATGCTTCAAGGATTCATGATCAGTGTGTATCACGAACTCCCGTGGCCACAAGTAATGTTGCCATGTCTCCATGCGCGCACAAGTGAGTATAACTCCTTGTCATATGTGGGGTAATTAAGTGCAGCCCCTTTTAGTTTTTCACTAAAATAGGCGATTGGTCTTTGATCCTGCATTAAAACAGCTCCAATGCCTAGCCCTGAGGCATCACATTCAATCTCAAAAGCCTTGTCAAAGTTAGGAAGTGATAAAACCGGTGTTTTACACAACATATTTTTTATTGTTTCAAATGCATGTTCCTGTTCTACTCCCCATTTAAAACCTACACTTTTTTTGACAATTTCTGTGAGTGGTGCGGCAATCGTGCTAAAATTTTTAACAAAGCGCCTATAAAAACTAGCCAAGCCATGAAAACTCCTAATCTCAGTTATGCTTTTAGGTGTTGGACATTCTTTAATAGCTTTGATTTTTTCTTCATCTACTTCTATTCCTTTAGCACTAACCACATAGCCAAGAAACACAACTTTTTTCATGCAAAAATCACACTTTTTAAAATTAGCAAAAAATTGCTCTTTTCTTAAAACCACAAGCACACACCTAACATGCTCCACATGCTCATTCAAAGTTTTACTATATATCAAGATATCATCGAATTAAACTACAACGAATTTACCTATAAATGCACGTAAAACATGATTCATTAAACGCATAAATGTGCTAGGTGCATTAGTAAGTCCAAAAGGCATTACTAACCATTCATACAGGCCATACTTAGTTTTAAAAGCAGTTTTCCACTCATCTCCTTCTTTCATTCGAATTTGATGATAACCACTCTTAAGGTCAATTTTACTAAATATGCTAGAGCCATGCAATTCATCCAACATATCATCTAACCTAGGAATAGGATGACGATACTTTACCGTTATGTTGTTGATGGCCCTACAATCGACACACATTCTCCAAGTCCTGTCCTTTTTGGGCACAAGTAACACGGGTACGGCACATGGACTCATACTTTCCCTTATATACCCTTTGCTCATCAAGTCCTCCACTTACCTTTGGAGCTCCTTCGTCTCCTCGGGGTTACTTCGATAAGTGGGGCGGTTCGGAATGACTGCTCCAGGTACAAAATCAATTTGATGTTCAATACCTCGAATGGGTGGTAACCCACTAGGTATGTCATCGGGAAATATATCGTCAAATTCCTGCAAGAGAGAAATAGCCAAACTAGGGAGAGATTTGTTAGTTTCATCAAATGCAATGAATGATTCCTTGTATAGCAGAAGGACCATTGGCCGTTCTTCCATGAATGCTTTCTTGATTTCACTCCTTTTTGCGTAGAAACTCATTTTTCTTTCTTTTCTGGAACTCTTCGCTCCCTCTCCTTTTTCTGAGGTATGTACCCCAACACTCATTTTTTCTCTCGCCTCTCCTTTTTCTGGAGTCATGGCTCCAACTCTCTTTTCCTCTCCTTTTTCTGAGGTCGTGGCCTCAACTTTCTTTCTCTCGTTTTCCTTCACTCTTTTTTCTTCATCATTTTTCAATTTTATTTGATCTTCATACACTTGTGACGGTGTCAATGGTGCAAGTGTAATGGTTTTCCCCCCTTTGGTAAAGCTATACCTATTTTTATACTCATCATGCGTTACCTTCCTATCATATTGCCAAGGTCTACCCAACAAAATGTGCCCGGCATGCATAGGAACCACATCACACATAACATCATCCACATAGCTACCAATAGAAAAACTCACCAACACCCTCCTATTCACCTTAATTTCTCCACTATCATTTAACCATTGAAGCCTATAAGGTTTAGAATGTTTTAACAAAGGTAATCCTAATTTTTCAACAAGTATAGTACTAGCGACGTTAGTGCAACTACCACCATCAATAATCATACTACATACCTTGTTATTAATGCGACATCGTGTATGGAATATGTTCTCCCGTTGTAGTTCCAAATCATCCGTGTTGATTTGAGTACTAAGAGCTCTCCTTGCCACTATTAACTCGCCATGCTCCCTGGATAACACATCCTCATTATCACATACTTCCTCCAACGCCGGCATATCGCTATAATCCTCTTCCTCACTATCACTCTCCATGGCTCCATCCTTTCGCACAAGTATCACTCGCCTATTAGGACATTGAGATGCCACATGTCCTCTCCCCAAACATTTGAAGCATTGAATGTCTCTGCTCCTAGATGGTTGAGGTTCCCCTTTAGGTACGAGTTTATTAGCTTGTTCCTCCTTCCCTTTTGGTGCCTCAAACTTCCCTTTTGGTGCTTCAAACTTCCCTTTAGAAACAGTCCCATCTCCTTTACTATCCCACTTCGGCTTCCAAGAAGAATTAGAACCAGATTGATACCTTGCTGTTCCCTTTTTCTTTATTTGCTTCTCCACCTTTATAGCCATGTGCAACATATCCTCCATCTCCAAATAATGTTGCAGTTCAACCACATTAGCTATATCCCTATTCAACCCATTCAAAAATCGAGCCATCGTAGCCTCCCTATCCTCTTCTACATTAGCTCTAATCATCAACATCTCCATCTCCTTATGATAATCCTCCACACTCTTTGATCCTTGGTATAGACTTTGTAATTTTTGATGCAGCTCCCGATGGTAATGACTAGGAACGAACCTCTTTCTCATGATAGCTTTTAACTCATCCCAAGTACTAACGGACCTCTCGCGATTCCTCCTCCTAGAAGTCACCAATTGATCCCACCAAGTAATAGCGTAATAGGAGAATTCAAGTACAGCTACCTTAACCTTTTTCTCTTTCGAATAAGTGTAGCAATTGAAAATTAATTCCATCTTCTTTTCCCATTCTAGGTATGCTTCCGGATCACTCCTACCCTTGAATGATGGAATTGTCATTTTGATGTTGCTCATACTACCATCCATCCTATCGACACCAATATCTCTATCCCTTCTTCCATGCCTAACTACTCTATCCACAATTACCCCATCGTCAAAATCACTACCTTCTTCATTCTCATCGACCCCCTCTACTCTACGACCTTGCCCACCTTGCCTGCGGGCATTAGGCACTTCCCGAGGTTGCTCAAGCCTTTCTAACCTACCTAACAAATCCCCAAACAACCGCTCAAACCGTTGTACCATCTCTTCCGTCATGTGGACTCGATCGTTGTTTTTTGTAGTAGCAGATTGTTCAGACATCCTAAAACTAAATATTATATGCCTCACGTGTATTTCGCTCGTGTATCACTCAAATTTGGCTTTTACCCTCTATTGATCTCACCTCTCTGCCTTTTCTCACTCAATGACTTTCACCCCAATTGCTTCAAAGAACGAACCCGAACTCAAACAAGTTTAAGCCCGAATGATTCAAATCGAGTAAGAGTGAGATTTCTATGAACTGTTTGGAAAACTTGAAGAAGACCTTTAGAGAATGGAACTTGACTCGATATAGAACTTGACATTTTTATGGAAACTAGGATTGAGTCAAGAATATATTTTTTTTGGAAATCAAATAACTGCTATTGTAATTGGACTGAGAATTTTTGTTTTTTTTTTTTTTGGATTTCTCGAAAATTCAACTTCGAGAAAGATGAAACAAACGAAATTTAATTTGGATAACAAACGAAGGAAATAACGACTATTGAGTTTTTTTGTGACACTTTTTGGATTAAAGACTCAAGAACTGGAAGAACACGAAGAACAAGATTAAAGAAGACTCAAGAAAACAAAACAAAGATAAAACCTTGATTTTTGGAGCCTAAGATTTGATACCAGATGATGCAAACCACGTAGCAATTGTAGCTACGCAACCCACAAATTATTGGAATCGACCCAAGAATGCCAAAGAACCACGATTTAGAGATTGATTCAAATTAATTGAACCAAGCAACCAACACAATCAATAGACATGCTGACCTCTTGATCACAATAAAAGTAAATCTCACCCAAGATTTGAACAAACAAGAATTAAAACTCCCAAGTTCGGATTTTATTCAATAAAGAATAAAGTATGAAAGCAAATTGCCTCTCAATAATAATATCAAAGTTGTGTATTGAATAATGAAAATTACATCCCTATAAATAGGGTCAAAATCTAGGTTAAGAGTTCTAATTAAATAAGGAAACAAATAACTAAAATTAAGGAAATAATTAAAACCCTAAAATCACGCGTATATGAATTTACGGCCGTAAGACTCATTCTGTTTCACCGTTACGGCCGTGGGACTCCTTTTACGGCCGTAAGCCTTAATTCTGAAATTTCTGTTTTTGATCCGAGGCTGCGTTACGGCCATGATTAATATTAGTTACGGCCGTAAGTCCAATTTCTTCAAAAATTCAGTTTTCAGCAGCAAGTTGGTTACGGCCGTGAGAATTATGAATTACGGCCGTAATTCTTGAAATTTGGCAATCTTCTTCGACGGCTTGAATGAGGTTGATCCACTCGTCGTTTTGGCTCGGTCCCAACATGGAACTTGCTTCTTTCGATGACACGAACATTGTTTTGGCCATTGTTTCTTGAACTAACTTGTCCATTGCTTCCTTGGCCCTCTTTTTCTGCAATCGAGTCATCGGCCCTCCTCGGATCTTCAACGGATCTTTGTGCGGGCTTGTATCCGTGGTCTGGATCACATCACTGGTGGTTCACTGTACTCCTTTTTGGGCACGGCCTCAAAACTAGTCCCTCAAATTCAATGTGGTCATTTATGGGCGGATCAAATTTGTCATAGGTTCGAAGCACCAATCTTGTTCTGATTACGTTCTGTAATTAGACAACCATAGGATTTTAGTTTTGCCCTAATTTCGTTATCTGTTATATCCAACATTTTATAATTGTTCTGCCATCCATCAACTGGGAATCATTATATATCACTAAGAACTTAAGGCTCGGGATGCCATTCTTTAGGGGAGGCTCGGATTCAAGGTAAAGTCGACCTCCTACTCCTGTTTTCCCTCCTAGACCAAAGTTGGGATTATACTAGCATATCTCTTAGGCGACGCATTTAATATAAGGGGGCTGCTGATATTGGTTCCCAAGAAATATGAAGGGGATGTGGGGTGACATCTTGCCGAGCGTGGCACACACTTTGGTAACTGAATGGTTTCTTCCCTTCCTCCGACAGCTGGCGCTTTGATTAGCCGTCCCCTCAAGAGACGCGGGGTACCCGCATCAATCATGTGGCTCAAAGACCAAGGGTTTTGGATTATTGGATTCCCTATAAAGCCCCCTTCTTCCCATCATTTCTCCTTTACCGGTTCTTAGAATTTTTGTAGTAACTCTTTCGCAAGAAGTTGTAGCACCTTTTCCTTTCTTGCAAGTCTTTCAGCATCTCTTCAAGGGTTTTCCACCCAACAAACCGTCTCTACCGTTCAACACCTTCCATTGTCGTGTTTTTCACTTCGAGTGCACAACCTTGAACGTTCGTGTTTTTGAAGGTAAATTTCTTTTCCTTTGCATGTGCAAAACTTTTCATTTCTAATCTTCAAGTGTGGGTTTGAAAATTTTTGTTTTGCATTTTGTTTTTATCTTGGTGAGTGTGGCCTATTTTTAAGAAAAAATGGAAAGAGTTGGGGGAACGGGTTCACATGAACTATTGGCAATGACGATTCCTGTCAGAGGCTTCTGTCCATTGTCTTTAACGGTTTTAGTTCTCACTTCTTTAGAGAGCAGATTAAGAGGAGGAATATGAAATGCAGTGGTATAATTTATTTGGATGATTCTGACAGCGAAGAAGAGAAGAACCAAACTTACATGGCCCACTTATCCGCTGAAGAGGAGTCCTCGTTGAGAGAACCTCGAAGGAAACGTGATAGGGATATGGGGAGAGAAAGAACAGCTGGCTCTTCTTCTGACCCACAGGATCTTGACTTAGGCGCAAGGGCCCCTTTCAGGGCGCATAGAGAGGAAATGGGGTTATCTGGAGAGGAGATCGCGCAAGTTGAGGAGTGGGTAGATTATGTGAATAAGGTGTCGGGGTACCACGTGGATCCTGAACCATTCCCAGATTCTTGGGAGAGTAGAGAGATAGCATCTGAAATCCAGAGCATCGATTTGGCGGGCACCCCCTTAAAGTTTAGATTTCCTGAGGAGGTCAAGTTGGTACGTCCGACGCCTTCTTGTCGACCCTGCAGTCTTCCGCCAGGTTATGTGGCAATTTGTTATGACGCTTTGTCACGCGGGATGAGACTTCCACTCCACCCCTTCTTCAGGGCATTACTTAGGAGTTACAACCTGTGCCATATCAAGTGGCCCTAAACTTTTGGACACAAGCAGTTGGTACCTGGCTGGTATGGCAAGAAGTTAATCCAGATTCTCCCATCTCCATAAACATCATCCACACCCTGTACACTTTAAAGAAGTCCGTCAACAGGGATAAGGATGTGAGGGCTGACGTAAAAGACTGGTACTACTTATCTCCCCGAGGCTCCTACCCTCCCATCATTACTGGGGACCCCACTTCCATAAAAAACTGGAGGAGCCAGTGGTTCTGGGTCACAAGAGAGTCGCAAAGCTCGCCCGTTGACCCTACTCCTGAGATCACCGTTCCTCAAACTCTTTCCTCTCCACGTGAGTTTTATTTTGTTTCACTCAGTTTACCACCAACACCGTCATCATCTTGTGTTATGATTATTTTCTATTATTATTTTTATATTTGTGCGCTATTCATGTTTCTCTTCTCCTGCTCATAATATGACGCATTTCCTTGCTCTGTTTATTACCTCAGGGCCAACCTTCGCTTCCCTGCTCTCTGACGCGGGGTTACCACTGGTGAGGCGTCTCTTCTCCTACAAAGGCACCTTCCAGCAAGTTATCTAGCAAAACAAGATGTTCGTCAAGCACGGTCTTATGTAAGCGATGGGTAAGTCGTATTGCGCACACACACACACATTTATAAATATATTTTTTATATATCCCAGATTTTGACCTGTTAAGACTAATCAGTCCTAGCCTTAACAGGTTCCAAGGACTTCCCTAAAATCTCTTTGAAAGGGATTATGGCTAAGAAGGTCCCTCCCCTCCTCCGTCATGGCAACGAGGTGGAAAAGAAACAGAAATCAATGTTGGCCACACTTCATGGGGAGACGGCTAAACAAATGTCCAAGGTGCCTACTACAGAGCCAAGGGGTTCCTTCCCCGCCCTGATGCCACCCCCCGCCTCGCTATCTATTGTCCCCATCCTCCAGGCATGACTGAAGGAGGCGATCCCCAAAGGAGCCTTCCTAAAGGGAAAGGAAAAAGGTCCAAAAGAGGAGGTCACAGGGGAGAGAAGGTGACCAAGAAGGGCACACTTAAAGACACTTCTTTCGAGGACGTTACAGAGTCCGCTTCAGAGGAGGAAGTCCTCCCCCTGAAAAGGTTAAAGAGGGGTACAGAGGCTTCTTCAAAACTCCCTCCTCCTTCGCCGGAATTATTTGACCCAATTGAGGAGCCTGAGATATCCGTTCCGGACCTTCAATATGAGGTGACATAGGAAGTGGCCGACGAGCTTGCTCGAATTAAAGCCAGCGTCCTTCCCAGAGATGTGGACTTTGATTCCAATCTTCTAAACTCCCCCGACTCTCCACCCGCCAAAGCTGCGCTAGCTACAAGTTAATTCTGGACGGAGGGCCGGTCTGCTTTTTCCTCAAGTGTCCCATCGGCCCGGAAATTGCTTGCTGCCTAGGCCATGAATGTTAGGGCTCTGGCTTTAATTAATGAAGTGGAGTCTTCCGTTCTTGAGGCCCAACGAGACAAGAAGGAGGCCGAAATTTCTGTTCACCACGCGGGCAAGATGCTAAAGGAAATTGATGACCTCAAGGAGCATCTGTCCATTGCCCGCAAGGCCTCTTCGGAAGACAGGAAAACGGCCAAATGCCTCCAGGAGGATAATGAGAAGCTCGAACATGATCTCCATGCTTCTGAGGCAGATGTGGAGTCCCTTTGCAAGAAATTGGATGACTTCAACCGGGTACAATCCATAACTTCCGAGGCCCTGACAGCGGCCAATGCTGCCAAAGCTAAGCTGGAAGCTGAGGTGGCGACAATCACTGAGAAGTTGGGGAGAGAGGTGGCTCGGTAAAAGGCAGAGGAGGGTCTTACCTCTCTGGAAAGGCACATGCAATCCAGGATCACAGAGGTTTTGGAGCAGACTATCGCAGCATGAGTGGAAGAAGCTCTGAATGCCAAGGTGTCCGAGGCGATCCAGAACTTCAAAGACACTTTTGAAGAGACGCTTGAGTATGAGGCCATGCAGAGGGTCTTTGGGAATATAAGGGTCGTGATGGCATTGGGGGACGTAAAGGAAGCTTTCCCAACTTTTCCTTTCCCCTATCGAAGCCCTGTACCCCGAACCACAGGATGCGGATAAAGGCGATCCTCATTGTGACCCTGTTGATCCCTCTCTGGATGTACCTGGTGGGAACTCTGCAGAAGATGTCCCTCCTCAGTGATCCTTCTTTGTACTTACTTTTACCATTTTATATGTTGCAATTTTTCTCAAATTTTTTTGAAGTGCAGATGTAATGATGCTTTAAATTGTAAATGTAAAGATTCAATTAGTTCAATTTTTTCATCATTTGTGAGGTTCAACAGTTGTGTACACAAGTTTTGGTTTGTATAATGTCATTTGTTAGGGTGTGAGTTCTCTAAACGCTTCTAAACGCATTTTGTGCTTGATAGTCCCTCAGATCTAAGTAGCTCAAGACATTCATGTTTACTGGTTAGGTCTGATTTTGACAAACACTTGACCATATTCGAGTTATACTTTGTAACACCTGCGACTCTACCTCCTTACGATTATTAGTTTGAACAAGCCGCTATTGATGGTTTTAATACGTTAAGCCAAAACGTAATGAGCGTAGTGCGGGCTTATAAGAGTCCTTTGTTCAATGAAGTTCAAGTATAGTATTGTCATCATTTTACTGTTGCTTGAATACTATAGGTAGGGTTGTATGAACAAAAATAATTTTTGGCATTTTTAACATCCGCCATGTTTACTGAAGAGCACTTGATGCAATCTTTATTGTAACTAGTTTCAAATTTTCATTAAATTATGTGAAGACGTTGTAATCATCAAAGGGGGAATTTGATTTTACTGAAAATAGTGATGAAGGTGATCCGTGTTCCAGGGATTACACAAAGGTACCCCAGATAGGTTTTCGATCATGTATGTACCGGCTACCACCTCGGTAATGACTTTGTAAGGGCCCTCCCAATTGGGACCCAAAGTTCCTACTCCTGGTTCTTGAGTAGAAAGAAGGACCTTTTTAAGGACTAAATCCCTAATGTGAAAGTTCCGACCTTTTACCCTTTTGTTGTATTAGCGGGTCATTTTTCCCTGGTACCTGGCCATCACCATTTGGGAGTCATTATGTCTTTCGAGGAGGAAATCCAAGTTTGCCCTTTGTAATTCTTCGTTCCCCGCCTCGTTGTAAAGGATTTGATGAAGAGAAGGCACCCCAATTTCAACTGGACATACCTCCTCGGATCCATACGCCATGGAGAAAGGCATTTCCCATGTGGCGATGTGTGAGGTGGTTCGAAGTGCCCATAATACCTGTGGGAGTTCATCTACCCATGAGCTTTTTTTGGATTTCAACTTCCTCTTTAGGGTGTTTTTTATGGTCTTGTTCACGGCTTCTACCTGTCCATTTGCTTGTGGATGATGTGGAGACGAAAATAATTCGTTAATTTCCAAATCGTTGCACAATTCATCAATGCTTCTGTTTTTGAACTGTTTCGCATTATCACTAACCAATGAGTGCGGTATCTCAAACCTGCATATAATATTCTTCCAGATAAACTTGGTGATGTTGGCCTCAGTAATCCACATCAGGGGTTCCGCCTCGACCCACTTGGTGAAGTAATCAATTGCCACTATTGCAAAACAGTTGTTACCAGCACCTCTGGGCATAGGCCCAATAATATCGACCCCCCACTTCGCGAAAGGCCAGGGGCTGGTTACTACAGTCAACTTGTGACGCGGCTGATGCGATATGGATGCATGCCTCTGTCATTTATCGCACTTGTGGATGAAGTTATGGGAATCCTTTCGCATAGTTGGCAAAAATATCCCTGTTTGAGGCCTTTTCGAGCCAGTGATAACGCCCCAGCGTGGTTGCTACATATGCCCTCATGGATTTCTTTCATTATATACTGCCCTTCCTCCGGCCCAACACATAGCAACAAAGGAGAGGTGTAGCTTCGTTTATAAAGCAGATCATCCAAGAGTACAAAATTTGCAACATATCTTTCCAATCTCCGAGCTGCTTCCGGCTCGTCTGGTATTGTTTGATGCTTCAAGTATGCCAGTATAGGACTCATCCAAGATTCTTCTTCTTCTATTGCTAAAATTTCCATTCCTGGCTCAATGGAAGAGGTCGACAAATGCTCAATTGAAACCATATTATGGAGCTCGGAATCATTACTGCTTGCTAGTTTAGATAAAACATCTGCATTGGAATTCTCAGTTCTGGGAATATGATGTAACTTCATTTTTCCGATGTGCATGGCTAAATCTTTCACTTTCTTCAAGTAAGCAAACATGGCCGGCTCTTTTGCAGAAAACTGTCTGTTAAACTGGCTTACAACAAGCTGCGAGTCACTACTTGCCACTACAGACTTAATCTTTAGAGCCTTCGCAAGCCTTAGTCCAGCTAAGAGCGCCTCGTACTCTGCAACGTTGTTTGAGGCTTTAAAGTTAAAGCGGATCGCACTGTGTAGTTTGTATCCTTCTGGACTCATTAGTAGTATCCCTGCCCCGTATCTTCCTTCAGTTGGGGACCCGTCAACGAGCAATTTCCACTCACGGCTATCCTCCGTGTTATCAATCATCTCCACCTCGGGCGGATGCGTGAACTCAACTATGAAATCTGCTAATACTTGACCCTTTATAGCTGTTCGAGGCTCATAATGCAGGTCGTACTGGCTGATTTCTATCGACCACTTCATTAACCTCCCAGATACGTCTGGTTTCTGCAATACTTGTCTCATAGGAAAGTTTGTGAGAACATGTATGGAGTGTGACTAAAAGTAGGGGCAGAGTTTGTGAGCTGCTGTGATCAACGACAGAGCAAGTTTTTCCATATTTGGGTAACATGTTTCTGCGTCCAGCATGACTTTGCTTACATAATACACTAGGAACTGATTCCCATCCTCCTCTCTGACCAATACTGAGCTAACAGCCTCTTTTGACACAGCTAAATACAAATAGAGTGGTTCCCTAGCCTTCGATTTTGATAATAGTGGGGCCTGTCCCAAGAATGCTTTCAGGTCATCAAAAGCTTGCTCACATTCCGGCGTCCATTGAAATCGCTTCCCTCCCTTCAAGACCTTAAAAAATGGAAAGCATTTGTCAGTGGACTTAGAAACGAATCAATTTAAGGCCGCAGTTTTTCCCGTCAAACTTTGCACTTCTTTTGGGCTCCGAGGAGATCGCATGTCCAGCAAAGCTTTGATTTTATCGGGATTGGCTTCAATCCCTCTCCTGTTCACCATGAATCCAAGAAATTTTCCGGACGCTACACTAAAAGTGCATTTCGCTGGGTTGAGCTTCATTCAATATTTCCTCAAAACGTCGAAGGCCTCTGACAGGTGGCGGACATGCTCTGTGGTGACCATACTTTTGACCAGCATGTCATCGACATATACTTCCATGGTGTTTCCCAATTGTTCTGAAAACATACAATTTACCAACCTTTGGTAGGTGGCTCCGGCCTTTTTTAAACCAAACGGCATGGTATTGTAGCAATAGAGTCCCCTATCCGTGATAAACGAGGTGTGCTCCTCATCCGATTCATGCATGGGGATTTGATTGTATCCGGAATATGCATCCATAAAGATCAGCATCTCATGTCCCGCCGTAGGGTCGACTAATTGATCAATCTGAAGCAGGGGAAAACTGTCCTTAGGGCATGCCTGGTTTAAATTCGAGAAATCAATACATACTCTCAATGTCCCATTCTGCTTTAGGACCAAAAAAGGGTTTGATACCCACTTCGGATATCGGGACTCTCTGATAAGTCATTTTTCAATAGCTTTGTCACCTTTTCTTTCAAGGCCTCATATTTATCAGAACTCATCGGTCTTCTTTTTTGCCTGTACCCAGGACTTCTTGGATCAAGCTGGAGTATGTGACAAGCCACTTTAGGATCAATTCCAATCATGTCATTATGTTTCCATGCAAATTCGTCGAGGCTCTCATGTAAGAAGCTTTTCAGCTGATCTTTGTATTCAACCGGCGAATCCAATCCAATCTGCAACTCCTTGATTGGATCAAGTGGATCAACACCAAAGCATTCTAGCCTTTCAGCTGGGGTAGAGCAATTGTCTCCAACCATTCTTGGGTCTAGATCTGCTAGATCTCTTCCGGTGTCATTGTAATGTCTTCGCTTTCTGAGGGCCCTTCACCCAGTCTTTCAGGGTTTGGAGCAGCCTCGGCCATTTCCACATCACTAATCATGTTCAAGCTCCGGTCTTGAAATTTTCGAATTTTGTTTGTGTAACAGGCCCGTGATTCAGTTTGTCTCCCCCTGACATTTTCTACACCATGCTTCGTGGGGAATTTCATGCAAATGTACTTCGTATGGGTTGCAGCCCCCAAGTCAATGAGACCCGACCTCCCAATTGAGCCATGATAAGAGGAGATTTTGTCTACAATCAAGAATTCCATGGGAATTCTGGTGAAAGTTGGTGCTTACCCTACCTCAGTCATAAGGGTTATGGATCCTCTAAGAGTTATGCTGTCCCCAGTGAATCCATATATTGGATCAGGGACTGGAATGAGTGGGGTACTAATCCCCATTTTATCGAAAGTTACTCCATAAATCACGTTTATCGAGACACCATCATCCACCATCATTCGTGACAATCCATTCCGAGCTACCACTACCTGTATAACCAACGCGTCATTATGCGGGAAATGCACCCCAATAGCGTCATCCTGGGTAAATGTGATGGATTCCGTCCGAGGCATCCCAATAGGATGTGAATGGATGTGATAATTCACGTTGGCGGGCTGCTTGATCTCTCTGATTTACCGCTTCTGGGATTTATTTGTGCTTCCACCTGGATGGGGGTCTCCAAATATCGTGTCGATTTCGTGAATCGACGGATCATTTGTAGGCATAGGTGGTTCCCTCGTATCTTTAGCATGTGCCGGGGAGTTATCCTGACCCTTGCCCCTGTCTCTTTGACGATCGTCAATCCTTTCCTTTGTTGGGTTCTTCCATGGAGCTCGCCTGTCAGCTCGGTTAAACTTTTGGTTACCTGGCTTTTGCGTCTTTCCTTTGTAAGGAGAGAAATAACCTCCCCTTCTTCTGTGTGCCTTTTGGTCGACTAACATGTGGATTTCCATACAATCTTCCGTTGCGTGGCCATAATACCTGTGGTACGCGCAGTAAGCCCCAATCATAGGTTGCTTTCCACTTCAGGTACCTTCTATTCTTCCATGAGCTGTGGGAGGATTCGAGGTGGGAGCATTGGAGTGCAAGTTGGGGATAGCCTCTGTGATCTCCGTCGCATAACTGGACCCGGTTCCAGGAAATGGACATGGCGCTCCGCTTCGATTACTGCCGAACCTATCATTATTACCTCCTTTCCTATGGTTCGCTTCATTGGGGTACCCAAGATTGTATCTCCCTTGAGGATGGTTGTCTCTGGCCCTAGCCATCTCTTCTGAGAAGATCTCTTCCTTCATTAGATCTACTAGGGCATTGTAATCCCTCGACTTTCTGCTTCAGACATCCCTCCAAAACATGCTCGTCATGTCTAGGCCCCCTTTCAATGCAAAAAACATTTCCCCCTCGATGATGTTCTCACAAATGTGCATCTCTTCAGTAAACCGAGCTAGGTAGCTTTTCAAAGATTCCTCCCTTCCTTGCCTTAAGTCCTGAAGGCGCTGGAGTGGAAGCTGGCCGGTCCTGGAGGAAAAAAAAACCCATTTTTGAAGGCTGCCTTCGAATCTCTCCAACTGTAGATGCTACCAGGAGGGAGCTTTTTATACCATCGTATTGCACTTCCCTCAAGGGTTAAAGCGAAGGCTTTGCACTTCAGTGCCGGAGTGGCACCGACTTTTTCCATGCTAGCGCGATAGTTTAACAGGTGATCATCAGGGTCACCTCAGTCAGAATACTTTGTTATTTCTGGCATTTCAAAGTCATGGGGCACTGGCACTTTCAGATGCCCTCCGTAAAGGGTTATTTCCTCTTCATCATCCAGCTCGTATGACGGTAGTTCACTGTTCTCATCATGGTCGAAGTGCATTGGGTCATGGTATTGGTCGTAGGACGGTTGAGCGTAGTCCTGCCCTCGTGGTGGCAAAACTCGGCCTAGTTTGTCCTTTCAAAAGTCGGAAGGCCATCATGAGATTTGGTCCAAGCTGCTTCTGCCCTTCTTTCTTGCCTATTCCTAGGCTCATGTGTGGGGCTCAATTTTTCCGCCCCTGTATCATACCGGTATCTATGTATTTGGCTCTGTGATAGGGCTTCTTCACTTCAGCCCGTGGCTCCCGCCTATTTCTAGGCTCAGCTGCATTGTGCCGACCTTAGTAAGCTCGGCCCCCTTGCTTGCCCCTGAATAACCCTCCTATTCGGCTAAAAACACTGCCAGATTTTGGGGGTGAAGCCTCCCTGTGGTTAATTGGGGGTTGGCCTTGTTCTCTTGGTACTTCATGCACCAGACCTTCTTCGTAGAGAGGAACAGACTCCACCTCGTCATATGCCTGCGGATCTTGATAGTAGTAAGATGCAGTAGCCGCATCAGATGGTGAGTAACGTGGCTACGAGTATTGTGGGGGCATCACGTGTTCATTTATAACTTACCCTCTAGCCATATAGGCATTCATCGCAGCAGTCTGTTTTATTTGCTGTTTCTGCATTTCGAACATCTGGGCTGCCATGCGAGTCATATCTCGCAGTATGCGGCGATTTCGGTTCCTACGTGGAGGGTTAGGTTGGGCCACCCCCTCATTTGTGTTCTCACGAGGCCTCTGGGGAGCCTCTTCCTCCCTGTGTTGGTCATTTCTACTCCTACGAGGGTTAACATAATCGTCACTTTCATTCATTTTCATAGCAGTTTTCTTGGTTTTATCTTTTCTTTCAAAGATAGGTGAACTTTTATCTCAAAGCTCTAAGCCTTTTTCAAGGTTATTAAACTTCTGTTTCAAAGTTTCACGCCTTTTTCAAGGTTAATAAACTTATATTTCAAAGTTCTTGTAGTTCTCCGCTCTTTTGCAAGAGGTTACTCGCCCTTTTTCAGGGTTTCCTTTTTTTTCTGAGGCTTTTTACCATGCTTTTTCGTGGTTAGCAGTATGGTTTACCACAGACGGCACCAAAATGTTGACCACAAAATCCGGCTGGACCTTGGACCAACACGTCTCAGCTCCTCCCTCTTGAACACGTGGATCTCCTGTGCACTGTGACAAACAATCAGTTTGCAAAGGGGGCCGAGAGTGGCTGCACTCCGATGCCAAAGTCAGTGCTCATTTCAAGCGAATATAAATTGAGTGCGGGAAATATTAGTGTGTAAAAGAGAGAAAAGGGAGTGAGAGTAGAAAATATATTGTAAATAGTCTGTGTTTACTAACCCTTTATTAGGTGGAAGGAGTGTTCTATTTATAGGGGAAGTTATAGTTTTTGGATGACGACACGTGGTAGACTTTACACGTGTATTTACCCTAACTGTTGGAGAGGAGTATCTTACTTTTTGGCATTAATCATTGCTACGTTTGGTAGGGGATGTGCGTCTGTCACGTTTTGATAAAGGCAGCGTCACATCTCCGATTCCATCCATTCTCCCATCACTCATCTGAGGCGTCACCATAGAGCAAATCGGCTAAACATAAAACACCTCGGCTAGATATAAACCAGTTCGGCTAAAGAAGTTCATGTGCTGTTCCACCTCGAAAGTTGGCCCAAGGAGATATCCTAAGCTTTAGTCATGGGCCAAGGTCCATTGGGCCTCTTTGGGTCCTCGCTGGTGGTTCACTGTACTCTTTTTTGGGCACAGTCTCAACACTTCTAAAATAACTTGGATGAAGAAATATTTTGGATAATAATACTCTCGAAAATAATTTATAATTTCTTATCTATCCTTCAATTAATTTTATTTTAATTATAGAATTTTATAATTAAAAATAAATTTCACATTTATTTAAGCATGTAATAGTCCTGTTTTATAAAGAAAATGACGTTACTAATAAATATTGATCATTAAATATTTTACTAATATGTCATTGTATAAATGTGATATCATTTTTGTTATTTGTTATTAATTACTCCAAATTCATCTATATTTTAAGATAAAATGTCATAATCTACATATTCATGTTTAGTTATTTTTAATATTTTTTATTAGTATATATAACTTATTGTTTTAGCATTTAAGAGAACTTACATGCATGTTTTTAAGTTGTTCAATACTTCTTCATAGTTGTTATTTTTTGGATTTAAGTCTCGACTTCAATTATTTATAAAATAGAAATGCTACAAACATCCCAAGTTTGCCCCCCACTCACATGGGGGACGGGCTCGTTGATGAGCGACCCGCCCCATGTGAGTAGGGGGCAAACTTGAGGTTCAAATAGAATTTCCCTTTATAAAAATAGTTGACATGCATGCTTTTAAGTTGTTCAATTCTTTTTCAGAGCTTTTATTTTCTTGAATTTAAGTATCGATTTCAATTATTTATAAAAATTGCATGGAATAAGTATTTGAGGAAGTAATACATTAAAAACATCTTTTAGTTGAAAATAGTTTTAAAAAAATAAATATGTTAAAGCTATGTACTTAACATATACCTTATTTCCCTTAACGCAAGCCCGGCTTTAAACAAAATCATCTTCAATTTAGTGAAATTAAATCAAACAACTTCAATTTGTTAGCAAGTTTGGTCTCCTTTTTAATTGTTGTCTTGACGAAAAAACTGACTCAATATTAATATAATAATAATGAACATGTAAATACGTACTTTTAATTTAGGGTAAACAGAACAAATGGTCCCAACCTTTAGGTTTGTTGCGAAAATGATCCCCAACGTTTAGATTTTGGCATTTATACCCTCAGAATCACCAAACGTTGCGAAAATGGTTCCTATCGTTAGATTTCGTTAGTTTCCACCGTAAAAAATGTGTAAATAGTACAAATAGTCCCTAACCTTTGAGTTTCTTGCGATAATAGTCCAAACATATTAAGGTCATGTTTGTCATATTTAGTTTGTAATCTCCAAACGTTTGACATATTTAGTATCTAACATATTAAGCCCATATATGTTTGACGTATTTAGTCCATAATATATCAAGCCCCTATTTGAGACCAATTATTTCAAATAATGTGGTTTGTAATTGTAGTTTTTTGAAGAATTTGTATTTAAAAAGTTAAAAAAAAAAATTGAATTTATTTGTAAATTATTTTATTGATAGAATTTGTGGTTGAAAATGAGTTTAAAAAAAAAAACTTTATTCTGGATTTCTAAAGTGCAAAGTAAAATATTTAACAAAAATTCACCGCATTAACATTTCAATCTATTGATAAAAAATAATAAATTTATGGAACATAAACAAACAAATACATTGGACATCATTTTAGAAATTGAATAACAAATATATTTTTATCAGTTCTACTTTCGATTTTGAAAATCGATCGATTTGAAAAGTAAGTTTAGACAATTTGAGTTAAAAAGTTAGATTTTTTTTTTAATTTATCCATAAATATAATTTTAAAAAAATGTTAATAGAACGTGTAGAAGAAAACGAGTTTTGAAAAAAATGAAATTTTAAAAATTGATATTGACTGAAAATAGAATTGATAAAAACATATTTTTTATTCAATTCCTAAAATGATATCCAGTGTATTTGTTTGTTTATATTCCATGAATTTATTATTATTTTTTTTACCAATAGGTTGAAATGTTAATGCGGTGAATTTTTGTTAAATATTTTATTGTGCACTTTAGAAATCAGGAATAAACTTTATTTTTTTAAAAATCGCTTTTAACCACACATTCTATCAGTAAAATAATTTACAAATAAATTCAAATTTTTTTTAACCACAAATTCTTAAAAAAAATTACAGTTACAAGTCACATTATTTGAAACAATTGGTCTCAAATAGGGCTTAATATGTTAAGGACTAAATACGCGAAACGTATAGGGGCTTAATATGTTAGGGACTAAATACGCCAAAAATTTGGAGGTTACAAATTAAATATGACAAACATGACTTTAATATGTTAGGGACTATTATTGCAAAAAACTCAAAGGTCAGGGACCATTTGTGCTATTTATAGGGTTTTAACGGTAGAAACTAACAGAATGTAACGGTAGGGACCATTTTCGCAACGTTTGGTGATTCTGATGGTATAAATGCAAAAATCTAAATGTTGGGGACCATTTTCGCAAGAAATCCAAAGATTAGGGACCATTTGTACTGTTTACCCTTTAATTTATACCGTTTTTAGGTCGGGTTCGAGTTTGGGTTATTTTGCCATCTCTATCAAGAATTAACAAATAATAAATCTTCAGTCTTCATCTTACAATTAATTGTTATCTTATTTTTATGAATTTGCTGGACTTATACGAATGTTCCCTAAAAAAGTGAAGAATTACGAGAAAAAATTGAACAATTTTTAGAAGGAGCATATACGCACGAATGAGGAGATGCGTTACTGTCTAAAATGGAGTGAATATTTTAATGTCAAGGATTTTGAGTGTCGTATTCTCATTTTGATCAAGGTCGATGACCTTACCGTCTTATGACTCTTACCAGTCGGAATTTATCATTGCTTCATCGCTTAAGTTTGAAAAATTTTAGTCTAGAAAACCAGAACTAGAACCAAAAGAACTGAATGGTTCAGTTCAGTTCCGGTTCAGTTCTTCTCTTGCAAAATAATATTTTTATACTTTTTTTTATTTATTTACCATAAGATTAAGAAAAGAAGAAAAATTAGTTCGTTATTTAATAAATATTATTTTGACAAAATGACTATAATATATAAATATAATACTTAAAAATATTACATACACAATTTTAAAAAACGAATTGTCTGCTCAAATTCCAGAGTTTATACAATATACGTTATGAATGTAATAACCACATGGACTTCAATCGATAATGTTACAATTTCATTAATTCATGATTTTTATTTTCATAGGCTACATGAGAAAAATATTTTAATATTTTTAATTCACATTTACCACATTTACCACTTTTATCTTTTTATTATTTGGAGTGCTCTTTTCAATAATTTTTCAAGTTTTGTGCTAATTTATTATTAGAGTTTTTGTTTTAGATTTTTTAAGAAAATCATGTTATAATCTTACTTCATCATTTAATAAATATTTTCATGATTGAAAAATATTAATATAAAAATAAAAATATTACATACAGAATTTCTAAAACTGAATTGTTCTATTCAAATTCCATAGTTTACAATGTGTATATTTTGAATGTAATAACTACATGGTCTTCAATCCAAAATGTTACAATTTCATTAATTCGTGTCTTATTTTCATAGGTCACATGAAAAAAAATTATAAATTTTAATTCATATTTACATACAACACAATTACATTACATTAATGTAGATTAATTTCTGAATTAATGTGTTATGACATTTTACAAGTACTATTTCACCGATTTTTATATTCAATAATTACACGACAATTAGAATGAATGCCTTAAATTCTTACCAATACCATCATTATTAGTTAATAACACTAATAACATGATTCATTACGTTAATTTGCAAGTTATATAATTTCATATTATTGCATGTAACTTCTTCTGATTTTATGATATAATATGAAATTATTTCAACAAAAAATGAATACGTTGGCTATTTCAATGACAAACTAATTGAATTATTTCTTAAAGAATGTGAAGATTTTGATGAAATAAATCAATTTTATCAATATGAGATCATAACTATATCATATAAGTTAATCTTGAAAAGAAATTGTCTTCTTACGTTCATAAAGAATATGGTCAACGATCTTTGTATTGAAGCAAAAGTAATTTATCGTGATTTAAAGAAACATGTTATCTATGCCATAATAATTGTTGGATAATATGATGAAAAACAAGTTTTCCTTCCCCGTATTCCATTAACCCCAGCAAATGATGAATTATATTCATTCAAATTATAGATGAACAATTTTCAGTAAGTTTGTGCCTTGCAATTACAATTAACAAAGCCCAAAGATAAATATTACATACTATTAAAATATAACTATCTAAATATATATTATCACATGAGAAATTATATGTAGCACTTTCTTCCGAATTTTCAATACAAACAATAAGAATTTTGATAGAAGCAGAAAAAAAAAAAAAAAAAAAGTTGTGTAAAGTTGACAAAAATATTGTATGAAAAAAGTGTTATAGTAATAAAGATTTTACATTTCAATTTACTTAACATTTTCATATTATATACATAATTTCATAAAAATATATTTAGTCATGTATTCTTTTTAACAATTCTAATTCTTCATTTAACAATATCAAATGCATCAACTACTTAATATTCCAAAAACATTATGCATATTATTTATCCTATACGTAAGACGTATTTACTACTATTTCGTAAAAAAAACAATAAAATTTGAGTGGCTCATCAATCTTGTCCACGGGCAATCTAGTTCAGCCTCAAAGAAAAGTCGTCACAACCACTTCTTTTGCTGATCGGATCGGCCAGGTCCCGGAATTACCTGAAAGTTTTTCAAGTTGCGGGAAATCCCTGAGTTTTTACAAAATTTTGTAGGTCGGGCCAACCCATGCGGGTCCTAACTTTAATCGACCCATCCATTTTGACACTTTTAATCCCCCATGTAACGCATGCCATTGTATTGGAACCTTCACCTTCATCGCAATTAATTACTGCCACTATGACACCAACATTACCACCAATTACCTTTGGTTCTCACGATTATCCACCCACGGAACCTATAATCCCCCACCCAACCTCTCCTTGAGTCTCCAGTCTCCACTATCAAACCAACTTCCTAACTCGATATGCAATCTTTGCCATCCGCCAAATACGCAATCTCTTGGCCGGAGTACTTAGCAAATAACATCCTCTCTTGTTTCAAACGTTTTTACGCAAGACTTGGTCTTAGGTGTGGTTCACGAATCATTAGCTTGAATTTATGATTTCTACTTCAAGGCGTCAACAGGGATGAAGAATATTACGAGCCAGGGATTTGAGTATGAAGATCTTGTTTTTTTTAATGATCGAAATGGTCGCAATAACGGCAAAAATTAGGGGAAAAAATACATAACTATACAACTAAAATTTTCACTTTTTAAACATAACAAACTTAAGATTATTTTTTTAAAAAAATCAGGTGTTAATTAGTTAATTAATTAATACAATATTATAGTAATTATAATGAGTTGCCAAACAAAAGCATAATATTAAATAATAAAATCAAAACAATACATAATTCACAACCACTCCACTCCATCACAACCGAACCCCGCACTCACCCACTACAACCTCGACAACCCACGAACCCACCCACCCCACCCATAAAATAACTTTTTTCCTTCTACTTTTCCACACTCACCCCCACCCCCAACACGACCTTACCCACCCCACCCCACCCCCACTCCTCCCCAACCCAACCCCACCCACCCACCCACCCCACCCCACCACAAAATGATTTTACTTCTATTTTTTTTCATCTCAACCACCCACCTCCACCCCAACCCACCCACCCCACCACACCCCACTCCAAAAATAAGTTTTTTTTTTTTTTTGAGATATTTTTCCACCCTTCCCCACCTCACCAAAAATGATTTTTTTCTACTACTTTTTCACAACTCGCTCAGGCCCTATCCTATCCTATCCCCCACCTACCCCAACCCCACCCACCCCACCCAAAATTAATTTTTTTCTTCTAATTTTCGACTCCCCCACCAGCCTCGCCCCAGACCCTACCCCAACCCACCTCATCCAAAATAATTTTTTTTTACTACTTTTTCACAACTCGCCCAAACCCTACCACGCCACCCATCACCAACCCCCACCCCACCCAAAATTATTTTTTTCTCCTAATTTTCCACACCTCTACGCACCCCGCCCCGACCCTACCTCGCCACCCACCCACCCACCCTCATCCTACCCCACCCAAATATGATTTTTCTTCTATATTTTCACACCCCACCCTAGCAACCCCACCACAACCCACCCTACCCAAAAATGATTTTTCTTCTATTTTTTCACACTTCACCTCAATCGCCCCATCATATCCCACAGTACCCCACCCACCCTAATCGACCCCACCCTACCACCCCCGCCCCCACTCAAAAATGATTTTTCTTCTATTTTTTCACACTTCCCCCAACCGCCCCACCCCATCCCACCGCACTGCACCCCGCTACCCACCATACCCCATAAAAAAATTATTTTTCTTCTATTTTTTCACACTTCACACCAACCACCTCATCTCAACCCACCCTACCCCACCCACCCAAAAAATAATTTTTTTCTTCTACTTTTTCCAACCCCCAACCCGACCTCGACCCCACCCTACTCCAAAAAATAATTTTTTCTACTTTTTCCCTCCCTCCCTCCCGACCCACCACACCCTACCCTACCCCCACCCACCAAAAAAATGATTTTTTTCTTCTACTTTTCCAACCCCGACCCCACCCCCACCAACCCACCCACCCAGACCCTACCTCACCACAAAAAATGATTTCTTCTACTTTTTCTAGCCCCACCCGACCTCTACCCCACCATCCCCACACCAAAAATCACAGTTGGTCACGTAAGTTAACACGAGATCGCAGTTAAGTCACACAAGGTCACACGGAGTCACAATTACAAATTTAGTTGTAAAATCCTACCCCTCCAAAGTCACAGTTGGTCACACAAGGTCAAAGTTCGATCACACAAAGTCACAGTTTGGTCAAACGAGGTCACAATTAGGTCACAGGAGGTCACAATTAGGTCAAACAAGGTCATGGTTAGATCACACGAGATCACAGGTCGACCACATAAAGTCACGTTTCGTTCTTACAAAGTCACAGTTCGGTCACACATAGTTATATTTGACACAATTGTAGGTTATATCACGTCCTCGTCCAATGGTCACACCAAGTCACAATTGGTCACAATCTATATAATTGGACACAATGATCCATAATTGATTACATATTATTTATTTGTTGGTCATAGTTACCTAATAATTGGTTATAGTCATCAATAATTGATCACAATTTATTTATTGATGGATCAAAACTTACTTGTTTTCTTGATCACATTCGCACTTATCATAAGTTGCACAAACTCACAATTAGTCAATATTTTGATCACATATACCTATAATTGATCAAAATTATCATATAATTGGTACGTATTATTTATTTATTGGTCATAATTTACATGTTTCCTTAATCACAATTAGTTAACATTTTTGTTACAATTACCTAATATTTGGTCACATTCCGTATTCTTAGTTTTCTTGGTCACATCCCCCATTTCTCACAAGTCACAATTAGTAAATATTTTGGTCACATTTACCTAATAATTGGTTACACTCGTACTTGATCACACAAAGTCACGATTTGAACATACAAGGTCACAGTTCGATCACACAAAGTCTCAATTCGGTCATACAAGGTCACAGTTCAATCACACGATGTCATAGTTCGGTCACATGTGTTACCAAACTATGACCTTGTGTGATCGAACCGTGCCTTCGCGTGACCAACTGTGACTTTATGTGATCGAATTGTGACTTTGTGTGACTGAATTTTGCAACTAAACCAATTGTGATCTAACTGTGATCTCGTGTGACCAAACTATGATCTTGTGTGATCAAACTATGACATTGTGTGACCAACTGTGACTTTAGGAATGTGTGGGTAGGTGGGTAAGGTTTTTCAACTAAATTTGTAATGTGACATTGTGTGACCAATTGTGACATTGTGTGATATGTTGTGACTTTGCATGTGGGGGTGGGGTAGGGTGGGCTGGGCTGGGGTGATCGAATTATTAGGTAAGTGTAAACAAAATGTCGACTAAATGTGACTTATGACGAGTAGGGAATGTGACCAATTATTAGGTAATTATGACAAAAAATATTAACTAATCATGAAAAAAAGAGTAAGTTGTGACCAATAAATAAATAATACGTGACCAACTATAAATGATTGTGATCAATTATATTAAAGGTTGTGACCATCTATAACTTTTGTGACTATTGGACGATGAAAAGTATAAGAAAAAAATCATTTTTGAGTGTGGTCGGTTTGTTAGGTGGGTGGCGGGGTAGGGACGGGGTGTGAAAAATTAGAAGAAGAAAAATCATTTTTGGGTATGTGTGGGGTTGGTGGGTGACGGGTATATGGTTGAGACAGGGTGTGGAAAAGAAAAAAAAAAATCATTTTTGGGTGGGGTGGGTAGTGGTGGGGTTGTTGGGTGACGGGAATAGGGTCGGGATGGGGTGTGGAAAAGTAGAAAAAAAATCATTTTTGGGTGGGGTTAGTTGGTTAGGTGGGTGGCAGGGTAGGGTAGGGTCGGGAGCGAGGTCGGTGGGGGTGTGAAAAATTGAAGAAAAAAAATCATTTTTGGGGGGTGGGTAGGAATGGGATGGGTGGGTATGGTGCAAGGGTAGGGTCTGGGTGGGGTGTGAAAAAGTGGAAGAAAAAAATTATTTTTGGTGGGGTGGGGTCGATTGGTTGGGTGGGTAGCTGGTAGGGTAGGGGGCGGGATGAGTGTGGAAAATTAGAAGAAAAAAATCATTTTTGGGTGGGGTGGGTGGCGTGGTAGGGTGGGAAAGCATGGATAGATAAAAAAAAACTCATTTTTTGGGGTGGGGTGGGCAGGGGGTGTTGGGGTTGGGGCGTGAAAAAGTAGAAGGAAAAAAATCATTTTTGGGGTAGGATGGAATCGGTAAGGTGGTGTCGGGCTGGGTGGTGGTAGGTGGAAAAGTAGAAAGAAAAAAATCGTTTTTGCGGTGAGGTGGGGTAGGGTGGGTGGCGAGGCGGGCAAGGCGTGTCGTGGTCTATGGCTGGGATAAGATCAATTTGTCATTTTGCGATGAGGTGGGGTAGGGTCGAGTGGAGTGGGGTTGGGTTGGGGTGGGATGGGGAAGTGTAGCATCGAGAGAATATAAAAATAAACTTATTTTTGGGGTGATGTAGGATATAGGCGGTGAGGTGGGGTTGGTGGGTGTGTGGGGTCGGGGGATGTGGCTAGGGTGAGATCAATTTGTCACTTTGCGATTATGTGGGGTGGGGTAGGGTAGGGTAGGGTCAAGTGGGGTGGGTTGAGGAAGTGTAGTAAAACATCGAGAGAAAATAAATATAAACTTATTTTTGGGGTGGGGTAGGATATGGGTGGTGTGGCGGGGTGGGTGGTGGGTCGGAGGATGTGGTTAGGGTGAGATCAATTTGTCACTTTAAGATGTGTGGGGTAGGGTGGGGTGGGTGGGACGGGGAATGATAGAAAAATATTGAAAGGAAAAAAAATAAAAATTATTTTTGGTTTTGGGTGGGGTGGGGTGGTGGTCTGTGGCTGGGATAAGATCAATTTGTCACTTTGCGATGAGGTGGGGTAGGGTCAAGTGGAGTGGGGTTGGGGGGGCTGGGGAAGTGTAGGAAAATATCGGGAGAAAATAAAAATAAACTTATTTATCGGGTGAGGTAGGTTATGGGTGGTGAGATGGTGTGGGTGGGCAGGGTGGGTGGGGGCCTGGGGATGTGGCGAGGGTGAGATCAATTTGTCACTTTGCGGTGGGGTGGGGTAGAGTAGGGTTGGGTTGGGGTGGGGTGGGATGGGGAAGTGTAGAAAAATATCGAGAGAAAATAAAAATAAACTTATTTTTGGGGTGGGTAGGGTGGGTGGGGGTGGGGGATGTGGATAGGGTGAGATCAATTTGTCACTTTGCAATGAGATGGGGGCGGGGCGGGGCGGGGCGGGGGGGTGGTGGTGGTGGTAGGTTGTGACGTAAAAATTTGAATTTTTTATTTAATATTATATTAGTTTTAATATAATTTATAGTAGATAATTATGTTTATCTTATATATATTATTATATTTATTTTTACTTATTAAACATCTAGCTAAATGAATTAACACTTGAATTTTAAAAAAAAAAGATTTCCTTAACATGATTTTTGAATTGCATCTTTAAAACACAAGGTTTTATGTAATTTTCCCAAAATTAGGACTATTGGGCCTTACTAATAATGTGACTTCTAGATTTTATTTATTTATTTATTTTGAAGTAAAAGAAATAGTGCATTTTAAGTTAGAGTTGGAAAAAAATGAATAATTCTATTTGTGCAAACTAAGGTTGACAAATTGGTATACACTCCCCTCATATGGAGGGGATGATAAGTGTATTTTGTACACTTATTTATCTGTCAAAATTAAAATATTATGTTGTTTTTCATGAATGAATTCTAATTAGTTTATTATTATTTGTCATTATTTCAGATTTTATCTCAAAATAAAGAAAAATGAGGAATTGAAGCAAATCCATCAAAATTGGATAAAAATTCGAGATAAATCATACACATGGGAGTTGATGAAGTCAAAATGAGGTGCAGATTAGAGCTAAAACGGAAGGAGGAAGATCTAGGGCTTAATTGAAGAAATCAATGGAAGAACATAGTTAATTGAAAAGAAACAGAAGTTTGGGGACTAAGTTACCCTAATCGGAAGATGGGGGTCCCGAAGAGCAAATAAAAGAAGAGGACCAACTTAAACGGAAGAGAAAATTTGAAAATCGCATCCATTGGTCTAACCGCATGACCACATCACTTAAAACAGCGCGGTCACGCGACCTTCAGCGAAACATGTAGAATGAAAAAATCATAATCGTGAAACCGCGTGCCTTTCTGACCAGGCCGTGTCTGGGTCTTAAAACCTAATGGTCCATCGAAATTCTTTTTATTTAATCTAGTTTCAACCTGTTTTCCGAGAACAAGGAAGAGGCACAAAAATTAGACCTAAATCACCTTCTCGTTCACTAAAATACTCTAAAAAAACATTCAATTCAAATGGGAAAAAGCTAGGGATTTGGCAGAACACACAAAACTTAGACAAATTCTTTGTGCAATGAGATGTTTAGCCTTTAATTCTCTAAATTTCGCGTTTTATTTTCTTTGTTTTATACTATCATTTTTATTTTTAAGAACATGAGTAGCTAAGCTTCAATTTGGAATTGACGATGTAGATTTAATTTTTCAAGTTTAATTTCAATTCTCGACTTGGGATTTTTATTATTCTTATGTATTGATTTTGCTATTACTTTAATGCATGAATTAATCAGCTACTGGTTCATGTAATTTGTGGTTATTTTCATAATTCGAGAGGTGAGTCAACAACTAGACCAAATAATAAAATTCAGTAATTTCAACAAAAAGATAGAGATATGAAATTGTGGTTGGGTGATCAAATTTGAATTCTTAGGTGATTTAATGCATTTGGCTAAGGAAGAATTTTAACCCTCTGTAAAAATACATGGTTTACTTAGTTAAATAGACCTAATTTGAACTTGAGAGAGGTAAATTAGATATACGTGTGAATTCGATCAAATACAATTTTAGAAAACAACATGAAATGTGAAATTAAGTTAGAATATTACTTCAAAATCGTTATCAAATACAATTTTAGAAAGCAACTTGAGATGCAAAATTAAGCTAGAACTAGAATATTAATTCGAAATCCTTAGTCCTGACAGTCCTTAATTGTTAGAAAACTCATCGTTAAATTTCTTGTTTTATTATTTTAAAGTAGTTTCTATTAGTTTAATTTTCTATTTCTTAGTTACTTGTATTGATTATTTTGTGAAATTCTCAATTTATTGTCGTTTTTGGATTCTTTTGAAATTTTATTTTCTTATTTTAGGTATTGCCCTAGTCTAGGATCTTTAGGTCACATTATGTTAATAAAAAATAAATTAGTCTTTGTGGGATCGACAACCCGAATTCAAAAGTCCACTCTATTACTTGTTAACGATATTGTACACTTGCATACTCAAACCATAACAAGTTTTTGGCACCGTTGTCGGGGACTATATTATTTTGTTATTAATTTATTTTGATTTTTATTATTCTTGGATTTTAGTTTAAGTTTGCCTTTAGTTATTTATTATTTTGATTCAAAAAAAAAAAAAAAAAAAAAAAAAAAAAAAAAATCATCTTCTTGCCCTTGTATGCTCCGTTCACAAAAGAGAAATCTTCTACCTTTCGAACCTGCAATTGAAGAATTCTTTAGAGAGTAACGTAGGAAACAAAATCTGAACCTAATGGCTAATCCAATCAATCCACAGGTACACATTGAATTAAACCCTAATGTAGATGCATTAGGTCTTGCTCAAAATACAACACTGCAAATAAATCAAAACAATCAACCTAATGTGCAAGACAACAATGTAGGAAACCTTCCTACGAGTCAATTCTTGACACTTGTTGCAACTACCAACAATTATAGTACATTATATCCAACTTTTGGAAGGAATGACTTCCAATTAACAGGAGATTTAATAATTTTTTTCAGTAATAATCTAAAATTCTTTGGAAAGGTACATGAGGATCCAAACGCATATGTCATAAGGTTTGGGAGAATATGCCAAAATTTTCAATTTCAAAGCATAAACAATGGTGTCATTTTTCTGCAATTATTTTCTTATACCTTAAGGGATAGTGCATTAAAGTAGCTTGATTCTTAACCTGAATTTAGTTTAGCAACATGGGATGACCTACCTAGGAAATTTTGTAACAAATATTTCTTACCTGCTATAGTTTCTAAACTAAAATTTGAAATATCTACTTTTCAACAACTAGACGATGAAAGTTTTCATGAATCCTGGGTAGATTTAAGGATCTACTTAAAAAATGCCCATATCCTAGATTTAACAAAAGGGCCTTCAAGTTCAGTACTTCTACTCTGGGTTGTCAACACAATACAAATATAGTGGACTCGTCAGCTGGTGGGTCCATTTGCAATAAAGTGTCAACCAAGCATGGGGCCTGGTCGAACTTATTGCAAAAACACATACCATGTTAATATCTGATAGAGTAGTACAAAAGAAAGTATCTAGAGTGCACGAAGTAGATGTACTAACCATTACAAACGCTAAATTGCAGCGCTGACAAAAAAAGTTGACATGTTATTTTCATTACAACATCTAGGAGTTCACACTATTCAATCATAGGTAATATGTGAGAATTGTAGCGCGAACCATTCAACCGAATACTGTATGTTGTTGGCTTCAAAATGATGTTGAAAAATTAAAAGAAGAATCTCCACCTCCTGTTAAGACTTATGAGCCACCGATTCCCTTTCCTCAACAATTAAAGAAGAATAATCTAAAAAAACAATTTGAAAAATTTCTGGAAGTGTTCAAAAGATTGTATATTAGCATACCATTCGCAGAGGCTCTGGCTCAGATGCCCCTCCACCTCAAGTTTATGAAAGAGATGATTTCTAAAAATGGGAAATTGGGGGAATTTGAGACTGTGTCCTTAACTGAAGAATGCAGTGCATTTCTACAAAATAAATTGCCTACCAAACTCAAAGATTTAGGGAGTTTCTCTATCCTTTGTGATATTGGAAATTTCAAATTTGATATAGTTTCATGTGATCTAGGGGAAAGTATCAATTTAATGCCTCTTTCAGTTTACAAGAAACTTGGACTGGGGAAACCCAAACCCACCAAAATCAAATTGTAGCTGGCTAACAGATCAATGAAGTATTCATATGAAATAATAGAAGATGTTCTGGTCAAAGTGGATAAATTCTTCTTCCTAGAAGACTTTGTGATTCTTGACATTGAGGATTGTATAGTGCCACTCATCTTTGGTAGACCTTTCCTAGCCACTGGACAAGCTTTGATTGATGTTGTAAAGGGGGAGGTTCTCTTAATGGTTCAAGATGAACAAGTGACTTTTAGTGTCACTCAACACTTGAACAAATTTTATCAAATTGAAAGTTGCTACAAATTAGAAGAAGTGGTACAGGAGAATAGAAATAATATGAAGCAAGAAGAAAAACTAGGTGACACTCAGGTCAATAATAAATAATTCAAGAAAGTTCGCAAAAAGATTGAGTGGTGTAAGGCATCACGAGCATCCTTTAGCCACCATAATGAGGTTCCAAGAAAATTCTGGCTTTAGACTATAAAGAGAGCACTTATTGAAATGCAACACAATCTCCCTTTCCTTTTTGTTAGTATGCTTTGTTTACAACTTTACATTTAGTTTTAGATAGGACTTGCATCTTTTAGATTTGATAAGTTAGCATGAAATCTCTTGCACCACATGAGTTGTTTGATAAGTTGATAATCCAAGTTAAGTGCACCACATCATGATCTTTGACACATTCTGGTCTAAAACATAAAATTTGGGTTTGATACATTTTGAGGTCTTTATGTTAACATACTAGCATCATTATTCTCTTGAAGTATGAATTACTATACATGCTTGAATTTTGAGTTATGCATCATCATCTGTAGAACATAACATAGTTTGTGGGTTATTTGCACGCATCACGATATATTTGAGATAAAAAAAAATAGAGGTTAATAACGGACAGGCAAAAATATGGGCAATTTCCGAGATTAAGCTTGGGCGCCCATGCACACACTCTAGCGCGCTTATAATTTGGGCAGTTTACCTAGATTATAGCATACACGAGTAATATTGTTTTCATTACTTCTAACTCATTTTTCCCTCTCCAAATCACCCAAATTTGATTAATCAATCATGACTCATTGTTTACACATTATTTTGGTCCAAATTCAATATTATTATCACTTCCAAATCATTCAAAGGTATGAAATTCTCGAACTTTATGAGATTAAGCAATTTCTTTACAATTCTTGAAGTTTTTGAGATTTTGCAATTTATGATAGATCGGTGTATGTTTTAGGTTAGAAAGTGGTGTTTGTGAATTTTTCTAGGTGAAAAATTTTGGATTCATTCAAGGTTACCAAATCATTGTTTTCCCTTAGTTTTCTTGTATGCATATCAAGTGTTCGAAAAAATTACACAATGGGTTTTTCTTTGCGTTTTTGCAAATATTTTTGAATGATCGCCTTAAATACATGTTATACATCATATGTTTATCATTTATTCATGGATTACATTAATTTAATGCATAAAACTCAAATTGAACATCATAGGCAGCGTGATGCACTCACTGTAGGGTCACAACACTAAAAACAGCTTCAGATCCCTATTTTGCCACATCTTTTCATTGCCCTATTGAACTCCGAATGCTCTGAATTTTCAATATGTTGTAGATCATGTTCTGTAATTTAACATTCCCAAAGAATGGATCGGAAAAAAAATATGTTTTTCGAGGTGATGTTTGGGCCTGAATATGGGTGGTCGAGCATGTTTGAAAATTCATATTTTTACTATGTTTTAGTTGGGGTGATGGTATTGATCTATTTCAGTTTATTAATGGTGTTTATGCTCCTAATATTATTTATCTCTTATTTGCGAGGAACACGCCACTTGTAACACCTCAAACCAAGCTTGGAAACATAAGAAACGGGTCGAAATCACCCAAATGGTATTAAAATAAAGCTTCATGTGATTCCATCTCATCTCTAAACCCGGGAAGTACTTGACCCCTCTCTTATGTGTTTTTTATTTGATATATTTATTTGACATACATTAAGGACAATGTAACTTTCTAGTTTGGGGAGGGGGTGGTATCTCATTTATCCTTCATTCATTCAATACCTTTGTTTTTGGGATATATATATATATATATATATATATATATATATATATATATATATATATATATATATATATATATATAAACCGAAGAATTTGAAAAATTCTTTTGATTTGTTTATCGCCATGATGTAGTTCGAGTTAAATTGGTTCTTTGAATTTGATTGTTGGACAGCATTCAAACTTGAGTTTACTTATCCATGTTAAACTTGACTAAATTGAGCACATAACCAAATTAAATTAATGCTTGTGTGGGAATATGCTTAGCATATGTGGGGTAATATCATGCAATTTGAACCAAGATTGACTTGTAATCCCTAACCTTAAGCTATTAGATCCTGACCTTAAGAAGTAGTTTTGGGAGGTGGAAAGGCTAGTATAGGTATGCATGGAAGGGTTGAGGGTCTGTAGTTCTTAGTTTTGTATATTTGGATGAATGGATTTTGGTCAACAAGTATAAGCTAGCACAAAAAAAATAGTCTTATTCTTCTCTTTGTAGCCTTAGTGACTCGAAATTGGTGCTTTGAATTAGATTGTTGGACAGCATTTGAACTTGAGTTTACTTATCCATGTTAAACTTTACTAAGTTGAGCACATAGTCAAATTAAGTTAATGCTTGTATGGGAATATGCTTGGCATATGTGGGGAAATATCATGCAATTTGAACCAAGAATGACTTGTAATCCCTAACCTTAAGTTATTAGATCCTGACCCTAAAATTACCACCAAAATGCTCAAGAAGAAGTTTGTGGTGGAAAGGCTAGTATAGGTATGCATGGACAGGTTGAGGGTCTAAAGTTCTTAGTTTTGTACATTTGGTTGAATAGATTTTGGTCAACTAGCATAAGCTAGCACAAAAGAAATAAAAAAAAAAAAAAGTCTCATTTTCTCTTCGTAGCCATGGTGACTCGAAATTGGTGCTTTGAATTAGATTTTTGGACAACATTTGAACTTAAGTTTACTTACATGACTAAATTGAGCACATAGTCAAATTAAATTAATTCTTGTGTGGGAATATGCTTGGCATATGTGGGGCAATGTCATGCAATTTGAACCAGGAATGACTTGTAATCCCTAACCTTAAGTTACTAGATCCTGGCCCTAAAATTAGAACCAATCTGCTCAAGGAGTAGTTTGGGGGGATGGAAAGGCTAGTATAGGTATTGTTCACTTATTTTGCAAAGCAAAATATACCACAAGTGTATGGGTCGTGACAAATAATAAAGTGGACATAAGAGTCCGGATTATCGTTCCCACGAGGATTATAATTAATTACCGAAATGTTTTAGTTCTCTCCTTATTTGATTTGTTGAGTTGAGACGATTTATCTAAACTAAAATATAAAATTAAACTAAATAAAGCAAAAGAAAAGATTACTCATGTGGATTTTCTAAATTGACATTGGGACATCCGACTTCACACATTAGTTAATACTTTTAAATCCATTTATCAAGTTTTATTCCTATTAATGTGCTCGATTGAATTCACTTATGCATATGAAATTCCTCTATTGGGTTTAAATCAACTCTACTAAATTAGTCAACCGTATTTCTAGACAGCAGGCCATAATAATTAGATGTACGGAACACAAGAATTCATGTAACGATCGCGATAATAATAAAAGTGTATCTCTATCTTTTATCTAATTACCGGATTTTATTACTAGATCTAGGTTGTTAGCTCACCTCACGGATTATTAAAACAGCCATGATATCATGAAAAGTGATCCAGTCATTCACACATTAAGTACAAAATAAAATCAACACATGCATTTATAGACGTAAAACTAGAATTATAGAATTAAAAGTATAAAAGTAAGTTACATCGATTGTCGGAACTAAGTAATTAATAGTTCATAAATAAAGAATAAAATTGTAGAAATATACATTACTACATATGTAGAGTTTATCAAATTAATAAAGAAAAGGAAATCTTCATTAAGAACTCGCTCCCCGTTGATTATATTCAATTTTCCCGCATTTGTCTTGATTTTCGCCTCCAAGAGGCAAGATGTGAATGATAGAATGTTGAATTTTGTGTTTTAGAGGCTATGTTAAGGTCTCCAAAGGCTCCCAATTTTGTGCCCAAGAGGCTGCTTTTATAGGTGAAGAAGAACCCTAAGCAAATAAGGAAAGAATTTAGGTAAAAATTTCGTTGGGTAAAAATTCTAGCTGGGCCGATTTGTACTGCGTAGCCACTCAGTGTAAATTTCGGTGGTAGGGTGGTTATAATTTTTGGAATTTGAATTTTTACAGACCGCGCGGCTAGGCAGTGTAATTGTGGTGGCAGCGCAGTTATAATTCTAGTTGCAATTTTCAACTTTGAATTCGTGTAAGTCATCATTATTTATATACACCTCAGGTCCTCCATCTTCTAATTAGTTCAATTGAGTCCCCAAACTTCTTAATCTCTTCAATTTCATCTTTTCTGCTCTCCACATCTTCACATCTTCTATTAAGCTCTTGAACTTTGATTTCTCTCACTTAACTCCTCTTGTATCTCCCGGTTGACACCATTATCTTCCAAGTTGTCTAATTAAGCTCCAATTATCATCCAAAAGCTCATATTTTTCATTAATTGCCTCGTTTACATGATTTTAAGATAATTTTTGAAATATAAACAAATATCAAATAATTAAGTAGAATTTATTCAAAAACAAAAATAAAATATTCTAATATAGACTTATAGATAAGTGTATAACTAAACTTATCAAATACACTTATCAAATACCCCAAAACTAGAACTCGAACAAAGTAAAAACTAAACTATAAAGCAATAATGCAAAATCAAAAATATTTTTTTTTTGTCAACATATTTACCATATGCCTAAAAAATACAGATCACACTATACTCTAGCACAGAACTTTGAACAACGCCATAAAATAACTCTACTTATCCCATGCTAGACTTTCAAGTGTGTGTGTGTGTGTGAATAACCAAAAGTCAAATGCATACTCATGCAAGAACGTACTTAACGTAGTGTTGATAATTATGCGTAAGCAAACCAAAACCCATGGAGTCAACCTATGATATTCTAATTATTTTCCTTAAAACGCTCATGGTTGATCACAACTTACTGCTTTTCTCTTAAATCTCATGGTTCCCTTTATAGTGGTTTCTAAACATTTTTACATTACTGATGCGTTCCGGACCCTCGACAATCGAAGTCATAGCAGGCTTGACAGAAAGTTAAATATTCAAGCCAAATAAAAGTGCAGTCTAGTCAACCATGTCGGAATTGGATGGAAAATATATGTTTTTCGAGTAAAAACAGGTCACCGAGCAAGACTCATGGGCAGCCCTTGAGCCCATTGATTTTAGGGCCAAATTCCATCGTTTGGGGCCTCAAATTGGCAAATCAATGATGCAGACGAAAATTTACTATATTTCCATAATTATAGGATTATATTTACTTTGTCCTTATTATTGTTTCCAATTAAATTAGGACTCCATTATGAGAGATTTTATCTATTCCCTAATTAGATTTGATTTTGATATAAACAGTTTTTATTGAGGATTCAATAAAAGTTATAGGTGGATTCCTATGTTTTTCGAACTTATCGAGGAGATTGGACAAATCCTTGTGGCGTTTCGAAAGTCGTGATTCTTTATTCCGCACCGTCGATCCTCGCGTCATGAATATCGGGTCATGATTCATCCGTCCAACCACAACCTGAGTTCGGAACTTTCCGGCGTTAATTCCGCGCTTCGAATCTTATCATCTGGTATCAGAGCTCGACTCTGAATTCAGGTTTTTCTATCCAGTTTAATTCTTATGTTTATCATCGAGTCCGTCATAAGAATTATCCATATCTTGTTGTTGAGTTTTTCTTTTCTTGAGTGTTCTTCGTGCCAGTAAATTTTTTCCAGTTTGATCCATATAAAAATTCAACAAAAATTCAAAAGTGTTTATTTTGTTCGATTCTTATCCAAATCTTGTTCCGTTCATTTTGTTGTGTTCGTGTCGAATTTTCGGATTTATTTAAAATTTAAAAAAAAAAAATTTTATTCCGAAAATTCATCCAAAATTCAAAAAAAAAAAAAAAATCCATTCAAGAACCACTTTCTTGAATTTCTTGATCATTTGTTTATTGTTCTTTTCCATTCTGTTCTATATAAATTCTATAATGTCCAATTTTCAAGAAAAATATCCATCTAGAAGGGGGAACGATAATGATAAAGATCGTATGTGGAAATTTTTGAATGATGCTTTGATGAGGTTGGATAAACTAGATGAAATGGAAGGGAAATTGAAAAAGAGGCGATCTCAAGCAAATCGTAGTGATGAGAGTCATTATAGGCGTGATCCTAAACCTAGGGATGAAATCGGGGTTAAGAGAGGAGCCGATATTGATCCAAAAGCAATTTTGAAAATTCAAAAGGAAATTTATGAAGAAAAATTGAGGTGTGAACGGGAGGCAGAAAAAAATATTTGGCTAAATTACAAAGGAAGGAGGAGAAACGAAAAGCGGTAATTAGATGGTTAGAAGAGAGTGAAAATCATGTTGAGCATCGGTATATGATAGATGAAAAGAAGGAGGGAGGCTTGAGACATGATTTAGTTGAAGAGACCCCGAACTTTGTGGTAGGAGTTGAAAAAGTGGAGTTAGGTGAACAAACTCCAAGATTTGATGAGGAATTAGAAGTTGGGGGTAGAAGTTCAAAATTTGGGTTTTGAATTGGTAGATCCACATTTGGATAGTGATGAGATAGTGTGCGAACATGGTGATACGAATGTGGAGGTAGAAGATGTGGTTGAATTTGAAAGAAAAAAAATTGAAGAGGTGGATGAGCTAGAAAATCTTGAGTTAGAGGAAGTAACCGAGCTTGAGAGAAAAGAGATAGAGAGGGGCGAGCAAGAAGTTGCAAAAGGAGAACGAGGTGAAGAGAAGGGCCACGTGATTCAAAAGGTGGAATTGATGGTGATAACTCATGAATATAAGGATCCATACCTTGTACCTCATGAACCTAACATTTCCCTCCCCGTTCTATTTAATTTTTTCTTGCAGGTTAATGGTACGTGAAAATTTGGGCAACACTACCAATGTCCAAAGGTGTTTCAATTTCAAGTCATTCACGTGACCCCCGTTGCAGAATATTTTTGGTTGATCATGTGCAATGGCAAAAGAAATTTTCCGTTTGATGCAGGGGGTGAAGTGAAACAACAGGAACAAAGCTATGATTCGGGACGAATCATCCTAAAGAAGGAGGGTATGATGTGTTCCGGACCCTCGACAATCGAAGTCATAGCAGGCTTGACAGAAAGTTAAATATTCAAGCCAAATAAAAGTACAGTCCAGTCAACCATGTCGGAATTGGATGGATAATATACGTTTTTCGAGTAGAGACAGGTCACCGAGCAAGACTCATGGGCTAAATCCCATGAACCCATTGATTTTAGGGCCAAATTCCATCGTTTGGGGCTTCAAATTGGCAAATTAATGATGCAGACGGAAATTTACTATATTTCCTTAATTATAGGATTATATTTACTTTGTCTTTATTATTGTTTCCAATTAAATTAGGACTCCATTATGAGAGATTTTATCTATTCCCTAATTAGATTAGATTTTATTTAGTTTTCTAAGTAGATTAGGATTTTTATTCTGGTAGCCTATATAAAGGCGTCTTCATTGTAATATTAAAAAACAGACTTTGAATTTGAATAAAAGAGATTGAATGTTTTTCAATTGTTTAATGTGTGGATTCACATTACAAACTCGAACTTATCAAGATTGATTATCTTCTGGCGTTCATCCAGAACTTATCAAATATTCACGAGAGTATTTGTGGCGTTCAAAACCAGAAACTTATCAAGGAGATTGGACAAATCCTTGTGGCGTTTCGAAAGTCGTGGTTCTTTATTCCGCACCGTCGATCCTCGCGTCGTGAATATCGGGTCATGATTCATCCGTCCAACCACAACCTGAGTTCGGAACTTTCCGGCGTTAATTCCGCGCTTCGAATATCATCAATTACATTTTTCTACACAAGATTGTCAAGATTAGAAATATCCATGCACAACAAAATGCTGGTAAGTAATTCCCAATTCCACACCTCTAATTTCCAAAGTTAAAGTCAACAAAGCATATATCATGCATTTTATTATTTTATGGACGAATTTTTCTTTTTATTGTCCCTTTCTTTTACCATTTTTGTACAATAATTTTCTTATTTTCTTTATATGTGACCCCTTTATCGAGTTTTAGGTTGATGACTCCCAAGTCAGATGACTTTAGGGCACTAGGTTCAGAGAACCCTTAAAGACTTAATTACTCAAGTCACAAAGACGATAAAGAGAAGTTTGAAGGTGCGATGTTGTCTTTTGTGTAAGTCCGCTCTCCTTTAAACTTTCTAATGACACATGCAATGAGCTTTGGGATGATGACTCACAATTCAGTTGAAATTAGGGTACCAGATTTTAATACACTTACAAGCTTACTTACTTGAGTAAAAAAGGTTACTAAGAGTAGAATAAGACTTAAGTTATTTTTTTGTTTTTATGCTAGTGCTGGCTTATACCCGTTGACCAAACCCCTTCAACCAATAGTGCAAAACCAAGAACCAAGAACCACGAACCCTCAACCTATCCATACATGCATATACTAACATTTCCACGCACAAACTGCTTCTTGAGCAGCTTGGTTCTAATTTATGGTTGAGATTTCTGAAGATCTAACTTTTGGGATTATAAAGTCATTCCTAAGTTCAAGTTGCATAAATATGCCCCACATATGTCAAACATACTCCTACACAGGTAATAATTTAACAATGGCTATGTGCTCAAGAATGTGAAAATCTAACATGAATAATAAGTCAAGAAAATTCAAGTTTTTATGTTGTCCATTATTTTAGCTACAACACAATTAATCCGAATTATTTCCTAAGCAATAAACACGTTAACAAAATTTTCAATTTTTTTAGCACCCATAAAATCGAATGAATGCAAAGAATGAGATTTCTATTCTCAAACTAGAAATATACATTGACATCAATGTATGTCAAAGAGATATAATAAATAAATAAACACATAAGAGAGGGGTTCAAGTACTTCCCGGGTTTGGAGATGCATTGCAATCACTAAAGCTTTTCATTTGAAGTCACTTGGATGTTTCAACCTTTGTTCTTGCATTTCCAAGTTCGGTTCGTTGTGTTTGAACTGGTGTTTTCCTCACAAATAAGAAATAAACATTTTTAAGAGCATAAACACCATTAATAAACAGAAATAGATGATAAGTGTTATATTAACGTTTATTTTATACACTTATATCCTTGAATATGTCATAATGTGATTCTATCTAAGTATTATTAATGCATTTTATGTTTTATATTGTATAGGATCATAAAAGAAGAGAAAAGAAGAAAACAGGACCAAAATGCACTCAAAATTGAAGTTTGGGGACTTAGGTGCAAATAAAAGTCACGGCCGTAAGGTAACATGTGTTACGGCCGTAAGAGTGCTAATCATGTAAGAGATATGCAGAAACACAATTACGGCCGTGAATGGGAATATCACGGCCGTAAACCTCAAAAGGTGAAAAATGCGCAGATACATCTTTACGGCCGTAAATCAGAAGTTACGGCCGTAACTTCAATTTTTGAGAAATCAGCAGAAACCTCTTTACGGCCGTAAAGGAAAACTTACGGTCGTAAGTCTCCAGTCAAAATTTTCATATTTTAATTCCTTCCATAATTTTGGGATTTCTTGCTTCCAAAGCTAGGGCACAAAATTGAGGCTATAAAAAGGGAACTTCATGACAAAAAAAAGGGATTATTATTATTTTTTTTGGAAGAGGCGCGGCTTGCTGGAAGAATTGAAGAAAAATTAGGCAATTCGAGAAGGTGAATCAAGAAAGAAAATTCCAGCATTCTTCATGGCTTTGAGCGGCTAAGTTCTCTACCTAGTTCAAAGGGGACGTTGTAATTTAATTCTTTTGTTCATCACTTTTCCAAACGAGTAACGTAGTTCTAATTTCTTTATTTTGATTTGTTAGATTCTTATACGTTTTCTTTAATTAAATCGATGCAATTCTTTATTTGATTAAGGCCTTGTCATTTAATTTTTTGTATTGATATTTGCTAATTCGAATGATTGGATCCGTAATCGTCTTGTTGTTCAATTCAAAGTAGCAAGTGGAAATTTAATAATTTTCATAGAGAATTCCAACTTAGGTTAATTGTCACGAGCTTGTGTGATTGATAACCTAATTCACCCTAATTCTTCTCACCCATTATATAGTTGTTGTCTTAAATCTAAAGAACTTATTTTAGATTATTCAATGGCTAATGTTTGATTAGAGAGCTTGTTCTAATTGAATGCACTTAAGGAAGAATCGGAATAGTTAGAGCTTCTTAACTATTTACTGGTGATAAATCAAAGAAGAAATTGAATTCGCGTTGCTTGGAAAGTGATAACATTGTGATGAAATACAACTGAACCTGAGAACTAGGGTTTCTCAATAATTGATTTATATTCTATCTAATTTACGTTTTTATTTTTATTTTCACGTTATTTACAATATTTGAACTCGAAAACCCCCCATCTATTCTAGTTGACAAAGCACTACTTTAGTTCCCGTTCCTCGTGAGATCGACTCTTACTTCCGGTACTACAATCAAATCTGATAAATTGCGAATAAGATATTTATTTATTATTTTGGTGCATTACGACACGCATCAATAGATAAAAACTAACACCCCCAAACCAAGAATAAAGCATAAATTTGAATTTTCAAACATAGTTGACTACCCATATTCAGACCCTGACATGACCTTGAAAAACTGAAATTTTTCCGAGCCTTCTTCGAACACATGAAAGTACATAATATGGTCTATAATATGTCAAAAAATTCAGAGCATTTGGAGTTCAATAGGGTCACTAAATGGAATGGTAAAGTTGGGACTTGAAGCTGTTTTTGGTGCAGTGACCCTGCAGTGAGTGCATTGTGATGCCTATGATGTTCAATTTGAATTTTATGTATTAAATCAGTATAAGTCATGAATGAATTATACACATATGATGTATAACATTTATTTAAGGTGATCATTCAAAAATATTTGCAAAAACTCTACGAACAACTCACCTATACATCACAATCAATTTATCAATATGACCTATGATAACTGTAGTTTATATACTTATTTCTATCCTAAAAGTAGGATTTTATGTGTTTGTTTAAGAATATTAGCTATATATTTAGTTAGTATTTTTTTGTATTTCAGGAATAACTTCAAAGTTGAGAAAACAATGGAATTGAAGCTTAAATCAAACAATTGGATGATAAAAGTGTCAAAGTATGCAAATCAAGAGTTGATGAAGTACATCAAGGGCTCAATTTCAAGAATACTCGAAGAAGAATCCAAATTTGGAAGAAATCAGAAGTTCGGGGACTAAATTGCAATAATCAGAAGTTGACGGACCTGAAGTGCAATAAAACCATGATGACCAACTTAAAGCACTTCAAAAGATGAAAATTGCACTCTAGCCAGAAAACCATGCGATCGAATGGAATTATAACGGTGCGATCGAATGACCTGTTCAAAAATGGTGAGAATGGTTTTCCAGAAGCCTGTGGGACTGTATGGATTTGTACCATACGATTGCATGGTTATATTCTAGGCCGCACTTGGGCTTTTTGAGCGATTTTTAGCGAATTTCTCCTAATTTTTACCTAGGCTTTGGGAGGATCTATATATACCAGACTTGGGGCAAGGAATTAAGGTTCCCAACTTACTCAATTCATGCCAAAACGCTGCCCAGTTGTTGAGGAATCCATGCAATGCAAAATCCAAGATTGAAGACCAAGGATCAAGAATATGAATAGGGTGACATCTTTTCATAGTTCTTGTGATTTATTTTCGATCATGTATTTAGGCTAGGTTTGTATTGTTAGAATTGTGATGAAGCTTTACTTCTTGATTCCATGTTTTGATTTAACATTTACATTATGCAATTTACGGGTTTGATGCAATTAATTATATTTTTATTTTCATCTATGATTGTGGACGCATAATTATTTATGTTTGTGATAAATTTCTATGTTTGAAAGAGTAGGAAGTTATTAGATCTTAATTAACTGCCACAAAGTTCGATAGGGGATAGAAATATACTCCTATACTTTTTGTAATCCCAAAAAGTGTTCGTAAATCGATAATGCTTTTCTATAGGTTTGGATTTTTCATAAAAATATAGTCAAATTCCTTATAGAAAAAGGTTTTAATTCACCGTTCGAAGGAGGGTTTTAAAAATATAAGGAACATGGATTTTCAAATTCCCATAAATTGTTGTTAAATTTTTAATACAAGACATGGATGATGGAACAAAGTGGATTCACAATTCTAACATGTTTATTTCATAATTTTAGTTAAATCAATTTCATTGTTTTCTTTAGTTTAATCTTTAATTTAGTTTGAAAATCAAAATTCCCAAATTCAAGCTTTTCTTGTTTTGGTTAAGGATTCGTAATCTAAAATACAATTTACAACAATCTATGTGGGATAGATACTTGGACTCACGTCCACTTTATTACTTGCGCGACCCGTACACTTACGGAGCGAACAAGTTTTGACGCCGTTGCCGGGGATTGTAGTTTAAATTTATTTTTAGATTAACTAATTCGGACTTTTTACTTACTTTATTTTATTTTTCTTTTATTTTTACTTTAGGATTTTAATTTTTAGTTTTTAGTTTAGTTACTAGTTTCTTTACTTTTTTTTAGTTGTATTTGCTACATTCGAAAAATGGGAATCGTTTCAAAGCTAACCTGGAAATAGAACGTATGTTACATCGTCGATTAAGAGAACTTAGGGAGCTAGATAAATCCAAAAACCAAAAAAGAACAAATGGCAAACAATCTGGCTTTACCTGGTGTTGAGCCAGATGAAGAGGGGAATAGACTTGTAGGAGATTTCATGACCCCACAAATTGTCCAAAACCAATCAAGCATAGTTTATCCACCTTTTGGTCTTGTAAACTTCCAATTAAAGACCAATGTGTTAAATATGTTTCAAAATGGACATCAATTCTATGGTAAACCCGATGAAAATTCACCTTTGATGAATTTCATACAAACTGACCATTCAGTGAAAACTGTAGTAACTGGATCCGAGGAATGTTGGGCTAATCACAATACATCAGATTGTCCAATGTTGGTAGCTCAAGCTGAGCAGGTCAGCTTTGTACAAGGGGGACATCGCCAAAATAATCCATACTCCAACACTTATAATCCTGGTTGGCGAAATCATCCTAACTTCTCATGGAGGGATAATCAAAATGGAACAGGCCAGCAAGCCCCTCCACAGCATATAGTGCAGAAGAAACCTCAACTTGAGGAGATGGTTGTGAAATTGATGGAGAAGACTGACTAGTACATGAGCCAGGCCAATCAGTTTATAGCTAAAACTGATCAGTTCATGACCAAAACTGACCAATTCATGAGGATGACTGAAACGACACTGGGAATTCATCAGGCTTCAATCAAAAACTTGGAAACTTAAGTTGGTCAGATAGCTCAGGCTTTAGCAAATAGAGCCCCTAGTACACTGCCTAGTAACACTGAGGTTAATCCTAGGGAGCAAGTGATGGAAATCAAAACTGTTGAAAGAGAGGTAGATTTTGTGCCAGGAAGAATCACTTTTAATCCATGTGACAGAGTTTATGAACCTCCCACTCCTTTTCTCTGAAGACTGAAAGGTTGGAAAGAGAAACAAGGAATAAATGCAATTACCACACGCAGTGGGGGTGAAATTGCCTGAGATTCGTGTTCAAAAGCCATATGAAGAGAAGGGAAAACATGTTGAGGCACCTGAAAAGCAATCTGATGAGAAGAAAGAGGGGAATGAGGTAAAATTGACAATTAAGCCTCATGAATCCCCTATCCCATTCCCACAAAGGTTGAAAAAGACCAAAGAGAACCAGCAGTTTAACAAATTTCTAGAAATGCTCAAAAAACTGCACATCAATATTCCCTTCATTGATGCAATGAGGCAAATTCCAAGCTATTCTAAGTTCTTAAAAGACATGATTTCCAAAAAGAGGAAGCTTGAGGAATTCGAGACAATATCCTTAACCGACGAGGAGTGCAGCACAGTTTTGCAAAAGCTGAAGCCTCCAAAGCAAAAGGATCCGGGAAGTTTTTCAATACCTTGCATCATAGGTGATTTAAAATTCAACAAAATTTTATGTGATCTTGGTTCAAGCGTCAACTTAATGCCCCTGTCTCTCTACAAGAAACTTGGATTAGGAGACCCCAAACCCACATCACTCATATTGCAGCTAGCTGATCGCTCTATCCAATATCCATATGGAGTTGTTGAAGATGTGGTAAAAGTGGACAAGTTCATTTTTCCAATTGATTTTGTAATTTTGGATATGGAAGAAGACAGCAAGATGCCTTTAATTCTGGGTCAACCTTTTCTTGCTACTGGAAGATGCTTGATAGATATGGAAGAAGGGAATGTGACATTTAGAGTAGAAGACGAGCATGTCACATTTAACATGGTCCAAACAAAGAATAAGAATCCACTTCTTGAAAATTGCTCAAGAATAGAGGTGGAACAACTACTTCACCAAGGGAATGAGGAAATTTTTGGGCATAGGGCCAAAACAAATTATATGGCATCAACATCATGTTTCATGCCACCTTGAATAGTTTTTCAAAAAGGCTAGCTCTAGACTTTAAATGAAGTGCTTATTGGGAGGCAATCCAACTTTTCAATATCATTTTCTTTAGTTGTTTTATTTATTTGCTTTTAAGTTGTTTATTTGATTTTTAATTGTTTAGTTGCTTTTAGGTTTCATTGCATCTTTAGTAGACTTGATGCTTCACATTGCATTTTAGGTTCACTAACATGTTTATAATTCACTTTTTGACATGTCGGTTACATTGACATCTTCATTGCAACTATTTTTGCATGTTTTAGCATTTTTAGGATTTACTTGTTTTCAATTTTTGTGGTTGCTTTTCATCACAATCTTCCACTTGATCACCTAGCTTAGGACATGTGCATATAATTTAGAAGTTGGTTGCATGCATTAGAAGGCATTTAGGGTCCAATATTCAAAATTGAAAAAAATCACAGGTCTCTGCCAAAAGCTACCGTGCAATCGGACGGTTATAAACTGGGCAGAACCTCCAGATTCTTTAATATACATTCTTCTTTCATTTTAACCACTTTAAACCCGATTTTCTTCCCCCAAATCATCATGCATCAAGTCCAAAATCATTCCCCATTGTTTACACATCATATTAACTAAAAGTCATGCCTTACTTCTGTTCAAAATCATTCAAATGTATGTGCTTTTCCACCAATTCACATAATCATGCATAATTTTGGTACATTTCATATATTTTTGTGAAATTTGAATTTGTTGATAATTGGTGATGGGTTTAGGCTAGGATTGGAGATATTGAATTGTGAGTTAATCGGTGAAAGTTTTTGGCTCAATTCAAGTCTCCAATTCCTATGAGTTTACTTGATTTCTTCATACGCACACTAGGTGCTCAATAAAATGTTACAATGGATGTTTTTTTTGAGTTTTTGCAATTCTTTTTGGATAATCACCTTCATTACATGTCATACATCATTTTTGCATCATTCAATCATTGTTTACACTAATTTAATGCATAGAACTCAACTTGAACATCATTGCACCACAAAGGACCTCATTGCAAGGCCATTGCAGGCACCATTGCATCTCAACTCCTATTTTCAGCTTCACTACACCTACTTTTTCACATCTTTTCATAACACATATGAACTCTAAATGTGATGAATTTTTGATATATGATTTTACTTGATTTCTTCATACGCACACTAGGTGCTCGATAAAATGTTACAATGGATGTTTTGTTGAGTTTTTACAATTCTTTTTGGATAATCACCTTCACTACATGTCATACATCTTTTGTGCATCATTTAATCATTGTTTACACTAATTTAATGCATAGAAATCAACTTGAACATCAATGCACCAATAATGACCTCATTGCAAGGCCATTGCAGGCACCATTGCATCTCAACCCCTATTTTTAGCTCCACTACACCTACTTTCTCACATCTTTTCATAACCAATATGAACTCTAAATGTGATGAATTTTGATATGTTGTAGACTAAGTCATGTACATTCATATGCTCGGGACATGTCTCGGGAAATTTTCACTTTTTCGAGCTGATGTCAAGGGATGAAAGTCGGTGGTCGACCATCTTTTAAAAATTTCAAATATTTTTCTAAGTCCTAGTTTAGGTGTGTTGTGTTGATTTGTGTTAGTTTCTATGTGATATTTATGCTTCTAGTGATCATTAATTCTTGTTTACAAGGAACCTATCATCATAGGACACTTCAAGCCAAACATGGAAAACGAAGTAAAGGATTATTTCATCCAACCAAACATTCAAGTCAAAAGCTTCAGAATGAGAACACCGCCTATCTAAACCCGGGAAGTACTTGACCCCTCTTATTATTTTGTGCTTAATTATTTATTTATTTGCTTTGAATACATTGAGGACAATGTAAATTTCTAGTTTGGGTGTGGAAATCTCATTCATGTGCATATTATTGCAATATACATTTGATTTTGGGGTAGAAAAATCATAATAAAAAAAATTGAAAAATGGAAAAAATCATAAAAAGTGAAAATTTTTGAAAATCTTTGTTGATTTATTTATTGCTTATGACATTATTTGAATTGAGTTTTTGGCTTTAGTTAGAAAATTGGGTAACATGCGAACTAAATTCTTCTTAACATTCATCCATGTAAGAGTTTAATCAAACTTGAGTACGTAGCCATTTTCTAATAATAACTTGTGTAGGACGTTGTTTGATACTTGTGGGGTAAACTTGTGTACTTTGAACCAGTGTTCTAAAACGCGCGCACAGTGCGCGCATACGCGCGACGCGCGCCTCTCGCGTTTTGAAAAATTTTGTTCTAAAAAGCGCGCGCGAAGCGCGCACAGTGCGCGCATAAGCGCGCTTAAGCGCGCACAACGCGTGCTGAAGCGAGCTTAAGCGCGCATTGTGCGCGCTTAAGCGTGCCCGATGCGCGCAGCTGGCTTTTTTTTTTTTTTTTTCCTTTTTTTTTTTTACTTGTTCAAGTATGTGTAAAATTTAAATTAAATATTTAGGAATTGAAAAACGCTTTTTAACGCTTTTTAACGCTTACTCCCGCTTAAGCTTCAAAAGCTTGACTCTTGGGCTCCACACTTCGTCACGCTTCACGCTTTTTAGAACACTGCTTTGAACATAGAATGGACTGAAAAATCCCAAACCTTAAGAAAATTAGATCTCGACCTAAAATATAGAACCAAAAATCAGTTTGGGGTGGAAAGGTTAGTATGAGTAGGCATTGATGGATCGAAGATCAGAAGTTTTTAATTTTGCATCTTTAGTGTAAGGGATTTTGATCAACAGGTATAAATCATAATAACCAGCATAAAAACAGAAAAATGCTAAAGGTCTAATTCTGCTCTTCAAATGCCTTTTTGACTCGAGTAATTAAGTCTGAGGGGTTCTCTGAATCTGGTACCCTAAGCTCAACTGAGTTTGGAGCTTCCGACCTAAAGCTCACTATAGGGGGTCAACTAGAAAGCAAGTACGGAGAGTGGACTTACACATAAGACACTAAAACATCTTTAACTTTTCTGTTTAAGCTTTTATGACTCGGTTAATTAAGTCTGAGGGTTCTTTGAACCTGGTACCCTAAACTAAACTGAGTTGGGAGCTCCCGACCTAAAGCTCGCTACAGGAGTTATATAGAAAGAAAGTATGAAAAGTATTACACAAAGATGGTAAAAGACAAGGACATTAAAAGAAAAAGTCATCCAAATAAAAGAAAAATAGAATGAAAATGGTATAAGCTTTGTTGATTGAAATCCCTAACGCTTTGTTAATTATTCTTGGTCTGTCGTGCATACTTATCTAATCCTAACTGCCTTATGTGGAAAAATGCAATTTACACATGTTTAGAAACCAAATCAATAGGAAAGACCTCGGGATATGAGAGAAAACCAATAAGGTTGTGATCATCCATGAGAGTGTAAGGAAAATCAAAAGAAAATCATTGTTGACCATATGAGATTCGAGTTTATTTCTGCATGACTAGTCACACAGTATCAAGTATATTTTTAATGAGTTTACATTCAATTTCTGGCTATTCACAGACATACAATGAAGTTGAGCATCGGAAGAATGAAAATAAATTTTGTTGTTCATATTTCTTCTCTAAAGTAAATTGTCAATTTGGATTGTTGAAGTCTATGGTAAATAAGTGAACAAAAACAAAAACATTATTTCATTTGCATCTTTATTTTTATAGTTTAGTTTTATTTTGTTCGAAGACAAACAATAGTTCTAGTTTGGGGGTATTGATAAGTGTATTTTATACACTTATTTCTATCCTAAAAGTAGGATTTTATGTATTTTTTAAGAATATTTGCTATGTATTTAGTTAGTATTTGTTTGTATTTTAGGAATAACCCCAAAGTCGAGAAAATAATGGAATTGAAGCTAAAATCAAGCAATTGGATGATAAAAGTGTCAAAGTATGCAAATCAAGAGTTGATGAAGTAAATCAAGGGCTCAATTACAAGAATACTAGAAGAAGAATCCAAATTCAGAAGAAATCAGAAGTTCGGGGACTAAATTGCAACAATTAAAAGTTGAAGGACTTGATGTGCAATAAAATAATGAGGACCAACTTAAAGTACTTCAAAAGATGAAAATTACACTCTAGCCGGATAACCATGCGATTGCATGGAATTATAACGGTGCGATCGCATGACCTGTTCAAAAATGGTCAGAATGGTTTTCCGGAAGCCTGCGCGATCGCGTGGATTTGTACCATGTGATCGCATGGTTATATTCTGGGCCGCAACTGGGCTTTTTGTGTGATTTTCAGCGAATTTCTCTTATTTTTGACCTAAGCTTGGGAGGATCTATATATACCAGACTTGGGGTACGAAATTAAGGTTCCCAACTTGCTCAATTCATACCAAAACACTGCCCAATTGTTGAGAAATCCATGTAACGCCAAATCCAAGATTGAAGACCAAGGATCAAGAATATGAATAGGGTGACATCTTTTCATACTTCTTGTGATTTATTTTCGATAATGTATTTAGGCCAGGTTTTCATTGTTAGAATTGTGATGAAGTTTTAATTCTTCATTCCATGTTTTGATTTAACATTTACATTATGCAATTTACGGGTTTGATGCAATTAATTATATTTTTCTTTTCATCTATGATTGTGGACGCATAATTATTTATGTTTGTGATAATTTTGTATGTTTGTGTAATCCCAAAAAGTGTTCATAAATCGATAATGCTTTTCTATATGTTTGGATTTGTCATAGAAATATAGTCAAATTCCTTATAGAACAGGGTGTTAATTCACCGTTCCAAAGAGGGTTTTAAAAACATAAGGAATGTGGATTTTCAAATTCCCAAAAATTGTCGTTAAATGTTTAATACAAGACATGGACGATGGAACAAAGTGGATTCACAATTCTAACATGTTATTTCATAGGTTTAGTTAAATCAATTTCATTGTTTTCTTTATTTTAATCTTTAATTTAGTTTAAAAATCAAAATTCCCAAATTCAAAGCTTTTCTTGTTCAGGTTAAGGACTCGTAATCTAAAATACAATTTACAACAATCTCTATGGGATCGATACTTGGACTCACGTCCTTTATTACTTTCGCGACCCGTACACTTGCGGAGCAAACAACCTACCCTAACCCATGATTCAATCATACACATAATCAAAATTCCACAAAAGTACGAAAAACCTTTTAAATTTCCAAGTTAGTGAGGTGAGAAGATCATATCTTTTGTGAGGATTTTGATGTGATGCAAACTTGTTTGATGCTCAATTCCATGTGAAAGTCTGAAATTTAGGTGGTATAAGAAGTTGAGGTGAATTTTGGAGAGAGAAAATGAGTTTGTTGTTATGAATTTTGATCAATACTTGTTCCATGTTAAAACACTACCCAACCTATTTCGAGAAGTACAACGTGGTTGCGCAATTGAGGTTCTGGTGGCCGCGCAGTTAAAACTGTAGAAACTGCAAATTTTACTTGCCAATGTGTGTCCACCAAGTTTTAGATGGCGTGGCCACGCAATGACCAGGCTGAACCCTAAATTTATGCAATTTGAATTTCAGACTCAGTTTTTCAGCCCCTAAACACCTCGTGATGCTTGCGCTCAACCACCTACTTTTTCTCTTCCAAACTAACATGCATTGCTTGTGTTTATGATTCCAAACTTAAAAATTAAGCATGCAAGTAGAATCAACATTTCAATGGAATGATCATGCTATGAATGCTCAATATGCACTAAACTATGCTTTCATGTTTTAGGCCATATTTCAATGATAATAATGATTCTTAAACTTTATCAAGGATTATGCACTATCAATCAACTCAACGTGGTGCAAGAATGTCATGCTAATCGTGATAACTCAACCATGCTAAAACTAAACTAAAAAAACAACTAAATCCTATAGCTACTTTTAAAGCAATAAATAAAGCATAATAAATAAAAGGGATAGAAAATTGTTGCCTCCCAATAATCTTTCTGTTTATAGTCTAAAGCTCGACTTTTTACTGTTATTGTTCAATGAACTCTAAACAAAGCTTTTGATGACATTCTTTGTTTGTGCCTCTTAAATTTGCTCCAATTTGCATTTATGTACCAAAATTCCACCTTGCTCATGTCATGTATTTTGACACCTCCACTCAATTCAAACTTCAATATGTAAATCTCAATCATTTCATCGATGTCAATGATGAAATCAATTTTAATTGAATTCTCCTCGAGCTCGATTTCCTACTTTTGAATTATTGGCAAGGGAACAATGACTTCTACACGGTGACTATTTTCTTCTAGCTGATCTACTATTTCAGGTTGCTCTTCCTTTTCTTCAGTTATTTCAACCAATTTTTTCGCCTCATCTCATCTTTGCACCTAAATTTCTGGAAGCTACACTAGATAAACATTTCCTACACAATCAACCTTCCACAAATCATCCTGAGGTGCAGTAGGGCATTCATGTAAAACATGATTTCCAAGGCAGTAGTCACAAATAAGATAAGTCTGGATTATTATTCGATCAGAGTACCAATGATAACTTTTCACTGCCATCTTGCTGTAATACCGCCAACTATCTGTCAGTCCGTTCAATCCCTGAAAATGAAACAATTCACAGCTTTTTAATTTTCCAAAACAAAAATTAAGAAATAAAAATAAAGAAAAAGAAAAAGTTCAAACTAAAGCAAGAACTAATTGGAATCGATATTAATTAACAACCCTCGGAAATGGAGCCAAAAACTTGTTCACTTATTTTCAATGCAAAATATACCGCAAGTGTATCGATCGTGACAAGTAATAAAGTGGACTTAAGGGTCCGGATTATTGTTCCCACAAGGATTGTAATTAATTACCAAAATTTTTTAGTTCTCGCCTTATTTGAACGGTCGAGTTGAGATGATTTATCTAAACTAAAATATAAAAGTAAACCAAAAAAAGGAAAAAGAAAAGATTACTCATGTAGATTTTCTAAATTTATGTTTGTAAGTATTGGGACATCCGATTTCACATTAGTTAATACTTTCAATTCTGTTTATCTAGTTTTATTTATATTAATGTGCCCGATCGAACTCACTTATGCATATAAAGAACCTCTCTCAAGTTTAAATCAACTCTACTTAATTAGTCAACCATGTTTGTAGACAACATATCATAGTAATTGGGTACATGGAACAAAAGGATTCATATAGCGCTCACAATAATAATAGAAGTATATCTCTATCTTTTATCCAATTACAAGATTTTATTCCTAAATCTAGGTTGTTCGCTCATCTCTTGGATTATGAAAACACCCATGATATCATGAATAAGTGATCAATTCATTCACGCATTAAGGATGAAATAAAATCAACGCATGTAATTATAGACGCAAAATTAGAACTATAGAATTAAAAGCGTAAAACTAAGCTACATCGATTGTCCTAACTACGCAATTAATAGTTCATCAATAAAGATATAAAATCGTAGAAATATAAATTACTATGCATGTAGAGTTTATAAAATTAACAAAGAAAAGAATATCTTGCACCAAGAATTCGCTCACCATTGATAATCTTCAATTCTCCTGCCTTTGTCTTGATTTTCGCCTCCAAGATGTGAATTATAGAACATTTAATTTTGTGTTTTAGAGGCTATGTAAAGGTCTCCAAAGGCTCCCAATTTCGTGCCCAAGATGTTGCTTTTACAGGTGGAGAAGAACCCTAGGCAAACAAGGAAAGAATTTAGGTAAGAATTCCGCTAGGCCTATTTGTACTGTGTGGCCACTCAGTGTAAATTACGGGGGCAGCATGGTTGTAATTTTTGGAATCTGACCTTTTGCATCTTGACCGCGCGGCCACACAATGTAATTTTGGTCGCAGGGCGGTTATAATTCCAACTACAATTTTCATCTTTGAATTCATCCATTTTCTAATTAGTTCAATTGAGTCCCCAAACTTCTTAATCTCTTCAATTTCATCTTTTCCACTCTCCACATCTTTAATTAAGCTCTTGAACTTTTGTTTCTCGCACTTAGCTCCTCTTGTATCTCTCGGTTGAAACTATTTTCTTCCAAGTTGTGTAATTAAGCTCTAATTACCATCCAAAAGCTCATCTTTTCCATTAATTGTCTCATTCACGTAATTTTGGGATAATTTTTGAAATCTATACATATATAAAAATAAAGTACATGCCAAAACTAACACACACATAGTTTTCTGCCCAAAATAACTTTCTAAATTTGGAAATCTATGCAACAAAAAAATAATATGCAAAAAAAAAAAAATAATGTAACAAATACTTTAGCAGTTATTATGGTACACAACATTAGAATTCGTTTTTTGCTATTAATGACATCATGGTTTTAATTTATTTTAATATACAAACTATTTTTTTATTTTGTAAATAATTATTATTAACTTGATAATTATTTTATTATATGTAAGTCGAAAAATATGTTAAATGGATGTCAAATCAAAGATCTCATTGGGAATTTAATACAAAAAAATAAGCGAGAACAAACTGTAAACATATTGTTCGTAAAATCATCTCAAAGATCAAATGTAAAAGTTTTTATATTTTTTAAACTAAATATCTCATTCATTTTAAATGATATCTTTTAAGTTTAATAATACTATCTATAAACTATTTTTTGTATTAATTATTATTATTTTTATAATTATTGTATTATTTTGAAATCGAAAAAATATGCAACATGGGTGTCAATTCGAAGATCTCAACTAGAAGTTTAATACAAGATAACAAGTGAGAACAAATTGAAAATATATTGCCCGTAAAATCGTCTTAAATATCAAATCGTCTCTAAGTTTCTTGGTCTGCATTCTTCTCTTGAAAATCAATTACAATTTTCTTAAATACGAAATTTTTTTTGTCAATATCACATAAATATTTTTCTTTTAAAAATAGAAAACGAAAGAGAATAAAATTGGAGTATTCATCGATCTATTTTTCTTTCCTTTTCATTTTAATAAAATTTTGAGTGTATATTACAGATATATCTACTTTTTCACTTATTACAAATTATATTTAAATGTAAATCAATTTAAATTACAATATTTAAAGAAATTTCCTTGAACAGTAAACATAAAAATAGTAAAAAAAAAAAAAAAAAAAGTTAAAGTATGTATAATTGTACATTTTTTTTAATTAATCGTCTTCCTTTGTTTCTCATTCTTAATAAATATTCATTTGATAGTTAACACATGAAAATCAATTATAATTTTTTTTTTAATTTTTTTTTTAAATTCTAAAAAAAAAAAAAAAGTTACCAGTATCACATAAATATTTTTTCTTTAAAAATAGAAAATGAAAGAGAATAAAATAGTGTTCATCAATCTATTTTTTCTTTTCTTTTTCATTTTAATAAAATAATAAGCGTATATTTCTTGAAACGGTAAACATACGAACCGTAAAAAAATTAAGGTATATGTAATTGTATCTTTTTTGTAATTAATTGTCTTTCTTTGTTTCTCATTTTTAATTAATTATTCATTTCATATGTTAGCATATAAATTTGATAGATGTCAGTAACAAATGACCGTGCATCGCACGGGTGTAACACTAGTATAAACAAATAACAAACAATTAAGTAGAATTAATTCAAAAATGACAATGTAATATTCTAATTTAGACATAAAGATAAGTATATAAAATACACTTATGGGTATGCATGGATAGGTTGAGGGTCTGAAGTTTTTAGTTTTATACCTTTAGTTGAATGTATTTTGGTCAACTAATATAAGTCAGCACAAAAAATAGTCTTATCCTTCTCTTCAGAGTCTTTGTGACTCGAGCAAGTAAGCTTTTAAGGGTCTTTAAAACCTGGTATTCTAAATTCATCTGAGTTGAGAGTTATCAATACAAAGCTCATTACATGAGTCATTTAGAAAGCTTAAAGGAGTGAAGGCTTACATATAAGACACTAAAACATCTTTCACTTCTCTTTGTTACCTTTGTGACTCAGGTAATTAAGTCTTTAAGTGTTCTCTGAACCTAGTGCCCAAAATTCGTCTGGCTTGATAGTCACCGATCCAAAACTCGCTATAGGGGTCACATAGGAAGCAAATAAGCAAAGCATTGCACAAAGATGCGTAAAAAACATGGACATAAAAAGAAAAGTCATTCACTTATAAAAAAAAAGTGCATGGTATAAGCCTAGGTGACTAGAACTTTGAAAATTGAAGGTGTGAAATTTGGAATTGATGACCATTAGTCTGTTGCGCATGCTTGTATCTAGTTTTGACTGCTTTTTTTGTGAAAAATGCTATGAATAAATATTTAGAAACAACATGAATAGAGGGAACCTTGAGATATGAGAGAAAATATAAGGTTGTAATCATCCATGAGAGTTGAAAGGAAATAAAAAAGAAATCATTGTTTGACAACATGGATTCGGGCTTGCTTGTGAATGATGAGTTACACTATATTAGGTATAATTTTGTGCATGTGTGCGTTTGATTTTGGCTATTCACACATACACTTGGAAAGTCAAGCATAGGATAAGTAGAAATAATTTCTATGTTTTTTAGTTCTCTTTTGTAAGTGCATTTTTTATTTGGACCAGAGGAAATATGGTAAGCAAGTTAATAGTTTAATAAATATTTGTTATTTAGATTGTTTGATAGATTTTTATTTTAGTTTTAGTTGGTTCGAGGACGAATAAATATTATAGTTTGGGGGTTAAATAAGTGTATTTTATACATTTATTTATCTGTTAGGATATTATGTTATTTTTCATGAATGAATTTTACTTGTTTCTTGTTATTTGTCATTATTTCAGATTTTATCCCAAAATAAAGAAAAATGAGGAATTAAAGCAAAATCATGCACATGGAAGTTGATGAAGTCAAAATGAGGTGCAAATTAGAGCTAAAGCAGAAGGAGGAAGATTGATGGCTTAATTGAAGAAATCAAAGGAAGTAAAGAGTTAATTGAAAAGAAACGGAAGTTTTGGGACTAAATTTCCCTAATCGGAAGATGGAGGACCTGAAGAGAAAATAAAAGAAGATGACCAACTTAAATGGAAGAGAAAAGTTGAAAATTGCATCAGTTGTTGTAACCGCGTGGCCACATCACTTAAGACCACACGGCCATGCGAACTTCAGCGAAACAGGGCAGAATGAAAAAATCATAACCGTGTGGCCATGAACTTTATACCAAACACCTCTTTGACTGGGCCTTAAAACCAGATTTTTCACCTTTATTTAACCTAGTTTTCAACCTAATTTTGAAGAACAACGAAGAGGCATGAAAATTAGACATAAATCACCCTCTCTTCCACCAAAATACTCTAAAAAACATCTAATTCAAAGAGGGGAAAAGTGATTCCCGTAGTAGCAGCGAGCAAAATGAGAGCAGCTTAAACCGTGAAAACGGGGTCGTGGGAGAGCAATACAAGCGTCGTGTTGCTTCGCCTAGCAGCAAGACACAATTATCAAGGGCGCGCTCTACCACTGAGCTAATAGCCCGTTGTACGAGCCTCCCACTGGGGCCTTGCTATGCCAAGCTAATGATTTGGGAGAACACACGAAGCTTGGAGAAATTCTTGGTGCAAGGAGATGTTTAGCCTTCAATTCTCTAAGTTCCGGGTTTAATTTTCTTTGTTTTATGTTGTTTTTATTTCCAAGAACATGAGTGACTAAGTTTCAATTCAAGATTAGCGATGTAGATTTAATTTTTCGAGTTTAATTTCAATTCTCAAGTTGAGATTTTCATTGTTTTTATGAAGATTTTGCTATTGCTTTAATGCATGAATTAATTAACTACTAGTTCATATAATTTGTGGTTGTTTTCATAATCCGAGATATGAGTTAACAATTAGACCAAGTAGAAAAATTAGGCAATTTCAACAAAAAAATAGAGATTTGAATTTGTGGTTTCATATGATCAAATTTGAATTCCTAAGTGATTTAATTCATTTGACTAAGAAAGAATTTTGACCATCTGTACATATACACAGTTGACTTAATTAAATATGTCTAATTTGAACTCGAGTTAGGTAAATTTGATCCATGTGTGAATTCGATCAAATCAATTTTAGAAAACAACTTTTAATGCGAAATTAAACTAGAATATTACTTCGAATTGTTAGTCCTGAAAGTCCTTTATTGTTAGAAAAGTTATCGTTAAATTTCTTGTTTTATTATTTTAAAGTAGTTACTATTTGTTAATTTTCTACTTTTTAGTTACTTACATTGATTATTTTGTGAAATTCTCAATTTATTATCGTTTTTGGATTCTTTTGCATTTTTATTTTCTTAGTTTAGGTATTGCCTTATTCTAGGATCTTTAGGTCAAAATAAGTTAATAAAAAATAAATTAGTTTTTGTTGGATAGATAATCTGGACTCAAAAGTCCATTCTGTAACTTGTTAACGATATCGTACACTCGCAATACCACAACAGGGGCTCCACGAAAAATTATTGTATGTGGGGTCCTTCCATGTGAGAGAGTGTAAACCGATATGTCACCCAGTTTGTACATCTAGCATGATCCAAAAAAAAAAATTAAAACTATGAAAATCGAAACTGGTTGATTTTCGAATATGAGCAATTTTCAAAATCAAAATCGAAAGTACAACCGGATAAATAACTTGCGTGATTAGTGATTTTTCCATTTCATTCTACAAGGTGCAACTTGTTTTCCACTTGAAAGCATTGGTCTACCTACAATTTGTCTTGTACCATGTGTAAGCAAATTCTTTGGATCTATCATTTGAATTAGGGAACAGATTCCTTGTAATTTCTTTTTCAGTTCTTTTGCTGTTTTTCAGTTGAACCCGTACTGTTCTTCAATTTTGAAGTTATTTTTGCAAATATATATATATTTTTTCCAACCTATATGGTGTTTTTCACATTTTTTTAGCTTTGAATTTTGAATACATTTAGACATTTGCATCAAATTTAATTTCTTTACTAATATCTGAACATGAACCAAAAAATAATCAAAATTGAAATCGTTTGATTCTTAAGATTAAATAAATGGAACCAAACCGACAACTATCTACACTTAAATTTAAGTTACATGATTTTAATATTAAAAAAAAGCATAAGAGATTGTGACAATTTAAGATTATGTTACTTTTAATAAAAACTAGTCGTAAGTAAATGCTTTGCACGTCTTAAATATATGATGAATATTAAACTAACGTTTCTTAAATATTAATATTGTCTTTCAAAGTAGTTGACGTAACTCATATTGTTAAATTTGAAAGTAGTTGACTTCAATTCTTAATATATTAATATGTTATTGAAAATTTTCGTACAGTTCTTCAAAATATATATTAAAAAATTATTTCAAATGTTAGCTTAATAAATAAACCGCGTATGATATATTAAGAAGTAATTTGACATCGTAAAATATTAGGAAAATCGATAATTGTTTTATAAAATATTTATGATAAGTCGGGAAAAATGTGAAAAGCTATGCATAGATAAACTAAATTAATTAGTTAGCATGTTTTTATAATGAAAAAAGTTTAATATTATGTATTTGGGAAAAATTTAAAATAAAATTTAATCCAAATCAAAGTCTACAATAAATTTTAACAACATATTTCATTGGACTCACAACTTTTCAACCACATTTTATTAATTTCTATAAAAATCTATTAAAAATCTGATTTTAATCATAAAACAAAGCTGACTACATAAATTTAAACTAAAATTTTGGTTTTGATTTTTTTCTTTTCTAAAGAGTTTTGAAATTATTTATTTAATATTCTTAATTAGAAAGTAATTAAAAAACTTATTTGAATTAAAAATAGAAAAAATTCATTAAAAGCATAAACATGTTCTTTGAATTGTTCAAAGAAATTTGTTTATAAACGAAATAGCATTATCCAACAGAGGGCTAAAAGATAATTGTTTGAATTAATCATAGTAAAAATTTATTAAACGCACTCTTTGAATTTTTCAATGAAATTATCACGAAAAATAAAATTTGATAATATTCTAAAAATAAATTAGAAAGTAACAACGCTAAATTAATATTAATTGAATAACTAATTTTTATTTAGTCAACGTGGAAAAAATTTATTTTTGAAATTAGAATTAAAATAATGTAAAATGAGTTTCAATAATGAACTAAGGGTATTGTGGAGAAAAATAAAAGAAGACGAGAATAAAATGAAAAATCAAAATATTCTCACTCATCCACACTTTTAAAATTTATTTTATATATATAGCAGATAAATAACAATAATATGACCTTGCAACTATTTTCTACAAAATAGTAATGTTAGGTTGTGTTTGTTAACTTGTGGTTTTTAAATTATAAATCGGTTTATAAATTATACAATTTTTTAAATCACTATTTAACCACGCACATTTTCTCTTTTCAATTTTCAACCATTACTTTTTACCTCAAAATCGTAAACAAACCAGTTTATAATCCAAACAGTGTTACCAAACAGAAGTCACGTTTGCAAACACATTTATAAACATTATTTATAAATAACGACATGTAAATATTTCATTGCACCAATTTTTTTAAAAAGTAAAAAATGATGTGCGAGAATTTTTGACAATTCGAAATTATTAATTATTTAAAAAATTAATCGAATGGGACGATAACACGTGATTGTTTTTAAAGAAAGTTTATAAAAAGAAAGTTTACCATCAATATCTGTGGATTCAATAAATTTACCAAAAATGTACATTATCAGTGAATTTAAAAGTTGGGTTGTCTACATAAATACCCTAACTTTAGGGATCAAACGAAAATTTACTTAAATTTTATAAAACTTAAAAATTACTTATAATAAAATCTTAAAAACTAATAGATATTTTATACTCATGTTAAGTATCACAATTTGATATTTGTGATATTTTTCATTTTGTTTTTAATATAATATAATAACTTGATACTTTACAATTTTTATGATATTTTGTCTTAGACATAAAATCAAATACTTTCTTAATCTATTTGAAAATTTAAAGTTGTCTAATTTAGATTGAAATAACAATTAGATCACAATTAATTAGATTAAACTTTATTGTTTTCAATACTGTTATTAGTTAGATGAATCTGGCTATCGCAGTTTTGTTAGAACATTAAAGTATAAACAGATGTATGTGAAGTCTTGTTATAAATAGAATGAAACTGACTGTCAGATATTTATCTGGGCAGAAAACGTGAAGTTTTGTTTAGCACAGATCCAGATGAATCTTGTTATCCCAGATCCGTTTAGATTATGGATCGTGAATAGAACAATTTAAGCTATGCAGAATTATAAGGAGATTTGAACACAATATTTGAGCTTAACGTAAGAAAAACCCTAATAGGGAAAACCCACGTGCATTCATCCTGCGGACAAAAATCAATCACTAATAAGAAAAGAAATTACACAGTTCAATCAAAGTTATAGGATAAATTTACGCATAAACTTATAAAACACACAAAAATTAAATGAATCACTCCCTAATTCTTCTATGGCATGTAATATGAGCTGGCGTTACACCACTTTTCAGTAGCTTTCCTTGACACTGCAACAGTACTTCAATATCTTCGAACTCCTGTTCGATCTTGATCCAAACCTCCCGTTTGATCGTTGCTTGAAGGTCTTTTCTTCCCTTAGTGATTGATTACTCCTCTAGGAGAACTGTTTCAATTTGACGTTTAAAGTCTTTATTTTTTACGAAAGAATAAGCTCAGATTCTTTAAGATGATCGTGCAAAGAGGAGAAGTTTCCAGAGAAGGAAAATGTTTATGTATTCTGCACAACACTAAATTTTTGGCTTCACCGGAATAAGATAAAAATGTTTCATCTTTCTCCATATATATAGCACACGACTTGCTTGTCTTCCAAGACTCCTAATTGTGCAAGATCTCTATTACCTGCAATAAATCAAAGATAATTACAAGTTAATAGAGATAAGGTAAGTTAATCATAACTTAAAGACTCTAACCATAAATGAAGATAAGGTAAGATAATCAAGATTAGTTATGAAACAAAATGATCTTACCATAAGTGAATCACTTACCAATCAAGTGATATACATAAACTTGGACACCAAGAAATAAGTCTAAGATTCTCCGCCAATCATGATTTTTGGCCAATCAGAGTTTTTCTTTATCTTGAATTCTTACCATGAATGATAAGTGATAAGATGGAATTTTAGCCCAAGTATAGCATTATCACAATGCTCAATACCTTTCATAAAAGATAAGTAACGTAATTTATTTCCAAACATTACAAAATAGCACGAGATAATTATTCCAAGAAATTTGGAAGATAAATATAATCATAAGTCCAAGAAATTATAAAGTAATTTAATTAAACTTAATAAATTACTAAACACACATATTTAGTTATTAAATTAAATTCATTTAAATTACGAACATGTAGTATAATAGAAAATGCCGACTTAATAAGTTAACAATCTCCCCCTTTGGCTTTTTTTATTTTTTCAAAATCTAATCATCTTTTCAGAAATATAGATAGAAGTAACATGCAATTTTCAAGCCCCCCTATCAAAATTCTCCCCCTCAAATCATGCACCATAATTAACTCACTTCAACTAATTCATGCATGCAATGAGAAAAAAATTAGCACGTAAAGGAGCATTCAAATAAATCGAAAGTTACTTTAACATTCAATCAATCAGAAAAGATGAGAAAAAACACTACTCCTCCTTTTTGGAAGAAATAGAAAAGCATTCCACATCTTGTAACCTGTCATAAAAGCACAAGTAGACAAAAATTAGGCAAAATTTAGTTACTGACAATATAAACTGGAAATAAAGGTTGAGTTTCAGAAAACACAATAAATGCTCCCCCTCATTGCAACACTAAGAATATTAATGCAGTAGGATATAATATCTATGTCTCTCCCCAACGACCCCTCAAACATAGAATTCATGCAAACATGCAAAATAGATTTTTCTTTCAGTTATAAATAATTTTTGGACTTTGTCTTCTTCTTTTCAGTAGTAGCCTTTGAGATCTCATTTCTGGAAGAACCTGCATAAAACATAGATATCTTCATACCTTTTGACAGTGGTTTTGAGTTCAACCACTTCTGCCTTTAGAGTGATAACTTCTGCTTTTAGTTGCCCAATTCTGCTGTCATGTCTAGACGAATCATACTGACCAGATCTATCTTTAGGTATCTTGACACACTAATCAGCCAAAAATTGTGAAATAATCCATGGGTAAACAAGAAAATTTGTATTCCCTAGTCGAGGACCAATTCTTGAAACACAATAAATATTCCTCTTAACATCAAGGAGAAAAAGAGTCCGGGCATACTCACGTTTAAAACTCGATTCATGAATAAGCTGGTCAAAATTTTCCTTAACAATCTTGTGCAAAATTTGATATACAATACTAATAGTGAAATCCCTTACCAGGCACCAGTCGACCAAAATTTAAAATTGAAGGGCGTAAACATACCTCTGGCTGTTTGCATAGGGCTGCGGATAAATGAAGAAGTGTCTTACCTAGATCCATCTGGACCCGCAGATGCATCACCCTTTGACATTTTCTTCTTTGAACTCACCGCAGCTTCTTCCAACTTTTTCTTTCTCTTCCTATCAGGGATCACTGTCTCTTTTTCTTCCTGTTCTTCTGATTCCTCAACGTCATCATCCTCCTCAGACTCCTCTGGACCATCTAGTTTCTCTTCGCTTCCACACTCCTCTGAATCACCTAATTCATCATGTCTTACAAATTCATCAGCTTTCTCTTCTTTATCCTCTGACTCTGACTTGCTAGATTCACCTATATCCTAGTCAGATCCATCTGCGTCTTCTGTCAGTTTGTTCCAGATTTACCTTCTTCTACATCTTTATCATCTTTTGGCATCTCCCCCTTTGTTTCAATCTGTTTGCCCGAAATTTCTCCAACACCCATCAATCCCTTTCGAATATCTAAGGGAGAAAAGTGATTGGTAGGAAGATTACCAAACATAGGTGTCAAATTTGCACCCATAACTTGTGGCTTGGTGGTGGAGTCGCCTTGACTTGGTTCAACTATAGGTGGAGATTGGATTTTAAGGTAGTTTAAGAGGGTTTTTGTGAATTTAGTTTTTTTCAGATATGGGAGAGAGAGGAAATCTAGATTTGAGAAGAGATTTTTGAGAAATTTGAGTACAAAGAGAATTCAAGAGATTTTATTTTAGTTGCATTCCTTGTGGATAAAGATATCTCTTGAGAATCTTAGATAAGTATGGAAATAGAATAATTCAAGAATTAGGTAACAAATAAATTACCAAAAATTGGGCCCCACAATTAACTGACTTATTCTGCAACATTTGCGCACATTAGCCCACAATATACTGCCTTAAATAAATATTTTCAAAAAAATATCTAAAATTCATGAATGAAAAATCTTGATTCATCTAGGTACCTGAGACACATCTGAGCACTGTTGGCATCTGCTGAGGTAGATACATCTGGCAGTGTATAATGATTAAGTAGATTAAAGTGTGTGTGTAGACCGAGCAACCCTTAGTCATCCACTTACTGTCAAAACCATATGATTGCCATGATTTATTGATTTGTTACCGTAGTGCACAATCAGACCGATCGATATCTATATAAAGTGCATTTTCTCAAATTCGGCTTGTCGACTTTTTCAATATAATGGTAATGTCTTTTGGAGGTGGAAACAGCTTCACACAATCCCCAGAAGTTATTTTACTAGATGATCCCCTTTAGATTAGAAGAAGGGTATGAACTTGGCTTGGATTGGTAGATTTACACAATCTACATAAGTTATCTTACTAGATTTTTCCCTTTTTCTTTGATATTTTCACATTTTCCTCATATTCTTTTATTTTTTAAACTAAAGGATATGAACTTGACTTGGATAGGCAGCCTTCTTTTCCACTGGCCTTGTATTTGGATTAAAAAAAATGCGTGCAATGCTAAAAGCAAGATTCAGACCATAGGTCTACACACAGAATATAAAACCTCAATCAGTAATCAACCAGACAGCTCTGACACTAGTGACATATTCCTTGAATTGCCCAGTTTTGAGTGCTGGTTAGATTCATCTGGAGACATGTTAACTGACAGCAGCCAGAAGTATCTGTCTCGTTATCAGCCTCAAGCACTCAGATATATCTGCAAGCAAAAACATGATCTACACTTAGTATAAGAATAGGATAAGTCAACCAAAATACATACAAGAAAAAGAGAAAAAAATGCAACTTTTTTTTTTTTTTTTTTTTTTTTTGTGAATATTCATGTTCCTATTTTGGAGGAGATGATCCTCCAATTTGTTTCCTAAGGTTTTCAAATTTGACAGTATCGAGGGCCTTAGTGAACAAATCTGCAAACTGTAGATCAGTCTGTATGTGCTCCAGATTGATAATATTTTGTTTCACCAATTCTCTGATGAAGTTGTGTCTGATATCAATGTGTTTTGTTCTGGAGTGTTAGACAGGATTTTTTAAGATGTTGATGGCACTTGTGTTGTCACAATACATAGTGGCTTGTTCTATAGAAATCCTATAATCTTCCAACATTAGTTTCATCCAAAAGAGTTGTGTACAGCAGCTACCAGCTGCAATATACTCTGCTTCAGGTGTGGAAACGGATATTGAATTTTGTTTTCTGCTTAGCCACGCGCACCAAGTTGTTTCAATGTAAAAACAACCTCTAGATGTACTCTTCTAATCATCAACATTCACAGCCCAATCTGCATCCAGATATCCAGCAAGATGGGCAGTGGTATCTCTTGTAAGCCAAATTCCATAACTTGATGTATCACTTACATATCTAATGATTCTTTTCACAACAGCAACATGAGACTCCTTGGGTTTAGCCTGATATCTTGCACACACTTCAACATTGAAGGATATGTTTGGCCTACTAGCAGTCAGATACAGAAGACTTCCAATCATGCTTCTGTAGAGAGATGAATCCACGTCCTTGCCAAAGCTATCCTTTGAAAGTTTTAGTTTAGTTTCCATGGGAGTTTTCATAGCCTTTGCATCTTCAAGCCCAAACTTCTTCACCAGATTTTTAGCAACCTTTGCTTGAGATATGAGTATTCCAGATTCATCCTGATGTACCTTCTGAACTCTGGTAGATGGTCTTTTCAACACTTCTGGTTCTTTAGCATCAGGTGTATCTGGGTAATCAGTTGCTTCTGGAAAGGCAGATGTATCTGGATAGCCAGATCCATCCTTGTCACATGCTTCAGTGTTATTTTGACTTTCTACTTGGTGTAGTTTTTCTACTGATTTTTCAATTTCAACTTACGATTTTGGTTAAATCTCCGGCTGATCAACCTCTTCATTACTCAATTTCTGAAAAAGATTAGCAAAATTGTCAAATGCATCAGATTCATCATGAATAAACATAACTCGGGTATATCTGGAGAAATCTTCACCACATACGTAGATGTATCTATTACCACCAATACTTTCCTTTTGAATAGAACCCATCAGATCCATGTGAGTAAGTTCAAGTATATGAGAGGTGTTGTGAGATGTACCTGGCTTGTGTTGAAGTTCGATTTGCTTACTCTTTTGAAAATCATTACAGATTCCATCTAGAATTTTCTTGATATTAGGTAGGCCTCTCACGGGTTGTAGTTTAGCCATCTTTATGGGATCATGGTAGTTAAGATATCTTGATCGGCTGTGCCATAATTCCTCGATTTTGGCCCTTACAGAATTGTAAGTTATGAGACTTTCAAGTGTATAGCATTTATCCTTGGATCTAATTCCCTTAAACAGGACATTTTCCAATGGATTTAAGTTCCTATCACAACTTAATACCTTGCAATAATCTTTAGAAAACTGGACAAGCAGGTTATCATCACATAATTGACCTACACTAATCAGATTAGTCTTAAGCCCAACAACATACAATACATTGGTTAATTAGGCAATCCTTTAATATTAATGATACCCGATCAATCAATCTTACCTTTTTGTCCATCACCAAAAGTAACAACACCAGATTTACCTTTTTCAAACTGTGACAACAGAGAAAGATCACCTATCATGTGTCTAGAACATCCACTATCAAAATACCAGGTGTTAGGAATCAAGGCACTGAATGATAATTGAACTACATAAGCATTAGTTCTAATTCTCTTTTCTTGCCTAGTTACAAGTCTTCTTTTGTTTGAGTTGATTAATTTCAAGTACTCATAACACCTAAATACATCATGATCAGGTTTGGTACAAAAATTACAGAATACCTGGAAGACAGATGTATCTTGCCGATTCTGACGAGGTTGAAATTTTCTACCAGTCTAACGGACAGATTCATCTTGCTTGTATAGATTTGGTTGAAATTGTCTACCTGTATGGTTCTTGGCTGGATGTGAGTTTTGAGTTCCAGCAGCATTGAATTGATGACGGTAGGAGGTAAATGCATCTGTTTAGTTTCTACTTTGCTCCTTGTATCCGTATCCAGATTCTTTCACAAAGATCATTTTATTGTCATGATTTTTGCCTTTACCTTCATATCCAAGGCCATTTTTCAAGCTGGAAGGTCTCCCATAGTTCAGAATGTCATCAAGCTAAACAGATTCAAGTACCAATTTCTTGATCATGTCTTGTGCTTTAGCAAGTTCAGCACTCAACCTACTTACCTCATCATTTTCGTCATCTGGGAATACAAATGCATCTGGATTACTTTTCTTGTTGTATTCAGCGACAACTTGCAACAGTTGTATCCTCTCTTCTTCCTTTTGAAGTTCCTTCTTCAAATTTTCAGCGTATGATCCAGATTCATCAGAGTGGGTACCTACATAAGATGAATTTTCTGATTTAGTACTGGATAAATGTAAAGCGGTAAGTGTAATTACCTTTTTTTCAGAATTGCTTTTATCAGAATCCGATTCATATTCATCTGTGTCTCCATCACTCCATATATCATTCATGACTTTCCTTCCTTCAGTCTTCTTTAGAGTGTTGGGATATTCTGTTGAGATGTGTCCATATCCTTCACATTCTCCGCACTGAATACGGTTCTTAAGCTTCACTTCAAATGAATTAACATTGTTCCTGGGATGAAAATTGTTTTTCCTCCATTGTTTTTTTTGTTTTTTATTTTGGAAATGAAGGTTTGCAGATCTTTCTTTTTGTTTACCCTTGAGGAATTTTTTAAATTTTCTGGTGAGAAGTGCGAAGCTTTCATCTTCATCTGTCTCACCAGATTCGTCTGGCTCTTCACTGCTTGCTTTGAAAGAAATTCCTAGTTTCTTACCTTTCTTTCTTCAGGCCAGATTTAACTCATAGGCCATTAATGATCCCACAAGTTCCTCTACTCGCATGGTTGAAAGATCTTTGCTTTCTTCAATAGCTGTCACTTTTGCATTGAACATGTCTAGTAAAGATCTAAGGATCTTTTTTACAATCTGCTCATTTGAATAGGTTTTTCCAAGGGTTTCAGCTAAGTATGTGAGATCACTCAATCTGGCGTAGAAACATTTGAAGTCTTATCGCTCATCCGTAGATAGCTGTTCAAACTCAAGAGTGATCATCTGCAGCTTAGAGGTTTTGTCAGCATTGATTCCTTCGTTTGCTACCCTCAAAGCATCCCATGCTTCCTTGGCAGTTCTTAAGGAAGAAATCAGCCTGAATTGACCTGGATCAACCAAAAAGAAACAATAGCGTTAAGTACTTTTGAATTCCAATTTACATTAGCTGATTCATCCGCAGTATAAGCACTTCTAGATACAGTTGTACAACACCTCTAACAGTGAAAGTAGGTGCTGTGTACCCATCAGCGACAGATGTCTAACAACGTTTATCTATAGACTGAATAAAAATTTTCATACGAGTTTTTCAATATGTATAATTATTATCAGTCAACAAAGGTAGCCTAAGAGATGCATAATATTCCATTTTAGACAACTGGATTTCACTTTCTAGGAGTGAACCCTCTCTAATACCAATTGAAAATTTAAAGTTATCTAATTTTGATTGAAATAACAATTAGATAACAATTAATTAGATTAAATTTTACTATTTTCAATACTGTTATTAGTTAGATGAATCTGGTTATCGCAGTTTTGTAGGAACGGTAAAGTATAAATAGACGTATGTGAAGTCTTGTTATAAATAGAATGAAACTGACTGTCAATTATTTATGTGGACAGAAAACGTGAAGTTTTGTTTAGCATAGATTCAGATGAATCTTGTTATCCCAGATCTGTCTGGATTATAGATCGTGGACAGAACAGTTTAAGCGATGCAGAATTATAAAGAGATTTGAACACAATATTTGAACTTAACGTGGAAAAAATCCTAACAGGGAAAATTCACGTGCCCGCACCCTGCCGACAAAAACCAATCACTAACAAAAAAAGAGATTACACAGTTCAATCAAAGTTACACGATAAATTTATGCATAAACTTATCAAACACCTAAGAATTAAATGAATCACTCCCTGATTCTTATATGGAGTGTAATATGAGCTGGCATCCCACCACTATTCAGTAACTTTCCTTGACACTACAATAGTACTTCAGTAACTTTGAAGATAAGGTAAGATAATCAAGATTAGTTATGAAATAAAATGACCTTACTATAAGTGAATAACTTACCAATCAAGTGATATACACAAACTTGTACACCAAGAAATAAGTCCAAGATTCTTGGCCAATCATGGTTTTCGACCAATCAGGGTTTTTCTTTATCTTGAATTTTTATCATGAATGATAAGTGATAAGATGGAATTTTAGCCCAAGTATAACATTATCACAATGCTCAATACTTATCATAAAAGATAAGTAACATAATTTTTCTCCAAACATTATAAAATAGCATGAGATAATTATTTCAAGAAATTTGAGATAAATATAATCATAAGTCCAAGAAATTATAAAGTAATTTAATTTAATTTAATAAATTACTAAATACACATATTTAGTAATTAAATTAAATTCACATAAATTACGAACATGTAGAAAAATAGAAAATGTCAACTTAAATAAATTAATAGTATTCACTATATTTTCATAGCAGCTACCTAATAGCAGATGACAACAAAATCTCCATTAATGGTGGAGGAGGTGGAATGCTGATCGGTGTTTTTCAAATGCTTAAAGAGTTCGAACACTTCAATTGAGCCCTTATCAGTCCCCAACCTGATCAATTTTCTCGTTGTTCGCTAGAAACGCACTGCAAGTGCACGTATCGCATACTAGTGATAAAGGACTAATGAGTCCGGTTTATTGATCCCACAAGGATTTTCTATTTCAATTACACTCTAGTCTAATCAATTTAAACAAGAAACACACACAATAAAATTTGAATTGGCAATGTTCTAGTACTAGAATTAAAATCTCAATTGTAAATTAATAACTAGAAAAATGGTGATAATTTGATGATAAAGGAGTGTTGGGATTCTTGATTCGACTTGACCATTACCTAATTGAATTCTCAACAAGTAAAAAGAAATGCAACTTACTAAGCATTTAGACTCGATTTTTCAAGTTTAGTCAATTACCTCTCTCGAGTGAAATCAACCCTAATTAGTGGAATTAACTTACTATATCTCTATGTCGATTAAAAACACACCAATTGCATTAAACCTTTGTGAAAATAGCTCAATGGATCATCTAGGGTTTTAGGTATATCTCTATCCTAAACAAGAACCTAGAGCAAATAATGTATTGATCTAGAATACACAACAATTTCTCAATAATTGCACATCCCATGAAATCCAAGTATAAATTTGGCGAAAATAAATGCAAGTCAATAAATACTACAATAATTGCACAAGATAATAAATAGCCTAAATTCTTAATACAAGCATTAAAATCAACTAAGTTAGGTCAAGTTTCATCAATCATCCCAATACTAAATAACTTAGCCCATAGTGAAATAACAATAAAATTCAAGAATTAAATACATCATTTCAACTATGAAGTAAAATAAATAGAGAAATATGAAGATTAAGCAAAAACACTTCCCTTCACCAATGGTTCTTGCTTCAAATATCACTATTCTTCCACAATAATATTTGTATTTCTCCCCAAATCAACATTCATCAACAAAACTATACAATTACAAGAGAAATTACAAGATAAAATGAGATAAAAATGAAAGAGAAAGAGAGAACAAGGTTTCTTGACTTGAAAGAGGAAGAACAATGCCCAAAACCTAGCCAAAATGCCCAAATTCACATAGATCCGCGTTCTCAGCGTTTGGGCCGAGCAGGGTCAACCGGGTCTGCCCAAAATATTTTTCAGAAAAATTTACCATGCGATCGCGTGCCTGAAGTGCTCGCGATCGCATGGTTGACCATCAAACTTTCGGGTTGGATTTGGGCGCGAGTCGCGAACGCGAACTGGGTCTAACCACGCGTTCGAGTGTTTCACCTGGTTGATGTCTTGTAGCTTGATCCTTCTTTTAATTGCAACTGAGGTCCTCCAACCTTCGAAGTCGATCAACTTGGTCCCCAAAGTTTCCGATTTCTTTCAATTAAGCCCTTCCAAAAGTGCATTTGAGTCCGCTAACTTTGGAAACTTGTAATTTAGTCCTTCGATCAATTGTACATGCGATCCAAAACTTTTCGAAAGTGACCATTTGGTCCCCAAACTTTGACTCTTTGAAGGATTTGACTAATTTCTCCTCAATTTTTTCAATTATTCATCCATTTATCTCATTTCTTGTGTTTTCTCCATGTAGTTGAATGTTGAACCTATTTAATCACAAAATATGCACAATTAAATAGATATTTGTTCAAATGACTCAAAAAGTACCACAAAAAAATGTAAAATATGCATGTAAAATGCACTCAACAAATACCTCCAAAGTTGGACTCTTGCTCGTCCCGAGCAAGAATATTTACATGCATCTACAAAAAGTGACATAATGATCAACAATGCTAGATACTTGCTATCTTCCATGAGTATGAAATTGCATAATTAATTCACAATTATGTTCCCAATTAATGCTACAAAAATGAGTTTAGCTTTTCTGATGTTCGATCGGTGCGTGTGTGCATAGCCACTTTCAATCGTCAATAAGATTTGAGAGTGTTGATGAGTAAAGAGGTTTCAAGTCAAAACTAACCCACCATTATTGGTCAATTCTTTCCTTTCCCACTCGTGACATTCATCCCCCGATAAATAATTTTCTTTCTACTCCCGAGATGCAATTCTAGAGGGTACTCTCAAATCACTTTTTTCTTTTTCCACTCTAGTATTGGTGTGTTTTACCGACAATCTTAACCACCTAGAAATGCAGTGACTCTCCACTAATGAGTACTTCGACATTCAAGTTTATACTAAGCAATTCAAACACAATATTCATCTAAGCCCTTATGCAAGTGCAAATGCATGATTTCTAACAACAAACATGATGATTGCTCGTGACTCCCCCACTCCCTTAAGCTTTCTAATTGACCCATGTAGCAAGCTTTAGGTCGGCAGCTCCCTGATTTTTTAGATCAAAGGGTACCAGGTTTCAAAATACCCCTACGAGTCAAAAATGCTACAAAGTGGGGTAAACTTATTAAGCAAATGCAATGATAATGTGCTTTTTTTTTCAAGTGTGTGTGTGAATACCCTACTCATTAAGCTTTCTAATTGACCTATGTAGCGAGCTTTCGGCCCGTGACTCCCAAGTTTCAAACTTAAGGCACCAAGTTTCAAGATACTTCTTCGGGCTTAATTACTCGAGTCAAAAAGGCTTCGAGATAGGGCAATGCAATGCAAAAAATCAAAATGGGCTTAGAACTCTAGCATACGGTCATTACTTAGCTTATACTTGGCGAAAGACATTGCACACAAAAACTTACTTCCACATGCATGGAATCACCACACGTCTAGACTGTTTCCTTTGTCGGGTCGACCACCCCCAAACTTGTCTTACATTAGGGTCAAGAGATATAAAGAATTAGGAAACATTGGATAGGTTGATAAAAATTAAAAATACAAGCCCACAACCTAGTTCTTCTACTCCATTAACCTCTTCATCCTTCAACAATTCCCAAACTCACTAACAATCAATCATGACTATTGTGCTCAATGTATATAGGATCTTACATGGATAAGCATTTTATAGAAAGTAGCACAAGTAGCAAATTTGGTCATAACTCATGAATTAACAACAATTTCAAACATCAAAATCTCTTAAGCCAGCAAGGCTATCTAGCAAGTCAATGTTCCAAATAAACAAAAAAAGAAAAATTACAAACATCAAAACACCAAAGGCCGGCAAGGCAATCTCATAGTAACATGATCCCAACACCCCCAAACTTAAATCAAACATTGTCCTCAATGTTGACAATAGCATAAAATAAAAAAAGGGATACGTGATGGAACTTCCCCGGATTGATGCGTGAATGATGTTCACAATTGAACTAAGCTTTGATTCTCTTGATATGCAAATTTCCCCCAAACTTGTTGAGGACAAGGTCGCTTAGGAATTCAAAATTATTAAACCTACAAAAGTTGATATGCAAATCTCCCCCAATATGCTCGGTGCTCGAGCTCAACCGGAAGATGACATGCTTTGCCAAATAAGAGGCGAAATGGAGACATACCAATGGGGGTTTTGAAGGCGGTGTGATATGCCCATAATGCATCATCCAATTTCTTGGACCAATCTTTCCTCGAGGCATTCACCATCACTTCAAGGATCTTTTTCAACTCTCTATTTGAAATTTTCACCTGTCTGCTTGTTTATGGATGATAAGGAGTGAATATTCGATATTTGACTCCATACTTTGTCAAAAGTGAGTCGAAGAGGCGGTTACAAAAGTGTTTTCCTCCATCACTAATGATAGCTCGAGAGGTGCCATAACGAGTAAAAAAAAATTTCTTTAAAAAGTTCACCACCACTCGAGCATCATTGGTAGGGAGTGCTACCGCTTCTACCCACTTTGACACATAGTCCACCGCAACTAAAATGTATTGATTAGAAACGGACGATGGAAAAGGTTCCATAAAATCAATACCAAACATCGAATATCTCCACTTCTAAAATAGAATTCAAAGGCATTTCATTTTGATTAGAGTTATTACCTAGGCATTGGCATCGATCACATTTGGACATAAGTGTGTGAGCATCCTTGAACAAGGTAGGCCAATAAAATCCTGACTGAAGAACCTTTGATGCAGTTTTCACTACACCAAAATGACCTCCATAAGGTGAAGAGTGACATTGCTCAAGAATATTCTCCATCTCCTCCTCGGGCACACATCTTTGCATGATTTGATCCGAACCCCTTTTGAACAACAATGGGTCATCCCAAAAATAGTGTTTGATATTCGCAAAGAACTTCATCCTTTGTTGATAAGAGAGGTCCACGGGAGTGATGCCACTTGCAAGGTAATTAACATGGTCCGCATACCATGGCACACTAGAAGCTTGTAGAAGATCTATGATTTGAAAAAGTTGCTCATCCGAGAATACCTCACTTATCTCTTCATCAATAACTTCCTCGGTTTGCACAAGTCTAGATAAGTGATCGGCTACAAGATTCTCGGTCCCCTTCTTGTCACGAATCTCCAAATCAAACTCTTGTAGAAGAAGAACCCATCTAATTAACCATGGCTTGGAATCTTTCTTTGCCAACAAATACTTGAGGGCCGAGTGGTCGGTATACACAATCACCTTGGAGCCAATAAGATATGACCGAAACTTATCAAAGGCGAAGACCACCGCTAGCATTTCCTTCTCTGCAGTAGCATAATTCATTTGAGCATCAGTCAATGTTCTACTAGCATAGTAGATGACATGCAAGATTTTGTCCTTCCTTTGCCCCAACACCGCCCCCACGGCATAATCACTTGCATCACACATAAGCTCAAATGGCAAACTCCAATCTGGAGCCACCATAATAGGTGTCGTAATGAGTTTCTCTTTAAGAGTGTTAAAAGCTTGGAGACACTCTGGAGAAATCAAATGTCACACTCTTCTCAAGCAATGAACAAAGCGGCTTTGTGATTTTTGAGAAGTCCTTGATGAATCTCCTATAAAACCTCGCATGTCCCAAGAAGCTTCTTATACCCTTTACTGAGGTTAGGGGAGGTAGTTTTTCAATAACTTGAATTTTTTCCTTATCAACCTCAATCCTCTTACTTGAAATCCGGTGTCCAAGAACTATCCCCTCTCAAACCATGAAATGGCATTTTTCCCAATTCAAAACTAAATTGGTATCCTCACATCTTTTTAGCACAATTCTCAAATTATTCAAACAATCATCAAATGAAGTACCAAAAAACTGAGAAGTCATCCATAAATACCTCAATAAACTTTTCCACCATGTCGGAGAAGATAGCCATCATGTACCGTTGGAAAGTGGCGGGGGCATTGCAAAGACCGAAAGGCATCCTCCTATATGAAAAAGTTTCATATGGGCATGTGAATGTTGACTTCTATTGATCCTCCAGGGCTATAGGAATTTGATTATAGCCCGAATACCCATCTAGGAAGCAATAGTGAGAGTGACCCGCCAATCGCTCAAGCATTTGATCAATGAAGGGAAGGGGAAAATGATCCTTCCTAGTAGCATTGTTGAGCTTGCGATAATCAATGCAAACTCTCCACCCCGTCATTGGCATTGTTGGAATAAGCTCATTATTTTCATTCTCCACCACGGTGACACCTCCTTTCTTTGGAACTACTTGCATCAGGCTTACCTATGCACTATTCAAGATTGGACAGATGATCCCTTCATCAAGCCACTTCACCACTTCGGCTCTCACCACTTCCTTCATGTTAGGATTCAACCAACGTTGATGCTCCACCGAAGGTTTGAAGTCATCCTCCATAAGAATTTTATGCATACATGACGAAGGGAAACTACCTCGAATATCCGAGATGGTCCATCCAATAGCTTCTTTATGCTCCCTCAATACCTGAAGCAATTTATCTTCCTCCACCTCATTCAACAAATTGAAAATAATGACCGGAAGTGTAGAAGATTCCCCCAAGTAAGCATACCTTAAATGAGAAGGAAGAGGCTTTTGTTCGAGAGTAGGTGATTTCTCCAGAGATGGTAGTGTCGGTGAAGAACTCTTTTTCAACTCCTCAAAGTAGGGGGCCCTCTTATGTTGATGTTGTGGTGACACCTCCAAGTAGTGAGCCATTTGTTCAACTTCATGATCATCATCCTCAATATTCAAAGAGTGGGCAATGCAAGATTCCAATGGATCCTTCAAAATCCCACAGTTGAAGGAGTTTACCACTAGATGATCAATTACATCCACCCGAAAGCATGAATTGGACTCCGAGGGTTATTTAATGGTCTTCAACACATTGAAAGTGACTTGCTCATCTTGTACCCTCAAAATCAATTGCCCCTCTTGCACATCAATAAGCAATCTCCCGGTTGATAGAAATGGCCTTCCCAAAATGATTGGAATCTCATGATCTTCCTCCACGTTAATAATAATGAAATTCGCAAGGAAGATGAATTTATCCACCTTCACAAGAACATCCTCAATGATACCCCGAGGATATTTGATGGACCTATCCACCAATTGTAGGGATACGGTGGTTGCTTTAGCTTCTCCCAATTCCAATTTCCTGAAAATGGACAAAGGCATCAAATTAATGCTAGCACCAAGATCACCTAAAGCTTTACTAAAATTAACATCACCAATAGTGCATGGAATGGTAAAACTCCCTGGATCTTTAATTTTTGGAGGAAGCTTGTTTTGAATGATTGCACTACATCTTCAGTTAGCATCACCGTCTCATGCTCTTCAAGTCTCCTTTTGTTGGATAGAATGTCCTTCATGAACTTGGCATAGCTTGGCATTTGAGCCAAGGCATCGGCAAAAGGAATGTTGATGTACAACTTCTTGAACACTTCCAAAAACTTGCCAAATTGACTATCAAGCTTTTGCTTTTGCAACCTTTGAGGAAAGGGGATAGGAGGCACATAAGCTTTAATAGGCTCATTCTCTTCAATGGGAGCCTTGTTTGATTGAGTTGTTGGTTGTGGGGTCATGATCTCGGGCAATTGTACCCCACTCCTTGTTGTAATAGATTGAACATTCTCCCTAGGATTTGTCTCGTTGTTTCTAGGCAAAGTTTCTTGTTGCCTTTCCGAGAGAATTTTAGCTATTTGGCCCACTTGCTTCTCCAAATTTTTCAAAGAGGCATCATTGCATTCTTGATATTGCAATTGATGATTTGCTAGCTTAGTGATAGCCTCTTCCCATCCATCTTTCTTTTCTTGTGGCTTTGGATTCAACACGATTTGGATGACTCCTCCAACCGGGATTGTAAGTAGTAGCATATAGATTGAACCCTTGGCGTTGGAAATTTTGAGCATAAGCAACTTGCTCGGTAGATGAAGAAACACTTGCCACCAATGGACACATAGAGCTTTGATGATTAGCCCCACCTATCTCACATACCGGAGGGACTTGAACCATGTTGATGGGCTGAGAGGTTGAAGTAGATAGCCCTTCCACTTTCTTGGCTAAGGAGTCAATCTTTGACAAGACAAGTGCATAACCATCACCCCCACGTGCACCACTAGAACTTCTTGGTGCACTTCTATCCGACCACATTGCACTTTGTTCACTCAAGATCTCAAACAAGTCATAAGCCTCCCGAATGCTCTTTGTTTTGGTAGACCCACTAGAAGATGAATCCACATTTGAACGGCAAGTAGGAGTTAACCTGGCATATAAGTGGTTGACTTGTTGCCCCAATGTAATCCCATGATTCGGGCACTTCCTAAGCATATCCTTGAATCTCTCCCAAGCTTCATGAAAGCTCTCTGATGTGATCCAGACCATGGATACAAGCCCGCACAAAGATCCGTTGAAGATCAGAGGAGGACCGATGACTCGATTGCAGACAAAGAGGGCCAAGGAAGCAATGGACAAGCTAGTTCAAGAAACAATGTTCGTGTCATCAAAATAAGAAAGTTCCATGTTGGGGCCGAGTCAAAACGACGAGTGGATCAACATCATTCAAGCCGTCGAAGAAAAATGTGAATTTTCAATGTTACGGCCGTAACATATATTTCCTCACGGCCGTAACCAACTTTCTGCTGAAAATTGATTTTGCGAGACATAAGCAATCACGGCCGTAAAGGTTGAGTATCACGGCCGTAATGGAGTTTCTGCTTAAAATTGGAATTTGGACGTTTTTGGACTTACGGCCGTAAGTCATATTGCCACGGCCGTAAGAGTGAATCAGAAGCAAGATTACGGCCGTAAGAAAATTAGTCACGGCCGTAAAATCGAATACGCGTGAATTTTAAGGTTTTTTATTTCCTTATTTTTAGGTAGTTGTTTCCTTGTTTAATTACAACTCTTAAACCTAGTTTTGACCCTATTTATAGAGATGTAATCTTCGTTATTCGACAGACAACTTTGATATTATATTGAGAGGCAATTTGCTTTCACAATCCTTATTCTTCATTGAATAAAATTCGAACTTGCGAGTTTAATTCTTGTTTGTTCAAATCTCGGTGAGAATTAATATTGCTTGTGATCAAGAGGTCAATATATCCTTGTGATTGTATTGGTTGCTTGGTTCAATTAATTTTAATTGGATCCATAAATCGTGGTTTCTTGGCGTTCTTGGGTCGATTCAATACTTTGTAGGTTGCGTAGCTACAATTGCTACGTGGTTTGCATCATCTGGTATAAGAGCTTAGGCTCCAAAAATCAAGGTTATATCTTTGTTTTTGTTTTCTTGAGTTTCTTATTCTTGTTCTTCGTGTTCTTCCAGTTTTTGAGTCTTTAATCCAGAAAAGTGTCACAAAAAATTCAATAGTCGTTATTTCCTTTGTTTGTTATCCAAATTAAATTTCATTTGTTGCGTCTTTCTCATAGTTGAATTTTCGAGAATATATATAAAAAAAAAACGAAAATTCTCAGTCCAATTAAAATAGCTGATATTTGATTTCAAGAATTATTTTCTTGAAACAATCTTAGTTTCCATAAAAGTGTCAAGTCCCTTATAGAGTCAAAATTCAAATCTCTAAAGGTCTTCTTCAAGTTTTCCAACAAATTCATAAATTCTCACTCTTACTCGATTTGAATCATTCGGGCTTAAACTTGTTTGAGTTCGGGTTCGTTCTTTGAAGCAATTGGGTGAAAGCTATTGAGTGGAAAAAGGCAGAGAGGTGAGATCAATAGAGGGTAAAAGCCAAATTTGAGTGATACACGAGCGAAATACACGTGAGGCATATAATATTTAGTTTTAGGATGTCTGAACAATCTTCTACCACAAAAAACAACGATCGAGCCAACATGACGGAAGAGATGGTACAACGGTTTGAGCGGTTGTTTGGGGATGTGTTAGGTAGGTTAGAAAGGCTTGAGCAACCTCGGGAAGTTCCTAATGCCCGTAGGCAAGGTGGGCAAGATCGTAGAGTGGAGGGGATCGATGAGAATGAAGAAGGTAGTGATTTTGACGATGGGGCAATTGTGGATAGAGTAGTTAGGCATCGAAGAAGGGATAGAGATCTTGGTGGCGATAGAATGGATGGTAGTATGAGCAACATCAAAATGACAATTCCGTCATTCAAGGGTAGGAGTGATCCGGAAGCATACCTAGAATGGGAAAAGAAGATGGAATTAATTTTCAATTGCTACACTTATTCGGAAGAGAAAAAGGTTAAGGTAGCTGTACTTGAATTCTCCGATTACGCTATTACTTGGTGGGATCAATTGGTGACTTCTAGGAGAAGGAATCGCGAGAGGTCCGTTAGTACTTGGGATGAATTAAAAGCTATCATGAGAAAGAGGTTCGTTCCTAGTCATTACCATCGGGAGCTTCATCAAAAATTACAAAGTCTATACCAAGGATCAAAGAGTGTGGAGGATTATCATAAAGAGATGGAGATGTTGATGATTAGAGCTAATGTAGAAGAGGATAGGGAGGCTACGATGGCTCGATTTTTGAATGGGTTGAATAGGGATATAGCTAATGTGGTTGAATTGCAACATTATTTGGAGATGGAAGATATGTTTCACATGGCTATAAAGGTGGAGAAGCAAATAAAGAAAAAGGGGACAACAAGGTATCCATCTGGTTCTAATTCTTCTTGGAAGCCGAAGTGGGAAAGTAAAGGAGATGGGGCTGTTTCTAAAGGAAAGTTTGAAGCGCCAAAAGGGAAATTTGAGGCACCAAAGGGAAAGAAGGAACAAGCTAATAAATTCGTACCTAAAGAGGAACCTCAACCATCTAGGAGTAGAGACATTCAATGCTTCAAATGTTTGGGGACAGGACATGTGGCATCTCAATGTCCTAATAGGCGAGTGATACTTGTGCGAAAGGATGGAGCCATGGAGAGTGATAGTGAGGAAGAGGATTATAGCGATATGCCGGAATTGGAGGAAGTATGTGATGATGAGGATGTGTTATCCGGGGAGCATGGCGAGTTATTGGTGGAAAGGCGAGCTCTTAGCGCTCAAATCAACACGGATGATTTGGAGCAACAACGGGAGAACATATTCCATACACGATGTCGCATAAATAACAAGGTATGTAGTATGATTATTGATGGTGGTAGTTGCACTAACGTCGCTAGTACTATACTTGTTGAAAAATTAGGATTACCTTTGTTAAAACATCCTAAACCTTATAGGCTTCAATGGTTAAATGATAGTGGAGAAATTAAGGTGAATAGGAGGGTGTTGGTGAATTTTTCTATTGGTAGTTATGTGGATGAAGTTATGTGTGATGTGGTACCTATGCATGCCGGGCACATTTTGTTGGGTAGACCTTGGCAATATGATAGGAAGGTCACGAATGATGGGTATAAAAATAGGTATAGCTTTACCAAAGGGGGAAAAACCATTACACTTGCACCATTGACACCATCACAAGTGTATGAAGATCAAATAAAATTGAAAAATGATGAAGAAAAAAGAGTGAAGGAAAATGAGAGAAAGAGAGTTGAGGCCACGACCTCAGAAAAAGGAGAGGAAAAGAGAGTTGGAGCCACGACTCTAGAAAAAGGAGAGGCGAGAGAAAAAAGGAGTGTTGGGGTACATACCTCAGAAAAAGGAGAGGGAGCGAAGAGTGCCAAAAAAGAAAGAAAAATGAGTTTCTACGTAAAAAGGAGTGAAATCAAAAAGGCATTCATGGAAGAACGACCGATGGTTCTTCTGCTGTACAAGGAATCATTCCTTGCATTTGATGAAACTAACAAATCCCTCCCTAGTTTGGCTATTTCTTTATTGCAGGAATTTGACGATATATTTCCCGATGACATACCTAGTGGGTTACCACCCATTCGAGGTATTGAACATCAAATTGATTTTGTACCTGGAGCAGTCATTTCGAACCGCCCTGCTTATCGAAGTAACCCCGAGGAGACGAAGGAGCTCCAAAGGCAAGTGGAGGATTTGATGATCAAAGGGTATATAAGGGAAAGTATGAGTCCATGTGCCGTCCCCGTGTTACTTGTGCCCAAAAAGGACGGGACTTGGAGAATGTGTGTGGATTGTAGAGCCATCAACAACATAACGGTAAAGTATCGTCATCCTATTCCTAGGTTAGATGATATGTTGGATGAATTGCATGGCTCTAGCATATTTAGTAAAATTGACTTTAAGAGTGGTTATCATCAAATTCGAATGAAAGAAGGAGATGAGTGGAAAACTGCTTTTAAAACTAAGTATGGACTGTATGAATGGTTAGTAATGCCTTTTGGACTTACTAATGCACCGAGCACATTTATGCGTTTGATGAATCATGTCTTACGTGCATTTATAGGTAAATTCATTGTAGTTTACTTCGATGATATCTTGATATACAGTAAAACTTTGAATGAACATGTGGAGCATGTTAGGTGTGTGCTTGTGGTTTTAAGACAAGAGCAACTTTTTGCTAACTTTAAAAAGTGTGATTTTTGCATGGAAAAAGTTGTGTTTCTTGGTTATGTGGTTAGTGCTAAAGGGATAGAAGTAGATGAAGAGAAAATCAAAGCTATTAAAAAAAAGTGTAGGATTTAAATGGGGTGTAGAACAGGAGCATGCATTTGATACTATCAAAAATATGTTATGTGAAGCACCGGTTTTATCACTTCCTAACTTTGACAAGGCTTTTGAGATTGAATGTGATGCCTCAGGACTAGGCATTGGAGCTGTTTTAATGCAGGATCAAAGGCCAATCGCCTATTTTAGTGAAAAACTAAAAGGGGCTGCACTTAATTATCCCACATACGACAAGGAGTTATACTCACTTGTGCGCGCTTTGGAAACATGGCAACATTACTTGTGGCCACGGGAGTTCGTGATACACACTGATCATGAATCCTTGAAGCATTTGAGGGGACAAGCTAAGCTGAGTAAGAGACATGCAAGGTGGGTAGAATTCATCGAAACATTTCCCTATGTCATCCGGTACAAACAAGGTAAGGAAAATGTGGTGACAGATGCATTGTCTCGAAGGTATGTTCTTTTAAACTCTTTAAATTCTAAATTGCTTGGATTTGAATACATTAAGGACATGTATGCTAATGACCTGGACTTTTCTAATATTTATGAATCATGTGGTAAGGGGGCTGTGGATAGGTTCTTTAAACATGATGATTATTTATTTCGAGAAAATAAATTGTGTGTCCCTAGGTGTTCAATGAGGGAGTTACTTGTGAGAGAGGCCCATAGTGGAGGTTTAATGGGTCATTTTGGGGTTAAAAAGACCATTGAAATCCTAAGTGAACATTTCTATTGGCCTAAGATGAAGATTGATGTAGTTCGGGTTTGTAATCGATGCATTGCTTGTAAAAAGGCTAAATCTAGGATTAAACCCCATGGATTATATATGCCTTTACCCGTCCCTAGTGAACCTTGGGTCGATATCTCTATGGATTTTGTTTTGGGATTACCTAGGACTAAGAGGGGACGAGATTCGATTTTTGTGGTAGTAGATCGCTTTAGTAAAATGGCACATTTCATACCATGCCACAAAACTGACGATGCTACAAACATTGCTGAAATTTTCTTTAGGGAAGTCGTACGCTTACATGGAGTGCCTAAAAGTATAGTCTCGGATAGGGATGTTAAATTCCTTAGTCATTTTTGGAGAGTCTTGTGGAACAAATTAGGAACAAAACTACTTTTTTCTACAACTTGTCACCCACAGACCGATGGACAGACTGAAGTAGTAAATAGGACAATGATTCAATTATTGCGCACCATAATCAATAAAAATTTGAAAAATTGGGAAGAGTGTTTACCATTTATTGAATTTGCATATAATAGTGCTATACATTCTACTACTTCGTGTTCACCATTTGAAATTGTTTATGGTTTTAATCCGTTAACACCGTTGGATTTAATCCCTTTACCTGTGAATGAACGTAGTAGTTTAGATGGAAAGAAAAAGGCTGAGATGGTTAAAGTACTCCACAACAAGGTGAGTTTGGCGATTGAAAAGAAAAATGAACATTATGCTTCGCAGGCTAACAAAGGAAGAAAAGGCATCATATTTGAACCCGGTGATTGGGTTTGGTTACATTTGAGAAAGGAGCGGTTTCCAGAACAGCGCAAGTCAAAGTTACAACCGCGAGGAGATGGTCCATTCCAAGTGATTGAAAGGATCAACAACAATGCCTATAAATTAGACCTTCCTGGTGAGTATAATGTTTCGGCTTCATTTAATGTTTCTGATCTATCTCCGTTTGATGCAGGTACAGATTCAAGGTCGAATCCTTTCGAAGAGGGAGGGGATGATGTGATCCAGACCACGGATACAAGCCCGCACAAAGATCCGTTGAAGATCAGAGGAGGACCGATGACTCGATTGCAGACAAAGAGGGCCAAGGAAGCAATGGACAAGCTAGTTCAAGAAACAATGGCCAAAACAATGTTCGTGTCATCAAAAGAAGCAAGTTCCATGTTGGGGCCGAGTCAAAACGACGAGTGGCTCAACATCATTCAAGCCGTCGAAGAAAAATGTGAATTTTCAATGTTACGGCCGTAACATATATTTCCTCACGGCCGTAACCAACTTTATGCTGAAAATTGATTTTGCGAGACATAATCAATCACGGCCGTAAAGGTTGAGTATCACGGCCGTAATGGAGTTTCTGCTTAAAATTTGAATTTGGGCGTTTTTGGACTTATGGCCGTAAGTCATATTTTCACAGCCGTAAGAGTGAATCAGAAGCAAGGTTACGGCCGTAAGAAAATTAGTCACGGCCGTAAAATCGAATACGCGTGAATTTTAAGGTTTTTTATTTCCTTATTTTTAGGTAGTTGTTTCCTTGTTTAATTACAACTCTTAAACCTAGTTTTGACCCTATTTATAGGGATGTAATTTTCATTATTCGACAGACAACTTTGATATTATATTGAGAGGCAATTTGCTTTCACAATCCTTATTCTTCATTGAATAAAATTCGAACTTGCGAGTTTAATTCTTGTTTGTTCAAATCTCGGTGAGAATTAATATTGCTTGTGATCAAGAGGTCAATATATCCTTGTGATTGTATTGGTTGCTTGGTTCAATTAATTTTAATTGGATCCATAAATCGTGGTTTCTTGGCGTTCTTGGGTCGATTCAATATTTTGTAGGTTGCGTAGCTACAATTGCTACGTGGTTTGCATCACTCTCCATCCGAATTGTTGAAATGTAGTAATATCATGCTTGAGTTTAGCAACTCTAGATGGTGGGAAAAATTTTGTAGTGAATCTTTGGACAAACTCCACCCAAGTAGTGATGCTCCCCGGAGGCAAAGTATCAAGCCATTCTCTTGCTTTTCCTTTCAAGGCGTGCACAAATAATCTCATCCGGATTGCCTCCACATTCACACCCTCATAGTTGAAGTTGCTACAAATCTCAAGGAAACGTACCACGTGGGCACGTGGATTCTCATCGGTCCTCCCATAGAATGATATAGTGTTGGAGAATAAATTGATGACATCCGGCCGAAGTTGAAAATTTGGATGATTGTAGAAGGGATAGACAATGCTTGATTGATTCTTGACAATAGGGGGATTCATGAAATCTCAAAAAAGTATGTCTTCTTCATTAACCACGGGCTCTTGAGCTCTAGCTGCTTGAGGATCAAAACCGGGTGGGATTCCACCCCTTGGAGGAATTGCAGCTGGAGCATTAAGCTCGATGTTAACTCTTTCTCCTTCCATCCCAGCAAGAAGTTGTCTCCTAGCTTCCCATTGCGCCCTTAATCTTTGTCGAAAAGTTCCCTCGATATCCGGATATATTTCAACTAGATCAAGACTTCTACTTCGACGCATGCACAATTGACAACCTAGAACAACAAGAGAAATTAGGAGGCTTCTTACATAAAACAAAAGAAAATTTGTATAAGAAATAAAAGAAACAAATTTTCAAAACTAATATCAACTAAAATGTAATTCAAACAGAAACAATCCCCCGAAATGATGCCAAAAACTTTTTCGCTAGAAACACACCGCAAGTGCACATATCGCATACAAGTGATAGTGGACTAATGAGTCCGGTTTATCGATCCCACAAGGATTGTCTATTTCAATTACACTCTAGTCTAATCAATTTAAACAAGAAACACACACAATAAAATTTGGATTGGCAATGTTCTAATACTAGAATTAAAATCTCAATTGTAAATAAATAACTAGAAAAATGGTAATAATTTGATGATAAAGGAGTGATGAGATTCTTGATTCTACTTGACCATTACCTAATTGAATTCTCAACAAGTAAAAAGAAATGCAACTTACTAAGCATGTTAGACCCGATTTTCCAAGTTTAGCCAATTAACTCTCTATAGTGAAATCAATAATAATTAGTGGAATTAACCTACTATATCTCTATGTCAATTAAAAACACACCAATTGCATTAAACTTTTGTGAAAATAGCTCAATGGATCATCTAGGATTTTAGGTATATCTCTATCCTAAACAAGAACCTAGAGAAAATATTGTATTGATCTAAATTACACAACAATTTCTCAATAATTGTACATTCCATGAAATCCAAGCATAAATATGGCTACAATAAATGCAAGTCAATAAATACAACAATAATTGCACAAGATAATAAATAGCCTAAATTCTTAATACAAGCATTAAAATCAACTAAGCTAGGTCAAGCATCATCAATCATCTCAATACTAAATAACTTAGCCCATAGTGAAATAACAATAAAATTCAAGAATTAAATACATCATTTCAACTATGAAGTAAAATAAATAGAGAAATATGAAGATTAAGCAAAAACACTTCCCTTCACCAATGATTCTTGCTTCAAATATCACTATTCTTCCACAATAATGTTTGTATTTCTCCCCAAATCAACATTCATCAACAAAACTATACAATTACAAGAGAAATTACAAGATAAAATGAGATAAAAATGAAAGAGAAAGAGAGAACAAGGGTTTCTTGACTTGAAAGAGGAAGAACAATGCCCAAAACCTAGCCAAAATGCCCAAATTCACATAGATCTGCGTTCTTAGCGTTTGGGCCAAATCGGGTCTACCGGGTCGGCCCAAAATATTTTTCAGAAAAATTTATCACGCGATCGCGTGGTTGACCATCAAACTTTCAGGTTGGATTTTGGCGTGAGTCGCGAACGCGAACTGGTTCTAGCCACGCGTTCCCGTGGTTCACCTGGTTGATGCCTTGCAACTTGATCCTTCTTGTAATTGCAACTAAGGTCCTCCAACTTTCGATGTCGATCAACTTGGTCCCCAAAGTTTTTGATTTCTTTCAATTAAGCCCTTCCAAAAGTGCATTTGAGTCCATCAACTTTGGAAACTTGCAATTTAGTCCTTCGATCAATTGAACATGTGATCCACAACTTTTCGAAAGTGACCATTCGGTCCCCAAAATTTGACTCTTTGAAGGATTTGACTCTTTTCTCCTCAATTTCTTCAATTATTCATCCATTTATCTCCTTTCTTGTGTTTTCTCCATATAGTTGAATGTTGAACCTATTTAATCACAAAATATGCACAATTAAATAGATATTTGTCCAAATGACTCAAAAAGTACCACAAAAAAAAATGTGAAATATGCATGTAAAATGCACTCAACACTCGTCATCAGTTATTGGTGAAGTTTACTATAGAATTGTAGAGAAAAGTAATGTTGATGGGATCCCCATCGGGGTTTTCCCAACAGTCGGGCGGTGGATATGCTAACATGATGCGAAAATACGGGCTCTCTGTTGACAACATTATTGATGCACAAACAATTGATGTTGATGGTCTGATTCTTGATTGTGCATCAATGGGAGAGGGTTTGCAGTATTTTTCAGATTTTTTAAATTTTTTTTTTATATGAGTAGTATAAACCAAATTTGTTATATTAAATGTGTGTTTAATATTGTTTAAAACGATTTTTTTTAAATGAATAAGAATTTTTAGGAGGACGAATGATTGAGATTTGGTTGAAAATTCAAATATTATGGATTAAATTTTAATGGATGATTGAGATTAAGTACTGTAGAAAAAGAGAGAAATTTAAATTAAAGAGAATTAAACAAGGCTAAGTAAGTATTTTTGGCAATTAACCCTTAAAAGTAACATTGGTCTTTCAATCCCCCCCCCCCCCCAACAAAAAAAGTAAAAAATAGCCCCTGGTTTAATTCTCATTAATCAAAATTTATTTTTTCTCAACCATTTTCAACTAGGGGTGTAAACGATTTGGTATGGGCGATTTTTTTATAAATTTTCAAATCAAACCATTTAAAACGGTTTGAAATTTTTCCAACCTCAAATAAAACCATTTAATTTCCTAAACCAAATCATTTTTGACGGTTCAGTGCTGGTTCAGACCACGGTTTGCAAATGAAATCAAACGAAATTAATCAAAAAAAGTTTTCCAACCACGGCTAGTCACGGGAATCATATAAAATCTTGTTAAGAGACTTTTCACTAACAAAACATAGTAACAAATTGTGATAAAGCTCATAGATTAGTTACACATTAATTAGGATGTGTGTGTTAAATTTGGAATTGGATTTAGTCTTTTTACTAAATCTATAAAATAGTGAAAAGAATAAAATGCTTTCAACTTAAATCACATTGATACGCCTTCATTCAAAATGAAGGATAAATCAAAATGTTTTAAATGTTCATTGTCCATAGCAATATAGCATGGCGATAGTATTAAATTTTTTCCCAACAAAATGACAAATCATACAAGAATCAAAACGATAAAAATGGGTTTTGCAGGTTGAAATGAGTTTTGAAAAGTGAAACCTAAATCAAATCAATTGAAGGTGGTTCGGTATGATTCAAAATGAAAACGTTGACAGGTCCGCAAGAACCTGAACCAACGGTTTCAAAATTACGATTTCAATTCGGTTTAACAGTTTCAATTTACAGCCCATTTTCAACCGTATATTCTATTAATAAAATAATTAGAACGTAAATCCAAAATATTTTCTAATTTTAACTACACATTCTACAAGAAATCATTATTTATCAATTATGCTATTCGTACAGATAGTTGTACAAATAGATGTACAGATAACCTAATATGGACAAAATAGTAAATAGTGTTTGACAATTTTATCCTTTTATTAAATTTTGCAAGGTGAGTTCTTGATTTATTCTTTCTATATAAATACATCATCTTCTTCAATTTATTATATCCTCGAGTTTAGATTCTAATAAATTTATTCTCTCAAGAATATTTATAACATTTTCCTTATTTATTTTATTATTTATAACAAGATGAATTATTTCAGCCATTCTTTTCCTAATAATTTCAACTTCTCTTTCAGTAGCTAATCCAGGAATCTTAAAACTAATTTTATCTTGTATTCTTGTGAATCTCCATTTTATAATCTGCTATCTTAGAATAATATATCATAAGATGATCATAGTTTTCTAAGAGTGTATAATAATCTTTAGATGATCCATCCATATTTCTTAAATGGAATACAATTTCATTTATATTTCCTAATATTTTTCATAAAAGATTATTCAATCTTTCAATAGTATATCCTGGCATGTTTAAAATAAAACTGTACAAATATCAAGATATAAAGCAGTTATAAAATAATTTATAGTGTTTCAAGTAATTTTTCAATTTTAGTTTATGTCTGAGAATTGATAAATTTTATATCTGCTATGATATCTATGTTAGTTCAAATGGTACATTATATTTTGAAATGTTTTTCTTTCTTTTTTCTAATTTATCAATTATGTCTTGAATATCTTGCATTACAATACCTCTAGCAAAGTTTTCTATCAATTTTTCTTTAAAATTTTTTAATATTTTTTGTGATGCATAAAGTTGTTCTTGATATCCTATCTTATCTATTTCATTTTCATATTCAATACATTTTTTACTTTTTATATTTTTTTTAATCTTATATGGACCTCTCTTAGATTTGAATTTTTTCATGATATAATTTCTTTCATTCTTGAAGATATCAAATTGTTAAAAACTGGTAAAGAAATATTCATCTCCTCCATATCTAATGTGAGATCATAATCATTATCACTACTAAATACACGTTCTAAATACAATTCATTATTTATTTATTTTTAGTATTATCGCTATCAAGCCAGAAGTAAATGATTGATTTTGTTATTTTTAATCCAAATAATTCCTTTAATTTAGGAAAAAATAACTAATAAACATGGAATATAAACATGATATGACTTTTTTATTTCATTATTGAGTCTAGTAAATTGTTTATACATAAATAAAGGTTCAATTATGCTGTGATATTCATCTTTGTAAGGACTATTTTGATAATTAAACTTGATAATCCTGAATTCTTCCATAATACACAATTGTTTCAAAAGTTTTTCTTCCTCCTAATTCCATAAAGACAGATATATTAAGAATACTGACCTCTTTTCCTATTCTTTGTACCATTGTATTCTACTTCTGATGTTAGTCACCTTCAGGCTCACAGGTTTCTGTTATCATACCCTTCAACAGTCTTCTGCCTTCACGGGTTATTAGCCTCACCAGGCTTCATGCCTTCAATGTATAACACTTAGATGGAAAATATTTTGGACAGAGTGTAGGGAATTTTCTTTGTAATATATCTTCTTGTTAGAAATATGATTCAAAAGATAGAAATTTAGAAACTCATATCTTTTGATAAATCAATTAAAATTTTATTTATAAGATGAAGATTGATACAAGATTGGTAAGAGGATTTTTTAAGGACAGAAGATTTCTTTGACTTTCTCACAGACTGAGTGCTAAAGTGATCTATGCATTTTCCTAGCTCGAATGCCTCTATTTATAATGCTACATATGATACAATTTCGTCACTGCTTACATCACAGACTCAATAATTTACATTTTATGTTACATCATAGGGACACATGTCCCTCTGTTATTTCCAACTTCACATGGTCCTTAAATGGTGCTATCTTGGCACATTTCAAAAAGCAGATTCTATTTTATCATCTTTGTCGGCATCTCTTTTTCCAAAAGCAAATTCCAGATGTCCATCATTTTTGTTGGCATACAGGGCAATTCCTGACAATGTACGCCTCTTGTAATGTTGTAAAACTTCCATTAATCTAATGTCTATCAAACTTGTTAATGTATCCAATTGTGATAAAGTGTTCAGCATGATAGTATATCATTCCATCAGTTTCTGGACTAATTAAATAACATTTTAAGTAATTGGATTTTTCTTGGGAAAATTTTGAAATTTCTTCTTTTAATAAATCATCAAAATTTTTAATTTCTTTCATATCTTTTCCAGGATAGATCAGGTCTAGAAATTCATAATCCGCTGCCATTTTTGTTATGTTGGGATCACCTCCCTTGGTAACAATTAACCGTGGGTAAATATGATCTCCAGATATAATGAAGTAACAATCACAATCTTGAAGTTCATATATAATTTGACAAAACTTTCTATATTCGTCTTCTCTTGAAAAAAAAAGGGGGGGGGGGGGGGGGGGAATCATCCTCCTCTTCAATTTAAATTTTAATTACTTTTGTATATTCATTATTGGCATGAATTGTCTATTTTTTCTTTTTCGAACTGGTTTCATTTATGATCACCTTCTTTGGGCTTGGACTTGGTTCATCACTTTTTATTTTTGTTCCACCACTGCTTCCAGAAGATATACCTGTTTGTATTGTACCTATTGATATCTTTGGTAAAACATGTCTGGTATTTAACGACTCGAATAATGATTCAATTTCACTAACTCTGTCGCTCAATTGTTTGGTATAATTGTCATGAGAGAAAAAATTAATAATTTAAATTTTGTTGGAGGTTTTCTGCCGTCTGCTCAATTTCATCCTTTATATCATCAGCTTCCTCCATGAGGAAGTTCGTTTGCAATCTGGCGTCTATAAAAGATTCTTTGATATTATCCATCAACAAATTCTATATTCCCGCTTAGAAAATCAACAAGATAATTATTAACTCATTTAATATTATTTATATCAAAATTATAAAATGTTAGATAGGCCTGCCATCTATGGAGCCTTCTATATTGAGGTTCTGATGGTAATTTATTTTTTACTAATCCTGCAACTTGAGAATTGTCAATTTTAACAATGAATTTTTTAGATAATAAAAAGAATGAGAACCTTTTTATTCCTCTAATAATTGCTAATAATTCTTTTTCATGGGTAGTATAATTTATTTCGGCTTGTTTAAAAGTTTCACTAAAATATCTGCAAATTTCATTAAGGTCTGCTTTTAATATTGTTGCCCAATATTTTTCTGAGGCATCAATATTAACTATTAGATTATTTTTTTCATCAGGTAATCTTAATTTTGGTAAATTTTTACATCTTCTTTAATTAATATAAAAATTTCTGTATGTTCATCACTCCACCTTTAGTATTTGTTTTTCTAAGTAAAATTTGGATTTTATGTCTCTTTTTGAAAGATTTTCAATAAATCAATCTGAATAATTTAAACATCCTAAGAATTTTTGTATTTGTTCTTTTAATTCTAATTTATCTAGAAAGTTTTCTATCTTTTTAGATATATAGGTTTGCAATTTTATTCCTCTTTTATCTATTGAAAGTTCAAGAAAGTCAATTTCTTGTTTTTCTATTATAACTTTCTTTTTTTAAGGAACAATTCCTTCTTTTTTGCATTCATTTATAAATTTAATCAAATGATTTCTATTTTTCTCTTTATTATGAGAACATATCAATATATCATCAACATACACAATTAAAAATTCAATAAATTTTCTAAATATGTTGTCCAATTTCTTTGATATATTTGTGGTGTATTTTTTAACCCAAGTGGAATAACCATCCATTCATATTTACCTTGAGGTGTACTAAATGTTGTATATTGATTACTATATTCTTCCATTTTAGCTTTCCAAGATCCTGATTTACAATCAAATTTCGAATAATATTGTTTTCCTTTTACAAGGTTTATTAACACTTCTTTATTTGGTAAAAAGTATCCATCAAATTTAGTATATTTGTTTAATTCTTTGTAATTTATAATCATTCTAGCTTTTCCTCTTATTTGTTCAGAATGTTTCATTACCATAAAGGCTGAACTACTATGGGTTCATTACTAGGCCTAATAAGTTTTTGATCAAGCAATTCTTTTATTTGAGTTTTAAATTCTTGTGCATCTTGTATGGTATACATCATTGGTCTAACTCTTATAATAACATTTTCTGTTAATTCTATTTAGCTCTAGGATGATATGGTTTCCAAAATGATAATGAATTTTCTCCATGAACTTTTTCTAATTGTTCTATGATTTTTTTCTATACTCATTTCTATTCCTTTTTTTAGTACCTTTTTATATCTTATGTTTTTATTTTTTATTTCGCTTTGTGTAATTGGTTTTTTCTTCCACTTATCATCACGTTGGGCTGGCTGAACTCTATAATGTCTAAATTCTCTTGGTATTTTTAATAAATGTGCACACGGTATTTGTAACATTATTATATAATTATCTTGTTTGTAATATTGAAATTGTTGGATAAAGTAATTTCGTAGTAATATATCACATTTTAATTTATCATAACTATATGCTTTGTTTATTATAATTTGTTTGCTTTCAAGTATTATATCGATTTTATCAGCATTAGTAATTATATAAGTACTTTCTCTTGTAATTCCTGTTATTTTTATCTTATTATTGGTATTTCATGATTTGATTAAGAAACTTTTAAATATTGATATATCATCCTGTATCAATTAATGCACAGGTTGTTATATTTGTTTCAACAATGGTAACTTTTATATAAACAGCTAAATGAAAGCTTATTTGATTATTCATTCAGCTTTTCTGCATAATATAATTTGGACATTATTAGTTATAAATAATCATTCTCTTTTTATACTATAATCTTTTAGTCCATTTATGAAACTCATTCCTAATAATATAAGAGGACTTATATCCATACTGCTATCTATATAACATGGTACTAAAAGATTAATTCCTCCAATTTCTTTCCTTCAGTTTTTCTTCGACTTTTAACATTCCTAAAGTTTTTCTATGGATTTTCTTAATTCTAATTTTTTTTTCTACTATCTTTGGTAATATGTTATTTTCCGAAATCATCATCTATAAATCTTGCTCCTGTCACAATTTTTTCATATTCAATGTTTTTTTTTTCCCTATTCCGGACATTTCTTTTTCTATGAGTTTTTTGTCTATTATTTATCTTTATTTTTATTATTTTCTTCTAACTCTCTAATTGCGAGTTTTAATATATTTATGTCATTTCTTGCTTTTTTTTTATTCATTTTTAACTTCTTGAATATCACTAATTAATGATTTTATTAATATTTTTAAGTCTTCAAAACATTCACTCATTGACATTTTATACTCTTGGTTTAGTATTTTGGGGGTTTTTGTTCCTTAAATAATCTATCATACATATCATCTACTGTTGTTTCTATGTTTTGATTCTTTCTTCTCTTGATATGATTCTTTCATTATCATCTTTTCTTATCATTTCATTTAAATTTTCTATTTTTCCTATAATATTTCCTATTTTATCTTGATTAATTAATTCTCCTAATTTTCTTTGGAATTCTTTTAAAATCTCTTCATCTATATTTTTAACATCTCCAATCATATCTTTTAATTCTATAAATTGTATTGTTAACTTGTGTTGGATGATTTGTAATTTTTCTTTAACATTTTTATCTTGTATATTTAATTGTTGTAATTGTTCAATTGCTATTTTATCTTGTTAATCTATGTTTTTATTATATGTTTGTCATAAAAAGACACTTATCCAATTTAACTGCATATTTAGAAATCCATCAGATTCTCCCCATGAGCTTAATGGTTGAAACATAATGGTATTAGCTCCTTTTATTTGATATGATCCAACTGGAAGTCTAATATTTTCTATTATTTGTTTTTCAAGTTTTATTTCTAGAAATTTTGTCATTAAAATCTTCCTTTAATGTGTTCAATTTCAAGAATAAGTTTTGTTTCATATTTTATTTCTTTATATATCATTATATTGTATTCACAAAATTCTTTAATTGATTTTAGAATTAATTTTCTCTATTGTACTCTATAATATTTTATATACTTTTTTATCTGTCCTATTTTTTCGCATATATTTTTATTAATTCTTTCTTTGTTATCCAAAATGTATTTTAGGTAATTGTTTTAAAATTCTATTATAATATTATCTTTTTTCTCTAATGATTTTAATCTTAGGAATTCTTTTCTTTTTATATTTCTTTTTTCTGTTATTTGATTCATTAAATTTATTTTTTGTTCCATTATTAAGTATAATTTTTCATTTATTTCCATATGTAGATGTCTTTTGTATTAAATCTAATATTTCATTTATTATAAAATTTTCTTTTATTACATTGAAATTTATTAGATCATATATATTTCTTCTTATGTCTTCATTTAAATCTTTTAAAGCTCTTATTAGAGTGTCTGGTAACACTGTAACAGTTTTTAAATTATTTTTTGTTGTTTCTGAGGTAATATATGTGGTTGAAAAGTGAAGAGAGCAAATTTGGATGGTTAAAAAGTGGTTTGAAAAATTGTGTTGTTTATAAATTGTAATGATTGCGTTACAGAACAGAGTGTAAGATTTCTATTTTATAAGTATCTGGTAATATTAATGTTCGAGTGATTATAAATTCTGGTGTATGTATCATGTATTTATTTTTAATTTTTATCATATAATATTTATCTTTTAGATCGTCATATGGCTCTGATATCAAATTTTAAGGGGGTGCCACTATGAGCGAACAAAAATAAAATAAAATTGTAAATCAAAATAGTTTTGAAATTTTTCTATACTTTAATGCCTGAAATATAAAGCTTTGAGGACTTATATGAGAAATTATATAAAGAATATCTCTATTTGTCCAGAAAGGAATCTACAGATTACCATACAGAAGGCATAAATTTACTAAAACGCCCATTTTATATAATTTAACATTTAAGTCCCCAAAGCTTTATATTTCAAACTTTAAAGTATGGAAAATTTCAAAACAGTTTTAATATATGATTTTATTTGATTTTTGTTCTCTCATAGTAGCACCCCCCCTTCAATTTGGTATCAGAGTCATATGGCAGATCTAAAGGACAAATATTATATGACAAAATACAAAAATAAATACAGAATACATACATCTAGATTTATAATACATACATTAATATTACCTGATAATTATAAAATAGAAAACTTAAGAACCTTAAAGGATTTAGAAAAAAGACATAAGAAGAAAAAATAGAAAAAATAGAAAAATTAAGTGAAGATAAATAATGAAAAAATCATATCAATAGAAGAAAGAATCATGAAAATAGAAATAAAGATAGATGATATGTATGATAGACTATTTAAGTTACCAAAACCACAAACCACTAATTATAGAGAATTTGATCAATTAAGTTTAAAAAAATTAAATGAATACCAACTTTTAATAAACACTGGAGGAGCACCTAATCCAGCTCTAATAGGAACTTTCAAATTACCAGATCCAGATAAAAAGTTATGCACATTTATATAGCAAACCACATAGATAATATTATGATAGAATCAGATATAGATAACCATCTAAGGGAAATAAGTACGAAGATGGATATAAACCAAATAATAATTATGATAAACCTATTAATCATGGAGGAACAAAATTGGATTTAGATTGTAAAATAGACACCAAAAAAGCTTTATTAACTTGGGCAGATTCAATAATATTATTCTTTCTATATAATAAAGATGATACATGGGAAAGTAATGAAAGAGGAATAGACTTCCCAGTTTCATCATTTGAAAGAAATGTCTGAAATTGGTGGGAAGGAATTAGTAATGATACAAAATCTTTAATAAGAAGAAATGTTCAAATAGAAATAATAAAATTAGATAGAGAAGGTATAGAAAGGTTAACATAATACATTTCAGATGAATTCATATGAGAAAACTAGATAGGTAATGCTGAAAGAGAATCAATAAGAGAAAAAGATGATGCTAGAGTCAGATTGATAAATTTAGCAATACGTGATATTTGTAAGATAAAAGAATATACATGTGAATTTAAAAAATATTATTATGTCCAATTTTATAGTAATGAAAATCAAGAAGTATACCAAGACATGCATTATAATAAATTACCAGGTTCATGGGGAAAATATTTTAAAATAGAATTTGAACTATTTGCTAGAGATAACCCTAGAATTCCTAGGACACTAGGATCAAGAATAAAATTTCTATTCAAAAGATTAGCATATATATGTCATCAAATACAATTATTGAAAAAATAGGAAAATTGACTAGGATATGTTGCAAAGATTTGGAAAAACCTATACAATAGGGATGTAATTCTAAAAGAAGAAATACTAAGAGAAAATATAGAAATAAAAATTTTAAAAATTCAGAAATTTTAGGAAAAAATATATAAAGCCTAGAAGAAGGTATTATAAAATAAAATATAATTCAAATAAAAAACAGAAAAAATAAATCCTATAAAAAGGATAAAAGTCAATGTAAATGTTGGAATTGTGGAGAAATAGGACATATAAGCCTTGATTGTACCAAGAAAAAAGTTAAAATATTACAAAAAGAATATTTAGAAATAGCAAGTGAACTAAGTGAAATATCTGATATTGAAGAATATTATGATCAAGAAGTTTACATTAGGGATACAGATTCAGAGAGCAATGAATCAGAATCCGAATAGAGAAATAGAAGAAATAGAAGACAATAACATAGATATACAAGAATATGAAGGAATAGATGGCTATGGACTGAAAGTAATATTTGACTATAATAAATATAAGAAAATACAAAAATTATCCTCTAATTTAAAAGTTGGAAAATGGAAAATTTTAGACAGGATTTGGAGAAGAGAAAGGATAGCAATAAATAAGTATCATAAAATTGAAAAAGCAATATATGTTAGAACAACTCAAGGAACACATAAATTAAATTTTTTAACAAAAAATACAATTACAGAATTATTAACAAAGATTAATAAAAAGCAAAGTGAAAAGATTCAATATGTTTATCTTACAGGAATACAAATAATGTTTAAATTCTTATTCAAAGAAGGGATAGATTCACCTTTGACTATAAGTTTACATGATGGAAGAATAATAAATTTGAAAGATAGTCATTTAGAAACAATAGAAGGAAACCTTGCATATAAAAAATTAATATTTACATGTTATCCAAAATACTGTGTCTCGTTAAAATATAAAAACTTTAATGAAGTTTTAGGACTACATTTCAAACTACACAAAGATAACATAATGCAACTAGGAGATCAAATTATAACTATAGAATATAGACCATTATATACATTTATTAACTCTAATTATGGAAACATCTACTCTAAAAAACAATATATTGAAGTCCATAAAGAATGTAAAGATTTTAGTAAAATTATAGAACCAAACAACCAGATAAGCTTAATTCCAGAAAATTATGACTTTGAACATGGAAGATTAATCAAAAGATCAAGAAGTCCAAGCCTACCTAATAGAAGACAATTATGAGAGGCTAGTAATATAAGATAAATAAAACTTCATAGAAATGATGGAAATATGAAAATAGAAGGAGAATATTTCAATGGAAAAGAACATATAAAATGATCAAACATATTAATAGATACAGGAGGTAGTGAATGTCATATAGCTTCAAAAATTTAAAGGACTAATAACCCATAGAACTGAACCATATAGATATATCAATTTTGATGGACAACCACATACTGCAGAATTGGAGGTTAGGGTACCAATAAAAATAGGAGGGATTAATCTTTTAGTATCATGTTACATAAACAACAGTATGGACATAGGACCTCATATACTATTAGGAATGAGTTTCTTAAAGGGATTGGAAGATTACAATATAAAAAGAGAAGGATTATATATAACTCATAATGACTAAACAATATTATGCAAAAAGGCTGAATGAATAATGAGATAAGCTTTCCATTAGCTGTATATATACAAGTTACTATTATTGAAACAAATATAACAATTTGTGCATTAATTGATACAGGGAGTGATATATCAATATTTAAAGGTTTCTTAATCAAATCATGGAATACCAATAGTAAGATAAAAATAACAAGATAATTAATACTGTTGATAAAGTCGATATAATACTTGGAAGTAAGCAAATAGTAATAATCAAAATATATAGTTATTATAAATTAGAATGTGATATATTACTCTGAAATGACTTTATCCAACAATTTCTATATTACAAACAAAATAATTATATGATAATGTTACAAACACCATGTGCACATTTATTAAAAATATCACGAGAATTTAGACCTTATAAAGTTCAGCCAGCCCAGCGTTGTGATAAATGGAAAAAAAAAACCAATTATACAAAACGAAATAAAAAATAATAACATAAGATATAAAAAGTCCTAATAACAGGAATAGAAATGAGTATAGAGAAAATCATAGAACAATTAGAAAAAGTTAATAAAGAAAATCCATTATCATTTTGGAAACCATATCATCCTAGAGCTAAAATAGAATTAACAGAAAATGTAATTTATAAGAGTTAGAACAATGATGTATATCATACAAGATACACAACAATTTAAAACCCAAATAAAAGAATTACTTGGTCAAAAACTTATTAGACCTAGTAATGGTTCTCATAGCAGTCTAGTTTTTATGGTAATGAAACATTCTGAATAGATAAGAGGAAAAGCTAGAATGAATATAAATTATAAAAAACTAAACAAATATACCAAGTTTGATTGATACTTTTTACCGAATATAGAAGTGTTAATAAATCTTGCAAAAGGAAAACAATATTATTCTAAATTTGATTGTAAATCAGGATTTTGGCAAGACAAAATGGAAGAATATACTATATAGTATTCAATATACATCATTTAGTACACCTAAAAGTAAGTATGAATGAATGGTTATGTCATTTGGTTTAAAAAATACACCACAAATTTATCAAAGAAAAATGGATAACATATTTAGAAAACTTAATGAATTTTTAATTGTTTATATCGATAATATATTAATATGCTCTCATAATAAAGAAGAACATAGAAACCATTTAATGGAATTTATAAATGAATGTAAAAAAGAAGGAATTGTTTTTTCAAAAAAGAAAGCACTAATAGAAAAACAAGAAATTGATTTTCTTGGATTGTTGATAGATAGAAAATGAATACAATTAGAAACTCATATATCTAAAATGATAAAAAAATTTCCAGATAAATTAGAATCAAAAGAACAAATACAAAAATTCTTAGGATCTTTAAATTATGAAGAAGGATTTATTGAAAACCTTTTGAAAAAGAGACATAAAATCCAGATTTTACTCAGGAAAACAAATACTAAGGGATGGAGTGATAAATATACAGAAATTGTTAAATCACTTAAAGAAGAATGTAAAAATTTACCAAAATTAAGATTATCAGAATGAAAAAAGTAATCTAATAGTTAATATTGATGCCTCAGATAAATATTGGACAGCAATATTAAAAACAGATCTTAATGAAATTTGTAAATATTCTAGTGGAACCTTTAACCAAGCAGAAATAAATTATGCTACCCATGAAAAAGAATTATTAGCGATTATTAGAGGAATAAAAAGTTCTCATTATTTTTATTATCTAGAAAATTCATTGTTGAAACTAACAATTCTCAAGTTGCAGGATTAGTCAAAAATAAATTACCATCAGAACCTCAATATAGAAGGCTTCATAGATGGCAGGCTTATTTTGCATTTTACAATTTTTACATAATTCATATTAAAGTCGTTAATAATTATCTTGCTGATTTTCTAAGCAGGAATACATAATTTGCAGATGGATGATATCAAAGAGTCATTGATGGACGCCAAAATGCGAATGAACTTTCTTATAGAGGAAGCTGAAGATATAAAAGATGAAATTGAACAAATAGCATAATACCTCCAACAAAATGTTAAATTGATGGAACTTTCTGTCTCTCATACCAAATATACCAAACAATTGAGCGATTGAGTTAGTGAAATTGATTCCCTATTCTAGTCGTTAAATACCAAACAGATTTTATCAAAGTTATCAACAAGTACAATACAAATAGGTACATCTTCTGGAAGCGGTGGTGGACCTAAAATAAAAGAGATGAGCCAAGTTCGAGCCCAAAGAAGGTGGTAATAAATGAAACCAGTCCAAGAAAATTGACAATAAATGTCAAAGATGAACATACCAAAGTTATTAAAATTCAAACTGAAGAGGAAGATGATTCACTTTTTTTATTAAGAGAAGACGAATATAAAAAATTTTGCCAAATTATATATAAGCTTCAGGACTGCGACTGTTACTTCATTTCATCTGGAGACCATGTTTACCCACGACTGATTGTACCAGGTGATGGCGTGCAGGACCAGGCCCTCGCATTTATAGACCGTTGGGATCGTCAAACGTGAGATGTTGGACTTGGAAACTTTAAATGGCCATGACTTTGTCATATGGTGTTCATTTTGGGCCCATAAGTACTTTCTGGAATCGTCTCGACGATCCCTACAAGACTCATCACTATGCTATGATGACGAGGGATTTTAGTCGTTTGAAGTCGTTTACTTAGTGAAAAACTGAATTTTGTCTTTTTTTAGTATTATTTTGTTCGTTTTATTTATTTATTCCGCTAGTCCAGCCTGTTGTTTGACAAAGCCCAGTAGGGATTTGTATTTAAACTCTTCCATCATTGTTTCTAGGTTTTTGGTTGATTTCGAATAAAAGTTTGGAGTTTTATTGAATTGTAGTCCTTATTGAGTATTTGGCGATTGTGTGATTTGTGAGAAGTTTTTGTAGGTGAGCCTACATCACAAGGGAGGTGTTCCCAGCATGACAAAAATGGTAGCAGATTATGAATTTCTAGATCTGATCTATCATGGAAAAGATTTAAAAGAAATTGAAAAATTTGACCACTTATTAAAGGGAGAAATTTCAAAATTTGCTCAAGGAAGATCAATCTACTTAAAATTTTATTCGATTAGTCCAGAAGTTGATTTAAGGGTATACTACCCTGCTGAACACATTATCACAATTGGATATGTTGCAAGAAATTTCCAAATTGAAGTCGGGAAAAATACCAAGCTTGTACCAAACATTACCAGATCATGGTTCCAATCACTTAGGGTGTTTGGAATAAAATTCCTTTATAACATTGCAAAAAAATTGTATGAGAAAAAATTCAAATGCTTATGCCAATATGAAGAATGGACCCTTGTTATTAATGGAGGAAAGGAAAAATTCACCATATCAACAAATTTGATAGACATTAGATCAATGGAAGCATTACAACTTTACACGAAGTATGCATTACCAGGAATTGCCCTGTATGCCAACAAAAATGATGGAAAGCTGGAATCTGCTTTTTGAAAAGAGATGCCGACAAAGATGGAAATGATAAAATGGAATCTGCTTTTGAATCATGCCAAGACAGCATCATGTAAGGACCATGTGAATATTGAAATAATGGAGGGATATGTGTCCTTATGATGTAACATAAAATGTAAATTATTGAGTCTGATTATTAAGTCTATGATGAAAGCAGTGACGAAATTGTATTCTATGTCGTATTATAAATAAAGGCCTTTGGGCTAGGAGAAAGGAAGAGATCACTTAAGCACTCAACTTGTGAGAAAGCCAAAGAAATCTTCTGTCCTTGCAAAATCCTCTTACCAATCTTATATCAATACTCATATTATCAATAAAATTAAGATTGATTTACTAGAATATGATGAGTTTCTAAATTTCTGTATTCTGAATCCTATTTCCTTTAAAAAGATATATTATTAAGAAAACTCTCTACACTCTGTCCACAAAATATTTTCCATTAAAGTGTTATACAATGAATGCATGAAATTATGTGTGACTAATAACCCATGAAAGGAGGCCGTTGAAGGATATGATGGAAGATCTTGTGGGCCTGAAGGTCACTAATATCATAAGGAAAATATAAAGGTACAAAGAACAGGAAGAGAGTTTAGTATTCTTAATATATCTATCTTTATGGAATTAGGATGAATAAAACTTTTTGAAATATTTTGATATCATGGAAGAATTTAGGATTATTAACTTTAATTATCAAAACAGTCATTATAAAGATGAATATCACAACATAATTGAACCATTATTTATGTATAAACAATTTAGTAGACCCAACAATGAAATAAAAAAATTTATATCATGTTTATATGCCATGTTTACTAGTTTTTTTTTCCTAAATTAAAGGAATTACTTGGATTAGAAATTACAAAATCAATTATTTACTTCTGACTTAATAGTGATAATACTAAAATAAATAATGAATTATATTTAGAACATGTATTCAGCAGTGATAATGATTGTGATCCCATATTAGATTATGATAGTGATGGAAGAGATGAATCTTTCTTTACCAATTTTTAACAATTTGAGATAATCATGAATGAAAGAAATTATATCATGAAAAAACTCAGATCTAAGGGAGGACCATATAAAGTTAAAAAGAATGTTAAAAAAAAAAAAAAGAATTGAATATGAAAATGAAAATGATATAATAAGATATCAAGAACTACTTTATGCATCACAAGAAATATTAAGAAGTTTTAAAGAAAATATGATAGAAAACTTTGCCAGAAACACTGTTAGATCTATAGTAATATATATAAGATATTCAAAATATAATTAATAAATTAGAAAAGAAGAAGAAAAACAAATAGTATGATGAACTTATGATTGATTATTCTAATATAGTATAATGTAAAATAGATTTGTATAATAAGATTCAAAATAATATAAGATAAAACTAGTTTATCATAATGTTTGAATTAACTATTGAAAAAGAAATTGAAGTAAAAATTGAAATTATTAGAAAAAGATTAAATGATATAAAAATTGAAATTATGCAATTTATGAAGAAGGAAAACATAAATCCAGAAGATATAAAAAGCCTTTGAAAAATGATAGAATCGTTAGAATCACAAGTTGAAAATATAAAAAATAAATCAAACAGAGGACGAACATTAAAAAACTGATAACAAGGGTAAAATTGTCTGGATACTATTTACTATTTTATCCTTATTAGACTATATGTACGAATAATATAACATTTATATAAAAAGGGTATTTTAGTAATTTTATGTTTTCTGTACGGCAATATGTAGGTTTCTTTCTATCTATTCAAATAAGAGAATTCCTTATTTTAAAACCTATTTTTGATAAAGACAATCATTATTTTTTAACTCATTTTTTATTAAAAAAAAAATGGGACTCAAAGTCAAAGAAGGGCTCAGTAAACATGTGTAAATTCTCCTATAACAAACAGTCAGCAGGCCGGCCCGGAAAGAGAGTCCGGATCTTGGACCACCTCTTCAGTGTGACGCAGTTTTCAACCTCAAAATGGGGAGAGTACCTGAAAAATTGATGATAACATTGACATTCTTCTTAATATATAGTATTCTCTGTCTCGACTTATTTCTAGAAAGAAAGTTCTAAACATAATAGAAAGATGGATCAAACTTGATTTCTAAACAAGCAAGGATAATGAGACACAAGAATGGATAGAGAAATAAGCAAAATACAGCAAGTGAATCATTTTTTTTTTTTTTTATATAGAAGATAAAAAAAAAAGAACAAACTCGTTACTCCACTACAATTTACTTTGTAAACAAGAAAAAAGATGGTTCTGTATCAAGGTTTTGAAAAGCTATCTTCTTCCTTGTGAGTTGCAGATTGATGCCTAAAAATCCACTTCCAGACCTTGTGCCCTTTGCTCCCTTTTTTCAATCCTCTCTCATTCACTGTTATTCTACAAGATCCCCCACTGTTTCTCAGATTTGCAAGAGAAATTCCAGATTGTTCAGACTTTTTAAAATCTGATTTTGGATCTGATGATAAATCAAGATTCAGATCAATGAAAGCTGATTCATCCATGGCACTGAAATCACTTTCTTTAACTGGATAAACACCCCTTTTTACAGTTCCAATTTCAGCATCGAACCCACCTCTGAATCCACTTTTTCTCGGCTCAAACCCACTTTTTCTTGGCTCAGATTCCGAATCCATGAAAACCCCACTGGTAACATCAGAAATTTTAGCACTTGAAATTGCATAATCGCTGGCTTCATCCCTGAAACTGCATAGTGATCTAGACCTAGAAACGCCCATAATATCAGAAACCCATGTTTCACTTTTATCATCAAATGCTTCGAATTCACCATTTTTCTCAAAATCCCTTTTGCTTTTTTTCTTTCTAAATAACCTTTTGATCTTCCAAAACCCATTACTTTTCTTCACTTCAACACAACTGCTACTGCTCCTCCTCAGTCGAATCACTTCTTCCGGTTTCTCTTCGTCTCCTGTTCGTTTAGCCTTTAAATTCTTCAGCTCATCTGTCTTCTCATTCTCTATCAGAAATGAGATTCTGCCAACACTTCCAACCTCCATGGTGCTGCATGAGTTTCTGTATGAAAAAATATCGGAACAAGAACAAGAAGACAGACGCTGTTCTCCACATTCTGAACACACCAGTTTAACAAGCTTTTCTTTAAGGCAGTAAGCACAAATCCCAACAGAAGATGAAGATGGGTGTTTCCTGCAGGGCATTTCTGATGCAGAATAGTTGAAATCTGAATCGTTGTTGTAAATTTCAACAGCTTTGCCTCTCTCTTTCATGGCTTCTGGTTTTTGGGTCGAAAGAAACAGCAGCGAAAGATCACTTATGCAAAGAATTGATGAAGAAATTGGGATATAAAAACGGGCCTTGACTGAATCAAGAGGCTATAAGAGCTATCTATGGGTGTGTAGATTGTACGTGAAGGTCAGAAATAGGCTTTGATAGATTATTACGAAGAGGAGAGACACTCCTCTGTTTGGTAACTAGTTACATAAACCACTTTTTGATTCGAGAATCCTATTTTCTAAGGTCGAGATCCATGATCACATCAATTAATGAATAGTTCATTAATTTTAAAGTTCTAACAACTCATACAAATAAAATTGTATAAATTAATGTACTAATCATTCACATTCTTAGAGTTAATTGTTTCAGTGGCCACTGAACTTCATGTGCTGTCCCGATTTAATCATCAAACTTTAATATGCTTTCAAGTGGTCATTGAACTTTGAATCATCTTACTCCATTGACTATTGGCCATCGAACTTTATATACTGTTATAGCTTAGCCATTCAGCTTCAATATGCTTTCAAGTGACCACTGAACTTTGTATGATATCACTGAACTTTGTATGATGTCATGAATTACTTACCCAACTTTAATATACTTCCAACCAGTCATTGAAGTTTTAAGATTCTAGTTTTGAAGATGAATGCTCAAGTTTAACTTCGAGGTACCAAACAATGTCGAAACATCAAGTTCTTGGTACCATTTTGAAATACCAACGACATACTTTTGCGTACAATTTACCACGCAAAAAATGATTAACCGAGGAGGAAGTTACGGCTTACCAAATTAAGTCACTTAAAACTACTTTTTCGAAACTTTCGGTAAAGTGCTAGCTTTAAGTTCGATCAATTGATAATTACCGGTGAATTTTAAAAGTTAGCACTTTACCGAAACTTTTGAAAAAGTAGTTTTAAATGGCTTAGTTTGATAAGTCATAACTTTCTCCTCGATTAATCATTTCTTGTGTGGTAAATAGGCCCAAAATTATGTTGTGAGTTCTTTGAAAGGTACAAAGAACTTGATGTTTCGACCTCGTTTGGTACCTCGAAATTAAACTTAAACACGTCTCTCTGAAACTAGAATTTTGAAACTTCAGTGACCGGTTGGAAGCATATTAAAATTGAGTGGGTAATCTATGACAACATACAAAGTTCGATGGCCACTTGAAAACATATTGAAGTTGGGTGGCTAAATTGTGAAAGTATATAAAGTTCGATGGCCAACATGATGAGAAGATTCAAAGTTAAGTGGTCACTTGAAAGTATATTGAAGTTGAGTGGCTAAACCGTGACAGCATATAAAGTTCGATGGCCACTGAAACAATTATCCAAATAAAAAGTCATAGGAAAACCATTTTTATTTGCCTAATTTCAAGCATTTATCCAAATAAATATCCAGCTGACTTTAAAGAATCTCTAGTTCACTTTTAATAATATGTTTGGTTTAAAAAAAATGGTTTATAAATAAAGAATGTTAGGTTTTTAAGATAAAATATATGATTAAAAATAATTTAAGAAAATGTGTATGAGCTTTTATTATTTAGTGTAATCATTACAAATTATAAATTAATTTATAAATAACATAATTTTTCAAATCTTTTTTTAACTCTACAAATTCTTTCTTTCTCTCTCCACTTTTTGACAACACATTTTTAAATGTTACAATGTATCCAAAGAGAGCCAAAAAGTAATTTGTGAAGCTCCTCTAAATAATTGATTTTAAGAATGATATCTCAAACAAAATCGACAACAATAACATTGAGTTCCAATCATCAAGGTAGCACAGCATGCAGCCTATGACTTTTGAGAGCCAAAAAGATTCGTAAACTTTACGTTTTCTTTTACAAGAAACAGTGTAATTACAAGCAAGTGTGATGGAAAATGCACAAAGATATCATTGTGCGGGGAAAAAGTAAATAACAACAATCACAGTTGAGTGAAGGCATGGATTGAATAGACATCGCTATAAATTTCTTCTCTTGGCTTCATCACTATTGAAAAGTCTTTTACTATGTATCAATCAATCTATCATGTGTCATGCCTAACTTTTAAAGATTTTTTTAAAGATTTTTCGTTTTCAAAATAAAATATATAATTAAAAAATAACATGAAAAAAATTCTATTATTAAAAAATGATTTAAGAAAATGTTTTATTAATAAATTTATTTATTTATATACAAGTTTGTCAAAAGAAAGTTGTTTGCATCGTTCTTTAATCGATTCATTTTATGGTGCAACTGCATTTTGTTGAAAAAATCAATTTCTCATCCAAATCAAGTAGGGAACACAAAATAACAGGAAAAATGAAATAACATTGCAATGCTAACGACCAACAAGTACAACCACAAGAAAATAATACTTTATTTTAATGAAAAATCTCCGTTTGGTAACTAATTTTTTTTTTTTTTTTTATAAACATGTTTATAAACAACACAATTTCTCAAATCATTTTTTAACCACACACATTTTCTCTCTCCAATTTTCAACCATTACTTTTTACCTCAAAATCATAAATAAACAAGTTTATAAATACAAATATAGAGGTGACAATTAGGGTGGTCCGGTCGAGTCTGCCCGTCAATATATGAGTTCGGTAACGATCCGCATAAAAAAGGCCGTTCGCTGTCGATTTCGAGTCGACTCACAAATTTCGAACTACAACTCAGGCCCGTCCGTTGATCCATTCGGGTCAAGCCCATACGAGTTTTGGGTCACGGTCCGTTCTAATTTGGTCTGTATGAACAAAATTATAGAATTTTTCATATTTATAATAAATTTTTTGTTAAATTTTTAAATAGGAAATGAACAAAATGATAAATTCATATCTATACCATAAAATTTAAATTTAAATTTTATATTATATGAATCACTTCTAAATTTGCAAATTTAAATAAAACATAAACAAATAACAACTAAATGCTAAATGCATTTTTAATTACTACTATCAAAGAACATTACGTTTCTTAACTATTAGAGAGAATAAATAATATTTAGCTTTAAAAGTTGTACTAGAACTTTTAAAAGAAGAGAGATTTTCAATGTTGCAATATTTAATAAAAATAGTTTTTTCATTTTTTTTTTATTTCACGGGTCAGCGGTTTACCCCGACCCCTGAAAGTTTGACTCGCAAAACCCGGGTGATGTAATCCAAAGTAGGAGACCAAAGGAGAAGTCGAGCTATCAGCAATACGAAAGTGGTCTACGTGGGAAACATAAAAAGTTTCATGTTGGAGTCAAGCCGAGAAGATGGACGAAGCAAGCCGAGTCGAAGGGTCGAACTTCGAGATCCAGAGGTAGATTCACAGCCGTAAGTCCCAGACGTCACGGTTGTAACGAGCCCTCGATTTTGAACAAAGAATTCCAAGATATTCATACTTACGGTCGTAATTTTAATGGTTATGGCCGTAACTAGTAATCAGAAGGCCACTTACGGACATAAGTGAATAAATTACGACCGTAACTTTACTTTTTCCAGAATTTCTCGAATTTAGATTTATTTTGCCGTTTTGCTTTATTATTTCCATATTTTAGGGCCCATTAGCGGCTGAATCTAGTTATCGGTCAATTTTACTTTATATTATCAATTTTTTTCCTTGTAAAGACAGTTTTGTTGATTATTGAGAGAGATTTTTCTCTTGTTCAAGGTTGAGGAGTCCCTTTAATTCTTATAACTTATCAAAGATTCATTGTTTGTGGTGTTCACCCAACGAACTTATCAATGGAGTGACAATCCTTGTGGCGTTCACCAATCTTGGTTCATATTCCGCATCGCCTCTTGTGTCATGGATATTGGGTCAAGGTTTTATCGTCAATTTATTCTTTTATCGTTTGTTTTCTTGTTTAGTTCTTGGGTGAAATTTGAAGGGATAAGAATGATACACGAGTGATAAATTTTGTGAGGAATTTTATTTCTTCTTTTTGTTATTAATCATGTCTCGTAGGGAAAAATCTTCATCTTCCTCATCAGGTGATAACAAGAATTTTAAAACTGTTGGAAGCCATGCGGGAACAAATTGAGAAGATTATGGCTAGGATAGATAGGGAGATGCAATGGAAGAACAACGAGTCAAGGAACGAGCTCATGCTGATTCTAGAGTTAGGAGGGATAAAAGGCATGAATGCCATGCTAGGTTTGGAGATGAGATGGATGAAAGGTCAGTGAGGCAAAAGGAAGAAGCAAGGTTATCTCTGCGCTCTTATCCTACATCTCGATCAAAACGGGAGAGTGGGAACCACGTTCCAAAAAGAAGGGAGGAACCGTCTCCAAAGGTAACAATACTTTTGAGTCCAAGCATCTTAAGGATAGGAATGTTAAGTGGTTTAAATGTTTGGATTTGGGTTATATTGCACTTCAATGTCCACATAAAAATGATAGGCATGATGTGAAAGTTGTTTCTAGGAATAAAGTTGAAAGGATGCCTAAGTTGAAAAATGCTTGTGATAGTGATAAAATGAAAAATATTGTAGTAGACGAGTCACTTGTTAATAGGCGTGCTTTTAGCATTAGACGTAAGGTGGATGTTGTTGGTAATGTGGATGAGCAGAGAGATAATATTTTTCGCACTAGATGCTTAGTGAATGATAAGGTTTGTAGTATGGTGATTGATGGGGGAAGTTGTACTAATGTAGTTAGTAAAATGTTGGTGAAGAAATTGGGATTACCTTTAATGAAACATCCAAAGCCATATAAATTGTAGTGGTTGACTGAGTCAGGGGAAATTAAGGTGAATAAACAGGTTTTGGTGACTTTTTCTTTTGATGGATATTCTGATGAGGTAGTTTGTGATGTGGTGCCTACGCAAATTAGTCACATAATGTTGAGGGAGGCCTTGGCAACATGAAAGTGTTGTGCTATATAATGGGTATAAGAATAGATTAAGCCTGGTGAAGGGGGAAGAAGTTTACTCTAATGCCATTATCTCCAACTCAGGTCCTGAAAGATCAATTAAAAGTGAAAAGTGAGTTTGAGGGGAAAAACAAGAGAGTTGAGGCCATGACCTTAGAAAAAGGAAATGGAGAGAAAATTGAAATAAAGTTGAGGCCACGACCGCAGAAAATGGAGAAAATGAGTACAAGGTGAAAAAGAGAAGAGAGTCCACCATCAAAATGAGTTTATTTGCACTTGGCCAGGCCAACAAATCCCTCCCCAGCTCTATTAAATCTGTTTTGCGGGTGCCTAAGCTAAACTACGAGCTTAAAACAGGGAAGAAATTCATTAGTACAAATGAGCATCCTAAAAGGCCGAGAAAGTTGAAGAAGAGTAAGGGGAAGTCCAAAAGTTTGAAGGATAGCACAAAGCACAAGCATGAACATCAGTCCCGCAGAAGCAAGTATAAGCATGAACTAAGAGATAACAAAACCAGAAGTTGCAGGAGGATTGGGCTAGTTCTCGATTCGAGGTCGAATCCTTTTCAAGAGAGGGGGGATGATGTGATCTAAAGTAGGAGACCAAAGGAGAAGTCGAGCTACTGGAAATGCGACAGTGATCTATGTGGGAAACAGAACAAGTTTCATGTTGGAGTCGATCCTAGAAGACGGACGGAGCAAGCCGAGTTGAAGGGTCGAACTTCGAGGTCCAGAGGCAAATTCACAGTCGTAAGTCCCAGATGTCACGATCGTAACGAGCCCTCGGGTTTGAATAAAGAATTCCAAGATGTTCATATTTATGGCCGTAAGTTTAATGGTTACGGTCTTACGACCGTGCCGTAACTTTTACTTTTTCTAGAATTTCACGAATTTAGATTTATTTTTCCGTTTTGCTTTATTATGTCCATATTTTAGGGCCTATTAGCCGCTTAACCTAGTTTTAGGTCAATTTTACTTTATATTATTAATTTTATTCCTTGTAAAGACATTTTTGTTGATTATTGAGAGAGAGTTTTCTCTTGTTAAAGGTTGAGGAGTTCCTTTAATTCTTAGAACTTATCAAAGATCCGTTCTTTGTGGCGCTCACCCAATGAACTTATCAAGGGAGTGACAATCCTTGTGGAGTTCACCAATCTTGGTTCATATTTCGTATCGCCTCTCGCGTCGTGAATATTGAGTCAAGGTTTTATCGTCAACTTATTCCTTTATCATTTGTTTTCTTGTTTTATCTGATTTAGATCTTTCACAAGTTTTGTCGACCCATCCGTCTTGCGGATCTAGCTATGCGCGGTCCTGTTCTGCCGCTTGTGCTGGATCTGATCGAATTTTCAGATTATTATTATTATTATTATTATTATTATTATTATTATTATTATTATTATTATTATTATTATTATTATGTAACAGCCTAACAGGCCTCCAGACTGCCCTTATTTTTATTTACAGATGGACCAAAAAATGAAAACTTATTTTGGCCCAAACTCAAAACTCAGTTAATCAATTAGCTAGCGTTTGATAGTGAGAGTGAAATTTGGATGGAAAGAAAATGAATTCCAGGGAATTGAATTCTTGGGAATTGGAAGTTTAATGTACTTAATTGGTTTAATTTTCTAAGTGGAAATAGTGGGAAATTTTTCAACTTTTGTTGTTTGATTGACATTATTTTTCATGGAAAATAATGCAAAATTTAGCTATTTCAATAAAAAAAAAAATTACATATTTTTACTTGATAATAATAATATTAATTTTTTTTAAAAAAATAAATCAATTAACAACGATAAAAATGATCAAACGTTACGAAAATGGTAAAAGGTTTTCCAAGGAAAATAAAACATCCCCTTGGAAAATGAATTCCTTCAAATCAAGAAAAATACCGAATTTCGAGAGCAGCTGGAAAACGAATTCCATGGAAAACTTAAGCAATCAAACATCGTAAAAGTTAAAAAATCAACTGGAAAACTTAAGGCTATCAAACGTAGCCTTATATCCATTACCCATGCCATCCGTCCAATGTATTTCTACTTTGGGAGACGATTGGTCAAATGATAGTTTGGTGATTTACATAGAGCACAATAATTTTAAGCTCATTGAGAATGATGCAATTTTGCAACGCTTTCAAAGTATGAGACCTTGGAGAATGCAGTGTCTAAGCTTATAGCTACGAAGTAGGGTTATATTATGTATTTTCCTATTATTTTCGTTTGTATTGGACTATATTTTCATATTAAATGAAATTACATTTTAAAGCATTTATATGTTAGTAGAATTTTTAATATTTTTTTAATTAAATAATATTTCGCTGTTGGAGGTCAACGATCAATGGTCAAAGAGTCAAAGTCCGCTCTAACTCAACCACAATCTTGGATTCACCGCTGCACAAATATATAAGACAAGTTAATTTTCAATTCTAATGACAAATAAACTCTTAACACTTAGCTTATGTTTGGGAAACATGTTTAAAAATATGTTTGTAAACAATACAATTTCTCAAATCACTTTTTAATCACATATTTTTTCTCTCCAGTTTTCAACCACATATCTTACTACCATTCAAAGATTTATTAAACATTACACTTAATTTTAACATATTTGAAATACGTTCATGAACATTCTTACCATTAGCCACAGATATTTTCTCACTTCACAAACTTTAACAATATTAAAAGACTTCCTTCGATGCAACTCAAGCCTGACAAAACTCCACCTAAAATTTTCTTCCCTATTAGCGTCTACAAAATTTCAATCTTTTCACCTCTAAATATGGGCAAAAACAAATTTCTTCGTAGTCATTACACTAGTTCTGTTGAAATATTCATAACCCAACATGTTAAATGCTCCAAAGGATATTAAATTTCATTTCAAAATTGGGAATATGCAAAACACTTGTTATTTTTCTCATTACTCCATCAAATATCATCACATTCACCGTACTCAAACCATTAACTTAAATTTTTTATTATCAGCCATAAAAATATGACGCTCATCACATGACTTATAGCTCTCAAATCAATCTCTATTTGGGCATATGTGGTAAAACGTCGAGAATACGAAAATCATCCACTAACGGGACTTTCATAACTATCAACATACAAAATATCTTGAGGATCATAATTATCCTACACTACAATTGTAGAATTTGAATTCTGTAAAACTTCTTTTCCATTCATCTTCGATTTAAGATGTTTCATCAATTTTTCTCAGGCTCTTCTAACGTGTGCCTTCTTGTAATAATAATTATTATTATAACACTACACGTCTCTTATTAAATGAGGTTGAGAATGATCCCTCTGACAATAATTTATTCCCCCGTGATTCACCTTTACCTTGCCTATTCATTTTTTTTTTTTAAAAAGGGCGAAAAAACTCACCCCACCAACCTGCGGGGCAGGTTGGGAGGCTGGGTTAGGGTTGGTAATAATAGTTACGGATCCGATACCCATTGGAGACCTGACATAAATGAGCGAAGATTACCAGACTAAATTGATTTGTGGGTTGGGTATGAAGATAAATTTAAAATCCAATATGGGTATGGGTCGGGTGTGGGTTTTACTACAAGACCCATACCGACCCACATTCCTGTTATTTTCCTTAAAAAATTACGGAATTTAAAAGAAAAGTGATTGTGTAAAAAAAAAAAAAAAAGAACTCAAATATCTATTGCCATTATTAACTTCTAAACCTTAATACGTTTAAACTATTGATATTGTTAACATCTAAAAAAATTGTTTAAATTCGTTTGTTTAGTTTCAGCCTAGAACAAGCTTTTTTCCAAACCAAATTCAAGTGAAGCCCAAAATTTAATTGATTTAAGTTAATTCCTAGCACCTCTAACCTATAACCTATTTACAGCCATAAAAAAAATAATAAAAAAAATATATACAATGAGTTTCAAATGGGTATATAAGCATACCCGCCTCCCACTTGTCCCGACCCGCCATTCTAAAATGGGTATTTGGGTAGAGTACGAATGTTGTAAATTTCTAGTGGGTAGGCTATGGATTTGGCAAACTCGACCTATACCAACCCATTTCCATTCCTAGTTTTGATCGTCTTGCCCTGAATAGTTATTTGGACAAAAAATTATATTAAAAAGAAAAAATAAATGGAAAATAAATGGTGCAGCATGTTGCCCCGTCTCGAAAATCTCAGGTCGCTAGGTGGGTTAGGACATTACTATTCACATTAACACTTGGCTTCTTAATGTTGGATGTCTCTAATAAATCAGTCAGAACCTCATTTACTATCAAAGTGGATTTACCAACTTACAATGTGGTCACCAACGTATTTTATGATTTAGGAAATAAGAACAATAAAATAATTGTATTATCTTCATCCATAACATTCAGATGTACATTCAACAACTCTCTCACACATTTATTAAATTTATTTATATAACAATCCGGGTCCCACTTAACGGGCTGTCTCGACCTTTAGATGACGGCGTACTGTCCCTACTGTACCAACACGAGTCTTTTTAGCATACTTTGTTCTCACTCGCACGCTCCTCGAGAAAACTTTCAAGGATGTCACCTATCCTATAATTTCTCCAAACCAAGCACTCTTAACTGTATAGTTTCTAATGATGGACTTCTAGAAAAGAAGGTGCACATTGGTGGTATGAGTAGTACCTATCAAATCTTTTTAAGCTTTCCTGTGTTGGGTGTTACAATCACCCCTGTAAGACTCATGACATCCTCGTCGTGCTTAAACCATCTGAGGGTCTGTTGCCAGGCGTTGGGATTCTAGAGATGGCTCCTGCGTGTTCAAGAGGTGGCTCCCGCCCTATGGTGTAGCACTTTGTTCCGCATAGCACTTAGTTCCCGATTTCCAGTTGGTGGTGTGCTCTGATACTGTTTGTAACGCCCCGAGTTCTAAGCATTCAGAACGTCACGTCATTCTTTCAAATTGGTTTTCGAGAATAATGATTTTGCGGAAAATAATTAAAATTCAATCGCATTATTTTGTAAAAATTGACTCCAACTATCAATACTTCAAATTTGAAATAAAAATTGAACAGAAGTAATTTAAAAACTCAGTTTCGTTTAAAAACACAATGGATATCCAAACGTTCAAAAACAACTTGGAAAAAACAAGGATATTCGAAATCTCAAAATTTAACGTGTTTAATCAATTATCTCAAAACATATTTTCTAATTCTTCAATAGCCATCATCATGCGCTCCATCGCCAACTCCAAAATCTAAAAATTTGTAAGTTTAAAGAAAGTGTGAGCATTTCATAGAAATACTCAATAGACTTGGCACATAATAATAATTGGTATTACAAATAAAACATATAATCATGATATTCAAGTAGTCTCATACATTTAAGCAAGTAAATTCTCGTAACATCATGCTTAAACAAGCAATAATTGTCATGCCCGAAGGCAAGTAGTCTCATGTCCGATAACAAGTAATTGTCATACCCGAAGGCAAGAAGTCTCATGTTCGAAGACAAGTAATTGTCATGCCCGGAGGCAAGAAATTTTCATGAAAACAATCATACATGCAAGATCTATAATACAAATAATTATATATGCGCATTTTAGAAAATAAATTTGTAAGTAGGAGTCTACCTTATTTCTTTAGTTTGTTGAGCGGGAAAAACGTCGATCCTCTAAACATCCAAATGCCTCGTCTAGCCAATATATAAAATAAATCTTAAACTAGTATTTTTGAGTTCAAAGGTTTTTAAAAGAACAATAAATGTTTAGGGTTTAAATTGAAAATTAAACATAGTTGGGATTTGAAAAGGGTTGAGACCGAAACAAATGATTTTGAAAGTTATTGGGCATAGTCATATGATTCTTAGAAGTCTCGGGGATTAAATTGAAAATCTAAAATAATTAATTTGGACTGAAATCATGAGTTTTAAAAACAAAGAGGCTGAACTTTAAAATATTTTAAAATCTAAGGGCTGAAATAAAATACTTTGAAACTAATGGATGAATTTTAAAACACTTTAAAGAGATAATAGGGACTAAAATAAAGTATTTTAAAACTTGGGGACTAAAGTGGCACTTGTAATAAAATCAAAATATAAAATATATCATCTCCATTCTCTCTCTTTCTAACGGGGCTTTGCCCACCCTACTGCCCCCAGTCCGCTGACGGCACCGCCGGCGTGAGGTGAACGGAGAGTGGAGTACAGTGTGTCCGTGGAGGAAATATATTCTGGTTGATTTTGGTGCTAAAATCGAAAACAACCGAGGCTTGGTTCTGCGATTTGCCGGCGATAATCCTGCGAAATGGGTCCTACGATTGAGGTAAGATGTTGGACTAAATTATTTCTTGCTTTTTCTTGGGTTTTATTTGGTTGATTTGAGGTGTTGATGTTGCGGGCTAGAGGTTGCGGATTCATGGTGGTGGTGGACGCTGTAGTGATGTGATGGTTTATGGTTGTCGAATTGATGTTGGTGATGAAGGTTCAATTCTTGGCCGGATGAGGTGCAGATTGGTTTCATTTTGGTTGATTTTGAAGTTGGTAACATGGTGTGGAATTTGGGCAGCATGTTCGTTCGGCATTTGTGGTTCGGGTTTAGGTTGATTGTTGGAAGTTGGCTGTTGGTTCATGGTAATGCTGTAGCTGTGTGGTTTGAGTCTGAATTGAAGGCAGTGTGTCTGAGGCTCGGTCTGATTGGCATTGGCTTGATTGAATTTTGGTATTGCAGTGATCTCCTTTGTGGTATTTGATGGTGCAGATTTTGGGAATGAGATTGATGGTTGTGGTTTCCTTGGCTTCGATTACATGGTGTTGGAGTTATTGGGTTGAAGAAAGGGAGTATATATAGATTTGGTATGGAAAGTGTTGTAATTGGAATATAATTTTAAAACATTGGATATGGAAACGTTTGATATGGAAACGTTTGATTTAGAATAGGATTGTAAAGACTTGGGATACAAGAATATGACAAATAGAACACCTTACTAAAAATAATTATTTAAAAGATGAAACTTGGATGAAAAATAAATTTAGATAATAATAAAATTAAAATTTGAAATTTTAGACTTAAAATAATTCTGATTTAAAATAGACAATAATTTTGGGTTTAAATCAACTTTGACTTTGACAATATTTAAAAATATGAAGTTTGGCTAGAAATAAAATTGGAATCAAATTATATTTTATTGGCTCGAAATAATTAATATGGCTAGACGAACACGCTCTAATTTAAAAATAGGTAAAATTATAGCGACATGTTTTTGAGAAATTAAATATTTATTTTATAATCAACTGAAAAATTCTCGATCGCTACGATTTAGCAAATTCAAAACACTATATTTGACCTCAATTTCAAAAAGACAATCTAATTTTACTATCTTCGCTTCCAATTTTTCCCAATTTGCATATTTCATTCCTCATGACCTCTTACCCTTCAAAGTCTTGTAAAGTCCTTGTTACGCGAGTACATCTTCAAATATTCAAATTATTCTTCCTGTAAAATTGCTCTATCTTAAACTTGGAATTTGTAATTATCTTCACAATGAGACTAGAGTTTGAATCTTGAGCTCTGATATCGCCATTGAAAAAAATTAATTTCCCACAAAAATAAAGCAGTGAAACACAAAACACAAAATAACGGGATAAAAGAGTAAACAAGAATTAATGTAACTCAGCTCTGTCGAAAATCAAAGGAGAAGAATATTTTTTATTCATAAGAAAAATAAAACACTCAATAAATATTTTTTACCCTTATAAATTCTCCTAAACACGAAAAACTAGACAAGGAAAGAATAAACTATTTTTTTCATCTCTCCCTAATCACTCTCTCTCTTTTCTCCCTATACTCTTTTCTTCTACTAGCATTTATACATCTATATCTATATCTGTACATATATAAAAGTAGAAGTGATGAGAGAGAAGCATTAAATATCTTTTCCCTCCAAAATGAACTTATAATTCTTGGAAAACAAAAACTAAAATAAAAATAGAATAAAATAAAAATCCATATAAATAATATTTATTATCCTTTAAATAATAAATCATATTTCCTAAAATATATATTATTAACTATTTAATAAATTAAAACATCCGTTCAAATGCTTTGTTTTTGTTTATAAATAAAAATATTGTTATTTTCGAGATAAAATGTGTGATTGAAAAATGGTTTCCAAAAATGTGTATAGTTAAAAAGTGTGTGAAAAATGTGTTATCTGTAAATAAATTTATAGACAAAGTTATCGAATGGATACTAATATTTTTAGTCGTTCTTAATTTTAATAATTGTGTAAAGATTATATGGTATAAGGTTTTTGATATAATTTCTTGGACACCCACGTCGTCCGATTGTTGTATCATGATAAATGAATATTTTTTTCGTAATTACTAATTTAATTTAACTTCTTTATTTTGTAAATAAAAGTATAATTTTATAGGCTAAATATTTATAAATATTTGCTGGGTTGAGAATCTTCTATGTCTATATATTCATATATAAAAATAGAAGTGAGGAGAGAAAAACATTAAATGTCATTTTCCCTAAAAATTGCACTTACAATTTTTGGAAAAAATAAAAAAAATAAAAAAGAATAAAATAAAAATTCGTGTAAATAATATTTATTATCCTTTAAAGAATAAATCATATTTTGTAATTGTTATTAACTATTTAATAAATTTAAACCTCCATTCAAATGCTTTGTTTTTATTTATAAATAAAAATATTATTTTTTTCGAGATAAAATGCGTGGTTGAAACTCGTTTCAAAACATGTTATTGTATAAATAATACAACATTTACTCATCTGGATATAAAATCAAATACACAAAATATAACACCAATATTCTTTAATTTCAGAATTACCAATTCATAGCAAATTTATGGTTGTTAATTTTATTTCTTATATTATATTTTATTTCAAATATTTTAACATATAAATGGTAAGATAAAAATAACTTATTTAGAAGAAGAAAGTTTAATAAATAAAAATACTTTTTAAAAGAAAAAAATAATTTTTAAATAGAAAAAGAAAAATCCTATAAAGATCGGGATTTCTTAATTTTGATTAGTTTTGTATATGTTTCATTTCCTATTTCGATTAGTTTTGTCTTTTTTAAAATTTTGAATTCGATAATATTTTGTATTAAAATATCATTTTACTATATTTTTATTCGATATGATTGTATAATTATTATATTTTCATAAAATTTAATTGAAATCACTATTACAAACATATTTCCGTGCATCGCAGGATGAAAATACTAGTACACACATATATATGAAAAATTCCTTTTCAATGCTAATGGCAAACAAATTCTAGCACATAAACTCTTTTTTCTAATTTCAATTTCGATCTTAATGCCAATGCAAATACAAATATAAGTATTTTTCTGATTGCAACAAAAATTCTTTTCTTAATTGCAACAAAATGATTTTTCCTTATTTTTGGTCAAACCCAACACATTTTATATTGGGAAAGTTATGCTCAATCATGTATTTACTTTTTAAAATATACAAACGACCAGGTATATTATAAATAATTATCCAAATTAGGTGCGTAATTTCTTGTCCATCATACATGTGGCAACGATGACATTTCTTCTTCACATTTTTCGGACCCAAAAACCAAAGCTCTGTGTGATCAAGATTTAACACACTGTTCTTTTACGTAATAATTACAATTTATAAATAAATTTATAAACAATATAATTTCTCAAACTACTTTTTAATCACATAAATTTTCTCTCTCTAATTTTTAACCACACATCTTATCTAGAAAACACCAAAAAATAAAAAAAATTCTGACCCTTTGGCCTCCGAACAATCGGTCTAGGGCTTCACTTTCTTTGCTGGAAGAGGATATGAAATTATGAATATAACTAGGTAAATGGCTGATTTTCTGTTGCTCGTCCACGGGCAACAGGTTGGCTCCACGGGCAACAGAAATGTTCACCTAGGTAAATCTCCTTACCCCATCATATTTTCATTATTCTTTTTGGACAATTTATTCAAATGTTATGGATATTAAAGAATAAGATCAATTTCTTGTGTTTTTAATTTCGAAAAGAGACTGGTCGAGAGAGGGGAGTGGAAAATAAGAGGTCAATCTCAACTAAAGCTATGTTTGATTGATCAATATTTTCCATGAAAAATGGAATTTTCCAATAGTAAATCTTGATCAATATTAAATTCTTCCTCATTGATTGTGCTTAGTAAATGGTACATGTTCAACAGAAAACATCTGTGAATTTAGAATACTCCAAATAGGTTACTACAGATCAACTATTGATGGGATGACTTTATGCCACAATGAAACCAGAAATTGCAATGAAAGTGATGGGGAGCAGCAACTCATTCGAACTATGGACAACAGTTCAAGAAAACTATGGAGTTTTGAACAAGGCAAGAATGACCTTCCTAACTTCTGAACTTCAGGGAATGAGAAAAGGTTCACTCTCATTGGATTAGAATCTCACAAACGTGAAGAAACTAGATGACAACCTTGAAATTGCTAGTAATAAGGTTAGTCAAGCAAATATGGTGACACAAGTATTAACTGGACTTGATGAAGAATACACACCATTTGTTGTTCAGCTTAATGGTAATGATGAATTTAATTGGTATGAGTTAACTCCAGTCTTACTTACTTTTGAAAGTAGACTCGAATACCTTAATCAACTAAGGATTGGAGTTGGTTTGATAAACTTAGTTGAGGAGATAATAGAGGAGGAACTTTTAGTGGCAGAAGCTACAGAGGAGACTCAAGGTTTCATGGAAGTAGAGGAAGAGGTAGAAGTAGTGCAAGACATACTAAATACAAAGTTCCATGCCAAATATGTGGACTAAAGAACCATCAAGTTGGATGGTGCTTTAAGAGATTTAATGAGAATTATGTGGTTAACAAAATCGATGAAGCAAACAACAGTCTAAGTAAGAACAACTACTCTACATATTATGCTTCTCCTAACATGGTGGAAGACTCAGCCTAGTTTGCTGACTTTAAAGAAAACAGCCATGTGACAAACAACCTAGCTAGTCTAGATGACATGAAAGAATACACTGGTATCGAAAGAGTTAAAGTGGGAGATGGTAATCTTCTTCCTATTACTCACACTAGTAGGAAGAATCTAACTATTTCTGATGAAAAATCACTGAAGTTAAATAACTTTTTACTTGTTCCTAAAGTACAGAAAAACTTGCTAAGTGTTTTCTAAATTTACTTCTGATAATGGAGTATATATTGAATTCTATCCTTCTTGTTGTGTTGTGAAGGACATGCTGACATGGAAGATGCTGGTACAAGGAAGGCTTAGAGATGGGCTCTATCAGATGAACTTGACAAACAAACCTATATCCTATAACACTACTTGTAGCAAAGACTTGAATCTTCCTATCTTTTCTTTAATCGAGTAATGCAATAAGTCTAAAGTTGTTCCTAGAATAGAATCTTGGCATAGAAGAATGTGTCACCCATCCTATCATATTATGAATCATGTACTGAGAGCACATATTACAAACTCCGAATCCAATGAAACCTTTATTTTGTGAAGCATGCCAATATGGGAAGTCACATAAACTTCCTTTTGTACTTTCACATTCACATGCTAAAAATCCCTTGAATTTAGTGCATTCAGACGTCTGGGGACCTTTCTATGTGAGATCCACTGAAGGTTTTAGATATTATATTCTATTTCTAGATGACTTTATGAAGGTTTCAGATATTACATTCTATTTCTAGATGACTTTAGTAGAAACTCATGGATTTATCCAATGAAGTTAAATCAGAATCTGTACATCACTTCATACAGTTCAAAGCACTAGTGGAAAGAATAGCCAAAGATAGTGGAATCGAACTTAGATACTCCTGTCCATACACATCCCCTCAAAATGGTAGAGTAGAAAAAAAGCACAACAATTTGATTGAAAAGAGACTTACATTACTTGCACAAGCTCAAATGCCCTGCACTATTGGGTAAAAGCCTTTCAAACAACTATCTCATAAATAGACTCCCTACACCTGTACTTCAACTTAAATCACCTTATGAAGTATTGTTTCAAAAAAAACTGTTAATCTTGAACAATTGAGAATGTTTAGATGTGCGTGCTATCCATACCTTAGACCCTACAATACGCACAAACCGTCCTTTCATTCTCAAAAGTGTGTAAACCTTAGGTTGAGTGGATCTCACAAAGGGTACAAGTGCTTGAGTCCTACTGGTAGATTTTTTATTTCTATGCATGTTGTTTTTGATGAGGATACCTTTCCATTCAAATCAGGTTTCCTTAATAAACATAAAGATCCTTGTAACTCAACTGTCATTTCCTATCCACTTCCTATCAACTTCAGTCTTGCACTCATTTTAGATAACTCAAATAGTTCAAATACTACCTCTTAACCTCATTTTAATACATCCCAGAATTCTGATACTTCAACACACTGGTATCCTATACTGATAGAACTAATCCTATGCCCTCTCTTCAATCAGCATCTTTTAACAACAGTTCACAACAGCATGGTCAAGTAGGAACTATTGAAGGAGTAGATGATCAGGAATATGAGAATGAATAGAGGTTGGCTATAGAAGGTATTGATGGTACTGGAATTGAAGAAGAAGATGTGTGGGAAACAAGCCATCCCATGATTACAAGAGCAAAAGATAGTATCTCCAAACACAAGATTTATAATTTTGAACTGTCAGAACTAAGGACTGTATAAGAAGCACTAAGAAGTAATAGCTAGAGGTTAGCTATGAAAGATGAATATGAAGCTTTGAAAAGAAATGATACATGGGAACTAGTTCCACCCAATAGAGTAAACAAAGTTATAGGGTCTAAATGGGTCTTTAAGATAAAGTACAATGAAAATGGGCAAGTTCAGTGGCATTAAGCCAGGTTGGTAGCAAAAGGTTTTTTAAAAACCTCAGTAGTCGATTTCACAGAAACCTTCAGTCCTATTGTGAAGGCATCTACATTGAAAATTATACTCACTTTGGCTGTTAACAGAGGATGGGATATAAGACAAGAAGATGTTAATAATGCATTACTTAATGGAGTTTTAGAGGAGGAGGTCTTTATGTACCAACCAGAGGAAACCGGACTTCATATGCAAACTAAGAAAGGCTATATATGGAAAGAGACAATCTCCAAGAGCTTGGCATGGAAAGTTAAATTTGACACTATTTGATTGAGAATTCAAACAATCCAAGGCTGATTGGCCTCTCTTTTATCTTGAAACTCCGAATTATGTCATCTACATGTTAGTATATGTGGATGATATAATTATAACAGGGAGTGATTCAGGACAACTGTAAAAGTTTATCAATAAACTCAACTATCAATTTGCTTCGAAGGACATGGGACAACTCAAAAGATTTTTGGGAATGGAGGTGACTAGAAGTGAAGAAGGACTCTTTATCAATCAGAATAGATATGCATTGGATCTCTTAAAAATGTTTGATTTTGAATCACAAAAACCAATTTCAACCCTAATGTCTTCAAGCATATTAGTCTCAAAACACAAAGGAAACAAATTAAATTAGCCTACTACTTATATAAGTTATGTTGGAGCATTCCAATACCTTGCACACACAAGACCAGACCTAAGTTTTAGTGTGAAAAGACTTAGCCAATTTGTATAGGAGCCAACTGATGCACATTGGTTACTACTGAAAAGGGCCTGCTACTATTTAAAGGGAAAAACACATTTTGGGATAACTATTCACAACAATCAAGAGCTAAATATTAATGGATTCTGCGATGCTGTCTGGGGATCTTTCCAGACAACAGATGTTCAGTGGCAGGTTATTATGGTTATCTAGGGGAAATCTTGTTTCTTGGAGCTCAAAGAAGCAGCATGTTACTGCTTGTTTTAGTACAGAAGCAAAATATCGAGCTTTGGCTCATGTAACTGCAGAGATTTCATAGATTCAGTCACTATTAGTAGAGCTAAGCATTGGTCTGATCAACTGTCCTACAGTGTGGTGCGACAACATAAGTGTAGCAGCTCTAGCATCGAATCCACTTTACCACGCTAAAACCAAGCACGTTGAACTAGACATACACTTTGTGAGAGACAAAGTGACAAACATGGAATTGGAGGTTAAGTATATTCCTTTATCTGATCAAACGGTTGATTTACTGACTAAGGCTCTTCCTACATCTAAATTTCTTTATCTCAGAGACAAGGTAGGGATAATACCTAGATTATCCACCTTGAGCAGGGGTGTTAAATAGAAAAGAAGGACTTGACTGTTAACATTACATAAGGTGGAGGATGAAGAGATTCAAATAGCTAAAGATGACAAAACGTGATAATGGAAAACATTATTTACAGGTTGCGATATTTTGGTTTCAACAGAAAGAATATTCAACCTAAATGACTCACCAAAATCTGTTGAAGATAGCTAGAATCTAGGGATGACGCACTAGTAATTAGTTGTAAAGGAACGTCTTTGAATTATAGGAATTAGTTCTTATACTGTATAAATATGTATGTATGATTTTGAGTCTGTATAAATACCAAGGTGGTGAATGAAATACACAAGTTGAGGAATTAATCTTTCTTATAATCTTTCCTGAATATAATATGGTTCACGAGGGATACTTGCAGAGAATGTGGACATTCAGAGATTTCTATCCCTTTACCATCCCCAAGATTGGGTATTCGAAATGTTCAAACTTAGGCTGAGAAGTTTGTATTGATTGTTCAGGAAGCTTGCCCTTGAGTTCGAATAGCTCAACCTTGAGTTGTGGTGACTGTATAGGACACTCGAGTTGTGGTTGCTGTGTAGATCGATCAAATGACTCAGATGTGGATTCGACTTGGGTTTGAAGGGGTAAACCTAGTTCTTCACATGGAGGAATGAAGATGATGGAAATTTTAGGACACGAGTGTGCATGGATACCTGCAGTAAAAGGATCAAGCATGACGTCGTAAGAGTTGGAAATGTTGTCCCAGTCAAGGAATTGGAGTTAGTATGAGGCAACAAAGAATCAAATATACTAATTGCATGTGACATGGGAGGATGAAAGTTGTCATTGTGAGTAATATTATATGGAAAAATAACTCATCAAAATAATGTTAACATTATCAAAGAATGATGAGGATTAAATGAGATAAGAAGAACAATAATTCTTGGAGTCAATGCTTTTAAATAGAAATATAGCCCCACAAGTTGAGAAGAACATAGTCCTATATAAACTAGAGTTATTAGTTTGTCACTAGTTGATGTTATCTTTTATTTGGATAAACGCTGTTCACTCAAAACGTAATGTGTGAATTTTACAGCAAGTGTACAAATTAGGACAAGTCATATAGTGGACCAAAGAGTCCGGATTATAGTTCCCATGAGGATTGCAATTCAGTACCGAGATATGTTAGCTCCAAACTCTATTTGAACAAACGAATCGATGCTTTGTAATTTAAACTAAAATTTGAGATTAATCTAAATAATTACGATATGACAAAAATCAGAGATGACAAAATTGGACTTTCTAAAGTGATGTAAAAGTATTGGGACTGACAATTTCACCATAGCTAATAATACTAACTTCAATCTCAAGTTTTATTCCTATAAATGTGTTCGGTCGAATTCACAAGTGTATATCTATTTCTCTCTCTCAAGTTGAAATCAATTATACCTAACTAAGTCAATCACATATTTCAAAGGAGGGTCAGAATTATTCCTTAACTAAATGCATAAAACATAAGAATTCAAATAATAATCGCACAATAACAAAAGTGTATCCTACCTTCTATTTGATTACTGGATTTTATTCCGTGGTCTAAATTGTTAACTCACCCGTCAAATTATGAAAATAACCTACAAACTATATGAATTAGTGGCCAATTAATTCAAGCATTAAACTCAATAATAAAATCAACACATAGCAACAAATACGCAAAACTTGAAGTTTGAAATTAATAAAATGAAGCTAGGCTACATCGTTCATCCAAACTATGAAAGTAGGCATTCACCATGACAAAGAAATATAGATCACAATAAAAGTAAGAAGAAATCGCTGGGTTCATCAAATCACTAAAGAAGAAAAGTTATCTTACACCAAGAATTATTATCCTTTGCAATTTTCAAATCTCCCACCTTGTATTCTCCTTTTTCATCTCCTCCTCTCCTCTTGAATTGATAAGAATATGTGCATGTTTTTTTTTTAAGAGAGAACAAGTCCCCAATTTCATGCTAAGTTATGTGTCTAATCTTCTTCCCTCTAATTATGGTCGAGGATTAGGCTTAATATTAGAAGAAACCTTGTTAAATAAGGAAGCTTTCGATGCTCAAAACAACCACGCGATCACATGGAGCTAAAGCCCGCGATAGCGTCAAGATCTGTTTTAGCTACTACTTGTTTTTACGTTTCAGGCGCGATCGCGCATTGTAACAACCTGCGATCGCATGACTATCCAGTCTACATGCAATTTATATATTTTATTTGTAGTATAAGTTAGTCTTCTTTAACTGCGCATCAATCCTTCAACTTTTGATATGGAAATTGAGCCTCGAACTTCTGACTTTCTTCAATTTATCTCCCTTAATTTTTGAATATCTTTAATTAAGTCATTAACCTTTTTCTGTTCTTCCAATTTAGCTCTATTTTGCATCATGATTAGCTTCATCAAATTACAAGTTGTATAATTTAGCTCCAATTTTCCTTCAATTGACCTTTATTTGCCTCAATTGCATCATTCATTTAACTTTAGGATAAAAATTAAAATAATAGTAAACAAAAGCGAAATTAATAGCATTTATTCTTAAACAATACTACTTTATCCTGATTTTAGCATATAAATAAGTATGTAAAAATAAACTTATCAAATACTATCCATAGAAATTGTAAAAAGTTGTTAATCCCGTTTCACTATAAATAGGAATCAATAAAGTTTGAAATAGTACTTTATTCGTTTTCGCCTTCTTTTTCATATTTTCTTCTTGTAGTCAAAGCCACTGTGAGAACTTGGGACAACATGACACAATACAATACAATACAATATAACACAACAACACTTCTCTTTCACCATGATTTCACTATTATAGTTGTTGGAAAATTCAATACACTTAAACTCTCATACACACAACAATCTGATTCTCACTCTTTCACCAAATCCAAACGATACCGCAACAAATAAATTCAAGCCAAAATTAACGTATCAATTCATTGCTTGAAAAAGGTTCAATCGTCTCCATCATGGGTAGATGATCGAAATATTCTCCAAAGAAACTCTTAGAGACGTTACCCATGCAATATTGGAAGCTTTTAAAAATGTATTTACACAAGTTTCGCGAAAACTTGAATTCACACCACAGTAGGGATCCTGGGAGTTCGATTTTCGAATATTAACCTAGATCTCCACTCTCTCGTCTCCTGATTCAGCTTTGAAGACAGCTGTGGGCTAGTCCGTGGTTCAAATTGAAAGAGGATAGAAATCAGATTTGATATACATAAAATGAAAGATACTTTTTTTATTAAGGTCTATAAATTCCTATAACAGTCGGCTCTATAACCCTTTATAGATGTAACATTAATACACGCAGTAAATTTCAAGCCCCAAGTGGGTTTATTTATTTATTTATTTTTTAACTTATAGAAGCGCCATATGTCGCCTATTTAGATCTATAGGGGAAAATTTCTTAAAATATTTTATAGAAATAGAGACTAGAAATATTAAATAATTTTATTTACAAATATTTATATTTACTATTGTAATATTTTTTTAGACCACGACATAGAGTAATTTCTTAAATATTGGTTTTGAGTAAAAAGAAAACATCGTTTTAAAGACAAAAATTAAAACTGACATTTTTAACATTTTTATTGATATTGAATAGTTTGCGGAAGTTCTATTACATGCAAGAACAATCAATCTGAGCCACTATTGCAGTATGTATATTTTTCTTCGTCGCCTTCTCATCATCATCTCTTTGACTGTTATTGTCTATTTTTTCATCATCGTAGTCCTAGGATGTATCTTCTTCTAAATCCTCGTCGTCAATAAATGACTCACCCCCAGTACTAGTCGAAGAGGACCCCCTGATTATAGGTACAAGAACTTGTTTGGGAGCACCTTCAAGAAAGTGTAGAAAATTTGTATGGATGCAGCAAATCCCTCTCAGTGCACTCTAATCCCTGGATGTCCTTTACAGTGACAATGTTATGAAATTTATGCAAAACTCACCAATTGGCATCACAAGAGGGATGTTCAGTATAGATGATTTGTTTTTCAGTATAGAAGATTTGTATTTCCTGGGTCATAAGGATAAACTGATCATCCTTAAACTCCTCTACATTGAAGTCAATACTAGTGATTTTATTCTCTGTTATCATCTGTCTGTCGCAGCACCTAAACTATTTGCATTGGAATAGAACAACCGAAAAGTCTGCCATGAACTGAAACTCCAATATCTCTTGTGACAATCCGTATTAAATCTAACCATTTATGATATAGGCTGGGTATGACTATGAATTTAGATGAAATCCAATAGACAAAGAAAAACTCATGCATTATAACAGGTTCGTTACTCTAGTGCATAACGTAAATATACATGATGGGTAACAATGATTTAGTAAATGTTTGAAAAAAAATGCATCTACCCAAGAAGAATTTCAAAATTAAAATCACCAATTACCTTACTATGAAACCAACCATGAAACAATTTTACTATACACCAGTTCCAAGTTTGAGCATGCACTCTAGAAGAGCTCTTGCACTTGATCACTAATATGATCAACAAAATACGAAACTTTGGGATTAATAGTGAAATTTGAAAATTAATATCAATTGATCTTACTTCATGTATGACCCAATTTCTGGACAGTTGTTTAGGATGTAAAACATTGCTTAATTTCAAACATCACCACACAACATCACCACCGTCTACTTCCTTGGGTGACACTGAGACTGAAAAAACTAAAAATTTTCTTTTGCGAACAATTACATCCTCATTTCTATCTGATCAGTTGAACCTTGTCTCCACGTCATTGAAATTCCTCGAACAGAATGTTAGATCCACGTCAATAACACACCCTTCTTCTAAAGAACCACCATCCTTCGCTCAATTTTTTACTTACTCCTTCAGTTTCTTAAGGTATCTTTCAATGAAACACATCCATCGCATGTACACCTGACCACCAAGTATTACCTCCTCAAGCAAATGCATTACTATGTGAATCATGATGTCAAAGAAGGTCGGAAGAAATATTTTTCCCAACTTGCACATGATTAGTATAAGATGCTCTTGAGCAGTCATCATGTCTCACTGGATTTTAGTTTCTTGGCACAAAACTGTCAAAAGAAAGTACCGAGATCAATGATTGTCTTTGAGAATATATTGTCCAAGTATTCACGACACCTAAAACAGTTCTTCATATTCCAGGAGAACCCATCTAGAAATTTTACTGATTTAGTGAAGTTGCAAAATCTTCGACAGTCTACAAGGGACATGTAATGTGCAGAAGGTTTCATAAACCTGTTCCTACTCTGATACCGATATAAATCACTCTTATCCCTACCTCCATGAGATCCTACCTGATATGAATAGTGTCCTTCAATTTGTGTTGATCATGAAGAATTATGCCTCGTAAGCTAGAACAAGTCCATGTCCTTACCAGGTGTTTTAGGCCCTGATATCAATAGAATTAGCATTAGGTACTCCGATCTCATATATAGCCAAGGTGGCATGTTGTAACACATCATAACTACTAACCATGTGATATATGTCTTAATCATGTTTCCATATGGATTGAAACATTCTGCGGCCAACCCCAGTTGGACATTTTTTATTTCACTTTCAAATCGCAGATCCTTCTCATCGAACTCTCGCCACGCCTTCTCTTCTTCAAGATGTTTTATATCGTTATCGTCCCTAGACTTACATGTACTTTGCCACCTCTTGATTATTATTGTATCCTTCGTGACAAACAAACATTTAAGTCTAGGGGCTAGGGGAAAATATTACAATACTTTATGCAATACATTCTTCCCTGTGATTTTTCCAGTGTTGCGCATCCAATGACTTTCCATAAAGACAGTATAATTTTGCATATCATCTTGTTCTTTCTAGAATAGTGTAGAATCACGCTTGCAGATGTCAATATATTGGTAACCGAGGCCAAGCTTTGTCGTCATCTTTTTGGCTTCATAGTGAGAGTCCATAATGTTTATTTTCGGGAAGGCTGGCTTCAACATTTGTGAAAGATCATCTAAAGACTTATTTGTCCACTCGTTCGTCATCCTCAGATGCATCAATTTTACTAAAAAATTTAATGAAGAGAACAAAGAAACTTGAGGATATAGTTCTCAATACAGAGCTTCAAACAGTTGGTTGTACTGGACATTTGAACCTGTAGAATCATACTCATTCTTGAATATTTGTCCCAAAAATCGGCCACTCATCATCTGATCTATAAAACCCTCCCCCTCAACTAGTAGATCCATACATCCATGTCAAGCCTCGATACCATTTTGGAGAATCCATGTAACATAACTCGCCACGAAAACATTTTGATGTATATGAATTCAATAGTGTCCATATAATGGGTGTACTCGTTTAAACATTTGACCCTCCATCGGTCGTTTACAAGTGGTCCGCCATATCTATAATAGATTTCAAATCAAATACGAATTCTTGAGACTTTCGATTTCCAATATGCCTCCAACTTTTATCAATTTTCATCTTCGATATCCTACAAGAAAGAATAAAAATATATATTATGTCACAATTTCGAGTGACATGATTATGTTCTAAGTTCACGTTGTTACTCCACATCTAATTAAAATGTAAGAGCAATAACCACTCCACTCATCATTGATCTCTAAAATAATGAATCATGTTCCTCTCTCTCTCTCTCTCTCTCTCTCTCTCTCTCTCTCTCTCTCTCTCTATATATATATATATATATATATGTACAACGTCTTCCCTAAGGGTGTGTTTGATGTTGTTTAAAAAGAATTTTTGTGGTTTTGAATAGTGATTTGTTAGAGAATGTGTGGTTAAAAAGTAAGGAATCTTTTTGAATTTCTGTGTAATATTATTTTATTAATAAATGTATGATTGAAAAGAATAGAGAGAAAATCATGATTTTTTTTAATGAAAATATCCTAACTGTGCGATCTATGTTGAATATAGTCCACTTCCAGAGAACTTAAGAAGATGTAGTCAAAATTTACACGAAAAATATATATACACACATTAGTAGAAAAATGAACTAAATTCATTATTTTGCTTGCAGATCAATAACAAACTCTCCAAAAATAGGAGAATTCGAATATTAGTTTGTAAACTTCAAATTGTCAATAATGCGTGCAGTTTCTGATTTACAAATTGATCTTCAAACGTTTTTCTATGTTTTATGCAAATGTAGTGCAATCTATACATTAACATTTCTATAATAACCAATATATATCAAACATTCAAATTATCCAAGAAATTAACATAAAATAATAAAAACATGTTCTAAACGGCTCATCAGAGGTCCAAACAATGCCCTATTTTGATTTTCTATACGTTAATGTTCGATTATGCTAGTACAAATTGATGATAAAGATGAATGACACCAATAAAGCTATGTATTTGGAGGAAAAAAATCTGAAAAATAAGGTGGTGATTAGTTAAAGAAGATAGGGCCCATAAGGGCGACATAAGTCACCTCTACAAAACCATAGGTAGTCCTGAACGAAAATGACCTAGTAATACCTGCCAAAGTGTTAGATCCCAATAGGGCCGATAGGCATGACATATATCGCCCTTAGAGATAGTAAAAAAACCCGACCCGCCTCGATCTCGATGGGTACCCGACTCAACTAGGGGAAAATACTTGTCTTGCGGGTCGGCGGGGTGGGATGGGTTTTGGACGCTCCAACCCGAAGTCGCTCCGAATAATTAATTAAAAAAATATATAGGGAAAAAATGGGAAAATACAGAAAAAAATTAAACAGGGCAGTAAATGAGACGGCGGTATTGACCCGCTCCGACTCCTCCCACCCCGAAATTCGTGGGACGGGATGCGGGTTTGGTATTAAAAAAATTTGGCAGGGCGGGCACGAGTCGGGGGTATTCGCCCATTGCCATCACTAATCGCCCCCATAAAATCGTAATCGTTAGGGGCGACATATAGAATCCAAACGTCGTTTCTAGTGACAATGAAAATGTGCCAATCATTCTCGCCAAAATTCATGGTCTATAGGGGTGACATTTATACCAATAGGGACAACAAATGTCCGTTTGTATGTGTTTGGAAACCTATATGGGCGACTTTATCTTGTCGTCCGTATATATATGTTCATCGTCTATAAGGGATGACATACATGCTCTCGATTCTTGTAGTATGGTAGAAGGTGGATGGAAAATGTTATCGTTTGAAGTGTTGCTCCCTTTGCTCCCAATTCTTATAGTGTGGTAGAAGGAGGATGTAAAATTTTATTGTGAAGGGTAGTTGTAATGATAATGTATCGAGTGAGTTGATCATATGAAGGCCTATGATAATATCATAGTTTGATTGATGAGAACTTTGGCGGAGATGAGCAAACAAAAGCTCTGTCACGAAAGCCTCCACTTGGTAAAAGGTTTTTATATATAAACAAATACTTTGCAATTTTAAGGAAAAATATATGGTTGAAAAGTGGTTTGAAAAAATATGCGTTGTCAAAAAATTCTTTGGAGAAACATGTTATTTATAAGCAAGTTACTAAACAGAGGCTTTACTATGACATTGCATTTGTAAAAGAATTGATATTTTGAGATAAAACTACAAGTATCAACAGAAATAGTCATATCTTAACCTAACTTAAAGCAACATGAAAGGTTAAAAATCTAAAATTAGAATTAGATTATGATCTAAATAATTTTGAAAGCAATTCCAGTCATTATCTCGTGTCGTAAAAGATAGAATCACATTCCACCCTTCTTGAGTGATGTAAATGGCCGATATATTTTTATTTAAAATGTTAACAAAAATGAAGATTTAAATGTATCTATTACTAGGTGCGTGGTTTATTGATAAAATCCATTGTTTTCAAATTCGGAGTGGGCCAATTGTGCCGACAAGAAACCCATGACCGGGACAAAATCGAGTTGGGTGACCTCTAAAATCTGGTATGGTCAATGACCTGGCTCCACCTAGAAAACCTGGTCGACCCTGTTCGGGTTTGTATTTTTTTTTTCCCAATATTTTAGTATTTTTAAAATTATTTTACCCTTAACCTGATGTACCTTCCCCAATATATATTGAATTCCTAGAAAATCCCGAAACATTTCATTTTAGACACTCACGTTGCACTTTAAGCTCCTGTTTGATTCTCATTTTTTTTAATCTCATTCTTCTATAGTACTTAATCTACACTACATATTTTATTTTTGGCCTACAATTTTTGACTTTTCAACTCAATCTACACCCCTACATTCTCCAAAAACTAAACTTTTTTTTAATTTTTTTTCAAAATTTGATGGGAATCAAACAAGGGCTAAGTAAAAGTTTGAACCCATATGTCAGATTTTTACTTAGTTATTTCTTAAGTCTCTACTTAGATCAGCCTAAACTATAATGCCACGCTATTGTAAGATTATTTTCTTCCACTATATACTGTTTTTCTTTACAAAGTCGCAGTGGTAAAAGCACGACTACTATTCACCAAACAATTATGTTATATTTATTGTTAGAAATTAGTTTCAGAAACCTTTAAAAAGTCCTTAAAAAAATTCTTTTATTTGAGGTCTTCTTGCAACACCTTTATCAAGTCAGTTCAAAGAGAGAAAACCAAAGAAGTGCCTCTAATCAGATTAATTTCTTTATAAAATGCCAAAATAGTAGTTGTACTTTTGCACTCATGATATGAAAATTTATTGAAAAAAAAATAAAAATAGACAAAAAATGCACCATTACATTTTTTGTTCTCTAGTTTAAAGATCTAAAGTGATCACTGAAAGCATGTTTGATTAAAAAAACTAGTGGCTAATGTTATCTTTCACCCTAGAACAAAGAGATAAGTGAGTCATTTTCGTTCACCACCGCCCATATTTTTTTGGTCCATATTGAGTTTGATGTTTAGAACGATACAACATTCACAATTAATGAGTAGCCGGTAGATCTAAGCTAGATAGCAGCAAGATAATCCATTAGGAAGAGACTTTGCATCTGAAATAGAATTATCGAGAAAAATGGATCTAGGGTTTCGAAAAAGAAATGAAGGTTTTAAAAGATAAAGAGACTATCTTTTGAACACGAGGACATGTAAGTCCATAGGTTATAGTCATAAAGTGATCTAAATTTCTTTCAAGTAGAATTTGAACCTACCATCAGTCAATAAACATCCAGCCTCTTAGGTAAAATGAATTAGAAGGCATCCCCATCTTCTAAATATCATGCTCATCCGACATGGCATATCGTGCCTTTGAGGGCTAAAGATTTATTATTATTATTATTATTATTATTATTATTATTATTATTATTATATAAATTCACTCCTTAGAGCCCCCATTTTTTTTTTAAAATTATACTGACAGATTTCAAACGATACAAAAGAAAATTTTCAATCCTAATGTAGGTGGCTTGACCTAACGCTAATCATGTCTATAAACTCCTTAGCAGTGGTGGAGCCACATGGGGACAGTAGGGTTCATGGCCCCTAGGGCTAGGAAAAAATTGAAACAAACCGATGAACCTGACCGACTCAACCCGAAACGATCGGTTTGGGTTAGTTTTTCAGGTGATTGGGTTGGTTTGTGGTTTGAAAAATGTAAATTTGGCTCAGGTTGGTTTGAGTTGCAGTTTAAGTTGAAAAACCCGATTAAGTCACCCAAACCGACCTGCTAACTATTGAAAAAAAACAAAAACAAAAATGAAAATACGCAAATGCAAAGCCACAAAATCGAGCAAATTCATGAACTGCACTTCTTGTCATTTGCAAATTCAACGTTAATGTAGTGGGCACCAGTGCTCTGCTTGTCATTTGTTAATTTTGTGAATCCATCAATTAAGCTTATGATTATGAATCATTTAGTGAAATGATGGCTTGGTGTCTTGAGACTCTTAACAGGTTTATATTTGTGAATCTATCAAATTCATAATACAAATTGGACCTAATAGTAATCAAGTTAAATAATACAAATATAGTAATTAATTCAATATAAGGCCCATTAATTTTTTTTAAAAAAGGCTTAGTTAGGCTCATTCATATATCTAATCTTCAAATTTTAAAAACCAGTTCATTCTTAACTATTTTACTAAATCAGGTATTCTAAATCAAACCCTAATCATCCTCCCCCCATCTCTCTCCACTCAGAAAACTAGATCTCATCAATGCCATGGAACCAGATTGCCGAATCGTGCTATGGTTGCTGGAGTCATCACCGTTGTGGAATCTGCTGACGGCGCCGATGCAGTAGCAGCGAGGGGAGATAGCGACACTGTGCCTTCACTGAGCAGCCTCTGCATCGTGGAGCTGTGCGCTCTTAGCTCAGTCACCGATGTGAGCGACGCTGCTAAATCTGTGAGAGTGGTTCTATTTTTCTCGGTGGCCGAACTCATCGGGCAGTGGGTCTTGTGGAAACCTTGATTTCGCAGTATTATTGAAGTAGATAGATTTGGTGGTGCATGTGGTGGCTCGGTGGTGGTGCTAGCTAGGGTGGTTTTGGTGGCGATTTATTTTGTGCGTGTGTGAAAACCGTGTGACTATGTGTGCATGCGGAGGGAGAAGAGGAAGGGGAGGAGTTGTCTTTACCGTGTGGGGAGTGGTGGTGGCGGTGGAGGCCGGTGGTGAAGAGGCAGACGAAAAGACGGAGCGGCGAGGGAGAGGAAGCTGAGTGGGTGAGGCGAGAGGTTTGAAACATCGTGATCGTGATTTGGGGATTTAGGTTAGGTGGTGATTGGGATTTGATGGTGATGGTCCTCTTAGGTGGTGATTGGTGGGGATGTGTTTTGTTGGCGATGGTCCTCTTAGGTGGTGGTTGGTGGTGATGGTTTTTGGTGGTGGTTGGTGGTGATGGTTTTAGGTGGTAATTGGTGGTGGAGGTGGTGGTGGTAATTAGTTACAATTGTAAGTAAAATTAATTACAATTGTAACTAATTACAAATTGAAATAAAATTACAATTTTAACTAATTATAAATTGAAATAAAGTTACAAATGTAATTAATTACAATTTTGAAATAAAGTTACGATATTTGTTCGACGATAGCGATTGTGGTGATTGTTGATTACAAATTAACTTGTGTAATTAATTACAAATTACACTAATATTTTACAAATTCATTCATAAGTTACAATTGTAATTAATTACAAAATTAAAATAAAGTTACAATTTTAGTTAGTTACAAAACTTGATCCTGATATTTTTTTTTTTAAAAAAAAAAATTGATTTCAAAAAATATTTTGATACTTATGTAATTAGTTACGAATCACCCGATTTCAAAGATTTTCATACCTAAATGTTTGTAATTGTGTAATTAACCCATAAAAAAAATTAGGAAACCCAAAATGAAAGCTCAAACAGCAACCCAAACTGACCCAAACCGCCTAACATTGATTTTGGTTGCTTTGATTTTTTATAGGGAAAATTACATGCATCCCTACAATTTAAGTTCCAATTTTAAAAATCAAGTATGGATAAATTTATTTGTAAAAATAAGGTGTTAATTCAATTTTTTATTATTAATAATAATAAATTAACCATCCAACAAACCCTAATTTCTCCATTTACTCTCTCTCTCTCTCTCTCTCCCTGTTTGACATTTCTCCTCCCCTCCATATAGATAGCTACTGGCAACGGAGGAGGAGGCGATTGCAAACACGATAGTCGCCCAGCGATGGCGCGAATCACTAGAGAACAGAAAGTCGAATTGTAGATGAATCAATAGGCAGCAGTCGGGATCCCACCCTGCAGCATCGATCTAGAAAGGCGTACCGCCACGTGAGGTCAGCGCTGTTGCATCTTCGTGTCTGTGCGTCTCTATGTGTCTATCTATTTATCTATGTGGATGTCCAATAAGGACAGTGGTGTGTATGTGTGTCTATTGATCTATACAGAAGGGGTGCATTTTTTGTGGATTTGTGTCCGGGTTTTTGGAGTTGAGGTGGTGCGTATGTGGCGGTGGTGATGTGGGTAGTGCTGTGGAGAAGGGGCGGCGATGGACGTTTTGCAGTTTGGAGCTGGCTGAGGCTACGATTAGTGGTTTTTAGATCTAGAGGTGACTGGTGTTGGTGGCTGGGTTGACAAGTTGTGGATTAGGTATTGTTTGATTTTTATCATTTAATATTATATATAAGTTTTAATTTAATATATAAATGATAATTATTTTTATATTATATTTATTAATTACTAATTAACACCTGATTTTCTTAAAAAAAAAAAAAAACCTTAAGTTTGTTAGGTTTAAAAAGTGATAGTTTTAGGTTTATAGTTATGTAATTTTCCATTTTTTAAACTCTCATGGGGGGTTGATTGGATTCATTTTCCTACAATGGTTAAGTAAACAATTACACACATTTAGGCTTGAAATTTTTTGTAATTAGACGTTTTGTAACTAATTATACAAGTATCAAAATAATTTTAAAAATCAGGTATTTTTTTTAAAAATCAGAAATTGGTTCAGTAATTAATTACATTTGTAACTTTATTTCAATTTGTAATTAGTTACAATTGTAGATTTAACTACAATTGCAATTAATCACCACCTAATTTATAATCAGCCATCGCTACAATCATCGTCGAAAATACAATTGTAACTTATTTCAATTTTCTAATTAATTGAAATTGTAACTTATGAATTAGTAAAATATTAGTGTAATTCATATTTGTAATTAATCACGTTAATGTAATTTGTAATCAGCCACCGCCACAACAGTCATTTTCAAAACACGATCGAAAATACAATTATAACTTTATTTCAACTTTATAATTAATTACAATTATAACTTTATTTCAATTTGTAATTAGTTACAATTGTAATTTTAATTACAATTGTAACTAATTGCCACCCTACCACCATCAATCACCACCTAAAACCAACACCACCACCACCACCAATAACCACCTAAAACTATCACCACCAACCACCACCACCTACCAATGAATTACAATTGTAATTTTATTTCAATTTATAATTAGTTACAATTATAACTAACCACCACCACCACCAATCACGACAATGCATGTTAAAATCGAACAAAATGAGAAGAAGGCAAGAGAAGAAACATTGTCCAAGCTCAGACATGACTACACAATGGCTAAATTTCAAACTCAAGACTTCTGGTCAGATTCAACATCCCGGAGCTTTCATTGGCAAACTTTCACCCCAAATTCATTCCAATTATGCTTTTAAAATGAAAATTAGGTTAAGCTTCTTTTTCTTTTTTTTTCCCTGCATTTTTTAGTGAATGGAGGAAACGTCAAAAGAGGCAACCCTATTTTACAAAGCCATGGAAGCCAGGAAGAAGTTGGCACAAATCTTGGCCAAAATCGTATCCCTTCGCAAGCAAATGAAACAAGAAGACAACGATTTGCTTGGGTCAGTTATGTGCGATTGCAAAGGACTAACTGATGACCAAATTGTAGACAACATCATCGGTTTATGCAAGATTGCTTGTGTGCTAACTTACCACCCCCTCCTATTTAAAGTTCCTGATCCAGAACTTCAATTTTCATCCTCTAAAATTTGTAATTTTTGAAGCTTCGAAAGCAGGAGCACTTTTATTCTGATTTATTTTAGGCTCTTTTATTTTGATTTATTTTAGGCCTAATCTTTGGTTTTTGAGGAGGATAATTGATATATGAGTAGAGTTAGTTGATGATTATGATGATGGGTGTAGGAGTCACTGGTGGCAGCGATTGATCGGAGAAGACAGTGGTGGTTTCACTAGAGGGAGACGAGAGAGAATGGCAAGAACGAGAAGGGGGTAGGAGGTAGGGGAGTGAGGAAGAGTTGGTGAAAGGTTGAGAGGTGATAGGAGGCAAGGGGGTTGAAGGCAGGGGTTGTGGGGGTGGAGAGGCAGTGGACGACGTACGATGAGGATGTAGTGATGGTGGCTATCCAAATCGAGATGTAGGAAGAAGGAATTGGGTGGGAGGGATGCATCGGATTGAAGAGTGAAGGTGACGCCATCGTTTGAGATGGAGAGGAGGGTTTGCCGTCGGAGGGATTCGAGTACAAAGTGCTCCGATGATGGAAGAAGAAAATAGGAGAAGGCAGGATATCTTATTTTTAAAAATAGTGTATAGATATATGATTTTAAAAATTTTGAAATCTAAATGTAAGATTTTGTGTAATTTTCCCTTCATACAAATCGACATGGTTGGTTTGAGTTCAGGTTCGGGTTGGCCTTCAACCCAATCCAACCCAATTCAACTCACACCCAGCCCTAAATGGCCCTCATTGAACTTTTGGGGTTTTTTCTTCTTCTTTTTTAAAAAATAAAAAATTGAATATTAAAGGTAGTACCAATTGAGATATTTATTAAGACTTTTCAATTTTATTTATTATTAATTCATTAATTTTAGTTTAATTATTAGTTTTTCATTCAATATTTAGTCTTATATTTTGGACATATTTTAATATTTATGTTTAATGTTTATGATGAAACTCCACCCTTAGTATGTTTTGTTTTAACATATTTATGTCAAATATTGCTTATTTCTTCTTGTAATTGAATTTGCTTAATTTGAGTGGATTATTGTTAATCTTAGTTTGAGCTTATTTTATTTGATTTTAATATTATGTATTTCTTTTGTTTCATTTTTTTCCCCTCATCAATTCATATGCACACATGAGCATGTTTTTTGTTTCCACTATCTTTCTTTTCTAATAATTTAAACTTTAAAATAATAAAGTATTTCAACGCAATTTAATGATATATAAATACCATGAATTCAAATTTCATCCTCCTCCGTGTATAAAATTTTTACATGTTAAAATAGTGTAGCATGCTACCTAGAGGCTAACAAGTGCACTAAGCATGCCTGTTTTACGACATGATGAGGAGACCACAGTCGAGAGGCACGCCCTATCCACATTAACAAATATATATGTGTATGTTGATGCTTTTTAAAATCCACACAATTATTTTAATTTTGGTCTCTAATTATGATGTTTCTTACTTAATTCTTAGTCTCATTGGCACTAGTTTGGCACACACTTCATCACTATATTTTACTTGGAATTATTTCTAAAGGGTTAAAACATTTGATTGTTCCCATGATTAACTTACAATTTACCAACAATGTGATTATTATTTATCAACTCTGCCGTACAAAACATGCCTGTTTTGGAAGCTTTGTCCCACTTTTGTGGTTAAGTTTTGCAAAGATGTTATGATTGAGGTATAAAATGTAAAACGAAAATGTCCATTATCAAAAATAAAATTCAAATTTGAAGTGTCACGAAAGACGATAAATTCAAATTTGAAGTGTCACGAAAAACGATAATTTATTCAGTGAAAATATGACACTTAGAACATGTTACATGATGAGCAGGGGCGGATCCAATGAAGGCCCCTTTGGAAAACATTAAGACTATTGACCACTTAAACAAAAAGATAAAAAATAATTAAATAAAAATAAATAAATAAAGAGGTTTAGTTAAAGGGATTGGCTAAAACAATAATTTTAGTAAAATAGATCTCTTTTAAATATGTTTTGATAAATGACCTTATTTTCTTTGTCAGGCCAAGATTACCCTTAATTTCTATATTACACAATATATATACCCTTAATTTAATCGCGTCGATTTATTTCCAGCTAACTACACAATATTTTTGTAATTATTTTAGTTATTCTAAATATTCCCTATATTTTGATAATTTTTCAAAGGCTTTGAATTGATCTTCCTTAGTTATATATCCCAATACTATTCCTCCTGAAATTTCTTTTATATCTTCATATTTGAACACAATATGATAAGATCCCGGTCGGGGAATCTCGTCGAACACGCGGAATAACGATAATTAAAACCTAGGAAAGATCTAAATCAGATCGACACAAGACAAACAACGAAAAATAAGGATAGAACGACGGTAAAGCCTTGACCCGACAATCACGACGCAATTTATGACGATGCGGATTGAAGAACCAAGATTGGTGAACGCCACAAGGACTTGTCAGTTTCCTTGATAAGTATCGAATTTGGAAACGCCACAAATACTCTTGCGAATATTTGATAAGTTTGCTGGAAGAACGCCATAAAGATCGGATCTTTGATAAGTTCAAGAAAAAGGGAATAAACTCAACCTCTCAATTTTGGAGAATCCCCTCACAAATTTTATTAATCAACTCAAACTTGTCTCATGTTTACAATGATGAAAAGCAATATAAATAAGCAAGAAAACCTAGCATCTAATTACTCAAAATAGAATTCTAATTATGCTAAAATTCTAAAATAGGAAAATAACCTAAAATAATAAAAGGAAATAAATTAATTGAAAATCTCCGGAAAATCTGGCGCTGCGTCTCTTACGGCCGTGACAAACCTTCTTACGGCCGTAAAGGCCTATCTGATCAAATTGTGATATTAGTTACGGCCGTGACGAATTTCTTACGGCCGCGAAGTTGCCCTTTTTTGAATGTTACGGCCGTAACGTCCAGACTTACGGCCGTAAGCCTCGTTCTGCAGCAAATCTTCATTTTTCCTCGTCAATTGATTACGGCCGTGATTGTTGGTTTTACGGCCGTGATTTTATGTCTTACGGCCGTGAATAATTTCCCTTACGGCCGTAAGGCCTTTTCTGCATAAACAATTCCGTGTGCTCGGCTCGGCTTGATTCTTTCCTCTTCTCGGCTCGATTCCAACACGGAACTTGCTCCGTTTTGCACGTAGATCACTATCATATTGCCGATGGCTCGACCTCGCCCTTTGATGCTTGGTCCGGATCACATCATACTCCCTCTCTTGAAAAGGATTCGACCTCGAATCCATTTTTGGTCGGCTTTTCAAGCTCCTCCTGCTTTCCTGGGCTCGATGATCATTTTTAAGCTTCATGCAATCCTTTAGCCTCTTGGGCTGCTTATTTTGACCAATAACTTTCTTTCCCGCTTTACGTTCATGGTTTGAGTTATGTCCCTGCAAAACAGATTTCATAGAACTGGGGAGGGAATTGTTAGCTTGGTTAAGTGCAAGGCGTGGATCCCCGTACACTATCCTATGTGCAAATAAACTCAATTTGGGGGTGGACTCTCTTTTCTTTTTGCACTCATTCTCTCCTTTTTCTGAGGTCGTGGCCTCAACTCTCTTGTTTTCAACTTTCACACCCTCTCCTTTTTCTGAGGTCGTGGCCTCAACGCTCTTATTTTTCCCCTCGAACTCGCGCTTTATTTTCAATTGGTCATTTTGAGCTTCTTTTGGGGATAACGGCACAAGTGTAAATTTCTTCCCACCCTTCACAAATGAATACTGATTCTTAAACCCATCATGCACTACCCTCCTATCATGTTGTCAGGGTCGCCCCAACAATATATGACCAACATGCATAGGTACCACGTCACGACCACCTCATCCTAATAACCCCCGATGGAAAAATTGACCCTAGCCTGCTTATTTACCTTAATTTCCCCCGACTCGGTCAGCCATTGCAATTTATAAGGGTTTGGATGTTTTATCAAGCTTAAGCCCAACTTATTAATCAACATTGTACTAACCACATTAGTACAACTTCCCCCGTCAATCACCATACCACAAGCCTTTTTGCCCACCAAGCACCTAGTATGAAAAAGATTATCCTTTTGCTCGCCAATTTCATCCACCCTAGCCCTAGCACTAAGGACACGTCGATTAACAAGTATTTCTTTTTCAGGATAGGTCAATCCTTCCTCATCACTACTACTAGCCCCAACATCCACTAACTTAGGCATTCCCTTAAATTCATCCTCGGAGCTAATTTCACCATTATCACGCACAAGCATTACCCTTTTATTTGGACACTGTGATGCTATATGGCCCATCCTCAAACACTTAAAGCACTTAATATTTCTATCCCTAGTAGGTTGAGAATCAGAAATATTTTTACCTTTAGTAATAAGTTCCTCCTTTCCCTTCGGGACGTGTTCATCATTGTGATCCTTCCTCGGTTGTGATGTAGGATAAGTTCCCGGTGATTGTTTAGATGTCCCCTTTCGCCTTAATTGTCTTTCCACCTTCATGGCCATGTGCACCATGTCCTCTAACTCCACGTAATGTTGCAGCTCAATGACATTGGCTATATCTCTATTTAACCCACTTAAAAACCTAGCCATCGTAGCTTCCCGATCCTCTACCACATTCGCTCTAATCATCGCTACCTCCATATCCTTGTGATAATCCTCTATACTCCTCGATCCTTGAGTCATACCCTGCAGCCTATGGTAAATATCCCTATAATAATGAGTCGGCACAAACCTCTTCCTCATTATAGTTTTTAATTCACCCCAAGTCCCCACCGGCTCCTCAAGGTTCCTCCTCCTACCCGTAACTAGTTGATCCCACCAAATATTTGCGTAATCGGTGAATTCAATCACGACTAATTTCACCTTCTTCTTTTCCGAATAATTGTGACAATCAAATAGCCGTTCGACCTTTGTCTCCCAATCCAAGTATGCTTCCAGATCACTCCTACCCTGGAACGATGGTATTTTCACCTTAATTTTCCCAAGGTCGTCATCAACATCACCTCTACCCCCACGATGCCTCCTAGCATCCCGACGCTCCCTATCATGCCTTCTTTCGTACCTATCTCCTCTATCCCTCCTTCGCATACTTCCCAACGATATACTTCCACTTTCACTACCCATGCCTTCATCATCCACACCAACCTCACGCCTATTATTTCTCCTAACCCGAGAACCATCATGAGATTGATCCCGCTCGGCACCCCGATTTTCCATTTGTGCCATAAGCCTCTCAAACTGCGCCCTAATTGCTGCCATATCATTGTTACCCTGTTCATTCCTTCTGTTCACACCCCTGGGCTGTTTCTTGTCTCCAACAGAAGATGAAGATGTGGAAACCTCTCTATCAGACATTTTTTTTTAAAACACGAACAAGGAAATTCGGAATATTTGGAAAATTTTTGGAAATTTTGGAAATTTTTTTTTATAATCTGCCAGAGAATTTGACTACGAGTATGGCAGAAAAAACGGAAGTGAATTTGGACGAAAAACGAAGAAGAAAAACACTTTTGAATTTTTGGGACTGACTCTTATGGATCAAACTGAAAAAAAAAATTATGACTGACACGAAGAACGCGAAGAACACGAAAAAATCAAGAAAATCAAGAAACGCAAGAATCTGAAATAGATCCAAGCTCTGATACCAGATGATAAGATCCCGGTCGGGGAATCTCGTCGAACACTCGGAATAACGATAATTAAAACCTAGGAAAGATCTAAATCAGATCGACACAAGACAAACAACGAAAAATAAGGATAGAACGACGGTAAAGCCTTGACCCGACAATCACGACGCAATTTATGACGATGCGGATTGAAGAACCAAGATTGGTGAACGCCACAAGGACTTGTTAGTTTCCTTGATAAGTATCGAATTTGGAAACGCCACAAATACTCTTGCGAATATTTGATAAGTTTGCTGGAAGAACGCCACAAAGATCGGATCTTTGATAAGTTCAAGAAAAAGGGAATAAACTCAACCTCTCAATTTTGGAGAATCCTCTCACAAATTTTATTAATCAACTCAAACTTGTCTCATGTTTACAATGATGAAAAGCAATATAAATAAGCAAGAAAACCTAGCATCTAATTACTCAAAATAGAATTCTAATTATGCTAAAATTCTAAAATAGGAAAATAACCTAAAATAATAAAAGGAAATAAATTAATTGAAAATTCCCGGAAAATCTGGCGCTGCGTCTCTTACGGCCGTGAAGTTGCCCTTTTTTGAATGTTACGGCCGTAACGTCCAGGCTTACGGCCGTAAGCCTCGTTCTGCAGCAAATCTTCATTTTTCCTCGTCAATTGATTACGGCCGCGATTGTTGGTTTTACGGCCGTGATTGTATGTCTTACGGCCGTGAATAATTTCCCTTACGGCCGTAAGGCCTTTTCTGCATAAACAATTCCGTGTGCTCGGCTCGGCTTGATTCTTTCCTCTTCTCGGCTCGATTCCAACACGGAACTTGCTCCGTTTTGCACGTAGATCACTATCATATTGCCGATGGCTCGAACTCTTTTTATTTCTTTATAATTTCTATAGGATCAAGTCTTATATATTATTTAATATCATTATATATTTCTTCTAATTTAGATTGGGCAACAAAATGTACTTCTCCAAATTTTCAGCAATAGTTAACAAAAACGAAATATTTTTGTCATCTAAATACAATTTAAGATCACAATAATTGGAAGTAGATATTTGTGAAGTGTTCATAAATTTAAACGATCAGGTTGGCCAGGATTATATCTAATTACTCCATTATCTTGATCTAAGGATCTTAAAACTAAACCTGGAAATCTAAATTTAGTATTTTCTTATAACCAAATGAGATGTTGTTGTTCGTCGTATTGATGATATGTGATGGTATTTAGTATTTTTTCCAATTTTCTTGATCATTTTCTTAGTTTAATTCTCTAAGAAGTATTTCTACCTCTCTGGATCTCAAAATATTAGTTTTATCTTTGAACTATTCTAAGTCTCGCAATATCTTCTCTATTATTATTGTTCATAATCAACAATTATAAACATGTAAAAGCATGTGAATAAAAGCATGAAAGTAATGGTAAGCATACTTATATTAATCAGTGGAAATAAATAGGTCTTCTCTCCAGTATGTTCTTATAGCTGCTTTGCATGTACTTAATCAATTTTCTGAATCAAATGAGCGTTTAAATGTTTTTGAAATCATTTGGATCCATAACTGCTTCCAAAAAAAGCTTTTCAGTTAAGGTTGCATTTCTCACTCTAGAGAAGTAGCCGTGTTTCCACGGACGTTTTCTCACACTATTCAGAGTTTCTGTTTTCAAAACTATCCAAACTCTTTTCAAAAATGGGTTTCAACTTGGAACGAAATTTTAAAAGATAAATTCACACACAAGGTGCTACAATTTTGTCAGAAGATTGCCATTTTCTCCTTAAACATATATCAAAGACGGGTACTCGGCATGATTGACATCCATTCAAAACTAAGTTCTGAAATATCTTTTAAAACCTCTTTTTGTACCAATGTTGTTAAACCCAAACCGGATCGGCTACTTGGCACGACATCCATTCAAAAATAAGTTTTGAAATATCTTTTAAAACCTTTATCTGTATCAATATTGCCAAACCTGAAATAAATTGTCCGATCCAACTACTAAACCCGAGATTTGGTCCAAAAATCCCATCTAATTTTGGAAAGGTCCGGCTGGGACCCGGTTTGGCGAGTCTAGCAGGCCAAATTTTTTGATTTTTTATTGGGAACAATACAAAAATAAGGTTTTTAAAGTTATATATTTCAAAAATGAGGTTAAACATGTATAATTTCAAAAATCAGGCTATAATTAGAATTAATTAAAAAATTAAAAAATTAAAATATTTAATTAATTATATATATTAAGGTCACAAAACTCTATATTTCAAGTCACAAAAAACTAATCTTTTAGGTCACAAATAATTGTAGGGTAAAAAATTATAAAAATATTAAGTCACAAATTAGACTCAATTTTAGGTCACAATGACAAATTTTTTATGTAACAAACTGATTTCAAGGTCACATTATAAAATCGATAGTTCACAAATGTCATATTAGTAGAACCTGTAATACTTTTAGGTCACAACTTATCAAATTATTAGGTCACAAATCTTTTAAGTGATAATTATCAAATTACTAGGTCACAATTAATTGATTTTTGAGTCACAATTTATCAATTATTAGGACAAATTTCTTGAATTCATATTTAACAAAATATTAGGTCACTGCTATCGCACCACCATCGCCGCCACTTCTTCCTCCACCACTAGCATAACTCCAGCCCATCTCCACATTCCAATTCCCACATCCTTGATCCTACTCACTCTGTCACCACCTTCATCACTGTTGCCACCACTTCCCGCCAATAGCACCACGAGTAGATGGAGCAGCAGGACCACTCATATGCAAAACACCACTAGATCAAAGCACCACAACCACTAGATCAAAACAATACCACCACTGAATATCGTCGTTGCCACCTACGCCTACGCCTACGCCTACGCCACTGCCGCCGCCACCACCTCTATCTCAACCTCAACCAAAAAAAAGAAAATAAAATAATGCGGTCAGCTCACCACCATCATGACCTCCGACACCAATCCACCGCCGCATCCACCAGATTTCCGCACTCCAATGCACCACCGCATCCACCTCGCCGTAACCAGTCTCTCTACGCCCACTGCTACAATGTCGCCACCACCGCTACGGTGGCCTTCTAGCTAATGTTTTCATCTCATTTACACATCGTCGTAAGACCATCTCACTGTGTCGCCACAACCGCTGCATCTTTCACCACCACCAGTATCAAAACTCCTACCAAATAATTTTCTAACAAATCCATTTTATAGATCCCACTTGACGATTATCACTATCACTGCCACTCTTTGTCGGAACCACCACTAGACTGAAGCAACGACAGTGCTAGATCGAAATGGCACCACCACTTGCGTGCAAAACACCACTAGATCTGTTAAATAGACCACCACCACCAGATTTGAAGAGAAGTGGGGTCGCCGCCGCGATTACCTTGAAATCGTCGCTTCCATTGGCGTGGGCGATTTTTCCGACGACGTTCAAGATGGTGGCTGGAGGCCGAACGGCCATGTGTGGCCGTGGAGATGAAGGGTGGAGGTGATGCTGTATGGTTGAGGGAGAAAACAAATTATGGAAGAAAGTAATTAGGGTTGGAGGTTGTAGTCTGGTGTGAGATTGGGATATGGGTTGGAAATTTAATTTTAAATTATTTAAATTAATTAATTAATTAATTATTTAGTACCTGAAATATGAATTTATATAAGTTTGATCTTATATTTGAACTTGATTCTTATAAAGTATGTGTAGGTGTAATTTTCACTTTTTTATTTTAAAATATATTCAACTATACACTGGGCCGCCAATTAGCCATCCACAAACAACCAATGGTTTTATAAGTTTTCTGTGTTTAACTCATCCAAACCGCCTTATATAATGCCATTGCCTCTCAATACGTACTTCAACTAACCGCTGTGGAATTGAAGCTTTCCCATTTTGTAGGCGGGTTGAAATTAGAATAGTGAATACAATAACTTATGCTGACTGTTGACTTAAATGGAAATTAAGGACCATTTTATAAATTCTTTAAAATAGCCTTTGTTTTCGTTTCTTTTTAAAAATTAAAACAACCCCTCCTTATTCTATTTTATTTATTCAATTCTCGGAGTATTTATATTTCATTGGTAGTATAATAATTTTAGATTTATTTTCTATGGGTTAAAATACTTTTGATAAAAAGTTTTGAAATAAATTATAGTTCAATAAGTATAATTAACAACAAGTAATCTATATATTTTTTGAATAAGTAATTAAAAAGTAAAAAAATATTGCTGCTATAATGTTTTATATCGTGTATATTTAATTTTTCTGTAAGAAATCTAGTTTTTTATAGAAAATTATTTAATGTCTTAAAATAATTAAAATAATATCAAAAAATCTAAAACTAAAATATATTATAACTCCGAATTTCTATTGTTTGATTTTTTTTTTTTATAATTTTATTTATTGTACCGGGTCGACATGCTGACCCTTGACCCTTTGCTATTCCTAGTCGATGCCCGAACCTGGTTTTAATACATTGATATGTGCCGCCGAAGAATCATGAGAAACTTAATAAAATCCTTTTATGAAAGCTTTAGTTGAAAACAATAAACATCATCTTATTCATAAATTGAAATCGTACATGCTTACAAACTAAATTTATATACCTTCGGTACTCACATTATGAAGTTTAGAACTCCATAAATGATTACCTTTTATCTTCAGATTATCTTCTACAATATTAATTTAATACAAGTGGTGTATACAGAGTAAATAAATAGTACAAGAGACTATGCTTCCTTGAGCTCTTCTTAATTGAGATGTTCTAGGGATATCTTTCTTATTGAACCTCTTCACCTTTTATAGAGGTCTTAGGTTATTTTCCTCTATTTCTTTGTTGATGATAAAGGAATCTTGTCTTTGCAAGGCATCCTTGAATTATTTTGCAAGTTGTCTTCAACCTTATCTTGACAGCCATCCACTATGTTAACAGCTCTCCTATGTGACCAACAATTTTTCTTTAATAAAACTAACTTTATTAAAGTAGTGATAAAGGGTCACTTTCCGATAACACTACTATTCCATCCTTGAATTAAAAACTCCAAAGGAAATTCTATACTATCGAGTGATGTATGACTCATATCTTCAACAAGTCAGTGTTCACACATATGGTCTGGATGACCCCACATTATTTGGCATAGTTATTTGCACATATTTTTAATTCCACTTACTTTGTTGGTGATAATTTTTTCAAGTATGTGGTTCATTTCACGAGTATCTCTTTTTTTAGATGGTGATCTTGCATTGGAGTAGATTACATGATTATTTGAAGGATATAGCCAATTTTTTTCCTTTTCAGACATAACATGATAAAATATTTCTTTATAGCCCTTGGCTCTTCTGTAGTGAATCATATTAATTATATCTTGAAATTCATTATTAACAACTTGTTGATTAGTTGGTAAGAAATGTAAGTTTGTGTTCACTATCTTGATTACATGATTGGTTGAAACAATTTTTTCTTCATATGTATCACATTCCATTGTGGCCGAGAAGAATCATATATATATATATATATATATATATATATATATTTTGTACTTTTAATAACTTCAGTAAATCTTTGGACAACCCTTTTGACATCCCAAGGAAGTTGTGCTATTTCTCGCAGATCTTTACTTTGTTATATACATAGTATATTCCCTATTTTAAAATAGTTTTTTACCCAGTTTACTGGTGCTCCTGGATAGAAGTTTGTCTTGTTGTATTTTTCATAGTGTAGGGTCTTCATCCATTTCCTTACTTCGTGATACCAATCTGACTATATATTGAAAATAATAATAAAGAAGATAACATCTTCATAGCTATTTTTATTCGATAGCTTTTTTCATGAAAAATCTTTACCATAAATTTTGGATTTATTTGTTCAATACAGGTTTCGAAAATAATTTTATTCCTCTACGTAGAGGTTTTCTTAACCATCTTGGTATATTGTGTATCGTTCCTAGACGAAGGCTTGGTATCTTTGTTCTCCTTATATTGGATACAAAAATTATGCAGACTAATTTCTTGTGATAGGGATCCTAATATTATCTTCTTTTTTTCTCTTTATTCTCGAGAAGAGCGCTAGTATTTTCAAGGCCCGGTGAAGGGTTACTAGACTTGGTATGAGTAATTCTTGCCCCCAAGGGCTATATTGATATTGCCGCGAAGGCTATGTTGGATATTTTGTATATGCATTTCCAAATATGAAACTTTTATTTAAAGTATCTGGATTTTGGTTTTTAACTCATCCAACTCCATCTCTGTTAAGATAATTAGAAAGAAAGTTAGATTGTCCTTTAATATATTCAATATCAAACTTGAAATATGAAAACCATATCTGAATTCTAATAATATATCTATTGGCAATAGATGGGTCAACATTATTTTTAGAAATGCTTTTAACTTGTGTATTATCACTTCTTATCAAGAACTTTTTTGGTAACTAATAATCTTCATATTTTTGTACTCCTCGGTTCACAGCAATGAGTTCTTTTCTATTTGTCTCATTCCTGGTCTATACTTCTTTGAATGTTCCTGATGTATATCTTGCAAGTCTTTCAGGACAAGAACAATTCTTTTTATATTTATATTCTTTATGATTCTTCTTTACCTTAAATACTGCTCCCTAGTAATTTTTTGAAGCGTCAATTTCAAAGATGAAGAAATCTTCCTCTTGTGGAATAACAAGTTTGGTAGATTCCTTTTTCACTTTTCTGATGTTTTCGCGATCTTGTTCATCCCAAGAACACATTACATTTTCCCTTAGTTTTGGAAGAAAATAAATTTCTAATTGGGCACAATTTTAAATGAATCATTCAGCATAATTTAATATACCGAGGAAACTTTGTAATGTTTTTTTATCTTTGATTTCTTCAGGAAATTCTTGACCAATTTGAGATTGCAATTGCAATTCTCATTGTTTTATAAATTGTAACACCCCAAGTTTAAAATCTAAAACCTAGGCGTGTTAACTCCCATTCACATTATATGCGGAATTAAATCATTTAAAAAATATTAAAAATATCGTTTTTCTATTACACAAATCTAAAGGAATTTCGGCAGAGTCTCCTCTGTAACTTGGACTTAACCAACCTATAGAGGGACATCATACCCAACCTAACAATTTAAAACATCAATCACAATTCAACCACATTCAACATCCAATCACAATTCAATATTAACTCCCACATCACCACATTTATCCAAACTCAATCCCAAACTCCTCGATACAAAATTTCTATATCAATAAACTTTAATTAAGTGAAATAAGTGATGATATAAACGATACTAGAAATATAATAACTTAAAGTTAAATTTAGACAAATAGTTTAAGGAGTAAATGAAGAAAGAATTAACCAAGGAAAACTTAAATTAAATCATTAAATTCAATTTTAAATAATTCAAGTCGGGTACTGCCTGAGCCTACCGCCAAGTACTCTCCTCTAATCATCTAACTTTCATCACCTGAAATATTGGGGAGGGATTGGGGTGAGCTAAAGCTCAGTAAGTAAACTTTATGCATGTAATGCACGCTTATGACATGAAATGCTTTAAAATTTGAAATATGTATCCCCATTCACTTTAACATTTCACAACTTTCACACTTTTTAAACTTTCACTTAACATTTCAAAACTTTAACTTCATTTCCATAGTGAGCTCACTTGGTGTATCTTCTAGTCAATCGGAGAGCAGTGGGAAATTCTTATTTGGAACCAGATTAATATCCACATTTCCACCGCAAAGAAGTTTAACATTCACTTTTCCACCGCATAACGGTTTAACAGTTCACCGCAAAGCGGTCGAACATTCCGTCGCAAAGCGACTTAATTCGAGTACGCCGGTCCCCCGGGCCCCATTTCCCACTCACTTCTTTCATGACTTAGAAGTACACCCATTCTTTCTTTAAAAACTTGGGATACATAACTTTTGAACAAACTGGCACCTTGACACATTTCTTTCATTAAAAAATATTTGACTTTTCAATTTCGATGCCAATGCATGCTTGATGATGCAATGACATGATAACGTGCATGCTTGAACATTCTTCTTAATAACATATACTTTCATAAAGTAAATGAAATTTATCAAAGCAAGTAAGTTGCAAACAATCATTTACACATATCACATTTACATTTAACTTCTATGAAAATAGGGAAAGTTTACTTACTTGACGTCTTTAATATTTACCGTTATCTTGACTTGCAAGTGGAATAGTCTCAGATGCTCGCGACGTCAATGTGCCCAAAATCCTAATTATTCACATTAATCAATAAAGTGCAACTGCTAAATAAAAAAATGTGACCTCACAGAATAACAATTACATTTAATCCCCACTCTCGAGACAAACAATCAATTTCAATATAAGGCTTAGGAAAATTCTTTACTTCTAAAGAAAAATCCCCAACATGGTTGCCAACTAACCTAAAACTAAAGATTTACAATTTTAGGTCAACGTTAAAATTAACATTGTTAACCTTTGAGGTCTGAAAAAAAAATTTGTAAATAAATTTCCAAATCTAACTTTCACATTTTAACTCAAACATAAGCAAGCAATTAACTAATTTCGTAATCCTATCAAATCTGAACCCTGAAAATAAACCATACATATAAGTTATAACGCAAAATTCCTACGTTTCGAACTTTGAAACTATTATTCACATTTACATTTCCAGCTTTTCGCCAAAATTATAACACAATCAAATCTTACTAATATTTAATATGAAACTCCAATTAAACAAATTTATAATTTTCGAAATTTAAAACTTACCATAAAATCTTTCGCACATATGGAAACATCATAATTTCAAAATTGTGACGGAGACAGTTTATTAAACAATTAATATCATTTTTTCCAAAATCTGAGGTTGATATACACCTTTACAAATTTTTTCCCAAATTTCGAAAATTACCATTCCTAAATCAAAAATGAAACTAAACATTTCAATTACACTAATTAGTTCATAAATTTTGAATCTAGAAAATTAATATACATAGACTAAAAATCTAAAATTATGCATGGGGTTCATATATATATGCATCAATATATACTTACAACTCCATATATACATAAAACAATTCAATGTGTGTATTGTGTGAGTGCGGGCGTGTTATGTCTTGCGAGTGTGTGGGGTTGCATTCGGTGTGTGCGTAGAAAGAGAAGGGGAAGAGGAGCCCTACCGCCGGCGGGGTGGTGGTTGGCAGGCTGAAGTCGCCGGGGAAGGAGTTGAGGCAGGAGGAACCTAGGGCGAGAGACAGAGACGCGAAGAGAGAGGGACGGAATGAAGAGAGAGAGAGAGAGAGAGAGAGAGAGAGAGAGAGAGAGAGAGAGAGAGAGAGAGAGAGAGAGAGGTTTGTTCTGAGGCAATTAGATTAGGTTAGGTTTAAGTATAATCTTTTGAAATTTGCAAATTGGCCCCTGATCATTTCTCTCTAAGTATATAATTAAGTCCATAAGTTCCATTTACTCTCCAATTGTCACCAAACTTTCCCCAAATTTTCAATTTAACAAAATAAAATAGAAAATAGCAAGCTTAAGTAATAAAACAAATGATCACATAAATTTACACGTAAACTATTAAAATAAACAATTTATAAACTTTTAATTGGCACATTGATTGAGACGGCGTCAAAGTCCTTCCACTGCAAAATAATTCAAATTATAGACATGAAAGATCATAAATTTATAATTTATAATAACATTCACATGAGTATTACGTGAAATTTAAAATTGCACGAAAACTGAAAAGCGGTCTTACATAAAATGGCCAAGAAATCCTATCTCTGTTTTTGCTATCTTGCCTTTCTTTTGAGAAAGTGTAATGCCATGTTTTTTCATAATATAACAAAACTTTTCAAGATGTTCAATCTGTTCATTCATATATTTTGAATGAATAAGTAAATCATCTATATAGATAATACATAAATGAGTAATATATTTTATTAACTCATCAATTCTTCTCTAGAATATTTGTGGTGCATTTTTCAATTCACAAGGTATAGCATTCCATTCAAATTGTCCTAAAGGATTGGAGTGCTAAATGCAGTTAAAAGTTTACTATCTTCTGTGAGCATAATTTGCCAAAAATTGAACTTTGAAAATATCATTTTATTTTGTATTTGTTTAATAAGGATGTCCTTATTTGGTAAGTAATAACCATCAAATTTTGTAAATTCGTTTAGCTTCTTATAATTTCTCACTATTCTGCCTTTTTCTTTTTTAATTTCACTATGTTTCCTAACCATAAAGGTTGGACTGCTGTGTGGACTTTTACTAGGCCCAATCAGTTTGGCTTCTAGCAATTCTTTTATTTCGACCATAAATTCTTCTTGGTCTTCGACACTATATTTCATTGATTTTATTCTTACTATAGTTTCTAGATTTATAAACTCCATATTGGCTTTGATCTTAATTGTGCTCCATTTTTCTAATGGGTTCTTAGAATAAGTTATAGAAATTTCTTTATTGAGTTTTCTAACTTATTTTCAATTGTCATTTTTAATATTGTTATTGGCTTAAATTTTTTTGTATTCCAACATCCACCACACTGGATTGAGGAGTTATGATGATTAATTTCTTTGTAAGCTATACTTACTGCTTTTGTGATTCTAGGTGTAAATATCTTGTGCGTACAAGCTGTTGTAACATACATTTATCAATAAATTGTGCAAAAGGTACATATTTTAATAGGAAGCTTCGTCCAAGTAAAATATCAGTTGACATATATATAGTATCAACAAATACTTCTCTAAGTGATATTAGAAAAGGTACTTGAGCAGCATACTTGCTATACATCACATTATTTCCTCCTACTATTGCAGTAGTTACTACTTTCTCTGAACCATACCTCCAATATTCAGATGGTAGTACGTTTGGTAAGCAAAGACTTATAGCACTTCATGTGTCTAAATATGCATGAAATTTTACTCGACAATAAGTTTGTAAATTGTGTGTAATTTCAATGTATGAGCTCATGAGATTAGTATTTATTACTCTTTCCTTGGAAACATGGATCTCATATTTTCATCTAATCTTGGAATAATAATCAGATTTCTTTCAAGTTTATTTTTATATATCATTGAAAAATCTTGTAAGGGCTTACTTTTCCAAGAAAGCTCATCCCTAGTAATATAGGTGATCGGCTAAGTCCATAATTATTATATTTATATAAGATTATTTTTGTCTTATGTTCATTTGGTCTTCTCCTACAAATACTGGAGAGAAACTTAGATATCATTTTATCTCGAGATTATGTCCTTGGTAGTCTTCAAAGACATTTTGTGGCAACTCATATTCTTGTAGATAGCTAACAAATTTGGTATTTACGTGATTCTTATATGCTACTGTATCTATAAGGACAAGAAGATCATTCTTGATTCCTTCTTGGTCAATATATCTGGCTCTGATATAATATTGTGAACTTGCTAGCTCATCAATACTTTGATTTCTAAGTTGGTCTAACTTAAAACTCCTTCTAGATGGGAATTTTGCAATGATGTTTTCTCCTTATAGTCTTACACTACATTTTCTTATTAGTTTTCCTTCAGAACTAATTTCTTTGGCTTGTATATGAAAATAAAGCACTATTTGTTTTGGTATAGTAAACTCTTGTTCTTGATATTTCCTAGGTGGTATATACTACGCTAATTCTTCAAAATATTTATGTATTATTATATATATGTTATTTTCCTTAGATTAATATGGTGGCTAGTACTAAAAGCAAATATTGATTTAATACTTATACTAATAGCCTTATTCATACTTAACATTTTTAAGTTTCCAATTCTATAATAGAGATTAAATTTTTTATCTATATTTTCGTCTATTATTGATACTGCATAATTTGGTTTTACTGTAAATATTATCTTCTGGTAAACTAGATTTCCCACAACAGATCCTAATAGAGCATTTGTAAGATCTTGTAGAATTCTATTATCCATGCAGTAAATTTCTATTGGTATATTCATTTCTTCTCTAAAGAATCCTTTTATCATTACTTGGATCCCTCCAATTTCAATATATTTTAACCATTTCCTTACCTTTTTCTGGTACTTTGGATAGTTTTTGTTTTTCCCATTCTCTTGTTATTATTGAGATTCTGGTTTTTCCCGTAACATCTTCTATATTGATTGAAATTTCTTTATAATTCATACTTACAATTGTTTTGTTTATCCTAGGGAGTATTCTTAAGTATCTTTGATGAAATACATCTTTCTCTTGTAGGTCTAAAATTCTTTTCATTATCTATTTATAATTTTTTTGACATCAAAGGCAATTTCTTGGCTAATTTCTTCTACCTTGTCTTCTACTTCTTCTGTTGTTTCTATATCTAATTCTTATACTTCTTTTATTTCATTCATTCATACAACTTCTTCAGATTCTTCATCAGACTAATTCATAAATACTACTACATTTACTGCTTATATCTTCAATATACTCAATTGGTTCTACATCGCTACAATCCTTTAATTCTTCATAAACTCTAAGAATTCTAATATTCTGTCTTTCTTTCTTTTTAGGACACTGAGGAGCAATGTGTCCTACTTTATTACAAATGAAACATCTTTATTTCTTGATATATTTATTTTTGGGCTGTTCAAACCAATATATTTTCTTGAAATATTTTTTATATGGCTTGAAACTTCTTTTTTTTTAACTTCTTATAGATCTTAAATCTTCTCTTGTGTTCTTTATATGGCTTATATTTCTTTTTATGACTTCCATATTTTTCTATTTGGCCTACATCCTTGTAACAACATAAAGATTTTTTTCTAATCTTGTATTTTTTTCCCCTAGTGCTTCCCTAAATCAAGTACTTATCATTCTTTTGGTAAATTCAATCATACTTCCTAGGCTATCTATATTTATTCCCTCTTCATCCCCTAAAGGTAATATTTTATTATATTCTTTTAGTAACTTAATTCCCATGGAAATGGTAACTTTGTAAAATAAGATCTTAAGATTGGTTTATTATTTGTATATTCCCCTTGATTTATTGTGTAATATAACTCTTGAAATTTACATGTGTGTCATTCCAATTCACACGTATCACAGATTCTTAGGCCTTGTTCTCTTTACTGTTTTGAGATCGTTTTCTGTTTGTATTTTCGAAAACACTAAAAACGCGTTCTCTTTACCATTTTCGAAAACACATTTTGGAAAAAAAAAAAAATAATAATTTGTACACAAAACGCAAAACCCCTAAAACCTCGTTTTGAGCCTTTTAAGTGTATTTCAATAAAAAAAAAATGTTCAAAACGTGGAAAACAAGTTTTGGAATTTTTTTTTTAATAAGAATTATCTTAATTTGGAACTAAACTTAAAATAAAGTTTTTTTTTTTTTTTTTTTTTTTTTTTTTGAGAATTATCCTAATTTGGAATTAAGCCTAAAATAAAGTTTTATTGAATTCAATATCAACATTACAAAAAAAATTAAGTGGGAATTTTTTTTTTATATTTCAAAAAATGTATTGATAAATGGACTCAGTGATTTTGAAAGAACTTACATTTTTTGGATTTTAATGGAATTAAGCCTAAATAAAGTTTTTTTTTTTTTTTTAGAATTATCCTAATTTGGAATTAAGTCTAATTTTATTGAATTTAATATCAACATTACAAAATAAATTAAGTGGGAATTCTTGTTATTATATTTCATAAAATGCCTTGATAAATGGACTTTGACGGTTTTGAAAGAACTTGCATTTTCTAGATTTTAATAGAACCAGAACTTCCTCAAATCCTGGACCTGACCAAGCTGTATTAATATAGACTCTTAGTGCTCACATTAATGTGTTGCAGGTGACCATGTTTTCAGTGTATTGTGAAAAAAATTTGAGTTTGAATCAGTAGTATTCTGCAAGCAAATTAATTAAAAATAGTTTAAGTAGTATTCTGCAAAATTTCAAACAGAACGCGTTTTTCAACTTTTCATTTTAAAAAACAGTTCTCAGAAATAACAAACCAAACGCGTTTTCAGCAAATTCGAAAACAAAAATAAAAACAGGAAATATAAAACATTTTCGAAAATGAAAATAAAAAATAAAATACAAACAGAACGCTACCTTAGGTTTTCCATAGCAAACATACCTTCATTATATTCATTTTGTTTTCTAGCTTCTTCGTCTATTGTATATCTGTCTCCCAAGAATTTTGTTCTAAGTTCTCTTTCTAATCTATTTAATATATCTCTAAATTCTTGGTCATTTAAATTATTTTTATTTTTTTCGTTAATTCTTTTAACTGGACCTTATATTCATCGTGTTCTTCTCCTGTATATTCTAAGAATTTTCTTTTTGATTCTTCTACTTCTGTTATCGTAAATAGTTTTATTTCAGAATTTTTTCCTTTTCCTTTATTATTATTATTATTATTATTATTATTATTATTATTATTATTATTATTATTATTATTATTATTATTATTATCATCATCATCATCTTAGGACTTCTTTCTATTATCTTGTGGAGGATTAATTATAATTTTATCTTTCATTTTTAGATTTTTATCTAGTATAGAGTTTCCTCCTTGCAAACTATAATATGGATTTTCCAATTTTTTATTTATTTCTTCGAAGCCTTCATTCATATTATTTTTCATTAAATAAGGATAACTTGGTTTTTTATATATTTCGACATTTTTTAGAAAATTTTCAGTTTTACTTTCTTCTTCTGATAGATTCATCAATACTTCTAGTTCGTAACTAGGCTCTGATACAATTTATACCAGAGTGCAACAATATTTTTTGGGAATTTGAAAACTTAATCTTTCTATATTTTGAGGGGTTAGTTGAAAATTCTATATGTGAGGGTATTTTAGACAACTTCTATTATTAAATGGTCAAGGTCTATTTTCCAAAATGTCACAGTTCTAAAGGTTATTTACAGGTATTTCCCTTATAAATATTAAGATTTGGCCCATTTGTGTACAAATCCTTTCAGAAAATCTATTTGCCTACTACAGACCACACCCAAACATCAAATTTCCAAAACCCAAAATTCATGTAATTGAAGATGATCTATGCCCTATATGCTGCTTAATGGATGAGTTTGCGCCCATTGATTTTGGCAGTGATCTCAAAGATGATGATCAATTTCGTTTTACTTTTTCCATTTGATCCTCATTATCATGAGCCGTATCTTAGGCCCATGATACCAAACACATTCATGATCCATTTTAACAGTTAGAAACTCTAGGTTCCCAACATTCACATCACAGCACCGACCTCGACTCTCAACCTTGCTATAAGAAGTTAAGAGTTTAGGATGTCCTTGTCCAGAAGTTAAGAGTTCAGGATGTCCTTGTCCAGAAACCCGTCGACCACAGTAACCGAGCTTCTTAAAAGGGTCAAAAAACATATAAACATGGAAGAAAATTTATCATTAGTAAGGGCTCAAGCCCAAACACAGGTAACAATAGCAATACAGTCTTCGGAACCTTCTAGACAAGGGAGAAAGCGATTAAGATCGGATTACATAAATGGTCTAATTTTACCCGATCTTGTATAAAGGTGAATTCTAATGGGCATCAAGATCCCATCCCACTAAATGCTTCTAAATCTCACATTCTGATGGAAATCAAAGATCGGGATGACCTGTGGTGGCCAAAACCTTTCAAAAGGATCAACAACAGCATTCGTAACAAATATTGCGATTTCCATAGGAGCCAAGGCCATAGCACAGATGAGTGCAGAATCCTTCAAAAGGAAATAGAAGCTCTCATCAAACGGGGGCCTACTAGACATACATAAAGAAGGATGACAAAGATCACCGTAATCCCGCAAAGGAAGAGAAGAATAGGCCTACTGGTACAATAAACTTAATTGTTGAAGGAATAGCTTCAGGAAGAGACTCAAATAACGCCAGGAAAAATTATGCCTAGACATTGGGAAATCAAGAGGCTGAGGTCATCAATCATGATCCCGACCTCTTGACAAGCATCAATTTTGATAACACTGACATGGAAGGACATCTCATACCCTAACAACGATTCAGTCATCATCTTGGCCATGATTGCAAATTTTGATGTTAGGAGAATACTTACAGATAACAGAAGCGCATCAAATGTCCTTTGCCTCGATGCCTTCAATCAGATGCAACTCCTAATGGATAGACTTCAACAGATTATTACTCCATTGATAGGATTTGGTGGGGGAATAGTTAGGCTGGAAAGGCTTGATAGATCTACCTACTTTTTTGGGTTCGGGAGAAAAGCAAGTCACTAGAATGACCCCTTTTGAGGTAGTAAGGACCCCAATGTCTTCAATGCTATCCTAGGAAGACCTTTCCTGAACAGCTTCAAAGTGATTGTATCAACATATCACTTGGCAGTATAGTTCCCCACACTACAGGTATTGCCACAGTACGGGGTGATCAAGTAGTGGCAATAAGTTGCTACATCAGTTGCATTAGCAAAGAAAAGCTAATCTTATGACGATCGGACCTTTAATGGAAGAACTTATGTCCCAGTTGAAGAATTGAAAGATGTCATAATCTCTACAAGAAAAACCTTCACCATCAGGAAGAACTATTGCGATGCTTAAAAATGAATCTTGATGTCTTCATCTGGAGTGCTAAGGACATGCCAGGGATTGACCTACTCTGGTCGTACACAAACTTAATGTTCAGCCTGCCAAAAACTTTATAAAGCAACGAAGGAGAATATTTGCTACTTAAAGAAGACAAATTATCTAGGCAAAGGTTGATAAACTTCTGAAGATTGGACTCATAAGAGAAGTCAAGTACCCAGAGTGGTTATCCAATGTGGTTTTGGTAAAGAAATTGCAAATAGCACGTTTGCATAGATTTCATAGATCTGAACAAAGCATGTTTTTAGGGTATCATCATATAAGAATGGCTGAGGAAGACCAAGAAAAAACATCCTTTATTGTAGATGAAGGTATATATTGCTACAAAGTCATGCCATTCAGTCTGAAGAATGCATGGGCCTATCAAAGGCTTATGAATATGGTTTTTTCCAAACACATATGAAATAACATTGAGGTCTACATAGATGACATAGTTGTAAAGAGATCGAAAAAGAAAGATCATGTGGCCATCTTTCGACAACATCAGATGAAGCTAAACCCTACCTAGTGCACTTTAAGGGTAGGTTTGGGCAAGTTTTTGGGATTCATGATCATCTAGCGAGGCATTGAAGTTAATCCCGACAAAATCATGGCCTTTATATCAATGGAACCTTCCAGAAGTATAAGAGAAGTACAGAAACTTACAGGACGGGTAGCTTCCTTGGGCTGTTTCACTTCAATAGCAATAAATAATTTTTTCCATTCCTTCAAGCCTCTTAGAGGGAATAAAGAGTTTAAGTGGGATGATGAATGTGAAATTTCCTTTAAATAGTGAAAAGAGTACTTGGAGTCACCACCGATACTGGTCAAGCCAAATCTAGTGGATGATCTTCTACTATATGTGGCAATTTCAGAGCATGTAGTCAGTACCATTTTGGTCAAAGAAGAAAGAAATGCTCAAAAACTAATCTACTACGTTAGTAATATATTGCTAGATGCAAAAACTAGATACACTCTGGAAGAACAACTGTCACTTACACTTTTCACAACAGCCAGAAAATTGAGGTCTTACTTTCAAGCTCATTCCATAACAATCCTCACAAGCCAGCCTCAAACAAACTTGCAAAAACCGGGCATCTCCGGTTGCCTCCTCAAGTGTTCGATCGAGCTCGGGAATATGAAATTGAATTTCAACTCCAACCTTCCATTAAGGTACAGGTTTTTGCTGATTTCATTATCGAACTCACGCTAAGACCTCAGGGGCCAACACGTAGTGATAGAAAAGAAGATAGCTGGACCTTACAAGTAGATGGGGACATCTAACTTCGGGCTCGGTGATCAGTATCATACTGAAAATGATGATGATACAATGGAGATTCAGTGTGCAATAAGATTTGATTTCCTAGCCATTAATAATGACGCAAAATACGAGGCTGACATTGCCGGGCTGTAGGCCGCGCAACGTCTCAGTGTTGAGCACGTCAAAGTAATGCAATTTGCAGTTAGTGGTCGAGCTTATTAATGGTCCTTTTGAAGCAAAGGATGAGAAAATGTCATTTTACCGAACCTTGATATCTGCCTTTTGGAAGGAATGACTTCTAATTAATAGCAGATTTAATAAATCTTTACAGTAATAACCTCCAAATCTTTGGGAAGGCACATGAAGATCCTAACACGCATGTCGTACGATTTGGGAGAATGTGCTAAAATTTCCAATTTCAAGGCATAAACGAAGATGCCATTCGTTTGCAACTATTTCCTTACACTCTAAGAGATAGTGCATTAGAGTGGCTTGGCTTTGAACTTGAATTTAGTATTACCACTTGGATGGAACGACCTAGCTTGAAAATTTTGTTACAAATATTTCTCACCTACTAAGGCCGCTAAGCTAAAACTGGAGATATCTACTTTTCAACAACTAGACGGTGAGAATTTTCATGAGTCGTGGATTATATTTAACGAACTTTTTCGAAAATGCCCCTATCATGGATTTAACAAAAGTCTTCAAGTTTAGTACTTTTCCTCTGGGTTGTCACCAAAATACAAATCAATAGTGGACTCATCGATGGTGGGTCCATTGCAAATAAAAGTGTCAACCAAGCATGGGACCTGGTCAAACTCATTGCAAAAACAAACATCATTTTCCCATCTGATAGAGTAGTACAAAGGAGAGTGGCTGGAGTACACGAAGTAGATGTACTGATCAGTACAAATGCACAAATAGAAGCGCTAACAAAAAAAGTTGACTTGTTGATTACATCACAATAGCAAGGGCTAATGTTATTCAATCACAGGTAATTTGTGATAATTGTAGCACAAACCATTCAACCGAAGATTGTATGCTGTTGGCCTCAACTGAGGAGCAGGTTAATTTTTTGTAAAATAATCTTCGACAACAAAACAACCCATATGTTCCCACTTATAATCATGGTTGGAGAAAACACCCGAACTTCAAATGGTGTAACAATCAAAATGAGTCTAACCAACAACAAGAAGAGAGAAGACAAAGTTTGGGGGAAATATTTCAATAGTACATGTAGAAGACTGAAAAAATGTTTGAAATGCATCAAACAACCATGCAAAGTTAGTCAGCTACTGTCAAAAGGCTTGAAACTCAGATAAGTCGAATCGCTCAACAATTATTTGAGCGAGCACCTGGAACACTTCCCAATAATACAATTAAAATTACAAGCGAGAAAATTAATGTGATAATTACAGTGGAAATGAATAGAGTCTACACTCCAGTTTCTAAGGTAGCTTTTGAGGATGTGCAATGCATTCCCAAAGAGGAATATTTCCCACCAAAGGGAATATAACTCATATCCCTTTGCATCAAGCACTTCTAAGACATAGGATACCAAAGGATGTTCATGCTATAACTACCAGAAGTGGTGTGCAATTGCTAGAAATAAATGAAAAAAGGCCTGAAAAGAAAAAAAAGCAACAAATAGAAACTGAAGACAAGGATAGGGAGATAGAAGTGAAATCAATTTCAAAACATGAAAAGGATGCTAAAAAGTCAAAGGAAGAAGCTCCATCTCTTGTCAAAGCTTAGGTGCCATCGATTTCCTTTCCTCAACAATTATAGAAGCACAAGCTAGAAAAACAGTTTGGTAAATTTCAAAAAGTATTCAAGAAACTGCGAACTATGAATTAACATATCATGCGTAGAGGCTATGGCTCAGATGCCCCTCTACCTCAAGTTTATGAAAGAGATGATTTCTAAAGAGAGGAAGCTAGGGAAATTTGAGACCGTGTCCTTAACTGAAGAATGAAGTACAATTCTACAAAATAAACTGCCTACAAAACTTAAAGATCCAAAGAATTTTTCTATCCCTTGTGATATTGGCAATTTCAAATTTGATAGATTTTTGTGTGATCTAAGGATAAGAATCAATTTAATGTGTCTTTTAGTTTACAAGAAACTTGGATTGTATCAGACCGAAAGTTGCTACAAATTAGAAGAAGTGGTACAGGAGAATGAAAATAATTTGAAGCAAGAAGAAAAACTAGGTGATACTCAGATCAACAATCAACAGTTCAAGAAAGTAAACAAAAATATTGAGAAACACGAGGCGAGGAATTGCAAGAAGTGCAAGACATCAAGAACATCTTTTATGCCACCATAAGGAAGTTCCAAAAAGTTGGGCTTAAGACAATTAACGGAGAACTTTTCGGAAGCAACCAAATTTCTCTTCCCTTTTAGTTAGTTATGCTTTATTTTAGCTTTCCATTTAGTTTTAGGTAGTACTTACACTTTTTGAGTTATTGTAGTTAGGATCACTAGAACCATCACCACTTTGAGTTGATTTCCTCACCATTTTAATTCTAACTCATGCAACATGATCACAATCAAAATCACATTCACTATCACAATTCTGAGCCCTGAACATTAAAACATTGCTTGGAGGAAGCATGACATGTATCACGAGGAAAAACGGGGTTGAGAATGGATTTGGAGTCAAACAAAGAACATGTTAGAATTCTATCGCGTCATCCACGCAACTGCGCAGTGGTACACACAGTTGCGCAAATTTAAATAATTTATTTTTTGCAACAGGTTTACACTGTGCGGCTGCCCAATGTTACACCACACGGAAGTGTGGTAGTTTTGAAGAAAAATCGACTGTTTTAAAGCATGGATTCTTCACTCATTCATTACACTTCTTGCATTATTCTCAACCAAATCATCCTCACTTCAAAATTATCCGTGAGCCAACAATTATACATTACATTGTGTTAAATTCATTACTCTTATCACATCAAAAGCAAATTAAATGTATGATTTTACACACATTGAGAGATTATACATGATAATTGTATTGTTCTTGATATTCTTGTGAATTTAGAATTATGGATCGACGAAGTATGGGATTAGGATAGAAATTGGTGTAATTGAATTGTGATTCTAGGTAAAAGAATTTTATTCATTCAATGTTCCCAAATCTATGTTCTTCCTTAGTTTTTGTGCATGCATGCCAAATATTTAACAAAATATTTTTTAAGCTCTTCTAAGAGTTTTTGCAACTATTTTTGAATGGTCCGCTCTCATACTTGTTATACATCAATTGTGCATCATTCATTCATGTTTTACACTTGTTTAAGGCATAGAAATCGATTTTGGCATCATTTCACCTCATGCCTTGCTTTGTCCCTGCATCACTGCAAGGAAAAACTACTTCACGACACCTACTTCACACTACCTTCTCTTGACCCAAATGAACTCCAATTGAGTTGGATTTTTAATATGTTGTAGATCAAGTCATTTACTATCATACGCTTGGACATGTCTCAAGAGAATTTCATGTTTTCGAGGTGATGTTTAGTGTTGATTATCAGTGGTCACCCATATTTTAAAACTCAATTGTTTTGCTATACACTAGTTTTTTTTTTTTTTTTTGCCAAGGGGGTGGGGGTGGGGTTAGTAGGGTTATTTCAATGCCATGTAACTTTTATATGTTACCTAATGGGTGTTGTGTTTACTTGCATGAATAAAACAACAAACTGAACAGAAAAAAAACATGCAAAGTGACAAGATCTTCCAGAATGACATCAAGTGAGAAGCCTTAAGTGATTACATCACACATCTAAACCCGGAAAGTACCTAACTCCTTTTTTTGTATTGTTGTTAGTTGATATATCTATTTATCATACATTGAGGACAATATAATTTTCTAGTTTGGGGGTGGGGGGTGTGGTATTTTATTTATTCATTTCATTCATTTGATACCTCTTTTTTTGGGGTGTATATATATATATATATATATATATATATATATATATATATATATATATATATATATATATATAAATCGAAAAACTTGAAAAATTCCGTTGATTTGTTTGTTGCCTATGATTTAGTTCGGATTGAATTGGTGCTTTAAATTAGATTTTTGGACAACATTTTGACTTGATTTTACTTATCCACATTAGACTTGACTAAATTGATCACATAGCCATATTGAATTAATGCGTGTGTGGGAATATGCTTGGCATATGTGGGGTAATTTCATGCAATTTGAACTATGAATGACTTTTTTAATCCCTAACCTTAAGTTATTAGATCATGAACCTAACATTAGAACCATATTGCTCAAGAAGCAATTTGAGATGGAAAGGATAATATAGATATGCATGGATGGGTTGAGGGTCTGAAGTTTTTAATTTTGTACATTTGGTGAAGGGGTTTTGATCAATAAGTATAAATTAGCACTATCTAAAAAAACTAAAATAAAAACAAATGTCTTATTCTTCTCTTTGTAGCATAGATAACTTGAGCTAAGTAAGCTTTAAGGGTCTTTAAAACTTGATACCGTACATTCATCTGAGTTGGGAGTTATCAACTCAAAGCTCGTTACATAGTTCACTTAGAAAGCTCAAGGGAGATATGAATTACACATAAGACACTAAAACATCTTTAACTTTTCTTTGTTACTTTTGTGACTTGGGTAATTAAGTATTTTAGGGTTCTCTGAACCTGGTGTCCTAAAGTCGTCTGACTTGGAAGTCACCTACCTAAAACTCATTATAGGGGTTGCATAGAAAGCAAATGAGAAAATTATTGCACAAAGATGGGTAAGAGACAAGGACATAGAAAGAAAAATTTCTTCCATTTATAATAAAGTGCATGGTATATGCTTAGTTGATTAGAACTTTGGAAATTGAAGGTGTGAAACTAGGAACTGTTTACCATCGATCTGTTTTGCATGCTTCTATCTAGTCTTAACTATCATGTGTGGAAAAAAATGCATTATATCAATTGTTAGAAACCAAAATAGAGGAAACCTTGGGATATGAGAGAAAAGCATAAGGTTGTGATCATCCTTGAGAGTTGTACAGAAGTCAAAAGAGTATGCATTTGATTTTGACTATTCACACATACACTTGGAAAGTTGAGCATAGGCTAAGTGGAAATAATTTTTATGTTGTTCAGTTCTCTTTTCTAAAGTGAATTTTTTATTCGAGCCTAAGGCTATATGCTAAGCAAGTTGACAGTTAAAAAATATTTGTTATCAAGTTTGTTTGACATGTTTACTGTAGTCTTAGTTTCTTCAAGGATGAAAAATGACTCTAGTTTGGAGAGGTTGATAAAAGTATTTTAAACACTTATTTATATGTCAAAATTAGGACAATATATTGTCTTTCAAGAATAAATTCTACCTGATTTATTATTATTTGTTATTATTTCGGGTTTTATCCCAAAATCAAGAAAATTGAAGAATTGAAGCAAATACATAACAATTGGGTGATAAATGAGCTAAAATATACACATGGAGGTGGATGAAGTCTATGGAGATGCAAAACAGAGCTAAAGTAGAAGAAGGAAGAGGTACGAGATACAAAATATAGCTAAACCCAATCCAGGTCAATTAAGTATCTTCTCAAATATGTAAATAAAGGACATGATCGTGTCACAACTTTTTATCAAAGTATGGTGTTGGTGTGTAGAATCACGTAGATGAAATAAATATATAGGATGATTCTAGGTATATCTCAACATGTGAGGCAGCATGGAGAATCTTTAGTTTTGATATTCATTACAGAGATCCACCAATGAAGCAATTAAATTTCCATCTTTCGAATGAGCAAAATATTGTATTTTTAGATAGTGGTCCAATTGATGATGTGATGAATAGACCCACCGTACACCAATCAATGTTTTTAGCATGGATGGAGGCTAATAAAAAAAAATTGTACAAGCGAGGGAGCTAATGTATGCATAATTTCCTACTAGATTTTCTGGAATCAGTAACTGAGAAAGTGGAAGCCAAGAAGACATAGCTTTTCGATTGGACGCATTTTTTTTGTCCCTATAGTATAAGGAGAAATGTATTATTTGAGAATTATTCTCAACATTGTTTGGGGACCAAGTGGTAATGAAGAAATAAAGCACAAATGGTGTTCAATATAACTCGTTTAGAGATGCTTGCTATAACTTGGTTTATTGGAGGAGACAAAATATGTTGATGGGACAGTTGAAGCAAATCATTAGAGCTATATGAGTTTTCTAAGAAATATATTTGTAAATCTGCTACTATCAGATTCTTTGTCTAGACCTGAATTTGTATGAGAAAAAGCTAGCAGTATCTATTGGATGATATACTTTATAGACAACGCATTATGTGACATCATGAAGGTATTAAATTCTTTAATTAGTATTTACATTAAACAATAATATTTATTATTTTGTTTTATTTTTAATTAACCATGGTTGAATATGTGAATTATTTTTGTAGATTTCGAATTGAGTGACAGAAATGAAAAACTGCATTCTGGAAGGTTGGAAAGGTATAATGGTGGAGCTTGAGAATCTTCATGATTTTCAGACAATGCCTTTCCCTAGACCATTGACTTTTCAATTCATCAAAATAGGCTCATACATGATGAAATGCGATACGATAGATATAATTGATTTGGTTGGAGACTTGAAATATTTGTACCATGTCTCACAGATGAGCAAAGAAATGTTTATGAAACAATAATGTCCGTTGTTGAAGTTGATCGAGGTGGGGTATTCTATCTTTATGGGGAGTCAATAGAAAAAATTTTATGTGAAAAACTTTATCTACAACGTTGAGATCTAAGGGAGAAATTGTATTGATTGTAGCATCAAGTGGTATAGCATATCTTTTACTGGCAGGAGGTAGAGTGACTCATTCAAGATTTGACATTCCTCTTACTCCCAATGAAGATTCAACTTGCAACATCCAACAAGGAAGTTCGCTGGCAGAGTTAATTGTTAAACCTAAACTTATCATTTAGGATGGGCACCTATGATGAACACATATTGCTTCGAAACTTTGGGTAAAACTATGAGAGATATTTTAAAATTTAGCAATCGTTGGGTTTAAAACTACTTCGGGTAAAATAGGTTTTTTTTTTTTAAGGAGATTTTAGAAAAAATATTACTTGCTATTCCAAATGGAAGTAGGCAATATATTGTGTTTGTAACTATCAACTCATTACATTTATGAACACATTGTAAAGTTTTGAAACTGACTAAAAGCATAAGACTTTAGAATCTTAATTCAGACCTTGATTCCATTCAATCAAAGGCCTTTTTGAATTGATATCGAGCATCAAAGATGGAGCAATTGCGATCCAAATATGAAAAGTTACTTATAAGTCAAAAAAACTCACTTATAATTGTAAATTTTACTTATAATTTATAATTTTAATTGAAATGTTTAACTTTAAAAAGTTAAATATTAACTTATATGTAAAAAAAAATAATTATCTATAGGTAAAATATCACTTATAAATAAAAAAATTCATATAATAAATTATAAATTGAAAGTTTCACTAACGGACCTATATGTAATTTTACACTTCTAAAAAACTTTAAAAATAGATGGATGATAAACTCTCAAGCATGGGTTAGACTATTTGACATTAGGAAAAAAAAATTGTGGTTTTCATCTTATTGAAAACTAGTTATTGGACTTCATTTGGTTACTATTATTTTCCTATTGGCTACATGTATATTTTCTCGAAAAATTAAATATTTACTTTTATATAAGCGTGAGCGTGGTTTCATATGGTTCTGGTTCACTAAGAACTAAACCGAACCAAGATCCGATGGTTCTTTTGTAAAAAGAACATTGATTCTTTTTTGTAAGAGAAGAACAAAACCGAATTGGAACCGAACCATTCAGTTCCATTGGTTCTGGTTCTGAATTCTTAAATTAAAATTTTCAAATTTAAGCGATGAAGCGATTGTAGATTCCGGGGGTAAGAGTCGTAAGACGGTAAGGTCATCGACATTGATCAAGATGCGAATAGAACAGTCATCTTGGTTCTTGATCTCAAAATATTCACTCCCTTCCAAACAGTAATGTATCTCCTCATCCGCGTGTATGTTCTCCGTGTAAAAATTCTTCAATTTCTGCTTGTAGTTCTCCACCTTTTTAAAGAACAGTCGCACAAGTCCAACAAATCCTTGAAAACAAGATAACAACTGATTGTGAGATGGAGATTGAAGATCTCTTGTTTGTTGATTCTTGAAGAACTGAAGGTTGAAGGCTTGACAGCGGAAGGCTTGAAGCTGAACGATAGAATCATTGAAAGAAAATTGCTTTTAGATCTATAGTTTTTTTTGTTTATTACTTGTTTTGCTTAGTTATTGTAATATTGAATGAATCAATAGTTGTTGAATAATTACTAATGGACCGAATAAGATGCATTAATATTAAGAATTGATGATCTTTTATTTTTTATATTTATATTTTTAAAAGAAAATTAAAAAAATTCTTGTTTTACTCCATCAGTTCTGGTTTTGAACCTAGAACCAGAACAAGAACCGGGACTGGAACCGAATGGTTCTTGATTTTTAGAACCAGAACCGTTTAACATTTTGAAAGAAACCGAACCAAATTAGGACCGATCGGAACCGAATCGAACCGAACCAAACTGCTATTTCTTATTCTTTTGCCCAGGCCTACTTTTATGCCCCACTCGTGCACGATGATTGGGTTATGACTATCTTTTTCTGATCCAAATCACTATTTCTTTAATTTTTTAAAGAGGGAGTGGAAAGGAGTGAGATATTATTTCTTAAATTCGTTTTGGTAGTTGTGAAAATAACAATTTTTGACAATCTAGGACAATTGGCCCCAAAACCACTCAAAACCGGTCCCTTTTATATGTTCAAAATTGGTAGTTAAAAAAAATATTCATAATCGGTCGGCGAAACCCCAAAGCAGACACGTAAATATTTATGTTATAATTTGAACTTATTATTGAATGATATTTTACTATCTATTTTGTTCTTATTTCTTTAGATTTTTTTTTTGGCTTAAATACTATCATGCTTTTTTGTCGAAATTTAATTTAATTATGTTTATATAATTTTTTGGAATAAAATTATATTTTTTAATCTTTACTTATTTTATTAGAAGAATGATGAAACACCCAAAAACAGAAGAATAATCAGACCTAGACAACATAAAATAATAGTACTCGAAAAACATACAGAAAATTAAAGAAGAAAACGAGAAGATTTTTCAGCCATAGCTCCAGAAGTTCAGTGTAAAAACTACTTCCTTGTTGAAAATTCAATAACGTGGATAAAGCTTGATATGCACTATAATGTCCAAAACGAAAACCAAAATATATGAAGTTCATATTATAAAAAGATCAAGTCAAAACTTATTTTTCTACTCAAATCTGCTTCTCCAAGTATCTGTTCACTACGAACACCGAAATTATACCACAATCCCATAATCAGTATTACAACAATCAAGGAAACATATATTCCTTCGATTTCACAAAGAAATCAAAAGGAAAGGGTGTAGAAGATGAAAATCTCGAATGAGATTCTCGAGAGATGGAAACCCTATAAGTTTCTCTCAAAACTCAAAAGCCAAATGAAGTAGAAGTCTACATGCCAAAATGAAGGTTCAGCAAACCAAGTAGAGAGAAATCAGAATTCTTGAAAACACTAAATCCAATGGCCACCCCAGGTGACACTTGCCACAATCTGGTCAAAGCTCTCCAAGAAACACATTTTTTCACAATTTTGGTAGCATGTACTTCACATGTGTACAGACTTAAGCATCACAGTTTGTTTCACTTGCTCTTTGAACGTGTATTAACAATTGAACAGTATCAATAGATAACCACTTTAAGCAATTTCTAAATTTACTTAAAGGTGTTACTTTTGTTCCTATATTAGATGGATTATGTTGAGTAGCAATCTTTCCTATATTCAATATATTTTCGAAATTATGTTTCTAATAAAATGATATTTAACGTCAATATGCTTAGTTCTATCATAAAACATAGGATTTTTACTTTAGTGAATGGCATTTTGGTTATCAGAAAACAAAATGGCATTTTTATCAAAAAAACCAAGTTCATTCTGCAATCCACTCAACCATATCCTTCTTTTATAGGCTCGGTGGCTGCAATGTATTCAACTTCAGTGGAAGAAAGGGAAACAACATTTTACAATTGAGATTTTCAGCTAATAACAGTATCACATATGGTAAGAAGTATGCAGAGGAGGATTTTCTATTATCCCCATCCCTAGCAAAGTTTTAGTTAGTATATCCCTTTAGAGTTATCTCACCTTCTTTTCTTTTAAAAACTGAGCATAAATCAGATGTGCCTTTTTTTCCATCAGCCATTTTAAAGCTTCCTAGTGTTTTTCCCAGTATTCCCCATAAACCTACTAAGGATGTTTATACTATGTGCAAGACTTAGGTCTAGTACTTAACATCAAATACAATATTGAGCCAATCACAATAGTATAAGGTATTTTTGACATTCTATCAAATTCTTCTTCTACTTTTGAACAATATTTAGAAGACAATTTGAAATTATTTGCAATTGGTAAAGAAGTTGGTTTACAGTCTAACATGCCATTTTTTTTCAAAATCTTATTCACATTGTTATGTTGATTTAGAAACATAAGACCTTTATTATCCAAGAATCTTCTTGGTTGAGCCAAGATCTTTCATTTCAAATTTAGATTTGAATTTTTCTTTGATGTCAACTATTTCACATTTACTTTTACTACCAAAAAGTATATCATCAACACATAGTAGCAAGTATAAGGCATTTAAAGTACCATTTTCTTTATAGTATAACCATATGTCATATTTTCTTCGTTCAAAATCAAGTTGCAAGACAAAGGATCAATACCTTTCCTTCTTATAAAGCCTTAGCAACTAGTCTGATTTTATATCTCACTTTATCCTTCCCACCTCCCCCTTCTTTTATTTTGAATATCAATTTGCAGGCAACTACCTTCTCATCTTTTAATTTATTAACTAACACCTAAGTGTCATTTTTGAGCAATGAAGACATTTCATCTTCCATTGCATCTATCTATTTGGTAGCATCTTTACCTCTTACAACATCATCATCATACGTGTTGGGGTTCATTTTCAGAATCTTCTTGATAGGTAAATAATGAAAAAAAAAAATCATCATTATCAAATCTAGCTAGGTTCTGATTTTCCTTCTTTGTCTACATCTTATGAGTTGAAACTCATGCAGGGGGCAAAGTTACAGGTTCAGATTGGTCATGAGGATCTAATTCCTAATTAGATTCAGTGCCCATTAATGGTTCATTACTAGTCTGAACAATCTCGTCATGTTCATTTTGATAGTTATCATTATCCAAGTAAAGAGTCTCCACGTCAGTTTGAACATCCTTTTCAGTGAAGTTTATGTATTTTCCTTCTAAACATGGCATCAATGATTCATTAAAAAATAACATCTCTTATAAGGATTACCCTATAACCTCTTTCCCCCATAACTTAAACACTGTAATCCTTTACATTCCACCATATCCTAAGAAAACACATTTAAGGGATCTTGTTTCTAACTTCTCTATATTCTGATGAGCATAAGAAGCACAGAGAAATATTTTCAAGCAAGCATAATAAAAGTAGTCCAAATAGATTCAGAAACATTGTAGTTTTAAGTACGATAGGACTTCTGTTAACAAGATAGGCAGCAACTTTAACAGCTTCATCCCAAAATAAGCTTCATCCCAAAATATTTAGGTAAGCCTGAGCTTAAAATCATGAATCTAACATCGTTAATAAATTTTCATTCATTTTTCAGCAAACCATTTTGTTGAGGTGCACAGGTCACAGTTCTATGTCTCAATATACCATGTAATTTACAGAAATCATTGAATTCATAATTTCAGAACTCTAAACAATTATTAGTCCTTAAGATTTTAATTTTATGATCGGATATATTTTCAATTTGAGTTTTCTAATCCTTAATAATGTTAAAGTTTAATCTTTAGTATTTAACAGAAACACCCAAATTTTCTAGAGTAGACATCAATATCAACAAATAATATTTAAACTAGACTAAGTAATAATAGAGGCAGAACCCCACAAATTAGCATGCAGACATTCAATTATTTGTTTTGATTTATGAATTCCAGGCAGAAAAGACAACTTAACTTGTTTACTAGTAACACATTGTTCACCAAGACTAGATTTTCCAGAAACACCTAGATTTGTAAAGATTTTATTTTTCTTGCCAATATGGCTAAGTTTTTCATGCCATATTTTGCAAGGGTAGATTCTTCATTTAAGATTGCAGCGGTTTCACCTAAAGGATGTTTAGATTCAAGGAAAAAAAAAAAAGACCATATCTCTTTAGGGTATTTATGACTAAGTCACAGCCCCTAAATTTTTTTTTTATGTCCTTGACTCAGATTTATGTTAAACTCCATATCATCTAAAATACCTAGAGACACTAAGTTTTTTTCTAGTTCAGGTACATATCTAGTTTCTTTTAGGATTAGGATATTACCATTTTCTTGTAAAAGTTTTAAGGTACATATTCCACTTACTTTGCATGTCATATCTTTTCCCATTATCACTTGTCCACCACTGGTTCTCTTAAAATTAAGGAACCAATCTCTATTAGGGAACATATGGAAAGATCATCCAAAATCAAGGATCCATTTCGTTCCTAACCTCTTATCCATATTGACCAAGACTACACCATCAGTATGTGATGAGAACCGGGAAAGTCAAACATCGATGCATGTGTCAGTGGATCCTATCCAAATCTTGATGCACGTGCCAGTGGAGTATATGATGAGATCCGAGGCCCAAGAGACTCAATACTTGAAGATGAGATTCATTTATAAGCTATGGAATCAATTCGAGGTGAAAGAAATGAATATGCATCAAACTCAGGATTCAAGCAAAGTTTTGATAAAGATAAAGTCTGAATTTGAGGTTGACTATTTCTTGAAGAATTGTAACCCTCTTCGTCTAGTTTCCAACGCATTTTGAATCACCTTAATCGGACATCAGGATCAAAAATTTATGACCAAAATACTAAAGATGACGCGTGCAGAATTTTTGTCGCCTGAGTGATCGCGAGACAAAACAAGTGCGCGATCGCTCGCATTTCGGAGGCAATGAATTTTTTCGATCTCCACACAATCGTGAGGATTTTTCTCACGCAATCGCGTGGCAGTTCAGAAGACAGATTTTCACAAGTTTTAAACCTATTTTTGGGCTTTCTTTATTTTTCTAATTTCTTTTATTCCTTGTACTATAAATAAACTTCTAAAAACCCTAGAAACATTAACTTGATGTTCATGTGAAGCTCTTGGGAGAAGCTCCACCTTTAGGTGAGGTAAAACCCTTCCTTTACTCCTTGTATTTTCTTGGAAATTAATCAATTATATCTTGAGTACGTTATTTGATATGATCCAAGATAGGAGACCAAAAGATAAATCAAGTTACCATCGATGTAACAACAATCTAGGAGGGAAAAAAGCAAATTTCCTATTGGGTCCGAGTCGAGAATCCAACCGGGTCGAGCTATTTCAAAGGAACGAAAAAGTGCCAGCCGGGAAGCCAAGTGATTGCGCGGGGCCACGGAAGGCGTGAACGCGTGAAGGCATCAAAAACTAAGCTGAGAGTTTCAAGCCTTACCACGCGATCGCGCGGTTTAAGTCAGATCAGATTTCTTGAATCTTAATTTAATTTTTGATTTATTAATTATTACTTCTATTTTTGAACCCTAGTATGGCTAGGTCAGTTTTAGGCGTATTTTGACTTTATATGATGTGTTTCATTGATAACAAAAACACAACTTTGATATTATTGAATGAAAGTGAGAATTTTCTCTCTAAAAAATGAGGATTCCTTTTTCTTGTTCTTGAAGAAAAGAACTTATCAAATATTTTCTTGGATATTTGTGGCATTCCGATCAGAAACTTATCAAGGAGTTTGACATCCTTTGTGGCGTTTCGAAAACCTCGGTTCTTCAATCCGTATCGTCTATCATTGCGTCGTGGTTGTTGGGTTCAGGTCCTATCGTCTATTTTATCTTTCCAATATTTTAATTCTTGTGTTCTTGTGTTTATTTGGCTGAATCTGGGTCTTTCCTATTATTGTTTCGTTTAATTCAGCGTTTTCTTCGTGTTCCCCTATTGGGATCGCATCATCTGGTATCAGAGCTTGGATCTAGATTCAGTTCTTGGTATTTCTAGATTTTCTTGTTCTTTTTGTTCTTCGTGCCAGTAAATTTTTCCTTTGTTTGATTCATATAAAATTCTATAAAAAAATCAATCTTGTTTATTTTAGTCAATTCTTATCCAAATTCAATTCCATTTGTTACGTTGCACTTGTAGTTGAATTTCGGATTCAAAAAAAAAAAAAAGAGTCCGAAAATTTCATATTTATCCCCGAATATTCCAAATTTGTCTCAATTTCCAAGTTTTCTTGTTCTTACTCGTGTCTATCGTGTCCTACCCTTGATTGAGTTCTTGGATTGTTTTTTTTAAGTGCTTGGAAGGGGGATTTTTGAGTGATACATGAGCGATATATTTTGGGGAGGAATTTTCTACTTATTTCTGTGAAGACTAATAATGTCTAGCAGATGGGATTCATCATCTTCGTCAGTTGGGGACAACAGGGGAATTTACAGAAGGGAGCCAGCAGCTTCATCAATGAGCCACAACAAACGACCGGAAGGTATGAATAGGGTGAATAAGAATGATGTAGGTGTGATGGAGACTTTACATGAGCAATTTGAGAAGTTGATGACTAAGATGGATAGGCAGGAAGAAACTATTAATAAGTTGCATCAGGAACAAACTCATGTGGGTCCTAGAGTTAGGAGGGAAGATGGGAGAGATCATAGGGGGAGACATAATCAAATGGTTGGATATGGGTTTGATGATGAAGAATTTGCGAGTGAAGGGAGCAGTATCTAATCATCTGTGGCTAGTGTAAGGAGGAGAAGGGGTAGAGGAGATAGGTATGCAAGGACAAATAGTAGAAGAGATCGTGGTGATCGGGATGAGGTAGATGATAATTTAGGCAAAATAAAAATGTCTATTCCACCTTTTCATGAGAGGAGTGATCCAGAGGCTTACCTAGATTGGGAGAAGAAGGTACAGTTGATGTTTGATTGCCACAATTATTCTGAAGGAAAGAATGTGAAGTTAGCGGTCGTTGAGTTCACTGATTATTCAATTAATTGGTGGGATCAATCGGTGAAGGATCGAAAGAGGAATGGTGAGGGGCCGGTGGATACATGGCGTGAGATGAAACTCATAATGAGAAAGAGGTTTGTTCCAAGCCACTACCATAGGGATATTTACCAAAGGTTGCAGGGGTTTACGCAAGGTTCTAGGAGTGTAGAGGAATATCATAAAGACATGGAGATAGCCATGATTAGGGCCAACGTGGTGGAGGATCAGGAAGCTACAATGGCTAGATTTTTGAGTGGGCTAAACAAAGATATTGCTAATGTCATTTAGTTACAACATTATGTGGAACTAGGAGACATGGTGCATATGGCAATGAAGGTGGAGAGGCAATTAAGGCGGAAGAGGACATCTAAACACTCACCAGGAACTTACACTACATCACAATTGAGGAAGTATCACAATGATGAGCATGTCTCGAAAGGAAAGGAGGAACTTACAACTAAAGGTAAAAACATTTCTGATTATCAACCTACTAGGGATAGAAATATTAAGTGCTTTAAGTGTTTGGGGTCGGGCCATATAGCATCACAGTGTCCAAATAAGAAAGTAATGCTCTTGCGTGAAAATGGTGAAATTAGTTTAGAGGATGATTTTAAGGGAATGCCTAGGTTGCAGGATGCGGGGGCTAGTAGTAGCGATGAAGAGGATTTAACTTATGCGGTGAAAGGGTCCCTTGTGAATAGACGTGTCCTAAATTCTCGAACTAAGATGGTTGAAATTGATGAACAACGGGACAATATTTTCCACACTAGGTGTTTGGTGGGGAAAAAGGTTTGTGGGATGGTAATTGACGGGGGAAGTTGTACTAATGTGGTTAGTACATTATTGGTGGAGAAATTGGGATTGCCTAAGGTGAAACACCCCAACCCCTATAAATTACAATGGTTAACCGACTCGGGGGAACTTAAAGTGAACATGCAGGTTAATATTAAATTCACCATTTGGGGTTATAGAGATGAGGTTGTGTATGACGTGGTCCCTATGCATGTTGGGCATATTTTGTTGGGAAAGCCATGGCAACATGATAGGAGAGTGGTGCATGATGGGTTTAAAAATCAATATTCTTTTGTGAAGGGTGGAAAAAGGATCGCTCTTGCTCCGCTATCACCTAAAGAGGTCCAAGAGGATCAATTGAAAATAAAGAGCGAGTTTGAGGGGAAAAATAAGAGCGTTGAGGCCACGACCTCAAAAAAGGAGAGGGTGTGAAAGTTGAAAACAAGAGAGTTGAGGCCACGACCTCAGAAAAAGGTGAGCTTGAGAGCGAGAGGAAAAAGAAAAGAGAGTCCACCAAAAAAATGAGTTTATTTGCATTTGCTCACACGTCCCTCCCTAGTTTGGGTAATTCTGTTTTGCAGGTACAAAAATCAAATCCCAAAACTAAGGCCAAAGGGAAAATTAATTTCCGAACAGAATAGCACCAAAAGATGATGAATAGCACAAAACATGAACAGGTCCCTCGAACCAAAGAGAGCAAGAGATACATAAAGGAGAGGTCATATACAGATTCGAGGTCGAATCCTTTTCAAGAAAGGGGGGATGATATGATTCAAGATAGGAGACCAAAAGATAAATCAAGTTACCATCGATGCAACAACAACCTAGGAGGGAAAACAAGCAAATTTCGTATTGGGTTCGAGTCAAGAATCCAACTGGTCGAGCTTTTTCAAAGGAACGAAAAGAGTGCCAGCCGGGAAGCCAAGCGATCGCGCGGGGCCACGAAAGGCGCGAACGCATGAAGGTGTCAAAAACTAAGCCGAGAGTTTCAAGCTTTACCACGAGATCATGTGAGGTTCAACCACGCGATCGTGCGGTTTAAGTCAGATCAGATTTATTAACTATTGCTTCTATTTTCGAACCCTAGTGCGGCTAGGTCAGTTTTAGGCGTATTTTGACTTTACATGATGTGTTTCGTTGATAACAAAAATAAAACTTTGATATTATTGAATGAAAGTGAGAATTTTCTCTCTAGAAAAGGAGGATTCCTTTTTCATCCATAGATATTTTCTTGAATATTTGTGGCGTTCCAATCAGAAACTTATCAAAGAGTTTGACATCCGTTGTGGCATTTCGAAAACCTCGGTTCTTCAATCCATATCGTCAATCACTGCGTCGTGATTATTGGGTCCAGGTCCTAGGGGTGGGCGTCGGGTAGTTCGGTTCGGGTATCTCAAGAACCAGGACCGAACCACACTTTTTCGATCCTTGTAAAACGGAACCATTCGGTTCCATTGAATCTTAAGAACCAAGCCATTTGGTTTCGGTTCTAATTCGGTTTTACAATAATAATTATTTTTCGAGAGTCTTATCGAGGAGCATCAGGCCCCGGGAAGTGAGCCAATAACCTGAAATAAACTTCTACGAAATATACCAAGATCAATAATTTCGAAAATCATTTCATCCCATAGAAAGTATAGGATTCTCCATGAAATGGAAGATATATTCATAAAAAAAATAGGAAACAAATGGCCTAAAAGGTTTTTCAAACATGGCAACATAGTAAACTTGTGGGATGAATCATGAGTTTTAAATGCATTATTATTAATTATTTTATATTTGCATTTAAATTTTTAATTAACTCCATCGTGATCATTTACAACTTCTCTTATTAATAAGTTGGTCTCATTCGTTTTTCATTTACTAAGAATTTCAATCTAAGTGTGAAGTTAAAGGTTACAATGAGGTAGAGACGTAGCAAATTTCACAAAAAGAAATTAATCATTTTCACTTTACCCAAAAAATTACAAATTCTTTTGATTTTTAGTTTTAGGACAATCAATTAAGACCATAAAAAAATAATAAATAAGGATCAAAGACCGGTTCTAACTTCGATTTTCGGTTCTAAAGGCGGAACCGGGAATCGAACCGAAAACCAATCGGTTCTTGGTTACAAAACCGATTTCCTATTTTATTTTTTTAAAACCATATTGTTCCGGTTTTTTGGGTTCGGTTCCGGTTATTTTGCCCACCCTTACCATGTCCTATCATCTATTTTATCTTTCCAGTATTTTAATTCTTGTGTTCTTGTTTTTGTTTGGCTGAATCTGGGGTCTTTCCTATTATTGTTTCATTTAATTCCGCGTTTTCATCGTGTTCCCCTATTGGGATCGCGTCATTATTCTTGTGTTGTTGATTTTCACCATCTTGAAATTTATTTACTCTTCATCCATTGGGCTAGGGTTAGTTTAATCCTTGAATTTTGATTGGGATAAACTTGGGTTAAGGTGATTATTTACCATTTTAGCTTTCTTGGGATGATATAAAATTGTTGTGGGGTGTTTTGGTCTAAATACCAAAAGAGTTCGCATCATTTGGTATCAGAGCTTGAATCTAATTTGGTAAAAATATCTTTACATTCTTGTATTGTTGTTCTTCATATTCAAAAAAACAAAAATGAAAATTGATAAAAATATATTGTTGTTCTTGAGCTTTGTTGGGTTCCTACATATTGGAAATTTTGATTGTTGAGTTTGTTAGGGGATTCCATTAGTCATACACTTGCATTTCTATGTGTTAACAAGTATGCCTACCAAGTGTTTGATAAATTGTCCCGAAGAAAAATATTCCATTAAGACCTTATTATTCAATACCCATGTCTTGCTAAATATTTGTGGTTGTCCATTTCCATTGTTGAAATTGTATTTTCAATATCTTATCCTACATATCATTTGTTCGTTACATTGGGTATTGTTGATCATTCATTCCATGCCACATTTGGGTTGTTGGGAGTTTTCATATATCCACATTATACACATTCAAGACCATTTAAAGATTGGGTACAAAGTGTTTGATAAATTGCCTCAATGAAAACTACACTACTTGTGCCTATTTGCTCTACATCTATGCCTTGTCAAATATTTGTGGTTTGTCAATCCCATTATTGAAGTTGTATTCTTACATCTTATCCTACATATCAATTGTTCCTTTTTGAGTATAGCAAGCAAAGAAATTCCGCTTGTTATTGTGTCTACTTGTCCTAAATTTCTTCTTTCTTGTTTATGGGTTTTAACTTCACAAGAATTAATTTTCTCGGTTTAGTTGATTACCTTCCTTGGAGAACTTGAGGAAGGAAACTTTGAGTGGAAAAAGGCAAGAGTGGTGAGCTCATTATCGGGTAAAAGCCTAAATTGAGTGAAACACGAGTGAAAATATTACTTGTAAGGACACTACCACACTTGCACAACATATCCAAATTCAATACTCGAAGTGGGCAAAATTCCAATGCTCAAACTCAAAACTTGCGAGAGATGTTTCAAACTCTTTCAACCACTTTCACTAGACAAATGGAGGGGTTTGGGGGAAGATTGGAAAGGTTAGGAACAAGTGGGAAGGAGCCAAGGAAAAATAGAAGAAGATTGAAGGATCAATTTGGGGATATTTTGGTTAATGATGGGGATGGTGAACAAAATGAGAGCAAAGGTAGGAAAAGAAGAGAATGGTTGGATGGTAGGAGAGATGGAATTGATGAAAATATTGATAGTGTGAAAATGAAGATTCCATCAATTCATGGGAGGAGTGGAAGTGAAGGAGTAGTGGTGAAGAGAATTGCTAGTCCATCAACAACTTTAGCCCATGCTAATGAGATGGATGGGCATGATGAAAATACATTCTACACTAGGTGCCTTATAGGGGATAAGGCATGTATTCTCATTATAGATGGGGAGAGTGGTACTAACTTTGTGAGTGCTAGTAGATTTGAAAAGTTGGGGTTACTGGTAGTGAAGCATCCTAATCCTTATGTATTGCGAAGATTGGATGACTATGGGAAAGTGAGAGTAAGTGAACAAGTTCTTCTTACTTTTCACATTGGTACCTATAGTGATCAAGTGCTATTTGATGTGGTTCTCATGCACACTACTCACATAATTTTGTAGAGACCTTGGCAATGGGAACGAAATGTAAATCATGATAGGAGGAGGAATCGGTATAATGGATCGTGAACTGAATTGCATTTATCCATATCGAACATTTTCAGCACCTCCCGTGTATACTTCTTTTGACATATAAAGGTAGACTCTGGTCTTTGCATTACTTCTATACCAAGAAAATATCTCATTTTTCCAAGATCTGTCATGTCAAACTTATGCATCATAGAATTTTAAAATTCGAGAAACATATGCTCGTCATGGCCCGTAAAAATCAAATCATCAACATAGAGACAGATAATTAGAATTTTACCTCCTTCCCCTGCTTTGATGAACAAAGTATGCTCATAAGGGCACCTCTCGAAACCTTCCTTTGTAAAATATGATTCTATGAGACTATACCAAGCTCTTGGAGCTTGTTTTAGTCCATATAGAGCCTTCTTTAATTTGTAAACTTTTTGCTCTTCTCCATTTTTTTCATAACCAGGAGGCTGCTCGATGAAAACCTCTTCATTGAGTTCTCCATGGAAAAATGCTGACTTTACATCTAGCTGAAATAGTTGTCCACCTTTTCTGTGCTGCAAGAGAAACTACCAATCGAACTGTCTCCAAACGTGCTACAAGTGCAAAAACCTTAGTGTAGTCAATGCCATATTTTTTGGTGTAGCCCTTTGCAACCAAACGGGCTTTGTACTTTTCCACCTCACCATTCTCATTGAGCTTTGTCATATACACCCACTTTACTCCAACCTTCTTTGCCCCAAAAGGTAGATTAGTCAATTCCCAAGTGTCATTTTTTTCTATAGCTTCAATCTCCACATCCATCGCTGTTTTCCACTTTTCATCTTTTAGTGCCTCGTCAAATAGAACAGGATCATTAGTTGCAAACATAGATAAATATCCCATGCCTTCAGATAAACCTTCCCCACTTTCATAATCCCTCATCCGATTTGGTTGCATTCTCATTCTTTGTTCACGAGATTCAATTGAAGGATCTTGACTTGAACTAGATGAATTTACTTCAGAAGATCCATCACCAGTTTCTCTTTCCTCTTTGTTATGTTCATGAATTTCAACTTCATTTCTATTTTCAATAGCTGCATCTGGTTCTTTGTCATTTTCACCCCAACTCAAGTCATTCAAAATGAATTCCTCGTGAGTTTTGTCCCAATCCCAGCTGCTATCTTCTTCAAACACCACATCTCTACTTATTATAATTTTCTGAGAGATAGGATTATATAATCTATATGCCTTTGACTCCTCGCTGACTCCAAGCAAAACACAACTTACACTTTTGTCATCGAGCTTTATCCTTTTGCAATAAGGAATATGAACGTGAGAGATACACCTAAACACCCTGAAGTGATTGCTGCTGGTTTAATTCAACTCCAAGCTTCTTGTGGAGTTCTATTCTTTACTGCAAAGGTTAGACTTCTGTTGAGGACATGAATTGTCCAATTCACAGCTTCCGGACACAAGGTTTTTGGAATCTTCTTCCCTGAAAGCATACTTCGAACCATATTCATGATAGTTTGATTCTTCCTTTCTGCAACACCATTTTGCTGGGAGCTATATGCAGCTGCCAAAAACTTGTTGTGCATTTGAGATCGCAAGTGTACGATATCGCAATCAAGTAATAAAGTGGACCTTAGAGTCCGGATTATCGTTCCCATGAGGACTGCTATTAATTATCGAAATATTTTAGTTCTACACTTTATTTGAACGAACAAATGAATTTGACGTTTTAAATTAAAACTAAGAAGATGAATTAAATAATTAAATTGTGAAATTGTTTTGTTTTAAAAGATGATTGTAAAGTAGTTGGGATTCACGAATTCACCTAGCTAATTAAATCAATTCCAATTCCAGTTTTATTTCCTATCTATGTGTTCGGTCGAATTCACTAATTTAAATTGAGATTCCTCTCTCGAGTTTAAATCAATCCTACCTAAATAAGTCAACCTTGTATCTCTATAGCGGGTCCGAATATTCCTTAACTAGATGCATTACACACAAGAATTCATACACGACCGCAATAATTACAAGAGTATATCTCTATCTCTCGTTCAATTACCGGATTTATTACCTAGATCTATGTTATTAACTCACCTCTCGGATTATGGAAATAACACATGAAATCATGAATAAGTGGCCAGTTCATTCACGCATTAAACGCAATAATAAATCAACACATGCATTAAAGCGTTAAAACAAGGAATATGACATTAAAATAATTAACTAGGCTACATCGTTCATCCCAACGTTAAAATTAGTTACACATCATCATGAAATAACAAAAACAGTAAAAATAAACGTTCATTGAAAAACAATATAAAGAATGGAAAGATTGCACCAATTATCAATTCTTCAATTGTTTTCAATTCACGCCCCTCTGCGATGTTGGAATCTCCAAGGATTTTATGTTGAATTCTCAGTTGTGGCTCGTTCTTTGGAGAGGCAAAGGTCGCGTGTCTTGATTTCTCCTTTTTTTGTCGCCTTTTCCGAATCACATCATCCCCTCTTCCTTTAAAATGATTCGTCCCGAATCATAACATTGTTCTTTGCTTCTTTTCCGGATCACATCATCCCCTCTTCCTTTAAGATGATTCGTCCCGATTCATAAAGCTGTTCTTGGCTTGCTCACTTGGTTTAGCCTCGAACCTTCTTCGTATAAGCAATGTTTGATCTTTGACGTTCTCCGAACCTGCTTGACTTCTTGTTTTGGCTTGAATTATAGATTTTCCCGTCAAGCCTACCCTGATTCGTACCATTCCCTCCTTCTTTAGGATGACTCGTCCCGAATCATGGTGTTGTTCTTGAAAAATCAAACTATACCTCCTGAATCAAACGGAAAATTTTCGATTCCCTGACATGCATTCAATAAATGATGCTCCTCCAATTTGTAGACAAGAAGGTATTGAAACATGAGGGGAATTGACCAGGGTTGATGTAAATCAAACTTCCATGCACAATAAGCCTGGAAGAAAGATTTAAAAAAAATAGGGAGGGAAATGTTAGCGTCTCCATGCACAATGTATGGATCCTTGTACTCATGATACAAAACCTCCACAACTTTTTTTCCCACCACGAGGCCCTTCTCGTCGCCTCCAAAAATCAATGGGCTCAAGGGCTTTAGCCCATGAGTCTTGCTCAGTGACCTGTTTCTACTCGAAAAATATATATTATCCATCCAATTCCGACATGGTTGACTGGATTGCATTTTTATTTGGCTTGAATATTTAACTTTTTCCGTCAAGCCTGCTATGACTCCGATTGTCGAGGGTTTGGAACACATCAATAAGGCCGTAAGTCCCTCTCGGATCAAAATGTCTCAATATTAGTTACGGTCGTGAAGATTGATGTTACGAGCATGAAATTTCATGTCGAATATTGTTGAATTGCCCGTGTCTTGATTTCTCCTTTTTTGTCGCCTTTTCCGGATTACATCATCCCATCTTCCTTTAAGATGATTCTGTGATTACCATTCTCAATACAAAAAATAGTGAATTTAATTGATGTAAATTCACCCTCACGATCAGTACGAAGACCTTTTATACTTGAACCACTCTCTTTTTCAACATGATTTTTATATTTCTTGAAGGTAATAAATGCTTCGACTTCTCAAACAAGAAATAAACCCAAACCTTACTATTATAGTCATCAATAAAACAAATCATGTACCTTTTGTTGCTGTTGGACATAGGGCTGATTGGTCCACATATATCAACATGCTCCAATTCAAGAATCTGAGAGGCTCTCCATGTGCTTTGTCTTGGAAATGGATCTCTTCGTTGATTCCCCACTAGGAAAACTTCACATATCTTCGATGAGGTTTCAAGACAAGGTAGTCCTCTCACCATTCCCTTTTGCTGAAGAATTTTTAGACCACTAAAGCTTGGATGACCGTATCTACAGTGCCAAAGTCGGGCTGAATCTTCTATGGAAGAATTGAAACAAGTTTCCTCCTTCAGTTGTGTATAGGCAAACAGCTTAAACATTCGATTAGAGGACATTGCAGTTTCGTTAATCAGCCCTCTCTTAGGATGATAAATTTTGCATATTCCTTATTGTATGAGAATTGCAAGTCCCTTTTCAACTAGCTGACCAATGCTTATCAAATTATTCTTTAATCCTGGAACATAGAATACACCAGTAATGATATGTACAAATCCATTCAGCAACATTCGCACATTACCTTTACCCATCACATCCATGCTTGAATTGTTTCCTAATTTCATTGTTTCCTTAAAGTTGTCTTCAACCTTGCATCATCAATAAACTTATTTTGTGCTTCAGTGAGTACAACTCCTTCTACTGCTACCTGAATCCCATCTTCCACCACACTCCAATATTCTTTTGACACCGTGAAATTCTGCATGAGCATACACCAGTGATCATAATGCCCATCGAATTTTGGAATCCCTGGTTGCACAAATCCACTCTCAGTTGCCATACTTTGTCACAGAACACTTAGAAGACTGCTGCTTTGTAATTAAAATCAGGTCCCTGTGAAAGGGATCTGATACCAAATGTCGGAATTAGTAAAACTAAAAACAAGGGAAATAGGAGAATGTATTTATGCTTTTTATTGAATAGATAACTTGGCCATATATATAATAGCCTTACAGAATAACAGAAAAGAAGAAAAATCTGCAACCACATCTCTATTAACGTGGCTAGTGACTAGGAAATAAGTAACTTGTCCCTAAGATTATTCAAAACAGAAACAGAAACAGATCCTAACAACTAACATAATCAACAGAATCTATTGTTCAAATTTTGACCAATATCACATCGTTTAACATTTAAAAAATGATGATTATATTTTTTTCTAAATAAAACGACGTCGTTTTCTAACCCACAAGGCTACATGGTGTCATTTTGAGATTTGGATAAATACATTGTAAAATTTCTTCATTCATTTCGAACCGTAGAGAAAGGGTTGTGTTTCTTTTCTCCCCCATTAATATCATCATTTTATTCCAACTGTTCCGACCATAAGAATTCTTTCTCCCATGAAAATTTGTTCAGAAGTTGGGAATTAAGTGTGTTCACCTTTTGTCTTTTTTGATCTACGACATTTTTTTTTTCATTTGGCGTTGCTTCTCTAATTAGGGTTATTTTTCGTAACTTTCGGTTCATCTATATATTCTCGACTGTTTCGCTTCAGATATATCTTGGATGTGTTTCAACTAGGACTTTTATATTTTCTGTTTTCAGGACTTCATTATATATAAGAGATTTCAGAACCAGCAAAGCTATCCAGGAATTCAAGAACCTTTTCTCTTCGTGTGCTCAATTAGTTTCTTTTTTTTTTTTGTTAAATATATATGTTCTGCAAGATTTTGACTTCTTTAGTGTTTTTATTTAGCCACTATTTGATAATTATTATTTGGAAAAAATAATTTTTTTAATAATGAATATTAAGAGAATGTGTGATTAAAATATAAGGAAATGGTTATGGTTTACGTGCAGAATATTTCATTATATGAATGTGTGGCGTAAATTGTTACCGTAGAAAAATGAATTTTTTAAAATGGTTATCAAACAAGGGCCTTAGTATGGTAGAAGTTGTTTAGTTCATGAAATTTTCTTTGTTTTTTTTATTGTTTAATGTGTCAACATAACTTGTATTTTGAATAATAAAAAAGATTTTGTGATCGTATTTTTTCTTGAAGTTAAATTGTTTGTTTCAATTAACATTTGTAAACAGCGTTTGTAAATTTTTAATGTTATTGATTTTTTTATTTTTGTTTGTTTAGTATAATAATGATGTGTTTGCTTTGTCATCTTGCAGACTACAATTTTTCTTACAAAAGACATAGAAAACCTCCATTATTCTGCGTATCATTCAATAATAATTTATTCGTATTCATCCATTTCTTTTCCTTTGTTCTTGTTAGAAAACATGTTTTATATATATATATATGAGTATTTATTTGAACTCGCGAAAGATTTTTTATTTTTGTTTGTATCATGTGTTGATATAATTTATATTTTATATAAATTTTTAGACAAATGTTAAATTGTTTCAATTAATTTGTTCATTTAAGTCTATTTGTAAAGAGCCTTTGTAAATTTGCAATGTTATTGATTTTTGTATTTTTGTTTGTTTAGTGCAATGACATTGTGTTTCCTTTATCTTCTTGCATGATACAACTTTAAAATAAATAAAAACTCCTCCGATATTTTGCATAACATTCAGTGGTAAATTATTCGTATTCATGCACTTTTTTCCCTTTGTTATGATAAGCTGAATTTTTTGTGCAAGTTGGATTGAATTTCGTGTTGTGTCTATTGCGTTTGTTCTGCAGTGTGATCCTTTTATTTTTACGGTTGAAATGTTTTTTGTGCCTTTTTCTCATGTTTATTAACTTTGAGAGCTTTTACTTGCTTAGACTTGTTTTATGTTTTATTTTCGAGTTTGTAAATGAGGAGATTTTAGTGTTTGAACTAAAGAATCTTTATTACTAAAAAGATTATTTCTTTACTAAATGAATGATAATCTGGAATTTATCATCTGGAATAATTTTTTTTGCTTATCTAAATGAAATTTACATATCGTCGATATTTAAGAATATAAATTTATGGTTCATTAAAACCTTGTCATAACGTAATATCTGACGTCATTATTTTTATTGATGCTAACAAATTTATAGTTTTTAATGTCCAATATATTTTGATTCGATTCATTCTTAATCCTGTATAACGTCTTTAATATTGACACAGTTATTATTTTTTGAAAAAAAAAATGCATTTCATCTTATTACATCTCTTTATTTACTAGGAATTTAGAAAAATAATACTAAAAAAATTCCAAACTCAGAGCCTGTTTGCTGTAGGTAGTGTTTTGTGGAAATTTGAGAAAATCTGGGTTTTTAGGAAAGTGTGAAAATGAATTTAAGAGAAAAGTTGAAAAAAAAAAAAATAGATAAGGCCAAACAACCTCTCAAAACACAAAAATCTTTTCAAAGTTCTCGCTTGTGAAACTAAATGAATTTTTTTTTATTATCTAATATTAACTTTTTATCCTAATGTCCTAATTTTTTTATAGTTTCTTTTTTCCCTTTTTTCTTATTGATCAAGTATACTGACCACGTCGAATGGAGTTGTTATATCACAAAATTTCTTTCAACCTATAGTCGAACATTTGGGCCATCGTACTCACCAGTACGTGTTAAAATTATGTGTTATTCACTCGATGATATGGTGAATGCATATTTACATGTATTTCATTCATCATTGTATGATATAAGAAAATTATATGGAGCAAGTTATATTATTTTACAGTCACTTGTTGCTATGTTTGTCCAAACACTACGGATATGAATTGGGGGACACAGTTCGATTAATTAGCAATATGATGGAGTCATTTCTAAAGTACAGTTAGAAAGGGTTGATGGTGTTGTATATCTTTCGACGGGTTGAGTACAAGAATTTGCTCATTATGGTTTAGAAACGGGTTACTTTCTAACCTTTGAGTATCTTGGAAATTTGACATTCAATGTAACGATTTTTTATCATTCAGTGGTGGCAGTTAGAGACGACTCCGATATGCCTTAAAAAGAATATTCAACAATGAAAAATCATATGTTTCGTATAAGGTTGACAACAAACTGTTATGGTCACCGAAAAAGTAAGTTTTTTTCATCACAATATCAGTTTTCATAGTTTATATTTTACCATTATCTACATATGGAAAAACTTTTTTTTTTCTTACATTCTTTTCAAAATCTACAATTTATTAAATTTGTTATATTATTGTGAGAATTTTTTCACCAAGGTTTAGATAAAAAATGTGGAAACCGTTCAGATGGCGAGTCTTCTAATGTGCATTGGGGGATTTGCACGAATCTAAGAGAAAATGGTGATATACGTTCTTTCACAGAGGGGTGGGTGGGGTGCACTACATACGCGAGTCATAAACAACTTCAAATTTGTGACATGTGTCCATTCGAACTTTTCGATGGTGAAATACCTAGATTTGTGATATTTAAAGTGTCTAGCACAAATGGAGACCTAATTACAACTTAGATTATGTGTTTGTCTATTATGTGTTTAATGCTTGCACAAATACTATGAAAGTTTATATGGTTCATTTTGTTTGTTTCAATGTTTAATTAGATGATTGTATACGTAAGTTTTGGAACAAAATAAATGAAATTCGTAAGAGAAAGGGTAGAGAATTATACCCTGCATGTAGAGAAATACAATTTAGAAGTGAAGTTCACCTATCTGAGCTTCATCGTTTCAGAAAAATTGGGTGAGCACATTTTATTTTTCTTAGACATGGTGTACATCTTTTGTTGCAAAACTAAGAGGATATTATTTGGCACAAACCTTTTTTCCCTTGCTACTGTAATGATTCATTCTCTACGATGAAATTTTTTATTTTATTTTTTTTATTTTTTGGTGAAATTGATGCCTCAGAACAATAGTTGGACGATCAATATTTATATGTAGAGATTTCATGCCGGATTTATAGTTAGGTTAATATATTACATTGTAATCAACATTATAAAAATGTTGACTTCAAAATTGTTCCTATAGTATCTCATGTACTAAGGCCTCCAGTCATTTGTACTCATTGTAACGTAATGGGAAAAAAAAGAAAAAAATCGAAAGAGGATATAAAGGTTTTTGCTGTTGTGATGGAAAGGTTAAATTACACTTAAACAATGTCACTTGTGAATTGTATTGCTTGTTCAGTTCAAATACACAGGAATCTTCACTTTTAAGTCTAATGGACGAAATTATAATAACCATTTTGCTTTTACCTTATTTGGTGAAAATTATGATAACGAATTTCTTAAGAATTATAAAGATGCCAACTGAAGACCGTCCATATTTATAATTGTATTTTTATGAAACCAAAAATGAAATACAAAATAGATTGCAAGCATCCTCTAAATTTTCCAAAACAATTTTACAAAAATTGATAGGTATCTTGAAGATTAGTCCATTCTCTAAATTTTTCGTTCATTGAGTGATATCAAAAATCGAAAAACGTATAAAATATACATAAGATGTGACCATGTTCTTGACCAAAGAGTTTACAATGCACCTTCTGTTGAAAATAAACTTGTTTGGCCCAAAATCTTATTGAGTCCAAGTCCAACATTTTATGTGATCCAATTAGCCCAATGCATGGAAGTTTCTTGTAGTAGGCAAGATTGAATAAGAATCACTAGATTGAAGTTGGTAAGATTAATTGTAGATTGTTGGATGGTAGTTGGTATGATCAAATATTGATCGTCGGATGTATCTTTGTTTTTAATATTTGTACGGTTAGGATTGATTTGTATTTCCTATAAATAGCCCTCCTCATTCTCATTTGAAATCATCAAGTGAGTGAAAGAAGAACAAGAAGCATAGCTTCTTTGAGAGTGTGAAGAGTAAGTTGTAATATTTGAGTTTGAGTGTTTTAGTTAATAAAAGTGTGTTTTTGAGTGAAATCGATCCAACAAAGTGGTATCAGAGCGAGGTTATAGGAAAAGGAAAAATATCGTCATTGAATATCAAATCGAAGCTCTCAAAGAGAGGAAAGTAGCGGTGCAAAAATCGGCCAAATCTGAAGTCGTTTGAGCCCCAAATCATTCCACAAAGTTGCTGTCCCGGAACCGAGTTGACTCATCCAGTGCACTGAGTCATACTGAGTCAGACCCAGTTCAAACCGAGTTCAACCGAGTCGGACACTACCCCGACGTTTTCCAGCATTCCGGATCCGTCGGTGTGATCAGAATTTCCAAATTCAGTTTCTATAAATGGCGAATAATGGTATGTCTTCCTTTCAAGTACCTACACTAAAAAACAACAACTATGATAATTGGAGTATCAAAATGAAAGCTCTTTTGGGTGCACACGATGTTTGGGAAGTCGTAGAGAAAGGTTTCAGTGAGCCCGAAGATGAAACTACTCAAACTCAAGTGCAAAAGGATTCATTGAAGGATTCAAGGAAAAGAGACAAGAAGGCTCTCTTTCTCATCTATCAAGCATTAGATGATGATGGTTTCGAGAAAATCTCAAGCGCAAAAACTTCCGAGGAAGCATGGAATAAATTACAAACATCCTACAAAGGAGCTGAACAAGTGAAGAAGGTTCGTCTTCAAACACTAAGAGGTGAATTCGAATCCTTGCATATGAAAGCAACCGAGTCGATTTCCGAATATTTTTCTAGAGTCTTGACTGTTTCTAATCAATTAAAAAGAAACGGTGAGAAACTAGAAGATATAAGGATTCTAGAAAAGATACTCCGCTCACTTGACCCAAAGTTCGAGTACATTGTCGTGACTATAGAAGAAACTAAAGATTTAGAAGAAATGACGATCGAGCAATTACAAGGATCATTGCAGGCTTATGAAGAAAAGCATAAGAAAAGGCAAGGAATCAATGAAAAACTGCTCAACACACAACTCAAAGAGAAAGAAGAAATCAGAGGCTACAACAGAAATCAACATAGTCGAGGAAGAGGCCGAGACCGAGGACGAGGTAGAGGTCATAGTCGTGGACGAGGTTGGAATTACAATAACAACAATTTCAACAGTAATTACGAAAGAGGAGAAAGTTCAACAAGAGGTCGTGGAAGAGGCAATTCAAACTCGAGGTACGATAAATCTCAAGTTCAATGTTACAATTGCAAACAGTATGGCCATTATGCAGCAAACTGTTGGAATCCAAAAAATGGAGTCGAAGAGAAGGCTAACTATGTTGAAACAAAAGAAGAGGTTGATGGAACAATGCTATTTGCACACAAAGACAGTGACAGAGGCCAAGGAAGTATTTGGTACCTAGATACTGGTGCAAGCAATCACATGTGTGGAAAAGGAAGCATGTTTGCAGAACTCAATGAAAGAGTAAGTGGCAATGTTTCGTTTGGAGATCACTCTAAAATACCAGTCAAGGGAAAAGGTAACATCCTTATTCGCACTAAAGCTGGAAGACATCAAATGATTTCAAGTGTCTACCATGTGCCAAATATGAAAAGCAATGTCTTAAGCCTAGGTCAGCTATTAGAGAAAGGCTATAATTTTTACTCCAAAGATTATAGTATTTTTGTAGTAGATGACCAAGGAAAATTGATAACCAAAGTGAAAATGTCGAAGGATAGATTATTTCCTTTGAATATTGAAAATGATGTTGCAAAGTGTCTTAAAACTTGTTACAAAGATGCATCATGGCTTTGACATCTTCGATTTGGGCATCTAAATTTTGGAGGATTGGAGCTATTATCCAAGAAGAACATGGTGAGAGGCTTACCTTATATAAATCATCCAAATGAATTGTGCAAAGGATGCTTACTTGGGAAACAGTCCAGGAAGAGTTTTCCAAAGCAGTCAGAATTAAGAGCCAAGAAGCCACTCGAGCTCATCCATACCGATGTATGCGGTCCAATCAAGCCAAGTTTTTGTGGTAACAGTAATTATTTCCTTCTCTTTATAGATGATTTTTCAAGAAAAACCTGGGTATATTTCTTAAAACAGAAATCAGAAGTTTTTGAAACATTCAAGAAGTTCAAAACTGCAGTAGAAAAAGAAAGTGGTTACCAGATTAAAGCCATGCAATCAGACCGAGGAGGAGAATACACTTCCAAAGAATTCCATGAGTTTTGTGAAGCAAATGGAATCAGACGTCCACTAACCGTTCCAAGATCACCCCAACAGAACGGTGTTGCAGAAAGGAAGAACAGAACCATCCTTGACATGGTACGAAGCATGCTCAAAAGCAAAGGATTACCAAAGGAGTTTTGGGCAGAAGCAGTTTCATGTGCAGTCTATTTGTCCAACCGATCTCCAACAAGGAGTGTATGGGGAAAGACACCACAAGAAGCATGGAGTGGAAGGAAGCCTGGAATATCCCATCTACGAGTATTTGGAAGTATTGGATACAGACATGTACCGGATGAGATACGGAGAAAACTTGACGATAAAAGTGAGAAACTTATCTTTATTGGCTATGATACACAGTCAAAGGGCTACAAGCTATACAATCAAAGAAATAAGAAAGTCATCATTAGTCAAGATGTGGAGTTCGATGAAGAAAACAATTGGGATTGGAGTACCCAAAAAGAAGACTACAACTTCTTTCCTCACTTTGAAGAAGAGCACGAGGAGCAACCAATCATAGAGCAAGAGCAAGCAGTAGGAGAGCCAAGTACACCACCTACTTCACCTACAGTAACTGAAGATAGAAATTCTCCACCATCTTTCTTAAATGAAAGAAATGAAGAACGCACAAGAAATCTCCAAGATATATATGAGGTAACCGAGAGGCTTGATAATCTTACTCTTTTCTGTCTCTTTGCTGAATGTGAACCAGTGAAATTTGAAGAAGCTGTACAAGAAAAGAAGTGGAGAAATGCGATGGATGAAGAAATCAATTCCATCAAGAAGAATGATACATGGGAACTTGCATCTCTTCCAAGAAGTCACCAGGCAATAGGTGTCAAATGGGTGTACAAGACGAAGAAGAATGCTAGTGGAGAAATTGAACGATACAAGGCAAGACTTGTAGCAAAAGGATATAGTCAAAGAGCTGGAATTGACTATGATGAGGTATTCGCTCCTGTTGCTCGATTAGAAACTATAAGACTAATAATTTCTTTGGCTGCTCAGAACAAATGGAAGATTCATCAGATGGATGTAAAGTCTGCCTTCCTAAATGGAGTTCTTGAAGAAGAAGTGTACATTCAACAACCACCAGGTTATGAAGTGAAAGATCAAGAAGACAAAGTCTTAAAATTGAAGAAAGCCCTTTACGGGTTGAAGCAAGCACCAAGAGCGTGGAATAGTCGAATCGACAAGTACTTCCAGGAGAATGGCTTCACCAAAAGTCCATATGAACATGCTCTCTATATCAAGAATAAAGATACAGATATTTTGATCGTGTGCTTGTACGTGGATGATCTTATCTTTACTGGAAGCAGTCCAAGCTTGTTTGACGAATTCAAGAAAGCAATGGCTAAGGAGTTTGAGATGACAGACATTGGGCTTATGGCATACTATCTTGGCATTGAAGTCAAACAAAAGGAGGAAGGTATCTTCATCTCCCAAGAAAGCTATGCGAAGGAGATACTCAAGAAGTTAAAAATGGATGATTGCAATCCGATAAGCACCCCAGTAGAATGTGGAGTCAAAATGTCCAAGCATGAGGAAGGTGAAAGAGTAGATCCAACATTATTCAAAAGTTTGGTTGGAAGTCTACGTTATTTGACTTGTACAAGGCCAGATATCCTGTATTCAGTTGGATTGGTTAGTCGCTACATGGAATCTCCAACAACTACTCATTTCAAAGCTGCAAAGAGAATTCTTCGCTATTTGAAAGGTACAACTGATCTTGGCTTGTTTTATTCAGTTTCTAATGAGTATAAACTTGTTGGATATAGTGATAGTGACTGGGGTGGAGATATAGATGATAGAAAGAGCACTACAGGGTTCGTGTTCTTTACGGGTGACACTGCTTTTACTTGGATGTCAAAGAAGCAACCAATTGTCACTCTCTCAACCTGTGAAGCTGAATATGTAGCTGCAACCTCGTGTGTTTGCCATGCAGTTTGGCTAAGAAATTTGCTGAAAGATTTAAACATATCTCAAGGAGATCCAATCAAGATTTGTGTTGATAACAAGTCAGCAATTGCCTTAGCAAAGAATCCAGTATTCCATGATAGAAGTAAACATATCGACACGCGCTACCACTACATAAGGGAATGCATTGCAAGGAAAGATGTGCAGCTACAGTATGTGAAGTCTCATGATCAGATTGCTGATATTTTCACCAAGTCCCTGAAGTATGAAGATTTCACCAGATTGAGAAATTCTCTTGGAGTTATAAAACAAGTTTAAAGGGGGATGTTGAAAATAAACTTGTTTGGCCCAAAATCTTATTGAGTCCAAGTCCAACATTTTATGTGATCCAATTAGCCCAATGCATGGAAGTTTCTTGTAGTAGGCAAGATTGAATAAGAATCACTAGATTGAAGTTGGTAAGATTAATTGTAGATTGTTGGATGGTAGTTGGTATGATCAAATATTGATCGTCGGATGTATCTTTGTTTTTAATATTTGTACGGTTAGGATTGATTTGTATTTCCTATAAATAGCCCTCCTCATTCTCATTTGAAATCATCAAGTGAGTGAAAGAAGAACAAGAAGCATAGCTTCTTTGAGAGTGTGAAGAGTAAGTTGTAATATTTGAGTTTGAGTGTTTTAGTTAATAAAAGTGTGTTTTTGAGTGAAATCGATCCAACACCTTCTGCATCACAAGTGGTTGCAATTTGAATTGAAGAGGATTCTTCTAGAAACATCAGATTTTGTGATAGGGTTCATTATTATCCTTCGCTATTTCTTTATGATGGACTTGGATCGTATGAGGGTAGTGAAAAAGTTTACAAACAAGATAATCAAAGTTGCTATGACACAAAAAATTCTATAGATTTGAGTAACAGTAGTTTAGCTAATAAATTGACTTATAGAGACAATGTAGGTTAATAATAACATATTTTTTGTACATATAGGTCATTAGCAACATTAGCATTTTTACATTTTTTTTTTTTTTTTTTTGTATAGCTTACGTAGAGCGTTCATTCTGCAAGTATTACTGCTACAAATTGCATGTAAGGAAATTACCTAACTCTATTTTACTTTATTCAGGTAGACTTTTATAGCAGTACATTGTTGATATGTAAATTAAAATCGAAACTAGTAGGCTATATTATTTTTATCAAAACCAAACAAAAATTCCTGCTAAGCTTTACCAAGTATTGTTGACAGTGTAGAAACTAGTGAGCATATAGGTTACAAAGTTCGTAAAAAAATTATATTACCTTCTTCTTTTATTGGTGACCCTAGAGATGTGAAAAAAATTATTAATGCAATGACATTAGTACAAATATTTAGTAAACTAGATATAGTTTTGACAATAAGATGCAATCGTAATTGTTAGGAATTGAAAGAGAGCTAGAGCATAATAATATTAGTCAGAGTAGACTATATTTGATTACCCCGTATATTTAGAGCAAAATTAGAAGAACTGAAAGTCGATTTAATAAGACAACATTTTTTTGGACCAATCGCTACACACACACACATATGTATGTATGTATGTATGTATGTATGTATGTATGTAATAGAATTTTAAAAAAAGAGGGCTCCCACATGTTCACTTTCTTTTAAATTTTAAGTCAAGTTTTAAAGTTACTAATGTTGATTCAATTGATTCAATTGTTTTGTGGAATTTTGAACAAAAATAACACCCTTATTTAATAGGTGTCATAGCCGAACACATGATGCATGGTCCTTGTGGGGCATTGAATTCTAACAATGTTTGCATGACGAAAATGGTCGATGTAAAAATGAATATCCAAAAGAATATAATCCAATAACAACTCTTAGAAATAATGCTTATATAAATTATAGGTGTTGAAACGACAAAAAATCACAAGAGATGACATTTATTAGATGATAGATTGGTTATGCCTTATAATCCTTATCTAGCTGCTAAATATGATTACCATGTAAATGTAAAAGTTTGTTCAATTGTAAAAGCTGTGAAATGCTTATATCAATATGTTTACAATAGAAATAACAAAGTAATATTATCTATAAATAACAAATAAAAATGATGTCTTGATTTATGAAATCGAAAGTTTCCAGTTTGGTAGGTGGATTTCTCCTCCAAAAGCAATGTGGAAGATATATATATTTATCTTGTCTGAAATTGTTCATACTTTATTTCATTACAATTACACCTAGAGAATAACCAATTTTTTAAATAGAGAAATTCTAACTATTTGGAGACAATATTTAATGGAGACTATACAAATCGAATAATGTTAAATGGATTTTTTTTAATGAATGGTATACATGATTTAGCAAAAATATTGTTTTATAGATAAATTTCCTCGTTTTATGTATGAGATACACAAAGTAGATTGTGGACTTCAAGAAAGGGAGGAGATGTACTTAGGAGAATAGTTGCGGCTAATATAGCTAAAGGTAAACTCAATCATATTAGAGGAGCAATCTCATATGAAAATGGTAAATGGTGTCTAAGTGTCGTCGTTCAATAAGGTAGCTCTTTTACACGATTTGTTAACCGACGATAATTATTGAGACCTCTGTTTACGAGAAGTTGTTACTAATTAAATTTCATATTCGCTGCGTTGTTTATTTACTACAATTCTAACATTGGTTGTGTAGCCCAGATGATCCAAAAGCAATGTATGATAATTATCGAGATTTCATATTTGAGGGTTATTTAAATGATTGTATATCTAGCATTAATGTAAAACTTAGATCGTTACTAGATCTAAATTCATTATTAAAACAAGTTGGGAAGAATATAAATGAATATTGTCTCGTACCTTTTGAAGTCAATACGGGAGATGAAGAAAGATTAGCTAGCACATAAGTGTCGAGGAGATGAGAAATGTTGTTACTGAAGCTAATCTTTTGTGCACTAATTTTCTAAATAAAAAACGACAATTTGCTTACAAAAAAATTTGCACCATGCTTTTAGTTCTGTAAATGATATATTTTTTGTTTATGGACTAGTTGGAATAGGAGAAATCATATTTTTACAAAGCATTGCTTGCATATGTAAGATCTAGACATTTTATAGCATTAGCAACTGCTTCTTCAGGAGTTGCTGCTTCTTTACTACTTGGAGTTCGAATTACACACTCGAGATCTATGATTCCTCTTGAGATTAGTAGTAACATAACATGTTCAGTTCATAAGCAATTGGCATTAGCGAATCCATTAAAAATGACAAAACCAATTATTTGGGATGAAGATTTGATGGTACATCGTTTTGCTACTAAAGCTATTGATTAGATGTTAAGAAATATTAGTGAATGTTATTTTCCTTTTGGTGGAGAAGTTATTGTATTGGGGGAATTTTCAACAAGTTTTACAAGTTGTTTAAAAAGGAACAAAGGCAGATATAATGCAAGCAAGTTTATTTTTATTCATATATATGGCCAGATTTTACCCAACTAAAATTAGATCAAAATATGAGAGCTCAAATAGATCCAATGTTCTCTAAATTATTACTCAAAATTGGTGACAAAATCAAAAAAACCTCACAATGTAACATGATTAAGTTTTAACAGAAGTAACTATAGGTTTTGAAAATGAAATATTGTCTTTGACAAAATTAGTTAATTCTATGTTTCCAAATTCAAACGACTACATTGAAGCTTTAAATTCTATGATTATTAGAGTGATAAATTAAGTCTATAAATCAAATAAATAATATTTTACTAAACGAACTTCTGGGAGAAACTTTTATATATTATAGCTTTGATGAAAGATTAGAAGAATCTGAAGAAAGCATCGATGAAGATTTCTTAATACTTTGGCTCCAAATGGTATTCCAACACATGAGCTTATACTAAAACAAATTTTCCAACTATGTTACTCAGAAACATTTATCCATCGGAAGGTCTATGTGATGGTACATAACTAATTGTTCATGCACTTGAACGTAATGTTATTGATGATGAAGTAGACACTGAAGAATATCGTGGTCAGAGAGTCTTTTTACCTAGGATTTCATTTATTCCAAGGTAAGAGAGTCTTCCTACCACGGATTTCATTTATTCCACTGTAGAATGATCGAAATTCATTCCCATTTAAGAGGGATCAAATTCATAATCGGTCGTGTTTCGTGATAAAAAAAAGTAAAGCTAAAGGTCAAACTTTAGACTTCGTTGACATTTATCTTTCAAAGCCCTTTTTTCTCACATGGAAGAAAGCATCGACGAAGATTTCTTAATACTTTGGCTCCAAATGGTATTCCAACACATGAGCTTATACTAAAACAAATTTTCCAACTATGTTACTCAGAAACATTTATCCATCGGAAGGTCTATGTGATGGTACATAACTAATTGTTCATGCACTTGAACGTAATGTTATTGATGATGAAGTAGCCATTGAAGAATATCGTGGTCAGAGAGTTTTTACCTAGGATTTCATTTATTCCAAGGTAAAAGAGTCTTCCTACCACGGATTTCATTTATTCCACTGTAGAATGATCGAAATTCATTCCCATTTAAGAGGGATCAAATTCATAATCGGTCGTGTTTCGTGATAAAAAAAGTAAAGCTAAAGGTCAAACTTTAGACTTCGTTGACATTTATCTTTCAAAGCCCTTTTTTCTCACATGGACAATTGTATGTTGGGTTATCTAGAGCTCAAACAAGCAAGACCATAAATTTTTTGATAAGCCCAACTGAGAATGAAAAGGCACATTGTACATGCACCAAAAGTGTTTTAAAAAAAAAAAACGTTGGGCTGGTGTACATTAGGAATCGTGTTTGACATAAGACTTTAAATGTCAATATTACAGCTTATTCAATATTTTTCACATCTATATCATTAATTAGTATAAAAATATTTCTTATGGGTATGAAGAAACACTTTCTTCTTGTTATCTATAATAGTTGCAACGATTTCGGCTTTAGAGTTTCTTTGATACAATGCTTTCGAATAAAAATACACATGCTTTAACTTATTGTTCGCAAATTACTTAAATTTATTTGCTTATACATATTTCTTATGTTCCATATCAAACAAATTCGTTTGCGTATTGCATCTCTGTTTGGACGTATATTGCATTTTAAATGTACCTGTATATTTCTTATAGTTCTCTGTGTTAGACACTTTACCTAGTTTGCATTTTAAATGTACTTGTATATATAAAGTAGTTCCATACATAGTACTACTCATCGTGACCTTCAAATGTACACACATATGTTTTGTCTAATTTGTATTATAGTACATGTTTTAGTTGTCTTATTATAATACAGATCTTTATGGTTTTCTTTTGTATACACCAGGTCTACTTACCATTCCTAACCTGCAAAACACGTCATATCTTGTACATGATGATGGTCATAGTACAAGTTGAGAACCATACTCTCCACTTCTCTTTTTCTTTCTTATTTACATATAAAATATGTAGAAACTTATTTGTTTTATTTTATTACTTAGGCACAGTTAAGAAAATTACTGCATCTTTCATATATATACACAATACTAAAGAATTTGGATGAGAAAATAATTTCTATTCATCATTATTGAGAATTACATTCACATATATATACATTCGTGTGTATATAATGAAGGAAACTAAATCACATGCCAAAGGAAAGATATACAGAAATATTATGGTGAGATCATAATGTACAAAATATGGAAGTTGTCATAAACATTTCTATACAAAATCCTGTGATTTTCTTGGAGAGGAAGTTGGCTGATTTTGTGCTTTATCATGCCCCTGCAAGGGTAAGGTCCAGGAAGGACACCAAGCTTGGATCGATGAAGCTGGAAGAGGGTCCGAGCGAGTGGCTTGGTGAGTAAGTCTGTAAGTTGATCAGCTGAGTGAACATGAGAGATTCGGAGAAACCTGTTGAGAACTTGTTCACGAACAAATTGGAAGTGCAATGCAATATGCTTCATGCGAGAATAGGGTTTGTAGGGGAAAATTTTTAGGAGTGGTGGAGAAGGCTGTGGCATGACATTGGATGGGGGAGTTGTGAAGGGAAAAATATGCTCAAAGAAGTTAACATGTCGTGAAGTAAAGACGCGATTAGAGGAGGAATCGAGGCACAAATGGGAATGATGTTGAATAGAAAACCCAAGATACACACATGCTAGGGATCGTGAATGGAGTTTGTGTTTGTTGTAGGGGTGCAACCAAGGGTAACATAAGCAACTAAAGACCCGAAGATTAGTGTAAGAAGGAGTTTGACCAAATAATTTGTGATATGGATTGTGTAACGAACAGGGTACCACTTAACAAGTTGTCCTGGCCGTTAGATGATGGCATATTGTCCCGAATTTACCAACATGGATCTTTTCAGCATGCTTTGTCCTCACTCGCATACTCCTGAGAAAAAATCCCAGGAGGTCACCCATCCTAGAATTTCTCCAAGCCCAGCACGCTTAACTGTGGAGTTTCTAATGATGGACTTTCGAAAAAGAAGGTGCACCTTGTTGGTATGAGTAGTACCTATCATTTCTTTTAAGCTTTCTTAGTCAAGGTATTACAATCACCCCCTTTCAGACTCGAACGTCCTCGTCATGCTTAACCCATCTGAGGATCTGTTGCCATCCATTGGGATTCTAGAGGTGGCTCCAGCCCTATGGCGTATCACTTAGTTCTCAATTTCCGGCTGGCAGCCGACTCTGATACCATTTGTAATGACCCGGGTCCCACTTAACGGGCTATCCCACCGTTAGATGATGGAATATTGTCCCTACTGTACCAACATGGATCTTTTCAGCATGCTTTTTCCTCACTCGCATTCTCCCAAGAAAAGATCCAAGTAGGTCACCCATCCTAGAATTTCTCTTAGCCAAGCACGCTTAACTGTGTAGTTTCTAATTATGGACTTCTAGAAAAGAAGGTATACCTTGTTAATATGAGTAGTACCTATAATTTATTTTAAGCTTTCTTAGTCGGGGTATTACAAATTTTAATTGTTAAGGACGGGAGTTGGCATGCGATTAATGAGATATACGGCATGGGAAAAGGATCGAGTCCAAAACCGAAGTGAAACATTGGCTTGGTGAAGAAGAGTGAGGCTAGTTTCTACAATACGTGTTTATGTTCAGTAGACCCAACATGTTCCGGTGTGTAAGGTGGAGAGGAAAGATGTTGTATACCGTGTTGAGCTAGGAGGGATGATAGTGCCATGAACTCACCCCTGCCATCAGTGTACACGGTTTTAATGGTTAATTGAAAGTAATTTTCAATAAGTTTTCGAAATTTGTTGAACACATTAGAGACTTCAGATTTGAATTTTAGGGGATAGAACCAAGTGTATTTGGTGAAATAGTCGATGAACAAAACATAGTAGCGATGATTATCAAATTATTGGACTGGAGCAGGTCCCCATACATCAATGTAAAATACTTGAAAAGGAGCATCACAGTGAATAGATGACTTATTAAAAGATAATTTGTGACTTTTATTACTAAGGCATGAGTCACATACATCATTAGAATGCGAAACTAAAATGTTATTCTAGGAGGAAATTGCTTTCTGAACACAAGGGGAGGGGTGGCCTAATCGTTGTTGCCATAATTGAGAAGAGAGAACAAGTGGAGTAGAATGAGTGAAGTTGGCTAATTTTGTGGAGTGAGGTCCCCATTCATAGATATTGCTTTTACTTCGGCCACTTGCAAGAATACCCCAGTTATCAGATCCTTCACAAGAAAATAAGTGGGAAAAAATTCAACAGATGCATTATTTTGTTTACAAAACTGAGATACAGAAATGATATTTTTATGAATAAGAGGTGCATATAGAACATTATTAAGTTTGAATCGAGCAAGAGGAGAGGAGATAGAATTTTATCAATGTGGGAAATAGGAATTTCATTACCGTTACCCACAATGACATCCTCATTTCCAACATAAACTTAGTATGCAGACAAGTTTTGGAGGTCAGTGGTAATATGATGGGTAGCACTCGAGTCCAGAACCCAATTGTTGGTGCGGTTGGAGGATTGATCAGTCAAATTGGCTTGGGAGCAATTTGAGTTTCCAAAGGGAATAGCACGGGATTTGTAGTCCTTAGCGATGTGGCCGGGATTGTCACACAGTTGACAAATGCTAATGGAGAGTCCAGAATAGCCGTTTTGAGAACCATAGTTCCCTGATGAAGGTTGATTCAGAAATTGTGAAGGGCTACGGCCATTGTGATATTGCTAGTTTCGAGGAAGGACTGAAAATGATTGAGATGTCCAATTCGGCTGCTGTTGATTCCAATTACATTGATATCTACCGTTGTAATTGGAGAAACCACCACGTCTATTGCCACGACCACCTCGATTTTTAGAGTAGGAGCACCGTTGTGAAAGTTGTGCTGTAACTTGAACATCTTTTTCCTTGGTCTCACCCCCATTGCAGATAATTTCTTCGTCAACCAATTTATCATATAAATCTTCAAACGAAATTGGTGTTTCATGCATTTGGACCGCTGCAACTACTTCCTTATATTCATCTCCGAGGCCATTCAAAATATAGGACATGACTTGAGCATCATCTAAAGTATGTCCAATGGTAGATAAGTCATCTGCAATATTTATCACCTGGTTCATATAGGCTGAAATTGTTTTACCTTCCTTCCGATTAGTCATAAGGGATGACAGGGGTGAGAAGTGCTTGGTGGTTGAGCGATTAGCATAACTTGAGTCCAGTTTAATCCATGCTTCAGCAAACGTTGTACAATTATTTATGGTGGGACTAACAACATTGGTCACAGTGGCTTGAATTCCTAGTAAGACCAGCCAATCTTGTCTGGTCCAGTGAAGATAGTTGGGGTTGTTTTTTGTGGAGCAAGTGAAGGACCCATCAATGTAGCCAAGCAACCCGTAACCAAATAGTAGGTTATTCATCTTTGCTTTCCAGGATGCATAGTTTGTTCCATCTTAGGAAAGTTTGAAGGGAATTTGTGATTCGATTTCCGACAGAGGGCAAGGAATTTTCCAGACTGGGGGAGATGATTGGTGTAGTGTGGACGGTTGTTTCTGTACTGGTTGTCAAACCTTTTGGAGAGTTCGGTGAGTTGCACATTTGTCCGAGAGGGATAAGGATAGCAAGGAGTAGAGGGAGAGGGATGAAGGAGGTGGAGCGGATTGAGGGAAGGTATTAGATCAGATTCTCTATTCTTGATAGAGGAAGCTCTGATGCCATAAAGAATTTAGATGAGAAAAGTAATTTATCTTCATCATTATTGAGAATTACATCCACACACACACACACACACACACATCCGTGTGTATATAATGAAGGAAACCGAATCACATGCCAAAGGAAAGATATACAGAAATATTATGATGAGATCATAATGTACAAAAAATATGGAAGTTTCCATAAACATTTCTATACAAAATCCTATAATTTGCTTGGAGAGGAAGTTGACTGATTTTGTGCTTTATCAAATACTGCTCTCTCTCTCTCTCTCTCTCTCTCTCTCTCTCTCTCTCTCTCTCTCTCTCTCTCTCTCTCTCTCTCTCTCTCTCTCTCTCTCTCTCTCTCAAATGTGATTTATTGAAAGGTAAAATGGAATTTTTTTCCTATCACTATCGCTACTACTATATTTATACTTCTACCTATACATGTATCTTTGAAATACTTGTTTATAATACTTGTTCTTTTTTCAATAATATTAACTTACAGTTTATCTTCTTTCATGTGCCAATATTGAGAAGAACCATGGCTGCAACATGCAAGCTGATATCTCATATTTAACTAAGCTAAAATAATTGGATAGCAAAGTTGATCTTGGCAGAAAAATCAATTTCCAAACAATAGTGGACAATCATAGGCCGAACAATAGTGGAAGAAGTTACAAAAACTATGATTCTCTTCTTTATTCCTCATATGATTTCGTTCCATTTCACAAACTTCAGAATCACATGGATTCGACTTCTGAAATTTGTATGCTTCTATATTTTATATTCACCTTAGATATGGATAAAACACTTATGTTGTTCCATTCCAAAAACTTATCAACTGGTATAACTTTTTGGCTTTGAACAATTAACTTTTGTTCTTTAGGTATTCTAGCTGTGATCATCGACATGCATCTGAAAAGGCAGATTAAAACTATGTCTGGAGGCCAATAAGTTGTTCAAGAAATTACCCTTATTAATGATAAGTAGTACAACTCATTCTTTTTTCAAGTTCGCTACAAAATGTTAACTTTCACCTTCCTTTATCTACTGTCTATATCATACATTTACTACCGTGTGTAGATTTGAAACTCCGTTGCTTCGAATATGGAGAATTTTTTTTGATAATAATGAATGAAGTACAATTTCAACCATTCTGAAACAAAAAACATATCATTATTGGGAACCGTTTAAAAAAAAGACTTCATTTAATGGTAATATATACAATAGATTACTCATGTAAACTTATGTTATATCCAAGAAATATAATTATGATGAAATACATGTTTATTTTAGGAGTTTCTATTTCAACAAAAAGAAATATCTCCATACTGGTAGACCCTCATGTTGATTAAGTGTTGCAGCTGAAAGCATGGTACTTTATCAACTTTCCTACTTTTATGAAATAGCAACTCCGTTGAACAAAACCGATAGCTAACTAATATGTTTTTGTCAATTATGTATTTCAACACAAGGGTTGATGCTAATCTGGAAAAGCTGGACGTGTTATCCTTTTACTTGGTTCATATAAATATATTTTTCAAAAAAAAAAAAAATTGGTTCTATACTTAGATGTTATGCTCTTCCTTAAATTTTTTAACTACTTTAACAAATTTAAGCAAAAACTTTTTCTGGGTTGAAGCAAAAGTAAGCATCATCACACATCTAAAACAATCGCTTTGTCCTACAAGATGTTAAAATGTCAATTATAATGAAGTGTATCTGTGCTACTACTGCAAATGTGCACAAAACAAAGCCACAACTAGGTTTTTTTTCATCATCTCTCATTCATTAGACTTCATGCTAAAGGAATTTGACAATTACCTGCATGACTTAAAATTATTCCTGTTTGTCTCAATACGTAAGTAGTTTCCATTCTAAAAATTATAGAGTTAAAACACGTGCAAGTAGAAGATCCAATTGGTTACATCAATGCCACAATGATTGTTGAACATGTAATGTACACATGAGAAAACATTATGAAAGAGGTCTCAACAACTTGTTTAGTATTTTTAGGTACACTCATTCTTCTTCTACTACTGCACCTCCTATAATCTCACTACTGGTGATTATTTTTAAATTTGCAGGATTCAAATCTTGGACTTCTTCAACTTTTACATAACACAATTGGTGAGGACTACATAATGTATATAAAAAGCCTTGAAAACATACCCCATGTGTTGCCCAAATCAAGTATGAAGTTTTGTTCATTATTTACCCAACCTGTGCGCTCTACCTAAGACTGCAAACACAGAGGCCACTTTATCCACCAATCAGTTAGTTGATCCTAACTTAGAGAGGGAAAATGTATTCCATTCCAATGAGCTCTCTTTCCACCAACGAGTCTTGCTGATAGCATTATAGATGAAAAACATCTATGCAATGTTGATGATGCTTTCTCCAATGCATTTGCAGGTGGTGCGATTAAAGTTATGATCAAGATAGGTATGTCAACAATTCTAAATTCAAGGCTCGAGCTCGGCTCAATCTTTTAGGGGGCTTGCTTTTTTGGCTCGAGCCGAGCCTATCCTATTCAAATATCATCCCCAAAAATAAGGCACGACTAGAGCTTTTTCGAGTTGAGTCGAGTCGAGCCGAGTCCTAAACTTTTAAAATTTATTTTTTATAACAAAAATCCATAATTTTTCATTGAAAATGTATATATAAATAAGCCGAGTCAATCTCGCAGACAAATTTCGAGGATAGAGCTTGGCTCGAGCTTTTAAGACTGGCTTTTTTAGCTCGAGCCAAGCCAAAATCCGTCCTTCAAAAAAAAAGCTGAGCTCAAAATTAGGCTTGAAATCTCGAGTGGCGTGCCAAGCTAGCCCGATATTTTTTCGAGCCAAAGAGCCAAGTCCGAGCAACTCAAGTCAAATAGCCATTTTGCCATTGTACTGTCTCGAAAAGCTATGACGTCCCTCATTTTCCATTATGACGTAATAAAGTATTTTTAGAATTTATTCAATTATTTTGGAATTTAAAGAAAGAAAAATGAAAAAAAATATTAATATAATGTTATGACAAAAACATGTTTAAATGTCCATCTTTCATAGACTTGTTTAATCACTTTCGACCTCCATTGAATGCATGTGATACATGCATGGAAAATTTCTTAGAATGATCTTAGAGAAAATAAAATCGGTTTCAAAGTACGATTAGCGAATAGTCCTCGATAAATTTTTAAAGTTAGTATTTTACCCAACGGTTAAGAAAAACAGTTTCTTAAGTGGCTTATTTTGGCAATCCATAACTTCTTCATTGGTTATCCATTTCTTTCATGTTAAGTTGCACGTGAAATTACGCTATGAGTACTTAAAATGGTACCAAGAATATAAGATTTTGACTTCGTTTGATACCTTGGATCTGAGCTCAAATATCCCTTCTTGAAACTGAAATTTGGAGACAACCAACCATGAGGTGACTTGATTGGAATGGACATGGCTGTACTTGACTTTCATCTCCTTCTTTGTAGACTTCCTTATTCATTCAATTACAAGAGGACAGCTCCTCCTTGCATGACCAAGGCTTTCCACCTCATGGTTCAATGATAAGGCCAGTTTATTTCTTAAATGCAAAATAATGATATATATCTTCTTTAGGCTAGACTTCATTCAATACGGTTTGGCCATCTTTCACTATAAATAGCCATCAGTTGTAAATAAATATTACACCAAACATTAGCCACGAAACAGTTAGGCCATCTCCAACCAGGAACTCTAAAATGCAATCAGCTTTATACTAAAATACAGTTTCTCTTACTCTATCTTGATAACTCATCTACAACCCAAAACTTCAAATTTTACACCAAATAAACATTATATAACTCATATCCAACCCAAAACTTCAAATTTCACACAAAATAAAAATAATAACAAACAACAAAAAATATAAATAAATTTTAATCAAACAAAATAATAACAAAAAAATGAGCAATGGACATGGATGGAAGAAACAAATTTGGTCTTGAAAAAAAAAAGGACAAAACTGGAATAAAAAAAAACTTCAAAAGGCACGGAATATGAACAGTGTGGCGTCCCCCTGTTCACAATCTGCAAAATGGTGTTACAATTGCAGTCTGGTTGGAGCAAGAAATCAACTGCAAAATGGTGTGAAACTCCATTTTAGAGGTGCGTTGGAGATGCCCTTAGAGAAAAATGGCTTTCTTCCTTCAAAAACCTAGAAAGAACATGACCAAAAAGGGTAGTACAAACATTTAGCGAGTCTAAAAAACCGTTCAACCCATAATAGGCACTGGCAGCCAAAGGAGGGAGAAACATTTAGTGAGTCTAAAAATCAGCATTTTAATATATAGATAGATAGATATCACAAGAATGAACATGACCAAAAAGGGTAGTACAAACTCACAATTGACTGCATGGTTACACCCATCCCTTTGATAATAATAAATAAGATGAATCAATAGGCACAAATGGATAAGAAGGCATAAGCTAGAAGTATTCTGTACATTACTCTTGCATAAATATTTTAAACTTCTATCACATATTCGATGAACTCTCAGAAATTAACTTAAGTAACTTACCTCTACAATAGAATAACTTGGATGAAGATCTCTCTCAATATCTCTAATCTTTGAATTATCAAGATTCGGTGCATACAACTAAACATAACACCAACAAAGATGACATAAACGTTGAATTTGGTCCTCGTGAAAATCGATAACTGTCGAAATATACATAATAGTTACTTTTGGGGGGAAAAAAAAACACAAGCATACAAAATTGTATGTATTTTCTTCATAAGTTGTGATGCAGTTCTAGTTGACTTTCCAAATAAAATGAATAGCATGAAATAGTTTGTGTAGATCTCTACACTGGCCAACATAAATATAGACCACAATACTCATCTGCAATGCCACCACATTTCATATCTCTTATTTTTTTATTTATTTTTTATATTTATTTTTTAAATTCAACCATCAAAACTCAATGTAAAATAGAGAGATTTAAGTAATTTTTCGAAAACAAAACAAATACAAAATCAATCTTGCCGAGGTGATAGTTAAATTTAAAGAAAAAAGGAAGGAAGAAAAATAGATTGCCTCAACTTTTCATTTTCTTATTCAATACGATAAATCAGGACATCATCCAATGGAAAAAAATTGTTCCATCAAAGAAGAACCTTATGACTCAACCAGATCAAAATGCGGTAATGAAATTTTTCCCGCTTGCTTTCTAGCTTCCATTTTGAATTCAAATCAGTGGCGAGATATGACCTTAGTTTGGAATCAAACACCACTAGATGAAGTGGGTAATAATATTTGTGGTAACACCATCACTACAATAAACTACTTCATATCAAGAATTAGATAAACAAACCTACAAGGTAAATAATGCAACAATAGCCTTACAAAATGAACTTTGAGAAATCAGACAAACTTAAAAATCTTATTGTTTGAAATAAGGTTGCTCTGATGGAAAGTGCCTCCAATCTAGAGGGTTTGATTACAGTCCGCTATTGTCTATGCTATTCTACCAGCTGATTGATAAGAAGAGGCTCGATGCAGATAGCAATCGGCCAAGAATCCCTACAAGGCTCCATAGCTGCCATCAACAAATTTGGAGAAAAATCTAATGGCTTCGGAATAGAGACAGGCGTCAAGGGCAGCCATTGCGGCTGTCTTACGGCGATTGAGAAACTTAATGTGACTAAGCAATTGAGAAGTTCTTTCAATCTCTGATATAGGGAGGGTTTAGGGCTGATTATTATCGCCAGAAAGTCGTAATCTGTTAAACGAAAAGTTGTCGTCCGACCAGCAAATGCTTTCACTGTGAAATGCCGTGGTTGCGAGTAGTTTTCCAGTCTAGAGGAGCACCATTGCATCCTCCATTAAGCCTAATTGAAAATAGGCTTGACCCTAAACCCATGTACCTGGAAGGAGAATTTTGACAAATGGGAATCAGTTCCAACTCATTCCATTCCATAGCTCAGCCCAATCAAATCATTGAATATTCAAGATGAAGAAAAGAGTATTAATTGAAGTTTGGTTTTGGGAAATTGTTATTAATTCAAGTTACAAACAGATAATGAACATATAATGAAAGTTGAAAGGCGGACATATGATTAGGGTTTGAGTTTCTTGTTTTAAAATTTCAAAATTTTCAAAGTTCAGCCTTTGTAATTCACAGCGCAATATGTAGCAGCCAAAACCGAGGCTGGAATTTGGTGATGTAATTTTTTTTATTATTATTATTATTTGATGAATTTGGTATTGAAATATGTGAACTGTATTTTTTTTCTAACATTGGGAATAGGCGGGAAATTTAAGGAGATTGTGCAAGACTTGCTTTTATAATATAATAATAAATAAATATAAATATAATATAAATAAATATGTAAATATAAATATAATATGGATATAGAATATAGATATAGATATTCAATCAAACTATTTCTTTGATTATTGTGTCATGCCATCAATATAAACAACAATCCTAAAACACAACACCATATTTCTTTTATCAAAAAGCCTTCAGAGACCTGAAGTTGGGAAGGAGCAGCTGGAGATTCAGTTGGTGAAGAACGAGTGCATTCTTGGAAATCCACGCGAAGAAGGGAGTCCAGAGTTGCTAGAAGGTGCGAGAAACACAACTGAAGAGGGTCTTCCTTGATTTGCAAAATTGGGGGTCAGAGTCAACTAAGGGTTAGTGTGTCTGAACCAATTGTTGTAAGTAAAATCTATACTGGTGGATTCATTACTAGAAAGTTGTTCTGAAGATTTTTTTCTCTTGACTTGTTGTTCAAGAGTTTTTCCTTCGTTCCAATCTTTGTGTTATTTATTATTTTAGCATATTTACTTTGTGGATTGGTTTTGAAATTGGTTTTTGCATTAAATACCTATTCATCCCTCTCTAAGTATATTTGGATCAACTTATATTATTTCAATTGGTATCAGAGCCTAAATTCAATCGTTGATCCCAATTAGTATAGATGAGTAAGGCACCATCTGTTCCATCGTACTTTGATGGAAGCAACTATCCTTATTGGAAGGTTAGGATGAGAGATTTTTTGAAATCCATAGATGACCAGGTTTAGCGTATTTTCCTACAAGGTTGGTTTGAACCGTCCACTACAATAGATTATGTTGTTACTCCCACTCGTATAACAAATTGGTCTAGGAATAATATGGATGAATGCAACTCGAATAACAAAGCTTTTCATGCCATATTTATGGCTATTTCTCCTTAAGAGTTTAAACAAGTTTCCATGTGTGAAAGTGCAAAAGATGCTTCGGATATTTTAGAAACTACACATGAAGGAACTAAAACTATTAAAAACTCTAAATTGCAAATGTTGACTACTAGGTTTGAAGAAATTGGGATGAAGGATGATGAATCATTTGATGAATTCTATGATAAAATGAATGATATAGTAAATTCTAGATTCAACCTAGGAGAGAGAATCCCTAAATCTAAAATTGTTAGATTCTTAGATCACTACCTAAGAGATTTAGACCCAGGGTTACAACTATAGAAGAAAGCAAAGACTTAGACTCTATTAAGATAGAGGAATTAGTTGGGTCCTTGCAGATTTATGAACTTATCCTATCACACACTAAGAAAAAATAATTCTATTGCTCTAAATACCACTAAGGATGAAAAATATGACTCTACTTATGAGGAATGCCTAAAAGCTTAAGAGTTTGCCGACCTTGTTCAAATTGAATAACACCTTTAAAAAACTCAACAAAGATTTTAGATCTAACAATAAAAGGTAAACCTAGTAAATTGTGGAAAGATCGAAGAGAAAGGAAAAATAGTGAAGGTGCTAAGAAGTCAAAATCTCAATCTATTAGATGTTTTGAGTTCCAATGTTTTAGACACATTTAGTCTGAATACCCTAACTATAAGAAATCCTTAGGTAAGGTTAGAGGAAAGGCATTGAATGTAACTTTAACTGATGGTGAGTCCGAATCTAATAATTTGAGTGAATCATCAAATAAAGGATCAAGATTCGAGGCCTTTGCCTCTAACGTTAAGTTTGGCAGTGAGAATGATGACGATGTTGATCAAAGTAACTATAATGCGGATGAATCTATAACTGATCTTTATTGGGAAGATATTTATAATCAATTACATAAGGAGGTCCAACAGATGAAAAAGAATAATTAATCGATCCTTAAGAAACTGAATGATGTTAAGGTAGAAAAACAAGCTCTTGTTCTTGAACTTGTCCACTAAAAAATTTGAAAATTTGAAGATTGAGAATGTTTCTCTGGTTGAGAAGAACAAGATTTTTGAGGATGAATTAGAGAAGACTAAAGCTCAATTACATAGTTTCTCTAGTGAATCTAAGAAACTTGACAACATTCTAGGAGTTGACAGACATGCAAGAAATACATGAGGTTTAGGTTTTAGGGAATCTGATACACAAACACAGAACACTACTACATTTGTTCCTACATCAGGAAAGATAGAGCCAAAGAAAATAGAAAATCTTAGACGATCATTCTTTCAACAGAATAAGGTTCCACACCTAAGAATCAGAACATGAAATCTAGATTTCGTCTTAGGTTTATTCCTATAAGTCATAACTGTGGTGAGTTGGGTTATATTAGGCCTAGATGTAGGAATCTTATGACTAGAGACAACAATCATGATATTCCATCACAGGTAAGAGCTCTAGATAACCAAATTAGTCACTTGACTGAAATGATAACTCACATGACTAAGACTAATTTACCTCACAGGAAAGTCTGGGTTTGGAAAAATGATCGCATTAATCCAAATAATGATTTAAATTGCTATGTTGTGCATATTTATCTTAAAGCTAAAAATGATATGATATGGTATCTTTATAGTGCATGCTCTAGACATATGTGTGGTAAAAAAAGATTTGTTCTCTTCTGTATTGATTGTAAAGATGGAACTATTACCTTTGGAATAGTGCTACTGCACCTTTTCTAGATAAGGGTATAGTTAACTCTATGTAGAAGGTTTTAAATCTAACTTGCTTAGTATTAGTCAAATTTGTGATGATGACTATGATTTTAGTTTTATCTAGAAAAGATGCACTGTGTATGATTCTAGAGGTAATGTTAGCTTAGAATGTAGTAGGACTGTTGACAATTGCTATGAGGTAAAAACTAGTTCTGTCTATGCATGTTGTAGTGCCAAACTCGATACCTCTGAACTGTGGTATCAAAGACTAGGTCATGTGAACTACAAAAACCTTTCTAAGTTGTCAAAACATGAGTTGGTCAGTGGTCTTCCTAAGATTGACAAACTTGATAATGTCGTGATGGGACCTTCTAGAATTGAGAGTTTAGATGGTAAGTGGTACATTCTAGTTATGGTAGATGAATAGACTAGGTTCATCTGGATTGATCTATTGAGAGAAAAATCTGAGACACATAAGCTAGTGGAATCATTGATTAAAAGACTTCAAAATGAAAAGGAGAGTCAAATTGCTAGGATTTGTAGTGATCATGAGAAAGAATTCGAGAACTCTCAATTTGAGGACTTTTTCCTAGAAGAAGGAATCCTACAAGAGTTATCTTCTTCAGTCACTCCACAACAAAATGAAGTTGTTGAGAGCAAAATCGTGTTTTGCAAGAGATGGATAGAGTCATGATACATGGTAAAAATCTATCTATGCATTTTTTCGGTGAAGCTATTAGCACGGCATGCCACATTGTGAACAAAGTTTATCTTAGACCTAAGACTGATAAAAACCCATATGAGATGTGGAAGGGTAAAAAGCCTAGTGTCAAATATTTCAAAGTGTTTGGCAATAAATGCTATATCTTGAGAGACAGGGAGAACCTAGGTAAGTTTGATTCTAAAAGTGATGAAGTGATAAGTGCTATATTAACGTTTATTTTGTGCACTTACATCCTTGAATAAGCAATAATGTGATTCTATCTAAGTATTATTAATGCATTTTATATTTTATATTGTATAGGATCATAAAAGAGGAGAAAAGAAGAAAAAAGGACCAAAATGCACTAAAAACTGAAGTTTGGGGACTTAGGCGCAAATAAAGTTACATCCGTAAGGAAACCATGTCACGGCCGTAAGGTTGTTAACAGTGTGTAGAGAATTATGCAGAAACCGTGTTACGGCCGTAAAAGGAAATTCACGGCCGTAACTATTTCAGTCAAAAAATTTCATATTTCAATTCTTTCCATAATTTTGGGATTTCTTGAGCCCAAAGCTAGGGCACGAAATTGAGGCTATAAAAAGGGAATTTCATGACAAGAAAAAGAGACTTTTATTATTTTTTGAAAGAGGCTACACATTGAGGAAAATTGAGAGAAAAATATATAGCATTCTTGGGAGATTTTCAAGTGTAAGAATATCAACAACAATGGAATTCATGAAGCAACTTGAAGAATCTACCACAACCATGCTAGGCTAAATTCCATATCTTGTTCAAGGGGGAAGTTGTGTTAACTTGATTATTTTATTTTCTTTTCCTACAAATTAGTAGCGTGAATTTATTCCTTTATTTCAATTGTTGGATTATTATGTTTTGAATGTTCAATTGAGTTTATTTGATTAATAGTTTAATTTGGCCAATTGGATTATTGATCTTTGGATTCATGAATATGCTATGTTTAGATTCTTGATCCGTAATTGTCATTAAATCTTTACTTTAGTAGCAAATAAATCTCGTGCAGGTTTACTAATAATTCAACTTGGATTGATTAATTCGAACTCATGTAATTAACGATCCAATTCAATCTATTCTTCTAAACTTTCATACTAGGCGTGCATTAAATCCTAAGAGCTTGTTTAGGATTGTCCATGGCTAGAATTGGTTCGAAGAGCTTGTTTTGAATCAATACACATAAGGAAGAATTTAGATAATCAGAGCTTGTTGATTATTTATGATTGATAATTGAATTAGGGATAGAAACACGTTACAAGGAAAGGTATAACATTAATTGAGGGCACAACCGAACCCGAGAACAAGATTTCTTCTCACATTAATTATCTAGATATATTTTATTATTTATTTTATGCATAGTTTTCATTCAAGCAATTTCACACAACAAAACCCCTCATTCCATTCTAATTGATCGAACAACTAAAATTAATTTCCGTTCCTCGTGGGATCGACCCTTACTCTCGCTACTACATTATTAATTATTATTTGACGAGTAAGGAATTATTTATTATTTTGGTGCATTGCGACACGCATCAAATTTTTGGCGCCGTTGTCGGGGACGGTTAACCAATTTAGTGTTTAATCAATTAAAATTTTATTTTTCTGCATTTATTTTATTTTTATTTTATTTTCTATTTTATTTATATAAGTTTTCAAAAAAAAAAAATTATTTTTGTGCTCCTTTGCTTATATGCTTAAAATTCAGTCAACTAATTGTGAACTTTTTGATCTTGACCCAGAAATTGAGAGGACTTTTCGACAGCAAAGGAGAGCAGCACGACAAATGGCAGCGAACAACATCGACAACAGAACTCTTAAACAACTGGCTACTCCCGATGTGGCTCAACAGCCCTTATGTATCACTTTTCCAACGGTAGAAGAAGGAAGAACCTTTGAGATAAAATCCGGGTTGATCCACCTTTTACCTACTTTTCGGGGACATGCCGGTGAAGATCCATATAGACATCTAAAGGAGTTCCATGTGGTTTGCGACAGTATGAGGTCCACGGGCATTACCGAGGAGCAAATAAAAATGAGAGCCTTCCCATTCTCATTCAAGGATGCCGCCACCGACTGGCTCTATTGCCTACCATCGGGAACAGTTACTACTTGGAACGACATGAAAAGACTCTTTTTGGAAAAATACTTCCCTGCATCTAGGGCGGGGACAATCCGGAAGGAGATTTGCGAGGTTCGCCAAAGCAATGGCGAGACATTATATGAGTACTGGGAGCGCTTCAAGAAACTCATTTCGAGCTGCCCCCACCATCAGATTAGTGAGCAACTCCTGGTGCAGTATTTCTACGAAGGCTTAGCACCGATGGATAGAAACATGATAGATGCGCAAGTGGAGGAGCACTGATGGACAAGACGCCGGAACAAGCGCGGGATTTAATCTCTAATATGGCAGAAAATACTCAGCAATTCAATTCAACCCGAGACTCCCAAGTCCGCCAAGTGAACGAGGTAAGTAGTTCCAATATCGAAGGTCAATTATATGAACTAACCAATCTCGTTAAGCAGCTTGCTGTAGGGAACTCGAATCAGGTCAAAGCATGCGGAATCTGTTCAAACTTTGGACATCCAACGGATACATGTCCGGTGTTGCAAGAGGAGAATGGCGAACAAGTAAAGGTTGCAGAAGGGTTTCCATTTCAAAAACAGCAATACAACCCGTACTCCAATACCTATAACCCTGGCTGGAGGGATCACCCCAATCTAAGCTATGGGAATAACAAGCCCCGAGTTTCCCATCCAACAAATCTCAAGGGCAATTTTAGCAACAAGGAACCTTCCAACCACAGGGGCAATATCAACAAAAACCTCAAAATTCAGGTATGTCTCTTGAAGATATGGTTAAGATGTTGGCAACTAACACGATGCAATTCCAACAGGATACCAAGTCAAGCATTCAAAATCTGGAAAATCAAATGAGCCAAATGGCCACTACCATAAATAGATTGGAGGCACAATCTGGAGGGAAGCTAACATCACAGCCAGAGGTGAATCCCAAAAACGTGAGCGCCATAACTCTCCGGAGTGGAAAGGAAATCGAAGGTCCGCAATTGGAACCGGCTGCACCCGAAGTGGAGGAAGATGGAAAGGAAGGAGTCGGGAAGAGAAACGACACTTCGCAAAACCCTCAGGTAAAAACTAACTCCCATTTAAATGTTAAACTAACACCCCCACCTTTTCCTAGCAGGTTAGCGAAGACAAACAAAGAGAGCAAAGAAAAGGACATGTTAGAAATGTTTAAGAAGGTTGAAATCAATATCCCGCTATTGGAGGCCATCAAGCAAGTCCCCCGGTAAGCAAAATTTTTAAAAGATTTATGCACTAGCAAACGGATACTGGTGGGAAATGAGATGGTAAGAATGGGTGAGTTTGTATCTGCACTTCTTCAAAGAAAATTACCTCCCAAGTGCAAGGATCCAGGTATGTTTACCATACCTTGTCAAATAGGTAATAAGAAAATAAATCGTGCTTTAATAGACTTAGGTGCATCTATCAATGTAATGCCTAGGTCCATCTATGCGTCATTAAAACTTGCCAAACTGACTGAAACTAATGTTATAATTCAACTAGCCGATCGTTCTAATGCTTATCCTGACGGGGTAGTTGAAGACATTCTAGTGCAAGTAGGAGGGTTAGTATTTCCTGCAGATTTTTATGTATTGGACATGAATGATGACCACTCCCCCAACTCCACTCCTATTTTGTTAGAGAGACCATTCCTAAAGACATCTAAGACTAAGATAGATGTTAGTAGTGGCACACTTTCCATGGAATTTGATAATGAAATTGTTCAATTCAATATTATGATTCCGTGAAGAATTTTGGTGATGATCCTGTTTATTCTGTTAATGTTAATGACTCTTTAGTACAGGAAGTTCTCGATATTGGTGGAAAGGACTGTCCAAAGTTACCGAAATCAGGTAAAATCCCATCCATCTCATTACCAGTCTCTGATGAAAAATCTCTACCCCCTATTTTGCAGGCCGTAATGAAGAGCATGAAGAAGAAATTGAGCTTTGGGAGTCCAAAGTTACCGAAATCAGGTAAAATCCCATCCATCTCATTACCAGTCTCTGATGAAAAATCTCTACCCCCTATTTTGCAGGCCGTAATGAAGAGCATGAAGAAGAAATTGAGCTTTGGGAGTCCAAAGTTACCGAAATCAGGTAAAATCCCATCCATCTCATTACCAGTCTCTGATGAAAAATCTCTACCCCCTATTTTGCAGGCCGTAATGAAGAGCATGAAGAAGAAATTGAGCTTTGGGAGTCCAGTTGATCCCGGATGAAGAAGGAAGCGACCTGTCGAGCCAACGACAGTAAAAAAGGGCGCTGCTCGGGAGGCAACCCGAGAGGGGAGTCTCTTTACTCCCCCATTTTTCTTTATTGTTATTGTTATTATTGGTTCATTTTACTTTATTGTTATTTTTTTCTTTTGTCGTTTAAGTGAAAAAAAAAAATCAGAGGCAACCTTACGGCCGTATGACACACCTTACGGCCGTAATTCAATTTTTAAACATTTATTCAGAAACCACCTTACGGCCGTAATTAACCTTTCTCCAAAATTTTCAGAGGCCTGATTACGGCCGTAAGACACATCTTTACAGCCGTAAATCCAGAAATTTCAAATTTAAAAATTTGTTTTCCCCCTTTTATTGTTTTGTTTTTCAATGAGGACATTGTTTTTTCTAAGTGTGGGGGGGATTAAATTGATTGTGAGCTTAATCTTGTTCTCCACTTTCGTTATCTATCTATGCTACTTAGGTTTTAAATCATACTTTGATAGGAAGCAACCCCACTTTTGGTTCATTTTTTTGAAAAAAATCATTGCATAATTGGATATTAATTGAGCATATAGAGATGATCTCGCCTAAACCTGCACGAATAGGTTGAAATTGAATTGTAAAATTGTTAGATGTCTACAACCTAGTCAACCCAAACAGAAATAGACATATTACCCTTCATGTGTAAACCTGAGCGCCCCAATTCCAACGGAAATTATTATACTTTTGTGAGTAGTCATGGTTTGAATACTTTTAACCACTATCCTCGACCAATGGGTTTAGATTTGGAATGAAGATCAAGCAATGACCTATAACTCATAATTGGATGGGAGAAACACATGAAAACCATAATTTGTGAGCTTTTGAACCTAAGAGTTGTTTTTAATATTTATGAGCTCGTGATTCTTTGATGTGTGTCCTGCATGGTTGGGTTATGCTTGGATGTGCTTTCTTGTGCATACCGTTGTAGCTTCTTGATTCAAGTGCAAATTATAGCAAAGGCAATAGGTTAAGCCAAATTTGACTTGCTAAAAGAGCCTACCTTGCTACATGGACCATTAGAAGCCCGTTTGAGCCTTAGCCTTTCTTTGAATTTTTATGCCACACTACAAGCCACGAATACCCTTTCTTTTGCATTGTCTCTGTTTTGAACCCATAAGAGAAGGGATTCGCAAGCTTTTGTTGATTGAGGATTGTGCTATGGTCTAAGTCTAAGAAGTTGAGATGATTATCTTGTGTTGGGAAATGGTTGTGTAATGGACTAAATTCAGGGGATTGTAATTCTATCTTGTGCCAATTGATGACTGCGTAATGATTTGAAAAAAAAAAAAGTTGCAGTCTATAATCGAAAAAAAATCGAAAGAGAAAAAGCAATGAAAAGGAAGTTAGTCAAGTTAGTCATGAGTAGTTGAGGATGTCAAACACTCAACTTGTGAAAAAAAAGAGAGAGAAAAGAAAAGATGAGATTCAAGTGTGAATAAAGTTGGGTAGCGGGAAACAATAAAGATCATATTAAGGGAGAAGGAAGTAATGTTATTTTGAATTGACTTATTTTGCGAAATTCCTTCTCGAGTCAGCCTAAATATGTCATTTTATCCTACCTGACCCGAAGCCCCGTTACAACAAAATAAAGACATTTACTTTGCACTTGTGTTATTGTTGGCCCCGGTTATGACATCTAGGCAATCTGTGGTACTGACTTATCCATGCAGAGAGCTGAGCGAAAATTCAACCCCTTATACACTTTGTGCGACGAGAGAAATATCTTGTGAGGGTGTTAAAACCCATTACATATACTTATGAGTGGTTTGAATTGCTTGGTCTAGGGTTGGTGCTATGAATGTGGTCGGGGGTACTGTGTTGACTGAATTCACGTCATGAACAACTCGGTTTACGCAACTGATTTCCACTGGAGTTGGGCGAAATTATTCTCCTGTAGTCACTCATAAATGGTTGGGATGTGAGCAAACACGAGAGGTGCAAGGAAATAAACCATATCGAGCCATGATTGGGATGGGAAATAAAGGGCGTTGTATCTCTAGCACACACGAACACAATCCGATCATGCAATGGAACATTTTTTTTAAAGAAAAGTGGGTTGCAACCTCAAGTCTCTGAATTTTAATCTATTGTTTGAATCCTATTCTTTTCTTTGCAAATCTTTGTTCGAGGACGAACAATGGTTCAAGTGTGGGGGGTTTTGATAAGTACTATATTAACGTTTATTTTGTGCACTTATATCCTTGAATAAGCAATAATGTGATTCTATCTAAGTATTATTAATGCATTTTATATTTTATATTGTATAGGATCATAAAAGAGGAGAAAAGAAGAAAAAATGACCAAAATGCACTAAAAACTGAAGTTTGGGGACTTAGGTGCAAATAAAGTTACGGCCGTAAGGAAACCATGTCACGGCCGTAAGGTTGTTAACAGTGTTTAGAGAATTATGCAGAAACCGTGTTACGTCCGTAAAAGGAAATTCACGGCCGTAACTATTTCAGTCAAAAATTTCCATATTTCAATTCTTTCCATAATTTTGGGATTTCTTGAGCCCAAAGTTAGGGCACGAAATTGAGGCTATAAAAAGGGAATTTCATGACAAGAAAAAGAGACTTTTATTATTTTTTGAAAGAGGCTACACATTGAGGAAAATCGAGAGAAAAATATAGAGCATTCTTGGGAGATTTTCAACTGCAAGAATATCAACAACAATGGAATTTATGAAGCAACTTGAAGAATCTACCACAACCATGCTAGGCTAAATTTCATATCTTGTTCAAGGGGGAAGTTGTGTTAACTTGATTATGTTATTTTCTTTTCCTACAAATTAGTAGCGTGAATTTATTCCTTTATTTCAATTGTTGGATTATTATGTTTTGAATGTTCAATTGAGTTTATTTGATTAATAGTTTAATTTGGCCAATTGGATTATTGATCTTTGGATTCATGAATATGCTATGTTTAGATTCTTGATCCGTAATTGTCATTAAATCTTTACTTTAGTAGCAAATAAATCTCGTGCAGGTTTACTAATAATTCAACTTGGATTGATTAATTCGAACTCGTGTAATTAACGATCCAATTCAATCTATTCTTCTAAATTTTCATACTAGGCGTGCATTAAATCCTAAGAGCTTGTTTAGGATTGTCCATGGCTAGAATTGGTTCGAAGAGCTTGTTTTGAATCAATACACATAAGGAAGAATTTAGATAATCAGAGCTTGTTGATTATTTATGATTGATAATTGAATTAGGGATAGAAACACGTTACAAGGAAAGGTATAACATTAATTGAGGGTACAACCGAACCCGAGAACAAGATTTCTTCTCACATTAATTATCTAGATATATTTTATTATTTATTTTATGCATAGTTTTCATTCAAGCAATTTCACACAACAAAACCCCTCATTCCATTCTAATTGATCGAACAACTAAAATTAATTTCCGTTCCTCGTGGGATCGACCCTTACTCTCGCTACTACATTATTAATTATTATTTGACGAGTAAGGAATTATTTATTATTTTGGTGCATTGCGACACGCATCATGAAGGAATATTTCTTGGTTATGCAAAGAATAATAGAGCATACAGTGTATACAATTATCGAACACTCGCTGTTATGGAATCCATAAATGTTGTTGTAGAATATGGCATTCTCGGGGGGGAGCCTTTTGGAAATTTGGATGAATTAGACACTTTAAGAGATAATCAAAAATTTGAATCCATTGATCATTCTAATTCAAAATCTTAAAGATCTCCTAAAGATGTAGGTACTCAATGTGAGGAACTTTCATCTAACTTTAAGAAACCATATTCAAGTAACAATCTCATGAATCCTAGAGAACCATCTTCAAGGATCAAGGCTAATCATCCTAAGATAACATGATTGGTGACTTAGATGAAGGAATGAGATTACATAAAATATTTTTGAACAATCTAACTCACACAAGTTATGCACCTCAGTTAGAGCCTAAGCAAGTAGAAGAAGCCCTTAGTAATGAATTTTGGGTGAGTGTAATGCATGAAGAATTGATTCAGTTTGTCAGGAATAATGTGTGGTATTTAGTACCTAGGCCTAAAAATCCCAATGTTATTGGTACCAAGTGGATATTTAAAAATAAGACTGATAATCATGGTCAATAACCAGAAATAAGGCCAGGTTCCCAAGTTGAAGGAGTAGACTTTGATGAGACATTTGCACTTGTTGCTAGGCTTGAATCAATTAGAATTCTTCTTGATGTACCTTGCTCCTGAGGATTCAAGCTATATCAAGTGGATGTCAAGAGTGCCTTCTTGAATAAAATTATTCAAGAAGAGGTGTATGTTGAACAACCGAAAGGTTTTGTTGATTCTAGATAACCACATCATGTCTATAAACTTAAGAAAGCTTTGTATGGACTAAAGCAAGCCCTAGAGCTTGGTATGACAAACTAACTACTTATCTCTTAGAACATGGATTCTCGAGAGGTGGAGCAGATAGAACATTGTTCATTGGTAAAGAAGATGAAACTATTACAATAGCTCAGATTTATGTAAACAACATTATGTTTGGGTCTCCTATTAATTCTAATGCTCAAAATGTTGCTAAATGTATTAAACATGAATTTTAGATGAGCATGTAGGAGAACTAAGTTTCTTTCTTGGTTTTCAAGTTATGCAAACTGGTGATTAGATGTTTATATCTCAATCTAAGTATGCTAAAGATCTTGTTTAAAGATTTGGCCTAGACAGCAAAAAACACACCAGAACACCTATGAGCACTAATGTTAAGGTCAGTCTCGACCATACAAGAAAAATTTTAGATCAAACTCTATATAGAAGCATGATAGGTAGTTTACTCTATCTTACTGCTAGTAGACCAATCATATCTTTTAGTGTAGGTGTTTGTGCTAGATTTCAGGCTGGCCCTAGAGAATCTCATTTAAATGTTGTGAAAGTATCATTAGGTATGTTAATGGAACTATAGGTTATGATATCTATTATTCTAAGGGTTTTAGTCTTGATTTAGCTGGGCATTCTGATGCTGACTCTGATGACCCCAAAATTCAGGCAATTTTTTTTTTCAAATCTGCTGATGGCTACTAGTAGCCTCCCTTTGAACTGAGAACATAGCTGTAGGTGACTATTAGTAGCATACTTTCAGAAACAATGTAGATTTACTATATTTACCAAAACCCTTTCTAAACTTGTTTAAAACCGTACTAAGTGTTACAAACAGTGAGTTTATCCTGCTTCACTTTTAGGATCATCATCCTTACTTTTGAATTTAACATTTTAATGTCAATCGAGTCAAAAACAATTTTAACACTTCATAAGATATAATATTTAAACATCAAGTGGAACTTTAAAATACAAGGCCCATTTATTTCATTCCAAATTAGTTTTAAGTACAACATGGCTTAATCTTTCCTCTCTTTTGGTTACCAATAAGTACTCTTCATTCTCGGTTGGCATTCTCCATAGGGAATCCACATTACAAAAATTAGTGCTCAATTGCCTATAAAAAGAGATATGAAATAACTATGAACTACATGGTCCAGTAAATAAAACTTGATACATGTAATAAGAGGTTAGTTCTAACATAAAATGTATGAAGTCATATAAGCATCTATCATTCTCTTTATTTTCTTCTTGAACTTTCACATTTTCATGAATGAATATGAATCATACACTTTACCTCTTAACTTTGAAATTATCTCTCATATAAGTGAATGAAATCATAATCACATTAACATATCATTTGATAATTTTACTCATATCACATTCACAATATTTACTTCCATATAACTACATTCAAGCAATCAATATCATATTTATGACATGAATGTAATACATGAAGTGATATGTATGAGTGATAATGTTTTTCACTTTCTCGTGCTTTTTTTCTTTCTTTCTTCTTTTTTTGAAAAGTGACATCCATATAAATAAGGTTCTTCACTTTTCTCATACTTTCTTTCTTCTTTGAAAAAGTGGTATGCATGAAAGATAAAAGATGTTTCACTTTTCTCGTACTTTCTTTGTCTTTTACTTTCGGGGTCCTTCCCATATTATGGCAGTACACTGCGCACAAAAGTGCTTTCACAATAGCACAAGGTTACTAAAGTGTTCTTTTACACTCACGAGTACGCTAACTCGATTCTTCTTTAGAGCACTTTGCTCACGAGCATGCTAGCTCGAATAAGACTTACTCTCAAGGGAATCTAATAGTTCATAACCTCAAATAGGGACTTACTCCCTAGGGGTACAACCTAAATAAGGACTTTTTAGTTGTTCATGATCATTTCTTGAAAACATCGTTCTTCTCTATAATGCTTAAATGATCACAAATTCTTATGATATCATGATGTACATGAAACATCAATAATCATGTAAATATTGCATGAAAGGTCGTGCACATAATTATCTCTTCATATATGACTTAACAATTTGCACATAATTATTCATTCAAGGGTAACATAACAATTTGCACATATTCTCCATTTAAGATATCAATACCATATTATCATCACATGAAAGTTCTTCACATAGCCATAACATATCTTAGACTTATAACAAAATTTAGTTGGCAAGGCCAACATCATTTAGTCTCAAATTCCATTTTTAAACATATACAAATGAATATTTTATTTGAGTAATTACAGCAAACTTTTTAAACTACATTTGATGCTTATTAACACACATTTAATCATGTGTATTAAACATATAACATCACTTAAGCTAATAAAAAATTTTATACATAAAATCCAACACCCTTAAATCTCAAAAAATCTAGTTTTAAACACTTACAAAGTGATAACTTTACATGAGGATTTTAGCAGATTTTAAAACCATATTAAACACTTCTTAACACACTTCTAATAATGTGTATTGAACATAAAACATAACTAAAGCCTTCAACAAGTTTTAGACATGAAATCCAACATCAACTAGCATCAAAATTTCAAGTTTCAACACATACAAAGGGATCTTTTAAGTGTGGAACTCCAGCAGATTTTTAGACTACCTTTGATGCTTATAAACACCCTTCAAATCATGTGAATTGAACTTAGAAAATAACTTAAACTAATAACATGTTTTAGACATAAATTCCAACATCTTTTAATCTTAAAAACTAGCTTTAAATACTTGCAAAGTGAACTTTTTAAGTAAATAGTTCTAGCAGATTTTTAAAGCATATAAATTGCCTTAAACACATTTTAATTCATGTGTAGTGAACATAGAATATCACTTAATCTAATAAAAAACCTTAGGCATAACATTCCACCTTATTTACCTCAAAAACCTCCATTAAAACTTCTTCTTTCATTACTTTAAACCTCATATTTCATACTTTAATAAAATCAATTCAAAATCAAGTTTTGAACACCTACAAAGTAAATTTTTGAATTGTACATTCAAGCAGATTATAATTATATACTAGTTCAACTCCTTTTAATATGCCATGAATCATGTAAAATATATAGTAAAAGAGTTTAGGTTAACAATAAGGTGTAAGTACAAGAATTGAGATACTTTCTAGTATGATAACTAATTTCAAACACTTTCATAAGAGTAATATTCATAACCTTAATAATCTTTAGTCATTAAATCAACCTAAATCTGGATTTTTATTCATGAAGCCCATAAACAAGCTTAAGCCATAACGTAGAACATGATTTAGTGTCCAAAATCAATTTAAATCATGTTTTAATACTTCTATATGAAAATTAAGTCTCAAATCTTAGTAAATTCAACTCAAAGTGACAATTTAAGGGCATTTAAAAAAAAAAGCAACTTAATTCTTTTTCCAGATTTCTAATTTTGCAAACTTGTAACATGTGGCTTCATACACAAGCTTAAATAATGAAATAGAGCACCATCAGTCCTAATTCAACATCCCCAATTAAAAATAAACTTTAAGGTATGAGTAACTCTAATTTAAAGTGGTGTTTTAGACTCATTATTCATAAGGACAACAACTTATTTTCAAACAAGCTTTGAAAAGTCATTAAAACACATCTTTTTTACTCATACCTTTCATCAAACACTTAGGTTGATTTTTTGTTTTAACATAAATCTTGGCATATGGGTTATCAAATCAACACCCATTTATAAGAAATATATAAAATACTATAATCATGTAAAAATCTTCTACAAGATATGAGAAACTAACTTAATTAAAGCATAAACAAAGTTTTACTCATCTTTTAACTTAAAAATGTTGATTTTGAGCCTTTACCTCCACAATTAATTAACCAAGTGTAAGGGTAACTTCAATATACTAAAAATCTTACTTTTTAATCTAAGAATTACCAAAAAAATCAGCACAAAATTGAGAATTTTGTGATTTTGAAAAATCTATTCAGAATCGAAAAATGCTACCAGTAACCTTCGTTTTACCTCTACCAATGGTACTAGTGTCCTTGATACAGCAGAATTTCCTTTCTTCCATTTTCGTCTTTGATTTCTCTCATTTTTCCTCTCAAATAATGCCAAATTCTTCCATTTTCTCATAAATTCTATATTATCTCATCATACAAAACATGAAATTGGCTTTATTGTAATAAAATACTTGATTCCAACTTTCTAAATAATTCAACTCAGGTACGAAATTTCCAGGTTGTTACAATCCCCCCCCCCCCCCGGTAAGAAATTTTGTTCTCGAAATTTACCTCTTCCTAGGAATTCTTTTTGGAAGTATATGTTCACCCACCATATTTCCATTGTACAACTCTGATAATATCTTGCGACTTATAACTAAAGATCACATTCTTGAATACCAGATAAATCCGTTGTTATGTCATCAATAACATTGAAATACATACTTAAATATAACATCCTAAGGATCAAGATATAACGTCCTCAACTTTTCACTTAATCCAACTTAAGAGAAACTCAAAATTTCTCTCTTTAAAACTTAAGAATGTTACTTCTTATGTTCTCCAAAATTTCAATTTATGTCATCGCTTTATTCATCCCTTAATAAAGTTCTATTTCCATAACAATGATTACAAGTCTGATACCAAATAACTTTCTTTTATCATCTTTATCACAATATAAATAAATTTTCCAAATATCTCATCATCATATATAACCTCAAAATAGTCATTTCTCAGATCCTTATAATCAACTCCATAATAGATCAATGATAAATACTTAACCAAATCATTGACAAATATCACTTGAACTCTAAATCACGAGTTTCGGTAATATCTTTTCACACCAATCTATGACATTTAACATTTTACTTGGAACACTTCTTAAATTCCAATCTAGATCTTTACCACAAATTGAAAATCCATCATCTTCATTTATGGAAGTAAATATCTTCATAGAATTTATATACCCTTATTCCATAATGTCATTTCCTTATTTCCAATGATAGAGATTTCCAAGAATCAAATAAAGAACTTTGATCAAGATTACATAACCTAATGGTTCAATTCTACAATAAGTGAAAGTCATCCTGATGGTCATCCCAAACTTAACAAAACCCAATAGGTTTTATGTACAATTCACATGTAATATGACTTAATTTGAATATGATACTTATTCACAAAAGTACAATCGAAAATAAGTAGCCAAAATTTCATCACCAAGAATTCATCTTATCTTAGAACCAAGTTTCCTAATCATAAGTCATATTTCACAATAATCAAACCGATGAATAGGATTAACTTAATAACCCAACATATCCTCACACTATTCTTCTATAGAAAAACTATATCATTCCTCATACGAACCTTCATACATCACTATACTACTAAGATTTCATATACTAAACTCTGAATCTCCACAAGTCTTGAATTCCATGATGCTTATAAATAACTAATAACCCTTTCAAAAACATCATCATACTGATTTATTATGAATATACCAAAATATCCTTTCATGATCTCGGCTTTCATACCTTTGAGTAACGATATGAGCTTAAGATACTGCTAAGAGCATGTGATTTTAGCCACCAAAACATGTGGTTACACACAAAATATTCAAGAGACACTAATGCATAAATATTATATTAGGTAAAGTACACCATAAAGGCCTTATATTACTCCACATAGGCTCTAAGTCAATGTCATTCAGGCCTTAGATTATGTCATTTGCACTCTTAAGTCAATATTTTCTTATATTTCCATGTTGCATCCACCTCTTGCCCATAATGTACATAACTTCTCTTAGCTCAGAAATTCAAACTTAAGAATTATTGAACATAGAAAAATCTTCAAACAACTATACTCCATAAAAATTGACCCTCTTAAAACTTAAAATCCACATTTTTCCCAATCTGTGCCTTGCACAACTTAATTCAACCATGATTTCTTCCTTCTCTTTTCATAGATTGTAATGGACATACAACAATTAAAATCTGACAATAATATTTGTTTCTTGGTCATTTTTCCCAATTCTTCTTAACCTCTGAATCCAAATATCATTTTCTTCAATACCCTAGAATAAAGAGCTCAAAATACTCTAATAAACAACTTTATTATCAAAATTTTCAAGAATAAGCTCTCAATTACAGACCAAAAAGTTTAATCATCACCAAAAAATATTTCAAAATCACCTTAAAATAGAAGAAATCGAGAATCTAGTCACATCTAAATCTTTCTTCAATTATTTCTCCTTTGGTTTCCTCTCCTACATTAATGTCATTTTGTTCCCCAAAATGAAAGATATTGATCATTTATCTAACTAGTAGGCAGCTATTGCAAAATCACCATTCAATTCCTCAAAACTTCAACAAAGTCTCATCTTAATATACTTTCATAATTTTGTATTCTTATCTCCATAACTATCATCTCCCAATCTGAATTTCTTATACATACAACCTCAAAAGTATGTTCAAATCTTAACATATCAAAATATAATGTCCCAATACTTGAATACTTTCATAACATTAGATAAAAATCAGATTCTTACATTAATAATAATCATCTCCAAATCAAGATCATAGTAAATGAAATCCAAAGATAAGTACAAATCATAAGGTAGAACATAATCTAGAAATTTTTTACTTCAATCCTGTTTTAACATTCCCAATCAAAGTTGGATCTTCAATCCTATTGAGTTCAATATAACATGTCCATTTAATATCATCTAAATCAGAAATCATAACTAAACATGTCGGTAGGTTTCTATCTCTTTAATGGTACTTCAATTCACAAACTTCACAACTTATAGGTAAGACTTCATCAATCCTTGAAAGTTCATCAACAAAGTATGAAAGAACTAACTTAAAATACCAAAAACACATGCATATCAAATCTGAATTTTGCACTTATAAGCATGGTTAAATCATGAAACTTCCTCCATAAGTGTCCAAAATCTCGATATGTTATTACCTCAACCTTGAAAGCAATCTCTTTACTCAACTTGAAATCTTAGGCAATAAAACCATGTTAAAGATTGTGTAACATTGGCTAAACGCAATGTACTACTTGTCACACAAGTACACTAGATCTTGGTAACTTTCTCTTAGTTCTTTATTCTTAAATCCATGAAATTGAAATATCGCCAAGTCGAATAATAATTCTAAAATCTCATTATGTCTACACATGTATTAAAATAGCCTTGCGATATCTCCAATTTCATAAATTTTGATATCTCCAAATTTCATAAATCCCACTAAAATGATCTCGAGAAAATCATATTGCTAATAATCTCAAAAATTAAGAAAGGACTACAAGTTAGTCTGCTTGCTTTCTAAAATTTCCAAGTATGTCACTAACTTCGATTTGATCATAGTTGGTATGGCAAAAGGTTAGAGTAGCACATACTTTAAATACTATAACTCTTACTAGAGTGGGCTTAATACCAGGCATTAGAGGTATATCATGAATGATTTCATATGTAGCTCGTTTCATTAGTATAGTCATCCATCTCATGCAGTTCAAATCTTATCTTGTAGGTTAGAAGGTCCTTATCTTGACTATCATGCTAACCAAAGATTCATATAGATATGCAAGAACAATGACTATAAAACTCATAGATCAATAATTAGGCAAAAGAGCCATATAACTTGAGCAATTTATAATAGGGAAAGTACATGTCATACCCATAATGGAGATGTCTCCGAATGAATGAGTACTCTTGGTAATAAGTTTACAGAATCTGAGAGCCAAAGCTCTGATACCACCTTGTGACGACCCAAAAATTCAGGAAATTTGTTTTTTAGAACATCATCCTTACTTTTGGTTTTAACAATTTAATAACAACCAAGTCAAAAACAATTTTAACACTTCATAAGAATAATATTCAAGCATCATGCGGAACTTTAAAATACAATGCCCATTTATTTACTTAAAATTCTACCTATTTATTTCAAAACTAGGCCCTAAATAATATTTAACTTTTAAACACTAGAAGAATAAGAATTTTATTCAAAATTAGTTTTAAGTACAAAAGGGCTTGATCTTTTCTCTCTTTTGGTTACCAATAAGTACTCTTCATTCTAGTTCAGCATTCTCCATAGGGAATCTACCCTACAAAAAATAGTTCTCCATTGCCTATAAAAAGATATATGAAACAACCATGAACCACACTGTCTACTATGTATATGTGGCAAAGACATTAACATTAACATTAAAAACTTCTCCAATGCTAAAATGTTCATTGTAAATACGTGGAAAATTATTATTAGTTTCCAAGAAAAATGAAAGAGAAAAATATTTTAATTGGATAAAAATTATTAAACTAATACTAGACATTGTCTAGCTATTTTTTTAACAAATGACCAGAATTGCTTATGTGACATGTCTAGAATTAATTATGTCACGTAAGTAATTCTGGTTGTTTGTCAAAAAAACAGCTAGACATTGTATCTAAATAATGTTCCATTGTATCTAAGACGCATTTATAATTGCTGTTTCTTCTCTTGATAGGCACTACAAAAAATTTAAAAAATTATTTATTTTAGAAAATTAGGGCATCCTAAGCTCTAATGTCAACTTTCATAAAGTTAAGGGAATATATATATAATAAATTAAATAATAAACAATTCGGAGGTGGCAAACAATCTTTTGAATTATATATGTAAAAAGGTTCCTATTTCCTAACGTATCAATTTTTATTTTTATTTTTTCAAAAGTAGCCATCTTTGTAAACAAAAATATTCTCTCATTTATCCCTTTTGTTATTCTTTCGAGTCACATGGTTTTCTGGAAAGTCATTTGATGTATATTTTAAAGAGAAATTGGTTATTGAATAGTGATTTTTTGGAGAATGTGCGGTTAAAAAAGTAGGAAAAAAAATTTAGCTATGTATACAATATTTTATAATGTGAATGTATGGTTTAAGATGAGTATGAGAAAGAAGAAGAAAAATAGGATTGAAAAAAATGAGAATCAAACAAAGGCTAACTATTGTGCTAGCCTATTTATAAACAATATAATTTTACAAAATATATTTTAATCACATATATTTTTCAAAATCACTATTCAACAACATATTTTATCTCAAAAACAACAAGATTTCATTTATAAACTGCATGATTATAAACAGCCGAACAAGATTATATTTATTAATTATTACTTTTATATTTAAATTACGTATATATTTACCCAACATTGTCCAGATTAAGCATTTGTCTAGTAAAATTGTTTAGTTTATAAAGTGGTTCATTTATGAATTTGAAGTAAAAAGTAATGTTTGAAAATTGGAAAGAGAAAATGTGTATGATTAAAAAGTTGTTTGAGAAATTATGTAATTTATAAATCAGTTTGTTTTGTTTACCAAACATATTCTAAGTTGTAAGAGGTGATTTGTTTAAGAATTCTAATTTTGAAACTTAACCTCCGTTTGGTAAATTTATTTATAAATAAGTTTTAAACAACATATTTCTTTAAACCTCTTTTTAAATCACACACATTTTCTTAAACCACTTTTCAATCACATATTTTACCTCGAAAACATCACATTTTTTGTTTGTAAACAAAAAACTTTCACCAAACTGAGGCTAATTAACTACTAAATTTTAGATAAGTTGAATTTGCGTGTTTAATTTTTTTGAACACTAACTCTATCCCAAAAGATTATGCTAAGATTATAATTTATATTTAAGAGCCATTTTTTTGCTCTTTTACTTTTAAGTACTATTGACACATAAAAAATGAAGTTCAATATATGAGTCTAAGAAAATAGGTCCAAAAAGGACATATGTGGAGGCCCAAAACAAAAGTGTTGAGCCAGAGTGTTGAGCCAGAATCTAACGTTTCTCAAGCCTTGAAGGCTCAAGTAACACCCAAGGTCTAGGTGAGTGAAGCAGTCTATTATAATTTGAAGTGGCGCTTATTAAAAATTCAATGAACTGTCCTATTGCACGTCCCATGATCCAAGATATCGGTTACAAGCTGTTGGGTAACGGATTTAATAACACTAGTTATGATAGCGGTTTGTGGTAGATTATCCATCACGGGAAGAGTTGGCAATTACTGGGCGAAAGACAAGGAAACTGTCGCTGGAGTATAAAAGGAAAAAGAGAATGTAGAGACAGAGTGAAAAATCACTCTCCGAACACTGAATCATGTAATTTCATTTCTTTTAAATTTTCTTTAAGATTGTTTACTTTTCCTTTTTGTATGCTTGTGCCCCTTGGAGGCATTTTGTTTGAAATTGTATTCAGCAATCTTCCTAAATAAAACACCCCTTGTTTGAACTTTACCTCAAAAGGTTGTTGTTCCTTACACATTGTCTGAATCATTTTAATTTTTAGCGAAACTTTATTCTGCATGAAACAATTTGGCATGCCCGGTGGGACAAAACTTTGGTGTTGGAAGATAAAAAAGTGAAGTAACATGCCTCATAAAAGTTCTGATAAGCAAGCCAACGACTAATTCATTCTGTGATCGAGCAATTGAAGGGGGAGCAAAGTACCTAGTAATAGAGGGACATAATCAAAGTCGTTATGAACCAATAACAAAATTGAGCCCTCGTGCATGCTTGCATTGTTGCGTGAACTCACGCGAGATGTTGTTGAACGGGTAAATTTACAAAACGTTCATAACATTGAAATAATTACTCGAAATGAAAACACATATTATGATAATATGGTCAGATAACTGAGTCCTTTAAATGAACTTATGAATAAGTTAGTGGGCCAGATATGTCAAACAAACTAGTCAGGCATAAGAAATCATTTCCAAGGCAGTACAATTGTGGGGCATAACTCACAAATCCTAAATTCAAGTCTAGGAGTAGAACCTCCTCTTAGTCCATCTACTTCAAATTCAGGGGTGGTGGAATTTCAAACTTGGGGGGTAGCTCGAGTACAAGGGATAATGTCCAAAATATTGGACAGAACACCACACGTATAAATGATGGGGGAAATTCTCACATTAATGACAACAATGGTTTAAATAATGGTACTTTTGCTAGAATCCATGGCCAAATACTAGGCCTCAAGTTTTACCACCAATAAACAAACCTATAGGTGTCCCATATTATCATAATGTGTTGTTGAGGAGTCAAATTACAGAGATAATAAAGGATCGGGTGGCTTTTGGGATGCCTCCTATTACTAGGCCAACATACTAAAAGCTATATCCTGACTGGATAGATGAAACATTTTTGTGGCCCAGGGGAAATAAAGTATCAGAGTTTACTGGTTTAGGGAAAGTTTCTACGCTAGAACATGCAGGGTGATTTACATTGCAATGTGGTGAAGTAACTGATTACCACAATATGAGATTGTTTCCTAGTTCACTAACAGGAGTAGCATTTTCATGGTTCATTAATTTGCCAACGAATTCTATTCACACGTGGCAATAGTTGAACAATTATTCTACGCCCATTTTTACGAAACCGAATCTGAAGTTACTTTGGTCGATTTGGCTAATTTAAATGAGTGGGCAGAGATTTAAGACAGCCAGGAGCAAATGTTTTGTACCTTTACCCGAAAAAATAATTTGTTAAAATCGTTCAAAGTTGTTTAAGCTTTGATTTAAAAAAGAAATTTAAAGATAGAGAATTTCCTGACCTTTTTCAATTGAGTGCTAACGTGATTAGATATGAAAGATTATTTAGAGAAGAAGAACAAATGAAAAATTATAGCAAAGGGACATATTAGAGGGATCCATATTTTGATATTCATGCCGTTGATCAATATTATGATTAGGTCGAAGTATGTTTCGTATACTTGCCCTTTATTGGACAAATTAGGAACAATGGTCAAGAACGAGCCTATAAGAGGTGTAAACAAAAAGGATAGAATACTCTCGTTCGACGTGACTAAAGCTAATATCATATTCGATAGGCCATATAAAGACAAGCAAATAAAATTGAACGATAAGCATAAATTTTCAAACCTTGAACAAATCGAGGGTAAAAAAATTTGTAAATGGCACAATGCATTGTCTCATATGACTAGTAATTTCTTGGTTGGTCGTCATGTGTTACAGGATGCCACTGAATCAAGGCGGAGTGGATTACCAAATTGGTGGTAGATGATGGAGAGGAAGATCCTGAGCCACATCCTAGTGTCTTTGAGCGTCTCAAAGGAAAGCCAGCCAAAAAGAATGAAGGGATTTTGTATGCTAGATGTAAAAGAGAAATGGATGAGAATGCAAAAAGGACGGGAATATGGAAACAACATCATCATCTTGACAATATCCCAAGTTTTCGACCTGCTGGAGGACAAGGGGTATCATTTTATAGAGGGTCATATTTTGACAGGCAATTCAGACCAATGTACAATGTTAGAACGTACAATGTTAGAAAATTCAAGCCACAACCTCATCAATCAAATGTATGGCATTCATTTCACTATAATCCAGGAAGAATTGTACCCTTTAATGAAATGATAAGGACACAAAAAGGCGTTATTAGTGGAATTATGGGTGAATGATGAGACAACTGCAGTGAATGAAAAGTCCTAAAATGCCTAATGTGCTTAAGGTGGCTAAAAGAAATGTTCTCAAGGATAAGAAAGAAGACAGTATTGGTGAGACAATTGAAGAATTACCAAAGAGTTCTTCGGAAAATCAAAATTTTTGCATGGTAAGAGATATGATGAGGAGGAGGATAGGGGGCGATCAATCACTATCCAGTTTAGTACCTTACCCCCAGTTGTGACTAGTAATTACTTATTATCTAACGAGTTTAAAAACAAAGAAAAAGGAGAGGAATAATGGGAAGAAAATGAAGGAGAAGTGTGGATGTTAGATTATGGAGAAGGTACTTCTGGGGTTGGTCAAACATCTCAAGAGATATATAATCAAGAAGAAGATGATAGTATGAATGATGTTGAAGAATAAATTGACTAGGAAGTAGACAGAAAAATAAGGAGAGTCTCATATAATAATCTATTGAAGCAATTGTACCAAGTGGGTATCCGAGCGGTTGATTTGTTGGGTGAACCATCCGGGCGTTCTTTTGATTATTACGTATTGCATGGGACACCTAAAAGGAAAATAGGAGTACCAGATTCTGAGAAGTTTTGGTCACCTCCAAGAATATTACCTCCACCTAAGGGTTGGATAACAAAAGATGTAGTAGAAGAAGAAGACAAAAAAGAAGTTCAAAATGAGGAGGTTCAAGATGAAATACTGCACATAAACCTGTCACAAGAAGTTGATTCTAAAGAAAACAACTTGGGTCAATGGTGTTCCTATGGCTAAGGTACTCATTGACAATGGAGCATCCACAAACATTATTTGACCCAGAATGATGAGAAAGTTTGCAAAGACAGAGAGTGACATTATCCCAACAGAGGTCATTCTTACTAGTTTCAATAGGGGGAGCAACTTCAACCAAAGGAGTGAATTCATTAGACATAACAGTGAGAACTACTATTAGGACTACAGTTTTCTTTGTGATGGATGGTCCTGCCAGTTACAATGTGCTATTAGGAAGATATTGGATATATGAAAGTCGATGTATCCCATCGTGGCTCCATTAATATCTAGTTTTTTTTGGAATGACAAAGGTGAAGCTGAGGTGGTGCAAGTTGACCATAGACCTTTCGTTGCAGAAGTAAACTCAGTGGAAAGATTCATGTACGAAGGAAATTGGACCTTTTAGAGTGGTTCAAGATGGAGAAGAAAATCAGATTGTCGCACAGAACGAAAAGCCATTTTCAATGGATGTACTCATTGAAATGTTCAATCAAATGAGGCCAAACATAGTGGTCCTTAAGGAGCCAGTAATTGGCAAAAAACACGATCAAAGAACTTTAATGCATTATCAACAACGAAGGAATCTGGTCGATATTCGGGCCTTTAAAGCCAAATTAATGGCTTTCCATAAAGAATGTGAAGAAAAAGTGGAAGAAGAAACGGTATTGATGACATTGAAGGATAGGTTACCAGTATTCGAGTTAGAGCAAACTATGAACCGAGAAATAAACGAGGTGGATTGCTTAGAAGATGTAATTTCTGATAAAAATCTGGGTGATGACATTATGAGGATTGCGAAACTTGGGGATGCTCAAGAACAAGGTACTTTAATAAAGGTGAACATTGGTAATGAAGGAGAAGATTGTCCAACGTTTGTCAGTCAAATGCTCAGCAAAGAGGTAAGCGATGAATTAATTGCTTTGTTGAAATAATATAAACATCGTTTTGCTTGGGAATATGAACATATTCCTGGTTTAGAAAAAAAAAAGTTTAGTAGAATATAGATTGCCCACTAAATCGAATTTCAAGCTTCATAAAAAATCACCTAGGTGTTTTGCTCCTAATGTTTTGCCTGAAGTAAAGAAAGAAATAGAACGATTGTTAAAAGCAGGTTTTATTAGAACAACCAATTATGTTGAATCGTTATCTAATATTGTGCATGTGTTAAAAAGGAATGGTAATATTAGGGTGTGCATATATTTTTAAAATTTGAATTTAGCAACACCCTAAAGATACATACTCAATGCTAACAGTGAATTCTCTAGTTGACTCAACTTCCGGACATTTGATGTATTCTTTTATTGATGAGTATTCAGGATATAATCAAATTTCAATGGTTGAATAAGACATTCGTAAAACTTCCTTTAGGTGCCCAGGTGCTTTAGGGTGTTTTGAATGGGTAGTTATGCCTTTTAGCTTAAAAAATGCAAGGGTCACCTATCAAAGGGCAATGAACTTGATTTTTCATGATATGATTGGTGATTTTGTTGAGGTATATGTAGATGATATAGTGTCAAATCACTTAAAGAAGGAGATCATTTTCAACAATTAAAACGCTCATTTGAGCGAATAAGGCAATACAAGTTAAAATTGAATCCTTTAAATTGTGTGTTTGGTGTTAATGCAAGAAACTTTCTTAGTTTTTTAGTGCATAAAAGAGGAATTGAACTTAATAAAAATAAAGGGCTATTCTAGAGGTCCAACCACCTGAAAACAAAAAAGAGTTACAAAGGTTCTTAAGACAAGTGAATTTTTTAAGATGTTTTATTTCTAACTGTGCAGGGCGATCAAAAGTTTTCTTGCCTCTTCTAAAGCTAAAAAATCAGGATGAATTAGTCTGGAATAAAGAATATCAAAAGGTTTGTGATAGCCTAAAGACATATTTGTCAAATCTACCAATGCTGGTTTCACCTATACAAGGATGGCCAATGAAGGTATATATATCGACTAAACAAGAACCAATAGATGGAATGGTCGATCAAGAAGACCATTTTGGTGAAGAAAGGGAACTATATTATTGATCAGTGTATTTTATATACTTATTTATATGTCAAAATTAGGATATTTCATTGTGGATTGAGAATAAATTCTACCAAAGTTGTGTTTATTTATTGTTATTTCGGATTTTGTCCCAAAAGTGAGAAAATGAAGCAATTGAGGAAAATAATGGTCAAGTTGAGGGCAATTGGAGCAAAATTTGTCTTAACTTGGAAGAAGTCAAAAGATCGAGGGATTAATTGAAGAAATTAAGAGAAAAAAAGGACTCAATTGAAGAAAATCCCAAGTTTCAGGGTCAAAATGATCAAATTGGAAGATAAGGAGTTGCCATGCAAATAAAGCACAAGGATCAACTTGAATGGAGTGGAAAAGTGGAAAATTGCAATGCACCGAACAACCACATGATTGCTGGTGTCTCAACCAAGCGATTGAGCCTTGTACGAAATTTGTTGGCAATTAAAAATTATTGTCTCTACGCGATCATTGGTGTCTCAACTACGCGATCGCGAGGGTCTTCAACTGGGCCAATTGCAGGCCATTTTGTGCTGGTTTTGACAAAATTATGCCATTTTCACCATGTTTTTGCCCTAACATATTTAATAAACATAAGAAGCGCGAGTTATAGACCTTTGCCTCACCCAAGAACATCATAGAATTTAGATTTTCACGTCAAATTCTTGGAAGATCGAAGCAAAGCAAGGGGCGAGACTTGGAGATTGCTAGAAGAATTGGTTCTTGGTACAAGCTTTCTATTCTTTATGTTATTTTCAGTGAAAGCTTTCTTATATTCTTTTTGTTATTTAAGCATGATGTATAACTAAATTTCAATGTTGGGATGAACGATGTAGCCTAACTTTATTATTTTAATTCCAAATTCCGTAAATTTAATTATTCGTTGCTTGCATTGATTTGTTATTGTGTTTAATGTGTGAATTAATTGGTCACTAATTTATGATTCCCATAGTCATTTTCATAATCCGCGAAGTGAGTTAATAACTTTGATCAATGTAATAAATCCAGTAATTGGACAAGAGATAGAGATATATTTTTGTTATTATTGCGGTTGTGTGTGAATTATTGTGTTCTATGCATCTAGATAAGGAATATTCGGACCCTCTGAAGTGATACATAGTTGACTTATTTAGATAGAATTGATTTAAACTTGAGAGAGGAATTTCAATAAACATTAATGAATTCGAGCGAATGCATATTTAAGAAATAAAACTGGAATTGGAGTTAATTTAATTAGATAAGTGAAATATGGAATCCCAATACTTTGCAATCGTTTTCAAAATCAAAACAAGCTTGCAATTTTATTTCTTTAGTTAACTTCCTTATTTCTAGTTTAAAACATTTAACTTTTCGTCTGCTCAAATAAGGATAGAAACTAATAATTTCGGTACTTAATAGTAGCCCTCGTAGGAACGATATACTGAACTTATTTGTCAACTTTATTACTTTTCACAGTCTGTAAACTTGCGAGTATATTTTGCATCGCAAAATGAAGTGAACAATTATCTTAACAAACAGTTAACAAAATGCGAATGTAATTATTCTGCTATTGTAAAACTATATCTTGTTTTATATTTTACATGTACAAACTAAGGACTTATCTTCGGCATGTAACAGTCTATTTGGTTTCTAAAATAAATTGAATTAAGTATATGTTTTCTCGCTCTATTTTACATCAAAGGATTGGTCTTTGGACATTAGTGTTTTCAGAATTTGGAATACAATATATACCTCAAAAGCCTATTAAAAATGAAACATTGGCCGACTTTTTGGCCAATCATCCATGTCTTGATATACGTAAAGAAATTGAGTTTGAAATTGACTCATATGAAGTAAATCCTTGGGTTTTATATTTTGATTGCTCAAAAATTGTTGTAGGTACGGGGGTAAGCATAGCATTGATAAATCCATTGGGAGTGTGTTACAAGTTTGCTTATACTTTAGATAAAATATGCACAAATAATCAGGCCGAATATGGAGCACTTATTGTGGGTTAAGAATTGTTTCTGGAGATAGGAATAAAGAATGTAATCATCATAGGTGACTCCCAATTAGTAATTCATCAATTGACTGGCATTTTTAAATGTCAAAGTAATTCTATCATAAGCCAACATGAAGTCGCCAAAGAATTGTTGGAAGAATTTGATCGAGTAGAACTTAAATACATTAACAGAATGTGTAATGATTTGGCAAATGAATTAGCCCAGATGGCTTCGAGTTATTTAAAAATCCTAAATTTAGATTCTGCTTGTGAATATGGGGTGATATTGCCCACAGTACAATGCATGGCAAAGGGAATTGATATTCATTGCACGCAAAATGAGGATGTAGTAGATTAGAGAAGAGAAATAAAAAGTTTTTGAAAGAACTTATGAGAAAAATGATAGAAAATCGAAGTTACGCTCACTAAATTATGTATTGATAGATGTGGAGTTATACAAGAAACGTCCAGAAAGCGTGATACTAAATGCGTAAGTTTACAAGAAGCTAAAACAATCATAGCAGAAGTACACGAAGGAATATGTGGAGCCCATCAAGTAGGTCAAAGAATGAGATAGATAATTATTAGGAGCGTATATTTTTTTCCTAAGATGGGTGAGTTCTGCGTTCAATATGCCAAGAGATGTTTGCTATGCCAAAAACATGGTCCAATCCAAAGAGTACCAGCAAGAGAAATGGCACTCATTATTAAGCCTTGGCCATTTAATGGTTGGACGATAGATCTTATAGGGAGCATTTATCCTCCATCATCCAAGCAACACACTTTAGCTTGGGAGATTTAGTTCGGAAGACAATACTCCCTTTCGATAGTAAAGATCCAAAGTATGGAAAGTGGTCACCCAATTGGAAAGGACATTATAAAGTAAAAAATGTGTTGCCTAATGGTGCTTATCATTTAGAAGATTTAGATGGTACAAAACATATGAGATTCATCAATGGAAAGTATTTAAAGAAGTATGCTCCTTCGGTTTGGGATTTTGAGCGATTGGAAATTTAACACTTTAACATACACAGTGCAAATGAATAAAAGTATCCATTTCATTAACAAAATAGGCTGCCATTACATCTAAAATAAATTGGCTGCCATTACAAGTTAGGTGAATAAACAAAACAAATAAAGGGCGGGATCATCCCGTTAAACATTAAGACATTAGTTTCCTACTTTAATTGAACATCAAGAACATCATTTCACCAAACTATCTCACAATCGGCCCCAAATAGTCCGTGTATGCTCCCTCCTAAGTTTTTCCCATTCATCTCACTGATCGATGGAAGTAGATAAATCAGCCATGACTTCTTCATCAACTTCCAATTTTGAATAACGTTCGAGTAGAGATTTAGTTCGCTCAACCTTCTGAGAAGTGTTGCATTTCTTAGCTACCAATCTAGCATTGCAATTATCCATCTTTGCTTGGAGCTCTCTCATCTCAGCTTCTAAGCCCATTATCAAGGAGTCCCCAACCATAACTTCAAAAGAGAGTTCGTCCAAATTGTTCTTAGCATTCTCAATTTCATGATGCATGGAATATTTTTCGCTTATAGCATGTGAATATCTGGTCTTCTTGGCCTTTAATTCCACATTTTTGGTCAGCAAAGAGCTTATTTCAGAATGAACACTCTTCAAGGTTAGTTTAATATCAACAGGGAGTTTGAGCAAGGGAAGTTCAAGTGCTTGAGCCATGCTTACACTTTAATGCTAAAGCGTATCTTGTTGATCAGTAGCACTAGCAGTGGTTCTATCCATATCCATGAAAGAAGTGTATTCAAGAACTGATTGTTTGAGAATATTCATATTTTCCATGGGAGGTACAGATGCAAAAGAAGAACGACTGGCCAAACAGGAATGAGGGACACTGCTTACCTTACCTGCTCCCAAGAGGTGAATAGGTCCTGAATGGAGTGTAAAATAGCATCAGCAGCATGTAAGAAGACATACAATTATTTATTGTTTTCATTAAAATAATGAAAAAATGAAGTAAGCAAGAAGGATAAAATAAAGATCACCTCAATAGTGGTATTAAGAGAAGAATGAGGTACGTGAATGGATGATTCAATCACATGTGGAGATTTCCCTTTGTCTTGGCGAGCAGGCTCCTCCATGATGGGTAATTTTACTGGGATATCTACAAAAATAAGTAATTGTGGGTAAAAAAATATAAAGAATATGTCAAGAGGAAGATCGTGAATTAGAATATTACCTTTTGGCTCCATATGCAGAGGATCAATGCTTTGAAAATGTAGAAGTCCCTCAGTTGGCAGGATGATTAAAGACTCTTCACCTTTGGGTTCCCCTTCAGGTAAAATTTCCTTGTTAAATGGTAGGACTAGAAGAATCGGTGGAGGAGAACGTGAGATATGTTGTGGAGCTGGAGCCTTTAGAAGAGGCTTTTGAGAAGGAGATACAGAGCTTTTCTAAGGAAATCCAATTAAAATAGTTAATTCAATAAAATCTTTCAGACAAACAAATGAAAGGTTATATGTTCAAATACCTTCTTTCAAATAAGGGGAGCATCATCATCATCATCACTTGTTATGATGGATTTGAAGTTGGCCATTTTCGGCTAGAGACGAGCAAGTTGAGATCTTGAAGGAGAGGAAGAAGGCGCAGGGCGTCTGGTGGATATAGGCACAACATGGATAGGAGTAGAAATAGAGGAATAAGAAGTCTTAGAAGTAACTTACTCCTCAAGAAAGTGAAAAGCATGATGTCATTTGTGGCAAACAATCTACGCTTTACAGAAAGCTAGAATTGCTCAAAAAGGGGATGAAAAATAGAAGTAGGATGTAACGACCCGGGTCCCACTTAACGGGCTGTCCCGGCCGTAAGATGACAGTGTACTGTCCCCACTGTACCAATACGAGTCTTTTTAGCATGCTTTATCCTTACTCGCACGCTCCCCGAGAAAACTTCCCAGGAGGTCACCCATCCCAGAATTTCTCCAAGCCAAGCACGTTTAACTGTGGAGTTTCTAACGATGGACTTCCAGAAAAGAAGGTGCACCTTGTTGGTATGAGTAGTACCTATCATTTCTTTTAAGCTTTCTTAGTCGGGGTATTACAATCACCCCCTGTTAGACTCGTGACGTCCTCGTCGCGCTTAACCCATCTAAGGATCTGTTGCCAGGCATTGGGATTCTAGAGGTGGCTCCCACCCTATGGTGTAGCACTTAGTTCCCTGATTTTTCGGCTGGCGGCCGGCTCTGATACCATTTGTAACGACCCGGGTCCCACTTAACGGGCTGTCCCGACCATCATTTAACGGCCGGGACAGCCCGTTAAGTGGGACCCGGGTCGTTACATAGGATTAAAAGGGGCCAAAGAAAAATCAGTCACCAAAGAACCATTACGACCATCGATGGCTTGCGCCTCTATTTTGGTGATGTTATGGAAGCGCTCTTTAAGACTTTTTGAATAACAAGGAGGAATCGGCCAGGTTTGGCCAAAACCAAGTTGACAAGCAAAAAATTAGGGAGCATAAATCTCAACCCCTGCCTTAGCATTTTTTCCAGTCAATATGTCATGGAACAACTCTCGTCCAACTAAATATTGAACCCAACTAGGTAGAATAGCACTCACATCGTTCAGAATGAGAGGAGGTTGGACATACGCTGGGATTTGATGTTCTGAAAAGGGAAAAAGGTGGGTGTTGAGTTTAGATTGTAAAAGAAAGTAAAAGCATCCCTATTAGACATATCAACAGGGTTTAGCTAGTTAACGATCATCTCGTAGCAATTGACTGAGCAAGTAGAGGCTGAGGGGAAGTATGCTCTCATTCACATTTGGGAGAGCAAAAGAGGTCCACTTCCAGTGGGAGATGCATTGATTTTCAGTTGAAACTAAAGATAGGCCATGCCTCTATAAAAGGCAGCCAAAAACAGAGAGCAAAGATTCAAAGACCTACGACGTGCGAGTTCATTTGCAATGGACAAATAGGCCATGGAAGGTTTAAGACTGGGTACACAAAGAATATATTTACATAGCCAAACCTAAAGGAAGGCCACACACTATGAATGGGTGGGTCAGCCCTTGTGTTATTGTAAAGTTTTTGCATCCCCCAATAAGAATTTGTGAATTTCTTATCATATTTAGGGGTAGTAGAAGATAGGGACATGGTAGGGAAAATAGTGTCACCCAAAGGTGGAAGGTTAACCAAAGCTCAAACATCCCTCAGGGTAATTGACATCAATCCAAGTGGAAAAAGAAAAGTTTTATATTCAGAAGACCAGAAACTCAGGGCAGTTGGGAAAAGCACAGGATCATAAATAGGAGGACGCTTAGCAATTTCTAGCAAGTTAGAAATTCTAGCATGACCAAAGATTTCCTTAGTAGGGTCATGCTTCATCATACGTGTATGCAAAAGACGAAAATTAGTATCAGCTTTGGGCCATATACGAATGGCCCTCATCAAGAATTGGCTTTAATGGAAAGGGGGTTCTTGGGTACAAGGAAATAATTAGGCCACGGCTGCGACCCAACGGAGTCTACGTCATTAAATGCTGGACCCAAATAATATTCATGATATTGAGTGTTGGCTGGTAAAAAATAACCTAGATCTACAAAAGGTTTGGATAAAATAAGTTGAAAATTTTCAAAATTAACTGAATTATCTTAGGGACTTTCTATAGCCATTCTTCACGAAAAAGAAGTTCTCAGAAATTTTAGAAATGTAAGGGTTGGAGTAAAGAAGAAGATGAACAGTTCATTTTTATAGAGAAGAGGGACGTGGGCGACTTAACGGGAGGAGAACGTGGCTTTTGATGTGATGGCACACTTTTCGAAGACAGAGAGTCGTCACCAAACAGAAAGAATGATTGAAATTCTTTACCTTTTTGAACTCCAAAAGTCATGGGAAGAGCATAAGTTATTGAAAATGGTGAATTAATCAATGTTAATTTGGCCATATTGGGGATAATTGTTGACACATAAAAATGATGCCCAATATCTAAGGAAATAGGTCCAAAAAGGACTCATGTGGAAGCCAAAAATAGAAGTGTGGAGCAAGAGTCCAACATCGCTCAAGCCTTGAAGGCCCAAGTAACGCCCAAGGTTTGGGCGAAGCCTATTATAATTTGAAGTGGCAGTTATTAAACATTCAATGAGCAGTCCTATTGCATGTTCCATGATCCAAGATATCGGTTACAAACAGTTGAATAATGAATTTAATAGCATCAATTATGTTAGTGGTTTTTTGCAGATTATCCATCATAGGAAGAGTTGGCAGTTACTGGGCAAAAGATAAGGAAAATGTCGCTAGAGTTCCTCAGGGAATAGTAGGTAATATTCTTGTTTTAAAAATATTCTATCTGAGATTGCATTGAGTAGGAAGCTAGCTTATTATACTCCAATCAAAATAGTAAGTATATTCTGAAAAAGTTAAACCAATCATCTATAGTTATATTACATACTAGTGATATATTTGATAATGTGAATCTAACGAGGCCATATTAGATTTTAGCAAATTTCACTTATAGCCTTCAAATAATATGTACATAAGAGAAGTGACGGATCAGGACAAAAGTTCATCTGTAGCAGTCATTGATCGATGATCATCAATGACCGCAATAGCGAGATTATTTATTATTATTTAATTAAATAATATTAAAAATTCATCAATTAATATAGAAATTCGCTAAAATGACTTTATGAATTATGTATTTCTCACTATTCTTGATATTGCAAGTCTATTCAAATCTAACACACAAATATATAGATGAACTATAGTGTCGACCTATTTGGGATGTTCTGTTCAACCTTAAGTGTGTGTGTCGACATTTTTAAAAGAAATTTGACATTTACGTTAAATTCTACTTATTTTCGTACCTTGAATTTGAAAAGAAATACATTTATCATTATGACTCCTCTTAACTGTATTTCTTATCATCAACTTGACTTATTAGACAAATTAAGAAAGATCGGTTTTACAAAAGGTTGAACGTCAACCTTAGACACCCCCATCGTCCCTACCTTGGGGATTGGTGGAGGATGTAATCGAAGGTTATGCTTCAAGTTGGTTAGGGTGAGCATTTGTATATTCTCAACCTTTGCCAGTTGGAATGTGCCCCGGGAGCAAGAAAGATCAGTTTTACAGCTGTATTAAAGCATCCTCAATGCACTCCATGGATTGGGAAAAATACATGACACGTCAGCAAATAGACGGAATATGTTAAAAATACTCTCCGATGCACAACATGAATTACAATGTTAAGCTGACGTGGCTTAAAAAATTGGCATTGTGAGGTGTTATATCTAATCTAGACGCTCCATGAAACTTGATGAGTCAGCATTATTTTTTATTTTATAATTATCTAATTATTATGAATAAGGATGTTGGCCAATCCGGTTTTATGACACAAATTATTTTTATTTGACTCTTTATACAGTAAGAAATCCCGTTGATAAAGTCCAATTTATGTATAGTAATTAATTTTAATTTTTTTAAAATGCCACGTAATCAATATTATTTAAATGTGGGAGGAACCATTGGAGAGTAAATTTTAGACTTCTCTGTCTCCACGTTTTCTAGAAGTTTGTCTATTTCACTGACACATCAACCACAATCCACGTAATGCATTGAAGATGCTCTTACTGCATATTAGAGTCTACTTTGAGAATTAAATGTTAGGAAGTCCAAGTATACCTACCTATAGATGAATATTGGGGGTTTTAGTTAAATAGGCTTGGCAATCAATAACTTTAGTAATATAGATTTCTCTATTGAAAAGTCAAAATTACCCTTAATGAATAAATTGCAAGGTATATCCTTTCTTTATTCTGGTTGGTTTAACTCAGGACTAATTATTTGGACTTTTCGTAATTCTTTCAATTGTTCTAAATACTCTTTATATTTTGATAACTTTTCAAAGATTTTGGGATGATCCTTCGTAGTTATATATCCTAATACTATTTATTCCGATACTTCTTCTTCTATATCCTTATGTTCGAGTGATATATTATAAACTATATTTATATTTTTGGCAGTTTCTACAGATTTAAATCTTATATTATTTATGCAAGCGTAATCAATATCTTTATATATTTCTTCTAATTTGGACTAGGCAATATAATATATGCCTTGATATTTTTCAGTAATAGTTAATAAAAATGAAATATCTTTATTATCCAAATACAATTTATCACAATCACTAGAAGAAGATGCTTGTGAAGTGTTCATAAATTCAAACGATCAGGTTGATCAAGATTATGTCTAACTGTTCTATTTTCTTGGTCTAAGTTTCGTAAAACTAAACCTGGGAATCTAATTTCAGTATTTTCTTGTAACCAAATTAGATGTTGTTGTTGTTCGTACTGATGATATCTGATGATATTTAATATTTTTTCCCACTTTTCTTGATTATTTTCTTGTTTTAATTCTCAGAGAAGTTTTTCTATCTCTCTGAATCTTAAATCAAAAGTATTATCTTTAACAATTCTAAGTCTCTCTATATCTTCTCTATCACCATTGTTCATAATTAAAAATAACAAGCATGTAGAAGCATATGACAAAAAGCATGTAATCAAAGTATGTAAATGGCAGTAAGTAAGCTTATAGTAATCAAATAGAAATAAGCAGGTTTTCCCTCCAGTGTCGTCATATAGCTGCCTTGCATGTACTCAATCAAACCTTTGAATCAAATGAATATTAGATGTTTTTTTAATAAATTGGGTCCACAACTGCTTCCGAAAAAACTTTTTCAATCAAGGTTGCATTTCTCACTCTAGAGAACTAGCCGTGTTTCCACAGACGCTATCTCACAGTATTCAGAGTCTCTGTTTTCACCCCTATCTCGACTCCTCTCAGAAAGACCTTACTTAGAACTTTTCCAAAACTACATGTTTTAAAAACAAGTTTTAAAACTGAAACAAAGCTCAAATATTATCCTAAAATGCCACAACACATCAAAAAGCTGACGGGATTTCTGTTGAGCAGCAGATTCTTCAAAGAAGAAAACTCATTTTGAAAAATATCAATACTGCCTGGGGTCATGAGAAACTTAATGAAAACCTCTTTTAAGAAAGTTTTGATAAAAACTCAAACATCATTTCATTCATAAATTGACATTGTACATACTGCAAACTATTTACAGACACCTTTGGTACTCACCTTATGAAGTTTAGAACTCCATAAGTGATTACCTTATTACAAGCTTTGATATCTTCAGACTAGATTTTTTCTTGAATACAAGTGGTGTAAACAACTTTTGAATGACTCAGATATTTCGGGATGCCTTTTCACTTAATCTCTTCCCCCTTTTATGGAGGTCTTGGATTATTTTCCTCCTCTCCTTTTTGGTGACCAAACAGGAATCGTATCTCTTCTGCAATAAATTTCTTGTTGAGTAGTCATCAACCACTTTTTTCGGTGCATTTATCTTTCTTGCTAGTTGGCTTCAATAATTCTTGACAATTTTTATCTTCCAGATTGAGACAAAACACCACAGCTTTTCTTTAATAAAGAGACTTTATTAAAGTAGTGAGTGAAGGGTCTTTGTCATGGCAGCTATCTTCTTGTTGTTTAGTGACCACTGTTTTTCTTTAATAAATGACTTTATTAAAGTAGTGATAAAGGGTCACTATTGGCAGCTTTATTTTTCCATCCTTGAGTCAAAGAACTCTGCTGGAAATTATGTACTATCGAGTGATGCATAGCTCATATCTTCAACAAGACAATGTTCAACAAGACAATGTTCACACAATGTTAACAATATCTTCATATCCATTCTTAATAACTTTTTGGCTAGTTGGTAAAAAGTGTTGGTTTGAGATCCCTATCTTGATACAATGAAATTATGGGATCATTGTTCCTTCATATTTATCCCATTCCATTGTGGCTGAAAAGAATCGGATATATATGTTCCTACTTTTGATAACTTCAGTAAATCTTCGAACTGCCTTTTTAACATCTATGGGAAGTTGTGAAATTTCCCTCAGATCTTTGCTTGGATATATGCAGAGTATATTCCCTAGTTCAAAGCAATTTTGAACCCAATTAGCTGGAGCTCCTGAATAGAAATTTATCTTATTGTATTTCCCATAGTGTAGGGTCTTCATCCATTTCCCTACTTCGTGATACCAATCTGACAGTATAATGAAAATAACAATAAAGAAGAGAACTTCTTCATAGTTATCTTTATTTGGTAATTTTTGTTCGTGGCAAACCTTTACCACATCTTTTGGATTTATTTGCTCAATACGGGTTTTGGAATCAATTTCGTTCCTCTGTGAAGAGGTTTCCATAACTTTCTTTGTATCTTGATTATCCTTCTTGAATGAAGACTTTGCATCTTTTTCCATATTTTCGGTACAAACATTAGGATTAATTTTTCCCTATGAAGGGGTTCCTAATATTATCTTTTCTTTCCCTTTATCCTCGGGAAGAGCGCTAATATTCAAAAGACCTGGTGAAGGGTTACTAGACTTTGTACAAGTATTTTCTGCCAAATGGGCTATCTTGGTACTACCTAGAAGGCTTTCTTGTATATTTTAAATTTGCATTTCCAAACAAGAGACTTTAAGTTCAAGTGTCAGAACTTTTGTCTTTAATTCCTTCAGCTCCATCTCTGCTAAGATAATCAGGAAGAAAATTAGACTGTCCTTTAATATATTCAATATCAAACTTGAAATATGAAAACCATATCTTGATTCTGATAATGTATCTATTGGAAATAGATGGATCAACATTATTTTTTAGAAATGCTTTAACTTGGTATTATCAGTTCTGATCAAGAACTCTTTTGGAAGCAAGTAATCTTCAAATTTTTGTACTCATCGCTTCACAGCAATGAGCTCTTTCCTATTTGTTTCATACCTTGTTTCAACTTCTTTGAATGTTCCTGATGTATATCCTGCAAGTATTTCCGGACAAGAACAATTCTTTTCACATTTATATTCTTTATGATTCTTTTTACCTTAAGTACTGCTCCCCAGTAGTAATCTGAAGCGTCAGTTTCAAAGATAAAGAAATCTTCTTCCTGTGGAATAATAATTTTTGGTAGATTTCTTAATTCATCTTTTACATTTCTGATGTTTTTGCAATCTTGTTCATCCCAAAACCACATTACATTTTTCCTTAATTTTGGAAGAAAGTAATTTTTTAACTTGGCACAATTTTCAATAAATCCTTCAGCATAATTTAATATACCAAGGAAACTTTGTAAATGTTTTTATCTTTAATTTCTTTAGGAAAATCTTGAAGTTTTTCACCAATATGATATTGCAGTTGCAATTCTCCTTCTTTTATAAATAATCCAAGAAATTCTATCTCTGTTTTTGTTATCTCAGCTTTCTTTTGAGAAAGTGTAATACCATGTTTTGTCATGATATAACAAAACTGTTCAATATGTTCGTTCATATCTTTTGAATGAATAAGTAAATCATCTATGTAGACAATACAAAAATGAGTACTAGGTTTTATTACCTCATCCATTCTTCTTTGGAATATCTGTGGTGCATTTTTCAATCCAAATGGTACTGCATTCCATTCAAATTGGCCTAAAGGATTAGGAGTGCTAAATGCAGTTAAAGATTTGCTATCTTCTGTAAGCTTAATTTGCCAAAATCCTGATTTACAATCGAACTTTGAAAATATCTTTTTGTTTTGTACTTGTTTAATAAGAATGTCCTTATTTGGCAAGTAATATCCATCAAATTTTGTAATAACCATTCTGGCTTTTCCTCTTTTTATTTCACTATGTTTCCTAACCATAAATGCTGGACTACTATGTGGACTTTTACTAGGCTTAATTAGTTTGGCTTCTAGTCATTCTTTTATTTGGATTTTAAATTCCTCTTGGTCTTCAACACTGTATTTCATCGGTTTAACTCTTACTACAATATCTAGTTTTATAAGCTCTATCTTGGCTTTAACTTTATCAGTATCCCATTTTTCTAATGGGTTTTCAGAATAAGTTTCAGAAATTTCTTTTCTAAGTTTTTCTAACTTATCATCTATTGTCATTTTTAGCACATTAATTGGTATAAATTTTTCTGTACTCCAACATCCACCACGCTCGGTTGAGGAGTTCTGATGATTAATTTCTTTATAAGTTATGCTTATAGCTCTTGTGATTCTAGGTGTAAATATCTTGTGTGCACAAGGTGTTGTGAACATATATTTATCAATAAATTGAGTAAAATGTGCATATTTTAATAGGAAATTTTGTCCTAGAAAAATATCACATCCAATTGTAGTTGACATATATATATTATCAATGAACACTTCTCTAAGAGATATTAGAAAAGGTATTTGTGTAGCATATTTGCTATATATTATCTTGTTTCCTCCTGCTATCGTAGCAGTTACAACTTTCTTTGAGTCATATTTCAATATTCAGATTGTAGTACATTTGGTAAGCAAATGCTTATAGTACTTCCTGTATCTAAATAAACATGAAATTTTATTTTACAATAATTTTTTAAATTGAGTATAACTTCAATATATGGACTCGTGGGATTGGTATTTTTTATCCTTTCCATGGTAACAATGATCTCATATTTTCATCTATCCTTGGTATAATAACTGGGTTTCCTTCAAGTGTTATTTTTATATACCTTTGACATATCTTGTAAGGGCTTACTTTTCCAAGAAAGCTCATTCCTAGTAATATAGGTGTTTGGTTAAGTCCATAATTATCATTCTTATATAGGATTATTTCTATTTTATGTTCACCTTGATTTTCTCCTATAATTATAAGAGGAAAATTCAAATATCTTTTTATTTCAAGGTTATATCCTAAGTAATCTTTGAAGACATATTTTTGTGGTAACTCATAATCTTGTAGGTGGCTAACAAATTTAGCATCTAAATGGTTTTTATCTGCTCCTGTATCTATAAGGACAAGATGATCATTCTTGATCCCTTCTTGGTTGATATATCTAGTCCTGATATAATATTGTGAGCTTGCTGGTTCATCAATACTTTGGTTTTTAAGTCGTTCTATATTAACATTTCCTCTAGGTGGGAATCTTGCAATAATATTTTCTCCTTGTAGTTTCACACTACCTTTTCTTATTATTCTAACTTCATGTTCCTTATATTTTCTAGGTGAAATATGTTGTGTCAATTCATCAAAATCTTTGTTTATTATTATGTTATCTGTTATTTTCCTTAAATTGCTATGATGGCTAGTACTAAAAGCAAATATTGATTTTATGCTTATACTAACAGTCTTACTTTTATGTAACATTTTCAAGTTTCCAATTCTATAATAGAGATTGAAACTTTGGTCTATATTTTCATATGTTATTGAGATTGCATAATTTGGATTTACTATAAATATTATCTTCTGATAAACTAGATTTCCTACAAAAGTTCCTAATAGGGCATCTATAGGATCTTGTAGAATTATGTTATCCATGCAATAAATTTCAATAGGAATATTCATACATTCTCTAAAGAATCCTTTAATCATAACTTGGATTCTTCCAATTTCAATACATTTTAACTTCTTCCTAATATTTTCTGGGATATTGGATAATTTTTGTTTTACCCATTCTTTAGTAATTATTGGGATTCTGGTTTTTCCACTACATCTTCTATGTTAATTGGGATTTCTTTATAATTCATACTTACAATTGTTTTATTCATCCTAGGGAGTATTCCTAAGAATCCTTGATGAAATACATCTTTTTCTTGTAAGTCTAAGATTCTTTTAGTTATCTCCTTATATCTTTTGCTATCAAATGTAATTTCTTGACAAATTCCTTCTACTGAGTCTTCTTCTTCCTCAGTTGTTTCAATATCTAGTCCTTGTACTTCTTGAATTTCATTCATATATATATTTTCTTCAGATTCTTCATCTGATGATGATGTTTTTAACTCATAAATACTACTACATTCACTGTCTAAATCCTCAAAATACTCAATTGGTTCTATATCCCTATCATCTATAAATGTTTCATAAACTTAAGAGTTTTTATATTCTGTTTATCTTTTCTCTTAGGGCATTGGGGGGCTATGTATCCTTCTTCATTACAAATGAAGCATCTATATTTTTTGATATATTTCTTTCTGGGCTTTTCAAACCAATTTCCTTTTTTGAAATATTTTTTATAAGGCTTGAAGTTTCTTTTCTTAAACTTTTTTAAATTTTTTGAATATTCTTTTATGTTTTTTATATGGCTTATGTTTCTTCTTATGGCATCCAAATTGTTATGTTTGACCTATATCTTTGTAGCAACATAAAGAATTCTTCCTTATCTTATATGCCTTTTTTTTTTCTAGTGCTTCTCTGTACCAAATACTTATCATTCTTTTTGTAAATTCAATTCTACTTCGATGACTATCTATATATATTCCTTCTTCATCCCCTTCAGGTAATATTTTATTATATTATTTTAATAACTTAGTTCCCCATGGGAATGGTAATTTTGTGAAGTAAGATCTTAAGATTGGCTTATTATCTATATAATCTCCCTGGCTGATTGTATAGTATAATTCTTGAAATTTACGTGTATATCTTTCTAATTCGCACATGTCACATATTCTTAAATTTTTCATTGCAATCATTCCTTCATTATATTCATCTTGTTTTCTAACTTCTTCAGCAATTGTGTATCTATCTCCTAAAAAATCTGTTTTGAGGGCTCTTTCCAACCTATTTAATATATCTCTTATACTTTGATCATTTAGATTATTCCTATTATATAATGCATCAGTTGTATTTTCTCCATATTTTATTCTTCTTTTTGTATTTACAGGTAGTTTTCTCCACCATTCTAATACTATACCTCTAAATGTATGTTCTATAAATCCAAAAGTTGTATATGTGTCCCCCATCTATTAAATTGTATTGATAAATCAGTATTTTTTTATCCATGTTTCGATAGATTTATTTATATCTACACGGTCTAAATCTAACCATATTCCTGTTGTATGGATTGGTTCATTATATGATTTTGTTGGATTCACTTCTTTTATGGATTTTTTTCTAATATTTCCACTATATCTATTCTGAGTTTACCTATATCTTTGGAATCCTTCTCTTCTAGGTATATATGTTCCATATGGATTGCTTGTATCTTCATCACTACTAAATTCTTCTTTTACGTTACTAGCAGATGGGTTTGTATTCATTTTAGTATTTTCTACTTGTTTAGCTAATTCTTCTAATTGATTTTTATATTCATCATATTCTTCTCCTGTAGATTCTAAGAATTTTCTTTCCAATTCTTCTACATCGGTTATCATAAATTGTTTTATTTCAAGTATTTTTTCCTTTCCTTTATTTTTATCTTTAATTTTTTTTTTTTTTTTTTTTGTAATATTGAGGAGGATTAATTATGATTTTATCTTTTCCTTTTAGATTTTTATCTAATATAGTGTTTCCTAGGGGTGGGCGTCGGGTGGTTCGGTTCGAGTATTTCAAGAACCGGAACCGAACCATACTTTTTCGGTTCTTACAAAATGGAATCATTCGGTTCCATTGAATCACAAGAACCAAACTAGAACCAAACCATTCGGTTTTGGTTCGATTTTGGTTCTAATTCGGTTCTACAATAATAATTATTTTTCAAGAGCCTTATCGAGGAGCATCAGGCCTCGGGAAGTGAGTCAATAACTTGAAATAAACTTATACCGAATATACAAAGATCAAGGATTTCGAAAATCATTTCACCCTAAGGAAAATATAGGATTCTCTATGAAACGTAAGATATTCATAAACAAAAATAGAAAACAAATGGCCTAAAAGGTTTTTCGAGCATGAAAATATAGTACACTTGTGGGATGAATCATGAGTTTTAAATGCATTATTATTAATTATTTTATATTTGTATTTAAATATTTAATTAACTCCATTATGATCATTTACAATTTCGCTTATTAATAAGTTAGTTTCATTTGATTTTCATTTATTAAGAATTTAAGTCCAAGTGTGAAGATAAATGTTACAACGAGGTAGAGACGTAACAAATTTCATAAAAAGAAATTAATCATTTTCACTTTACCCAAAAAAATTACAAATTCTTTTGATTTTTAGTTTTAGAACAACCAATTAAGACCATAAAAAAATAATAAATAAGGATCAAAGACCGGTTCTAACTTCGGTTTTCGGTTCTAAAGGCGGAACCGAGAACCGAACCGAAAACCAATCGGTTCTCGGTTCCAAAACCGATTTCCTATTTTATTTTTTTAAAACCATACGGTTCCGGTTTTTTCGGTTCGGTTCCGGTTCGGTCATATCGGTTCCGGTTATTTTGCCCACCCCTAGTGTTTCCTATTTGTAAATTATATTTTAAATTTTCCAATTTCTTATTCATTTCTTCAAATCCTTCATTCAAATTATTTTTTTGGTAAATAAGGATAACTTGGTTTTTTATGTTTTTCTACATTTTTTAGAAATTCTTCAATTATATTTTCTTCTTCTGATAAATTCATTTTGATTTTTTTGTTCGTAACAAGTCTCTAATGCCAATTGCACTAGGGTGCGCAGAACACACTCTCTATTTTCCTAGGAAATTATATGCGGAATTATAATCGTCTTATGATTCTTGTAAAAAATATTTCTTCTTGTCTTATTTTGTTTATTTCTATTAATCTCAGATATTCAATATGTTGTTTAACCAATATTTTAAGTTCTTCGTATAATTCTATAGCTCTGGTACTTAATTCTCCTTCAATACTAACTAATTCTGTATATTCTCTATGTAGACTCCTAATTAAATCTTTTCTTTTTTTCTCAAGTATGTGAGGGTCGTAAACAGGCATAAATTTAATTAGATAAAAACTAATTTTATTATTTTGTATTATTTTGTTTCCAAAAATTATTTGGGGACTAAATTGAAGTTGTTTTATAGTTAGATGACTTTGTTTGAAAATGAGAGTATTTGGGGGAAGAATAAATGGTTGAAGTCTATTTTTAAAAGATTATAATTTTAAAGTCTATTTAACAAAAAATTATACTTATTGAATCTATTTATGGATATTCCCCATGAATATTTTAACAAGGTCATTTTAAGAAACCAAAGGCTACAGAAGTAGAAATAAAGAAAGTGGTTATCAAGAACAAAACAGACTAATCTAGGAAATTAAGAATAAGTGCAGCTCAATGAAGGAATAGCAGTAGACTTAATTTTACTATATAATCACTTATAAATGTCATAAATCAAACAACAAATGCCAACAATAAATTTCATATAAATTTCTGTCAAGTAGACAACCATCCAATTAATTCAAGAATTAAGGTTAAGTCATTTAGAATTCAAACGAGGGGAATATGAGGCTCACAAGTGACCATTGCAAAATTTAAAAATAACATCTGTGCAAAATTTCACATTAATACTTCAAAAATAAAATCGAGGGTCAGTAGACTCAGTACGTAGGATGTGAATCGCTAGAATAAAATTACTTGTTGCCTGCTGCTATTGGTGGCTGGCAATACGACTACTAACTGTTGTAATCACAAGAGGAAGATAATCAAAATTAGATCTTATAAATTAAAAAATATAAAAATTCATCTTCCCGAAGACTATGAAGAGCATCGGAATTTGGAATTGGAAGCCGAAGGCCGGGAGAGTCAGAGACGCACTCGAAACTCGATGGAGGTGCTAGCATAGTAGCTCTCAGGGTCGGCCCTGAGGGTACGCAGCCCATGCAGTTACATTGGGCCTCAGAATAAAAAGGCCCCCAAATATGTAATGTGAAGCCCAAGTTTTCTGTGCTACCAAATTGTTTACCCTTTTCCTTAAGCATCTATGCGTCTCGTGCATGAAATATTTTAAAATTGGGCTATTGGCCGGACACAAGTGCAGCCAAGTTATTTGAATATTGTCCAAATTGGCAACACGTGTCAATGTTACTACTCTACTCATGCTTTCTTTTCTTAGGTGTTGTCCTCTCAAGCAATAGTTTTACAGTTATTAAGCCTCTTTTGGCAAAAGGCAAAAAAAAAAAAAATATTTTTATACAACACAATTTTTCAAATTATCTTTTAACCACATGTAATTTCTCTCTCCAATTTTCAACCATATATCTTACCTAAAAAATATAAAAAAACATGTTTTTAAACACCAACATTTTAACAAACAGAGAATTCCTCATTTTTGTGGGCCCGGAAGAGAATCAAATTTGTTAACCTAACAATATTAACATTTTGAATATATTTGCAAACTAGGCAACTATAAAATTCAATGAAGTTCTTTCGACGTAGAATGTGGAAAAAAAAAAAACTTGACAATTTTATTGTAATAATATAGTCATTTGGCTCTCATTTTTTTAAAATCAAATTTATTCAAGATTTTATCTCAATCATCCATCTTAGTTAAGCCTACAATTTTTTACTTTTCAAATATTTTTTAACCACACATTCTGACAAAAATACTATTCAAAATCACATTATTTACAAACTTTTTTCCATAAAATGAGACTCAAACAAGGGCATAATTGTTAGTTTTCATCTAAAATAAAAATGTTAGACGAGTAAATTTAATTTCAACTCTTGATGGTTTACATTCTTATTTTTTGTAATTTGAACGATTATTTATTTATTTATTTTTTTTGGAGCCTTGTCAAGGTCCAATTTAAAATTTCGCATAAGGGCCTCTAATTCTCAGGGTCGGCACTGGTAACTATAGGTCACTGGTCATCACGGAAGAGGTGGGTGGAGGAGCGGGCAGCCTGCTGAAGATTCGCCCCCGTTTGGTAACACTGTTCGGTTTATAAACTGGTTTATTTATGATTTTGAGGTAAAAAATAGTGATTGAAAATTGGAGAGAGAAAAATGTGTGGTTAAAAAGTGATTTGAAAAATTGTGTGATTTATAAAATGGTTTATAAATCAAAAATAGTACCATTACCAAACGATGGCGAAATCGTAAGACCCAGGTAGGTAGAGATTAGAAATGGGTTATAGGTTATTGGGTTGAAATGGGCTAGATGGGCCAAAATCCAGATCTCAATTAAAAATAAATAAATAAATATTGGAGACATTGGAGTACCCAGCTAGCATGGCCTCTCTAACTCGTTGGCGACTAGATCCATCGATGCAAACAAGGAAGTTTTCAATACCATCACGTGAATGAAAAGTTATATTATTTTGTCAAGGGATGAAAATGTTCTATGCATCTTATCAAATTAAATCACTCTTTGCAATGCATCAATCAATCAATTCTTTTGAGTTTCAATTTTGTGACTAGACATGATTCACACATTAGCTAGTCATTTAATTTACTTAGATCAAATAGAGCTGCTAATGTACCTCCATAAAACTCCTACTGCAGGGATCGAAAGGTTGACAGAAATTTTTACACTAACACATAAGATAATCATCTGTTTTTAACTCATTGCATCAACTTAAAAATCAACAATTCACATATATTCGTATAGTTTTTTAGTCACCTAGCATTATTTATCAAAATAGAATTATCATTATAAACTGCATCTCTCCAATAGCCTGAAAAACTCTAAAAAGAAAATTTCAAAAAAGCCGAACTAGAATAAGAGTTTTCTGCCCACAAGTACACGAGGAGAACTTTTTAGAAGACATGGTGGGGTTGAGACGTGTCAACTATTTGGGATGCTTTATAATGGGATTCTGTTTTTGTTGGTACAAATTGTTCAACGAAACAAAGCATACTAGTACTAGTTAAAAGAACAATTATTCTCTACTCATTTGGGTACCACCACTCATTAAATCTTCATTAGGATTATATGGTAAATTTCTCCCACATTTGTTTGACCACCTTTTTGTGTCTAATACCACTAATTTAGGGTAAGTGACAGAGAGTGTGACAAATAATATGTAATTTTAATAATATTTTCTTTGATTTATTTATTTATTTATTTATTTTTAACTGAACATACTAAACATATCAAGAATACGATCATTATTTATCTTAGAATTTATAGACACAGGACATTCTTGGATTTTTCTTGAGTGTCACTATCACTAATGCCACTAATACCACTAATACCATCCATCAATCAACATAAATTTCCATTATAAAACCTTTAACCCGGTTATAATAAAATTATTAAAAAAATTAATCCCTACTTACAAAAGAGAGGTTTATCTTACAAAAATCGAATAGATTGTACAAGTAAAATTCATGTGTTCATGTATTAGATATGTGAAAGTTTAAGACTAACTTCATTCTTTATCACTGCAATTTTGTGTCAATTGGATCGATATGCTTTAATTTTGTATCAACTAGGTCATTATATTTAATCCTTTGTTTGGTTTTTATTAAAATTTGGGATGTTCACAAAAATACCCTATTTTTAGGGATCAAACTGAAATTTACTTTTTGCTTTCCTTGGTCAGGCGGGTTCTTCTTTTTTGGCTTTCTTGCTTTCCTTAGATTCTTAAAGGATCAAAAGAGTGAAGAACCTTACCCGGGTGAAAGGAGGAGATGAGAGGCTAATATAAATTTATTAACAGTCATGTTGCCTGTACTATCTTCTGCTGGATTCTTTGGCTATTTTGTGATTTGAAACCGTACTGGATATGGTGGATGAGTTGATTGGAAAACATATTTAATTGTGGTGGTGGTTGACGGGGGTAGTAGAGGTGGTTCGGTGGTGGTTGATGTGGGTGGTGGTGGTGGTGGTGGTGGATGTGGGTGTTGGTTCTGTGGTGTTGGTGCCTTGGCAGCAGTTGGGGAAGAAAGAGAACGTGAAGTATTTTGCGTGGGGAGTTGGTGTTGCTCGCCTGCTCAGGGAACTGGGAAGAAGAAGAGGAGTCCGTATTTTTCAAATTTTTATTTTATTTATTTATTTATTTATTTATTTTGGTGCAGTGAAAATCAGTTTGATTACATTAAAAGAAGTAATTAGTGCAATTAATCCTTAAAATTTTCTCATTTTTCTATAGTATCCAATCTCAATTATTCATTAGAAGTCAAGCCCACAATATTTGACTTTTCATCAAATTTCAACCATTCATTCTCCTAAAAATCACTATTCATTTAAAAAAAAAACTCATTTTAACTAGAACCAAATACACTCTTAATGCTTTCTCAATTTACAATATCTCTGAATTCCATGGCATCGTTCAGGTACTTGATAAAGATGTACATGGCCTTCACAACCAGGGAGGCATTCTGGCGAACTCTTTTATTATATCTCCAGGTCCCTTCCTCTCAGGGATGGAGCTAAGGAGGGTCCAGGATCCCTCGTTTTCTTTGGGATTTTTTTAATATTATTATTTAAGTTTTAGAATCTTACATGTTTTAGAATTGTTAATATAATCTATTAACAAAGTATGAGAACTTCTAAAGAAAACACGTAATAAAGCATTAAAAAAAATTTATTAACGTTACTGTTTCTTACGTATTAGACTTGAGAAGGGAAGATAATGCAAATGTAGGTTTCTTGGTTATATCACTTGTTCTCTCATTTTCTTATGACCATGTGAGATTGAAATTCGAATTCAATAGTCACATCAATGTTTGGTGTTAGAAAATATGAAAGAATTGAACGAAATTGTTTAAATTGAGACAAATTCAAGTGTATTAAACACAGTGACATGAAATTATAGTGATTCAATTGATACGAGGCAGAGTTTGACTTCATTGACTGCACTTCATATTATTTTTTTTGTACTTCATTGAAATTTTATCAGAGATGTCCTCACAATCATCATATCATGAGGTCAATGATTCAAATCCATGTAGACACACCCAAGCAATTGAGACAAAAATATCCTTCAAAGTGAAACAATTCGTGTATTACAGAGTACGCCACAACGCTGCAAAAAATACTATAACAATAACTAACCCGAATGTTTTATCTATTTCTTTGTCTTCAATATCCATGTAACATTAAGCATCCATTTGATAAATGTAGTTTTTTTGGTTTATAAACCAGTTTATAAATTATATAATTTTTCAAATTACTTTTTAACCACATACATTTTGTCTCCCCAATTTTCCATCACACATTTAACCTCAAAATTAGGGATGACAATTATACTCACAGACCCTATACCCGTTAGAAACCCGACATAAATGGACGGGGATTACTAGATTGGGTTAGTGGGATGGGTATGGAGATAAACTTTAAAATCTGACATGAGTATGTGTGAGTTTTATTACAATATCCAACTCGCATACCCATTAATTTTCTTTAAAAATTATAGAATTTAAAATAAAAGTGATTTTGTAGGAAAAAAAAAACTCAGATATCCATTAACATTGTTATCGTGTAAACCTTAATATGTTTAAACTATTGACTTTACTAACGTCTAAAGTTTTTGTTTAAATTTACTTGTTTAGTTTCAGTCTAGAATAAGCTTTATTCAAACCAAATTCAAGTGAAGCTCAACATTTAACTGATTCAAGTTAATTCGAAGTACCTTTAACCTATAACTTATTTACAGTCCTAAAACATAATAAAAAATAAATAATTGGTACCGGGCTTCAAATGGGTATAGAAGCATACCCGCCTCTAACTACCACCGACCCACTCCCGACTCATCATTCTTAAATGAGTATATGTGTAAGGTACGAAGTTTGTAAATGTAACACCCCAAGTTTCAAAACCTTAAACCTAGGCGTGTTAACTTCCATTCACATTAAATGCGGAATTTAAATCGTTTACACAATCAAAATGTTCATTTATCTATTATAAAATTTTAGAGAAATTTCGGCAGAGTCTCCTCTATAAATTGGATATAGCCAACCTGTAGAGGGATATCAAAACCATTTTAAAAATTTAAAACATCAATCACATCTCAATCACATTCATCATCGCCAAAACTAATTCATTCATTCCCCAAACTCCTCAAGCATAAGATTTTCCAAAATATCAACAGACATTGACAAATGAAATAAGAAGTAATTTAACCTCTAATACGTCACACATACTTAATTAAAACTAACTTCAACCAAACCATTATCAATAATAATGAATTAAGGAATAAATTTAAATGATAACTTGAATAAATTTAACTTTATTAAGTAAGGCGGTAACGGGTACTGTCTGAGTCAGCCACCAAGTACTCTCCTCGCATCACCTAACTTTCATCACCTGAAATGTTGGGGAGTGATTGGGGTGAGCTAAAGCTCAGTAAGTAAACTGTATGCATGAATGCATGCTTATGACATGAATACTTTAAAAATTCCATATATGTATCCCCATTTACTTTACTTTCCAGAAAATTCAAACTTTCACTTAACATTTCAAAACTTTCACTTCATTTCCATCGTGAGCTCACTTAATGTAACTTCTAGTCAATCAGATAATAGTGGGCAATTTCTTATTTGGAACCAGATTAACATTCACATTTCCACCCGCAAAGCGGTTTAACATTCACTTTCCCACCATAAAGCGGTTTAACATTCACTTTCCCACCGTAAAGCAGTTTAACATACCACCGTAAACGGTTGAACATTCCGTCGCGAAGCGACTTAATTCGGGTACGCCGGTCTCCCGCGCCCCATTTCCCACTCGCAACTTTCATGAACTAGAAGTACACCCATTCATTCTTAAAAACTTGGGATACATAATTTTTTTGACAAAATTGCACTTTGACACATTCCTTGCATTAAAACATTTGACTTTCCCATTTCGATGCCAATGCATGCTTAATGATGCAATGACATGATAATGTGCATGCTTGAACATTTCCTTAAATAAACATACTTGCATATCACACATCAAATACATCAACATTAAGTAATTAACACGAAATCACTTACGCATATTAATTTCACATTAACTTTCTACTTTCATGAAAATAGGGGAAGTTTACTTACCTGAAATCCTCAGTAGTTACTTTGCTTAATATGCAGGTGGAAGTCTTGGTGGCCCGCGACGTCAATGTACCGTTTCTCCTAATTAATTTCCATTCATTAACAAAGTATGGCTTTTAGTGAACAACCACATTTAACACTCTTAAATGAGGTCGAGACTATCATGTGACTCATAATATAACAACCACATTTAATACCACATATAATATCATATTCGAAGTAATATATTAAGTTCAAGGAAAATTTTGAAATCTTATTTATCGATTTCACAAATCAAAGCCAAGCATTACTTATTCAAAAATGATCTTGAACTAAAAATTTATAACTTTGAACATAACTTCAACTTAAACTAACTTGTTCCTTAAATGTTAAGGTTAACTATTTTATACTATTATCTCAAGGTTTCAAAATTACACATGCCGTTATTATCTCAAAGTTTCAAAATTACACATGTCGTTTAAATATTCATAATACATGATCATATATACATAAATTCAGCCTCAAATTCGATATTATATTACATCAATTAAGTCAAAATTTCGTGAATCCCAAGTCTGAAAATTTTATCTTTATTGCCAAAATTTGAATATATACATATGCCCACACCAAAAATTCAAGATTTATATATTAACATATACCTATACATACATAACAATATACTAATTCCCATACATCAATCCTCACACACATAACACCATTAAATCCTTAATTTAAGGTAAAATTCGAAAATCAACAAGAACAGAAATCTGAAAATTGTGAGGAAATTACATATATACTTACTTTAATTCCTATATACACCAATATATGCATAAAATTCAACATATAAAATTGTGTATGTGTGTGAGTGGGTGTGTGTGTGTGTGTGTGAAAAAAATCGTGTGTGTGTAAAAAACCGTGCAGCGGTTTCGTGCGTGTGTGTGTGTGCGTGAGAGGGGGAAGGGGAAAAGGAGTATTACCGTGATGGGGGGGTGCACGGTGGTGGTGATGGTGATGGTGGAGGCCGAAGGTGAGGGTGAGGTGTGCGGGTGAGTCGCGAGAGAGGCTGAGAGATGAGGGAGAGACGAGAGCCGAGCGTGAGAGTGAGGAGTCCGAGAGGTTGAGTCGGGTGTGGGAGGGGGTTAGGGTTATAAATTTGATTTCTTTTGTAAATTGCAAATTTAGTCCCTAGGCTCCTAAATTTGGCAATTTAAGTCCACAACTCATAAATAAATTTCATAGTGCCACCAAACCTTTTCCAACTTCAATTTATTCAATTTAGGTTACTTACCACTTAATAACAATAGAAATCAACAAGTTTAACAAATAAAACAAACAATTAGACATAGAATTGTACATAAACAATTTATAAACATTTTAATTGGCACATTGATCGAGACGGCATCCAAGTCCTTCCACTGCAAAAGAATTCCAATTATAGACATTAAAGATCATAAATTTATAATTTATGATAACATTCATCACAATATTACGTTAAATTTAAAATTGCCCGAAAAATGGAAAGCGGTCTTACAGTAAATCTCTAATGGATATGATATCGATTTGGCAAACTCAAGCCATACTTGATCTATTGTCATCCCTACTCAAAATTATAAATAAATCAATTTATAAATCACTTTTTTTACCAAGCAGAGGCTAAATCTAATAATAAATATCATTTAACTTCTTTTTAATCGAACTCATCAAACAAGTAATAAATGTATCTATAACATATTTACAGCCCTAAAAAATAATAAAAAATAAATGAATGGTACCGGGCTTCAAATGGGTATTGAAACATACCCGCCTCTAACCGCTACAGACCCGCACCCGACTCGTCATTCTTAAATGAGTATATGAGTAGGGTACGATGTTTGTAAATCTCTAATGAGTAGGATATGGGTTTGACAAACCCAAGCCATACTCGATCTATTGCAATCCCTACTCAAAATTATAAATAAATAAATTTATAAATCACTTTTTTTACCAAGCAGAGGCTAAATCTAATAATAAATATCATTTAACTTCTTTTTAATCGAACTCATCAAACAAGTAATAAATGTACCTATAACATATTTACAGTCCTGAAAAATAATAAAAAATAAATAATTGGTACCGGGCTTCAAATGGGTATAGAAGTATACCCGCCTCTAACTGCCATCGACCCGCACCCGACTCGTAATTCTTAAATGAATATATGGATAGGGTACGAAGTTTGTAAATCTCTAATGGGTAGGATATGAGTTTGACAAACCCAAGTCATACTCGATCTATTGACATCCCTACTCAAAATCATAAATAGATCAATTTATAAACCACGGTTTTTTACCAAGCAGAGGCTAAATCTAATAATAAATATCATTTAACTTCTTTTTAATCGAACTCATCAAACAAGTAATAAATGTACCTATAACTTAATTACAGCCCTAAAAAATAATAAAAAATAAATAATTGGTACAGTGCTTCAAATGGGTATAGAAGCATACCCGCCTCTAACCGTCATCGACCCGCACCCGACTCGTCATTCTTAAATGAGTATATAGGTAGGGTGCGAAATTTGTAAATCTCTAATGGGTAGGATATGGATTTGGCAAACTCAAGCCATACCCGATCTTTTACCATTCCTACTCAAAATCGTAAATAAATCAATTTATAAACTACGTTCTTTTACCAAGCAGAGGCTAAATCTAATAATAAATATCATTTAATTTCTTTTTAATCGAACTCATCAAACAAGTAATAAATTTATTATCAGGTACTCCTGTCTATTTAATTAAAACCCACATGGCTAGAGACTCTATAAGATTGTTTATCGATGAAAAAGTTATATACAACTAATGTTGTTTTAATATCTCATCATTGATTAGAGGTATCTGGTGTTTCTATGCCCTTGTAACTTCCTTTATGATCATCACTATTATCGCGATTGATCAAAAGAATGTTTGAACAAGGTCAAACCCATTATGATGTCTGAATTGCACGTGTACTAATACTATAAAACAAGACCCATCTCACATTATGGTTCTTCGACTCTGTCCCTACATATGCTTACATCTTGACACAATCGAATTAAATAAATGCTTTTCTTAAATAATTTGTGCTAAAGAAAATATGGAAGGGTCAACATCGATTGCTAACAATGACATTCAGAGATCCGCCTCGACTGGGGCATAAACGCCTCATAGCGGCTCCACACGCCTCCTCCATACGGCCGCCATATCAAAGATCAAGATGGTATGATTTTGTGTGATTATTTTATCATTGTGTAATATTCTAGGATATGTTTTAGGTAATTTGATTTGCTTTGATTTACTTTCCTTGTAAATGCAACTTCTTGCACTATATATATTTGTATATGTACATCAATAAAATACACGATTCATTATATTCTTCAATTATATCATAGCAACAATTAAAACTCTCACGAGCAAAAATTATTTCTACCTTCTCGCCAGTTTTCCTCAACCGTTCAGCCATCTCTCTCTCTCTCTCTCTCTCTCTCTCTCTCTCTCTCTTTGTTCTTTCTTCTTCAATTTTCTTCCACAACCTCTACTTCCTCACACATTCTCTATTATCATGTCTACCACATCTCAAGCTATTAATTACACTGCTCAATTCACCATCAATCCAGTCATGCTGCCGCCCACTATGCCCAGCCTTTCTCCACTAATTCAAATTAATACCACCACACATTTGCCTCTCCGACTCACCACCCCAATTATTTTTTGGGGAAATTACATTTACACACTAGTACAATTTTAGTCATTTGCGTCGTTTGTAAAAGACAATACGCTTCGTTATGGAAGTGACGTATTTGACATAGACGTATAAGATAAAAGAGAATATGCGTCGGTTGTAGTGTACAACCGACGCATATAGTCATAGTGTACAACCGACGCATATTCTATTTTTATTTTTTTTAATCCAAAAATCATGTTTATTATTTTATATTCGATCTCATCGTCAAATGTAACTATCAACAACAAACAAATAATCAATACAAATACATAATAAAATTATATAAGTCAATTTACATTAATATTAATGATAGTTATTACAAATATTCACATATATATTAACATAAAAAATGAAAATTTACATACGTGATTCATAGAAGTATTTAGCCCACAAATTTTTAATCTCGTCCATCTCCTCCATTGAGTAAGAATCTTGATAAAATACATACAAACAGTTAAGAAAATTATTAGTTATTTCTTAATAACTAATAACTCTATTATTAAACAATTTGTAGGATTCAATATTTATAATATCTTATCTAAAGAAGTCGATTGAAAATATTGTGTGACTATCTCATACATGTTTCTCATAACATAATAGTCACTTTCAGAACCTCCGGGTTGCTGAGGATACTGAAATTTTCACATTAAAACTATTAGTAAAATTATATATATATATATAGAGAGAGAGAGAGAGAGATTATTCAGGAGTTTGTAATAACTTTTAAATTTACATACCGTAATTTGTTTTCAATTTACATTGTCTATACTACTCTTGCCACCATATATCCAGAATATTTTAAGAGCCCTAAAATTTCAATAAATATGAATGATTATAGCATTTATACAAAAATTTTGGTAGAATCTCCCCTATAAATTGAACATAACCAACCTATAGAGAGACCCTGATATTAAAAATTAACTATCTTAACTTATCAATAATCAAAGCACAAACACATCAATTTCACCTCAAACTCGATAATAATTATTTTGTATGGAAACTATCAAAACTTATCGACCACATATTACACAAAAAACATGATCAAGGAAATATATAAATATTTACGTATTCAATGCTGGTCTGATTAGTATTTTATGCTTATTTGACCCTTCTGAATCCAAGAAGTACACAGTATTGGATTGAGAAAAAATCACCAACAACATCCAATGATTCCTACGTATTATGAATGTATAAATACAACTTTAAATGCCAAATGATTCAAACTAAGTAAGAAAGAATGAATATTAATAATCTTACTCTTGAAAGTACGGTGTGAAAATGTATTGCTTGGATTGCAAGCTCTGCATGGTTTTGGCCATATAGGTAATGACGGTGTCAAAATTATTTTTCAACTTAATTGACGCAATTTGTGACGAACACATAAATCCAACCGACTTGACACCGAGTTCCTCACACAACTCATGTAGGTACGTAAAAATAATTAAACCAATAAATAAATGAATGATGAAAATTTAAATGGAATTTATAAATTTGTGTTAAACAATCTTATATCGTGTGCATTTGCAGGATAGATATATTCAACCACTCCATTTTAAACAAGTCGTTAATTGTAACGTAATTATCTGTGTCGTCCGTATGATGAAACACATTTATGGTGCAAAAATATCATAGCACGTAAGGTGAAACTCATTTGGCTATGTACATCAAACACCGACACACATTTATTCCACAACAGCCTTAGATCTTCAATTAATAGCCCAAGGTAAACATCTATATCATTTACCGGTTGTTTAAGCCCTGATATTAGCAACGACAACATGATGTACTTGCGATTTATACATAACCAGGGGGAACATTGTAAATCACCAAAAGAACTAGTCAAGTGCTATGTCGACTACTCATGTTACCATGCAGATTCATCCCATATGTGCATAGTCCAAGCCTGAGACTTCTAACTTCGGCACTAAATTCGGGAAACGTCCTATTAATGTTCCTCCATTTAGGAGAATCGGCCAGGTGTCTTAATTTTTCATCTTCTTTCCTTCCTTCAGAGTGCCTTATACTCATTCCAATACAATATACAATCATTTGGACATGCATGTATCCTCTCGATCTCCATACCCATCGGGCACAACATTTTCTTTGTCTCGTAAATTGAATTAGAAAGCTCGTTGTCCTCCGAAAGCATCTCTCGTAAAAGTTTCAATAATTCTGTAAAACTCCTATCACTCCACCTTTTCTTTGCTTTCAAGTTATACAATTTGAACACAGCAAACAATTTTGTGAATTCATTACAATCAGCAAACAAAGGTTTTTCAGAATCATTGAAGAGGTTATCGAATATATGGGGCTGTTCAATGAAATATTGTTGTATATCATGCATCATTTCATCTATCCGATCATTATTCACATCATTCTCGTCATTCTCCACATTAATTAGAGATGGCAAAAAAATTCGATCCGCCCCGTCGATCCGATCTGAAAAAATCCCGATTCGTGGATCGACGGATCGAAATTTATGTGATCTGCCCCGATCCGAAAATTCACGGAGCGGATTTGGATCGGGGCTGATCCAATCCGCACCGATCCGCGATCCGACATTTTTTTTAATATAATTTTTTTATCATGTATAAAAATCTAATATGTAAATTTTGTAGCAAACTTAAATTTCTGGAAATAACCTGCAATCTTTGCATTTTAAAGAAAACACATTTTTCATGTTCTTCATTTGAAGAAAAAATTCCAATAAGTGATTGCAAAAAAACTCGATCCGTTGAATCGGCGAATCGGCCTCTATACGTCTCGTTTCAATAAAATAAATAAAATTTAATAAAAATAATAATTTTTCTAAATTTTTTTAAAAGATTTAATTTAAAATATATTTAAAAAAAATTAAAAAATTAAAAAAATTAAAAAATAATTCGGCTGATCGGTCCACGGATAGGTGGACCGATCCGCCCCGACCCGACCTGAAATTTGACGGATCGCGGGGCGGATCCGGATCGGACCAAAAAAATTCGGGGCGGATTCGGATCGGACCAAAAAAATTCGGGACGGGGCGGATCGGGGTCCGATCCGCCCCGTTGCCAACACCAACATTAATCTCATCATTATTGCTCAAAATCTCATTGTCACTGGCACTCGTCCTAGGAAGTATACTCTCACCATGCCATATCTACCATGTATAACCCTCCTTAAACCTACAATGAATCAAATGGTCCTTCACTTGCTCAGAGCTACGAAACTTTCTCAAATTCTTACAATCACAACAAAGACATAAAATCATTTCTTCTCCTTTCTTTATTTTGTTTTTCTCATCATATTTTATAAATTCTTCAATTTCTTTCACATATTCTAGTGTATTACGTCTCTCATACACCAACTTCGATTCATATCTAACGATCTATATATCAAGATATTCACAATGTATTAAAAAAAATGAAATCGCCTTAAATTATTAATTTTCATTTTTTATTTATAAAAATCCTACGAAAATTTCGACAGAATCTCTCTTATAAATTGGACTTAGTCAACTTGTATGGGGAATCAATGTGTCACAATAACACCAAAACATTCAACCTCAACATATCTAAAGCTCAAAACAACTCCAGTTAAACTCCACATCATCAACTATTCCAAAATTAATCCGACATCAATTCTCAACTCCTCAACATCTATCAAAAGTCTATAATCAATAGTATATTCAATAAAAATTAACATTCTAAAATTTCATTAAAACTACAAAAATTCAGAATTTGCAATATATCCATCTACTAACTCAAAATCAACAATCCAAACTTAACATTCAAACTAAACTAATAAAAAGCTCATTTAAACAAATTAACACATAAATTCAATCATTTACATAATAAATATACAATAAACATATACATAATATATATACATATACACAATCAAGATATATATATATATATGTATGTGTGTGTGTGTGTCTGTGTGTGTCCATCGCTGCCACCGCCGCTCCTCCCTCTCACCGTCTCCACCACTTTGTGTAAGGTATATGTATGTGTGTGTGTGTGTGTGTGTGTGTCACACACACACACACACACACACACATACATATACCTTACACAAAGTGGTGGAGACGGTGAGAGGGAGGAGCGGCGGTGGCAGCGACTGGCGGTGGGTAGAGATGAAGGCGCGCAGGAAATCTATGGAGAGAGAGATAGAGAGATATCTAGAACGCGAAATGTAGTAGGAAGCGAGGGTAATGTAGGTGTGAATGGTGGTGGTGGAGGCGGCGGAACCTTTAGTAGTGGCGGAGGCGGCGGCAGATCTAGGAGTGAAAGAGAGATCAAGGAGCCTTTGTGTGAGAAAGAAAGGAAAATGAGAGAGAGGCTCGTGCTGAACGGTGTAAAATAAGAAGTAGTATATGCGTCGGTTCCTGAAACCGACGCATATTACTTAATTTTGTGCGTTGGTTCATTTACAAGAACCGACGCATTTTGTATACGCGCCAGTGTTCTAAAACACGCGCACAGTGCGCGCCTCTCGCGCGTTGCTTGGGCGAAAAGCGTGAAAAAAGTTTTATCTACAAAGCGCGCGTACACACTCTTAAACGTCCACGAAGCGTGCTTAATCGCGTCCGAAGCATGTTCGAAGCGCGCTCAAATTTATTTGTTTTTTTTACTTGTTAAAATATGTTTTAAATCAAATATGTAAGAATTGGAAAATGCTTTTTAACGTTTTTTAACGTTTACTCCTACTTAAGCTTCAAAAGCTTAACTCTTAGGTTTCACACTTCGTCACTCTTCACTCTTTTGAGAACACTGATACGCGCAGTTCCTGCGTTGGTTTCATATAATGGGATTTTATATTTACAAAATTGCCACCGCCATTTTTTACGCTTCGATTTTTTATAAAAGTGACTGAAATTACTTATTTTTTTGGACTAATTTGTACTAGTGACATCTCTCTTTTATGGTCTTGAACTGATTGGTTTTCTTGATGGCTCACATCTTGCCCCATCTCAATTTCTCACTTTCAACACTGTCCAACATTTAAATCCTAAATGTGTTCATTGAAAGTGGCAAGATAAGCTTATCCTACATGCCATCATTTCTTTCCTCATGGAATATGTAATCCCTCTTATTGCCTCCTGAGAACACTCTTATGCAGCTTGGACTCGTTTAGACAGGATCTTTGCTAAATGATCTCAGTCCTAAATCATTCATCTAAAAGGTGAACATCATGTGCTAAAAGTGACATGTCCGGATCCACCTCGACTAGGGCATCCATGCATCATAGCAACACTCCTCCTCCATGTGGTCAACCCTAGCAAATGTCAAGATGGTAAGATTTTATGTGATTATCTTATCAGTATAATATTCTATGATATGTTTTAGGTAATTTAATTTCCATGTAATTAGGTGATTTGATTTGATTTATGTTTCCTTGTAAATGCAACTTCTTGCACAGCTGCACTATATGTATCTGTACCACTACATCATTGAAATACACGATTCATCATATTCTTTCAATTTGATATATAACATATAGTTGTTAAAAATGGTCAAAATGTTATATCTTCTTTGGATGAGCTTATTAAGTTGAGGATTATTCAAATTTTTCTTGTTGGCCTAATTTGTTTATCAAATATTATGATAGAATTAGGTCTCTTTTAATCTATCCATGACAAACCTCTACAAATGCAGGCGAACTCAAATCTTTTCGTTTTACACCTCTACTTGTGATTCATCGTTTTACGTTGAGGGAAAGAACACTAAAAAATGGATAAATATATTCACACTACAATTTTTATTATCTATGCCACATTTTAATTACTATGAACAATTCTAAGTTTTTCTTACTTTTATACTTATGTTCTCAATTTTTTTAAATTTTTTTTATCATCAATTCCCTATTCATTTTCTCATTTTGTCTATAAAGACGATTTCCGTCCAAATATTTGTTATGAAGGTGAAAAGAGTTATTTATCTCTCGTTAAATTTAATATTAAAATAAATAAATAAATCAAAAGCTAAACAAAATATGTGTCCCTGTTTTAATGCACGTTAGCTGAATATGTGGATATAAATCGTGATTATAGATCAAATATGTTAATTAATTGAATGTTAAGAATAACAACGCGATGAGAAAAAAGTTGTAAGCACAAAAGCAAAAATAAGTAAATATTAAAGACCTTTCTTACAATTAAATGTGGTGTAAATATAAAAAATTGTTGTGTGAATATAATTACCCTAAAAAATTGATAAAGAATTATTTGAAGTGTTATGTTATGCATTATTTCTAGAATATAGGTTTGAAACTTGAAAATTTGTAATATCTGATGATTGTAGTTGTTTTTTATAATTAAGAAAAAAAAATGATAATCATTCTTAAGAGTTAATCGACAAAACTCAATTTTTTTTTTCGCATAAAGATAACCAAGAGATTCAAAGATGGGTTTTGTTCATTATTGAAAATGATTGATATCGAAGATAGGAACCATGTTTCCATGATCTATTGGTCAATGTGGAATAATAGAAACGAAGTTTTTGGGAAAGCTTCTTTCTCAGTGGTGTCGAAGGTTGTTTCGTTAGCCAAATTATTTCTATAACAATGGTCGGAAGCCCAGAAACCCCTCTCCGTTACAATTTCTTTAAATGATTTTGAACATATCCCAAAGAAGTGGAAAAGAACAACAAGAGGAATATTAAAAGTGAATGTAAATGCTGCGCTACCTCCGGTTTTGAAAAAATTTTGGTTTTGAACAGTAAATTTGATGTCAGATTCGTACAAATTCTTGCTTGATTCAAACAATAGTTAATATTTTAAAAATGGTAGGGCCCACAAAGTCAACACATTTTCTTGAAATTCTAGTGAAAAAAGTAATTTGGACCACAAATTCTTGCACTTCCAACATGCGCCAACCAACTTGAACTTCAACATTACTGTAGAAAACTAAAATTTGCCAAAAAAAAATGGTACAAACCGGGGGCCAGACAAGGGCTAACTGTGTGGGATTTGGGTTCATCGTCACAGATGAGAGAGCAACTTTTATCCGCGGTAAATCTTTGCTTGTCAAAGGAAGATGTGATCTCAAAATAGCGGAGGCAATGAGCGTTCGTGAAGCATTAAATTGGATCAAAGAGTCGAGCATAAGAGATATCATTGTCGACACCCATTTAGTTTACAATGCCCTTCGACGTTCTCTAACAGACCTTTCACATTTTGGACGGGTAATTGACGATTGTCGAAATCTTTGCAGTGACATTAACAATTTATCTTTCTCTTGTGTCTGTAGGTCTACGAATTCTGCCATCCATCCATTAGTCCTGGCAACTAGTTCTTCGTCTGGCCCTTTTGAGTGGGAAAGATTTCACCCTCCACTAGTTTCTTATGTACTCCGTTTTGGACGCAAATAATGAATAATTTTTCTTTCTTTAAAAAAAAAAAAAATTAAGATTCATAACCCATAATATTAAAAGAAATGAGAGTTTAAATTAGTATAACGTTAAATTGTAGTCACTCTTACGTGCTTAAACTTCAAGACCAGTGGAATTTCTTTTTTTTCTTTTTTTTGAAAGTTTGGAATTTAACTTTTAGGCTATGTTTGTCAACATCGTACCAATTAAAAATTTATTTAATTTTTTTTTTTTTATACAAAATGTGATAAAAAAGTGGGGACAAAAAATATGTTCTGTTAGAATAATTAGCACATTCTAAAATATGCTCTTGAATATGCTTAGAATATGCTTTATATGCTTTAGAATATTCTAAGCATATGCTTTTGTTTTGTATGTATATATAGGATTGAGTATTATAATGAATGGTATGGTTTAAGGGTTGTCTCTTCTCTCTTTCTTTTCTTCCATTCTTTCTTCTTCCTCTTAATTTATTTGTAGAACATATATAAGGATATATATGTTATTGTGTTTTCTACATGGTATCAGAGCTATTTGATTCACATTGCCTTTGAAAAACGAAATCAGCGTGCATTTTTCTTCTTCGCGAAAACCCTAAACCGTACTGTTTTCACGAATTTCGAGGCACTTGCAGTAGGAATTCCGGTGATATAAGACCATATTCAGAATCTGCAGGTTGAGCCGCGTCGACCGGAGTGGCGCGTGAGAGTACACGCGCCGGCGTAAGGAGGCGCGTGAGTCAGGCAGTCGGATCTTCTGGTGGCGCGTGGGGGCGCGTGCGGAAGTTCCTGGCGGCACGGTTGACGGATTTGCGATCGACTATTCATCCTCTATCTGCTTGTGGTGTTGGTTTGCAGTTATCCATTCTTTTTACACACTGCTTTGGCTTGACTTTGTTGGTTAGTATCGTTTTCTCTCTTATAATGGCATCCGATGATTCTCTTCAAGCTATTAATGTGCGTTTGAATGGTAAAAACTATGCTTACTGGAGTCATGTTATGAAACACTTTCTTAAGGGTAAAAAGTTGTGGGGTTATGTTAGTGGAATAGTTGAGAAACCGGAAAATAATGATGCAAATTATGCAACTCTGTTAGATACCTGGGATTCAAATAATTCAAAAATTCATACATGGATAAATAATTCTTTAGAACATAGTATTGGTACACAGTTGGCTAAGTATGAAACGGCAAAGGAGGTTTGGGACCATTTGCAGAAGTTGTACACTAAATCTAATTTTGCAAAACGATATCAGTTAGAGATTGACATTCGAGCATTGCAACAAAAGAATATGAGCATTCTGGATTTTTATACTGCTATGACATCAATTTGGGATGAGTTAACTCTTACTGAACCGGCAGGTCTGAAAGCAAGTGCGGATTATATTATTTATAGAGAGGAGCAACGATTGGTTCAGTTTTTGATGGCACTTCGTAGTGATTTTGAGGGACTCAGAGGTTCTATTTTGCACCGTACTCCTCTTCCATCTGTTGATTCAGTTGTTAGTGAACTTGTTGCTGAGAAGACACGGTTAAAATCCCTTACTGAAGATGTATCTCTTCCACATTCTGGGACTTCAGTTTTTGCTTTACCATCTACACGGTTCCCAAATGATGTTTGTAGTTTTTGTAGACAAAAGGGACATTGGAAGGCTCAATGTCCTAAGTTGTTGAAGTCCCAGCAGTCTTATAGATCCAATGCCCACACAGCAGCGATTGTTCCACCTGTTGGCTCCTCTATACTTGGTCCACCGCCCTCATCTGATTCCCGATTGACTGATCTTAGTGAGCAGTTTCAGAAGTTTTTAGCCTCACAGTCACATGTCATGTCAGCCTCTACTCATGTAGGTTTGTCCTCTCAGAACTCCTCAGGTAAAACCTCCTCGTGGATTTTTGACTCGGGTGCTTCTAAGCATATGTCTCCTAACTCATCACTTTTTGATTATTTATATCCTTCTATGTCATCTTCACCTGTTATGACTGCTGATGGCACCCCGTTGTCCTTAGCAGGTGTTGGTTCTGTTCATACTTCTAATCTATCTTTATCAGATGTCTATTGTGTTCCTAACCTTACTTTAAATCTTATTTCTGTTGGTCAATTATGTGATTCTGGTAATTCTGTTCACTTTACTTCTACTACTTGTTATGTACAGGATCCGCAGTCTCGGAAGCTGATTGGGATCGGCCATAGGCAAAGAGGAGGACTTTATGTTCTAGATAATCTGAGACCAACGCATGTTGCAGCCTCTAGTACTGATTTATCGTCTTTCCATTTGAACTCTTCTTCTTCTAATTTCTATTTATGGCATTCTCGCCTAGGACATGTGTCTGCTAGTCGTTTGAGATTTTTAGCTTCTAAAGGTTGTTTGGGAGACTTAAAACCTCATGATATTTCTGATTGTAGTGGATGCAAACTTGCTAAATTTTCAGCTTTACCTTTTCCTCGTAGTATTTCTTCTTCTATTGCATCATTTGATCTTGTACACTCAGATGTATGGGGCCCTGCTCCTGTTTCTACTAAAGGAGGATCCCGATATTATGTTTCCTTTATTGATGATTATAGTCGTTACTGTTGGGTATATCTTATGAAGCGACGTTCTGATTTTATTTCTATTTATCGTTCGTTTCGAGCACTTATTAAAACTCAACATTCTGCTGTCATTAAATGTTTTCGATGTGATTTGGGTGGGGAATATGTTTCTAATGATTTTCGTGAGTTGCTTGCTCTTGATGGTACAATTCATCAAACTTCTTGTACTGATACTCCTCAACAGAATGGTGTTGCTGAACGTAAGCATAGACACATTGTTGAAACTGCTCGTTCCCTTCTCCTATCTGCCAAAGTACCTAGTGAATTTTGGGGGGAGGCAGTTCTCACTGCTGTCTATTTGATAAATAGGATACCATCTTCTCATTTATCTGGTTTGTCACCATTTCAAACCTTGTTTTGTTACTCTCCTGATTACTCTCTCTTAAAAGTCTTTGGGTGCACTTGTTTTGTTCTTCGTCCTACGGCAGAACGTAGCAAATTAACTCCACGCTCAGCTATTTGTGTCTTCTTAGGATATGGTGAGGGACAAAAAGGTTATCGATGTTTTGATCCTGTCAGTCACAAGTTATATGTCTCTCGTAATGTTGTGTTTCTTGAACACATTCCCTTCTTTTCTATTACAGATAATACCTCTCACATGACCACGTCAGATCTCATTTGTATTGATCCTTTCACTGATGATATTGATAGACCATCTACATATGTCCCTACTATTTGTTCTCCATCTTCGTCATCTGCTACAGGTACACATGCGCCATCTCAGAATGTCCTTCCTTCTCCTATGGATCCCCAAGCACCGTCTGAGGCTGAGGATTCGCAGTCTCCTCCTCCTCGATATCCTCAACGTATACGTAAGTCTGCTCACTTACCCGAGTTTGATTATTCTTGTTATTCTGAGTCCTTTTGTTGTTTTTTGTCTTCCATTCATAAGCTTTCTGAACCTTCCTCTTACAAAGAAGCAGCTTTAGATCCTCTTTGGCAACAGGCTATGACTGATGAACTTAATGCTCTACATAAGACAGACACTTGGGAATTAGTTTCTTTACCACCAGGAAAACATGCTATTGGATCTCGTTGGGTCTATAAGATCAAGACCAAATCTGATGGTTCAGTTGAGCGTTACAAGGCTCGATTGGTTGCTAAGGGATTTTCTCAACAGTATGGCTTGGATTATGAGGAGACATTTGCCCCTGTTGCAAAAATGACTACTGTACGTACACTTATTGCGGTTGCTTCTATTCGTCAGTGGAGTCTCTCTCAAATGGATGTTAAAAATACCTTCTTGAATGGAAATCTTCAAGAAGATGTTTATATGGTTCCTCCACCTGGTGTTCCTCATTCTCCTGGATTTGTTTGCAAACTTAAGAAAGCTCTATATGGTCTCAAACAAGCACCTCGTGCCTGGTTTGAGAAGTTTTCTACAGTTGTGCTCTCTCTTGGTTTTACATCTAGCCATCATGATTCCGCTTTGTTCTGTAGATGTACTTCCACTGGTCGTATTCTCCTTCTGTTGTACGTTGATGACATGATCATTACTGGTGATGATGTTGTAGGGATAACCAATTTAAAATCAGAATTGGCTCGTCTTTTTGAAATGAAGGATTTGGGTCCCTTAACTTACTTTCTGGGGATTGAGGTTGCTTCTTCTCCTCGAGGTTATATGCTCTCTCAGTCTAAATATGCTGCAGATGTCGTTGAGCGTGCTCGTCTTACTGATACTAAAACAGCTGATACTCCTATTGAGGCTAATGTTCGTTACTCATCTTCTGATGGTGAACCACTGTCTGATCCTACTTTGTATCGTACTATTGTTGGTTCCCTTGTCTATCTTACCATTACTAGGCCAGACATTGCTTATGCTGTGCATGTTGTCAGTCAGTTTGTTTCAGCACCTACCATGGTTCACTGGGCAGCGGTTGTTAGAATCTTGCGCTATCTTCGTGGCTCTTGCTTTCAGAGTATTTTATTCCCATCGACCTCCTCCTTAGAGCTTCGAGCTTACTCTGATGCAGATTGGGCTGGGAACCCAACTGATCGTAAGTCCACTACTGGCTATTGTGTATTTTTGGGTGACTCTCTTATCTCATGGAAAAGTAAGAAGCAGACAGTAGTTTCTCGCTCATCAACTGAAGTAGAATATCGCGCTATGGCCTCCACTACTACTGAGATTGTGTGGTTACGTTGGCTACTTGCAGATATGGGTGTTTCTATTTCATCTCCCACCTCTATGTATTGTGATAACAAGAGTGCCATCCAGATCTCACATAATTCAGTGTTCCATGAGCGCACGAAGCACATTGAAATTGATTGTCACCTTGTTCGTCATCATCTTCAGCATGGTACTATTACCTTACCTTTTGTCTCTTCATCATTGCAGCTTGCAGACTTCTTCACCAAGTCCTATCCGACTTCTCGCTTCCGATTCTTACTTGACAAACTCTTGTTGCTTCATGCTATAGCATCGTGAGTTTGAGGGGGGATGTTAGAATAATTAGCACATTCTAGAATATGCTCTTGAATATGCTTAGAATATGCTTTATATGCTTTAGAATATTCTAAGCATATGCTTTTGTTTTGTATGTATATATAGGATTGAGTATTATAATGAATGGTATGGTTTAAGGGTTGTCTCTTCTCTCTTTCTTTTCTTCCATTCTTTCTTCTTCCTCTTAATTTATTTGTAGAACATATATAAGGATATATATGTTATTGTATTTTCTACAGGCTAAAAAGTGATTTGAGAAATTATTTTGTTTATAAGTCTTTATTTGATAAACTGTTTAAAAACATGTTTTGAAACACACACAATTTTTCAAATTATTTTTTAATAATGTACAATTTCTTTCTCCACATATTTTAACTCAAAAATATAAAAAAAATATATGTTTTTAAACACATTACTTTTTATAAATTGTGCCTAAATTGATTTATAAATTATTCTATTTATGTTTAAGAACATAACTAATGAAATTACCCAAATGTTAAGGTGTCCAACAGTGAGATCAATCCACTTATCCCCACCGGCCACATAGGCGGATGAGGAGATGTTAGGCACTATAACTTTCCTGATTAAAGTTATGCTATAGTGATCAGACTCTTCAATTTTTTACTATGCAAAGGCATTTTGATTTTTTATTTATATTTTTTTAATCTGAAAAAAAAGCAAACCCAATTGTAATAATTACCTAGAAATAAAAAGTAGAGATGCACGATAATTGACTCAATAAAGATCCCACGAGGAAGCATTGCATCATCAATCTCAAGAAAGGCTCGAGATTCGTGCCTTTTATGTGCAATCATGTCTTGTTTTGTGATGTTTCATTGACTATTAGGGTCGGGATCCATCTAGCGCTCACAGATAAGAAATTTTATGACGCTCATTGTTAATATATTTTGAAACACGTGATAATATCATAGTCACAGTGAACATATTTTATGATACTTATTGTGAGTGAGTATTAGATCGGGACCGCTATTAAGATTAGTACAGGTGTCAATTTGGGTGATCCGAGTCCGGTCGACCCTCCAATATAAAAGTCCAATAACGGTCCTCTTGAAAAAAAAAATCCGCTCGATGCGGGTTACGGGTCGGTTCCGGGTTAGTCCACAAATTTTGAACTACAACCCAGGGCTGCCCGCTGACCCATCCGGATTGAGCTCATGTGGGTCGCGATTCATTTTTATTTGGCCCGTATGAATAAAAACAAAGATTTTTTCATATTTATAGCAAATTTTTTGTCAAGTTTTTAAATACAAAATGATTAAAATGATAAATTCATATTTATGTTATATAAATTACTTCTAAATTTGCAAATTTAAATAAAATATAAACAAACAACAATTAAATGTTAAATGTATTTCTAATTATTATTATCAAATAACATTATGTTTTTTAGCTATTAGAGAGAAAAAAAAATAAGATTTTGCTTTAAAAGTTGTATTAGAGTTTGTAGAAGAAGATGGATTTTCAATATTACCATATTTAATAAAAACATTCCTTTTTACGGACCAGTGGGTTAACCACGAATCGCGAAGGTTTGACCCGCAAAAATCGCGGTTCACAACTTCTCAACCTGTGAACCGCCCGCACGGGTCAAGGGTCGGCCCGCTGTCCCAAGTCGATCCGGACCGATTTTCACGGATCTGGTCGGCCCGTCCGTCTTGACACCTCTAGGATTAAGACCAAGCCTCTGTTTGGTAACCATATGTTTTTATTCATAAATCAATTTATAAATTACACAATTTTTCAAATTACTTTTTATTCACAATTTCTTTTTTCTCCAATGTTTAACAACTATTTTTTACTTCAAAATTAAAAATAAATTAATTTATAAATCAAACAATGCTACCAAATTATAATAACATTAAATTACATGTTAGTAGAATAAGTTAGGTAAAATTAAAAATAATGTTTACATTGGATATGGTAAAATGCAAGTTAAGAGAATTTTTTTAACCATAAGTTAACTTTTTTGTTAAATTTAACTAGTATTTTAACTTATAACATGACATTTCTGTATTGAAAATATCCCCCCAAAGTCCAATTGCAGTCGTTCACTCTCAAATCCACTCACATCATCCCTTATTTATTTATTTTCATTTTCTTGTTAAATTTTTTAACATCGATAAAAATATTAATTTTTTTATTTCATATTATATGATTTAATGAGTTCTTCAAATAAATATCATATTAATTTATAAGTTTTGCTATTTTAAAAATAGGTATTGGGAAAGTTTGAAGTGATGTAATGTCAGCCACGTTGACAGTCAAAGGGTGAGAGGTTCAAATCCTGGAAAATTGTATGAATTTGGCCTCCTTGTTGTGAAAATCAGTTGGCAAACTTCATACCCTAACTAAGTAAGGCACATTCCGCAGTTTACCTCCTTCACAAGGCTCTAGGGGTAGGAGTGGGGCAATAGAGGTCGTCAAGGTTGTGGTTCAATCTTTTTTTTTAGAAACTAACACAAGGCATAAGGTTAAATAATGATTACCATTGAAATATATATTCGTGAACATGCATTCTTTCATGGTCAGCTATATATAGCACTTTTCGTAAAACTTCAATACAAACTATTAATGTCTTGATAAAATCAGAAAATAAAAATAAGAAAAATTATGAGAAGTTGACAAAAAATATTATGTACAAAGAAGTGTTATTATAATCAAAACGTTACATTTCAATTTATTCAAAATTTTCACGTTATATACATAATTTTATAAAAAAAATATTCATACATAATTTTTTTAACAATTTAATTTTTTTCTTTTAATAATATTTAATACATCAACTACTTTTAAAAATAATATTAATACTTCAAAAACATTACTCATCTTAATCATTTTATACATAAGTCGTGCAACACACGTATTTATTATTAGTGGAGAAAATGTACACAATTTACAGAAAGAAAAAAACTGTTCTTTATTGTCTACAAATAGAATTTTGTTGGTCGTTACCTAAAATTAATAATAAAAGTAAAAAAAAATCTAGCGGCGTAACAGAAATTAGAATTTTGTTGGTCTTTACCTAAAATTAATTTTTAAAAGCAAAAGAAAAAGAAAAAAAGTCTAGCGGCGTAACAGAAATTAGATACAATGGCTTGCCACCAAGTCTACGCGCTAATTATGAGCTGGATTGACTCAAAGGAGAATGAAGGTCCACCACTCCACCCATCCAACTATTTGTCTACCCGTGCGATGTACGAAATATATAATTTTTAAATTATAATTTTAAAAATATCTTGATTATACAATCATATCAAATAAGAAAATAATTCAAATAAAATTTTAATACAAAATATTTTTAAATTTGAAACTTTAAAAAAGACAAAATTAATCAAAATAAAAAAATGATATATGTATACTGCGCCACTCAAAATTTGGCACTTGATTAAATTTTTTATATAAAATTTCTTTTGATTTTTAATTATGTTTTTCTCTGAAAATTTGCCACTTCATCACTTATTTTCCTTTTAATATGTTATAATTTTTTATTAACTATATATTTTTTAAGGGTTAATAATACAAAACGTCACAACGTTTGACATGTATTGTGCAAAACGTCCCAACGTTTTTATTTTTGACGCTAAACATCCCAACCTTTACAATTTTTTGTAGGAGACATCATTTCTGTCAATTTTAACCCCTTTTCACCGTTAACTTCGAATTGAACAGTAAATGTTTAACAGGAGCAAGAGCGTTTTCGTCCAAATCAAAAGCAACCCATTCATATTTGGGTAATTGGCACAAAACGTCCCTACGTTTGACACTTATTGTGGAAAAACGTCCCTACATTTATTTTTTTGGCGAATAACGTCCCTACGTTTATTTTTTTGGCGAATAACGTCCCTACCTTTAAATTTTCTTGTTGATTAGTCCCCAAATTTTAATTTCTTTTCAATTTAGTCATTCCGTATTTTATTTAAAGGTAATTGTCTTCAAATGTGTATAACTTTTGATCTACAACTCCGAATTGCACTCCGTTTTTTGCGTTGAACTCCAAATTCAACTATCTTTCTTATGATGTATCATGTGCTCATTTATTAAACATTTCATTTTGACTCTCGTATAGTAGATACTTATTTTGTTATGGTATAATTGATTGACGTAAATTTATTTCTGTAAATTTTATTGAGACAGTGAAATTTTAATTTTAGTGTGTGTTCGGCGGCCAGCGAAATTTATAAATTGGATTTTTTTGATTTTTTTATTTTTTTAAGGTAAAATATTTGGTTAAAAATTGGTATGTTTAGGCCCTGTTTGAGCCATGTTATAATCTCTAATAACTTTTTGAACAACACACATTCTCTCTCTTCAAATCACTATTTAAAAATTGGAGAAAGAAATTGTGTGTTGTTCAAAAAGTTATTAGAGATTATAACATAGCTCAAACAGGGCCTAAACATACCAATTTTTAACCAAATATTTTACCTTAAAAAAATAAAAAGTCAAATAAATCCAATTTATAAATTCCGCTGGCCGCCGAACACACAATAAAATTAAAATTTCACTGTTTGAATAAAATTTACAGAAATCAATTTACGTCAATCAATTATGTCCTAACAAAATAAGTATCTACTATACGAAAGTCAAAACAAAATGTTTAATAAATGAGCACATGATATATCGTAAGAAAGGTGGTTGAATTTGGAGTTCAACGCAAAAAACGGAGTGCAATTCAGAGTTGTAGATCAAAAGTTATACACATTTGAAGACAATTACCTTTAAATAAAATACGGAATGACTAAATTGAAAGAAAATTAAAATTTGGGGACTAATCAATAAGAAAATTTAAAGGTATGGACGTTATTCGCCAAAAAAATAAATGTAGGGACATTATTCGCCAAAAAAATAAACGTAGGGACGTTTTCCACAATAAGTGTCAAACGTAGGGACGTTTTGTGTCAATTACCCAAATATGAATGGGCTGCTTTTGATTTGGACGAAAATGCTCTTGCTCCTGTTAAACATTTACTGTTCAATTCGAAGTTAACGATGAAATGGGGTTAAAATTGACAAAAATGATGTCTCCTACAAAAAATTGTAAAGGTTGGGATGTTTAGCGTCAAAAATCAAAACGTTGGGACGTTTTGCACAATACCTGTCAAACGTTGGGACGTTTTGTACTATTAACCCATTTTTTAATGTGTTACTTACATATATTTTATTTGAAATTCAATAAATTAATTAATATATTTTATTTTTTCTTTTTTTTTAAACATGACAAATTTTTGTCAAAATGATGAAATGATTAAGTCTCCGTTTGGTAATACCGTTTGGTTTATAAACTTGTTTATTTATAATTTTGAAATAAAAAAGTGGCTGAAAATTTGAGAGAGAAGATATATGTGGTTGAAAAATTGATAGAAAATAATTAATTATTTTTGTAACATGCGTATTGAAGAGCCTACTCATTTATTGACATATTAGGAAGTAAAATTTTAATAATTTTATTTATTTATTTTCAAAATATATTAATTCATTTTTTTCATTTCTAAATTAACAAATTTATATAGCATATATTTATTTATTTTAAAATATATTAGTCAAAAAAATTTATTTTCAATATAACACATTTACATAGATATGATTTGACATCTATTTATGTTCAAATATATTAATCCAATTTTTCATTTCCTACATAACACATGTTATTAAGTTTGAAACTTTAAAAAAGACAAAACTAATTACAATAAAAGATTCTGCATGTTCACTCAGTGTACCGCGCCAAGTTTGGCACTTAATTTAAAAAAAAAATTACTTTTATTTACACTTTTCTTTGAAATTTTGTCCACCTTATCACCTATTTTCCTTTTAATACGTTATAATTTTTAATTAACTTTATTTTTTAATATGTTGCTTACATATATTTTATTTTTCCTTGTTTTTCAAACATACCATTTTTTGTCAAAAATGATGAAATGATTAAATTTTCTACCAATTTATCATTTATGGTAAAAAGTTGATAGCAAATAATTAATTATTTTTGTAATATGCTTATTAAAGGATCTACTCATTTATTGACATATTAGGAAGTAAAATTTCGATAATTTTATTTATTTATTTTCAAAATATATTAATTCAAAATTTTCATTTCTAACTTAACAAATTTATATATCATGTATTTATTTATATTCAAATATATTAATCCAAAATTTTCCTTTTCAATATAACACATTTACATAGATATGACATTTATTTATGTTCAAATATATTAATACAATTTTTTCATTTCCTACATAACACATTTATATAGATATCACATTTATTTATGTTCAAATATATTAATCTAATTTTTTCATTTCCTATATAACACATTTACATAGATATCACATTATTTATATTCAAATATATTAATCTATTTTTTTTCATTTCAAAAGTAACATATTTACACATAGTACATTTATTATAACTCTTTTCTTTATATATATATATATATATATATATATATATATATATATATATATATATATATAAGTAGAAGTGAGGAGAGAAAGTCATTAAATGTAATTTTCCCTTCAAAATTACTCTCTCTCCCGATTTCTACTTTTGGGGCTTCTGGGGCTTCGGCTAGAAAAATCTCTGTGTTCTTATTCTTGATTTCTACATGTTTTGTTAAAAGATGGAAGCTATTTTAATGCAAATGAGATTTATTAAAGCTTTAGATAAATACTTCGTCTGTTGATATGAACTAAAATTGAAGATTTTGCATGGAATGCTATTTTCTTGTACCTTACTGAAAATGTGATAAAGTCTATTGGTGAAACCAAAACTGCTATTGAAAGTTGGAAAAACCTGCATGTTCAATATGTGACTAAGATTGTTCCAAATATGTGTTATTTATTGAAGCGGTTCTTTTCTTTTAAAATGGATCCGTTTATTGATTTGGAAGACAGCTTGAATAAATTTACCAAATTGACCCAAGAATTAGCCAACTGTGATGAAAAGATTTCAAAAGACCAGCTGGCTATAATCCTGTTAAACTTCATTAATGATAGATAAAATAACCTTAAAAATGTACTTGAATGTAGTAGGGATGAGATCACTTCTGATATTATAATTACTGCATTAAAAAATAAGGTTCTTGAAATGAAATCGGAGGCTAAAATTAATCATGGTGGAGAGATTTTGTTGGCTAAGGGCAAGGGCAAGGATAGTGGTAAATCAATCTATCACTCTAGAAATATAAGTGAAAACAAAAGGAAGTGGTCCGATAAGAGGAAATCCCAAAACGAGGCGAAACGAAAGAAATGTCACTATTGTGGAAAATTAGAACACTTCATTAAAGACTATTATAAAAGATAGGATGAATCTAATGATAAGAAACCCGATGAGGGGAATGTGGTCTTATATCATGCAATAAGTAAATTCTGAAGATGGCCTTGTCCTCCGTAATATTGAAAAGAAACTGAATCATGAATGAATTCTTGATTCGGGTTGTTCCCTTCACATATGCCCCAATAGAAACGATTTTTTGGACTTTAAAAAAACTAAAGGGTAAGGTTATTATAGGTAATAACATGACATGTAAGATTAATGGAATAGAAACCATAAAACTATTATTTGAAAACGGTAATATGGTTTTCTTAAAGAAAATCGGATATGTTCCTGAATTGGAAAGAAATTTGATATCCTTAGGTATGTTTGATAATATTAGGTTTAACATAAATTGGGTCAAAGATGCATTAGAATCTTTAGGGTGTGTGATTTGATCATAAGTACCCGAAAGGGACATGATGTTTATTTCCTTGAAGCAAAACCTTTGTTTGGTTTGACTGCAGCTATTTTAAATGAAAAATTGACCCCTGCTAAGCTATGGCATGAAAGACTTGGTCATGGCAAAAATGATCTAAAATCTTTACAAAATAAAGGCATTTTTGTAAGCTAAATCTTGGTGATTCTGTCTTATGTGAACATTGTGTAATAGGTAAAAAGGTTAAATTACCTTTCTTGCCGGAATTCATACATCCAAACAAATCCTTGAATATTGCATGCTGATTTATGGGGTCTTGCTTCTATGAGTACTCTGTTTGGCTATAGATATTATCTATTGGTCATTGATGATTTTTCTAGAAAATTTTGGGTATTTTTATTAAAAATAAAATATGAAACCTTTACTGTTTTAAAGACTGGAAACCCCAAATTAAAAATCAAATTGATCATAAAATAAAAACTCTAACGACTGACAATTGTTTAGAATTCTGTAACTTTGAATTCAATAATTTTTGCAAAGAGCATGGTATTCTAAGACATAAAACTTTTATTTATACCCCTCAACAAAGTGGAGTGGTTTAAAGAATGAATATGACTTTATTAAATAAAGTGAGATGCATGTTATTATTTTTTAGTTTGCTTAAACAGTTTTGTGGTAGAGCTTTTAAAACTGCTGCTTACTTGATAAATAGAAGTCATATTAGTGCTTTAAATTTCAATGTGCCTGAATATGTTTGGACATAAAGTTCTGTTGCCTACTCTCATCTGAAAATATTTGGTTATGATTCATATGCCCATCAAAATATATAAAAAAAATTGAGCCTAAATCTCTTAAACGTGTTTTATTGAGTTATGATGAGAATATTAAGGGTTACAAACTGTGGGTTGAAGACAGAGGCGGCCCTGAAGCCGTGCGAGAAGTGCGACGAACAGGGCACCATAATTTTGGGGGGCACCAAAATTGAAAAATATGTTAGAACATATTATTTTAAAATTTTTTTTTTAGATTTTTTTTAAACAAATTTTTTTAATACCAGTACATGGACAGCAAAGGGGCGGACCAACTCTAAAATTTTCCCGAATTTTCATTTTTTTTTTCACCCCTCCCCCTATTGTAAATCAAAAACCTACTCTCAAACGATAGATTGAGACTCCCCATATTTCAAAACAATCTCATTTCCTATGTAAATCAAACCTCCCGAGAATAGAAGCCAGATTCCACTTTCTAGAAATAAAAAATTTGCTCATTGCGTCACTGTCTTTGTTACAAGAAAATTCCGTATTCATTGCTCGGTTCGGTCTCATTGACACTGTCTATCTTCCAAGTTCCAAAACGGTAAAACCCTCCATCGCCGCGACTATGCTTCTGCCTTCATCACGGGACTCTACAGGTAAAATGTTAGATATCTTTCAGCCTTGATGAGTGATGAATTTAGACTTGTTGAATGTTGCTGCTGAATTTTGATATATCGATGTTGAACCCAAATCCCAGATTTTCAATTGCGGTTCAAATTGTGTACAGTGCCAGTGCATTTGGTTCATTGACTTCATTCAATGCAATGCAGTGCTAGGTTTAGATTCTCTTATTAGTCATTTCTAAACCAGGTTATATTTTTCTTATAATATTTATCTTCTCTTTCGTTTGTTTTTTGTTTGCGATAAAAAGAATAAAATGTTTTCTAGTAAACAACTATCTGGATGTAATAAACGAAAGAAAAAAAGAAAATGTGAAGAGTTAATACAATCTCAAAAAAGTGCTCTTGATAGATTAGTGGTTAGATAATTGCAAGATAAAGACACTATAATTGACACACCAACGGAAGATTCAGCTAATGACCAACAACTAAATCATGAGGAAGAATTTGGACTCAATGAAAATAATAATAATGAAGATGGTCACGATGAAACAAATTTTGTAGGTGATACAAATGAAGTACATGATGAAAATGATAGAAATGAAGGTATAGATGATTTAAGTGATGCGAGAAGAACTAATTTTAAATGATTTGTTGTATTTCAAGAAGGTATAGATGATTTAAGTAATGCAAGAAGAGCTAATTTTAAATGATTTGTTGTATTCAAGACTTACATATGATATTGTTTGAGTTGTTTTTTTTCTTTTTCAGGTCAACTCATATTGGCTATCAAAGATATTAGTGATTTGGATGGCGCTTTCTTAAAAAAGTATGAGTTTTTGGACGTTTTGAAGATTCTGCAAGGCATAAATTTAGCTTTTTAGTTCTACATTTTCTTCATGACATGAAAACGATTTAAAAAAAAACATTGAAAACGATATTTTTTGTTATGTGATATTTTTATTTATAGTGAGTTTATATAAATAGTTTATTTTTTTCTTTATACGCATACTTTATAAATAATAAAAAATGGAGACACTTTTTTAATATTCGCACAGGGACACCCAAAAACACAGGGCCGGCACTGGTTGAAGAAGAAAGAGGGTATAGAGTAATAATAAGAAGGGGTGTAATCTTCAATGAATCTCTTATGCCTTGTTTAGAGAGTAAGACTAGATTAACTGAAAATGATATTCAAATTGAGGTGGAGAATCCCTACCTAGAAGGAAATATCCAAGCACCTATAAATGAGGAAATTGGACAAGCTGAGAATTAACCTCTAGAGGTTGATGAATCAAGTCAGAATACTGAGCACGGTCACACGGTGAACTAGTTGAATTTGATAATCTACCATTGATGAGTATTAGCTAACTAGAGATAGACAAAAGAGACATATTAGACTTCCTACTAGATTTGAAGTGATGATTTTGTTTCCTTATTCACTTATCAATAAGACGTTGATAATGAATCTAGTTCCTATGAACATGTTGTTAATTGTAAAGACTTTAATAAATGGAAAGCTGCCATGGAAGAGGAAATGATATCTCTTTATATAAATAATACATGTGAACTGGTGAAGAGACCTCTAAATCACAAATTGATTGACTGTAAATGGATCTATAAAATAATGGAAGGGAATAGTAGCAATAATAATACCATATATAAGGTTAGATTAGTCGTCAAGGGTTTTACACAAAAAAGGTGTTGACTATACTCAAATAATTTCCCATGTAATTGAGCATACTACTATCATATGTATTCTTGTTGTTGTTCCTCAGTTTAATTGAGAACTTGATCGGTTAGATGTAAAAAATGTGTTCTTGTATTGTGGTTTAGATGAACTTATATACATGAAACCACTTGCTTGTTTGATTAAAGGAAATCCTGATTCTACTATATGTTTATTGAGAATTTTTTTTATGGTTTAAAACAAGCTCCAAGACTATGTAATAAAATATTTAACTCTTTGTCTTGAAACTTGTATTTTAAGATAATCAATTATGATACATGTCTGTACCACAAAGGAAGTGGAGGTGAAAATTCCATGTATTTGATATTATATGTTGATAATATGATGTTAGCTATAATGATAAATCTAAAACTTCTAATGTTAAAAAATCGTAAATTTGAATTTGAAATGAAAAATCTTGGTCTAGCCAAGAAGATTCTCGCTATGCAGGTTTTAAGAAATAAGGAAAAATACTTATAGTTCCTAAACTAGCATGAGTATGTGAAATTTTTTGTGAAAAATTTGTTATGTCTGACTGTAAACCATTAATTTTACCACTTGTTAATTGTTAAGTGCCATTTTTATACACTTTTTATACCTTTAAATTAGCATATTTTGGAATATCTTGAGCAAATATTTACTAATTTATGCATATTTTGTGTTTAAATAGGTTAATATCCAAGTTTGAGGCAAAAAACCACAAAAGAAGTGCAAATTAGTTGAAATTGGAAGTTTGGGGACCATTTTGTCACCTCCGTGAAGTTTTGGACAAGCCACGATATTAACCAAGGGACCAAATTGAAAGATTTCAAAAGTTGAAGGGCCAAAAGTGCAATTTTAGAAGGACATATTTGAAAGAAATCTGAAATTTTGGGGACTAATTGCTTGAGATTAAAAGATGGAGGACTTGATGGCAATTACGGAATGGACTTAGCTGCAAAACCATCCTTTAGCTGAGCCACGCGATCGAGTGGCTCGAACCAAGTCGCGAACGCGACTTGGACCTCGAAACAGACCCGAGGCCAAGCTGGCCCCGAAATTTAAACGGCGCGCGATTGCGCGACTGCAAAAAAAAAAAAAAAAAAAAAAAATCGGGCCGGACCGGGTCAACCCGGCCGACCCGGTTCGGCCCAGAAGCTGAATTTCGTGGATCTTTGCCTTTTTTTTTTTAGGGTTTTGGATGATTTTAGGGTATTATAAATAGAAAAAATCAGATTTTTAGGTTGACTTATGTAAGTTCTTGCCTCTTTAACTTTTCTTTGTAATTTTCATCTTGATTTTCATATTTTTAATGCAATGTTAAGTTAATATTTTTATGTTTAGTAAAGTTATTGTGCATTTTAAGTTGCTTATTGTTGTTGGGCTTTTGATTATTGTTATTTCCTCATAATTCCATCAAGAAGGTCATTTATTTCTTATGCATTTAATGCTTTGTGTTTGAATTGTTGAAGATATTAATGGTTGATGAAGAAACTTGATTCAAAGTGAAGGATTCTTGGGTTTCCACATTCAAGAACTTTACAAAAAGGGAGGTTTCTTTATTATGTTGTTTTTAATCTTTATTTTGAGTATCATTCACATGTTTATGTTACTTGCTAAATGTTGTTATTAGTTTATTATGGGTTAATGTTATTGTATTGGAATTGTTAACTAGTTTAATTTTAATTAAGTATTTTAGGTTGTTTATGGATGTTGGGCATTTATGTTTATGTTTTTATAATTAGGAATGTGTGTCTTATGTTTATGCAATCTTAAAATGTTGTCAATAATTTGTATTGTATTTGCAAGTTAGTATACATGTTAGGTTTAATTTAGATTTTCCCATGTAATTTGGTTGATAAATTAACTACCACTAATTGATTTGAAAAGAAGAAATTAGTATAGTTATGAAAACTAAATTCACTTTGTTTTATGTTATGTAACTTGTTTCAATTATCAAGTTTATATTTTCGTCAAAGTATTTAGATTAATTAGTTTTATTCTAAGTTTTATGTTGTTATCTATTTGCTTTAGTTAACTACTTTACATATTGCAATGTTTCTCATTTGTGTCACTTAGTTAGTAATTCACCACCAAACCATATTTTTATGTTACTTGACTTTTTTTTAAAAATGAAATCAATAACTTTAGTTACAAATCCATCAATCCTCGTGGGTACGATAGCCCGGACTTCTCTAGTCCACTTTACTACTTGAACGCGAACCGTGCACTTGCGGTATACGATTTTAGCGAACAAGTTTTTAGCGCCGTTGCCAGGGATTGATTTTATTTGTACTAAATGAATTGATTTTTGTTAATTGAATTATCTTCTCATTCTCATCTCTTTCTTCTTTTTATTTATTTTCATTTTCTAAGTACTCTTGCCTTGTTTATACAACAACGTCCGACTTGGGACATTCTTCCAATTGATCCCGAACCCGAACGAACTTTTAGGAGGAGGATTAGGGAAAGAAGAGAACAAGTTGAACATCAAAGAATACAAGGCAATATGGGGGACAACAATCAAGGTGGTGCCAATCCCGTTATTGATGAAGATGATAGACCAATGGGGCAATTCATGGTCTCTCTCATCACTCAAAATCAAGGAAGCATCACATATCCTCCATTTGGACGTCCGGACTTTCATCTAAATCCGGATGTGATAAATCTCTTCAAGGGGCATCTACAATTTTATGAAATGATCGAGGAGAATCCATTTACTCACATCTTGTGGTTTTTGGAGATGTGTAGTAACTTTGATTATTCGGGAATTAGTACGGAGGCTATCAACGTGCGGTTATTTCCACATACCCTTAGAGATGGAGCTCGTGAATGGTTAGATGCCAACCCGGTTGGGAGTATTACAACATGGAATGATCTTACTCAAAAGTTCACTACAAAATACTTTCCTCCATCAAAAGTGGCTAAATTGAAGAGTGATATCTCCACATTTCGACAACTTGACATCGAATGTTTCTTTGAGACATGGGAAAGATTCAAGGAGATTTTGAGGAAATGTCCAAATCATGGGTTCACCAAGCAAATGCAAGTTCAATATTTCTATCTTGGGATGAATCCATCTAGTCGAGTGACGGTTGATTCGGCCTCCAATGGAGCTATCACTACAAAATCACCTAATGAGGCAATTGAGCTCTTTGAGAAGATGGCTAGTCACAATTCTACTTGGCCAACCGACCGAATGGTACCAAAGAGAGCCGCGGGAATTCATGAAGTGGATGCATATGCGGCTTTATCGGAAAAAATGGACCTTCTATTCAAGAAGTGTGATGATTTTTCTTCTCAACATACGATAAAAGCAATCTACCCTCCTATTTCTATTTGTGATGTATGTGGAGCAACACACAAGGTTGAGGAATGTCCCATGCTCAAAATGGCTTCTACTTTCAAATGAGCAAGTGAATTATGCTCAAAATTTCAACCGACTACAAGGCAATCCTTACTCCAACACATACAATCCGGGTTGGAGGAATCATCCGAATTTTTCTTGGTCCAACAATCAAAATCAAGTAAAGCCTCCCGGTTTTGTTCAACCTCCACCACCCCAAGAGAAGAAGCCTTCCATTGAGGAGATACTCATGCAATTCATGAACAAGACCAATACTATTCTCCAAAATCAAGCGGCTTCTATCAAAAATCTTGAGACTCAAGTTGGGAAATTGGCAAAAATGATGACGGAGAGACAACAAGGAGCCTTGCCAAGCAATACCGAGATCAATCCAAGGGAAAATGTACAAGCCATCACTACAAGGAGTGGAATTCAATTACCGGAAATCACGGTAAAGCAACATGTGGTACAACCCGAGGTGAAAGAAAAAGGTAATGAGCATGTTGAGGAGGCGAATGAAAATGATGCAACATTGAAGGAAAGTGGGGAGACCTCAACAAAGGTTCCTACTCCAGTGAAAGCTTATGTGCCTCCCATTCCTTTTCCTCAAAGACTCCAAAAGCACAAGGTGGATGCACAATTTGGTAAATTTCTTGAAGTTTTCAAGAAACTTCACATCAACATACCATTTGCCGATGCATTAGCACAAATGCCTAGCTATGCAAAGTTTATGAAAGACATCATTTCAAACAAAAGGAGGCTAGAAGATCATGAAACTGTGATGCTCACGGAAGGATGTAGTGTCATACTACAAAACAAATTGCCTCCAAAAATCAAAGATCCAGAGAGTTTTACTATTCTTTGTACTATTGGTGATTTAACTTTTGGAAAAGTATTATGTGATCTTGGTGCTAATATTAATTTAATGCCTTTGTCTATTTTCAAGAGATTGGGCATGGGAGAGGTGAAGCCAACCACAGTTTCATTGCAATTGGCTGATCGTTCTATTAAGCATTCGCGTGGTATTGTTGAGGATGTGCTAATCAAGGTGGACAAATTCATCTTCCCCGGCGATTTCATCATTCTTGATATGGAGGAAGACCTTAATATCCCAATCATCTTGGGAAGACCCTTCCTAGCAACCGCTCGAGCTTTAATAGATGTGCAATGAGGCAAATTGATATTGAGGGTTCAAGATGAGCAAATCACATTCGACATCATGAAATCCATTAAGTATCCTGCCGAAGTAAATTTATGCTCCCGAGTAGACATCATTGATCAAGAGGTGGCTACATCATTCATCTATGGGTCATCTAAGGATCCCTTGAGACGTGCATTGCTCACTCCATAACCACCGAGGGAGAGGATGATTTGGACATCGGAAGGATGTCACAACACTTGGATGCTTCCAAATTTTATCCCTTCAAGAAGAGGCCATATTTTGAAAAATTGGGAGAGAGCTCTTTGTTGACCTATGGTCAATTTGACCTTATTGTTTTGATCATAACAAACAAGAATTTATTGTGTTGCTAACAAGTGTGCTTCAAGTGTTTCATGTAATGATAAATATTCAAAGCACTCAATGTTCAAATCGTCTCTTAAAGATATAAATGCACAATAACTTTACAAGATCAAAATTGAGGTTGAAAAGCATGACATGAAGATCAAGATTTCAAGCTTACAAGATTAGAGTTGATTTAACGTATGTAAAGGTATAACACTCTCAATCTTTAGCGATGAAATTCAACGAGCTCGAAAATGATTTTTATGCATCAAGAAACTTACTTGGAAATTCATCACTTGCATAAAATATTTTTATATAAGTCAAGATTATCTTTCAAATGTTATTTGATCTTAAATCATGATTATATTATGTTAAACCACTTTGAAAAACAAGTTAGAAACCTAAAAATCGAAAATTTTCATATTTTTCAAAAGTCAACCAAAAGTCAACGGTCAATAGTTGACTTTCGGTCGACCGAAAGTTTCGGTCGACCGAAAGTTGGTCAACCGAAAATTCAACGGTTGAATTTATAACGGCTATATGGAAGATTCGGTCGACCGAAACTTCAAATTGGTCAACCGAAAGTTGCTGAATTTGAATATTTTGATCTATAAATAGCCATCTCATTCACATTCAATAACAACAACTTAGATAAGATTTTATACACACTTTCTTGTGAAAATTCAGTGTTCTTACTTAGTTTTTATTCATCTTTTATTTTCATAAAACTTTGATTGATCTAAACTTTGTTTTATCAAATTCATCAAAGTTTTTGGAAGAAAGTTTTGTGAAGATTCTTGGTTTTATATTGTTTAAACTTCTTCAACATCTTCACACAATATTGGAATTGAAGTGTAAGTCTCTCTTTGTTCTAAACTTGTTTTAATCTTTCAAAAGAGAGAAATTCCAATTAAGGAACTTTGATTATTTGTGCTACATTTTTCATTATCATTTGATTCATCAAAGTTCCATTGCCTAAACACTTGGAGCTTAACTTATTGTTAATTATTCAAGTGTGGCATCTCTTGGTACGTAATTTGATTCAATATTTTTAACAAGAGATTATTTGAAAAACTTTGTTTAATTGCATCAAACTTTTCATTATCATTTGCATCAAAGTTTTTCTCTAACACTCGAGCTTAATTCATTGCTATCTATTGAAGGTTAGCCTAACTCTCTCGGTACTTAATTTGAGTATATCATTTGTCAAGAGAGTTATTTCAATTGTACATTCAATTCATTATATCTTGTGGTTTCGAGAGCCTTGTGAAAACTCGATTGTTGGTTTTCGAGAGCCTTGTCAAAACTCGATTGTTGGTTTTCGAGAGCCTTGTCAAAACTCGATTGTTGGTTTCGAGAGCCGTGTGAAAACTCGATTGTAAAAGGATAGGCGCTCCTTGTTGTAAGTCGCCTAAGGATTTGGTACTCCTTGTTGTAAGTTACCAAAATAGTGGATTTGGCCTTGCTCGTGACGGAGAGCTCGGTAACGGGGGACGTAGATCACGTTGGTTGATTGAACCTCCATAAATCGCGTTTGCACTCTCTCATCCCTTTTATTTACTTACATTGCACTTACTCTATTCTATCAATTTACATTGTGCAACGCTTTATCTTAGTGCTATACTTGCCTTATCAATTAAGTTTACACTTATATAGCACATTACATTGATAGTTTAGTTACTTGTAACACTAAGTGCTACTACTTGTACCTATTGGTTTTTAAGTGTGAGATTATTATCGAAAAAGTTTTATAAACCAATTCACCCCCCTCTTGGTTAGTTTACTCTTGGGCTAACACTCTTCTCCTTCACTACCCTCCATTCAACAAGCCCCAACTCTTGAACTCAAACCTCTTCCATCACATTTGAGGTATGCATACTTGGGTGATTCTTCTACTCTTCCCGTTATTATCTCGAGTTTGTTGGATGAAGTGGAGGAAGAAAAACTACTTGAGGTGTTGAAAATGCATAAAATGGCTATTGGGTGGACTATGGCAGATATCAAGGGTATTAGCCCTACCTTGTGCATGCATAAAATCCTCATGGAGGATGACTTCAAACCAACAGTGGAGCACCAACGCCGTCTAAATCCAAACATGAAAGAAGTAGTGAAAGCCGAGGTATTGAAGTGGTTGGATGCGGGAATTATCTATCCAATCTCGGATAGTGCATGGGTGAGTCCCGTCCAATGTGTACCAAAGAAAGGAGGTGTCACGGTGGTTGAAAATGAGAACAATGAGCTTATTCCTACAAGGCCCATGACGGGATGGAGAGTGTGCATTGACTACCGGAAATTGAACAATGCCACTCGAAAAGATCACTTTCCTCTCCCCTTTATTGACCAAATGCTTGAGAGATTGGCGGGACATTCTCATTATTGTTTCTTGGATGGATACTTGGGCTACAATCAAATTTTAATAGCCCCCGAAGATCAAGAGAAGACAACATTCACATGTCCATATGGGACTTTTGCTTATAGGAGGATGCCGTTTGGTCTTTGCAATGCACTGGCTACTTTTCAACGTTGTATGATGGTCATATTCTCCGACATGGTGGAAAAATTCATCGAGGTATTTATGGATGATTTTTCATTTTTTGGTTCTTCTTTCAATGAATGCTTGAATAATCTTGATTTAGTGTTGAAAAGATGTGAAGAGACCAATTTAGTGCTTAATTGGGAGAAATGTCATTTTATGGTAAGAGAGGGCATTGTACTTGGCCACCGGATTTCAAAAGGGGGGATTGAGGTTGATAAAGCCAAAATACAAGTTATTGAGAAATTGCCTCCTCCTACTTCGGTGAAAGGCATAAGGATTTTCTTGGGGCATGCAGGCTTCTATAGGAGATTCATCAAGGATTTCTCTAAAATCAATAAGCCTCTTTGTTCTCTACTTGAGAAGAACAACACTTTCCATTTCTCTCAAGAGTGTCTATTGTCTTTCAACACTCTTAAGGAGAAGCTTATCTCGGCTCCTATTATTGTGGCCCCGGATTGGAGCTTACCATTTGAGCTCATATACGATGCTAGTGATTATGCCGTGGGAGAGGTTTTGGGGCAAAGGAGAGGTAAATTGTTGCATGTGTCTACTATGAAAGCCGAACATTGAGTGATGCTCAATTGAATTATGCCACAACCGAGAAAGAGATGCTTTCCGTGGTCTTTTCCTTTGACAAATTTCGATCTTATCTCATTGGCTCAAAGGTAATTGTCTATACCGATCACTCCACTCTAAAATACTTGCTTGCTAAGAAGGATGCGAAGCCAAGATTGATTAGATGGGTCCTTCTCTTGCAAGAATTTGATTTGGAAATCCGTGATAAAAAGGGTGCGGATAATTTGTGGCCGATCATCTATCTAGGATGGATCAACTTGAAGAAGTGGGAGTAGAGGAAATCAATGAAGCCTTTCTGGATGAACAACTATTGCATGCCAAACATCTTCTCCAAGTGTTCGAAGCACCATGGTATGCGGACTTCGTGAATTTCCTTGTAAGTGGTATTCTTCCCCCGGATTTCTTTTATCAACAAAAGAAAAAATTCTTTGCCGATGTGAAACATTATTTTTGGGATGAGCCATATTTATTCAAGAGGGGGTCGGACCATATCATTAGAAGATGTGTTCCCGAGGAAGAAATGGAAGCAATTCTTGATAAGTGTCATTCATCACCTTATGGGGGTCACTTTGGAGCTTCCAAAATCGCCTCAAAGGTTCTTCAATCGGGATTCTATTGGCCAACTTTGTTCAAGGATGCTTATACCTTAGTATCCAAATGTGATAGATGCCAAAGGAGTGGGAATATCTCTCGGTGTAATGAAATGCCATTGATTTCAATCTTGGAAGTGGAAATTTTTGATGTTTGGGGAATTGATTTCATGGGGCCATTTCCATCCTCGTTCTCAAATCAATATATTTTGGTGGCGGTAGATTATGTTTATAAATGGGTAGAGGCGGTGGCATTTCCCAATAATGATGCTCGGGTGGTGGTCAATTTTCTCAAGAAGAACATTTTTACACGCTTTGGAACCCCCGACTCATCATTAGTGATGGAGGCAAACACTTTTGCAATCGCCTCCTTGACTCACTTTTGTCAAAGTATGGAGTGAAGCACCGAGTAGCCACACCTTACCATCCCCAAACAAGTGGCCAAGTGGAGATCTCAAATCGAGAGTTGAAAAGAATTCTTAAGATGACGGTGAATACATCAAGGAAAGATTGGTCGAGGAAGCTAGATGATGCATTATGGGCTTACCGCACCGCATTCAAAACTCCTATTGGTATGTCTCCATTTTGTCTTGTTTTTGGAAAATCATGTCATCTCCCCGTTGAACTTGAGCATCGAGCATTTTGGGCTACACGGGCATTAAACTTTGATGAAGAATTAATTGGTGAGAAGAGGTTGCTTCAACTTAATGAACTGGATGAATTTCGTCTCAACTCATATGAAAATGCTCGCATCTATAAGGAGAGGACCAAGAAATGGTATAATAACCACATTGTGAAGAGAGACTTCAAAGTTGGGCAACAAGTTATTCTATTCAACTCCCGACTTCGATTATTCCCCGGAAAGCTTCGATCCCGTTGGTGGGGGCCATTCACAATCTCTCAAATCTTCCCCCATGGAGATATTGAGCTATATCATCCCGACAAGGGACATTTCAAGGTCAACGGGCAAAGGTTGAAACCATTCTTGGAAGGAGAAACCCCGGAGGAAAAGTCATCATTTCTCCTCAATGCTTCCGAATGAACAATCCAAAAGTCGAGCTTATGACTTTAACCAAGCGCTTTTTGGGAGACAACCCAAATTTCTTCTCTTTTGAGTTACTTGTATTTATTTACTATACTTCTTTACTTCTTTTTTAATTAATTGTCAAACTTTTGTAGGTAACAATTTTTTGAAAATCCTAAGTGACATTGTCCTCAACAAGTTTGGGGGTGAACTACATTCAACGAAAGCTTAGGTCAATTTCAACGTCACAACCAAGCATTGAATCAGGGAAGTTTCACTACCTCTTATCTTCTTTACATATTGTTTCTATTTTCACATTGAGGACAATGTGTAATTCAAGTTTGGGGGTGTTGACTTCATTTTACATTTTATCATGTTAGATAGCCTTGCTGGCTTAAGATATTGTGACGTTTGATTTTGTTCATTTTTTTGTGGATATTGACATGCTAGATAGCCTTGTAGGCTCAAATGATTTGATGTTTGAAATTGCTGATTAATTCATGAATCATGATCGAATATGCTACTTGTGCCTATTTTTATAAATTGCTTATCTATGAGTAATCCTGAGTTCTCTTGAGCACAATAATCATAACTAATTATTGTTGAGATTTGGAATCCATTGAAGGTTGGAAAAATTAGGTTGTGAGCTTGTATCTTCAATTTTTATCAACCTATCCAATTCCCTCTCTATGTTATTAATCTCTTAATTCTTTGTGAGACAAGTTTGGGGGTGGTCGAGCCGGTAAAGGAGACGGTCTAGATGTGTAGTGATTCCATGCATGCTTGATCTAAATTTGTGTGGAGTGTTGTTGATGTTAGTATAAGCTAAGTGATGACCAAATGCTAGAGATCTAAGCCCATTTTAATTATTGCATTGCCCTATCTCTTAGCCTTTTTGACTCGAGTAATTAAGCACGTAGGAGTATCTTGAAACTTGGTGCCTTAAGTTTGAAACTTGGGAGTCATCGCCCGAAAGCTTGCTACATGGGTCAATTAGAAAGCTTAATGAGTAGGGTACACACATACACACTTGTTAAAAAAAAATCACATCATCATCATTGCATTTGCTTAATAAGTCTACCTCACTTCGTAGCCTTTTTGACTCGAGTTAGTAAGTCCGTAAGGGTATTTTGAAACCTGGTACCCTTTGATCTTAAAACAATCAGGGAGTTTCCGACCTAAAGCTCGCTACATGGGTCAATTAGAAAGCTTAAGGGAGTGAGGAAGTCACGAGCAATCATCACATTAGTTTGTAGAAATCATGCATTTGTATTTGCATAAGGGCTTAGATTAATAGTGGGTTTGAATTGCTTGGTATAAACTTTAATGTTGAAACACTCATCTAGTGGAGAGTCACTGCATATCTAAATTGTTGAGATTGCTGGCAAGTCATAACCAAGCTTTAGTGGAAAAAGAAATGTGTGAATTGAGAGTCACCCCTAGGATTGCATTTCGGGAGAGAAAAGAAATAATATGGGGGGGATGAATGTCACGAGAGGGGAAGGAATGAAATTGACCATTAAGGGTGGATAGTATTATTTTAAAATTTATCCTTCCTACAATGTTTCTTTGAACCTTAATGATAATTGGAAGTGACTATACACACACACACCGATCAAACATGAGATAAGCTCAACTTCTTTTTGTAGCATTATTTTGAAAACACAATTGTGAATTAATCATGCAATTTTACACTCAAGAAAGAATTTACAAGTCATCTAACATTGTTGATCATTCATTCATTTGCTTTTTGTGTTAGTAGATATTCTTGCTCGAGACGAGCAAGAGTTTAAGTTTGGAGGTATTTGTTAAGTGCATTTTTATACACTTTTTATACCTTTAAATTAGCATATTTTGGAACATCTTGAGCAAATATTTACTAATTTATGCATATTTTGTGTTTAAATAGGTTAATATCCAAGTTTGAGGCAAAAAAAAACCACAAAAGAAGTGCAAATTAGTTGAAATTGGAAGTTTGGGGACCATTTTGTCACCTCCGGGAAGTTTTGGACAAGCCACGATATTAACCAAGGGACCAAATTGAAAGATTTCAAAAGTTGGAGAGCCAAAAGTGCAATTTTAGAATGACATATTTGAAAGAAATCTGAAATTTTGGGGACTAAATTGCTCGAGATTAAAAGATGGAGGACTTGATGGCAATTACGGAATGGACTTAGCTGCAAAACCATCTCGAACCAAGTCGCAAACGCGACTTGGACCTCGAAACAGACCCGAGGCCAAGCTGGCCCCGAAATTTAAACCGCGCGCGATTGCGCGGCTGCAAAAAAAAAATCCGGGCCGGACCAGGTCAACCCGGCCGACCCGGTTCGGCCCAGAAGCTGAATTTCGTGGAGCTTTGCCTCTTTTTTTTTTAGGGTTTTGGATGATTTTAGGGTATTATAAATAGAAAAAATCAGATTTTTAGGTTGACTTATGTAAGTTCTTGCCTCTTTAACTTTTCTTTGTAATTTTCATCTTGATTTTCATATTTTTAATGCAATGTTAAGTTAATATTTTTATGTTTAGTAAAGTTATTGTGCATTTTAAGTTGCTTATTGTTGTTGGGCTTTTGATTATTGTTATTTCCTCATAATTCCATCAAGAAGGTCATTTATTTCTTATGCATTTAATGCTTTGTGTTTGAATTGTTGAAGATATTAATGGTTGATGAAGAAACTTGATTCAAAGTGAAGGATTCTTGGGTTTCCACATTCAAGAACTTTACAAAAAGGGAGGTTTCTTTTGCTAAATGTTGTTAGTTTATTATGAGTTAATGTTATTGTGTTGGAATTGTTAACTAGTTTAATTTTAATTAAGTATTTTAGGTTGTTTATGGATGTTGGGTATTTATGTTTATGTTTTTATAATTAGGAATGTGTGTCTTATGTTTATGCAATCTTAAAATGTTGTCAATAATTTGTATTGTATTTGCAAGTTAGTATACATGTTAGGTTTAATTTAGATTTTCACATGTAATTTGGTTGATAAATTAACTACCACTAATTGATTTGAAAAGAAGAAATTAGTATAGTTATGAAAACTAAATTCACTTTGTTTTATGTTATGTAACTTGTTTCAATTATCAAGTTTATATTTTCGTCAAAGTATTTAGATTAATTAGTTTTATTCTAAGTTTTATGTTGTTATCTATTTGCTTTAGTTAACTACTTTACATATTGCAATGTTTCTCATTTGTGTCACTTAGTTAGTAATTCACCACCAAACCATATTTTTATGTTACTTGACTTTTCTTTTAAAATGAAATCAATAACTTTAGTTACAAATTCATCAATCCTCGTGGGTACGATAACCCGGACTTCTCTAGTCCACTTTACTACTTGAACGCGAACCGTGCACTTGCGGTATACGATTTTAGCGAACATTAATCATTTTAAGTTTTCCTCTAATTACTGTCCCAAAACTAAGGATGAATATGACACAATGTCAAGCATCTCTTATGCAAATGTTATTGAGTCTGTAATGTATTTGATGATATGTACTAGGTCTGACCTTGCTCATAACATTAATATACTTAGCAGATTTATGAGTAACTCTGTGGAAGAGCATTGGGATGCTTTAAAATGAATGTTAAAATATCTTAAAGAAACCTCTAGTTTAGGTATTAAGTTTAAATTGAATAAAAATGGGGTAATCTTAAAAGGATATATTGATTCTGATTTTGCTGGAGATAGGGACAACAGGAGATCAACTTGAACTGACTTTTTTACCTTATGTTGTACTGTTATCAGTTGCTAATCTCAACTGCAGAAAGTTGTGGCTCTATCCTCAATGGAAGCAGAATATGTTTCTGCTACTGATGTTATTAAAAAAAGGAATCTGGTTAAGTGGTTTGTTATATGAACTTTGTTTTGTAGATGAGAAATATATTCTATATTCAATATAATCCTTCAGATATGGGATCTAAAGTAATACATATAAGTAAATTTCAGAATTACTTGAAGATATTGTATGTAGATTCTATTTGTTAAATTGTAAAGGTGCAATGAGCAAGTGAAATTTGGGTGAGGTACCATTTTATCCATTATTCCTTTTGTTGTCTATTAATACCTTCGGCTTAAAAGAAACTCAACCAAACATGATAATTTCAAGATGAATAACAGCAGAGTTTTTAGAAGAGTATAAATGCTCATTTCTAATCTGGCTATAGCTGACCGAATCAAGATTGACAAAGTTGCTTCCTCTAGTAAGATCTACCTGGTTAGACGGATTAAAACTTAGATGGGTATTCTCAAACTTACGATTTTTATGACTTTTATGGTGAGAGTTCCATTCTTGAGGTAGAACTCAATGCTATTAAACAAGACATTGAATTATGTAAGCAACAAGGGTACCACAATATCTGGATTGATACTGATTTTAGAGTTGCATTCTTACTTATCCAGTAAGAGAGTAAAGGTGCTTGGAAAATTCAGTATACTTTGGAATGTATATTTCAAATGTAGCAGCAAATGAACCTAAGTTTCAGCCATATATGGAGAGAAAACAATGCAGTGACTGATTGGATTGCTAATATTGGTTATAAAGAGAAACAATTCAAACTGATGAAGCCTGAAGACTCTATGAATAAAGGATTAGGAGCGGCTTGGTTGGACAGAATTGATCTACCCAACATTAGACTTGCTTAGGATACAATGCATTGTTTTGAAACCTCCCCTTACTCTTAATTGTTTTAAATCCATCTTAGTGTTAAGGTATATAAGTCCTCCACCTTTGTGTAAGTTGTTTTCATTCCAATAAAAAATTTACCTTAGGCTTGGATTTTCAAGATGAGGTAAACTTAAAAAAATAAAAAATAAAAAAATAATAATAATAATGAAATTTGACTTGTGATGCTCAATTTGTTGCATTGTAATTCCAAATTTCTAACAACTAGGTGAAGATTGTTAAGAAATGTGCAAGTGTGAAGTGTGTGCTCCCAGAATTTGATCAGAGTCGCATTTCAATTTTGCAACTCTTTTAGTTGCACTTTTAACTAGATGGTGACACTTGGCATTTGCTCTACCGTTTGATCTGGTTATGTATGGTTATCTATCTTATCTCTTGAAATGTCGTTTCACTTTGATTATTGATTCCATTATTCTATCGTTCGGTCTTCTGAGGTTGAGAGATGAAACTCTAGGGTCTTGAGAAATATGCTCTTCTCTATTCTTGAAAGTCACATTCGAAATGAGATCTGTAATATACTTCTACTGATGGCCTTTTAAAATCTATTTGGTCTTCTTTTTGAACTTAATTCGGTACAATTAGATGTCTTTTTGGAACCTATAAATAGTTAAATACACATTTAATAAAAAGGTAGAGAGACGCATTTGTGATTGTTGTGATATTTAATTGAATTTCTACTAGTTTAATACATTTAATTAATGATTATTCTAGTTCAACATAGAGATATGTGGTTGACTTAATTATGTAGGGCTAATTTGAACTTGAAAGAAGTAAATAGGTTAAAATTCTGAACTCGATCAAATACATCTTTAGAGGAAAACTTGAGATGTGGAGTGAATATGATAGCTACATTGGAATAGTGAATTTTGACTCTTTCGTTATCATATTAAGCACATGTTTGTTTGGTAAAGATTAAAATCAAATTTTAGTAGATTTTGATGAAATTTGATGAAATGTGTGGTTGAAAAGTTGTGAATCTTATAAAATATGTAATTCAGATTGATTATTGACTTTTGACATAGATTAAAATCAAATTTTAATTTGTACCAAAAGAGGGCTAAATCAAATCTTGACACTCGTATTAATTAGTTAGCCAAGTGTTTTCTAATTGCTAGTTTTTCAATTCGTATTTGATGCAAGATTCAAAATCCATATTTTATTTTATTTTCACTAATTTATGTTAGATTAATTGAATAATAAAATCTTCGTGGAAACGATATCCGAGTTTACTATTTACCATATCGTGTACTTGTAATTATTTTAACTACAAATTACTCTAGTTGGCAAACGAAAAAATTGTTTTGATCTAAATGTAGTTGAAGGATAGTTGAGTCCAAGAAATTGTTGTTTTCCATGTATTTGTATGTTGCATTCTTAAACAAAATAAATCAGTTTTTATAAATGACAGACTCAGAGAATGTTGGATTCAGACGTGTCTTAAACTTAAACAAAAACCGAAGAACATCTTAATACGCATGCATTCTGACCAAATCCAACACATAAAAATCTCTCTTTCGCATGCATTATGTATAGATACGTTATACATACATACTTCGCCCCACCCCACCACTCCTTCCCCACGCCCCACCCATACAATTGATTCTTTAACCATCTGTAGTGCTTCACAGTCAGCACATCAAATACTTTACATTTTCAATTCTGCAAAAGACAGGGTAAAAATATGCCCATGTTTGTGCATTGGCAGATCCAGAAACTTTTTTCAGTAAAATAATTGTATTTTTCAAGTCGGAATAAAAAAAAGGCCGAAAATTCCTACTAATTTTTTTTCGAGCGAATCCAGTAAGCCGCGCTCGCCATATGGGGATCCACCCTTGCATGTTTGGTATCATTAAAAATCTGATTAAAATCTAAGTTAAACAATTAATTTTAACAACGCACTTTATTGGGCTCACAACTTTTCGACTATATATACAATACATCAAATTTTATTAAATTCTACTAAAAAATCGATTTTAATGTCTGTCAAACCGGGCTAAATTATAAAGAATCCCATTGGCAATCTCTAAACAAATCCATGATTGAAGGAATTTTTCATTTTCCCCACCTCACCTTTTTGAACATTGTTGAGCAACTGGCTGCCAATTAGTCCTCACTTTTACTACCAAAAACATCTTCTTTTTCTTAGGGTGGGTCTAAAAGAACCTGTGAATTATTGCACTTCTTTTTAATATATATATATATATATATATATATATATAGTTCAGCTTCATCTCAAATTCTATCTGAAGATTAGTTTTTCAATATTTCCATTAGTAAAAATGATAACAAATTTAACTGTTTTTTGTTGGGGTTTTTTCTTGTGCTTCTGGGCTTCTGCAAAGGCTTTGCTTTCTCCAAATGGTGTCAACTTTGAAGGTAAACACAGTTCTTTTTCTTTAGACTATAAGTAACTTTCAAGATTCTGATTATTTTGCACTTGAATTTATGCAACTTTCCAGTGCAAGCTTTGATGGATATCAAGAGCTCATTAATTGATCCTCATGGAGTTCTGAACTGGGATGAAAACGCTGTTGATCCATGTAGTTGGGCAATGGTTACTTGTTCAAGAGATAATCTAGTCATTAACCTGTAAGAATAAGATAATCAATTAACTTCATATCTTCAACCTTTTTTTTTTTTTTTAATCTGAAAAAAAGCTGGGTTCTGTAATGTTTCAGAGCAGCTCCAAGCCAAAGTTTATCTGGAAAAATTTCACCCAGCATCGGGAATCTGACACATCTCCAGAGCGTGTAAGACTCTAATGGCTCGACTGGACAGGATTTCATGTTCAATATTGTCTAAACTGGTAATAACCTTTTTCAAATTTATTTGTTTTGCAGATTGTTACAGGATAATAATATTACTGGACCAATACCTGTTGAGCTGGGGAGGATACCAAAACTTCAGACTATTGATCTCTCTGATAACTTGCTTACTGGCTCCATTCCATCTTCTTTATCTCATGTTAAGAGCCTCCAGTACCTGTAAGCACATGATATTACTATTGATGCAATGTTTGGACTCGACTCGACTCGACCCCACACGACAGAATCTAAAGAAATCATGTCAATAAACTAACATAGCAAGGAAATTAGTTACTCAAAGTTGAATTCGTAGTTATATGTATAGAAATAAAATACCATTTTTTGTATTGCGATTGCAGGAGGTTGAACAATAACAGTCTCACTGGAACTATACCTTCTTTAGGAAACTTGACTCAACTGACATTTCTGTAAGTTTTTCTTGATTTTTTTTTTTTTTTTTAATGCATGTTTTGACTAATTTCTCCAAAGGTATTTGGATTTTATTTCATTTTTCAGAGACTTGTCATACAATAATTTGAGTGGGCCAGTACCAAGAATTCTCTCCAAAACATTCAAGTTAGTTTCAATTTTCTACATTTCACTTTTCCTTCTTCTAGTAGAAATTTGAGATTTTAACTTGAGTTTTACTATTTTAATCTTTTTTTTTTTTCCCCTTTGTTGATGAGCAGTGTTTTGGGGAATCCTATGATATGTGCAACTGGGAAAGAGCCAGACTGCAATGGAACTGCACCAATGCCACTGTCATTCTCTATGAACAATACACAAAGTAAAAAACCTTAAAAACATCTTACTCTTAACGATTTCTATGGATTCGTGCACGTCTAGTATGCAGTACTAGACACAAATAAATAATATAATGAATAAGATTGTAATTTCTTATGAATGTTCCTTAACACTGTCCAGTACTATTTTGTACATGATATCGAATTTTAAGTGATGTACTAAATAAAACTTTATTGCTTTTCTTGAAGATCCTCAGCCATCAAGAACGTCCTACGGTCGTAAAATTGCTTTAGCCTTGGGATCTAGTCTTGGCTGCATTTGCTTACTAATTCTTGGGTTCAGTTTCCTTCTCTGGTGGAGACATAAGCACAACCAGCAAATATTCTTCGACGGTAATGGTAAGTATGATATGATATGATTACTCAATACTGAGTCTCTAGAAGCGAGTCGTGTATTTTATGTTCAAACTCGCGCTTCAAAATTTCAGAACAATATCATGAAGAAGTGTGCCTAGGAAACTTGAGAAGGTTCCATTTTAGAGAACTCCAGAGTGGCACAAACAACTTCAGCAGCAAGAACATACTAGGAAAGGGTGGATTCGGAATTGTCTACAAAGGTTGTCTCCAAGATGGAACAGTTGTAGCTGTAAAAAGGCTTAAAGATGTCGATACTATAGGTGGAGAAATTCAGTTTCAGACCGAAGTCGAGATGATCAGTCTAGCCGTACACAGAAATCTCCTCCGGCTATATGGATTTTGTATGACACATACTGAAAGGCTACTCGTGTATCCATTCATGTCAAATGGAAGTGTTGCTTCACGTCTCAAAGGTAAAACATTACACGTACACCATAGCGTAGTTCGTTTCCGTGGGTGGTATGCTAGTCTTTTACATATTTCACTGAAACTTTTGGTGTTATTGTTCTTATAAATATTGCAGCAAAACCAGCCTTGGAGTGGACTACTAGGAAAAGGATTGCCTTGGGAGCGGCACGAGGACTATTATACCTTCACGAGCAATGTGACCCCAAGATCATCCACCGGGATGTAAAGGCTGCAAACATATTGCTTGACGATTACTGTGAAGCCGTCGTAGGAGATTTTGGATTGGCAAAGCTTTTGGATCATCACGACTCACATATCACGACGGCCGTTAGGGGTACTGTTGGACACATAGCTCCGGAGTACCTCTCTACAGGTCAATCCTCGGAAAAGACAGATGTTTTTGGGTTTGGAATTCTACTGCTGGAACTGATCACCGGTCAGAGGGCTTTAGAATTTGGGAAAGCGGCAAAACAGAAAGGGGCTATGCTCGACTGGGTAAGTGTACAATATCTAGTACTGCATATCAAACATGAACTAAAAGAATTTGTATTTGCTAATCAATATACATATGGCTATGGTTGCAGGTGAAGAAAATTCATCAAGAAAAGAAGCTAGACATGCTCGTGGACAAGGACATGAGAAACGACTATGATCGAATCGAGTTAGAGGAGACTGTACAGGTTGCTTTGTTGTGCACACAATATCTTCCTAGCTACAGACCAAAAATGTCTGAAGTGGTTCATATGCTTGAAGGAGACGGACTTGCAGAAAAGTGGGAAGCTTCGCAAAGAGCGGATGCTACAAGATGCAGAGCCAACGAATTCTCCTCTTTGGAGAGATATTCCGATCTAACGGATGACTCTTTGTTGCTTGTCCAAGCAATGGAACTCTCGGGACCGAGGTAACGTAATTCTTGTTAAACGAAGAAATAAGCAGCAGAATCCACAGGAACACAAATGTAAGATTTCTGTGGATTCAGTTTGTTTATAGTTTTCAAATCTTTGACTGTATAGATTCAGATTTGAGGAAAGTCTTTAGGCTACAAGTTATTCAGTGTTTTTGTTCCTACAGAGTGATGTTTCTGGGAATGTTTACAGGTTTAATTTGTAAGAATAATAATGAACTTGTGAATTGAATTGCTTGGTTAATACTAAAAATGTGCCTATTGTTATTGATGTCAAGCCTCTCCATGGAAAATGCTAAATGACAACTTGCTTTAGTCTGTGTCCAAGACTCAAAATGTATTGGGCAGTCAGCTGGGTATGTGAAAGCCTAACCTATTACGGGTCGTGCAGTGGTCGACCTGTGTCTAGAGTCGGGCTATGCCGCGCTGGTCCAAGCAGACATGTTAATAAAAAACTTCGTTAAGAAAACGATGTATTATTTTATATGAATTCGAGAAATACTAGAAAATACATCTGGGAACACTTGACCAAGTGCTCTCATACCGGAGTCTATGCAAACTCAATCGATTTTAACACCTCCAGCTTCAACTTTGCTGTATCTGGTCATGGCTGGTAAACAACATCTAATAAAGATCATAAATTTCTTTGTTCAAATTGAACTCTTGAAGCGAGTGGTAGAGCCATAAACAACTCATATTACCAAAACACGAAAAAATATACTGAATTTCCCCCGGTTTGAAATCATTGAAGCTTTATTTTTACTCTATAACATGTAAAACGTGATTTCACTTCAAAAATCTACTCTAAGCTTTCATGAAGTCTGAGATTTTACAAGTTCAGTGTTTTTACCGGTGTTTAGAAAATCCAAAATCGATTCGAATCGAAAAAGCTAGCAGGTCTTGTCAGAAGGTTCGATCGAGTCAAACCAGTTTCAATTAATAAACTAAAAACAAAAACAAGTAATTTACAAATAAACCAATTTTTACTGATTTAAAAAATAAAATCTTACACAAAAGTAGCTTAAAATAGCAAAAATAAAAATAAAAAAAAATATCCAAAACGGGTTCAAAACCCGGCCGGGTCAGTTTAACCGGGAAAAACCAAGTTTTGTAACCAGGTTTTTAATACCCGGTTTTTTAAACGGACTAGACCGGTTTTCCCTGTCGAACCGGCCGGTCCAGTCCGGTCCGATTCGATTTTCTAAACCATGGTTTTTACAATTGATAGACGACATCAAGTAACACGGATGAGTAGTACAACCATGATAAAGATGCAAGTCATTATGAAAATCGCAATCCATGTGGTACACGATGTCTTCAAACTCTGCGAGTATACCTCCATTGCCCGAGTGTTGGCATGTCCAGTGCTTGCCAAGCTCTGCTCGACTGCTTTCTCTGTTGAGTCCAGTATCTACATTCAAAAGACAACCAACCAGTGAGACCAATTGACCAGTAAAATGGGTTATAAAAGTAGGTAATCTGAATGCAACAAGAAAACCAATGGACTCCCAAAACTAGCTACTTCAAGTCCATGCAGTATGTTTGTCATAACTAGCCGCACACAGAATGCGTTGGCATCCATCAGTTCAATGGCTCAAAGTAGGACATGAAAGTCCTCATTACGAAGCTAAGAAATAGGTACTACTTTCCTATGATGCTCAGATAGATTCAGCATAAATTTTCAACAATAAAACACTGTATAGATCTGCCATACTCGTTCATGTAATGCAAAAGGAGCTTTAACCATGAGCAATATAGCCCCTGTTTGTTTCTGATTAAAATCATTTAGCCATGAACAAGAATTACTATCACGTACTCGAAATCAGCTTGTTAACCTGCCTTATTTACAAAGAATTACTATCATGTACTCGAAACAAAAATTATGATATCTTCATAATTATATCAAAGCAACTTAGTGTCTAACATTAATTAATTGAGTTTTGAACTCACTTTCTCTGTGCTTTGTATCGATTGACTCATCATCAGTGTGCTCTCTTTGAGCTGTCGTGCCAAACCAACCATTTCATCAGTCAAATCGTCTTGAAGCTTTCTGCAGAAAACAACAGATGATATCACTTTTGTGGGGAATATCTGCAATATTCTTTAAAACAAAGCTCATTATCCGATCCAAGAATAGAAAGAAGCCCAAGTAGAGCTTTATAAGAGGCTTGGTGACCTAGGAATGTCCATTAAAGAAGATCAGAAATACTTGGATTTTTCAAGCCAGAGAATTTAATACAATATTTCACCCTCTACAATTTTCATGTTTCCTGATAACCCATCTACAATATGGTTGAATATAATTTTTCCATCACTGACATGTACGAGCAGTTGTTAACTGCGTCATCTGTCGTCCAAATTCATCTCTCTTCTTTTCCATTCAAAAGAAATGCAGACAAGCAACCAAATTAAATAAAGGAACTTTTGCCAAAACAAAATGTCAAGAATCTGGCCACCCAAAATAAAATTACTTAAAGCATAATTAAAAAGAAAATGTTCAGTGTTTTCCAAAATTTATGATGCCAAAGAGTTAGGCCTTCACGTAGGAAGGATGGCATGGACAAGGAAAAGAGAAGAGAGAGCAGAAAGTGTTCAGGAAGATGGACATGATAATAAGAAATACTCAAGGTCTCAAGGCAAGATCTATCCGCTAAAAGAAACAGCAAAATGTGTATAAAGTGTAAAGCTTTCAATCGAGATAGGCAGTTCTTTTAAATGAAATATTCTAAATTTAATCCAAAGCCTGGGATTTTATCTAAGGAGAAATAAAAGGGTAAAAACCAGAGAGAAGAAGGGGTACTGACCCATTATCTGTCAAAAGTAGAAACAATATAAATAACAAAAGTAGTAATTTGAAGTCTTATAAACTAAACTAGTAAGATTCATTGAAACTTTTTCTGTCTAAACTGTAATCTTAGTTAACTATGTTGCCTAAACATGGGCTGCAGCCATTGGTTAAAAACTCTAAAAGTAATTAACAGCTATATGATATTCATATGCATAGCCCCAGTTGAAAAACACTTCTTTTATGCATATGCATATAAGAAAAAGTGTTCAAAAAATAAGCTATTCAGACTAATACTTAAGCTATATAAGATTGTGAGAGCATTCTCATCATCAAGAAACTTCTTTAATGCATGTACATGTAGAAGGTACCTGTGCTTCTCAATATGAGCATGAGCTGCAGCATCCAATTTGACAGATCTCTCTTTATTGTCGACTTTAACGGTATCATTAGATCTATCTTCTGTTGGAGGTCTGAATCAATTGAACGCCAAATTTAGAAAATACATATGCTAGGTGCTATATAAATTACATTTACACGTACACAAGTCTCCGCCTTAATCCTCTAGGAGAGTGAATACTTTCTCCTTCTGGTTTGGATAGGATTTGTGTGTCAGAAGACTCAGAAGAAGGATCCTGAGAAACTTGGTTGGTGGACTGCAATTTCCAATAAAAAGGGTGTAGTTAATATGAATATGAACACAAAATACAAAATCCCTTTCAACCAAAGGGAACTGAAAGGAACGAACAGCAATCATATTTTCTGAATGTTCAAAACTAGTATATTTTCACAAACCAATCCAATTTCTGTTTTCTTTCAAGTAGACGATGATGATACTGTCTTTTATTTATTTTATTTTTTTGAGTGAAAGGTACAAAGGCAGAAGAGGAATGTTATACAGTAGGTATAACTTGCCTAGTTTCTTGGTTAGTATGGAGGGGCAGACACTTTCCAGCCTTCGGAGGGAAATAAAAGACCACCCAAACCTCTGAAGGCAGACTTTTTGTACATCACTTGTGAAGAAATGGACATTTAGTAAAAGAATCCCTTAATTTATAGATGCCTAAATATGAAGATGTAGTGCGATTTTCATCAGCCTTTCTTGTAGAAATTAAGCCACTAAATCCAGTCAAATTTCGCCGTCATTTTAAAAAATGTTAACAGAACTAAGTTTTGTAAATGATGAAAAGTTCAAGTTTTAAGGCACTAGCCTCTTCAGCTAAAATTATACAAAATATTGCTGCTATCCCTAATTCACCACATTGTCATATTAGTTTCGTATCTATTTTGCAATTAACAACATATTTCCCCTTCTAAATTGTAGTCAGAATCAATGACTTCCTACGGCATAAAAGCAAAACATGAATAGCAGAGGCGGACCTGAATTTTTTTCATTGCAGGTGGATTTTTTTTTTTTTTTTTTTTTTTTGGGGGGGGAGAGAGAGAGAGCTCAAGAGATAATATATTAGCTTATTCGTATAAAAGTTGTTAAAATTATGACAAAATGACAAACTATGCAAATAGTTCTAAAGTTTAGGGTAATTGTGCATTTTTCCCCCCAAAAAAAGTAGAAAAATGAGTAATTAATAGTAGCCAAGTTGAGATTCGAACACGCATACATTGTGACCTCCAAGTGAATCTTTACCACTTACGCTACATTCATATTCATGTCATTATCTTAAGTTTCATTGCTTAATAGTAAATATATATAGGAAAAAAAAATCAAATTGTTGCTGTAGGACCCAAAAGTTCAGTTGAGGTGGACGCCCGCACTGGGCGTAGACTGGGTCCGCCACTGATTGAATAGTAATATTAAAATAGATCATTTAGTCGTATCAGGAAATATATAAAATTCGATGTGTGAAGCTCATCAGGACACACACCTCAGTGGCACTTATTCTGGCTGCTATACCTTCAATTTTTTCTGAATATTCATTTAACTGAGCTTTTGAAACCCTGTAGAAAGCATGTCAAAGACAGAGTTCAGATCATACAATCTTCTATATCAATTTTCAAGAGTAAAGGCATGAACAGGATAAAGCCTTAAATAGATTTCAAGACACTACAAACCATTTCCTTCGAGTAAAAAAGACATTAACCATAATGCTAATGCAGCTAAACCCCAACCTGAATTCCACACTATGCAAGCAAGCAACCAGCTCAACTTTTTCAACATCACATAACCCCAACCTGAATTTCACACTATGCAAGCAACCAGCTCAACTTTTTCAACATCACATATTAAATTTACATACTCCACTAAAGAGGATTCAGTACTTTATGGTTTTAATTACTAGTAAAAGTAAAATTAATGCAGCAAAGACACTATAATATCCCCAAGAATGAAGGGGCCAACATCCAGAGATAATGAATTCATCCCAGAAATAAAATAATATCAAGACCATACAAACATAAGCAGATACCATCCCACAAATCCTTATAAACCAAAAAACATTTTCATGCTCCGAAATCCACAATCACCCCAATGTAGAGGAAACTGCACTGCAAGTGTTTACTTTTAAAACCCACGAGGACCTTAGAGTTTGTTTGGCACAACTTATTTGAAAATCATCTTTCTTCAAACTTATTTTCAACTACTCATTCCCAATAAAATAATTTTGTATGTGGACCCACAACTTTTCCATCTTTTTAGTCACACATTCTCCAAACAATCATTTTTCACTTCAAATAATCTCTCTCAAGCAAACACCTAATCTTAAATGTCAATATGTCATCTATGAAACATCCATTATTATCACTTTTATTAAGTTTCTATTATCTGTGAATCTAAGATACTTTAGAAAATCATATTACAATTTGCAAAGATGATTTTTTATATTCATAAAAGTTGAAAAGCTGAAAGAACTAAACTTCTAACTAGGAAACGGAATCCTAAAATGGCACCTTATATCTGTGCAAAGCATAAAAGTATTCATATTACAAATCTTAATAGAATTTCTTGTTTCTTATCTGAAGCTAGTGACTTGGTTTTGATGCAGCAAGTAGGAGAAAACGATTCTTAATTATTAGTACCAAAAATAAAGCATCTGATTCAATAGCATGGGCTGTGATGACTTATATGTCAAATTTTCCACCATCACCCCAAAAAAACCGAACTCTGTCTTACGTAAAGTTAACGAATAAACTCTAGATTTGAAATCACTGCTTATATAACCGGTATTGACCATAATTTACAAGAATATTCTCCAGTCTTAGTAAGAGGGGAAGGGACATGAAGTTCAGTTGAGTGCGATTACATAGCACCACTCAAATGATTTTAATTCTATATAAGTTATACAACCTTATTTCTACGTATAAAATTTTGTACACAAAAACTGAATAAGAAAGAATGATAGATGAAAAGATGTTAACAATCCAAGAAAAGAATGCAAACCTTGGCAATCCTTCGGGTGTCTTCTCCTCTGCCAATTGCTCTAATTGCTCCCGCAAAGTACCAACATACTACACAGGTAGCATAATGCATAAAAAATGGTTTTCCATTAAGTGAGACATAAATACATCACTAGTTCCAAGAATATTTAATACCAAATGAGAAATATTTTTAAGTCCAAATTAAATCTTATAGGAAATGATGTGAAAGTTTACCTACTATATTGTTCCACCCATCATTAACTTACAGCTATCATTAACTTAGGACGACATAAATTGTCATTTAATTATTTATAAACCTACAGGACTAAATAGATACTAAACAATCTTAATAAAACTACCAAAAGAAGCATATATCAAGAGAAGCTCTCGAGAAATATAGTCAGGAAGAGAAGGTTAACATCACTCAATTACTAATTCTAGCAAAAATAACTGTGGATGTACATGTATGAGCTTTGCTTGATTTTGCTGTTGCGGTGCAGTTGCAAGTAGCCTTCTCAGGTTCACTTCAGTTTTGCTCAAACCCATCCGAAATCCTCAAGAAATATAAAACAAATTGATCAATTGCAACAAAATGTTGTCCTGAAAATGAGTAACTAGTAAACAGTTACATTCATTCAACAAATAACAAGTGATACAAATTGATCAATTGCAACAAAACCTAACACCAACCAAAAGTAAATTAAGGAATGGAAAATTGGAGAAATTATATATCTGAAGCCCAAAATTCTGCCATCCCCAAATTCGCTCGAACTGGTAACACCAACTCACCCCAAGGCCCAAGGCATTACCTCATCCCAAACCAGACTTCTCATCCCCAAATAATTGAATAAAATTTGAGAATATATCAAACAATTTAAAAAGAAAATCATCAAAATCAAAAGTGAGAGAAATTACTGACTGAATGTATGTGAACAACAACAAATGTATCCAATTCACAGGTGGTGACTGGTGCGATTACCGTCCAGTAACCAGTAAGAGCTTGGAGATCGAGGCAGGGGCTACGCAATGGAAGGTTCTGACGTTCTGTGGCCGGACCTATTTTCAAGATGGCATGCCTAATTTTATTTTTCATATATTCATATTAAAAAACACCTATTTTATATTGGATTTTAGTGAAACCTAATTTTGTTAATCAAACTAAAATTTTCATATTTACTAAATTAATTACAAATAAATTGACTTAAATATCCCTTCATTTTCATATTTTTTATTCTTGCGTACATCACAAATCTTAAAAATTCTAAATTTTTTATGTATTATACTTTTCTCTCTAAAAAAAATTATTGAAACAAAATATTGAATTTAAGTAACAGAATTTCATAATTTTGTAACTCTTCGCCATCTGATCTAGGTTGAAATATTCTCTACTTTATTGTGATTTTAGTTATTATTTTTTTTCGCTTTGGTTGTGTTTGTTGGTATTATTTGATATTGAACTTGATCATTGTCAAATCTGATCTGGATTTGCCATCTACGTTTTGATTCAAAGTAATTTTTTTTATTTTTTTTTTGCAAGTATTGATTAGATCTGAAAATCAAATAAATAAATATTTGTATTTTATAATCTATTCCACATTCGAGAGAAAGATATAGTATAATTTTTGTGAGTCTAATTTCAAATGTTAAGCAAAATTGGATTTTTTATTTTTATTTTTTTTAGTGTATTTTCTTGGTGTATTGTGTCTTTTGTGCGTGTTTTTGGTGTAGTGCGTAAAAATTGTTGTGCATTTGTGTGTATTCTTGGTTTAGTGTGTTTTTTATGTATATTAATTAGTATGTGTTCTTGGTGTTGATGTGGTGTAGTAGTGTACCAGGTTTTATTTTCATTTTACTTAGTGAATGTTATATTTGTAAAAAGAATATAGTATAATTATAAAATCTATATTTTTAAATGTGTATATATATTGTGGTGTGGTTAACAAAATTAACCGTGTCAATATAATTACTCATTTTATATTGATATAATATATAAAATGTCCTTAAATCCCTTTGTACCATCTGTATGAAAAATTCTAATTTATCATTTTTTTAAACCTAAAAATCAAAATCAATTTAAAATGAGTTTAGCCCGAATAGACCAATGATCTTTTTTTTTTTGGTGTTGGTCTATTTTTGTGGCATATGTCTATTCGTTAAATTGACCTCGTAAAAATGCATAAATTGACTGTTTCTCGAGTATATCTATTTTGTTCAAATTGACATTCGTCCATTTTCATCTTTAACAAAATTAACCCATGGTCTATTTTGTGGTGTAAGTCTATTTTTCAAATTGACCCCCTAAATGTAGTTTTCCATATAAAGTTTTGTTTTTGTTATGATCAAATATGAATGCAAAATTTGACTATTTCTCGAGTATGATCCATTTTGTTCAAATTGACATTGGGATCTATTTTTATCTTTGATTTCGCATACCCCACAGTAAGGAACTTGAGATTTTCGAAGTATGTCCAAATTTGACTTTACACTTACGTAAGTAGGGGTTAAGACACTCACTTTGCCTTGAAAACTATTCAGAGGAGTATCTAATCTATAAATGTTTACGAAATCCTCTATTATTACTCACTGACATGTCTTAGAAGAGAAAACGGGTCATTTCGAGGCCAAGCTAGTCAAATAGGCCGCATGGTCAATATGGGTCTATTTCAAATTTTCATTACCCAAAAACTCTCGAATGTACCCGTTGAATGACTTAAACCATTTGGGAACTATTTATCAACGTCTTAGATCATTTGGTTGATCGTTGACCCCCACAGTGTGGAACTTAAGATCTTCGAGGTATATCCAAATTTGACTTTACATTTGTGTAGGTAGGGGACTATCTAATCTACAAATAATCAATGTTTAGAATGAAATACCTTATTATTACCCTCTTGGCATGTCTCAAAAGAGAAAAACGGGCAATTTCAAAGTCAAGCTAGTCAAATAGACTACATGGTTAATATGTGTTTATTTGACCTTTTTACTACCCAAAAACTCTCGAAGTACCCGATGGATGACTTAACCCATTTGGGAACTATTTATCAACATTTTAAATCATTTGGTTGATCGTTAGACCCCACAATGTGCTACGTGAGATCTTCGAGGCATATCCAAATTTTACTTTACACTTGTGTAAGTAAGGGTTATTGTGATTCAACTCATTTTGCCTCTACAACTATTATGAGGAGTATCTAATCTACAAAATATAAAGGCTTAGTACGAAATACCTGATTATTACCCATTCAACATGTCTCAAAAGTGAAAACGGGACGTTTCGAGGCCAAACTAATGAAATAGACCGTAAGGTCAATGTCGGTCTATTCAACCTTCTCACGACCCAAACACTCACTCGTTGGATGACTTAAGTCATTTGAGAACTATTAATCGACGTCTTAGATTATTTGGTTGATCGTTATACCCTCAATTTGTCATCGATCGAGACAAATAGACCCGAAAAGACTTTTGTGTAAGATGGGGTCTATTCTTCAAAAAATGACTACATGTCTTGGCAAATTAACTATAGGTCAATTTCCAATCTCTAGTGACTTCACACAATTTCAAACAGCTTACAGTAAAATAGACCAAATATACTTCATGGTCAATGTGGGTCTATTTGACCTTGTCATAACTCAAACACTCTTGAATGCACCTATTGGATGATTTAAGCAATTTGAGAATTATTTATTGACGTCTTAGATTATTTGGTTGATCATTGTACCCCCAATTTGTCATCGATCGAGACAAATAGATTCGAAAAGACTTTGTCTCGATGGGTCTATTCTTACGAAAATTGACTACAAGTTTATTTACGATCTTTATTGGTTTTACACAATTTCAAACAGATTACAGCCAAATTAACCTATAAATGACCAAAATTGACTGCAGGTCTATTTTTACCTATTCTATTTCTGAATGAACTGGTAAGGGTATTTTTGATAGTTAATTAATAAATTGGTCAAAAATTATGTTTTGAGTTTTTCTTTTATGTTTTAGGGTAAAAAAAAATGTATGATTGATAAAAAATAGGCCTTTTACCAAATTTACTCACATTTTATTCATCACAACAGGTGGCAAAGTCAAGAATTTTCTTTCATTGGAATGAAAAGGTATTTGGAAAAATATAAAAATAATTAGTATACTGCTTTCTTGTGATAGGATTTGACTGTAGAATATGACTTCAAATTCAATGACAAGAAATTATGAAAAGTAAAGAGCCTGAAATATCGTTTTCATGAGGACTGCTATTAATTATCGAAATATTTTAGTTCCTAACTCTATTTGAACAATGGACAGTTGTTTGGTATTTTAAGATAAAATAAAAAAATAAACAAAGTAGATAAATCACAAGATTGTTTTGTTCTTAAAACGATTGTAAAGTAGTTGGGATTCTGAGGAGAACTGAGCAAGTCAAACCTCGATGCACGTGCCACCCATGACGAGATCCAACATCGAAGAGGTTCAAGATTCGAGACTAAACAATGTGAATAAGTTAAGAAAAGAAGTCAAGAATCAAGTTGGAGTCAAAAAAATAAGAAGAAAATGGACTCAACCAATTTTGGTTGACCGAAACTCTGCAGGATTTTTGGAGCTAGCCTCAGTCAGGTTCAGCTGAGCGTTGGTCGACCGAAAGTGCCATTTTGGTCGACTATGTGATCGACCGACACTATTTCGGTCGACCAGTTCGGTTGACCGAAACACCCTGAATTCAAAAGAAGGGGGGTTTTATGCAATTTTCGAATTTTCTCTTTTTCTTTCATTTGTGTACATTAAATACTCATTTCATTCAAACCCTAAAAGATAACTTGGATGTTTACGATGAAGCTCTAGAGAGAGTCCCCCATGGGTGAGGTAAACTCTATGTTCTTGATCTTGTATCTCTTAGGAAATTAATCAACTTTCCTAGAGTATGTTATATTCTTATATTTGTTGTTGATTTTCGCCACCTTAAAATTTGTTTAGTTGATACCCATTGAGCTAGGTTTGTTAACATTTGAATTTTGGATTAGATTTAAACTTGGGTTAATGTGTTTTATTGCTTTATTTTACCATATTAGCTTTCTTGGGTTTTATATTAAATTATTGTGAGAATTCTTGGTCAATATACCAAGGGGGTCCTCATCATTTGGTATCAGAATTTGGCTCTAATTTGTTAAACATATCTTTACATTATTGTTGTTGTTATTAAAAAAAAATGAAAATTCAAGAAAATTGGAAAATTTCATATTTTCATGAGTATTTCTTAATTTCTACATATTGAGTATATTGATTGTTGAATTTGTTGGGGGTTTCCATTAACCAAACACTTACATTCCTGATGCGCGTCGCGATGCACCAAGAATTAATTAAATTTCCTTACTTGCCAAAACTCAAATTTAAATGTGATAGCGAAAGCAAAGGTCGATCCCACAAGGAACGGGAACTAATTTAATGCCATGTCAATTAGAATTATAAGGGGGGTTTTGAGTTGAAAATTGCAATTAATCTAAATAATCAAATAAAGATGTAAAATAGCTGGAATAAAAATCAAATAATAAAGAATCCTAGTTCTCAGGTTCGGTTGTGCCCTATCATAATATTGTCATTCCCCAAGCAACGCATGTACTATTTCCTTTGTTTTATTTATCACCCGAAATAATCAAAAAGCTCTAATTAATCCAATTCTTCCTTAATAATAATCAATTAGAATTAGTTCTCCAATCAATTTAGAGTGAATGAACAACCTAGAATAAGCTCCCTAGATTTAATGCATTAACTATGTGAAAACAAGAAGAATTAGGTGAACTAAATTATCAATTTCATATGCTCGAATTGATTAATCTAGATTGGATTTTCATATGGAAATATAAAATTACCAATTGCTACTATGATTTGGATAACAAGACAAATACGAATCCAATTACCCAGATTAGCAAACATCAACACAATAATTAAAAGACAAGGCCTTAATCAATTAATACATTGTCTTGACAAAATTAATGTTCATGAGAAATCCAATAAATAAAACATAAAAACAAGAACTACGTTACGAGTTTGAGGAATGAATAATAAAATAATATGAACACAACGTCCCCCTTGAACTAGGTTGAGAAGACTAGCCACGCATTGTCATGAAGAATTCCCCAAAAATATTGTCTTGATTCACCTTGATTTTGCCCAGAATTTCTTCTCTTCAAACCTTGATATTGGTGGCTCTCAAAATAATTCTCCTTCCTTCTCTTTGGTACTGAATTGCCCCTTTTATAGAGCCCAAATTCGTGCTCTAGCTTAGCCAAAAAGAAATACAAAAGATAGAGTTTAAGTTGAATTAGGAAACAATTTTCCTTTTTTTTTTCGGGCTTAAGTTACGGCCGTAATATAAGTAGTTACGGCCGTAACTCACTTTCTGTTTCTTTTCTACGCAATTGATTCACTTGTTACGGCCGTGACTTACAACTTGTTACGGCCATAAGAAACTTCCAATACGGCCGTAACTTGGTTTCTGCAGATTTTCGTGATTTTTGTTCAATCAACTGCTTACGGCCGTGACTTTCATGTTGCGGCCGTAACTTATTTACATGCCAGGTCCTCGAACTTCCTTTTTACGTGCTTTTTGGTCCTTTTTCCTTCTTTTCTTGTCATTTGCGATCCTACACAATATAAAACATAAAATGCATTAAACAATACTTAATTAGGATCAAACTAACAGTAATTCGAGGCAACAAGTAAAGAAATAAAGTGCTAGTAAATCACTTATCAAATCCCCCCACACTTGAACCATTGTTCGTCCTCGAATAATGATAGAAAAGAACTAAAGCACGACTCGAATGAACATGTTAGACTTTTAAATCTGGAAAGTCAAGGTCACAACCCACTTCTTTTTAGTACGAAAATCAAATTGCATAATCGGAGTGTGTTAGTGTGTGTAAGAGATGCATCACCCAATATTCTCCGAACAAAAATGAAAATTGATACCCCAATGTGGATTATATTCTTTCACCTCTCGTGAGTTCTCTCTGAATTTATCAATTCCCCATAAAAATGTAAGTTTTGACTAATTCAAGTAAATGCCAACAGATTAGTGCGGTTTATCTCATGGTAAAAATTTAGTCAATACACAGTTTCAGATCAAAAGGGCACAAAATATAGACCAAGCAATTCAAACCACTCATAAGTACATGTAATGGGAGCCAACACTCTCACCGGATATCTCTCTTCGCACAAAGTGTATATAAAGGTGAGAATTTTACGCTCAACTCACTGCATGAAAAACTTGTTACCACAGATTGCTCAAATGTCAAAACCGAAGCCAACCATAACACAAGTGCGAAGCAAAGGTCTTTGTTGGGTTGTAGCGGGGCTTCGGGTCAGGTGGGATAAAAGGGAAACATTTAGGCTGAATCGAGAAGGAGTTTCACAAGCCGAATCGGTTCAATTATAACATTCCTTCTTTCTTCTTCAACATGAATTTAATAATCTCCCTGCTATCCAACTGATTTAACACTAGACTTCTATTTTGTGCAGCTTGAGTGTTTATTTTCAATACTAGCAAATGTTCATGACCTCGTAATTTGAGAACTGACCTGAACTTCTCTTTTTCTTTTGTTTCTCTCTTCTTTTTTTTTTTCAAACATATACTGCAATTTTTCTCTTTTGGTCAAATCACCCCCACAATCCCCAATGACACAAGATTGAATTTCCACTTTGAAACTTAATCCACCTCAAACTTCTCAACCAACACAAGCTTGTGAATCCGTTCTCTATAGGTTCAAGAAAAAGGATAACATGAAAGAATGGGTGTTCGTGGCTTGTAGTGTGGTATTAATATTCCAAAGAGAGGCTAAGGCTCAAAGGGTCTTCTATTGGTAAATGTACAATGGTAGGCTTATTTAGAAGGCCAAATTTGGTTCATCCTAGTGCCTTTGCTATATTTTGCACTCGAGCCAAGAAGTTACTACGGCATGTACACAAGAGCATATCCAAGAACAAATTAACCATGCAGGACACACATTAAAAAAATAAGAGCTTTATATAAAGAGTAAAAGTAGCTCATAAGCTCAAAAGCTCACAAATTATGGTTCATATCTGTGTCTCCCATCCAATTATGAGTTTTGGTCATTGCTCGGTCTTAGGGTCGAATTGAAAAATGCAAAAAAATCTAGTGGCCAAAGGGGTGAATCTCTTTACTCGGGGTAGTTATCAGTCATATCAAATTTGGGTTTGAATCTACTAGGTTGCAGAGATATGGCATTTTGTCCCCATTTTCAAACCTATTCGGAAAGTATTGGAAAATTCATCTCTACGTGCTCAATTCATGTCCAATTATGCAATTTAGGAGTTGGTAGTTCAAAAATTATGATAAGTGGGTTGCTTCCTATCCAACCAGTGTAAATAAAGGAGGACCAAAATAGAAAAATGACAAGCAAGACTAAATGATTGACAGAAGTTAGATACAAAATTAAACATAAAAGGAAGATAATGCGACAACAATTGACAGAAGACACCCCCCCACACTTAAAACCCACATTGTCCTCAAAGTGGAACTAGAAAGTACAAAATGAAAGAGGGGGTTAGAAGACTCCATCGGGTTTTACTGAGGAGGGGGCCCGCCATGGAGCCTTTGCAAACGCTGGAGTTCCTCTCGAATGAACCTCTGCTCTTCCAAGATAGCCTACTGGTCTTCGTGCATGCCGTCCAACTGACCATGGAGAATTCATTTAAACAAGCAAGGCATAACGGCCAAGTTGGAAAGGTTATAAGCAAGGCATGAAAGAAGATAAAGCACAAGTACATGCATCATGACATTAAGTTAAATCCAAAACCATTCCAAAATATTCCTAAATATTAATCAATAAGGATACTCACATTAGTGCCTCCCCCGAATGCATGACATACAAGTTCACATTGACCATCAAGTTCATCATCGAAGGACTAGAGGAAGTAACATAAAGTGCTCATACTATGAAGGGTAAGTGTAAATGCCATTGATTATGAATCCATCGGTTCTTAATTTGAAGCACAAGATAAGGCTCACAACCATTTAGCGTCAATGCCCAAAGGGTTACATTCTAGCATTATATACTCCCCCATCAAATTTTCTAACATAGGTTCCCATAAAATCCCAATATGGAGAGGTGAATAAATCAAGTTAGAAAAAAGGTGGAACTAACTAGCTTATTGTCCTTCAAGCATTTTATCAAACAAGTGGTATATAATGAAAATATGTGTCCTTGGTGAGGGAACTTCAATCATGAAGAGTGCTCAACAATAGATTCATTCAACAAACATAATAATTCAAACTCAAAACACCAAATCATTGAACACATTTGAAAAATGAGCAAGTTGAAAACATGTGTGCTTAGTGTAATTCCAAAATTTTAATGAAAAACCCAATGGGGCATTTTATCGAACACATTGCATGCATAGCAAAAATTGAAAAGAATTCCCATATTTTTACCCTATCTCAACCCAACATAATGTAGAATAGGAAATCTTATTCACATTCAAGCCAATTACTACCTAAGCCCATCAACCATCCATCACACAAATAAATTCACAATTTGCAAAATAATAGCCAATTTCGAAATTTAGGGTTCATCAAGAACTTACCTCTGTGAATTTTTGGATGAATTGAAGTGAAGGGGAAGGAATTAACAACCCACAATGCTGCTTTGAAATATAAGTAATTCTAATTGACATGGCATTAAATTAGTTCCCGTTCCTTGTGGGATCGACCCTTGCTTCCGCTATCACATTTAAATTTGAGTTTCTGCACAGTAGGGGTAATTATGTCAATAGAATATGCAGCATAAATATCATTCGGGTGTTTTATTGCATCATAAATGTTAAATTGCACCACCTCCCCATCAAATTCCATAGTTAATACCCCCTTCCTAACATCGATAGTAGTTTGAGAAGTCCACAAAAAGGGTCTTCCTAGCAAAATAGGGGTGGATTTAGGGGAATGGTCGTCGTTCATGTTTAGGACATAAAAGTCTGCAGGAAATATTAGGTTCCCTACTTGCACTAAAACATCTTCAACTACCCCATCCGGATAAGCATTTGAACGGTCGGCTAGTTGAACAATCACATTTGTTTCAGTCATATTAGCAAGTTTTAATGCATTGTATGTAGATCTAGGCATTACATTTATAGATGCACCTAAATCTATTAATGCACGATCCAGTTTAGTGTTACCTATTTGGCATGGTATAGTGAACATACCTGGATCCTTGCATTTTGGGGGCAGTTTCCTTTGGAAGAGTGCTGACACATTTTCCCCCATTCTTACCATTTCATTTCCCATCAACTTCCGTTTGTTGGTGCACAGCTCCTTTAAGAACTTCGCGTATCGGGGCACTTACTTGATTGCATCCAACAGTGGAATGTTGATTTCCACTTTCCTGAACATTTCCAGAATTTCCTTCTCCTTGCTTTCCTTAGTCGCCTTCGCTAACCTGCTCAGAAAAGGCGGTGGAGTTAGTTTCGCATTCACAATAGGTTCGGTTTTTACCTGAGAGTTTTGTGGAATGATGTTTTTCTTTTCGACTTCTTTTTCTTCAACCTCCTCCTCTTCACTCGCGGTTGGCTTTGATTGTGGCGCCTCAATTTCTTTTCCACTTCGAAGAGTAATTGCACTTACATTCTTTGGATTCACCTCGGGTTGAGATGGCAACTTTCCTCCTGTTTGTGCTTCCAGTCTGTTGATAGTTGTGGCCATTTGACTCATTTGATTTTCCAGGTTTTGAATGCTGGATTTGGTATCCTGTTGAAATTGTAGAGTGTTAGTGGCCAAAGTTTTCATCATTTCTTCGAGAGACATACCTGATGATTGTGGCTTTTGCTGATATTGTCCCTGTGGATGGAAATTTCCTTGTTGTTGAAAATTCCCTTGAGGCTTGTTGGAGACGAAACCCGGAAGTTTGTTATTTCCATAGCTCAAGTTCGGGTGGTCCCTCCAGCCAGGATTGTAAGTGTTTGAGTACGGATTGTATTGTTGTTTTTGAAATGGGAAGCCTCCAGCAGCGTTCACTTGTTCACTGTTTTCCTCTTGGAGCACCGGGCACGCATCCGTTGCATGTCCGAAGTTAGCACATATCCCGCATGCTTTGACTTGTTGTGCACTTCCTACAGCAAGTTGTTTAACGAGATTTGTTAGTTCAAACAGTTGACTTTCTATATTGGAACTACTTACCTCGTTCACGCGGCGAACTTGCATGTCTCGGGATGGGTTAAATTGCTGAGTGTTTTCAGCCATGTTGGAAATCAAAGCCCGAGCCTATTCCGGTGTTTTATCCATTAAGGCACCTCCACTTGCGGCATCTATCATACTTCTGTCCATTGGTAGCAGTCCTTCGTAGAAATATTGCACCAGTAGTTGTTCGCTGATTTGATGATGGGGGCAGCTCGAGATGAGCTTCTTGAAGCGCTCCCAATATTCATACAGCGATTCACCATTGTTTTGACGAACCCCGCAAATTTCCTTCCGGATTGTTCCAGCCCGAGATGCAGGAAAATATTTTTCCAAAAATAGCCTCTTCATGTCATTCCAGGTGGTGACTGATCGGATGGTAAACAGTATAGCCAATCAGTAGCGGCATCCTTTAACGAGAATGGAAAGGCCCTCATTTTAATTTGTTCCTCGGTAATACCAGTGGGTCTCATACTGTCACAAACCACGTGGAATTCCTTGAGATGCCTGTAAGGGTCTTCACCAGCATGTCCTTGAAAAGTTGGCAACAAGTGAATGAGTCCAAATTTGAGTTCAAAAGTTTTTCCCTCCTCCACTGTCGGAAAAGTGATACAGAGTGGTTGTTGAGCGACATCTGGAGTGGCCAATTGTTTAAGTGTCCTGTTGTTGAGGTTATGAGCTGCCATTTGTTCTAGTGTTTCCCTTCTTCGTTGTCGAAAAGTTCGCTCAATTTCTGGATCAAATAAAAAATATTCAAGATTAGTGGATCGAGTTTTATGCATATAAATAAATAAATAAATAAATAAAATTTTCGGAATTTCAAAAAAAAAATTTTTTTTAATTAAACCGAAAATAAAAATAAATAAATAAAAATGCAGAAAATAAAATTCTAATTGATTAAACAGAAAATTGGTTAACCGTTCCCCGGCAACGGCGCCAAAAACTTGATGCACGTCGCGATGCACCAAGAATTAATTAAATTTCCTTACTTACCAAAACTCAAATTTAAATGTGATAGCGGAAGCAAGGGTCGATCCCACAAAGAACGGGAACTAATTTAATGCCATGTCAATTAGAATTATAAGGGGGGTTTTGAGTTGAAAATTGCAATTAATCTAAATAATCAAATAAAGATGTAAAATAGCTGGAATAAAAATCAAATAATAAAGAATCCTAGTTCTCAGGTTCGGTTGTGCCCTATCATAATATTGTCATTCCCCAAGCAACGCATGTACTATTTCCTTTGTTTTATTTATCACCCGAAATAATCAAAAAGCTCTAATTAATCCAATTCTTCCTTAATAATAATCAATTAGAATTAGTTCTCTAATCAATTTAGAGTGAATGAACAACCTAGAATAAGCTCCCTAGATTTAATGCATTAACTATTTGAAAACAAGAAGAATTAGGTGAACTAAATTATCAATTTCATATGCTCGAATTGATTAATCTAGATTGGATTTTCATATGGAAATATAAAATTACCAATTGCTACTATGATTTGGATAACAAGACAAATACGAATCCAATTACCCAGATTAGCAAACATCAACACAATAATTAAAAGACAAGGCCTTAATCAATTAATACATTGTCTTGACAAAATTAATGTTCATGAGAAATCCAATAAATAAAACATAAAAACAAGAACTACGTTACGAGTTTGAGGAATGAATAATAAAATAATATGAACACAACGTCCCCCTTGAACTAGGTTGAGAAGACTAGCCACGCATTGCCATGAAGAATTCCCCAAAAATATTGTCTTGATTCACCTTAATTTTGCCCAGAATTTCTTCTCTTCAAACCTTGATATTGGTGGCTCTCAAAATAATTCTCCTTCCTTCTCTTTGGTACTGAATTGCCCCTTTTATAGAGCCCAATACGGCCGTAACTTGGTTTCTGCAGATTTTCGTGATTTTTGTTCAATCAACTGCTTACGGCCGTGACTTTCATGTTGCGGCCGTAACTTATTTACATGCCAGGTCCTCGAACTTCCTTTTTACGTGCTTTTTGGTCCTTTTTCCTTCTTTTCTTGTCATTTGCGATTCTACACAATATAAAACATAAAATGCATTAAGCAATACTTAATTAGGATCAAACTAACAGTAATTCGAGGCAACAAGTAAAGAAATAAAGTGCTAGTAAATCACTTATCAATTCCTACATTATCCAAATTGTACACACAAAGGGTTTAATAAAATTCCTCAATGAAATCTTATGCTATTTGTGCCTATATGTCAACATCTATTCATTGTTAAATACTTGGGTTACTATCCTTTAATTGCTATCATTGAACCATTGAGCATTTATTGTCATCTTGAGTTGTTGGGATTCTTCAATCTACCTACATTCAATAACATTCAAGGTTATTTGGAGTTACTCACAAAGTGTTTGATTAATTATCCCAAAGAAAACTCCATTAACATAAACTATATTTCCCTACATCAAATTTTTCCATTGATAGTTACTTGAATTGTATCAATCTATTGTTGATCCTATACTCTTAAATTCTTGTCCTACCAATCAACTGTCATCCCTTGTTGTTATAGCAAGCAAAGAAATTCCACTTGCTATTGTGTCTACTTTTCTTCTAAATTCCTTTTTTTTTTTTTTTTTTTTTTGTGATCCTTGACTTCACAAGAATTATACTTTGTGGTTTAGTTAATTATCTTCCTTGGAGAACTTGAGAAAGGAGATTTTGAGTGGAAAAAGGCAAGAGTGGTGAGCTCAATAGAGGGTAAAATTCTAAATTGAGTGAAACACGAGTGAAAAATATTCTTGAGAGAACACTTTCACACTTGCACACCATGTCAAATTCCAATACTCAAACTCAAGACTTGAAGGAATTGTTGCAAACTTTTTCAATCACCATGATTAGAAAAACAGAGGAGATTGAGGGAAGGTTAGCAACAAAATGGGAGAGTACATCAACTACTAATGGAGGTGAGGGAAGGGATAATAGAAGAATGAAGAATAAATGTGGAGATGTTTTGGTTGGTGATTGGAGAATGGGAAGGAAGAATAGAAAAAAAGTTATGGGCAAGTGTGGGGATATTTTGAGAAATTATGGGGATGATGAACAAAATGGGAGTATGAGTAGGAAAAGAAGAGCGTGGTTGGGTGACAGGAGGAATGGAGTTGATGAAAATATTGATAGTGTGAGAATGCAAGATTCATCATTCCATGGGATTAGTGAAAGTAGAGAAGTAGTGAAGGAGATGAATGCTAAGCCACCAAAATCTTTGGGCCATACTAATGAGATGAATGCTAAGCCACCAAAATTTTTGGTTCAACTTTGAGCATGAGTTCTAGTTTTCACCCACAATCTGATGGACAGACGGGGCGGTTCAATTCTATGCTGGAGGAATATCTTCAGCACTTCTTATCTACGTAGCAGAAAAATTGGGTGAAACTCTTCGATGCTGCCCAGATATGCTTCAATGCCCAAAAGAGCTCTTCCACCAATAAGAGTCCTTTTGAGATTGTCACATGATGTTACTCCCCCACACGGTTGATTTGAACTTAAGTACCAAGCCCCCTCTGGCAAGGAACTTCTTTCAGGAATGGAAGTGAAATATTGAAATTGCTTGAAGCTATCTTGAGAAAGCTCAGAAACGATATAAGAAGTCTGCTGATCTGAAGCGCCGTTTTGTTGAGTTCAATGTGGAGATCTGGTTATAGTTAAACTTCTCGACAGAAATTGCTACAAGCTCACCAGAGGGAAAGACTCTAGATTGGTTCCAAAGTACATTGGACCAGTACCTATTGTGAAAAGAATTGGGAAGGTAGCTTATAAAGTAGATCTCTCGTCATGATACAAAATTCACAAGGTCCTCCATGTCGGTGTTCTTAAGCCATATTTTGCAGACAAGGAGGATACATCCAGAAATAAGCCGAAATGACCAGTGTTCGAATTGAAGAAAATGGGAAAGAGGGTTGTTGAAGCTATTCTTAATCACCGAGTCACTCGAGCTTCCAAGCAGAATCATCAAGAGTACTTGGTAAAATTGAGCGGATGTAGCTGTGAGGAGAATACCTTGGAAAGAGGAAAAGACCTTAGTGCCTTCAAACATCTCATTGAAGAACATCATAAATGGATGGCACCGAGGACGTTGCCAAAACAGATGGGGGAGAATGTCAAGGACCGCAGCTATCACTTAGCCCCTTGACCCACTCGCGACCTGCAGTTTGCCCAACTTCGACCGCACTCTGTAAATATTATGTAAATTATTGTAATTCCATTTTAATTGTAAAAGTTTATTATGATTTTTCAGCTTTTTAACGTCTACTTATGTAACTTAAGTTTTTTCTCTAAAGTCTATTATAAGAGGTATAAGAATTTAAAACTTTCAAGCTTTCTGGTGTTTCCCCCTGCGCCAACATTTGTAATTTACTGCTTTCAGCAATTAATGTAATTTACTGCTTTCAACAATCAAAGAACAATCATGTTTCAATGCATTCAAGTTTTCTCTTATAAAGTTTTCTTTCATTTGTAATCAAATTCAACTTTCGTCCCGAAGCAAGTGAGAAAAGGTGGAAAGTAGTCTAGCGGAGCAGACTACTGCCGCACAGTGCCCCTTTCTGTGCTAAGAGGAAAGACGCCCCGTGAAACAAGGACTGGAAATCAACAACAATCATATATTTCTTCAAAGTTTAAACGAGCTCTAGTTGAGAGAAATACAGACACAAGCAACCAACACCAGATAAAGGTACTCACAAGAGAATGTTTATACGGAAAAAGTATGATCAGAAAATATGTTTCTGCGAGAACTAAAATTATTTCAAGAACAAGAACTGTTTAATGGGTTTAAGCCAAATGTTACCCGGGAGAATTTCACAGTTGGCAACAGGTTCAAACCTTCACAAAATCAAAGTCATTGAGTGCTTTCTTAGCCTCAAAGTGAGCAATATCTCAAGGCCAAATGCATAAGCAGATAGTGAATTACTGAATTTCTAATGGAAAAGCGAACCTTCTCACAACCTCTTCGGCTCGCCTCCTTAAGTAATCCCTTGTTTAGGGAGAAAATTATAATCCGAAAAATCTCAGATTGAGTTTGCATTCTAGAAAACCTCTGCGGTTTTTTCATCTTCAGTGGTAAAAAATGCCAAACTTGATTCCTTGTTTGAGTCACAAGCCCAAGAAAAAAAAAAATAGGCTTGCAAAAGCAAATATGACTGAGGAAGGATTGTACGCATTTCATTGGAGGAAAAGGTCAACAATTTTTCTTCGAAAAATGGTCTGGAAAAAGTTTTTTGTGCAATATAATGTGGAGTTTGAATTTTCTCAAATCTGTCATGAACAAATGCTCTTGGCAAAACTTGTACTGTTTCAATACCATATGGTTATTATCCAGAGGCAATCCTGATTATATCTTACAATGTATTACACACCTTCAAGTGAATGAAGCAATGATAATAACTTTCTCTCAAGATCAATCTTCATGCTCATCTTCATCTTCAGAATCTGTGCAAGAAACAAGGTTTTTAGTTAATTAAATATGATAAGAGATAAAAGACTGCAGAAAGAACAACACAAGCACCACTATGTTCAGTAAGACGAACAATTTTGTCACCTCTGATCTTTCAGAGACTCAAGTGGAGTTATACAGAGTCGCAACTACATTATAAAAGGGGCATCATGTCAATTTTGGAAATCATGTTTAATTGCGCCACCTATTGTACAATCATTGACAGAGTTGTGCATACATGAACAGTTCTTAAATGAGTCCAGAGATATACTAAGCATGAGTTGGGTTATGGATTAAGAGTAGTGAACAGCATTGCCAATACATAGCCCAACACTATATAAGGGGCATCCTGTTGTGGATTATAAAAATCATCTGTGACAGTTCCCACTTTTTCCTTGAGACACTTTGATTGAAAATATTTTTTCATTAAATTAAGTAAGTCGCAACATATTCATTGTTGATGGGTGAAAGGCAAAGCACGAGCCCGGAGCATGTGCCAGTGAGGGAATAATGGAGCAAGCAATAGGAAATGGGCGCGAGCACCGCTGAACAAATGCAGTCAAAAGCGATGCCTCGCAGCATGGAATGTTATTTCTTCTTCCTCTGGAATGGAAGAAATCACTGACGCAACAGGGAAAGAGAACTCCTAAGAGTAAGAGAAGCCCTTCGTGTAGGAAGGTGTAGGAGCGAAGCCACTCTTGCCCCTTCTTCCACTAGTCTTAGAGCTAGGAACTGGGAAAGAGTAACCGAGAAAAGGCATGAAGGGGCTTACTAATAATAACATGATCAGATATACATTGCTATGCAACTCATACATACGTCGGCTCAACATGCTCGGAATTTGGAATTTGTTATTTTAGAGGACGAGGAGCCTTCTGAATTATTGTTCTTTCTTAACATTTTGGCACTCGAGTCAGAGGTTTAAACATTGACAATATCAGTCAACACATGCCACTGGCTACAGGTGTTGTTTCGCTTTTAGGTAGCTATTTGCAAATCCTATTTAAGAATGCAATATTTTTGTTTGTTTATAGTATGGGGGACATGTGGTGGGGAGATATTATTTATCATCTCAGTATCTTGTTTTCACTTACCTGATCGAACATCTTCACTGACTTGTCCCCTTGCTTGGATTTGTTTAACAAGCATTCGGTACATCAACACCCACCAGTAGACATTAAGGACAAGCAAGGTAAAAAGCAGAAAATTGAAGATATAATAAAAGATGGGTGCATCCACTCTGTGTTTCTCCTTATCCAAGGTCTTGATAACTTCGTAACTGCGCAATGAGAAGAAGATGAAAAACAAGAAAATAAAATTTTGATCTAATTTAATACTCCCTCCGCCCGTCCCAAATTATAGACCACTTTCCTTATTGAAAGTCAACATTATTTTAATTTTTCTAATATGCTCTTATTTAATATTCATTGTTATCAACGAATATAAAATAATCATATTTATTACGTTATTTAATGTAGGGATATATTAGTAAAATGTAAGAAAATTTTATATTTCCAACTACATTAATTGACATTTTCTTAATTAATCTATGTGTAAATAGGAGCAAGCCTATCTTCACGGGATGGAGCGAGTATAAATTTCTTTTCACGTGAAATAAATTCTTAGTCTAGAAGCAACTTCTCTATTTAATATTAAGGTATGATCTGATACACAATTAGCCATAAGTAAATAGTAGTCCCAAAGCAGTAATTAAAGTAAATGCATCTCAAAGGAAAAATAAATCAACAGGTGCCAAGAAAAATTCGAAAGGAGTAATAGGGGAAGAAACATAATAGACCATATCTGACCTTGTGCTCCAGAGGATCCAGAATGGATAGTAAATGAGACGAAGTAGGACCCACGACAAAACAAAAAGTACAAATGAAAAGCTAGCCACTGCTTCTACACCACTGTATTTGGACATCTTCCCTATTTCCAGAAATACATCACTAGCATCATGAAGAGCTAAAACAACTGAACCAACACGTGCAAACCTACAACAAACAGAGATAGTAAATAAATTATTTTCCTGAAAAACAATCTTTAGCCTACATAAGCTAAACAATGTTTCATGGTTCATCAATATGTTATACCCTAATAGGCCATTCTAGACTACAATTCATTTGCATAACATTGAAATACACTGGATTTCTAAGAATATTTTTCAAGAGATCTAGTTCCCTTTTTTTCTTGATGGGCGGCTCATGAAATTCTTTCCTTGTAGCTAAAGTATATTTCCAACCAGCTATTGAAATATTTGTATGTAAGATGACGACAAAAGTTTAGCTCTATAAAACTCACCTGAATATATAAGACAACAAAATGAGAATGCAAGATGCAACATGATGAACCATAGACACCCCAAAGTCGGAGCGCTTTGTTTCCCAAAATATCAGAGCAAATATGGAGTACATGTAGAATCCACCGGCATACATATAAAGGCCCTTCAATTTCAACCTGACAATCCACAAGATAGTAACTCAACTAAATAAAGATAATTATAGCTTGCAAGTTTTCAATCAAAGTTTGAGAAACTTCCATTGTAGAGTCTGTAACTTGGCTGCCTGAATTTCCAGATCTCACTAGCATAAAGCATTACAAATCTCTCTTATAAGATGGTCGCTAAAGGCAGTGCTGGCTTATTATTGCTGCACCCGTAGATTTTTGTCTATAGGCTGGTATCCCTTTACCGCGATGAAATGTAAGGACTATCATAAATTTAACCCAACAGTAGGAAAAAAGGATAACTTACTTATATTTCTGGTCAGGCCAGACCTGCTTTCCAGGCCCTACCCAAAAGTATTGTGTCTTTGTGAACCAAGGCTCATTGTATGTTACAACAAGAGCTAAAATCTCAGCTGAAAGAAAGTAAACAAATTTCCATGCTGATTCCTTGAATTTCTGTATCTTCTTTCTTCTCTCATCTGTCTCATTCTCGATCACTTGCAATTTCTTTCCAAATATAAATCTTCTGGCCAGTTTCTGCAACAATTACATCCAGGCTGCATTGAGCAAAAGATATTCAAAGGAAGGGAGAGAAAATACAAGATATCAAATGTGGGACTACTAGCTATAAACAGCAGAGTGTAGAGACGTATACATCTAATGATTATAGATACATTTAGTCGAAGATAAACATGTGACAGCATCCTCTGCTTTAACATTTTAAGTTTGGTAGTTGTAATGTCCTCGTTGAACTTGAAGTATGAAGGGTATTTGAGCATAAATCTAACTTGTCAAAGAAAAAAATGTAAATCTAGTTTCATATACTGCAAGAGACCATGAAAATAGAGAATCAATTTACAAAATATCTCATGAATGGATTCTCTTTACAATTCTAGTACAAGCTATTAACCTGCGGCCTATAATTGACGTTTGGAGGTACAAACTAGCAGTGGGCACTGTAATTCACATTGTAATTATGTAACATCGTTTTAAAAGTCAATCCTGTAAGTCCTTTGGTAAGAGCCTCAAAGCTTACAACTTAGGCTTAAGCGTCAGGAAGGTCGACATGCTGTCACGGGATCCATGAAATCCCATACAAATGAGGCACAATAGTTTTACTAAATCTTTGCTTGAGGCTAATACACCATGAATGAGGGATGGGATCAAAGAGTTTATCAAGAGTATGTACCCCAGGATCTACCACGCAAGCATCAAGGCACTTATGCAAATTACATGAACTTCCTAGCTTCAGTGGGTTATAGTCTAGTTTTTATCTGTTGTTCTTTTGATGTATGAGGCATATTTTCCCCCATTTATTTCTTTCTGTTCGTTATTTTGCTACATTATTTTTCTCTTGGAGGTTAGATTTATGTCCCCTTCCTTTCATGTATTATTTCATTTTAAAGTTAGCTCCCGGCCCGCGCGAGAATAAACCTTGAACAGCTCAACTTATAAAAAAAGGGGGGGAAAAGCTAATAGACCATGAATATGAGCGTGTTAACTTACGTCCCCCAGTTGCAGTACGTCTAGGCAGTAGCTAGGGAAAATAGTGCAAACAGAGCGTTACAGAAAGATGAAACTGTTTGTAGAAGGGGACGCGGGCAGGACGAAATAGCCTGCTACAATGGACACAAACCAAAACTGGGAATGCACGATCGGGGATGCAAGCTGAAACTGGGGACACATGCATGGAAAAAACGTGGAAAACATATGGAGTTACGTTTTCCAGATTTTTTGCAGCAGAAAATCATCACTTTGGAGGTATGAAATTCGTAGATGGTAACTGTGTGTTTTAGATGCAAGTGGACCACAACTTGCACAACTTGTTATTTGGACAAGGACAAATGAAACAAGTAACTTGCAAGTGGATGAAACATACAAGGTAGAAAAATCCAAGTTGAACAAGTAGCTTGAACGTGGATGGAACTTACAAGGTAGAGAATGTTAATTTGGAAAAATGACTTGTAAGTGGATGCAACTTGCAATTTGAAGAAGTAAAGGGGTACAAGTAACTTCAAGTGGTTGCAACTTTGAGGAAGCCAAGTCTGACAAATAGCCGTGCAAGTGTGTGCAACTTACAAGTAGAGGTAGCAAAGTTAAAAAAGCGTGTGAAAAATACAACTTGTCAACTAGCAAGCAATCCTAGCCATGCATTAAATCAAGGCATTGTTTTCAAGACAACTAGCAAGACTTTGCCTATGAATAGAGGTGCTTAATCATTTGTTTATCCCATAGAGTGAATGTAGAAAATAGAGTGAAATTATTGAGAGAAAATCTTAAGAGATTTATAATAGAGTTTCATTTCATTTATATAAAGAGAATTCTTACAAACTTTTTGTTCATGTTATACTTTTAACAGATTTTGATAGAAGCTGATGAGATGTGTGGGTATAAAGTTGTGAGTCCCATAAAATGTGTGATTAAGATTAATTGTTGACTTTGACTTGAGATTAAAATCAAGTTTTAATCAGAATCGAAATGTGTTATATCTCATTCTCAAAGTTATATAATTTAACCTCAAATGTTAGATTATTGTGCTGATCTTTTAGGTTGTCTTAACATTTTCTTGAGAGGTCGAAATTTGTGAAACGTGAAGGTTACACGGTGCTAGATTTTCGGGAGGAACGAAACTAGACCCGTGACTATGAGCTCTAAATCTTGTCCTTTTTGTGCTCTTTTTACCAACCTCGACTTTTCAGTATATATTCCATAGCTTAGAATATTTTAAGGGTTTTTTGAGTTATTTTAACACAGCTCAAACATTAAACTAAAAAGGAAAGAACTGAAAATCAGAGAAGATAACCAGTGAAGTCAGAAATGCTCTAGCCTGCTACAACAAAATGAAAAAAGCCTCCTAAGTGAAGTAGTAATTTTTTTCCCAGGTATAGATGTGAGGGGATAAAGACCAATTTCTTTTATATTATTCTAGTTTTTAACAATATTATCTTACTTTCTATTATCTTTAGAAGAGTTGAAGCAAACAAAATTCCTAAAGTTAGTTTATTATTTCATTTATTTCAGGCTTTTGGTTTTGGTCGTGATTATTTGTCTTTTTATGTCACTTTCTACTTTATAGTCTTTTATTTTTTTAGTTGTAAATTAGACTTTAGGTTTTATTGAAATGTTATACTATGCATTTTAAACACATGAAAAGTTCATTATGTTAATATCTTTGCATATATTTCAGTCTTTTGAATTATCTTACTGGTTTATGTTCAGCTTGCACCTTAAAGAACCTTGACTATGTGCCCCACCTCATAGACGCAAAACACCCTCATATCAATATAGCCTTTTTAAATAATGCACTTAATTGTCACAATAAAAAATTACACTAATGTTCCTTTTATCATCTGTGTATGAACCAAAAGAACATAAAAAGAAATAAAGAGAACTTATGAATTAGGAACTAGGAAGAATAATTTACATTGCTCATTATCACAAAAATGAACTCGTTCAACTTCATTTAGTAAAAACCTGTGCTTTACTTCGAACATTTTAAACAAACGGTTGCATAAACAAGGGGTGTGATGCCACAAGAACTCTGTATAGGACTTCAATTTCCCATAAGACATTTTTGAATATTGAAAAATAATTCACCAGAACACTTAAGTTAAAAGCACTAAAATAGCTTTCTTAAATTGCCAATCCATTATTCATTAGTTAAATAATTTATGTACCTAATATTCCCCTTAATCAAAAATTTTAATGCCTTTTTCCAGATCTACAAGCAAAGCTTCCTGCTACACCATCTACGCTAGGTGCTTCTTTGGCTTGGTGCTTCATTGACTTATCCTTATAAGACAGCATATGAATGTCCTATTTACGAAATTAGCTCAGGCATCTAGACTAACTGATTGCTACCAAATAATAGTTACCAAAAATCATTAGCCTTTCAAACAAAACCTGCCCAGGTTTTTGTATCGAACGATTATCTAAAAAATTATATTACGTACCCATCAATCTGAAGCATGACATCCAATATATCAAGAAACAAATTTCCAGCTAAAAGCTCGTATAATTTATTCAAGAAACCGCAATAAGGTACCTCAAATACAAATCTGTCGAGTAAAAATCGAATTACAGGGAAAAAGACGGCGAAAAATGGAAGGATTATAAAATCTTCATACTCTGGGTAGGATTCCTGCTCCCAGTTAATCGAATTCACCGATTCGAGAAAACCCATTTCCAAGAATTACTGAAATATAAGTTACTGTTTGTAGACTGTGTATGAACGAACGTGCTTGAGAGATTCGTTGGTTTTGACGTTTTGTTGTTTTTTTTTTTTTTTTTTTTTTTTTTTTGTGTGCAATTAATATGAAGCCGTAGAGCATATCCTCGAACAGGTCGGATGGAAGTTTTTTTTTTGTTTGTGGATTAAATTATAAGATGGCATTCTATTTGTATTTTATTTTGTATTTTTATTTTTGAAAATATTTTTTATTTCCTGTTTTCATTTTTGTTTTCAAATTTGCTGCGTTTGGTTTGTCATTTCTGAAAACTGTTTTAGAAAATGAAAAGCTGAAAAACACATTCTGTTTGAAATTTTGCAGAATACTATTTAAACTATTTTTAATTAATTTGCTTGCAAAATACTACTAATTCAAACTCAAATTTCATTTCATAATATACTGAAAACATGGTTACATACAACACACTAATGTGAGCATTAAGAGTCTATATTAACACAGCTTGGTCAGGTTCGGGATTTGAAAAAGCTCTACTTCTATTAAAATTCAGAAAATGCAAGTTTTTTCAAAACCACCAGAGTCCATTTATCAGTGCATTTTTTGAAATATAATAACAAGAATTCTCACTTAATTTTTTTTTTTTTTTTTTGTAATGTTGATATTGAATGCAATAAAACTTTATTTAAACTTAGTTCCAAGTTAGAATAATTCTAAAAAAAAAAAAAATTATTTAGGCTTAGTTCCAAGTTAGGATAATTCTAAAAAAAGTAATAAAAAATAAAAAAATAAAAACTTTAAATTAAGCTTAGTTCTAGGTTAAGATAATTCTTTAAAAAAAAAAAATCTCAAAACGCATTTTTCGCGTTTTGGACATTTTTTGTCGAAATACACACAAAACGCTCAAAATGAGGTTTTGAGTGTTTTGCGTTTTGTGTACATTTTTTTTTTTTTTTTTTTTTTTTCCAAAATGCGTTTTCGAAAAAAGAGAACGCGTTTTTAGCGTTTTCGAAAATAAAAACAGAAAACGACCTTAAAACAGCAAAGAGAACAGGGACTAAAGTTTTTTATTGTTTTCAAAATTTACTCTATATTATAATAAACTAGTAATCGCACCCGTGCGATGCACGAAAGATATAATCGACAATTATTTAATATTTATTGAATATAAGTTGTAAAAATACAATTTTCGATATAAATTGTATATTCATATATAATAAAATTCTCACTTGCGTATTTCTTTTAACAGCTAATTGTTCATTCTCTAGTTTTCTTAATCTATTTAGGCAAAATAAGATATGGACATGTGACTTATTTTGTAATTTATAATTTTGATTTGATGATTGACGTCGAGCTTTCAGTTAATTGATTTCTAAAAGTTGAAATGTTTACAATTTTCAAACCGTAAAATGAAATAAAGAGGTTAATAGACATTTATAGCTGAATTAATTTATCGACTCACCGTATAACACTATAAGAATTTGTACTAATTATCTTAATACAATAATTGATATTTAAATATATTAAACAAATATTTCATTACATTACATTACATGTAAAAAAGCAAATACATTACGATCAAAATTTACGTAACATTTTAAAAAATAAAAAATTTCTCAAACTTAAATTAAATGTTGCAATTTGTTAAACTTACACTTGACAAACTTTTACACAATCATATATTTAAATAAATGTAACAAATAAATAATATGAAATACAAATTTTATTAAATGAATATTACAAATATAATTATCTTTATATATAAAAAATATTTATACATCTCAATTTACAAATGGAGGTTTAACCCACAAGACATAAGACTCTATCACTTATTCGTATAGAATTGATTCTTCAAATATAATTTTTTTCAATGTTTATTCTCAACCAAACATTCTTTAAAACTCATTTTTCACAATTGCACATACTATTTTTGTGCATGTTAAATAAACATGTTGACCATATTCTATTTTTAAATAGAATGATTTTGCTAACCCCTTTTATTTTACAAATTGAACCATCGGAACCTATAGTTTTAGAAAATTAAATGATTTAATTGAATTTATTTAGAAAGATCGAATATCTATTATTTCTATCAATTTGATAAGAAAAAGATTCAAAATTAATCATTAGGTCAAACTGAATTTAGGTAAGAAATGATAGATATCATTTTAGGACTTAAATGAGATAAATTAAAAATATTGGATGTTGTAAAAAGTATAAGTAAAATTTTTACATTTAGTATTTAAGATAATTTTACGAATGATATATTTAGAGTTTGCTCTCATTTGTTAGCTTATATTAAACTTTTCATTCAAATCTTGGATTTGACAATCATATTGCATATTTTTCGACTTCAAATTAATGCAATAATTATCAAAAGAAAAAAACAATCTATAATTTGACTTTTTGCAGATATTTTTTTTGCACAAATCCATAAATCATTTACTACACACATTAATTGAAATTTCTTAATTCATGTATTAAAATAAATTGATAAAAATAAGAAATTTCCTAAAATAGCAAGTGAAAATGGGCAGGAAACTATGTACGTAAAGTGGTGACGGTTATCCTATGATGATGATGATGATTAGTTTATCTAATTTTTGTTGAAGTAATTTAAGAAAGACTAGAAAAATATTACAAAAATAGATAAAGTCATTAATGTCAAGTCTCAGAAAATATTATAAGAAAATAGGATTGGATGCAATTAATCTTCCACAATACAAAATATATCTGAGTCAAATTCACCAAACATGATAGCTTTCAATAATTCAAGCATGTCCTGCCATTAACAATCTATCAAAGTTAAATCAATACATCAATGAAAAAAAAATATTGAATTGCAAAATTAAACCATTTTATTAATTTAAAAACTTCAGATATTGAAGAAAGATCCAAAACGCGTTTTCTGCATTTCTATTTTAATAGAGTTTTGTACTAAAAACAGCTAAAATGTCGGTTTCATTGTTTGAGTTCTCTATACAAATTTTTTTCTTGTTTTCAAAAACTTGTTTTGAAAAATAAGGAAGATAACATGTTTTCAGTATTTTCGAAAAAGGAAACAAAAAATGGCTTAAAAACAGTAAAGAGAACCGACCTTATTTTCTAATAGAGAAATATATTGCCACTTTACCTTGTTTTGTGGAGATTAAAATCGAATTTCTAACATACTTTAATAAAAGTTGATTAAATGTATGGTAAGAAAATTGGAAAATTCATAAAATATGTGGTTGAGATTAATATTGACTTTGATTTTGGTAAGAATCAAAATTATAATTACTATCAAACAGTGCTTTATCATTTTCTACCCATCACATTATAAGCTTCTCTGTTTGGCCTTATATTTTAAAATTTTAATATATTTTATGTCATTTACAATTTAAATCAATTTATATATATATGTATATTAGGGTTGAACAAAGAAATCGTCAAATAGCAAAATCGAATTGGAATTACTTTTTTGAAACAGTTGCTTGGATCCACGTGAATCCATCAACATTTGATTTTGAACAAACCAAATCGTTTCGAAGTGGTTTGTTTTAGATTTCATTCTTTGTAAACTGTTTCAATAGCCAAACTCTTTTCCAAAAAAATATGAAAATAAAGTAATTTAAATTTTATCGAACCCAACTACAACTAAACACATTCCAGTTAAAAAGATACATCTATTTTAGACGTAAATCGAATTAAACTCAATACCTAAATAGATGATGATACATCTCAGTTAATTAATTAAATCATACACAAATACTCACTGACATCACAATTGTGAATGCAAAAACCTCACATTGGATGAAGCATTTACAACTGATGTTAAATCATATTTATCGATGGTTCATTATAATTGAGTAGACATACGTAAGAATCCGGCGAAAGGAAATCCATCTAAGCATAATACCTCTCCTCAATGAATAGTAAGATATAAGGATAGGATGTATGTATCAGCAGTGCAAGGGCTTATGAGATAAGATCCTGCATGAAGCTCATAGTATCCCTTGTTCAGTACACTCAAAGCAACCAAATTGTATCACGAGGTCAAACCTTGTACTTTTGCCAAACATGAAATGATAGATTACAAAATTTGTAGTTAAGCGTCTCACTCGTCAATAAATTAAAGCTGAACATCAATGACTATTAGACACCTTGCAACCACTACCAATCGCAGAATGGAAATGAGAGAAGATGATATTGGACTCGTTAGTGGATTATCGAAAGTTATGAAAGGTTGTTATGCGATCTGAGTAATCGTAGATCGACTACCAAAATTTGCACACTTTTCTACCAATCAAAATGACATTTAAGATGGAACAATTAGCCAACTTTACATCCAAGAGATAGTAAGATTACATTACCTGTTACTATGATTTCAGATTGAGATCTTTGATTTCTATTTCGATTCTGGAAAGAAGTATATAATTTCTTGGGGACAAGTCTAAACTTTAGTATAATTTTTCATCTGCAAACAAATGGACAATTTGAACATACTATTCAAACTCTAAAAGACATGCTTCATGCATGCATATTAGAGTTTTCCCTAGAATTCGAATCATTACCTACCTCTGATCGAATTCTTGTATAACAATAGTTATCATGTTTCGATCCAAATGCCTCCTTTTGAAGCATTTTACGGTCGAAAAATGCTAATTGTCATTATATTGGAATGAATTAGGTGAGAATAAGATTTCAAACTCTGAAATGGTTCAAGACATGATTGATGCAGTAGAGAAAATAAAAAAAGGAGACTACAAGCAGCACAAGATCGAGAACGAAGTTATGTTGATAAACATCCTAGGCCATTAAAATTCATGATTGGAGATAAGGTCTTTATTTGGATATCTTTAATCAAAAAATTATTGCATTTAGAAAATGAGAAAAGTTAACTCCAAGATTCATTGGACCCTTCGAAATTCTTGAAAGAATTGGAGAAGTGACTTATACGATAGATTTTGCCTAAATAGATGAAAATAATTTATGATGTATTTCATGTATCTACTTTTCGAAATATGTTTCAGATCCTTCCCATATTCTACTGGAAATTCCCACAAATATACAACCCGACCTAACTATTGAAGGAAACCCAATCAGAATCTTAACGCGAGATATCAAGAAAATGTGGAATAAGGAAACTCCAATAATACATGTAATATGGTAGAATGATGTCATAGAAGAAGAAACATGAGAACAAGAAGATGAGATGAAGACTCAATATCCAGGTTCCTTTAGGTAATTTCGAGGATGAAATTCTTTTAAGGGGAGTTGATTGTAAAACCCAAAAAAGTATGATGTCCTCAACTCTTCATATTACGTAATAAACCATTTTTATAATTTTATTATTTTTTATGGAAATAAAAGTAGGAAAAATAAAAATATTCAGAAAACAAAAAGTTAAGAAAAATGTGTTTAAACGTCTCTTCTCAAGAGGCTCGTATGAGCACTTTCAACCTCCTTTGAAAGCATGTGATATATGTACGAACTTCGAGAATATGAAATCTTTATTTTTAAGTTTGACCAACGGATAGTCGACGGTAAATTTTTAAAGATGCCCTTTTATCAAAAGTTGCAAAAACTAATTTTAAGTGACTTACTTTTGTAAGTCATAACTTTCACATCGGTTAGCCATTTCGTACATGGTAAAATACACGTGAAATTATGTCGTGAGTACTTTGAAGTGATACCAAAAACTCGATGTCTCGATCTCATTTGATGCTTCTAAATTGAGCTCAAATACACCCATGTTTTTGGTTACTAGCTTCCTTTAGTCACTAACCATATACATCCACATCTTACTTGCATGAATTGAGTTTAAGCACCTCCAGATTGGCCATGATTATGAAGATAAAAGAAATGTCACTTCCTTGTAAAAAAATGAGAGTTAGGATCCTATACAACAAAAAACTCCTTCAGCTCCATGTAGTCAAGATTTAGTATTAATAGGAGGGTTTTGAAATGAAACCTTCACACCAAAATCTCGGCAAGGAAAGCTAGAGAAAGACTTTCTTCTTCAAAACCCTAGGTAAGAACTCATGGTGATTTCTTGTGTTTAATTCGGTGTATTAGTTTCTTTGATTAGAAAACATGTTTTTGTGAAGTTCTAAATCAAAATAAATAAGTATGGATCAAAGGAATCAAGAAAAACGAAGTTTAGTTTCTAAAAAATCACCGTGTGTCGACACATGGACATTTGATGTCACACTCCTATAGACACTGACCATTTATTTATTTTTGGTGTGATTTTTCAGGTTGATAAAATCATATCCACATACTTGTGAGTATTCATTACACCCTATTTTATGTGGCATAACGGGTTAACGTGATTTCGATATAGTATTATTCAATTGATTATGAAAGAAATATCTATGCATTGGATTATAAATTCAAATTGTAACCCATATTGTAATCATGATGTGTTGGATATCAATTTTGTATGTCCAAAGCCTTCTTGTGACCCCAAGGTCTGCGACGATCAACATTTTGTTTGATTAACCATATTGAGATCGAGTAGAGTGAAAAGTGAATGGATGAAGTCCTATGAGTTGTGGCCACCATATTGATATCTTTTTTTTATTAGGACTTGTTTAAGCACTTGGGGTAGATGAGAAAATCTATAATCGAGCCATAAATCATTGTTTTAAATAAAACATGCATGTGTGTCGATTACTCATTGAATTATTATTATTCACATTTTCATGTTTTACAAATGTAGATGTTGAATTTTGACATGTTTGAGGTAATCTCTCGGGAATGGATAAAGTTGGCCGATAAAAAGTTTTATATGTATGTGGTAGAGATACACACCTGGAAGACTTACTGTGATTTTCCAATTTTGACAATTCGTCCTATCCCATGTCTGCCAAGACTATGAATTTTTTATACTCCAAAAACTTCCCAACAGAATAGTAATTTAATAGTAGTAGTTATAGTGGTCATGTTGTAAATAGAAAAATGGTATTCTGAATACCTTTTGTAAGTCGTCTTTTCAAAATAACCATGTTAATTAGTTTAGAAATGTTTTATAAAGTTTTTTAGATTGTAGAGGCCATGAGTTAAAAATAGCATTTGAATATCCAAAAATTATGTTTTGGACTATTATGTGTCAACACCTAGACCCCCCACCCAAAAAAAAGAAAAAATCAATTTTTTCTTGATGGCATCATACCAAATATCTCATGTCATTTTAAACATTGCCTTAGATAGAATTTTGTTCAAGATATACATAACAATCTTTAAGGCTTCACTTCATAGGTGTTACGAGACTTGAATTGTTCATCATGCTCCTTACTATAACGATTAAGGTCTTATTCTTCTTTCAGTTATACCATTTATACCATTTTATAGGGGGTGTAACAACATCTTATATAGCAATTCAATGTCTCATTCTGCTAAACTTAGCAAATGGACCTCACATTTTGCTCATATGTGTGTAACACATGATATTCTCCACCCACTTTTAACCTTATAAAATTGATTTTTGTTTCTTTTTTTTTTTTTTCTCTACTGCAGTTTTATAATTCTTGAAAACATAGAATATCTTGAAAAATTATCTACAAGTGAGATAAAATATATATCTAACCTTTTAGATAAGGAGTAAGAAAAGGTCCACAAATATTTGGGTAGATAGTCTCATTGATATTTGAACTCCTTTGGGTACCTTTAATGGTTTTGTATGTTTACTTTTCTTAATGAAGTTGTTTCACGACGATTTGTGCTAACAATTAAAAAAGGGATCATAAGAATGTATAAGGGACAAACCTCTTGAGAGTAAGCCTCAAGAAGGGGGTTTTTATTAGAAATATTTAAGCAAGAACACGAATTTAATTAAGAAAATATCTATAAAAATCTAAAATAAGAAAAATACATATTCTCAGTTTGAGAGTATATTTTGTGGTCTTTCTCCATGTTCTTTTTCATCCTTTATACTTTGATGATCTCCATTTGCGTAACTTTTGCTCTGTAATTACCTATAACCGTCCAATATCTTGCATTTAATAATTTCATTCCACAACTTCCCGTGACAGCATTCCTCATTACCCATCCTCATAATTGCCATTTATCGCTCTATTATTGCTTTTTTAGATCATGGGTTAAGTGGGTAAAATGTCTTGTTAACCATATATTGTTCAATGTTTCAATCGCCCAGCCATTTCCCTACTCGCCCAATCACCCAGATATTGCCATTTGCCCTGCCCGCCCAATTGTTTAGACTTCTTGACATTTTTCCCTAATACTCATACTTGGATTCATTATTTTTGGGCTTTTATATTAGGCATTTGATTGTGTGTTTTTGTATGCCAACAATCATCCCCAATATTAGCTGAATTAATGTGTAATCATTAATTTCACCATATTCAAGATTTTACACGTTTTTACAGTTTTGAAAATACCAAAAGAACGAACAATTTGGCATTTGAACGTGCCATCTAATTGATTAATTACTAATTTAAGATTTGCGTTTAATAGTCATATTTTTTACTCGCATTTCTAGCAGCAATTTTAAGCTTACAATGAGTTCCTCATATTCGGCATAGTTATTGGTACATAGATTCTCTAAGGTGTGAAAAAAATGGTAGTTTACCCCAAATGGATCTATTAATACCAAACAAATTCCTGCACCTTTAGCGATTTTTGAACCACCAAATTATAATGTCCAATATTTCATTTCGCACAAGTCTATTTCTAACTCTATTTCCTTTAGAATATTAACACATATATGATCGGCCAAAAAATCAGCCAATGCTCGATTTTTAATGACTTTTTGTGGCACATATTGTATTTCAAACTCAGATTAAGCTAAAGTCTACAATCCAATTATTTGGTGCAAGATAGGGCGAGAGAACATGTGCTTGATCAAATTTAATTTAGATACTAAATACACAATAGCAGGCCGAAGATAAGCCCTTAGTTTCGTATACATAAAATAAAAAGTTAAGCATAATTTTTCTATAACTGCATAGTTACATTCGCACTTAGTCAATTGCCTACTAAGATAGTAGATTGCTCTTTCTTTGCCTAATTGGTTTTCCTGAGCTACCATTCTGGCTATAGACTCTTGTTCTGTTGATAAGTATACTTTTATAGGAGGTCCTTGAATAGGTGAAACCAGCACAGGTGAGGTTGATAAGTAAACTTTCAGACTGTCAAAAGCCTTTTGCGTAAACAAATATCAAGACCCAAACCAAAGATTAAAACAAAAGGCATAACCACAAAATACAACCAAAAAATGCAGCTGCTCGTTGCAGAGTCCACGGTTTATAAGTCTAAGACTCTCTCCATTATTTAGATAGATACTTAAATTCCAAATTTCTAACGAAAGAATAATGGTTGCATGAAATAATTTATATAATTAACTAGCCCAAAAATTTACTTTTGTTCCTATCTGCTTTTATTGAATATATAGAAAGTATTCAGACAACAAAAATTAATTTGCAAGGTAAATAGGTAATATGAGGCCATCAGCAGTATAAATTATAAAAATATGTCATGGTTCTCCTTGTAAGGTATGATAGATTTGTCTCACATTAAAAATATGGACTTTCAATGTAGGGTATATAACCATTAATTGAGCACCCGCCCCTCACTAGGTAGGTTTTGATGGTGAGTTCTTCCCAAGTATTTGTAATAATGGTATTAGAACATGCACCATGTCTTTCGCGGTTGCAATCGAGAAGAGCAGATCACGATATCAACGTAACAGTGTTCATCTGAAACTAGTCATGGACTAGTGTAAAGCCAATTTGGCAGGGGCACGGGGATCATGAAGTGTGGTAATTTGTCATGATTTTCATTGCAATGAAGGTGAGTTCTATCCAAGTAGTTGTAACAAAATCTTATATAGAATAAGAACAACCGTCTACAAGCATTTGTCCACCATAATTCAGTAAACACATGCGCAATTGAGAAAAAAAAGGTAAGATTATGCAAAAACTGAAATTCAAGGTATATGAGACGACCATCACTTCAGTAGTATATAAATTATAAAATCTGCCAGCTACAAGCATTTGTCCACCGTAAAAATAAATAAATAAATAAATAAATAAATAATAATAATAATAATAATAATAATAATAATAATAATAATAATAATAATAATAATAAAGGAGTTTTGCTACACTTACCTTTGAAGATTTCAGAATGGTGCAACAAATTACAAACTGTGAAACCTAGATAAAATTTAAGATCTGGATTATGAATTAATTAGATAAAATTTAAGATCTGGGTGTATCCAGAGGTTTGTGGTGATGATTGGTTGTAGATTTGGTGAAGAATATGGCTCATTTTACTAAATTGAATTATTTGGGACAGGTGCAAATTAATTAGTACGAAAAATAAGATTGTAAAAGGAATTAAAAGTTTAGTGGCATGTGAAGGACTTTTGAAATACGACAATGGCATTTGAAGGTCCTTTTAAAGTTTATTGGCATTTGGAGATACTTCAACATAGTGCAATAGCATTTGAAGGGTTTAACTGTGTTAGTATACCATTTCACCATCAGAGGGCCCTCTCATGAGCCTGAGGGAGGTGAAGCTTTACACTTGGTCTTAGAACTTGTGTTTCCATGCATCCAATAGTTGTCTGAGGTCTCTGATATCGTGATAGGTGAGAAATATAACTCACTCCCTTTGCTCATGGGCCAAAAATAGATTTCTACTCCAAGAGCTTTTCTGGTATGACACACTATAGATTTCAATCCCGGTCTTGATGTTTCGAGCTTAGTTGTTGTATTCTTGTGCCTTGAAGGTTGGCCAGTTACTACGCGAAACAGTTTCTTTATTCAAGCATCATGTCTGAAGAAACTTTAACATACAGTTGAACAAGGTAACAGTATAATTTGAGCCCACCTATTTCACGATATTTCCTTAAGATGAATTTTCTTCCTTACAATGTGCTTAAAGGGCGTACAACAATTGTCTCCTAGGATAGAACGAATTTCACCTCCTACAAAAGACGCACAACAATCTGCAAGAGTTCCAGCTAGAGGGAGGATGAGATTCAAAGAAGAGAATGTTTGCAATGGAAATTGTGCAATTTTTCTTGCTACAATGAAAGTTATTTATAGAATAATTCACGGCCATTTGAATCCTCTTCAAGCCTTTTCACAACGGCGGTAACTATTCAGATAGTCACAAAACGAACAGGCACACCTGTTGATGAAACAATGCTTCAACTTCTGTTCTGTGAACATGCACTTCCAGAAAAATGAAATTTACAACATGTTAAATCAAATTCTTCACTTATTTAAAGTTTCAAGTGGATAACTCTGAAATATATTATTCATTCAATTTTAAATGGTTTTTATAAATAAATATATCACGTTGATCATCTCGTGGAGTAGAACGTGAATATGATTGGTCCCATTAAAATCAAAATATTGGTCCCACTTAAATTGGAGCTCAAAGTTGATCTATTTCCCTTAGTTATCCATTTTTCCAACAATGTCCTATGAGTCCATAATTAAAGCCAATGTTATTAAACCTGGACCAGACCGGCTAGTCCAATCGGTGAACCCATGACCTGATTCAAAAATCGAGTCATATAAAATTTTAAAAACCCAGCTTACTCGGCCATTTTTAGACCAATCCGATAACTTGGTACCGGGTTTTCCAAATTGTACGGGTTGAGTTTTAGCCACTTTTTTTTTTTTTTTTATCATATTTCATATTATTTTATTGTTAAAATATTAAACTATTAGTGGGTGAAGCAGGCAATAGCAGCCCACAAAGGAAAAAGCTTCTCCAGACCTCCTTTATATAACAATTGGACTCTCATTCCATAGCCTAAGATTTCGATGTGGGACTAATGTTTAAGGTTCTCAACTTTCCATTTGAATTTATTGTTAAATACTAAATACCTAAATAATGATGTCTTTAAATATTAATTATATTAATTTTTCAAAGTAAACTAAATAATTAATGATTATTTGTATGTAAAATAGTAAATTATATTGAAAATTGTTTTTTTTCTTCTTTTCATTGTCTTTTATTTATTCAAATCTCCAAGTATTTGTATTTCATTGGTAGTATAGTAAGTTTAGAATCATTCTTTATATGTTAAAATACTTTTAACATTTAAAGTTTTGAAATAAATTATAGCAATAAATATAATTAACAACAATTACTCTATATTTATTGTCTTTGAACTTGTAATTCTAAAATTTTAAAAAATATTATTGCTATAATATTTGATATCTTGTATATATTTAATTTTTATGCAAAAAATCTAGTTTTATATAAATACTTATTTAATGCCTTAAAAACAATTAAAATAATATTTAAAAATCAAAAATTTAAAAAATATTATTGCTCTCAATTCCTATTGTTTGATTTTTTTTTTTGTTGATAACTTTATTTAATACACGGGTCAACCCACTGACCCTTGACCCTTTCCTTTTTCTCGGGTCGATGTCCGGTCCGAGTTTTAAAACATTGACCAAGACTAGCTTCGTGAAGGAGAGCGAAGGATTGTTAAGAAGGAAAGTTGATCTTCAGAAGCAGCATAAGGGGGTAGTTTCTTTATCATTTTATGATTAAAATGTTGGAATTATATATGCCCATAGAGTATAATTCACGACATTTAAAATAAAATATTAATTGTATTAATATGAAGTTGCGTTTGTCCATTGGTCGATTTGATATTACAGATTAAGTGTTTTGGTTGTTAAACGCTGAAAGATTCAATTTGTAATTCGATCTAAAATTAGCGTTCACGATCGGTAAATAAATATGGACAATTTATTTTGATAAGATCGTCTCGGTTTTATTAAAGTCTCTCTTTCACTTTGGTAATAAAATTGAGAGTACGTGTAGAACATATTGGATGAGACCATGTAAAACTAATTTGTGATATTGACTATACAAATTTAATTTCAACTGAGGTCAGTAATTCGACAGTGAATGTTGAATTCTATGATGTGATGTGATCACATCGAACTGTCAGATAGAAGACGAGTGTTGAGATTTTATGAATATTCAGAGAAGGACATTTGGGTCAATTTAGCTTGCTCTGAATATTCGAGTTGATCGATGGGGGTAACATGTAATAGAGATATGTCAGAGGATAAAGTTATTGATTATTGTTTCAGTAATTACAATTTTATTAAGAGTGCAATCTCGTTCTTTTAGTGGAATAGAACGTGATTAATAAATTAATTTTGACTGATCAAGAGTTGATCAGGTCATAATTAATTCATTGAAGCTTAGTTTAATTGGGTCCGATCAGGTTCCCTCGGTGGTTTCACTATACTAGGCTTATACAAGCTTATTACATGTATTGGGCTGTGCAGAATTGGGTATGTGTTATGGCACTGGGGTGGTAGGTGATAAGTGTGTTTTTACACACTTATTTAGTTCCTAAATTAGCACTTTAATTGACAAATTGAGCAAATATCTACTTATAAATTGTGTTTATCTTGTACAATTAGGTACAAACTCAATTGGAAAGCAAATGGACAAGATTGGAGTGCAATTGAGCTTAAAGATGAGCAAATTTGACGTTCAAGGACCAAAGTGAGAGAAATCGAAAGTTTGAGGACTAAATTGCAACATCCCAAAAAGTTGAGAACCAAGGTTTACTACTCAAATTCAAGGAGAAAATCACAATAGAAAGCGAAATGATTGCTTAATTGATGAATTTGAGTGAAGATGGATCAATCGCACACAAAAAGTAAAGTTGGGGACCAAAGTGCACAAGTGTCAAAGGTTGAGGACTTGGGATGAAAAATCAAAGTTGAGGGACTTGGCAGCAGTTTAAAATCTGATTTCATATTTTTCCAAAGAAGTATTGAGCTGGGCACATAGATGAAGAGAAAAATAGAGTTTGGGGACCATTTTGCTCAACTTCCAAAACTCAAGGACCAAATGTGCAATTTTAGAGAGACAAGGACAGGAGAGCATGGCTGGAACGTGCTTACTGCTGGCAGCATGGGCAGATGATGGGAGTATGGAAAAAGCAGGCTGACAGGAGGATACATTGGAGATATATACATACAAGCGAGGGAGAAAAAGAGGAAGGAGGCATTGAGGGGGAAGGCAGCTGGTGCTGCCATTGACGCCAAGGGAGAGCAGACGGCACTGCAGCAGAGTGACACTACTGCTACTGCCGGCTGTTGCTGCTGGAGAAGACACAACTGGGGGCAGCCTGGGAAGGTGGATATTTACTGCTGGTGACAGCAGCAGTGAGGAAGGAGAACACCAGTTGAACTTAGGAAGGAGGCTGCTGCTTGCTACACATTACTGCCGGTGCTACTGCTGCAGCCTGGAGAAGGAGCAGCTGCTGAAAGGAGATAGCCAGGGGGAGGACCAGAGGAGCAGCTGGTGACGCTGCTGCTACTGCTGACTGCTGCCTGTGAACACTGCAGGCTAGTGCTGTAGATCAAAAACCTGCTGCTGGGAGTGTTGGTACTAAACTATTGCTGGGAACTAACTGGAACATTACTACTGCTGATAATAAGACGCTGCTGAGGATAAAAATCTGGATTCTTGGTGATTGTTGCTGCTAATTCTGGACTGTTGCTGCCGGCTGGAGAAGAAGAAGTGGACTGCTGACCGGAAACAGCTAACACTGCTGGTACTACTGCTGCTGAAACTTAAGGGAAGCTGGTGACAGCAGCAATTACACTTGTACTGCCAGGGTTGCTAAATCTGTTCTGCTGCTGGAAGTGCCACTGCTAGAGAAGTGCTGGTTCTGCTGCTGAAACATAAACTGCTGCAGGCTTGGGGAAATCTGTTGGAGGCAGTAGGAAGTAAAGAAGCAGTGGAAGCTACTGCAGAGAAAAGAAAGTGAGGCAGCAAGAAGAGGTAGATGCTTAGCCAAGAATCTGGAGCTGAAGAAGAAGCTGGGATTCAGATCAATCGACCCACAGGCTGCTGGACTTGCAATTGATGAACTGGAATGCAAAGTGATGTGCTGCCGGTGGATAGAAGCTGGTGAATGGTGCATGGGACTGATTTGCACAGAAATGAAAGTTCAGGGACTGAAATGCAATTACTTGATAGTTGGAGGACCATGATGCAAATTCCACCATTTCCAATTTCCGGGTTTTTATTTTTAATGCTTCTTGTTATTTTTATTCTCAAACTCATGTTTAGCTAAATTTTGCACGTTGGGATTTATGGAATGAATTTAACCTAGCTTGGATTAATTTTAATATTTGCTATTTGATTAAATGCTTATTTCATGTGTGTTTGTTATTGAGATTATTACATGTGTTTGCTTGATCACCAAATATGTGTTTTGTGAAGTGTATGATAATCGAGAGATATTATGCATTTTAGACCAAATAACAAATGCTCTAGGTTCTTGTTAAGGATAGAGATATACCTTAAACCCTAGATGATCCATTGAGCTATTTTCACAAAACATTAATGCAATTGATTGGGCCTTAATCGACATAGAGATATAGTAGGTTAGACCAATTGATTAGGGTTGATTTCACTCGAGAGAGGTAATTGGCTAAGCTTGGAAAATCGGGTCTAACATTGTAAATGAGTAATTTGTTAATTTGCATGTTGAGAAATTAATTAGGCGACGGTTAAATGAAACCATGAATCCCAACCACGTTTTATCTTTCATTTTCCGTATTTCAATTCGGTTTAGAATTAGTTTCTTTAATTTAGAATTTACAAAAATCCATCTTTTTAATTGTGTGTTTCATTTGTTAAGATTAAATTAACTAGAGTATAATAGAGTAAACATTCCTCGTGGGATCGACAATCCGGACTCAAAAAGTCCACTTTATTACTTGTACGCGACCCGTGAGCTTGCGGTACACTATTTTGAGCGAACAGTAGGGTTTTGGAGTTTAAAGAGGTTACAAATAATCTCCTAAGACTGTTTTTCTTAACCTAGTTTGTAAAGTGGAGAGACACAGACTAAAGTGTGTAGTGTATGTTTCCTCTTTACAAAGAAAACCCTAATCCTAATTTAACCTAGGCCTAGAGAAATGTGACCACACACCTGCACATCTATCATTGGAGAACATCGGGAAAAGTTTGAGGGTTTGAAGCTTTGGTGGAATCAAGAAACAATGGAAAATGAGGTTATTGAAAAGTAATCTACAAGGGTAATATCTCTTTCATTTGTGTGCACAAAATTATTTATTCTAAGTTAAACACACAAAACAGAAAATCCTGTAACGGGATGAACTACCACAAGAAATCAATTTTTTTGAGTAAAACAACCCGGGTTCTCAACATAAAATTCAATTTGAAATGATGATTTTTTGTTTTATTATGAGGAGGGTGGAAGAATTTCAAAATGAGGTGTGAAAAAATGTATATAAATACACATTTCTTTACTTTCAAAAGCTTTTTGCTGATTAATTGCATTTTTGGTTTGCAATGAGCACTAGAAGTGCATAATATAATATTTAATGCAAAGCTTATTGTTCAAAGTAGGGGTGGGTAAAAAAATCGGAACCGATATGACTGAATCGAAATCGAACCAAAAAATTGGAACCATATGGTTTTAAAAAAATAAAGTAGGAGTCGGTTTTAGAACCGAGAATCGATTCTCGGTTCCGCTTTTAGAACCGAAAAATCGAAGTTGGAACCAAGTCTTTGATCCTTGTGTATATGATCAATCAAAATATGTGATATCGGGCATTGGACCATCCTTCACATGAACCCACTACTGATATGAAGCTAGATCGTGGATCTCGATCCCATCGACTGTTCTCTGCTTGTTTTTTTTATTAAATACAGCTGCTAACAATCCTTATCGCCGCCCAATCTCAGAGGAGGGATTTCCCGGGACAGGTACTAGTCACTTATTTAGGTCAAGAATCTGTCTATGACAAAGAAAGATCTGAACCCATTCCGAAAGGGTTCGCTCATACTGGAGGGAGTATCCCCACTTAGTGATCGATCCGCTAGTTCATGCAAATCCGAAGAAGTTATCACGGACGAGCCACATGCAGGGAAACTTGCAGTAGTTCTAGCTCTACATTAGGAGCATGGGAGCTCACTCCCTCAATGAGTCTATCCTGTTTCAGGCCACATTGTTCAGTCTCCTGGAACTAAACTATTAGATTCGTAGATTTGGTCAACTGATTCGTTTTAAATTTTAAAAATTTCTATAGGGTATTTTCCTATTCCTAACAATGCATCTTCACATACCAAGAACTACGAGATCACCCCTTTCATTCTAGGGTGACGGAGGGATCGTATCATTAGAGCCGTTTTTTTATTCATGCAGACCCCAGTCATCTAATAAAATGAGGATGGGATGCTACATTGGGAATGGTTGGGATAGCTCAGCGGTAGAGCAGAGGACTGAAAATCCTCGTGTGACGAAACCTAGAAATCGATCACTGATCCAATTTTAGTACCTCTACAGGATAGACCTCAACAGAAAACTGAAGAGTAACTTCTTGGTCTTCGACCCCCTCAGTCACTACGAACGCCCCCGATCAGTGCAATGGGATGTGTCTGTTTATCTATCTCTTGACTCGAAATGAGAGTAGGTTTGAAAAAAGGATCTTAGAGTGTCTAGGGTTGGGCCAAGCGCTAACACCCTATCTATAGAAAGGGGCCTTTTCAATATGGCTCGCGTGACCCCCTCTCGCTGTTACAGGGTCGTTGATCACCGAAACAAGGGGAAGGAAAATGAAAGCAATGTATAATATCCAATATGAGATTCCAATTGTTAGAATCATAGGCTTTTTTATGGTTTTAATTGATTGTCCAAAAACTAAAAATCAAAAAAAATTATAATAATTTTTGGATAAAATGAAAATGATTAATTTCTTTTTATGAAATTTATTACGTCTCTATCTCATTGTAACCTTAAACTTCACACTTAGACTGAAATTCTTAATAAATGAAAATAGAATAAGACTAATTTATAAATAAGCGATGTTGTAAATGATGGAGTTAATTAAATATTTAAATACAAATATAAAATAATTAATAATAATACATTTAAAACTCATGATTCATCCCACAAGTTTAGCATTCAAATTTATCGCTTCTTGCCTGCTCGAAAAACCTTTCAGGTCATTTGTTTCTTATTTTGGTTTATGAATATCTTCTATTTGATAGAGAATCCTATACTTTCTTCGGGGTGAAAGGATTTTCGAAATCCTTGATAATGGTATATTTGGTAGAAGTTTATTTTAAGTTATTGGTTCGCTTCCTGATGCCTGATATTCCTCAATAAGCCCCCGAAAAATAATTAATAGTTGTAGAATTGAATTAGAACCGAAATAAAAAAAAAAAAAAAAAAACAGAATTGTTTGGTTCTAGTTTGGTTCTTGCAATTCAATGGAACCGAATTGTTCCATTTTACAAGAACCGAAAAGTATGGTTTGATTCCGATTCTTGAGATATCTGAACCGAACCACCAACGCCCACCCATAATTTGAAGTGTGGAATTCAGCGGACACATTGGCCATTGCTTCTAGCCTTGGCATTCACTTCTCTCTATACAAGCGTAACCACCACTTTTGAAGTCGACATAATCGATCTTTTACGAAAAAGTAAAAAATCAAACTTGATTTTTCTTCTAGAATAATAATAACTCAATTCAATTCAATCCATACAAATCTAAATTTATATATATATATATATATATATATATATATATATATATATATATATATATATATATATATATATACACTAATTCAAAATAGAATTTTAATATACACTAAGTCAAAATAATTAATCTAAAGATGAAATTTCATATGTACTTAAAAAAAAGTAAAAAATAAAAAATAAAATAAAAATAAATCAACAACATCAAAATAAAAGAAAATATGAACTAATTGAACCCAAAATAAATAAACAAATCAAAAAACATACAAACCACTAGATGTTGGTTGATTATTTGAAGGTTGGAAAATAAAATTTTTGAAGAAAATGTAGTTGAAGCAACCCTTGATCTTGAGCATAATTTGTGCAAGATTTCTTCTCCGATTTTCTTTGATTCCAAAACTAGGAAGAGCCGAAATTTCTTCACTGCTGATCGCCTCCTTCTCCAATTACTCTCTCGTAGAAAGCTCACTGTCCACAAGCACTGTCTCACATTTCCAACCACTACTGAAACATTGCTGCCAAACTCGTAGTCTGACCCAAGCGAAAAAGTTTCATGCAAGCATAATAAAACATTAAGAGACCAAGACATCTTTTTGCTGAAAAACCACATAAACTCGTGCTATAAGTTTGGATAGACTTCGCTGTTCTTTCCCAACTAAAATAGAAAAGGTAGGTTATAAACCTCGAGATAGTCATTCGTTTTCCGCGACTAACTAATCTCTCTTTGAAAGCGGGTGCTCGGAGATGTTTGTTCTATCGTTTTGGGGGCTAGGTTTTTTAAGTAAGCTTTAAATACTCTGAAATATTTCACTACCATCTCACTGCTGTGTTCTGTTAAGCTATGGATTACAGGAACAAATGTAGTTGAATAGAACAGCATGCGGGTTACATGTTCCACTGTGCCGAGATGTGAGGTGCAGGTGGTGACGGACTGAGAGAGAGCTCCTATGATAGATGATTATTAAATGCCATTTCAATTCCCATCTCCCACCTATCCCATATTTTTTTGGGGGAAATGCCTCGAAAATCTATTCTTCTTTCCAATCCACGCTCTTGTTTGGATTTGGGCTGGGCTAAAATGACAAACGAAATAAGGGCGCCACACGCGCAGATGCGCGATTGATTCCTTTTGTGGTCATTTTAATAGAGAGAGCTGCTCTAAACAGAAGATTTTTCCTATTTTCCGTAGGTAAAGCTGGCTAACTAAAGGTTCTTTTTCAACCGTTGACAAGTGGTCTCAACTTGCTCACGTGTCGTATTTTCTCTCCCTTTTCGTCGAAACAAGACCACTACCCCTCGTCCCAATTCAAATCTTCCTGATTCAATCCTCGTGAGAGGCTTCCCATGTTGAACGAGATGAATTGTTGGTTCTACCTCTTAACTCAAGCTGCCCATCGAGTTGGGAAAGGGGCCGAGCTGACTGATGAGTGCCTTTTTAGCCTTTATAAAAAGGCTCTCATGTGAAGCTAAAATGGCTGGCATTAGTTTGTATTTCAAATATCCGATACAAGTAGGCAAAGAGATGGTTAAATCAAAATATCTAATATAATAGAAAAGAACCCTTACCCCCTGGTCCCAAAATTTGGCTGTAGATAGATTGGGAGTTGCAAAAGAGGAGAGAGTAGATGGTGTTAGAAAATTTATTACAGATAATTTTTTATCTATAATCTTAAATATCATCATGCTGAATTATCAAGAATGAATAATTGAATCGGAAGCGTACCTTAATAAAAAATGGTTCACAATTAGATAATCAATTCTGTTGGTTGGGTCTTCCAAATCATCACGTAGTTCTTATTTTCTCTTTGATGATGAGATGTTAGAACAGAATAAATAGTACGTATAATCCAGGGACCATAACCGAGTTTATATACTGAATTTCCTGTTAATCTAGTTCGGCCCATCATGAAATTAGGAATAATGGCCTGGTCTTTACACATAAAGTCCATACATTAATTAGATGCATAAATGCCCAATATACCAAATCCTTATTAGATCACTTTAAATGGGCTTAACCAAATTTAATAGCATTTGATTCAATACACAATAATTCACATATAAACCCACATGATTGAATAAATCCTTACAATCTCCCACTTGGGCTATATGTGTAACCTTATAATTGCGTATCAATCATAACCTTATGAGTACTCAGTATTTTGCTATCATTACTGAATGCATCTCCAAAAAATCCGATCCATCAATCATATCAACATAGGATCAAAGTAGCTTTTGCTACATTTATCGTAACTAAACCCATCAATGATCATGTATATCAACATAACTGAATGACATGGATCAAGTATGAATGTGTAGCATGGAAATTACATGTAATGTGATCTTAACATGCCTATTTCCAACTGGTCCAACCTTATACCTTAGTGAGATCATCCTCAAACAAGTTCAGAGATAATAAACCTGAAACCTTACAATTGTAAATAACTTTAACTTTAAACCGTATCCAAAAAGGACAATAAATGTGTCTAATGTGAAAGCACCCAAAATACAAACTCTCACTGAAACCAAATATCCTCAAGAAATACAACACCCATATGAGCAATGTACTCATGAAATACCTTGGGAGGTAATACCTTAGTAAGCTGATCCGCAATTATGGAGTATGTCCCAATGTGCTCTTATTGACACCTGTCCACTCTGAACTGAATCCTTCACAACCAGGAACTTATGGCAATGTGTTTTGACTTAGTTGAGCTCCCGTTGTTTTTGGAATATGAAACTGCTGAGTTATTGTCACAATATAACTTTAGTGATCTTTCTATATCATACAGAATGTGCAGCGTAGTGACAAAATTTTGCAACTATATTCCATGATTAGATGCCTAAAAAATGCTAGAAACTCTACTGCCATGGTGGAAGAAGCTATAAGTGTCTGCTAAACACTCCTTTTGAAAATAGCTCCTCCAACTAGCAGATAGATCTAGCCTGATATGGATCTCCTACTGTTTTGGCATCTAGCAAAATCGGAATCATAATACCATATGATCTCCAGCTGATTCGATTTTCTGTATGTGAGCATGTAATCCTTTGTTCTCTTTAAATACCTTATCACCCATATTTGGCTGCTTTCCAAATGATCAATCTCAGTGTTACTTAAATATCCTTAGCATCCCAATAATGTATGCAATATCCGAACGCATACAAATTTGAGTATACGTAAGACTCCCTATAGCTGAACTACATGGGATCTTCTTCATTTCCTTAACTCCAAGATTACTTTTTGGGATTTAGTTAAGACTAATTTGTCTCCCTTAGCGATAGGGGTGTCCCCTGGTTTACCGTCTTGCATGCAAAACCTCTTAAGTACTTTACGATATAGCCCTTTTTTGATAATCCAAGAATACCCCGAGAGCGATCCTGGTGTATCTGATTCCTAATACAAGAGAGGCGTCACCAAGATCTTTCATCTCAAGAGTCCTTGATAAAAAATCTCATAATTTTATGTGACCTGCCTATATCATTGGTGACAAGCAATATGTTATCAACATACAAAACCAGGAAAATATACTTACTCCCACTGAACTTGTAATACACACAATTATCAACAATATTAATCTCAAAACCAAACGAGATAATTACTTGATGAAATTTGTATTACCCTTAACAGGAAACTTGTTTGAGCACATAAATGGATTTCGTAATTTGCAAACCATTTACTTTGGGTCTCCTGATACAAAGCCTTTGGTTGCACCATATACATCATCCCATCAATGTCTCCATTGAGAAACGCCGTCTTAGTACCTATTTGATGTAACTCAAGGTCAAAATGTGCAAAAACCTAACTTTCTTGAAAGACTCTTTCGTTGAAACTGAAGAGAAAGTCTCTTTATATTCGATGCCTTCTTTCTGTGTAAAACCCTTAGATACAAGACGAACCTTATATATTTCCACATTACCTTTCAAATCCCTCTTGGTTTAAAAATCCATTTAAGACCAATGGGCTTCACACCTTCTGGTAATGGGCAAGATCCCAAATTTTATTATCTTGCATATGCTTATACTCCTTATTTATGGCATCAATCCACTTTTGAGAGTTAGAACTCTGCATATGGCCTGATGGAAATTGATTGGACCATCTTACACCATTCCATTATTTTCCTTATGTTCTTGGAGAAATACTATTAAATTATCCTGAATAGCATTTTTCCCTTTTCTCGTAGATCTCCTTAATGACTTTGGTTATTGAAGTTGTTGAGTTTGTACTTCTGAAATTTACCTTATTTTGGATGGGAAACTCTTCAACATTGTCTAGTCGAGGTCCTAATATGCTTCTTGATCAATGACATGCATAGAAACTTGCACATTATCAAAAGCAATAGTAGGAATTGAAATCGATCATTCCTCAACTTCTTCCTTAAAGACAATATCTCTAACCTTACTTCTTCCCCCCCCCCCAAACTCAACATCCTAAAAAATGTTGCAATTCCCGTTTCAAAAATTGACTTAAAGTGTAGGATCATAAAATTTATAGCCTCTCGATCGCTTAGAATAACCAATAAAGTAGCTTCGTAGCTGCTTATTGTTTTGGAGTCCAATTTCTTAATATGGCCTATAAGGCCTAGCCTTAGCTGGACATCCCCAAATGTTGAAATGCTTTAGACTAGGCTTTCTGCCTATCAAAAGCTCTTAAGATGTTTTAGCAGCAACTTTAGTTGGTACTTTATACAATTTTTCTTTAACTGTCTAGATTTCTAGCAAAAGAAACAACTCTCAATGTCTTTGTGTGGTTTCTTTTGTTTTGGACCCTTAGCAACTTTATGTTCTTTATTTCTTTTCTTACTCATATCTTTAGAGGTGTTTGCCATGTGAACACTTTTAGTTATGTCCTACTTCAACTTTTCTTCCTCTTGCACACAAAATAGATTGAGCTCATTTAGAGTTCATTTCTCCCTTTGACAGTTACAACTGACCTTAAATTGACTGAATTGTGCAAAAAGCCATATCAATACCAAATGCGCGAGCAAGTCATCAAACAAGTCGAGTTTTAGTGCCTTAAGTTTTGAAGCAGTGTGAGACATCTACATGATGTACTCCCTTATTTTCCCATTGCCTTGATACTTTATTGAAATCAAGCTTTGCATAAGCGTGTTTGTTTCAGCCTTATCGTTTTTTCACAAAACATTTCTTAATTTCGGTAATGAATTCCTTGGCATTATTTTCCCCCTCAGATACGGTGCCTCTAAAGGCTTCCGGAATACCGCGCTTAATGATCATTATACTCATTTGACTTGAGCAATCTTACTTCTCAAAGTTCCTCCTTTGTATAAATGAACTTTCATTCATCAGAGGAGCAAGTTGCTCAATCAATCATTAGTGCACGGTCTAGATCCATGCAACCAAGAACAATATTAATGTTCTCTTTCCAATCCTTGAAGTTTGTCCTATAAGCACATGGATTAAATTTAAGCTTGCAGATATACTGCTAGCAGAATTTGAAATCGAATAGAGAACACTTAAACAAAATAACTCACATAAGTACCTTATTATGCAAATCATACTTTCAAATAATGGTAGGGCCCATCACAAGATAACTAGCTTATCAATATTTAGTCTTTGGACATAAATATTGACTTGTAAGTGGTATTCTTGGTGTAGTTATCAAACACTGACAGTAAGACATGTCAACCAATAAACCTTTCTTTGGACCGATTTATTGATCACACGTTAAACCAAATAAACGTCACATGTTTTGTTAGCCCAAGAGTAAACTAACCAAGAGGGGGGTGAATGGGTTTATAAAACTTTTTCGATAAATAATATCAAACTTAAAAATCAATAGATATAAGTATGAGCACTTAGTGTTGTAAGTAACTTAACTATCAATATAGTGTGCTATAAATGTGTAAACTTAATTGATAAAGCAAGTATAGAACTTAGATATAGTGTTGCACAATATAAATTGATAGAATAGAGTAAGTGCAATGTAAGTAAGTAAAAGGGATAAGAGAATGCAAACGCGATTTAAGGAGGTTCAATCAACCAACGTGATCTATGTCCCCCGTTACCGAGCTCTCCGTCACGAGCAAGGTCAAATACACTATATTGGTAACTTACAACAAGGAATACCAAATCCTTAAGTGACTTACAACAAGGAGCACTTATCCTTAGGTGACTTACAACAAGGAGCACCTACCCTTAACCAACAATCGAGTTTTCACAAGGCTCTCGAAACCACAAGATATAATGAATTGAATTTACAATTGAAATAACTCTCTTGACAAATGATATACTCAAATAAAGTACCGAGAGAGTTAGGCTAACACTTCAATAGATAGCAATGAATTAAGCTCGAGTGTTAGAGAAAAACTTTGATGCAAATGATAATGAAAAGTTCAATGCAATCAAACAAAGTTTTTCAAATAATCTCTTGTTAAAATATTGAATCAAATTAAGTACCAAGAGATGCCACACTTGAATAATTAACAATGAGTTAAGCTCAAAGTGTTTAGGCAATGGAATTTTGATGAATCAAATGATAATGAAAAATGTAGCACAAATAATCAAAGTTTCTTAATTGGAATTTCTCTCTTTTAAAAGATTAAAACAAGTTTAGAACAAAGAGAGACTTACACTTCAACTCCAATATAGTGTGAAGATGTTGAAGAAGTTTAAACAATATAAAATCAAGAATCTTCACAAAACTTTCTTCCAAAAACTTTGATGAATTTGATAAAATAAAGTTTAAATCAATCAAAGTTTTATAATAATAATAGATGAATATAAACCAAGTAAGAACAATGAATTTTCACAAGAAATTTTCTATAAAATCTTTTCTATGTTGTTCAAAATGAATGTAAATGAGATGACTATTTATAGATCAAGATATTCAAATTCAGCAACTTTCGGTTGACCATTTCTGGAGTTTCGGTCGACCGAAACATGCATATAGCCGTTACACATTTTCAACCGTTGAACTTTCGGTTGACCAATTTTGGTTGACCAAAAGTTGACTTTCGGTTGACCGAAAATTGACTTTTGAAAAACATGAAAATTTAGGATTTTTAAGTTTCTAACTTGTTTTTCAAAGTGGTTTAACATAGTATAATCATGATTTAAGATCAAATAGCATATGAAAAGCAATATTGACTTAGATAAAAATATTTTATGCAAGTGATGAATTTTCAAGTAAGTTTCTTGATGCATAAAAATCATTTTCGAGCTCTTTGAATTTCATCGCTAAAGATTGAGAGTGTTATACCTTTACATAGGTTAAATCAACTCTTGAACTTGAACTCTAATCTTGTATGCTTGAATTCTTGATTTTCATGTCATGCTTTTCAACTTCAATTTTGATCTTGAATATCTTCAATTCTTTCATGATCTTCTTTGCGTCTCATGTGCTTGATCACATAGTTTTGATTTATATCTTTGAGAGACGATTTGAACATAGAGTGCTTTGAATATTTATCATTACATGAAACACTTGAAGCACACTTGTTAATAACACAATATATTCTTATTTGTTATGATCAAAACAATAAGGTTAAGTTAACCATAGGTCAACATGTTTATCACCACAAGTTCATGTGAAATTCGAGCCAAATATTGATTTTCCTTTGAGCTGATCAATATCCGCATAAATAATACACAAACACCTAATTTTCCCTTAGTATAGTGCTCAAACACTGGCAATAAGACATGTTAACCAATAAACCTTTCTTTGGACCGATTTATTGATCACACGTTAAACCAAATAATTGCCACGTCTTTACCACCACAGGTGCATGTGAAATTCGAGGCAAACATTGACCTTCCTTTGGGCCGATAAACATCCGCAATGAATAACACACATACACCAATACCTTCTAATATTCTAAATTAATTAATATCCACAAGAGAGGTTGCTTTAACAACATATTGCTTCAACTAATTTACTTTCGAATATTATATCTCTCAAAAGAGTCCGTAGTACCAAAATTTATAATTAAAATTAATTAATTTGCATCTATATTTGACTTTAGGATTTGAATTATAGAATTCAAAACTTTAGAATAAAGCAATCCTTAAGTTGAGAGAGTCAAATTGCAATATTCTTAAACTTTTGATGGCCAATTGTGAAATTTTTTAAGCTTGAAGGACTTAAATTACAATTTTCCCAAAACCTTATTGGCCAATTTAGGAGAATTCCAAACTTTAAGTTCTAATTTGGAAGAAAATCAAACTTTAGGAGCTAAAATGGAAAATTTTCAGTGTTTAAAGGTTGATTTTGAAAATTTTCAAACTTTAGGAGCCAACTTAGAAAATTCCCAAACTTTAGGGATTGAATTAAAAAAATCTTCAAACTTTAAGGACTGAAAATGAAAATTTTCAAACTATAAGGACTCAATTAGAGAATTTTCAAGCTTTATGGACCAATTTTGAAAAAAAAAAATCAGACTTTAAGGACTGAATTACAAAATCCAGAACTTTTGAAAACCCAACCTAAATAATTTTGTAACTTTATGGGCTAAAGTTATAAATTTCAGAACTTTAGGGTTTAAACTTTAATTCAAAACAAATAGGGAGGACTGGAGATGCAAATAAGCATAATTATCCCAAAATTGCACAACACACCCTGAAGACTTCAAATTTCCGACACAACCCCTTGTCCCAAAATCTGATTTTCGAAATGGTTAGGGTTTCTGTAACCCTAACCGCCACCCATCAATTCAGAGAACGCGGCCGCCGCTAACGGTGACCCCATCGGCTGTAGCGCCTTCTTCAGCACTGCTCTCTAGCAGCAAAGCGATGCGCAGGGCGCACTTGTACATCGTCGGACTGCTCCGCCTGCTGAGTTTGACGACGCATCCAGTGGATGCGGCAGCTGAATCCACGACTCATACCACCATCAACCAAAAAATTCGACCACAATAACCTGTCATACCTCAACCATAACCGATTTCATCCCCAAATTCAACACCAAACTTCACAAATTCATAACTCAAACTTAAGAATATACATAAAATTTCACAAAACCAGATCTGAAACCTAATTTGTTTTCGAAATCAGATTTTCAACATCCATATCCAACACCCCAAAATCAGATTCAAAATCCTCCCATAACCAGATTCTATATACATGCCGAACGTATACATATAGAAACTAAATGGAGGAAACATATACCATATGCATACATAATTTCAAAATCAACCATCAAATTCAACAGAAATTTTCTAACGAATCCATATTTTAATCCATATACTTCAACAACAGTAGACAAATTTACAGATTTTCTCAATCACACATATCTGATAATCAACACGATGATCGGCTCTGATACCACTTGTTAGAAAATTTATTACAAAAAATTGTTTATCTATAATCTCAAATATCATCATACTGAATTATAAAAAATGAATAATTGAAGCGGAAACGTACCTTAATCAAACATGGTTCACAATTAGATAATCGATTCTGTTGGTTGGGTCTTCCAAATTATCACGTAGTCTTTATTTTCTCTCTGATAATGGGATGTCAGAACAGAATAAACGGTACGTATGATTCAAGGATCATAACCGATTTTATATACTGAATTACCTGTTAACCTAATTCGGCTCATCATGAAATTAGGAATAATTACCTGATCTTTGCATATAAAAGTCAATACATTAATTATAAAAGCTCAATACACAAATAAGATCAGTTTAAATGGGATTAACCAAATTTGATTGCATTTGATTTAATAATTCATGTATAAGCGTGATTGAATAAATCCTTGCAGATGGAAGGAAGGGGAAGTGAGAGTCGATTTCATCACAAATATTAGCTTATATAGAATAGAAATGGGATATGCACGCCATACGTTCGATCAAATACCGATACCAAACCTCTTTTCCTGGATCATCATTCTCTCTGCTTACTTGATATCTGGAGATGTTATGAAGATGAAATATTTAATTTGGTTACAGGGCCAAGACAGAATGGGTTGGCAAAAGAACCCCTGAATCTATTTTGTGAAATGAGGTTGAAAGAATTGGATGTGGATCCGTTCACTTTCGGAGCATCTTGACTGCTTGTGGAGGTCATGTGGCATTGAGAGAAGGCAATCAGATTCATGCTTATATAATTAAACCTGATTATGTGGATAATATTTTTGTCGCCAGTTTCATGATTCACATGTAAAGCGTAGAAGCATAAAATATGCAGAAACACATTTTAGGAGGAAAATGAACAAAGAATTGTGTCTTGAATTGCAATGGTGGTGGGTTATGGTCAGAATGGTACAGGGAAGATGCTATTTCGAATCTTTTTGAAATGGACAGGGATGGGATTCAACAGATGATTTTACTCTGGGGAGTTTGATTAGCTCTTGCGCAAATCTTGCTAGCTTGGGAGAGGGAGCCTAGTTTCAGGCTTAAAATCCTTCATTAAGTATCTAATGCACTTCTAACACCGTATGGGGAATGTTCTAGCGTAGAAGAATCTCGTTGTATGTCTATACTGAGATGAAGTATAGGGATGATGTGTCTTGGAGTGCATTAGTTTCTGTCTATGCACAGTTTGGAAAGCCAGAGAAACAATTAATTTTTTTGAGGAAATTTTAGCTCATGGTCTAATGGAGATAAGTTTCTTTGTGTTCATTCGGTTTGCAGTAGGGTTGGACTTGTGGAGCAAGGGCATCAATTTTTGCATCAATGACAGAAAAGTATGGAATTATGCCAATTCTTGATCACTACACTTGCATGATTGATATATGTAGTCAAGCCGGACGGTTAGAAGAAGAAGCAAGGACTCTCATACTCAAATGCCTTCTTGTCCTGATGCAACTGGTTGGCCTCCATTACAGAGCTCATGTAGAATAATGGTAACCAGGCAATAGGGGAATGGGCACAGCAGAATGTCTTGTGGAATTGGAGCCTCATAATCCTGCTGGTCACTGTCCGATCAAAGGTAAAGCAGAGCTCTCTTGGCTTCTGACCAAAATAGTACTGGGCTAGTGTTATGAACTTATAAAACGATGATTGAGTCGATTCCATGATTATAAGCTCATTCCATACCATACCATACCAGCCCAGACCGGAAATAAGGTTATATACATTCTCAAGGGGTAATTCGAGGGTATCTAAATATATATTATGTTTACATATTGATCCCTACATTGTTCCATTCCATTTAGGATTAGGAATAGGCGTAATCGGATGAATCTATACACTTGTATGGAAGGACGAATCTAGGATATCGAATCAGCACGAGTGGTTGCCTAAGAGTAAGAGAAAAATATAAAATCTTACGCCTAATTATGAGCAAAGAATAAAAAATTTAACAGATCAAACACGATCCGCCGACCGCTCTCGCAAGGGCCTTGATCCGTCCCTGCTTGTATGAAGATTCTTAGTAGCCACGCTATTTTTGGCTTTGTCTAGACAAGGTATGATTTCTAGTTCCTCCAACCTGCTCCAAATTGAGGGAGAAATGCAAGTCTTTCTGTTCATATATAAATTAGTGCTGCTGCTCTAAACTTCTGCAACATCAAATTGAATGAAACATCAAGAGTTTGCTAAGCTGATTGTCAAGATTGAATTTTCGGTTGATAGCAGTGTCATTAGTTTTTAAGATGAAAAAAGTATATTGGATATCAGAGACTTCATTCCATTTATTTTTTTGGGCAACACAAACCATGCTAGTTTTTGTGAAGATGTAACCTCGATTTTTTTTTATTCCCACAAGTGTTCTTTCATCATAAGACTGTTGCTAGTTTATTTAGCTCATTTGAATAACTCTAAGAAGTTAAGTGCAAAATAATCTTTTGTTTGTATTGTAATACAAATAAATCATCTTCAATTCCTGATTGACTAGCTGCAAATTGTAAGGCATTATTATGTACACGTATGGAGACTGATATAGATGTCCTTTTATTGAACTTAATCTTTTGAGTTCTTACTGTTGATCTAACAATTTAGGATATGATGTGTTTTCCTGTCCATGGACATTCAATAGTTAGGATTATTCCCCGAATAGAACAGTATAATGAATACATACATGCACCCTTCTTGAGCTTGAAAATTCTAAATTGATAAAAGAAACAAATCATACATCCTTTTGATACAACACAATAATTCACGTCAAGTAGAAGAAAATCATACAAAATGTGTTCCGTAGTTGCTAAGAGTTTGTGAAAGTCAGAGAGAATGTGATATTATAAAACAGATACCAAATAACTCTCTTCTTAGAACCCCAGCTGCTCTTCTTCTTTAATTGATTTTGTAGATTCCAACTGACCCTGCTTTTGATTCTGCATGAGCATGAAGCATAGCTCAGTATGATTCATTTTGTACAGGAAAGACATTACAGCAAGGCAATAGAGAAAACTACCTGGAAATGAGTACATATTTCTATGACTTCAGCAAGAGGTGCCCAATCACCAAAGTTCCTCTCAATGAACTGGTAAGCAATGCCACTCTTTCCTTTACCAACTATGAAGAGTCCACCTTTTATCTCACCTTCACCCTTAAAATTTTGGTCCACTCCCATAGCCTTTGCCCGCTTATAATTTGCAATTGCTCTAGGGTTGAATAGAAAACCAGATATGAACTTATCTTTTAGCAGCTTCCCCCCACCCAAGGCTTTGAAAAATTCCATGCCCCTGTCAAAGAGCACCGCACCACCCCAGTATCTGGGCCAGAAGTCTTTCACCTGGAACCATTTAATCATATAATTGAGTATCCATAGCCCAGTTGCTGTGCATGATCATGTGAGTTGAAAAATATACCTCAGATTCTATATGCTCGTGAAGTACTGCAAATAGTTGGACCCCCATTGCATCAAATATGGGTTTCTTGGTATATAGTTGGTGGGCTTCAGCTCTGCACATTATACACCTGTTTATCAAAACAAGTTTGAACATGAGCATTGTTGGAAGCACAGTTAACAAGGTAAGTTGATGTCAAGTGCAATATGTTGATAAAGATGATACCCGGGTCGTCGGATGCAGAGTAGTATAGCTGGTTTTTCACGCCATAATTCCGAGGCCTTCATAGGAGGTGTTCTAGTTTTCACCAAACGCTCCACTCCAATCTTATATTCTGGAGTTAGTTTCTGAATCGAAATATTCTCAATCGAGGAATAAGAGGCTACATTCTCAACTATTTCAGGAGGTTGTACACATCCACATGCTCTAGGTTCTGCAGGCACTGCAGCCACAATTCCCTTATAGACATGTCCATCTTTTATCTTAAAACTTGCCATGGATTGCTGTAGGGATAAATCATAAGCTGCAGTGCTTCTTCCAGGGGATTTGGTCAAACTCTGCTGCTTTCTTGAATTAACAGATGAAAGCTCACTCGTATACATGCTATTATTTCTTGAAGGAATAGTGCTTCGCTTTCTTGCTGGGAGAGAGTATGATTCTGGCAATGGGCCTATGCCACATGCACTGGTTCGGTCCATGAAACGAGCAATATGGCCCCTTTTCATTCCGATCTGAGAAGAAAGATCCACAGTTGATAAGCTGAGAATCTCAGGAAAACATTTCCCCGAGGACTCCAGCTTATCTCCGTACTGCACCAGCCCCCGATCATGCAGGTATGACCTTATTTCAAGTGCGTCCTTGGGTAGGACAAATAATCAATCTTCAGAATTATAGTTAATCATGATATGATATCTTATACTTCGAAAATGGAAAAATGAAAGGGCGTGCAAGATTTCTTCATTGAAAAAGATACAAAGGGAATATAAATGCATCACTGAAATTATAAAATGAAGACGTTAATATACTCTCAAAAAGGAAAGTGACATATTTTTGAGGGACAGACAAAAAAGGAAAACGAGTCTATCTTCGTGGGACGGAGGGAGTACATAGACTTTGTCATTTACATTTCCTTTATATAGATAAATTCTCATGAACAATAAGTTTTCATTTTTCTTCTGGAACATGATTGTTGAAATATGAATTTGATTATAGAATTAGAACTTAAAAACTTGAATTATATACACTGAAGAAGATTAAGATCTGATAATAAACTAACCTTCTGCTGTCGAGTCATGCCTAGATCATCCATGTCCTCAGAATTCATAACCTTTAGAGTCGGGACATCGTCCCAGCCTTCTTCCAGAAGCTTTGGGAGAAGTTTTTTCAGAGATCCATCCCCAACAAAATCCTCAATTGAGAAAGAAGCCATCCTTTTTCCACAACTGGAGTTATTTGTCAAATGAGTTGAGGATATGGTATGGAGAGCAACACACCAAAAACTCAATTATTGATATATAAAACTAGGAAACTTGCTGCATTAAATATTTGAGTTTTAGAATGGAATGCATCTTTGATAATGTCAATGATCAACAATTTGCATAATGCTTGCATATTATCCTTATTTTTTATATGGTTAAAGAAGGTTGCTTGAATCATCATATAGAACTGTTTGTTTGTTTCTTAGCATGTTTGACTAAGCTTAAAAATCTACTTAAGTAAATAAGTGTGTTATAAAACAATAATTTCTTTTGTTGGGGAAGATGTTACCTATTTTGAAAGTAGCTTTGTGTTTCATAATCAAATTAGTACCATTCTTTTATTGTAAAATAAACATATTCAAACATGTTCTGAAACAAAAGATATACTTAAAGTGAATTTAACATAATTTTAAGATAATCCAAACATGCTGTAAGCCTCTATTGGACTGCTGGCCTGTCTTTTTGTCTATAGTACTTGTACTTAAGCATCTTTATCTTACAATATTTTTGATAAAACGATGATGTCTTTCGTATTTCGTTAACTCTTGCTACTAAAGCTAAGATGTCTTATTTTTTCTTCGCATTTCAAATGTTTTCAAGGTTAGGTCTTGGGTTTTGATTTTTATTAGAAAACGATCCAAGATGATTGATATTTGAAACGTTGATTCAAGATCAAATCTTGTTCATCTCAACATATCAAATTTGCACTTTATGTTTGTGCTTTTTGCACATTAAGAAGTGTGGTATTATACGAATTATATTTGTAGTATTTTGTCTATTGTTTTGCCAGATGGAGTAAATATTTTTTAATGAATAAATTAATCAAGTAACAAAGTTGAATAAAATTAAAAGTGTTTGTTGAAAACTTCCAACAAAGTTTTGGAGCAATCAACAGAATGTAAAGAACAATTCAACTGGATTTATTTAGCCGTCTAAAATCGGTGCAGGTAAATTATATACTCAGATTTGATTCGGAATTGCAACAACTTGTGTAAAATATAATAATGACTCGTTTGGCATGGGAACTTTTCAGGCTCAAAATAACTTTTTGAGTCCCAGAAGCTATTTTTAGATCTATTTAGAGTTTAGTTAGTCCTTATTTGGTAGGGATTAAAATAAGTTTTTTCGTGAATTTTGATAAAAGTTGATGAAATATGTGGTAAAAACATTGTGGGTCTTATGAAATATATGGTTGAGATTTTTTTTTATTTATTTTTATTTTTTATACAAAGTTGGGAACTTAGGGGTGGAAGAGAGACCCGAATCCAGGACCAAGTCCTGATAAGGGTGGCTCCTTAACCACTTGGGTCAACCCTTGATCTCTGGTTGAGATTGAATTTTAATATGTACAAAATATGTAATATTTTTAAAAGTATTTTTCCTAGTCAGAACTAGAGAGGCAGTTCTTCTAGAAAATAGTTTTCGAACATCTAGCCCCTGTTTGGCCCCCATTATTTGAGAAATAATGTGGTTTTGAATAGTATTTTTGGAGAATGTGTGGTTAAAAAATATTTGAAAAGTCAAAAATAATAGGCTTGACTAAGATGGATAGTTGAGATTGAATGTTGAATAAGTTTTAGGGTTAAGTACACAATTACAAACATTCAGGCTTGAAATTTTTTGTAATCAGGCATTTTGTAATTAATTATACATAAGTATCAAAATAATCTTCAAAATCAGTTTTTTTTTTTTTAATTCAGAATTATGTTCTGTAATTAATTACAATTGTAACTTTATGTCAATTTGTAATTAGTTACAATTGTAAATTTAACTATAATTGCAATTAATGACTACCACCACCACCATCTAATTTATAATCAACCACCGCCTCAACCATCGTCGAAAATACAATTGTAACTTTATTTCAATTTTGTAATTAATTACAATTGTAATTTATGAATTAATAAAAAATTAGTGTAATTCGCAATTTATAATTAATTACATTAGTGTAATTTGTAATCAATTATCGCCACAACCTCATCATCAGAGGTGATCTAAAAATACAATTGTAACTTTATTTCAATTTGTATCTAGTTACAATTATGATTTAATTACAATTGTAACTAATTACCACTATCACTACCGTCGATCACCACCAACCACCACCGAAATTTCCACCATGGAACCTCACACTCTTACCCACCACGATTTCCTCATCACCATTTGCATTATCCACTAGTTTAGTTTCCGTTGAACCCCCAGCTTCAACCATAGCGCTCTTACTTGAAGTTTTCCTTACACCACTGACCTTTTCCTTTGGATTGGCTATCACCTTCTCACCCTCATTATCATCACCATTCTTAGTGCCCCATATCTTTTTGGACAATTCATAAGATTTTTGCTCATGAGACTTTTTCAGGGTCCTCTCTTTACTTTTATTATTGACATACTTCTTCAACCTCCGAATTTTAGCTTGCAATTGAGCCCAAGTCACATCAACATGTAAATTTTTCCTAATAAAATCATGAAATGCATTCAGACTAGAAACAAGATCAGTCTTTTTCTTCTCAGTGTAGGTCAAGCATGCCTTTTAGATCTACAATCTCATCGTCCTCACTCCAAAGCCTCCGGAATAGCTGTTTCTTGGAATCATCGTTCGATTTTTCTCCGAATTTTCGAAATTGATATCTGGTGTTTTCTTTTCTTGACATCACTCCCCTTCTCCATAGTAGAGTGTTTTTCAGCAACAGACTTGGCCAGGGATGTGGTCCGGAATCACTGGATTTGAACATGAGCTTCCTTGTAGCGATTTCCTGTGGGTACTCCATGGATCTGGTGGTGGAGATGAGATGAGAGGTTAAAATTGGGGGAGGGTAGTTAGAAATGAACGAAAATGGGAAAATAATTGATTAAGATTGAGTTTGTATTTACCTGATTTTAAAATTTTTTTTACGTTTACCTGATTTTAAAAATTAGATTATAGAAAGTAATAATGGGCCTAATTACCCCTAAATTTTATTTCCAAATAAGGGGTAAGTACACAACTACAAGAGTTGGAGGGCCTGTATTTTAAATATCAGTTATTTTAAAATAAATCTTGACATTAGAAAACATATTTCTAAACTCTAGTAAAAAAGTTAAAACCCATCTTACCCTACACATAGCGGCGATTTCTACCAGAATCCATCCAAAATCATACCCAAAAATCACGAACCGCGGCTACATTGATCTCGTAAAAATCGATCGACAACTAGCTGTGACCACCTTTCCTCACACTGATTTCCGAAAAATGTCAAGTGCAGATCTGTTCTTATTTCAAATCGGTTGGAGAGGCTGATTATCAACAACACTACACTGGGTTTTCAAATTCTTTTCGAGAGACATATTTAAAGGACATTATAATTAAATTCCAGAAGTTTTGGTTGTCTCAGTTACTTTTCAAAAACGTTATAATTTCTTTTACTTCAATTAGATTTCAGGTTCGTGATTTCCATTACAAAACTTTTCCGAGAGCATGATAGATTTTATAAATAAAGTTAATTTCTAACTAGTTACAAACTATAACTATAATGATAGTTCATATATGGAATTACAGATTTGTAACTAGTTACAAGTTGTTATTAGTCACCATTTGTAATTGCATTTGGGTAGCTTGATTGTTGTATGTTGTTAGAAGTGATCACTTGAATTACATTTATTTTGTTAGAGCATGACATGATTGTAATTAGTTACAATTTCAACTTGATTACATTTTGTTTTTATGTTACAACTTTATTGAATTTTGTAAACTGTAACTATTATGTATTCATATTCATATCTATAATAATTACTGATTTGTAACTAGTTACAAATTGTAATTACATTTGGGTGGCTGGATTGTTCTGTGTTATTAGAAGTAATTACTTGAATAACGTTTATTTTCATAGAGCATGACATAATTGTAGTTAGTTACAATTGCAACTTGATTACATTAAAAGATAAATTACATTTTTTTTATTTGTTGCAACTTGATTGAATTTTTGTAATTAGTTACAAAGTTCATTTTTTAGGTGCAGCTATGGATTCACTGAATGTCTTCATATATTATGGTGGATTTTGGGATGAGATCAATAACTACACAAGTCTAAAGGTAGTAAAGATCCTTCTGCCCACTACAACTACATACTACAACATGTTGGATGTTGTTTTCACAAGATTAAATTTGGATCCAATTGTGAATAGATTGAGAATACAATATACAGTGGACAAAAACATGGAGCCAATGAGTATTGTCGATGATAGTTCTCTGACTTTCTATTTAGAGTTGAAAAGGAAGGCCAAGGATCTAACAAGTTTTCCATTGTGTATAGAGGTTGAACAACTTTATGATGACACAGTACTTTTACCACCAATTCCTGATGAGTTAACCACTATACCTAATGACTCTGGGGTTTCATCCGTACTTGGCACACACCAAACTGGTGCAATTGAGATCTCAGCAGCAAGAATACCAACAATAGATGAGGTGGCTCAAGAACTTTGTAAAATGGTTGAAACCACAAAAATTACCCCTATTGTAGATCATAAAGAGGTAATTACAGATCCAAGAGGCAATGCAATTGAAAAAGGGCAGGTATTCCGCAGTAAGATTGTGTTAAAGTAGAGTATGGCCTTATATGCTATAAACAAAAAATTCCAGTTCATAGTGAAAAGATCAGACAGAAAGTAGTATGTTCTTAGATGTTTATGTGCTGATTGTGACTAGATGTTTAGGGCATCAAAGTTTTGTAGATCTGACATGTTCAAGATAAGAGATATAAAAGAGGGTCATAAGTGCGATTGGATGTAATGTTGGGAAATCATAGACAGGCAACAAGCTCAATAATAGGTGATGTAATTAAGCACAAATACACCTCTACAAAGACCATATACAGGCCAGCTGACATTATGCATGATATGTTAAATACATATGGTCTGGATTTGAATTATCAAAAGGCTTGGAAGGCAAAGGAACATGCCTTTTGTGCTATAATGAGGGATCCAGAAGAGTCTTATGGGAAGATACCTGCTTATTTAGAAATGTTGAAGGAAAAAAATCCAGGATCTATTGCAAGATTTGAAACTAATGAAAACAATCAGTTTAGGTATCTATATATAGCTTTAGCTGCTTCAATTGATGACTGGAAATTCTGCAAGCCTATCGTTGTTGTTGATGGTACATTTTTGACAGGGCATTATGGTGGGACTTTATTAACGGCTTGTGGACAAGATGCAAACAATAACATTTATCTACTTGCATTTGGGATTGGAGATTCAGAAAATGATAACTTCTGGGAATAGTTCTTTTTAAGGTTCGAAGAAACATGCGGTGAAAGAGAAGATTTGTGTATAATATCAGATCGGTGCCCTAGCATTAGGAATGCAACCCAAACAGTTTTCCCGAATGCATTTCATGGACTGTGTTCTTATTACTTGTTGAAGAACCTAAAGAAAAAATACTCAAAAACATCTAAAGAGATGGCGATACCATTCAACGCTGCAGCCAGAGCATACACAATAGGTGAATTTGAATATCAAATGAAGCAATTGGACAAAATTGACAAAGATATATGACGTTACTTGGTATGTTTGATTTATTTATGCTACTTTTTACTTGTATTTTTTACAACTGTAATTAGGTTACAAAATTACAGTTACTTAGTTACAATTTGTAACTACAAAGTTGCAAATTGTAATTAGTTACTAATTACAATTGTCATTAGTTACAAATTTGTAACTATAAAATTGATTAGTTACAATTGTCACTAAATAGTTACAATTAGTTACAATTGTAAATTATTTACAATTCTAATTAGCAAATGTAATTTCTCTGAAAATATTGTTGTTACATACACACTTTTTTGACTTTTTGCATACAATAGCATGAGGAAGTTGGTCATGAAAGATGGACAAGGGCATATATGGCAAGAAATCGATATTCAACAATGACATCAAACATTTTCGAATCGGTAAATGCAGTAATAAAAATAGCAAAGAAACTAACCATTGAGACATTGTTGGAATTCTTAAGGAGTACATTACAAAATTGGTTTAGCAAAAATCGTATGAATGCTGAGGCTACATTCACTAGACTAGCAACCAATCCAGAAAAAGTGTTACAGGAAAACATTTTTGAGTGTTCAAGGATGAAGGTACGGAATACAATTTTTTAATTAATGTTACAATTTTTGCCTTAAAGAAATGTTATTGATGTGCCAATTTTTTCCCAGATTCATTCATCAAGTCAAGCACTATTTGAAGTTATTGATGGTGTGACATCCTACATAGTACATATCCAAGACATGACATGCATCTGTTTGCGGTTCCAGGTTGATGAAATGCCATGTTCCCATGCACTAGCAGTGATAGGGAAACGAGGGCTTGATGCTTACAAGTATTATTCAAGCTACCATACAAGATAGTTCTACGTATTTGCATATGAAGGGGACATTTTTCCGCTTGGAGACAAATCACAATGGATATTGTCTGAATACGTAACATCACTAGTTGTACTTCCTCCCACTACAAGAAAACCACCGGGAAGGCCTAAAAAAAACAAGATATAAATCGATGGAAAAAAGGGCATAATGAAACGAGGTATAGTAGGCGTGGTGAATATTCACTTAATAAAAGAACATGCAAAGAACCAATCCCATTGAAGACAAAAAAGAATAAGAACTGTGGGGTGTGAAATTGTAGTCAGATTAACCGTTACTCTCTTTTTATATTACTTGAGTGATACTATTTGTTTCTTACATTAGAAAGCTTGACATTATACTATTCCTTATATCATATTATGGTTGAAAAATATTGAATATATAATATATTTGACTCTCTTTATATTTCTCTCATGGTTATATTTGTCAGTTTGTTGATTGATTACAATTCAGTTATTGATTACAAGTTCCCAGTTTGTAGATAATTATATATTGAATTTAATCAAATGTAACTTCATTTAGGTAATTTGTAACTAATCACATACTGTACTTAGATAGGACATCTTTTATTTGTAACTAATTACAATTTGTAATTAATTACAATTGAGTTAATTGATTACAAGTTGCCAGTTTGTAGCTAATTATATACTGAATTTAATCAAATGTAACTTCATTTAGGTAATTTGTAACTAATTACATACTGTAACTAATGGGGCATCTTTTATTTATAACTAATTACAATTGAGTTAATTGATTACAAGTTGCCAGTTTGTAGATAATTATATATTGAATTTAATCAAATGTAACTTGATTTAGGTAGTTTGTAACTAATCACATACTGTAATTAGATATGACATCTTTTATTTGTAACTAATTACAATTTTGTAATTAATTACAATTCAGTTAATTGATTACAAATTCCAATTTGTAGCTAATTATATGTTGAATTTAATCAAATGTAACTTCATTTAGGTAATTTGTAACTAATCACATACTGTAATTAGATAGAACATTTTTTATTTGTAACTAATTACAATTTGTAATTAATTACAAATCAGTTAATTGATTAAAAATTGCCAGTTTGTAGCCAATTATATATTGAATTTAATCAAATATAACTTGTAACTTAATCGCATACTGTAAAATAGACCTAAGGATCAAAGTAAAAAAGAACAAAAGTAGATTAAAGTAAAATCTACCACAAGTCTCTATCATTAGCTACTGCTCGAAAAATCTGTCATATTCAATATTTACATATCTACAACGTTTCTGACTTTACACAATGTTAACCCAGCATTACAAAAAGGTCAGATAGATCCATACAGCTGCTTTACAAACCTACATTAGTTTCTAGTTTCTTCACAAAATGAATCAACAAATGATCATCTTCTGCACATCTTTACAAAAAACTTTGAACACAATTATTATGCATCTCCCATCTTCTTCAGCCTCTTGCGACCATGTTTTTGTGGCACATCTTCACTGCACTTTGCATATTTGAACAATTGTACTACCAATTGGTGTCTTGCCTCTTCTACGTCAAACTCTTCAATCTTCTTCCCATTGATTATAAACTCTGCAGACTTGATAATAAAGATACCAAAGTCATGCCTGTATGTTAATAAATAAATAATAATAAGTCAACCACATATTTCCATTTGGTGCATTAAAAAAAAAAAATTCAGATACAAACCCATTATCTTGCTGTGGAAGTCCACCAACAATATTCACTTGTAGAGGGCTGATGCGTTCTTCGCCATCAACAATTTCTGGTCTCCAAATGTCAGTACTGACCATTATGTGAGGAAACATTTCAGCAAATGGCAGGACATCCCTTGTCAAAATGTCCCCCTTAAATGAGCTATCCAAAGAGTTGTATATATTCAGACACTTCTTGGAGATGTCAAACTCTCCAAGAATCCAATGTGCATGATCCTTCATGCACAATGGAATTAAAGCAATATCAACATCAATCCAGCTGGTTCCATCGAACAGTTGCTCACCAAATGCATAAAAGATAAGGGAATCCTGGTCCGCGAGTTTGGAGTGATCTTTAGACCATTCAGGGTAAATTCCTCTAATGCACGAAGCAAAGCAACAGTCAGTAGTTGTTACCCATTCTTCATATTTTTCCCAAACTTTGCCATTTTTCGCAGGTGATAAAAGCATTCATCAATGTGCTGCACAAAAATGACAAAAACAATCCAAAAACAACTCACATACCCTTCAACCCATACTTGTCAACGAATAAAAGTAATGAACAAATTGTACCGTGCAAGCCAATGAGTTCTTCTTCTCACGCAACTCATACCACCAATATTTTGAATTGCTGTCCATCACGCCAAGCTTTAGAGGAGGTTTAATGTCAAAATTTGTGAACTTTTTCTTCCTACAAAAATTACACATTTTTGTTAAATGTAATCAGCATACAAAGTGTAATCAGCTACAATTGAAATTAGTAAGTTAGAATTGTAACTAACAATAATATTTATTTTAAAAAATGTAACTAGTTACAAGTGACAATTGTAATGGTTCTAACATGTTGTTTTTCTTAAATCCAATATTAAACCATTTGTCAAATGCAATAACGTCTTCCTCGTTCAGTTGATTTACACCAATTTGAAAAGCACATTTTGCTTCTTCGTTCAAGGAACCTCCCTCTTCTTGTGGGATGGACAAATTACCGATAAAAGGGGATTTCAAGAGTCTGGATTTTATTAGTTTTCTTCTCACTGGGATGTCTACAGATTCAGGGGTAAATTCAATCACTTCATCGAAACCCTGAAAAAACATTATAAAAGTATAAAATTCAGCTAATGAATTGTTGAAAACTAATAACAGACTGATAAATTTACGTACATGATCAGGTAAAAAATGGTTAGAAACTTCAGTTGAAATAACTCTAGGAACCAACTAATTGTCCTCATCACCCTACAAATAAGGGAAAAATCAAATAAATAAAAAAAAAAAACTCAGAACATTGTTACAATTAAAATAATGCAAGACATTTATTTATTTGTAATCAAACATAAAAAAAAAGACATATCAACTTTTTCTCTAGAAAAAGTTTCTCACTTTTCTCCAGCTCTTTCAACACTTCTTCTGTAAAAAACAAATCGTAATCGTCTGGTTTACCACCACGAACATCTGCCCTTAAACTACTAATGCCAATATTAATATTAGGAGAATGCTTCTCACCATATAAATTAGGATTTTCTCTCTCTCTCTGACACGCTCAAAGATGAGTCATTTTTCAAATCTTTTGCATCAACATTCTTCACAAAACACAGTAAAAAAATAAAAAATTACTCAATAAGATAACAGATTCTGAGAAACTACAACTTAAATTAGTTAGTTACAATTGTTCTTAATTGCAATCGTACAATTGCAAATAAGATATAGTTGTAATTAGGTACAATACAATATGCAATTAAATAATAGTTACCTCATGTCCCAATTTATTTGGTTCAGCATCATGAACAAACTCCTCTAAACTACTAATACCAAGACTGAAATTAGGCAAAGGAATATCATCACCTAAAACATGATTTTCTAGCTCAGGCTCGAACACCCTTGAAGATGGTTCCTTTCCCGGATCCTTTACATCAACATTCTTCAATAAAAAACAGTAAAAAATAAATATTAATCAATTTAACTACAATTGAAATTATTTAGTTAGATTGTAACTAATTGTAATTACAATTGTAATTAGTCACAATTAGTTACAGTAGTATTTATTTTCAAAATTGTAAACAGTTATAGTTGTAATTAATTACAATACAGTATGTAGTTTAATGACAGTTACCTCAGGTCCCAATTTATTTGGTTCAACATCATGAACAGACTCCTCTAAACTACTAATGTCAAGATTGAAATTAGGTGAAGGAATATCATCATCTAAAACACGATTTTCTAGCTCAAGCTCCAACACCCTTGAAGGTGAATCATTTTCCAGATCCTTTCCATCAACATTCTTCGAAAAAAAAAAGTAAAAAATAAATTTAATCAATTTAACTACAATTGAAATTATGAAGTTAGATTGTAACTAAGGGTGTGTTTGATTGCGAAGGTGGAAAATGGGTAAAAAGAAAATATTTTTCAAGGAATTGATTTTGCATGAAAAATATTTTCGTGGAAAATCAATTGAAAGTTTTTGATTGGTTAAAATTTCTAGGTGGAAAAAGTATAGAATTTTTCATGATTCGTTGTTTGATTGTTGTTATTTTTCATGGAAAATAAAGTAATTTTTTGCTATTTTAATCAATTTTTTTTTTAAAAACACATTTGTACATGATAATGATAATGTTATTTTTTGAAAAAAAAAATAAGTCAATTAACAATAATAAAATTGATCAAACGTGACGGAAAACATTAAATAAATCAAGTTGGACTACAAACATTTTCCCGGCCAAACTTTTCCTTTCTAAACCATGGGAAAATCTTTTCATCTTAAAGTGAGCAAATGTGGCGCGTGAAGCAAAGCTAGAAAATATTTTCTTGGCCCAACATTTGCAATCAAACAGCATAAAATTAAGGAAGTAGGAAAAGATTTGGATTTTCCATGAAAAATTTGGTCCAATCAAACAGAGTCTAATTGTAATTACAATTGCAATTAGTTACAATTAGTTACAATTGTAGTTATTTCAAAATTGTAACTAGTTGTGTTTTGTAACTAATTGTAAATACAATTGTAATTAGTTACACTAAGTTACAATAAGTTACAATTAAAATTAGTTAAAAGTTACAATTAGTTACAATAGTAATTATTTCAAAATTGCAACTAGTTGTATTTTGTAACTATTTGTAAATACAATTGTAATTAGTTAAAAAAAGTTACAATTGTTAATTACAAAAAATAATGAATTACAACTGTAACAAAACAGTTATATTTCGAAACTAGAAGTTACCTCTTGTCCCATATTAGGGGTAGCATTGTACTCTGACTTCTTATCATTCACCCCTTCTTTTAAAATTTTCAGAAAATCAGAAATCATTGTTTTAAATTCAGTTGTCAAGCTACAAGTTTCAGACTTCATTGTTATCATACTAATAGCTAACTCCTTCTGCCTATCTTCAATAGCAGCCAGCCGGTCGCTACGTTCACATTCCAATCTCTGAACCTTTAATTCAACATACTCTAAACGTTTCCTTAGTTCATCCATCAATTGTGCATCATCCCCCTGTAACATAACAAACACACATCATATCATCCTGTGGCCATTTTCTAAATGTGATATATGTTTATATTATTAGTGTTCAGAAAAATAAAATAATAAACCTTATTTCTTTCATCAGGAGAAGCTGATGGTTGTGCACCCTTCCCAGGATCCATGTTCGGTAATTGTGACTGCTCACCAACCATGGTCTCCATTGCAACATTCGTCTCTGGTGTGAACTCAACTGTGCAATCCACACCTTCTTCAAAATCCAATGGAAAGTGAGGCTTTGGAAACAACCCCTCACAGTAACTTTGGCCCAACTCTAGGTTATTAGATTCAAAAATTTTCACCTCCAGCTGCAATTCATGAAAGGAAATTTATGAGCCAATCACATTACAAAATATAATAAAAATAAATATATTTCCAAAATTGTAATCACCTCACTATCTCCAAAAAAAATTGTCAGCAAAGGTAATGGAAGTCACATGTGCTGAAGATGACCAGCTGACAATCCTTGGGAATGATTTGTTAATCTTCTTACAATATTTAGCCCCAGGCACGGAATTGTCTCATATATCCATACTTGAAAGGCAAGTATGAAACCATTGAGCCTGTAACTAATGGACGGCTCCCTGCCCAAAGCAACCTTCTCAGCAGATTTCTTCATTACAGTCTTCAGAGATTTCAGGGTTACATTGAACAAATCCTTGCCCTAAGGAATTACATCCCTCTCCGCTGAATCAACCATTCTCATAATAACATCATCAAAAACCTTGCGGGACTTGTGGTGTAAAAGAGTGAAGATATCAGATACAAAATGGCAAGCAACACCATATCTTCATCACAGGTAATATTTTCAGAAAATCGAAATCTGTATTCAATATCCTCCTTGTCCACACTATCCAACTCTTCAAAGTAAGCCTCCCTAATTCTACAAATTCCAGACATGTACTTTGACTTGCCAATCTCCCCCGAGCATCTCAACCCTGAAATTACACAAAATTCCTCTATCCCAAACTTCACTCTTTTTCTCCCAATGTCAAACCACATTTCTTCATTGTTTGATTGCTTAACTTCCCTAAGCAACACAGCATGAATAAGCTGGGGCTGCAAAATTATATTCCTCATATCCAAATATCTTCCAAAACATGTGCACTGAAATAAATTTTTCTGTACATTGTTTAATCTAGCATTTAAATTCCTAATGACATCATCGGGGCTAGCCACCACCATGCTAGATCTAAACCAGTGTTCCGGTTGCAATATAAAGTCCCAATCCTACACAATGTGTGATAAATTACAATTAATAAATTCTTGTATAATTTATACTTGAAAAAAAAAAAAAGCAGTAGTCGCTGTACTAAAAAAAAATGACAAAAATGCAGTCCATATGTGTGCATTAATTAGTATACCAAAATGTAATTTCAAAATGTAACTAATTACAATTTGTAACTAGTTCCTTACCTGTGCACGTAAAAATTAAAAACGAGTTTACCGGAACATTCTTTGATTTCTTGGACACATTTCTGCCACGCCTCTTCTTCGCAGCATTCGATTTTGAAGAACTTATGTCAATGACCTCGGCATCTACTCTACGCCTCTTCTTCGAGGTCGTGCTTTTAGAAGACGATAACTCGACAACATCTCTAGATGTTTTTTTTGGAGTCGAGCGAGTATTGGCCATAGCAAGAAGATTATAGAAATAACGGCGTGCTCGGTGAATGCAAAAATGAAAGACGACTGGGCTGCTTATTAGGGATACAAGAATGGAGATATGACGGTTACCGGAACACGCACGATAGGATTGAAAAGGTGCATGAACAGGCGTGGGAGAGAACGTTGAAGACACGCGAAGGGAGAGAGAGAATGTAGTGAATAGGGTTTTGATTTTTTTTTTTTGTATATATTTATCTATACCTGATTTAGTAAAACATTTTAAAACTAACTGATCTTATAAAATTAAACATAAAAGGTATTATGGGCCGTAATTACCCCTCCAAATAATGGGGGCCAAACGAGGGCCTATTAAGGAAGCTTCTGAGCTTCATCAAAAAAAAAAAAAAAATCAAGCCCGGCCCAACGGGCCCATGGATGAATTCATAGTTTGGAGAATGTTTTCTCCCAAGTCCCATGTTTGACACATGTTTAATAGAACGATATATAAATAAATTTTCAAATTAGTGGAAATTACAGGGACCCCGTAATTTAAGTTCCGTATTTAAAAATAAGAGCAAACTGATTTTTATTCAAAATTTAGCTTCTAAATAAGTTTTTAATATTGAATACAAGTATTAAAATATTTTTTAAAATATAAAAATAAATCCCGTAACTAGCGGCATTTTCGTTCATAACGGAAGAAATAAATAATTTGAAATAATTAAACACAAATTAATACCCCTAAATATTCGGCATTAATACAAATCTACTTCATCCCACTACTTCAAACCTAACGCACACAAGGCCCGCCCATTGCCTATTTCTGGATAGCGAAAACACCATTGACGCCGTAGCACCAAGCCTGAAGCCGAACAGAGAAAGTGTTGAAATGTCTGAGAAAATAACTTCCGTCAGGAAAAGGAAGAGACTCGTTGACTCAAAAGCAATTTAGGCAACTGGTACTAGTTGAAAATCCCAAACACCAGAGGTATGTTCGAATATGTAATGCTTTGGTAACTATGTGACCTGAGAACGCATATATGATCGTGGATATACTTGTATAACATTAGATATTAAGTAATTTGCACCTTCTGACTTTGAATTTTGTTTTCATGCACAACTCGAAAGCACAAATAAACTCTTCATGTTCTTGGGGGGTGATTAATGGGTGACATTGTGATTGTGACTTCGCGGATTGTAATCTGTGACCTAGAGAAGATACATGGTTTTTAATTTTGTGACATTCACGACAGATTTCTAAAAAAAAGTTGTGACCTAGCCAAATTCATACTGTCAATTTGTGAAGGAGATAAGAAAATAATGGACAAGAGACCCCATATGGCAATGAGCGACCAATTCATGTTATTCTATCCACAGGCATATATGATCATGTGTATACTTGTATAACATTAGATTATTAAGTAATTTGCACCTTGTGACGTTGAATTTTCTTTTTATGCACAACTCGAAAGCACAAATAAATTCTTCCTGTTCTTGGGGGGTGATTAATGGGTGATGTTGTGACTGTGACCTCACAGATTGTAATCTGTGACCTAGAGAAGATACAGGGTTTTGATTTGGTGACATTCAAGACAGATTTCTCATAAAAAATGTTGTTGTGACCTAGGCTGATGTGATCCGTTATGGGATCACCAAGAACACGCGAAAATAAACACCAGAAAGCTATAAAATCCAATTAGTAGACGATAGCAATGCAACCCCGACCTCACGACGCAAGAACTATGGGTATATTAAACCCAAAACCCGTTACGATGCGGAGATAAGAACCACAAAGGGGGAACGCCACAAAGGTTGTCAAATCCTTTGATAAGTTCGAATTTGTTCAACGAGAACAAGAAGAAAATTAAGGGAATATCTCACCTTCAATATCATTAATTTCAAGAATAAAAGCTGTTTTACATAATGCTGAATGAAGCCTTTAAATAGGCTAACAAAATAAAGTTACCAAAATAAACTAGAATTAAACCTAAACTAAAACGCCCAAATTAGGTTAAAATTGCGGCGCTAAGTTACGGCCGTAACTTTTATGTTTACGGCCGTAAGTGACTTACTGGTCTAAAAATCAAAACATATGTTACGGCCGTGACAATTCATTTTACGGCCGTAAGGGACTATCTGAACAAAAAAAATAAAAGTTACAAAACTTTTGTTACTTCCGTGAGAATTTTGATTACGGCCGTAAGTTCTTCTACTTTAGTTTACGGCCGTGAGATCATATGTTACGGCCGTAATGGCCTTTCTGCTCAATTTCACCATGATGATTTTATGGTCGTAAAAATGGGTGTTACGGCCGTAAGTCTGCTTCTGCCTTATTTTATTGTTGTTCTTTGATCCAAATGCATTGTAATGATTTTGGCTCCTCTTCCACTTTGTTATGCAATGTAAATGATGTCTTTGCACTCGAGCACTCATCTATCCACGCTTGCATGAATCCTTTCATTGCCTGCTTGATTCTTTTGGCTCTTTGCCTCGTTATTGGTCCCGCGGGTACGTGCAACGGGTCAACGCTCTTCGAGCCACTCCGGAACTCATCATCCCCTCCCTGTTGAAAAGGATTCGTCCTCGAATCATCACCTGCATCAAACAGAGAAATATCAGCAACATTAAAAGAAGCAGACACGTTATACTCACCTGGAAGATCGAGCTTAAATGCATTCTCTTTAATCTTTTCAATGATTTGAAAAGGTCCATCGCCTCTTGGCTGCAACTTAGACTTCCTTTGGGTTGGGAATCGCTCCTTACGCAAGTGCACCCACACCCAATCACCCGGCTCGAACGTCACTTGTCTCCTACCTTTGTTGGCATGAGTCGCATAATGCTCTTTTTTCTTTTCAATTTGCCCTTTCACCTTCTCATGAAGTGCCTTCACAAGCTTAGCCTTTTTCGCCCCGTCCAAACTGCTCTGTTCATCTACAGGTAAAGGAATTAAATCAAGAGGAGTTAGCGGGTTGAAACCACAAATGGAAAACATTTCTCCCAAGTTTTTAAATTCTTATTTACTATAGTGCGCAAAAGTTGGATTAATGTCCTATTAACTACCTCCGTTTGACCATCAGTTTGCAGGTGACATGTAGTAGAAAATAACAATTTAGTACCCATTTTCCCCCACAAGACTTTCCAAAAGTATCTTAGGAACTTAACATCCCTATCAGACACAATACTCCTAGGTACCCCATGGAGTCTCAAAACTTCCCTAAAGAATAAGTCTGCTATATTTGTTGCGTCATCGTTTTATGACAAGGAATGAAATGCGCCATTTTGCTAAACCTGTCTACCACCACAAATATCAAGTCTCTACCTTTTTTTGTCCTAGGCAGACCTAACACAAAATCCATAGATATATCGACCCAATGTTCATTAGGTACGGGCAAAGGTGTATACAAACCTTGTGGTAAGACTCTAGACTTAGATTGCTTACAAGTTATGAACCTTTTACAAATATGGTGAACATCCTTTTTCATTTTAGAACAATAAAAGTGCTCTTGTAAAGTTTCTAACGTCTTAATAACACCAAAGTGTCCCATTAACCCCCCCACCATGAGCCTCACGCACTAGCAATTCACGCATAGAACAATTAGGCACACAAAGTTTACTTTCTCTAAATAAATAGCCATCATGCCTATAAAATTTTTCAATTGCACCTTTTTCACATGAAGCATAAATGGTAGAAAAATCAGGGTCATCAGTATACATACCTCTTATATATTCAAACCCAAGCAACTTCGCATTTAAAGAATTTAGAAGTACGTACCTGCGAGAAAGGGCATCTGCTATCACATTCTCCTTACCTTGCTTATAGCGAATGACATATGGAAAAGTCTCAATGAATTCCATCCAACGGGCGTGTCTTTTGTTTAGCTTACCTTGTCCCTTGAGGTGTTTCAGTGACTCGTGGTCAGTGTGTATGACGAATTCCTTTGGCCACAGATAGTGCTGCCATGTCTCCAAGGCACGAACAAGAGCATAAAACTCCTCGTCGTAGGTATGATAATTCAAAGCTGCCCCATTCAGCTTTTCACTGAAAAATGCAATCGGCCTTTTTTCCTGCATAAGAACAGCTCCGATCCCTATTCCTGATGCATCACATTCAATCTCAAAGGTTTGGTTAAATTTAGGTAAAGCTAAAACCGGTACAAAATATAACCTATCTTTAAGCATTTTAAAAGCATTTTCTTGTACTTCCCCCCAATGGAATCCTACACTTTTCTTGACTATTTCTGTGAGTGGTGCTGCAAGTGTGCTAAAGTCTTTAACAAACCTCCTATAAAACCCAGCCAACCCGTGGAAGCTCCTAACCTCCGTAATACTTTTGGGAGTTGGCCATTCTTTAATAGCACAAATTTTCTCCTCATCTATCCCAACACCATTAGCACTAACAACAAACCCAAGAAAAATTACCTTTTCCATGCAAAAAGTACACTTTTTAAAATTAGCATATAGTTTTTCAGTTTTCAACACTTCCAAAACATATCTTAAATGTTTAATGTGATCACCTAAGTTCTTACTATATACCAAAATGTCATCAAAGTATACCACAACGAATTTACCAATGTAAGCACGTAAAACATGATTCATTAGCCTCATAAAAGTGCTAGGTGCATTTGAGAGGCCGAATGACATAACCATCCATTCATATAAACCATATTTGGTTTTGAAGGCGGTTTTCCATTCATCACCTTCTTTCATACGAATTTGGTAATAACCACTCTTAAGGTCTATTTTGCTAAACATACTAACACCATAAAGTTCATCAAGCATGTCATCAAGTCTAGGTATGGGATGGCGATACTTTACCGTAATATTGTTGACTGCTCTACAATCCACGCACATCCTCCAAGTCCCATCCTTTTTGGGTACCAACAGAACTGGTACTGCACATGGGCTCATGCTTTCTCTAACATAGCCCTTTTCCAGCAACTCTTCAACCTGCCTTTGTAGCTCTTTGGTCTCTTCTGGATTGCTCCTATAAGCTGGCCTGTTTGGGATGACTGCTCCCGGCACAAAGTCAATCTGGTGTTCAATCCCACGAATTGGTGGCAGCCCACTAGGAATCTCCTAGGGAAATAAATCTGCAAATTCCTGCAAAAGAGACACAGCTAAACTGGGGAGGGAGTGGTTAGCTTCATCAAGTACAAGGAGAGATTCCTTCTACATTAGTAAAATCACGGGTTTATTTGTAGAAATAGCTTTGGTGATATCACTCTATTTTGCGTAAAAGCTCACTTTTGTTTTCTCTCTTTTATTTTTACTGGAACTCTTCACACCGTCTCCTTTTTCTGGGATCGTGGTCCCAACTCTCGGTTTTTCACACAACTCTCCTTTTTCCAGGATCGTGGTCCCGACCCTCTTTCTCTCTTCCTCACTTTTTAATTTCAATTGGACTTCATAGACCTCTTGAGGTGACAACGACATTAGTTTGACATTTTTCCCATCCTTAGTGAAGGTATACCTATTTTTAAAACCATCATGAATAACCTTCCTATCGAATTGCCATGGCTTGCCCAACAAGATGTGCCCCGCATGCATGGGAACCACATCACAAACCACTCTATCTTCATACTTCCCAATCGCCAAATCAACTACCACATGTTTATTCACCTTAATCTCACCCGATTCATTTAACCATTGCAGTTTATATGGCCTAGGGTGTTTTAGCATAGGTAGGCATAATTTCTCCACTAGAGTAGTGCTAGCAACGTTCGCACAACTACCACCATCTATTATCAAACTACACACCTTGTTATTCACAAAGCACCTAGTATGAAATATATTTTCTCGCTGCTCACCCGACTCTTCCACCTTAACTTGAGTACTAAGGGATCTCCTAGTGACAAGTGATTTAGCTACTGCATAGTCCCCATCATCATTTTCACTAACATCCTCTAGAGCTGGCATATCCTTATACTCATCCTCCACTTCTTCTTCTTTCTCATCCTCCGAACTTAATACCCCATTACACACAACCAATATTCGTTTATTTGGACATTGTGAAGAAATATGTCCTAATCCAGAACATTTAAAACAACGAATATCTCTAGTCCTAAAAGTTTGAGAGTCAGAAGCAATTTTACCTTTGTTGGGTGGCTCTATTTTATCCTTCGGTACCTCAAATTTATTTTTCTGCACAACTCCATCATTTTTAGAAGTCCCACTCCATGTAGACTTACCAAAAGGATTAGAACTTGTAGAGAATTTTGAAGTTCCCTTCCTCTTTAGTTGTCGCTCTACCTTCATGGCCATGTGAAGCATCTCCTCCAAATCGATATAATGCTGCAATTCAATAACATTAGCAATATCTCAATTTAAACCACTTAGAAACCTAGCCATGGTTGCCTCCGGGTCTTCCTCTATATTTTCCCTAATCATGGCAACCTCCATCTCCCTAAGGTAATCCTCCACACTCTTACTACCTTGGGAAAGGGTTTGTAGTTTTTGGTAGAGATCCCTATAGTAATGTCCAGGCACAAATCGTTTTCTCATAAGGGCCTTCAACTCATCCCAAGTTTCAATAGGCCTCTCCCCATTCCTCCTTTTACTAGTAACCAATTGATCCCACCATATTATAGCATAATCAGTAAATTCTACGACTGCCAACTTAACCTTTTTAGATTCAGAATAATTATGACAATCGAAAATCAATTCTACCCTCTTTTCCCATTCAAAATAAGTCTCCGGATTACTTTTACCTTGAAACGAGGGAATGGACATTTTTATATTACCAACATGCCCATCTACATCATCCCTACGATCACGCCTATATCCCCTATCACGTCTTTCTCCCCGATCTCGTCTCCTACCCATACTGGCAATAGACAATTCACCACTATCTTCATCACTATCAACAACCTCAACACGTTCATTTCTAGCTCTAAATTGTGGGTTGAAGTCATACCTTAGTGGTCTCCGTAAATTAGGGAAATTGCGCGTTTGTTCCTGACGTGGTTGAACAATTCCCGCACAACGTGTCTCCCCCGGATTATTTGCTCTTTCCACATTCACGCCGGATTGTGGACCAAATTTTGCTTCCAACTTGGCATCCAACCTCGCCTCCAATTTTGCAAATTGTTCCTCCATCATTGCAAGCATTTTAAAGTCTTGAAGATCCTTTTTCGTCGAAGAAGCTCCCTTCTGTGACATGGTTAGTATTAAAGAAAAGAGAAAAATTTAAATAAAGATCCTCACGTGTTTTATCGCTCGTGTATCACTCAATTTGGCTTTTTCCCTCTATTAATCTCACAACTCTGTCTTTTTCCTCTCTATTCCCTTTTTCCCACGTTCTCAAAGAACCCACCAAACTAGTCACGAATTTGGTCCTTGTGGAATAAACCCAAAGTGCAAATAAGGAAAGTTGATGGAAAATTTGGAATTAGGAGTTTAAGAAGGAAATTATGGAAACAAGAATTCTATTTCAAGAACAAGTTTTATGGAATCAAGAATAAGGAATTTAATGGAAACAAGGATTGTTGGAAAGATTTGCCAAATATATTTTCCAAGAAAAGATTTCTTGAATTATCTTGGAAGAATTTTCTTGATTCTTGTTCAAATCAACAGCACTTTTTTTTTTTTTTTTTGTAATTTTCGGATTTCTTCTTTTTTTTGCTACTCAACAAGAACAATCAAGAACAAGAAACAGAAATTGGCAAATCTTGAATTTCTGATGAATTTCAAGAAACAAGAATTGGAATGAAAAATTTTTTTTGAATGAATAATAGCTGGAAATAAAAGAAAAGAACTTGAATACTAAATACTTGGATTTAGAGACAGGCTCTGATACCAGATGATGTGATCCGATATGGGATCACCAAGAACACACGGAAATAAACGCCGGAAAGCTCTAAAATCCAATTAGTAGACGATAACAATGCAACCCCGACCTCACGACGCAAGAACTATGGGTATATTAAACCCAAAACCCGTTACGATGCGGAGATAAGAACCACAAAGGGGGAACGCCACAAAGGTTGTCAAATCCTTTGATAAGTTCGAATTTGTTCAACGAGAACAAGAAGAAAATTAAGGGAATATCTCACCTTCAATATCATTAATCTCAAGAATAAAAGTTGTTTTACATAATGCTGAATGAAGCCTTTAAATAGACTAACAAAATAAAGTTACCAAAATAAACTAGAATTAAACCTAAACTAAAATGCCCAAATTAGGTTAAAATTGCGGCGCTAAGTTATGGCCGTAACATTTATGTTTACGTCTGTAAGTGACTTATGGGTCTAAAAATCAAAACATATATTACGGCTGTGACAATTCATTTTACGGCCGTAAGCGACTCTCTGAACAAAAAAAATAAAAGTTACAAAACTTTAATTATGGAGCCTGCTCAAAGAGACCCCATACGGTAATGAGCGACCAATTTGTGAAATACTACCTTATCTGATACTTTGCATTTTAGAAAAAATGATGTTGTGACCTTATATTTTCATAATAATGTGACTTCACCGTAAAGTATAACATTTCCTATCTGCAAAATAAGTGAAACCTCATGCCACATTTTGGCCATTAAGCACATCAGATCAAAAGTTGTGCATTGAGTACATCTTTGAAGCAAAAACTTATTGCTTATGATATAAGTTCAAGAATTCTGTGACCTAATAGTTGTTTGGCTGACTATCTTTCATCAGGTCTGACCATACGCTATCCCCAAAAAAGAATGGTTACCGGGAAAAATCACTTCAAATACTGTGAAGAATGCTCTAACTCATTTCAAATCCAAATTTAATTATGCATGGAATGAGATACTGGCACACACCTGTTTTTCACACTATTTTGGATGTAAACATCATTTTGATAATTATTATTAATGTCACATACCGAATGACTCGTCATGATGTATTTTCTTAATTTTTTCCAAGGTTCGTATTGACACGTACCAAATGTTGCATTTCTTTAATGTACTTGTAAATTCTAGGCTTCAAATTAATTAAGCAAGTTACACTCAAGCAGGTCATATTCATAAGCAGATTTTACGTCACTGTATATTCCACAACTGACCATTAAGTAGGCATTGTGTGATTCTAAAATTGATAGCTGCCCATTACTTAAGCAGTGATAGGTTCTAAACTTGACAACTTACCATTACTTCACATTCACAACATTAATTAAGGTTACACCTTGAGCAGGCTCCATATCATTGTTGCAGTGAGGTCATAATAACCATTTCATGTGTAGTAATTGGATCTAAATTTGCAACTGAGTTTGGATTCATTAGCCAATGTCACATTGAAGGAGGTCTTATTTCCACACTGGGTTTATTTCACAGTGTTCAACATTATGAGCAACTAAGTTGACTTTTTAAAGTTTAAACGCACCAGGTCACCTTCTTCGATATATGTAACTTCTTGTTGTCACCATGGACAAATTTCTTATTTAACATGTGACGGGCTGATTACAAATGTAAATATTTATTTCATCTGTTTTAATGTTTCATTAAAACCATGTTTCACTGATTGAATTTCATCATATCATTGTGCAACTGAGGTCACACATACATTTTCATGTGCAACATGCTTTCTTAAAATTCACAAACTAATCAATAATCATTACACCTGGTCACATAAGTGCTATCATTAATCTGCACTAGCCTTATCTACCATTGTTAAACATTATTAGCAATCAAAATCATACTCTATGTTTAAGATCACTAGGTCACATACAATGGTAGAGTATACATCTTCGTGTTAAACAGGAGATCTTTCTTATTCAACTAAATCAATGTGTCATCGAGGTCACATTCACCATTCAATGGTATGTCGCTGACTCTAGCATTGTAAAATCAATACCAAATAAAATACTCTTCAAAGAATTATGAATCACGACAAAACTAAAACACTCCTCTTCGATTTTGTATTTCCAGTTGCCGTCCAACCTGTTTCAGTGAATTAATGGGGATCAATTGTAATCGATTGCTAACAATGTGCCATCAATGAATTGTTAATTGGAGAATCCGAGTAATTATGGACACATTTGTGTAATTGAATCCGTGATTGCAGGGGATTTGTTCCGTTAATTTCTGTTAATATATATATATATATATATATATATATATATATATATATATATATATATATATATTGACCTGATAATTGAATGATTTTAGGTTGTTCTTTATTTTTGAAATGTGATACTGTAACCAGTATTTTTCCTTCAAATTACTTTTTCATTTTTTCATTTTAAGGGATTCATAAGTGGTATCTATTTTTATCCAATATTCTATATATATATTGACCTGATAATTGAATGATTTTAGGTTGTTCTTTATTTTTGAAATGTGATACTGTAACCACCTGTATTACGTATTTTTCCTTCAAATTACTTTTTTATTTTTTCATTTTAAGGGATTCATAAGTGGTATCTATTTTTATCCAATATTCATTTCTATTCATTTATTATTTAAATATTTTTTGAACACTTGTCAAAAATCGATATTTTTGTTAATATTCTTTTCCATCATTTTTAGGGCACTGTGTTTCCCCCTTTTTGGCAGTCTATTTTCTAACCCCAAAATAGTTTACAAGGCCCTGTTTGCTTTGTAATATTTTCCATGAAAGATGGTAAATATTTTCCAACTTTCTTGACTTTGCATTGTTTAACAGCCAAGTTTTGCCTAGAAAATACCCTCTTTCCTCTCCCTCGCGCGCCACATTTCTCTTGCAATTTAGGAAAACAATTTCCCGGTGTTTTACATGAGAAAACATTTGCCATGTTTGCCAAATTTTTCATCACGTTTGATCATTTTTGTTATTGTTAATTGATTTATTTTTTTCAAAAAATAACATTATTATTATCAAGTATAAATGTGTTAAAAAAAAATTTGATTAAAATAATTAAATTGTACTTTATTTGCTATGAAAAATAATGTCAATCAAATAACAAAACTTGAAAAATTTGCCACTTTTTCCACCTATAAAATTAATTCAATCAAACACTTCCTATTAATATTTTCTACAAAAATAATTTTCAGACAATTCAAGTTCTTGGAAAATATTTTTTTTCACTCATTTTTCATTGTTGCAATTAAACACACCCTAAGTTCAAGATAAGTATACTTGATTCGATGGGGGAAATCTCTATTTTTTTCTTTCTTTTTAGGCTGCGTTTGATAGCGATGGTGGAAATTTGGTGGAAAGAAAATGAATTCCAGGGAATTGAATTCTAGGGAATTAAATTCCTGGGAATTGAAAGTTTATGTGTTTGATTGGTTTAATTTTCTAGGTAGAAAAAGTGAAAAATTTTCCAACTTTTGTTGTTTGATTGACACTATTTTCTATGAAAAATAAAGTAAAATTTAGCTATTATAATATTTCTTATTTTTTTTTCATTTTTTAACAAGTTTGTACTTAATAATAATAATGTTAATTTTTAGAAAAAAAATAAATCAATTAGCAACAACAAAAAGGATCAAACGTAATGAAAATGGTATAAGATTTTTCATGGAAAATAAAACCTCCTCCCACCCTAGGAAAACGAATTCATCCAAAACAAGAAAAATACCGGATTTCGAGGCAAGTGGAAAAATGAATTCCATGGAAAACTTAGGCAACCAAACAGCGCAAAGTTGAAAAATCACGTGGAAAACAATATTTTCCACGGAAAACTTCGCCTATCAAACACACTCTTATTTCCGAAGAATATATATATATATATATTTTTTTCGAAATTCTACAAACACTTCAAATAATGAATGACATCTATATAAGGTTACATCGAATAAGGATTAAAGACAAATAGAAAATTCTCTCTTTTTTTATTATTCAAATCAAATAATGTATCACTTTCTTGGACAACTAATTATATAAATATGAGAAAAAATATATATATTTCTATCAGCTTAGAACCAACACTGCTCCAAGACAAATACATTCAATTCGATAAGATGACACTTTTTTGCATTGGAATCAAAATTGGGCGATTAGATCATGCACTACAAAAAAATAAAAAAATAAATATGGGGCTTTTACCTACGGAATAAATTATAATCCATCACCGAAGCCTATTATTTCGTAGGTGATAGTCATTTCCGACAGAATTCATTCGTTGGACAAAACGGTCGTAGAAGGTCGCGTTGGTAAAGGTTTTCGACGAAAAGTATTGTCCGTCGCAATTTACCAACAAGATTTTCCGTAGCTATTTATCAACATAATTTTTCGTCACTATTTACCAACGAAATTTTCCATTACAATTTACTAACGGAATTTTCTGTCGCAATTTACCTACGGAGTTTTTCTTTAGCAATTTACCAACTGAGTTTATATCCACAGGAAACTCACATTTTTAATTTTCTTTTCAATTAAAAATCTGAAATTCATGCTTTCCTTAATTAATTCCTTGAATGTCAATTATTTGTGTAATTAAATAAAATTACATCATCTAATTTTGATTTTACATTTCACAGAAATGTTTAACATCTTTGTGTAATTACATAAAATCCAAACAATGTTAAATAATATATACAAATGTAATTAAATTGAAATCAAACGAGGTTAATACACAAGTAATTAAACGTACCGAAAGTCACTGATAGAAGCCATAATTATATAACTAACGATGTCTTCCTAAAAAATATATAATTATACCATTAATACAAAATTTGATAAAATCATCTACAAAAACTTCATTTTTTTAGCTTGTTTCACATCTTCCTAAAGATCTTCCCTTAGAGCCCAATACACATACCCGTGTAGGTCGGTGACCGCTCATCTTCTATCATAATAATCTGGTAAGAATATTATAGACACCAAAATCAAAACAAATTTTTATTTTTCCTCCGTTTGGTAATCAAAATAAACTGATTTATAAACTACACAATTTCCTAAACTACATTTTAATCACACACATTTCCTCTCTCCAATTTTTTAACACTGTTTGATTTATAAACTAGTTTATTTATAATTTTGAAGTAAAAAGTAGTGGTTGAAAATTAGAGAGAGAAAAATATGTGATTAAAAAGTGATTTAAAAAATTGAATGATTTTATAAATTAATTTATAAACTAAATAAATGACATTTACCAAACGATAACATTATCATGAGTAAAGCAGTTTATATAACAAACAGCCTTACAAAACAAAGGCTATATAAACCTATTGCACACAACCCAATATGGAATACGTGAAGTCTACCCATTTCAGACAACTTGCAAGTGAAGGTTGGCTCATCTGCAACAATTCGTCTACTGTGCCCACAAATAAAATAATCCTTCCATAGTAAAATTGTAAATATCTTATCTGCGTCTTCAACAATTCCATCAGACATTATCGTCTCTCCCAACCTCATGAAACTCACGACCCACCTTGACACCCACCGAAAATAGGACTCTGGTCAGTGACGGATCCAGGAACCGAAGTCAGCTAGAGCGATCGTTGACTGATCAATAGTCAAATATTGACCGTTAACCAATCAACGACCGGTGCTTTTGAATAAAATATGTGAAAATATTTTTAATAAGTATTCAACTTATCAAACAATATGTAAATCATGTAATAGTAAATATATAATTCGATATAAGACGTAATAATGCTGAAAAGTGTTTAGTACAACTCCAATTTCAATTTGTGAAACTAGATAACTGCATTCTTCGAGGTCGCATAGTTTGAAACCGTTGCAAGATCATCTCATTCTCTATTTCTTTGAATATCCCCCGCTCTATGTAAACCACCAAGTAATCGTTCAACCAAACATCACCCATTTTGTCGTATCATGATAATTACGAGATTTTCAAAATTTATTTTGACTACTTACTTTTGTAAATAAAGTTTTATTGATTAAATCCAAATATTTTAACTACTTATTTTCTAATTATATATATGTGTTGATTATGAATAGGCATTAAAATTTTACGAATACTTATTGAAATCAATAGTACGAATAACAACTTTTGTGCATCGCACGGGTGAAATAATAGTGTTTTGAAAGGTATCATAATTGGTGCTCTTCAAGGGTACTAGAGTATTTTTGGGTATTATGAGTCTATTTTAGTTTTTTACATTATCTTTTTCTTTTTTAATAAAAGTAGTAGAGAACTTACCATGTCGTCATCATAGCACCGACTCTCTCTCATCTATTACACTCATTCTTTACTCTATCTCTACAACGCCTCACTCCTCAATTTTTCTCAAAATCTCTCATTTCTCACTCTCCCACTCTTCACACACATACACATACTATACAACAGAGACATGCATATATTTATATATACAGTCAGAAAGTAGGTAGCTTTTTCTTCTTCATAATTCTTCCTCCCACCTCCCTACGCCAGTAACGCCACCCTTCAGCTCCTCCCAGTCGTCGTTGGCTCCTCCGTTGAGATGGCCAAGATTTTTCTCAAAACCATGGATGTCACCTTCGTGTCCAGGCAAAAATGGCTGCGAGAAACACACAGAACTTATAATTAAACTGATCCATAATTTTTCCTCTCGAATTCAGAACGGGCGACCGCGTAGGCTCGCCATGTAGTGCCTTCGTCAGTGACTGTGGTCAAACTTGTCTGCAAATTCGAAGAATGGATCCGTCAATTTTTAACAAGATCAGTCATTTTTTCCCTTTTATTTCACCTGTTGCACATACGGTGATTCTCACCAAGCTCCACTCTCCTATTTGCAGTTTTCCCACATCCCACCGTAAAACACGAGACCTTCACTGAAGAAAAAGGATACCAGAAAGGAACACGCCCATCGAGTGAGTTGGAAATGGGATGACCAATATAGGGCCATGTTTTTCATCCTATGTGTGGAGGAAGTTAAGAATGGAAAACACTCTGATGCTAGTTTAAAACCGAAATCTTGGAAGAGGGTAGGGTAAGCGCTCAACACCCACTTCGGTGAAACTTGTATGGAAACCCAAGTAAAAAACTTCTAGACTCAACAAAAAGGTTTTTGGAGCATAGCAAATTCCCTTCGTTCTTCAACGGGGCTTGGCTTCAGCCCAATGAATGAAACATTCTCGACCGATGATGAATGGTGGTCAGAGGCCATCAAGGTCAGTACAAATATTTTTTTTTTTTCATTCAATTATTGCATTTTCTGTTAGTCTGGGTAGATTAATTTTCCAATTATGTTCATTTGATATAATAGCCACAATTAAATCAGGAACATAATTTGATATCATTTTCTTAATTAACTAAAGTGTGCTGACTTTGTATGGCGAAAAATGTTTCTGAAAATACGATTTTTGATACCATAGTAGATCGTGTAATGAATTGAGCAAAAATCGAACCTGAATTTATTTGTACAAATGCATTCTTATGTACTAAAATGAATTGATCTTTTTACAGTGATTTGCATAAGTACATTCTTATTTTCTTCCTCGTCCAATCTTACGAACAAGTCCAGGAACATCTTTCACGAGGTAATATCTTTTGCTGTTCTGGTTAAAAGAGAATATACGGAACAAGTGTGTATATTTGAAGTGGAAATAAACTTGTGCTCATTCGAATGTCATTATTCACCATATTTTTTTAGGAGAGAACATAAATATAATATATGCGATATTTTGGGCATTGTTTTACGGATTGTGTGAAAAAAAAATGGAAGTGGCTAATGGTCTTTATTAGGAAATGTTATATTCATCCCTGATATTATAGTGGCGTTATATAACATCTTATTATTGGTTTAGAGGTTTGTAGCCTTTAATGAGAGGAATTGGTTGATTCATTTTAATGTGTAATAGATATCAATAATGGAATTAATTCAGGTTCATATTTTGAATGGAATTATCTTTTGCGTCAAATTTGTGGGTAATGTAGTGCAGATTCTATGATAAAATAAGGGTAACATGTAAAAAAACCTATTGCTCCGAGAATGTTTTATTCATTATTGATATTTCTGTGTACGACCTTGTTGGCACATTTTTTTACAGCCTACATTTCATTCCATGTAAAGTTGTTGGACTTGGTAACTGTTGATATGCAGGCAATATCGGACGTAAAGACAATTCGAAATAAAAACATTGTGGAATTGCTATACTATGGGGATATATTATTCAAAGCAGCTATCGCAACTAGTGAGCACGTTACCTACACATCCACTGTATGCGGCCAACAGGATCTAACAGACTTAACTCGTAAGTTGGATTTAAATGTCAATTCGAATCAGGGAGAAGGAGCATCATGTTTCGTATGTTCAACTGGGCAACAAACGCAAGTCTGGAGGAGCTAGATCAGCATGGGCGAAGAAAAAACAAGCGCATTCAGGGTGAGAATTAATTGGGGCATTTGGTGATGCTATCAAGTCAAAGTTGCGACAAGAAAACAATGCTAAGACATAGACTCCTGCATGCCTTTCCTGAAAGAATGATAAATGTGTCTCCATTCTGCAAAATTCTAGCCAAGATGCGCCTTTATCTCTCAGTCTTTAGATTTCAGCTAAAATTGTTGTTGAATTAGTTTGAGGCATCTCGAAGTAGTAAAAAAATTGTGAGAAAAATCTGGTTGTGTTACAGCTTGATGGATTTGTGCAATGCTGATTGTGTATGTGTAAAGTTTCTCTTCCTACTAATACAACCATAATATATACTAAGGAATGATATAAAAGGCATTAAGCATAAACCACTATTTCAATCAACAACTCACCTACAATTGTACAACTTCTCTGCAATGGCAAAAAAATTCAACAGTGTCTAGTGTTGCATTCATGAACCACTGATCCCACTATTTCATCCAACAACTCACTTTATGAAACATTAATTATTTGTAGCATATATATAATAATAACACTAGTCCCACTTTTATATTTTATCCCTGTGAAATAATGCAATGTCATAGCAGAAGACTTGTAAAATTTGTTTCTAAAATAATGACTTAACTCTCACTTAAAGTCATCATAACAAAAGACTCAAATTATTGTTTTCAAAGAATAACCAAACTCTCATTGGAAGCCAACACTCACTATTGAATTCAACTAGGGAGAGTAATACATCATTTTCAAATTCTATTAATTACATAATGCAAGCATTTTTTTTTAATCACAAGTACATAACATAATAGAAATGAACGAATACCCAAGCTAAAACATGTTTCATAGTCTAAACTTGCATACCACATACTCGTTAAACTATATGAATAGTCGCGATAATACACAACCTAACAACAATTAATGAATAACCGAGAGGAAATATGTCCCATAGTCCACAATTGCATACCACAAACTCGTGAAAATAAAAGAATTACAAACCGACCAAGTTACACAAACAAGTCTCGACTATCCTTTTCAAATAAAGAAACTAATTAGAACACACCCTTGCGTTGCATATACATGAGCCATCTCACCTTCATATCCATGGTTTCCATACAGAGAAAAGGTATCACATACTTCTCATTGCTACACAATAGTGTAGTACCATACATGAAAAGTTCCTCATCGTATTCCATGATTTTTTCTAGAAAAGGCATGCAAGAATCTATGTCTTGAGCACTGTTTTCTTGCTGCAACTTTGACTCGATAGCATCATTGAATGCCCTAAGTAATTCCCACCCTGAATGTGCATGTTTTTTCCTCGCCTTTGCTGATCCAACTCCTCCAGACTTGCATTCGTTGCCAATCGTGCTTGTACTACGCAAAGTACCAGTTGAACGTACGAAACACGACGCTCCTCCCTGATTTGAATTGACATTCAAATCCAACTTGCGAGTTAAGTCCATTAGATCCTGTTGGCCGCATGTGGTGGACGGGTAGGTAATGTGCTCACCAGTTGTAATAACTGCCTTGAATAATGTATCCCCATAGTATAACAAGTCCACGATGTTTTTATTTCGAATTGTCTTTACGTCAGGTATTACATGCATGTCAACAATTACTAAGTCCAAAAACCTTACATGGAATGAAATGTAGGGTGTAAAAAAATGTGCCACAAGGTCTTACACAGATTATAAGACCTAGATCAAATACACCTCTTAAGCAATAAGAAGCTGAAAAGCAACATCAAACTAATATCAATAATGAATAAAACATGCCCGAAACAATAAGTCTTTGTACAGGTTACACTTATTTTATCAAAGAATCTACATTACATTAGCCACAAATTTGCTGCAAAACATAATTCCATTCAAAATATAACCCTGAATTAATTCCATTATTGATATCTATTACACATTAAAATGAATCAACCAATTTCTCTCATTAAATGCTATGAACCTCTAAACCAATAATAAGATGTTATACAACGTCACTATAATATCAAGGACAAATAAAACATATCCGAATAAAGACCGTTAGCCACTTTGATGTGATCCAGACCACGAATACAAGCCCCACAAAGATCCGTTGATGATCAAAGAAGGACCGATGACTCGATTACAAACGAAAAGGGCCAACGAAGCAATGGACAAGCTAGTACAAGAAACAATGGCCAAAACAATGTTCGTATCATCAAAAGAAGTAAGTTCCATGTTGGGACCGAGTCAAAACGACGAGTTGATCAACCTCATTCAAGCCGTCGAAGGAGATTTGGAAATTTCCTAGTTACGGCAGTAACATATAGTTCTTACGGCCGTAACGAGTTCACTGCTGAAATTGATATTGCGAGAAATAAGGGATTACGGCCGTAAGTACTGAGGTTCACGGTCGTAAAAGAGTCACTGCTCAAAAATTGAGTTTTGGAAATTTTGGACTTACGGCCGTAAGTCAGGGTGTCACGGCCGTAAGTGTGAATCAGTAACCAAGTTATGGCCGTAAAGGAAGGTGTCATAGTCGTAAATGTCAATACGCGTAATTTTATATTTTTATTTCTTTCCTTATTTTTAGCAATTTCTTTCCTAGTATAATTAAAACTCTTAAGCTAGGTTTTGACCCTATTTATAGGAATGTAATTTTCATTATGAAGAAGACAACTTTGATAATATTATTGTGATGCTATTTTGCTTTCAACAACCTTATTCTTCATTGAATAAAATTCGAACTTGCGAGTTATTCTTGTTTGTTCAAACTTGGGTGAGATTTATTTTTATTGTGATCAAGAGGTCAACATATCAATCGATTGTGTTGGTTGCTTGGTTCAATTAATTTGAATCAATCTCTAAATCGTGGTTCTTTGGCGTTCTTGGGTCGATTCCAATATTTTGTGGGTTGCGTAGCTACAATTGCTACGTGGTTTGCATCACACTTCTTTTTTACACACAATCCATAAAATAATGCCCACAACATAGCATATTTTATATTTATGTTCTCTCCTAATGCGAAAAAAATCTAGTGAATAATGACATTCGAAGGAGCACAAGTTTATTTCCACTTCAAATATACACACTGGTTTCATATATTCTCTTTTAGCCAGAACAAGAAAAGATATTACCCTATGAAAGATGTTCCTGGATTTGTACGTAAGATTGGATGAGGAAGAAAATAAGAATGTACTTATGCAAATCACTCTAAAGAAATCAATTCATTTTAGTACATATGAATGCATTTATACAAATAAAATCAAGTTCAAATTCTACTCAATTCATTGCAAGATGCATCCGGATTAAGCCTCTATTACTGAGATGGATAGCTTCTTGGGCTCGGTCTTCCTCTTTTCAGTACTAGCCTTTGCGATCACAGCTCTGGAAGATCTTGCAGAGAGCCTATTTAGCTTGTCCTAGGACTTTTTGACAGTGGTTTTGAGTTCAACAACTTCTGCTTTTAGAACAACAATTTTCCCATCATGTCCAGACGTATCCTGCTTTCCAGCTTCATCTGCAGCACCCAGATTCTATTTTTAGTGAGGATTCTGTGTGTCAAGAGTCTTCTTACATTTTACCCTGTTCAGTTGTCTGGGAGTGATCACCAGATCATCTTTAAACTTCTTGACATCTTGATCAATCAAATACTATAAAATAACCCATGAATAAACCAAAAATTCCTTAACCAAAGTTTTATTGATCTCCTCCTCACATCGAGACAATTTCTCCAAGTCAAAATGAGTCACAATAGCATCAATCCCAAAACCATCAAATTCTTCAACAAATATTCTAGAATCATGGTGCATTCTCTTACTTTTGGAAATCAGCATATGCACCAATCGACCATAATTTAAAATTGAAAGTGTAAACATACCTTTGACAGTCTGCACAGGAGTGCTAATAAACAATGAAGGATCATACCTAGAAATAAGATATATCTCTAAATGAGATTCATAAGCCCACATAAACTCCACCTCCAAAATAATTAGAGATCTATCTTTACAGTCTTTGAATCTTATTTGAATAAATATGATTCTCTTAAGATCTTATTAAAGAGTTCATTAATACAAGGAATCACCTATCCCTTAACATTTTTGGTAATATTACACAAAGTAACCATTTAAAAGACTTTGTGATTGTTAACTATTTATCTCGCAATAATAAGAGCATTATTTAACTTAATTCCCACTGATAACTGAAAATTAAGTGCCAAATAATTTCGCTCAAATAATAAGGAGACAAAATAACAATCAAAATTATTTTGCAAACACAAAAGTCCAACAGCTCTTTCCATATTACACTACCCTGTGCTTATCCTTATAGTATACTTGATAAGTGCTATATTAACGTTTATTTTATGCACTTATATCCTTGAATAAGCCATAATGTGATTCTATCTAAGTATTATTAATGTATTTTATGTTTCATATTGTATAGGATCGTAAAAGAAGAGAAAAGAAGAAAAAATGACCAAAATGCAGTCAAAACTGAAGTTTGGGGACTTAGGTGCAAATAAAGTTACGGCAGTAAGGAAACACATTCACGGCCGTAAGAGTATGTTGAATCAGAAAAAAATAAGCAGAAAAGAGTTTACGGCCGTAAAACATATCCTTACGGCCGTAACCTTCAAAGGGTGAAAAACTGCAGAAACACAGTTACGGCCGTAAAGGAGAAGTCACGGCCGTAACTTCAAATTTTGAGAAATATGCAGAAACTCAATTACGGCCGTAACTCTCAAGTCAACAATTTCCATATTTTAATTCTTTCCATAATTTTGGGATTTCTTGAGCCCAAAGCTAGAGCACGAAATTGAGGCTATAAAAAGGGAATTTTAGGACAGAAAGAGGTGTGAAATAATTATTGAAAGAGGCGCGGCTTGCTTGAAGAATTGGAAGAAGAATTAAGCAATTCGAGAAGGTGAATCAAGATAGAAAATTCCAGAATTCTTCATGACTATGCGCGGCTAAGCTTCCATACCTAGTTCGAAGGGGAAGTTGTATTTCATATCAATTTGTTTATTGTTTTTCCAAACTAGTAACGTAGTTCTAAATTCTTTACTTTGATTTGTTGGATTCTTATGCGTTTTAAATTCAATCAATGCAATTCTTTATTTGATTAAGGCCTTATCATTTAATTTGTTGTATTGAGATTTGCTATTTTGAATGATTGGATCCGTAATCGTCTTTTTGTTCAAATCATGGTAGCAAGTGGAAATTTAATATTTTCATAGAGAATTCCAACTTAGGTTAATTGTCACGAGCTTGTGTGATTGATAATCTAATTCACCCTAATTCTTCTCAACCATTATATAGTTGTTGTCTTAAATCTAAAGAGCTTGTTTTAGGTTATTCAATGGCTAATGTTTGATTAGAGAGCTTATTCTAATTAAATGCAATTAAGGGAGAATAGGAATAGTTAGAGCTTATTAACTATTTACGGGTGATAAATCAAAGAAGGAATTGAACTCGCGTTACTTGGAAAGTTATAATATTGTGATAGAATACAACTGAACCTGAGAACTAGGACTCATCAACATTTGACATTTATTCCCATCATTTTAATTGCTTTATTTTATTAGTTAAATTATTTACAAACAACTCAAAACAAAAACCCCCCCTTTACGATTCTAATTGACATGACACTAAGTTAGTTCCCGTTCCTTGTGGGATCGACCCTTGCTTCCATTACTACATTTTAGTAATAGTGAACAAGGAATTTATTTATTATTTTGGTGCATCACGACACGCATCAAATTTTTGGCACCGTTGCCGGGGAACGGTTAACCAATTTAGTGTTTAATCAATTAGAATTTTATTTTTCTGCATTTATTTTATTTTCACTTTAGTTATATAAATTTTCGAGAAAAAAAATTCATATAATAATTATTTGTGCTCTTTGCTTATATGCTTAAAACTCAGTCAACTAATTGTGAAATTTTTGATCTTGACCCAGAAATTGAGAGAACTTTTCGACAGCAAAGGAGAGCAGCACGACAAATGGCAGCTAACGACAGGACTCTTAAACAACTGGCTACCCCCGATGTGGCTCAGCAGCCCTTATGCATTACGTTTCCAACGGTGGAAGAAGGAAAAACCTTCGAGCTTAAATCTGGGCTCATCCACTAATTACCAACTTTTCGAGGGAATCCCGGCGAAGATCCATATAGGCACCTAAAGGAGTTCCATGTGGTTTGCGACAATATGAGGCCCACAGGCATTACCGAGGAGCAAATAAAAATGAGAGCCTTCCCATTCTCATTGAAGGATGCTGCAACCGACTGGCTCTATTGTCTACCATCAGGGACAGTTACCACTTGGAACGACATGAAAAGGCTATTCTTGCAAAAATACTTCCCTGCATCGAGGGCTGGTACCATCCGAAAAGAAATATGTGGGGTGCGCCAGAACAACAATGAAACATTATATGAATATTGGGAGCGTTTCAAAAAGCTCATCTCCAGCTGCCCCCATCCTCAGATTAGCGAGCAACTTTTGGTGCAATACTTCTACGAAGTTCTAGCGCCAATGGACAAAAGTATGATAGATGCCGCAAGCGGAGGTGCGCTAATGGACAAGACACCGGAGCAAGCACGGGCTTTAATCTCCAACATGGCGGAGAACACTCAGCAATTCAACTCGAGCAGGGATTCCCAAGTTCGCCGAGTGAACGAGGTAAGTAGTTCCAATATTGAAGGTCAATTATATGAACTGACGAATCTTGTTAAGTAGCTTGCTGTAGGGAATTCGAAGCAAGCCAAAGCCTGCGGAATCTGCTCGAACTTTAGACATCCAACGGATACCTGTCCGGTATTGCAAGAAGAAAACAATGAACAGGTAAATGCTGCTGGAAGCTTCCCTTTCCAAAGGCAGCAGTACAACCCATATTCAAACACGTACAACCCCGGGTGGAGAGATCACCCCAACCTGAGCTATGGAAATACCCCAGGTTTTACTTCAAACAAGCCACAAGGACAATTCCAGCAGCAAGGAGCTTTCCAACCACAGGGGCAATATCAACAAAAACCTCAAAACTCAGGTACGTCTCTTGAGGATATGGTTAAGATGTTGGCAACTAACACGATGCAATTCCAACATGATACCAAGTCAAGCATTCAAAACCTGGAAAATTAAATGAGCCAAATGGCCATTGCCATAAATAGATTGGAGGCACAATCTGGAGGGAAGCTACCATCACAGCCCGAGGTGAAATTCAAAAATGTGAGCGCCATAATTCTCCGGAGTGGAAAGGAAATTGAGGTTCCGCAATTGGAACCGGCTGCACCTGAAATGTTAAACTAACACCTCCACCTTTTCCTAGCAGGTTAGCAAAGACAAACAAAGAGAGCAAGGAAAAGGAGATGTTGGAAATGTTCAGGAAGGTTGAAATCAATATACCGCTATTGGAGGCCATCAGGCAAGTCGCTCGGTATGCAAAATTTTTAAAGGATTTATTCTCTAGCAAACGAAACTTGATGGGGAATGAAAAGTTAAGAATGGGAGAGAATGTGTCGGCGCTCTTTCAGAGGAAACTACCTCCCAAGTGCAAAGACCCAGGTATGTTTACCATACCGTGTCAAATAGGTAATAAGAAAATAGATCATGTAATGATAGACTTAGGAGCATCCATAAATGTAATGCCTAGATCCACTTACACTGCACTAAAACTTGCCAAAATGACTGAAACGGTGTTATCATTCGCTAGCCGACCGTTCCAATGCCTATCCGGATGGGGTAGTTGAGGATGTGCTAGTGCAAGTAGGTGGATTGGTGTTTCCAGCGGACTTTTATGTGTTAGATATGAATAATGATCTTTCACCCAGCTCCACTCCTATTTTGCTAGGCAGACCATTTTTGAAAACATCTAAGACTAAGATAGATGTTAGTAGTGCCACACTTTCCATGGAATTTGATAATGAAATTGTTAAATCAATATTTATGATTCCGTGAAAAGTTTTGATGATGATCCTGTTTATTCTATTAATGTGAATGACTCTTTAGTACAGGAAGTTCTCGATATTGGTGGAAAGGACTATCCAAAGTTACCGAAATCAGGTAAAATCTCATCCATCTCATTACCAGTCTCTGATGAAAAATTTCTACCCCTATTTTGCAGGCCGTAATGAAGAGCATGAAGAAGAAATTGAGCTTTGGGAATCCGCCTAATCCCTGTTGAAGGAGAAAGGAATAGGTCGAGCCAACGACAATAAACAAAGGCGCTGATCGGGAGGCAACCCAAGAGGGGAGTTTCTTTACTCTCTCAAATTTTTTTTTTTTTTTTATTTTCATTTTTCTTATTAGTTAATTTCATTCACAAAAAAAAAAAAAATCAGTGGCCTTGTTACGGCCGTTAGGTACTCAAGTACGGCCATAACGCAATTCCAGTAAAATTATTCAGAGGCCAGCTTACGGCCGTGAGACTTGACTTTACGGCCGTAGTGGATGCTTGCAATTTTTTTCAGATTCGAACTTACGGCCGTCAGTGAGATATTCACGGCCGTAAATCCAGAAATTTCAAATTTCAAAATTTCTTTTCCCCCTTTTATTGTTTTGCTTTTCAATGAGGACATTGTTTTGTCTAAGTGTGGGGTGGAATCAATTGTAAGCTTAATATCTTTATCTTCTTTCTGTAGTCGAAACGTTAAATTCATGTTGAGTCAGCATCCATTTTAATCTTGTTCTCTACTTTCGTTACTAATCTATGCTACTTAGGTCTTAAACCATACTTTGATAGGAATCGACCCCACTTTTGGTTTATTTTTTTGAAAAAAATCATTGCATAATTGGATATAAATTGAGCACATAGAGATCATCTCGTCCAAAACTTCACAAATAGATTGAAAATGAAAAGTGATATTGTCAAATATCTACAACCTAGTCAACCCAACTCACAATAGACAGATTATTCCTTCATATATAACCCTGAACGTCCCAATTATTATACTTTTGTGAGTAGTGATGGTTTGAATACTCTTAACCGTTATCCTCGACCAATGGACTTAGATTTGGAATGAAGACGAAGCAATGACCTATAACTCATAATTGGATGGGAGAAACACATGAAAACCATAAATTTTGAGCTTTTGAACCTAAGAGCTGTTTTTAATACTTATGAGCTCGTGATTCTTTGATGTGTGTCCTGCATGGTTGGGTTATGCTTGGATGTGCTTTCTTGTGCATACCGTTGTAGCTTCTTAACTTAAGTGCAAACTATAGCAAAGGCAATAGGTTAAGCCAAATTTGACTTGCTAAAAGAGCCTACCTTGCTACATGGACCAATAGAAGCCCTTTGAGCCTTAGCCTTTTTTTTTTATGCCACGCTACAAGTCACGAATACCCTTTCTTTCGCATTATCTTTGTTTTGAACCCATAGAGAAGGGATTCGCAAGCTTTTGTTGATTAAGGATTGTGCTATGGTCTAAGTCTAAGAAGTTGAAATAGTTATCTTGTGTTGGGTGATGGTTGTGTAATGGACGGAATTCAGGGAATTATAATTCTATCTTGTGTCACTTGGTGGCTTCGAAATGATTTGAACAAAAGAAAAAGAAAAAAGAAAGTTGCAGTCTATACTCGAAAAAAAAAAAAAAATTTCAAGTATGAACAAAGTTGGGTAGAGTGAAACAATGAAGTTCGTGTTCAGGGGCGAAGAAAATAATGTCATTTTGAATTGACTTGGTTTGCGAAATTCCTTCCCGACTCAGCCTAAATATATCATTTCATCCTACCTGACCCGAAGCCCCACTACAACCAAATAAAGACCTTCGCTTTGCACTTGTGTTATTGTTGGCTCCGGTTATGACAGTTAAGCAATCTGTGGTACTGACTTATCCATGCAGAGAGCTGAGCGAAAATTCAACCCCTTATACACTTTGTACGAAGAGAGAAATATCTTGTGAGGGTGTTAGAACCCATTACATATACTTATGAGTGGTTTGAATTGCTTGGTCTAAGGTTGGTGCTATGAATGTGGTCGGGGATACTGTGTTGACTGAATTCACATCATAAAGAACTCGGCTTACGCGACTGATTTCCTCTAGAGTTGAGCGAAACTATTTTCCTTGTAGTCACTCATAAATGGTTGGGAGGTGAGTGAACACGAGAGGTGCAAGGAAATAAACCATATCGAGCCATGATTGGGATGAGAAATAAAGGGCGTTGCATCTCTAGCACACACGAACACAATCCGATCATGCAATGGAACATTTTTGTTAAAGAAAAGTGGGTTTCAACCTCAAGTCTCTAAATTGTAATCTATTGTTTGAATCCTATTCTTTTCTTTACAAATCTTTGTTCGAGGACGAACAATGGTTCAAGTGTGGGGGGATTTGATAAGTTCTATATTAACGTTTATTTTATGCACTTATATCCTTGAATAAGCCATAATGTAATTCTATCTAAGTATTATTAATGCATTTTATGTTTCATATTGTATAGGATCGTAAAAGAAGAGAAAAGAAGAAAAAAGGACCAAAATGCACTCAAAACTGAAGTTTGGAGACTTAGGTGCAAATAAAGTTATGGCAGTAAGGAAACACATTCACGGCCGTAAGAGTATGTTGAATCAGAAAAAAATAAGCAGAAAAGAGTTTACGGCCGTAAAACATATCCTTACGGCCGTAACCTTCAAAGGGTGAAAAACTGCAGAAACACAGTTACGGCCGTAAAGGAGAAGTCACGGCTGTAACTTCAAATTTTGAGAAATATGCAGAAACTCAATTACGGCCGTAAAAGAAATGTCACGGCCGTAACTCTCCAGTCAACAATTTCCATATTTTAATTCTTTCCATAATTTTGTGATTTCTTGAGCCCAAAGCTAGGGCACGAAATTGAGGCTATAAAAAGGGAATTTTAGGACAGAAAAATGTGTGAAATAATTATTGAAAGAGACGCGGCTTGCTTAAAGAATTGGAAGAAGAATTAAGCAATTCGAGAAGGTGAATCAAGAAAGAAAATTCCAGAATTCTTCATGACTATGCGCGGCTAAGCTTCCATACCTAATTCGAAGGGGAAGTTGTATTTCATATCAATTTAGTTATTGCTTTTCCAAACTAGTAACGTAGTTCTAAATTCTTTACTTTGATTTGTTGGATTCTTATGCGTTTTTAATTCAATCAATGCAATTCTTTATTTGATTAAGGCCTTATCATTTAACTTGTTGTATTGAGATTTGCTATTTTGAATGATTGGATCCGTAATCTTGTTTTTGTTCAAATCATAGTAACAAGTGGAAATTTAATATTTTCATAGAGAATTCCAACTTAGGTTAATTGTCACGAGCTTGTGTGATTGATAATCTAATTCACCATAATTCTTCTCAACCATTATATAGTTGTTGTCTTAAATCTAAAGAGCTTGTTTTAGGTTATTCGATGGCTAATGTTTGATTAGAGAGCTTATTCTAATTAAATGCAATTAAGGGAGAATAGGAATAGTTAGAGCTTATTAACTATTTACGGGTGATAAATCAAAGAAGGAATTGAACTCGCATTACTTGGAAAGTGATAACATTGTGATAGAATACAACTGAACCTGAGAACTATGACTCATCAACATTTGATATTTATTCCCATCATTTTAATTGCTTTATTTTATTAGTTAAATTATTTACAAACAACTCAAAATAAAACCCCCCTTTTACGATTCTAATTGACATGACACTAAGTTAGTTCCCGTTCCTTGTGGGATCGACTCTTGCTTCCATTGCAACATTCTTAGTAATAGTGAACAAGGAATTTATTTATTATTTTGGTGCATCACGACACGCATCAATACTCTATCTCATCGAGTCATTTGGTCACCTAGGACCATATTACAACAATTTGTAACAGTGATTGGTTACTCTAGAATCTATAAACAAGATAGACTCAATTACTAACCATAACACAATGAATAAAGTCTTACTCCATTATAGAGTTTCCAGGAAAGGCTACCTCCTCATTAATCCTACATTTGCTTAAAATCAAAAGGGTTAGAGGGCCCAACATACCATTAGTTGCTTTAAAATAATTTCCACTCTATGAATAGCTTACGTTAAACCTTTCAAAGACACGCTTATGCTGGTGAATTTAGTCCACACTGAATCGCGAGAGATTATCTTAAAAGATTTCTCAAGCATTATGTCACCTGAATCAATGTTTGCAAGTGGAACCTCCACTGCATTAAAGTGATCAATCATGTTTTGCCACATGGTCTCTTGCAAAAACGTGATCGGTTCATAAATAGAGATATATTATAGCTTGATAGCACATTTTGTATAACTCCTAAGATGTCCAAAATTATCATAATTACCCTTCCATCGTGAAAATAAAATTGGTTATCCTATTTTAATGTCTTTATTGAAAAGTACTTGATATAAGAATCAAAACTATGCAACAAACCATCTCAACAAAATAACACAATTTTCATTGGAAGATTTATGATTATTATTGAATAAGGATCTTCTAGCACGAACAAATGTCATAAGTGGAAAGAATTATAGCGAGACATGTTATAGTTTTCGCAAATTAGTTGGTGATGTCTAAACATATAACTAGTTGTGGAAATATGACATTCAAATAAAATAAATGTATTAAACACAAGTTACACATGTGATGATTACTTTCATATATGATGCATGAAGACAAATTATGCACAAGTAGACCCAAAACTACTATAATATTATGATAACCTAAAACCCCAAAATCAAACACATTTCTCTATAAGAGAAATAAATGTGATTTATGGCTAGGCTGAGATCCTCCCACTAAATTAAATATATCCAGCATCTCATGCAGTATTTAATTTATTGTCGTTAAAATTTGGCCATCATTGGCATCATTTGGATATTCTATAGGAAGTTCTCACTATGTCCTTGATTTAAGCGTTTAACCCCTATATTGATAATATTTCAAGTACCAAATTAATTACTTCACCTTTAAGGTAATCATGATTGATTCAAACTTAAAAAATCATCACCCAATTGGGCTCAATCCAGTAATCAAAACAGTGCAACCCTCCTATATGGAGACTAATTAAATTAGCATGAGGCATAAACAAATTTTTACTAATGGGCTAATAGGGGGAGGTCATGCCTTCAAAAAATTTGCACCCTTACTCACTTAATATTTTGGACTCTTGGGTTTTCAATTTAATAATCACCCAATCAATTTTAACTCTTAAAATCGATTTAATTATTGATAAATATATTTATTTTCTAATCTAACATTAGAAAAAAAATAAAATATAAAACAATGCATGACAGTATAGTACATAGAGCGGTGTATATACTACCTACATGACATGTTATCCAATGACATTCATTCATAATTTAATTAAAGCAATAAATAAATGCGATAATAAATTAACTAAGAACATAATTTATGGCCCAAACCTAGACACAACATTACAAATTAATTAAAGAGTCTATTGAGCCACAAGTCGGCCCAATTCTTCAATTCCCGTTTGCTAGTGTCCAGTCCAAATTTGCAAACCTTCAGTCTTAAGCCAAAATTCCAAAATATAATAATCCAATTAAATATTCTAGCCCATTATAAAATTTAGTACACATTGCATTGGCCTAGCTAAACGATTTAGCCAACATTGCAATTAATCAAAATGGACCAATTTTACAATTTCAGGGCCATATTTAATTTTACCTATATCTGGCCCAACTTCAATTTAATTCAACAGACCCAATTAACAAATGAGGAAATTATATCCTAACGGGTATTTAAATTTCCAAATTAAAAAACCAGCTGCAAGTGTAATTTGTACCAAAATCAGGTGGTAATGTAATTTTAATAATAATATTATAAAATAAAATAATTCTCCCCCACCCAGCCCACCAAAGCCAAAAACTTTTCAACCCAAATTAATCCACCTCCTCGCATCATCCACCAATAATTCTCCTCCTATTAAGAAGATGTACATAAAAAATTAGCAAACATCAATAATTCTCCTCCTATTAAGAAGATGTACAGCAGAAACAAGGGCTGTAGGCTATGAACGTCACCATCCACCAACATCCAAATTTATCTCCGCCCCTTACACCCACGACCACCATTCCCTCCGACCTGCCTTGCTTCGAACATCACTTCCAAGATCGCCGCTGGCAGTGGCGATTTCAAACTAGGCAGTGGCGGCTAGCGAAAATATCCTCCACCCACAGCCACACACATCCCCGCCTACCCATTCCTTTAATGTCTCCCTCAAAATCGCCTCTCCCCCCGACCATCTACTCCTTGGTGATTTATTTTGGTTTTTGTTGGGTCAGAAGTGTTAAAATGTTGGTGATGTGCGTTTGGTGTAAGAGTGGGCGGTTGGTGTGGTAGTGTGGTGTGTTGACGGTGCAGTGTTGATGGGAGCGGGGTATCATCAGTGTGGATGGGATGTAGAATTATTCTCTGGTCACACCTTATTTTCTAAGGTCACGTTTGATTCCTCAAGTCACATATTAAATTTCTCAGGTCACACCTCTAGTTTCTCAAGTCACACATTCAACTTCCCTGATCACATGGTGAGTTCCTTTGATCACACATTGAATACTCAGGTTACATGTTAAATTTTCTGTGATCACGTGTAATAATTCGTATGTCACATGTTCATGTTGTGGCTATGGAGTTTATTCGTGTTGTGGCTGTTCGATTATGATTCAAAATTAGAGTTCAAAAAGATTAGTTGTGACCAGAGTTCATAAAAAAGATGATAAATTGATTTAATAGACGTAATCATGAAATAGAATCACATATTATGTTCTTTGATTTTTCCATTGAATCAACTCCGATATGTTCTGTGACCTCATCAACGCCATTCACTGAGAGTGTAAATATGACGACAGGGTGTATTCGTGCTATATAAATTCTACATCACATGGACAGCTTAAATGCAGAGACCATTTTCATATGGAAAGCTGGAAGATAACTGAAAGTGTGATTACAGGAATTTTATGGTTGATTTCTGTTACCCCCCCCCCCCCCACACACGACAACTTGGATTGTGAAAGAACTTTAGTTATTCTGGATTTATGAATTTTGTAATTGTAATAACCAGATATACCTATTTTTCCCTCAACAAATCATTTGATATTCGATCCATTTCCAAAATTTGGCCCAGATGGATTTAACCATCTTCCTTCTCCCTGCATGTATCATATGCAGTAACCTCAAGTAATGCAGCCGCCAATTCCGAATCTCTTACCATCGCCGGATAGGAAGTCGAAAAACTAATGAGGAATACTGTATCACCGCGCAGCAAAGCCGCGCCAAGCACAGGAGACTAGGTCCTCAACGGACATCATAGCAGAAATATGGCTCCGCTGTAGAAACTTATTCTAGTGGAGAGGAAACCAGAAATCACCGAGAAAATGGAGACTCCATGGTAGTGCCCGCCGCCACGACCGCGCATCATCTGAGTTTAAAACACTGTTGCATCACGCATATGGCTACAGCACACCCACAATGCCGCACTCCTCATTCGCAGTTGTCAGTGGTTCCAGGGACGGAGTTAGGGTTTTGAGCGAGTGGGGACCAAAATTTTCAAATGGTTGGAGGGGGGAGGCTCCCTCCCGGGGGTTCGGGGGCTCCGCCCCCGAAATTTTTTTGAACCAAAATGATTGAAACGACGAAACAATAAACCAAAAACTGAACTTAGTTAACTAACAAGTAACAACTAACCAGTGTAAGACAGAAAAACAGTAACCACTGACCAAAGACAAAATATTAATAATAATGTAATTCAATTCACAAATTTGAACCCAATTTTTAATTTAAACCACCTACTCAAATAATTTAACCTTAAATTTCATCCAATAAACCAAAAACTACAACTTCACTGCAAGCTTTAAACCACCTAATCAGATATTTTGTCCAATGATTATCGAAACAATCACTCCATTGCAAGCTTTAAACTCCAAATACAATCATAATGTAAAAACTTTGTAGTAAGTAGTAAAGCTACACTTCATTGAAATAATGTTTGACAACACCTAATTTACATGTTTACTCACCCATGTACACACGCTTTCTTTCTTGAAGACATTTTTGGCTAGCTGGGAAAGGGGTTTATCCATATTGGACTCAATTTTCTTTTCTTTTTTTCTTTTTTATTTTTTCCAGTTTTTCAGTGGGGGCCTACACCCCCACTAGGCCTTTACTGGCTCCGTGGCTGAGTGGTTCTGCTGACACCGCAGTCAAGACAATATGGCAGCGCCATCGCCTGTCGACCGCATTAGCCGCACGACCTGGACCCACTGGTGCCCCTGTTGATTTTCTCAATTTTTGTGATATTGCACTGCTGGTCCTTCTTTTATGGAGAAGATGAAGTGAAGCCTCTGAACTGAAATTGTAGTACAAGTCCTTTCTTTAAAAAAACTGCAGATCTGGTCCTCCATGTTTCGGGAAGTTATGAATTCGATCACCAAATTTTAATTACAACAGCAATAATATTGAAAAGGTGTGTGGTCACCTTTTCCTAGATCTAGGTTATACTAGGATTAGAGTTTTTTTTTGTAAAGAGAAAACATACACTACACACTTTAGTGTGTGTCTTGCTACTTTTCAAACTAGGTTAAGAAAAATAGTCGTAGGAGACTATTTGTAACCTCTTTACAGTCCAAAAACCTACCAAGCTTAGTACCATAACCCAGGTCCATTTCTGCACATCCCAATATAGGTAATAAGCCTATATAAATCCATTATAGTGAAGCCACCAAGGAAATCTGATCGGACCCAATTAAGATAAACTCCAATAAATTAGTTATGATATGGTCAACTATTGATTAGTTTAGATTAATTTATTAATCACGTTCTATTCCACTTAAAGAATGAGATCGCACTCTTTGTAAAATTAAAATTACTCAAACAATTAATCAATAATTATATCCTCTGACTTATCGTTCTTACATGTTACCCCCGTCGATCAACTCGAATATTCCGAGCAAGTTAAAATGACCAAAATGCCCTTCTCTGATTATTCATAAACTCTCAACTCTCATCTTCTATCTGATAGTTTAATGTGATCACATCACATCATAGAATTCAGCAGTCACTGTCGAATTCCCCACTGTAACAACATGAGTCTTTTCAGCATACTTTTTCCTCACTCGCATGCTCCTTAAGAAAACTTCTTAGGAGGTACCCATCAAGATCATAATTAATTCAGTGAAGCTTAGTTTAATTGAGCCCAATCATGTTCCCTCGGTGGCTTCTCTATAATAAGCTTATACATGCTTATTATATGTATTGTGTTGTGAAAAAATGGTCATGTGTTATGGTACTAGGGTTCGTAGGGTTTTAGAGTGTAACTGGGTTATAATAGTCTCATAAGATTATTTTTATAACCCTAGCATGCATAGTGGCGGGACACACAATAAAGTGTGTGGCGTGTATTTTCTTGTTACAAAGAAAACCGTAATCCTAGTATAACTTGGATCTAGAGAAAGGTGACCAAGCACCTGCATAGCTGTCGTTGGAGAACACCAAGGAAAGCTTGAGGATTTGAAGATTTGGTGGAATCACGATTACATAGTTGATAGAGGCTATTGTAAATCATGCTCCAAGGGTAGTTCTCTTAAAACTATTATTTGTGCGAAATTACTTATTTCTAGTTAAATACATAGAACAAAGAAATTCCTATAATGGGATGATCTAGTCATAAGAAATCAATTTTTGTGAGTAGAACAACTCGAGTTCCCAACAATCAAACCGTATTTTTAGACTTAACAAACTGGACTTGAAAATCGTGATGAAACTTGATAATCTTCCACTGCCTGAGCTTAATTATTTGAAAAGTGATGTGTGATGGAGTATAGGATCGCCTTCTTGGAGCGTTGGGATCAAAACAAGTGATTTAGTAGGTGGTTTAACTTCAAACTTCTATAGAAATCGCATACGGTGTCAGGATCACTATTATATATGTTTTCAGGATCGTCTCGACGATTCCTACAAGACTCACCACTTTTTCTTGATGACGATGAATTTTAGCCATTTGAAGTCGTTTACTTAGTTAAAAACCGCATTTTATTATGGGCAAAATACACAAGTAAGGAATTTTAAAAATAATATTTCATACTTAATAAACTTTTTCTTTTATTTCAAAAATCAAGTTTTTTAAAAATATATATAATTAAATTGGTAATTAAATAATTAAGGTCACAACTATACAATTTATGGTGATAGGTCACAAGTCACAAATTTTAAATGTTACAAATTATTAAATTAATTAGTCACGATTTATTTTTCGATCACAAATTACAAATTTTATAAGTTACAACTTATTTTTCGGTAACAAATTATCAAATTAATCGTTCACGATTTTCTTATAGGTCACAAGTCACAAATGTTATAGGTCACATCTAACTCACAAATTCTAAAATTTTAGGTTACAACTTATTTTTCGGTCACAATTTATGAATCTCGTAAGTCACAACTGATTTATTAGTCGCAAATCTCGAATTTTATAGGTCACAACATTTTCTCAGTTTCAAATCTCGATTTTATGAGTCACAATTTTTACAATTTGTGGTCACAACTTATTTTTCTGATACAATTTACAAATTTCTTAAGTCACAACTTATTTATAGATCATAAACCTCGAATTTTGTAGGTCACAGTTTTATTTTGAACCCAAATTTCAAGTTAATTGGTCACAACATATGTATTAATCGGTTACAATCGCTTATAATTGGTCACAAACAAGTTACCCGCCCCATAGCACACCCACCCCTCCCTCCCTCCCTCCCTCCCTACACAACACCCAACCCAACCCTATCCCTATCCCTTCCCCAACCAAACTCAACGATCTCTACCCTAATCCCTACTCAAGCCACCGTCGTTTGCACCATTTCTGCCGCTCACCTCACCGCCAGCACCATGCACCAACACCAACCAGTTGCACTACCAACACCACCGCCCCATAACATGCACGCCACAATCTCCACAGCCACCACTTCCTCCGCTCTGACGAACAATCACCAAACCATCACCTCCGAATGGAAAACAACCACCATCGCACAACGCCACCGCAACCGCAATGCCTGCATAATGCACCGTCGCCACCACCACCATTGCACAACACCTTTCGACCGCACATGAAATAGATTGAAGCACCAAACATCAGATAAATGGACCTTGATCGACCACCACACATGAAATAGATCGAAGCCAACATTACCATCGCCACCACACAGAACCACACCACCACCACATTCAAATTTGCATCTTGTTTTCAGATCTGCAGGTTAAGGGATGTAGATTTAGGAGATGTTAGGCATTTATGCGATCAGCGGTGGAGATAGAATGGAGTCGTCGTCGTCATGTCGCAGAGGTTCGCCATCGCTGTGAAGAAATATGTGAGTCACTATGTCTTTTTCCATTGCTGATGAATTGATAATTGGGGGGGGGGGTGAATGGCTGGGTAAATGAATTTTAATTTTTAATCGGATTATTAATAATTAAAAAACTTAAGTTTTGAATGTATTAGTTTTAGATTTTAGCTTTGAAATGTGAAGTTGAAAAATCTGCGTGTATGTAGTTTCCTCTTTTATTATTTCATTTACAGACCAAATTAGTGTTTTCAGTCTTTTATTTATTTATTTCATTAATCTAAGAGGTAATTACATGTACTAGCTATTCTTTTTTAATAATTCAAACAATACTTGCCTACATTTTTTATTCAAATTCTACTGCAATTTTTAAAGTAAAAATGGAAACCCAAAACATACCATATAGTCTATTGATTACGTTGACTTGACTGCACAATTCACTCCATCAAACATGCCTTCTAAAAGGCATACATTAAATGTGAGTTATCCCCAAATTGCTCACAATTGCCCGAAGTCCACAAAAACACCCAAATTATTGTGATCCCATTTCAAACAACATCAAATCTCCAAATTGGTGATGTTTCGGTTCAAGAATTGGCATTGAAGACAACATTTTGGCTATGCAGAACATCAGAGGCGGCAAAAAATGTAATAGGTGATGCATGGTTTATATCGGCTCTTGTTAAATTTCTCGACTCAAAACCATACAAAAAGCATGAAATGGTTGAAACTCTCTCTAGCATGGTAATAAGACAAGGAAATAGATAAGAGTCGTGCAGAATGATCAAAGTGTTGGCTTCCTTATGCAAATGCTTGATCCAGGGGATTTCAATTCTGGCAAAAAAAAAAGAGCTCTTGCTTTCTACACTGGTATCATTGACAAGTTGCAATAGTGCAAGACAGTGTCGTATGTTACAATTTGATGCTTTGTTTACTATTTCTTTTACTTGTGGAAATGTTGTTTTTAATCAAGTTTTCAGCTTTTAAAACAAATTGCACCGATATCACATCTCTCACACATTTGGTTTATTTTGAATTCTATATGAAGCCTATATTCAAATTGAAGATGACAAAGTAGCAATAATAAATGATCAAGTGAGAATTGACAGATATTTTGACGATTATGGAATTGAAATGTTGGCAGGATATAATATTCATGATCCTTAAACTTCATTCTTGTGAGTTTGTATTCTTACTAGCCACTCTATTATGTTGCTTTACAAGAGTAATTATACACTTTCAGGGTCACAATTTAATCTGCATAAACATTGCACCATAGTCAACTTAGTATGTTTCTTTGTTTCATAATTTACCAGCTACCAGAAATGAAAGAAAGAAAAGCAAAAAAGAATAACTGCCATTAGTATTCAGTGTCAGAATATTACAACCAAATTACAAATCTAATGAATCAATTACAGAAGCATTAACTCTAATTTTGCACCCTCTTTTTGTCAATGGATTCGAGTTAAGGCAATCTTCTAAAATCATAGCACGAAATCATCCAAATTATCAACGCATGTCTCTGTCATAACATCAAATTCCACTTCATTGTCATCTTCACGTAGATGCAGCTCATTTATATCAACAGTGGCTGCAAATTCATTCATCGTACAAAACAATTATTCAATTCCAGACTCGGTGCTGAAGCTATTGCCCACTGGGCCATTACACACTGATGAAAATGGGAAATCCAAGCACCCGTGTGGCTCACAAAGTCATTCCATCTGAACACAGTCGATGACAACACATAGTGCATATACTGGAAGACATATGAAGATATCATCAATTAACGTATACAGTATAAGAGTCTTCGTGTGTTTTACCACAATCATCGAACAAATTAGATTGCATGTCTCTAATGTGTGTGTGTGTGTGTGTGTGTGTGAGAGAGAGAGAGAAATGTGTTGACATATGAATTCACACAAAGGTAACCAAATTGGCTACACAGAAGATGAAAATAAAGCAGGGGGCAACATGTTCGGTGAATTAACATGCGAAATGGTAATGTCAAAAGTTGGAGGAATCCTAATATCAAAACATAGATAGTGAGGTTTAATATGTTGCTGGAATAAAATCGAAATAATCCGAACAATTTCAAGGCAATCACTTGAAGAATTGCAGTCATAGGCAATGATGAGATAAAACACAAATTAACATAGGAATAAGTTGAAGGATTTTTTGGGTCGTTATTAGAATTAGACAGAGGAGTCCTGATCGTTGAGATCAAAGAGGTTCTAACAACACATGAGCATCTACACGATGAAATCATAAGGATTTCAAACACATTCAAAAAAATTTACCCTCAATAATCAAGCATTGAATATAAAGGAAGATGCAAGATTACGATGACTGGACCCAACCAGATCAGAACCTTACCTGATTGATTTTGATGAGATAATATATATATATATATATATATATAATCGACAAATTTTTGATTGTTAGTTGTGTTAGAAGCAATCTGTCCAATAGCTCTCGCATTGTGCAGTGGTGGAGTACTACTGGAACTTCAACCCATTTCCATTTCGATAATACTATGCCTGCTGTGAGTGGGTTATTGACAGGCGTGATCTTTGGGCAATAAATAATTTTAGTTACACATGAATAATTCGGAAAAGTGGAGTCAGTATTCCTGGGAATATTTCATGGTTGGGTTAGTATTTCATGGAATTGCACATTAAGATAGTGTTTATTAAAATATTTTATATTTCACAGGTAATTACCATTTTTTCCCTTAATCTAATTCATTTTGTTGTCAAAGCCCATTAAGGATTAGTATTTAAACGCTTTCATTATTATTTTTAGTTTTGGTTGATTTCAATTTAAAGTTTGTGAGTTTTATCGAATTTCAATCCGTGCCCTTTTTTTTTTTTTTTTTTTTTGGAGATTGTGTTATTCATGGATTTGTAGGTGAGTCTACATCAATGTGTAAAGCTGAAAGAACATCTATTAACCAATGCAAAGTCTTGGATAAAGGTGAAAGACAAATTGAAGATACAGTAACAAGAAAGAGATGGCAATCCTTTTTTGGCGAAAGATTTTCTCTAGCACTATATTTTGCAAAAACATAGAATTACAATAGAAGATGAACTGAGTAAAACAAGATATTGTCATGCAGCAACCAAAAGTTCTTTCATAGAACATAATTTAGTTAATTAAGATTAGAACTAAATTATATAGATGATAAGCCTTTATTTTTTCTTAATTATGTATATACTTAGTTATTCTTAGGAGGGTGATGTCTTGGTCCTTTGTAATCTGCATTGAAGGCAACAAACCCAGCCCCATCTTTATCTTTGGTAGCCACCTTTTCTGCACCTGATATTTTCATATTTGCTTCACTTGCACCATATTTCGTTGCCTTCTCCATCCGATCAAATGCCATTTTTCTTCCTCTCATCATGTTTTCTCTAGCAGCACTTGAAGTTTTCGCAAAAACTGCCTGTCAAGTGTAAATTACAATAATTATACAGCTTGTAAGTGTCCTTCTTAGTTCTATCATTTTCTTTTACTGCTTTTTTACTTGCTGGAGGTCAGGTTTATGCCCTCCTCCTTCCACGTACTATTTATTTTAGTTATTAATTTGTGGCTAGCATGAGTATAAACTGTGAACGGCTTTAACTAATAATAATAAAAAAAAGTGTCCTTCGCCCATGCATGAAACACTGGTTATATCAATCATAGCAAAATAAACAGAATATAAATTACAAGAAATTTCACTTTTAATGACTTTGTCTCTAAAAGTCCTTCGATAACATTTTCAATGACTTTTTTTTCCATGTATGTAGTCGAGGTAATATTAAAATTAAAAATATTTATAAAAGGAATGAAGTTAGCTTAGCAGAAAACAAAATATAGCATAATCTCAGGAGGGGGCTAGGTCTCTATATTGTGGTTATAGGAAAGGCATCAAATTTTCCAACATAATCAACAACATAAAGTTTGATGACCAATAAATCATTATGTGATAAGATCTACATGTGATTCTATACCTTTTTTTTTGAAGCAGCATTGCATCTTTCAACATCAGTTCTTCCACCTGAAAATTTTAATGTCAATAAATAACAACGCCATGTGTTGAATTATAATCCAAATACCAAAGTTCATATTACCAAAAGTGATGAAAAGAATGTACCTGAATATGCATTTGAAAGCTTTCCAATTATCAAAATCAGTAGCAGCAGCAGTAAGCTTGTTCTTCTTCCATTCAAAATATTCATTCTTCTTATGTCAATTTTTTCTTCTTGCATGTTGAGCATCAAAGAGGAGAATCCCATCAAATATTACTCGCAATTTATAGAGCGAGAGATAGCACACAAGTCAAAGATATGGTTCAAATATTAAATATATTTCTATATTCCAAAGTGGAAAGCTAAAGACTAGGGTTCCTAAATATTATTATTATGGGAAAATTGTGGCGGTGGTCCAAACCTTTTTTTCCGTAGATTTTACCCTAACTTTCACTTTGCGCCACCTAAAGTCCTTAACCTTTTAAATAGTCACAAAGGAAGGAAATATCACGAAATCCGTTAGTTCTTCTATCAATTGACCTAAAAAATTGAAAAAATAGATTTGTTGACCATATTAAAAAGGGGCATAATTCTAAAAAAAGGGACATAACATAATTGTTACTACACATTTCCCCCCTTCCCCATGCCAAAAGTCTGTTTATTTCCCTCAAATTCCTGACCTAATAATATTTCTCTCTTACAGATGTCAGAAATTAGAAACGAAGATGTAGATGAATGTAAATTAGAAAGGATGGAGGTATTTGTAACAAACACAAACTTTCTCCCATCTCGTCCTCTGTTGTTCCGAGACTATCCCGTGTGTCGTTAACTTACGTACTGTCTACTTTGTGAGAGCCCTGGCCATCTTGTCCCTCATGAATTTCTAAACGCATCTCCAAGATTCGAACTCAAGACCTCTAACTTATGAGAGAATTAAGTTCAATTCTGATATCTATTGGACAAGTTGCCAGTTGGAAAACCGCCTCATAGATGACATCATAGACACGCAATATCTTTGAAAGTTTCCTCAAAACCGTGGATTTGATAAGACTCCATTGTGGAAGATGACGTTTGGTAGTGAAAATGCAAAGGATGAACTTAATTGACATTTTTGATGATTAAAAGGGATGAAATATACAGTGACAACTATGTCCTTGTTTAAAATGGTCAACAAATCTAATTTTCCAATTTTTTTGGTAAACTGATGGAAGAACTAACTGATTCTGTGAATTTGTCCTTTCACTGCGACTATTTGAACGGTTAGAGACAATGGATATCACAATGTGAAGGTTATAATTGAGTTCACGAAAAAATAATAGGGACCGTCGCTGCAATTTTCCCAATTATTATTACCTTCCATTTCACGTTTCACAAAAATTAAGGGACCAAGTTTAGTGGCATGCATTCCCATGATAAGGTTACTTGCAGAAACATTTGTGTAAATCCATGTGCCAATACTAGGATCTCGAGACACCTTTTTCTTAATTGCTACGGAATTTGAAATTCTTCGGTCATTGTACTCAATTCTCAAAAAGAGCCTCGGTTCCCAAATTCTTTCATACTACAAACTCACTTTTGAGGATATAAAATCTCAGGTCATTGTACTGAAAATACTTTGACGGTTATCTAACATAAGTACTCTATAATAGTTTTAGTTCTTCTATTTATGAATATTTTTTTTAGATATGAAAATTGAACATGTCGACTTGGTGTCTCGAGATTGGATGATGAAGCGATGGACAGCATGTTTCATCACATGGATAATTCTTAATCATCCGACCAATATCCCATTTTAATGTCTCAAAAAAATGTATATATAAAATTATTGTCATGTTTTTATCAGGTGAGTTAGCTGATCATAGCTAGATTCACTTCTAAAATAATCAATAATTTCATCGCGTATGAATAATAAAACTATTAATTTCATCGCGCATGTATAATAAATAAAAAAGAAATAAAAATAATTTATTTCTAGTTGGCTTGTTGTACTAGCTAGTAAGCCCCATCAAGAAAAAAAAGATTGAACGAAATATAATTTTTTGTCTTTAAATCACTATTATAAAACTCAACATACTTCTTTGAGTTTCAAATCATAGAATCTGTGACAATATCTTTTTTTATTTTAAAAAGGAGAATTTAATTAACTAAGTTGTTGTCGACAAAAATATTCAATAATAAAAAAGTACATAAATATACTGTCAATAGATTTTAAAACACCATTTTTGTGTTGGCAAAAGAATAATAGTCAAATAAAAGAAAAAATAAAAATTTGGAGTAAGAATTCATCATTAATCATTTTCACGGCATAAAAATAAGATAAATATGATAGAAAATTGGGGGGGGGGGGGGGGGGGAATTAACCAGTGGCTCTAATTTGTAATGATCGAGCTCATCTTTATCTCTTGATCCATGTTGTTTTATTAATAGAACCCAAAAGTACTTCATCCGCTAGCTCTTCCACAACGAATTTCCACTGAATACTGATTTTAACATTTCGGTTTCCAAAATTTAAAAAAAAAAAAAAAAAAAAATGAATCAATTTTTTTTTTTTTTTTTCCCCAGTCTCTCCCAAGTCACCAAAAAGGGTCTTAGGGTTTCTTCAGTAGGATTGTTTCCTTGTCCAATATTTTCTTGTAAGCTGAAAAGAGATAGGAAGATGGTTTTGATTTTTTGTTGGAAGAGAGTGGTAAATTAATTAGTGGGTTGAACATGCATGTTAGTTCCAATATATATACAGCGTTGAGACGAAGATATAAGTGTTTCGTGCCTGTCTGCCGTCATCCATTCAACGAGAAAAAAATGGGTTTGCTGACTTTGCCGAGGTGTGCAAAATGGCCTCATTTTTAACTTTTTCTGTGTGTTTTTATATTTATGAACATGAATGTTGGCCACTTCAAGAATTTTTGCATTGATAACAACAGTATATGGAGAGAGACGAGGGCACCTCTTTCCGTACAAGTCTCACATATTTCTTCAATGGTATTTTGACGGTAAGGTATAAGTAACTTTTTGCCTTGTTTGGTCCATGAATGTTTTAACTACTTTCCTTAAAACTCATTTCAATCTAATTTTATAAGACTCATCATTTTCATATTTTTCAATCACTTTTCAATCACACATTCTTTAAAAAATTCAAATATCCTCCAAAATTCATGCACCAAACGGGCTATAACCAAAGTTTAAAACTATCTTAATCTGGACATGTTTGAAATGTGAAAGAAAAACTAGTTGAGGAATTTACATACAAACATGGTTTTTAACTTCTAAATTCAAAACTAAAGTCCACAACTAATTAGTTAAAAAATCAGGTCAACATTCTATTTTCTACTACTTTATTATTAATGTCAAGAATTAGCAAGAAAACAAAAATATATTATCCGTACCAAATCTCTCTCCACTCCTACCATGCCCTAACTTTATCTCTGGTAGCACATAATCCTTTCTTCTCAGGGAGCAAAGGCTTGCAAGGAATCGACGTTGTTCGACCTACTTCTTGTGGTGTGTGAATGTGTGTGGTAGTGGTTGTGGTGGTTTGGATTTTGCGGTTGTGGTTGTGGTGTGGACCGTGTGGTTGCGTGGTGGGGGTGGCTCAAGCGAAAATTGGTGGTAGTGAAGTGTGGTGCTGTGATAGTGTAGTTTTTGCCATGATCTGCAAGAACCACAACCAATGCGATATGCGAGATCGCCGTCTGGTGAAATTTTGAATAGTGTGGTGCATTGGTGGTGGTGGTTGGCACGGGCGGTGGTGGTGATACATTGGTGGTGATTGTGTGATGGTGATGGTGGTGGTGGTGGTGGTGGTGATATGTTGTGTAGTTGCAATTTGTGGTGTTGAGTCGTGGTGGCAACCTGGTCATTATGGTGGTGATGTGGTTGCGATGATGGCTATGTGGATGAGGGATTTTGGTGTGGTGGCTGTGTGGTTGTGGTGCTGCTTGTGAATATGGTGACGGTTGTGGCAATGGCCGGTGGTGGCTGTGTCACAGTACACGACTGCAAAACTATCGGTGGTAGGGTGGGGTAGGGATGGGGACGGGGTGGGTTGGGGTGTGGCGGGTAACTTGTTTGTAACTAATTATATGTGATTGTAATCGATTAATAGATAAGTTGTGACCAATTAACTTGAGATTTGAGATCGAGATAAAGTTGTGACCTACAAATTTGAGATTTTGTGACCTATAAATAAGTTGCGACTTAAGAAATGTATAAATTGTGATCACAAATTGTAAAACTTGTGATTCATAAAATCGAAATTTGTGACCGAGAAAAATTTGTAACCTACAAAATTAGAGATTTGTGACCGATAAATAAGTTGTGACTTACGAGATTTGTAAATTGTAACCGAAAAATAAGTTGTGACCTAAATTTTCAGAATTTGTGAACTAGAAAGATGTCGTGACTTATAAATTTTGTGACTTCTGACTGATAAGAGAGTCATGACCAATTAATTTGATAATTTATGATCGAAAATAAGTTGTGACAAACCAAATTTGAAATTTGTGACCTAGAAATAAATTGTGACTAATTAATTTAATAATTTGTGACAGTTAAAATTTATGAATTTTAAAATTTGTGACTTGTGACCATAAATTATATAGGTGTGGCTTAATTATTTTATTATATATTTTAAAAAAAATAAAAATAAAAAACCTGATTTTTGAACTAAAAGAACAAGTTTCTTAAATATGAAATCTTATCTTTAAAATTCCTTACTTATGTATTTTGTCCAAATCAGTTTAGCTATTTGCTTAGCTTTAAATGCTCTAAGTCCTTCAATAATAATAATAATAATAATAATTATTATTATTATTATTATTATTTTGCACAACTAGGATGATGAAAAATGAAAGAAGAAGAAGAAGAATACAAAGACTTGCTTAGCTTTAAATGCTCTAAGTCCTTCAATAATTTTTTATTTTTTATTTTTTTTATTTTTATTTTTTGCACAACTAGGATGATGAAAAATGAAAGAAGAAAGAAGAAGAAGAATACGAAGACGACGACTTTGTTCTAACTTCTAAGAAGTCATTTTTATTTCTAACTAGTTGTCTACCCGTGCGATGCACGGAATATATAATTTTTAAATCATAATTTTAAAAACATTTTGATTCAATCATATCAAATAAAAAGCATAATTTCAATGAAATTTCAATACAAAATGTTATTGAATTTGAAATTTTAAAAAAGATAAAACTATTCAAAATAAAAAAATGTTACATGTACATTTAGTATACTGCGCCACTCAAAATTTGACATTCATTTAAATTTTTTATATAATTTTTTTTTTAAACTTTTATTTACATTTTTCTCTGAAAATTTGCCCACTTCATCATCTATTTCCCTTTTAATAAGTTATAATTTATTATTAACTATATTTTTTAATGTGTTACTTAGATATATTTTATTTGAAATTCAATATATTAATTAATATATTTTATTTTTCTTTATTTTTTAAACATGTCAATTTTTATCAAAATAATGAAATAATTAAGCCTCCATTTGGTAATAATTTTTGTGATATGCTTATTGAAGAACTTACTCATTTATTGACATATTAGGAAGTAAAACTTCAATGATTTTATTTATTTATTTTCAAAATATATTGATTCAAAATCTTCATTTTTAACTTAACAAATTTATATTGCATGAATTTTTTATTTTCAAATATATTAATCCGAAATTTTCAATTTCAATTTAACATATTTACATAGATATGACATTTATTTATGTTCAAATATATTAATACAATTTTTTGATTTCATAAATAAAATAACATATTTACATAGATATTACATTTATTTATGTTAAAATATATTAACTCAATTTTTTCATTTCCTACATAACACATTTACATAAATATCACATTAATTATGTTCAAATATATTAATCTAGTTGTCTACCCGTGCGATGCACGGAATATATAATTTTTATATCATAATTTTGAAAATATCTTGATTATATAATCATATCAAATAAAAAAAAAAAAAACATAAATCAAATAAAATTTCAATACAAAATATTGTTGAATTTGAAACTTTAAAAAAGACAAAACTAATCAAAATAAAAAAATGTTACATGTATACTAAGTATACCGCACCACTCAAAATTCGGCACTTATAAATTTTTTATATAAAATTATTTTGATTTTTAATTACATTTTTCTCTTAAAATTTTTCCACCTCATCACCTATTTCTTTTTTAATATGTTATAATTTTTTATTAACTATATTTTTAAATGTGTTACTCACATATATTTTATTTGAAATCCAATATATTAATTAATATATTTTATTTTTCCTTATTTTTTAAACATATCAATTTTTGTCAAAATGATGTAAAGATTAAGCCTCCGTTTGGTAATACTGTTTGATTTATAAACCTGTATAAATGATTTTGAGGTAAAAAATAATGGCTGAAAATTGAAGAGAAAAATATGTGTGGTTAAAAAGTTGATAGAAAATAAATAATTATTTTTGTAACATGCGTATTGAAGATCCTACTCATTTATTGACATATTAGGAAGTAAAATTTCAATGATTTTATTTATTTATTTTCAAAATATATTAATTCAATTTTTAAATTCCTAACTTAACAAATTTATATAGCATATATTTATTTATTTTAAAATACATTAATCCAATTTTTTCATTTCCTCCATAACACTTGTCATTGAGTTTAAAATTTAAAAAAAACAAAACAAAACTAATCAAAATAAAAAATGGTGCACACACAGTGTACTGCACCATTCAAAGTTTGACATTTAATTAAATTTTTTATATTAAATTTCTTTTGACTTTTATTTACGTTTTTCTCTGAAAATTTGCCCACCTTATCACATATTTTTCTTTTAATATGTTATAATTTTTAATTAACTTTATTTTTTAATATGTTGCTTACATATATTTTATTTTTCCTTATTTTTTAAACATACCAATTTTTGTCAAAATGATGAAATGATTAAATTTTCTACCAACTTATCATTGGCTGTAAAAGGTTGATAGCAAATAATTAATTATTTTTGTAATATGCTTATTGAAGAACCTACTCATTTATTGACATATTAGGAAGTAAAATTTCAATGATTTTATTTATTTATTTTCATTTTTAACTTAACAAATTTATATAGCACGTATTTATTTATTTATTTTCAAATATACTAATCCAAAATTTTCATTTTCAATATAATACATTTACATAGATATGACATTTATTTATATTCAAATATATTAATACAATTTTTTCATTTTCTATATAACACATTTAAATAGATATCACATTTATTTATGTTCATTTCCTACATGACACATTTACATAGATATCACATTATTTATATTTAAATATATTAATCTAATTTTTTCATTTCCAATGTAACACATTTACAAATATTACATTTACTACAACTCTTACTAAATATGTAATAAATAATAAATTTTCCTACAAAATCTTTATCTTTTCTATATTTATTTTATTCATTTATTTTCAAAATATAATAATTCAAAATTTTAATTTCTATGTTAGCAAATTTATATAGTATGTATTTATTTATTTTCAAATATATTAATCCAAAATTTTCATTTTCAATATAACACATTTATATAGATATGACATTTATTTATGTTCAAATATATTAATACAATTTTTTCATTTCCTACATAACACAATTAAATAGATATCACATTTATTTATATTCAAATATATTAATCTAATTTTTTCATTTCCAATGTAATACATTTATACATAATATATTTATTATAACTCTTATTAAATATGTAATAAATAATAAATTTTCCTAGAAAAGTCTTTATCTTTTATTTATTTATTTATTTATATATATATAAGTAGAATTGAGGAGAGAGAATCATTAAATGCAAATTTCCCTCCAAAATGACTCTCTCTCCTCACTTCTACTTTTATAAAGATAAAGATGTTGAAATTCTATTAAAATAATAGTAAAATTCTCAGAGCAATCTCAGAGATAAAAACAGAATATATTATTATTATGACAGTTAGACTATTAGAGTTTAGGGAAGAAATCATTAAAATAACCTTTCTATTTAAGGGAAATAATATAATATTTGTGCTGAATATTCTCTCTCTATTAGAAGGGTAGGATGGATATAAGAATCTAAACACGAGACCCTAGAACACGAACAACTTATTATTACTTTCATGAGCTGCTAACAAATATATATATGTTATAAATTAGAGAAAAAAAAAGAGAAGAAAATAGAGAGAAGTCGATAGACTTATGTGTTTTATTAAGGATCACAACTCTATATTTATAGAGAAAAATTAGAAATATTGTTGGTCTCAAAAAAACTAGTAATAAGTGCATTTAAACAAAAAAGCGCAGAAAGTAGAAATTTGCAGAAATCATAAACGAATGAACACAAGATTATTCACCAACTAACGGGTCCAAATGTTCACATACTAGCTCTATTCACCCTCTAAACATCTACTAGTAGATTTGCTCCAGGTGCACTAAAATCAACCAAGAAATCAGAGTTTTACAGATTGCAAGAATCCAACAATCTCCAATATCTATCGCCTCGCTAAATTTTTTACTGAAGAAACATATCATCCACATGAAGTATAAACTCTCAAAATCTACGAAGGAATATAGTTGGAATGAAGACGAAGAAGAGAAAATAGAAAACATTAGCCCACGAACTCAAGAACTAGAGAAAAACTCAAGATACTGACTCAGAACTAGGTAACTAAATCAAGAGTCTGACGTTTAAGTATTAAGCACACCAAGGGATGCCAATCCAATAGTAATAAATTTAAATTAGAACTAGACTATGTCAGGTTTTTCATGAAACCAATTTGGTATATAAAGGGCTTTCCTATGAGAATTTTGAAGTCCAACTATGACTTTGAGGTTAGAAAAGAATCACCTGTTGTTCCTATTTGGATAGCTCTCCCCAAACTTCCTCTGATCTATTGTAACAAAGCTATCTTATACTTCATTGACTCTACTGTTGGAAATCTACTTAATCTAGATGAACCTAGTTTAGAGAAATCTACACCCAACTTTGCAAGTAATTTGTGTGAAGATTGACATTAATAAGCCTAAAATCGAAAGAAAGAATTAGAATAGGTAATGAATTATTTGTTATTTGGCATAAGGTTGTCTATCAGGAAAATCCCCAAATTGCTCATTGTGCCAACATATTGGGCATCTTGAGTCCCAATGTTATTGGATAAAGAAAATACTGCCCCAGCCAAACCAATTGAAAGAGTAAATACTATAGATGCAGTAAAAACAACTAGAGAAAGGTAAAAACTGATATAGTTCACTGAGGCGGTCTTCGCTGTGTTCTAGAATTGATTATTAGGTATCTTTCAGATTAGCTTGAGAGGTAGTCTCTTAGTCTATGACCATATTACAAATTTTAGTCATAGTGTACATTTTTTGTGAATTTTCTAGTATATATTTGTGAGATGTGAGGAGATTATCTCACTAATTTCAGTTGATGGTTAAATCATTATTATGAGATGATATTATCGATTATGAGCATATATTACTCTTGACTACGTATATATGATGTTATATTGTGAGTTGTTTAGTGATATAAACTTGATTTTTAAGAAACGTGTATAAATGAGAAAATATAATTATTTTTGAAAGTTCTCCACTCACTAAACTATCAACTCATATATTTTTCCACGATTTTTCTTGTCAGGTAGTAGTTGAGCTTCTGGGTAGCCTTTAAAGTTTAGCATTTGATTTTGGAGTCAAAGCAACACGACTGTGTTAGCTAGCATGACTCATTGCATAGAGCATGTAGTCATTATTTTGGGATGCATGTTCATTTTTGGATTGTACTTGTTCATCACGTGTAGATAGCACAATGTGTATTTTATATCTATATATGTACAATTCATGTTGTATTTATAAAAAAAAATGTGTTGGGAATTATGATTATATTGTTGGGATTGTTGAAAAGTTAATTACAGATTTGTTAGTCCAAATTACATGGGAGATAATGCCAAAAATCTCTTAAAAGAAGTTAAATTAAGTTGTAGCCTCTAGTAGTCTTCATGGTGGGTCCTACTTTTAGTTGGTATCCATCATCCGTGCATGTCACATTTCGGATCCTCTTGTATTACTCTGGGTGGGTTTTGTCATTGCAGTAGTTAGACCAAAATATTTGATGATGTCTAGAACATACTTTCTCTGGTTCACAAATGTACCTCCAAGGCTTCTAGTAATCTCAAAACCCAAGAAGTACTTAGCATGATCGAAATCTTTGATGGTGAATAGAAGAGACGAATGTAAATTTGTAGATCTGTTTTTGGTCAAGAGAGAAGAGATGAGGGTAAAGTTGTTTAGGATTATAAAAAAATAAAATAAAAAATTCGTGAATAGGAACATGGCACACATTACTATGAACAGTGTCATATAAATACGTCTTTTAATATAGTAATAAGTACTAGCAAGACACACATCCAAGGCATGTACCATTGTATAGTTGGCTATGTAAAAAAATGCCCATTTACATTAAGATGAAAAAAAAAAAAAAATTGAATGTCACAAAACCATGTGCCAAAGTTGAGGGACTTTTTTTCATTTTATGGGGATACAAACGCAATAACTAGGAGTACAGGAAAGTTTCAATTCTCAACTAAACTCACTTTTCAATTGGGCACAAAATACATTTGAAGCCCAATTAGTCAGAAAAAAAAAAAAAGGAGTAAGTGCCTTAGGAAGTGGCTCTTCTATTTTATACTAGCGCTCTTCATGCGTTGCACGAATAATCGTTAAGTGTAAGTATTGATAATATTGTTTAAATGTGTAATGAAGTCGAAGTAATGGAAATTTAATGTTGTGTGAAAACAAATTGTGAGTTGTATAGGTTATGCAATTTTCGAAGTAATAATTATGGAGAGATATTTATCGTGAACATTTAAAAAAGATATTGTGATGTGTGAATATATATATATGCCTTTGATACAATGGTCTATTTTGACCTAGATGGATGTAAAAATTTAGCACTCGTTTGATTACCATGGAAGCTTATATATTTATGTTTAAAGTAGTTAATTTTAACCATAAAGCTTGAAAAAAAAAATGATAGATAAACATATAATTTTGAATTAATTTAGAAACACAAAATATCAAAGCAATAACATCACAAGAAAAATTCATGGAATAATGTACATAAAACATAGGGTGAATATGTAATTGAGGAGGATGAATATGTGTACTGGAATTATCTTACTATTTGTTTGACATATTTAAGTATTGTAACTGATGATGCAAAAAATCGTACCTTAGATGTTCCGAGCTTGAGCAATAAAGTAGCACGAACTGGAACTCCGAATACCTGCAATAAAGGCGATGAGGTATGTCATCGTCGCCCCTCCGATGCTTAAGTCAGTAAAGAGGAAGGGAAAATTTATGCAAGAGGCTATAGACTGGAAAAATAAGAATTGTGTACCTGAATTGTGATTGAGAGACGAGTATTTATAAATGTATGTAATTGAATCCTTGTAGGACTAAAGTGCTTGAAATTAGGCATGAGTCCTTTTGAGAATCATCTTCCTAATTATTAGGGATAAGGTTATAAGTCCCAGATATGGTTCTGTTGGAAGATGAATTCTATTGGAATTAGGAGGTTGTAGACTCCACGTGTCGAATCAAGTCATGCCCGATCAATGAGAGACGTGACCCGAGCATCATGTACCCTGAGCACATCATGCACCTTTTTGGTGAGATATATGTACTCGGGGTATTCTATCCTCGGGGGGTATTATGAGTGGTCGGGGTAACGTTTTCACCACGGGCATTTTAAGTGTGATCGGGGGTTATTTTCTCCTCGGGGTTCTCAATATAGTGTATGGTGTGATGTTTGAGTGCTCGGCCTCGAGGTTCATATGTTGCTCGGGGCACCAAGATATGGCGTGGCTAAATATTCAAGTGTTCGGGCTCGAGGTCATCCTCGGATTTATGGTGGTCGAGGTTGAAGTCTTCCTCGGGGATAGAAAATATAATATAGGGTAATATTCATGTGGTCGGGTTTGAGGTCCTCCTCGGGTTCATGGTGGTCCTCGGGATTATACATTTGATTTAGGAGACTATATTTTGTTAAAGAGCTCGGGCTCGGGCTTAAGGCTCGGGTATGAATAAAATTTATACTCATCATAGGCCCCCGCGCATCCATTATCGAGTTTAGGGGAGAGATAGATGCGTAATAGTGAGGTGCGATGATTATGTTAAGGAGAAATAAACAAGAGCTTTTGTTAAGCAAGGAATAAGCCCTAGCTTAAGTAATAAATCCGAGCTTATGTAGACCCGAGGATTTAATTATATCAATTTGATTACTTGATTACTCGGGGTGACGTGTGTACTTGCGCAGGCAAGTATTTTGTATGCTTGTGCGAGACAAAACCTTATTTGATTGCACGGGGCAAGGCTTTGTGTACTTGCGCATGGGCAAGGCTTTGTGTGCTTGCGCGGGGCAATGCTTTGAGTGCTTGCGCGGGGCAAGACTTTGTGTGCTTGCTCGGGGCAAGGCTTTGAGTGCTTGCGCGGGGCAAGGCTTTGAATACTTGCGCGGGACAAGGCTTTGTGTGCTTGCTCGTTTGATTACCATGGAAGCTTATATATTTATGTTTAAAGTAGTTAATTTTAACCATAAAGCTTGAAAAAAAAATGATAAATAAACATATAATTTTGAATTAATTTAGAAACACAAAATATCAAAGCAATAACATCAGAAGAAAAATTCATGGAATAATGTACATAAAACATAGGGTGAATATGTAATTGAGGAGGATGAATATGTGTACTGGAATTATCTTACTATTTGTTTGACCATATTTAAGTATTGTAACCATTATATGAATGAGAAGTAGTGAATTTAAAAAATATGCTAGGACTCTTTTGTCGTATTAAAGAAGTGGATAGGTGTAGAGCACTGTGTACTTTTCAATGGGAATTGGCCAATTTGTTGACACGTGTAACTTGCAAGGACTGATTTTGTTCTGTAATTTTGTAGTTCGATGAACTCTGGTCTTTCTTGTTACAACATCTTTTGAGAATGGAAAATTCGTTGAGTTATGTGATCTTACCATCATCGATTCTTCCGTGGAGTCTTGGTCATGGCTCCATTGATGCAGCTGTTTGTGAACACGTTGTTGTCAATTTTCCTAGGGAAACAGTTCTTAGAATAAATGTGTTCGAGGATGATGAAAATCTTATGCTTTTGACACCATTATCGCAATGGTTTAAGGTCAAAAGTGGTGTTTTTCTAGGTTTTACAATTAGTGTACTATGTACTCCGAGAGGGAAGTTTGTTATTGGGGTAGTAGATCCAAGGGTGTGTCTTGAAGAGAGCGACATTTCTGTACCGTCGGAGTTGAAGAGCATTTTTTGCAGCAAAGGAAAAATGAAGTAGCTGTTGGAGGCCGATGTAGAGGTACATAATGAGGTATTTTTAGATGTCCTGCTGGATCCTTTGTCTTGCGTAGGTGCACTGAACATAAGAGACGGTGATATCGAAGAAGAAATTTAATGCTTGGTTGACTGTCCTATATTTAAGATGGAGCATATAATTTTTCCCCTCTACATGATTTATTTTTATTGGCGCAGAAGTTCAAAAAGGAAGTTGAAGGCAGTACGGATGTGGACGTCATTGCGAGAAGAATAATCGATGTTTATCTTTGGACCATGCTAGGGAGTAAACGACAGAGGTTTGGCACATATATTCGAGCGAGAGGTGTTAATGGCTGAAAATGGTTATTATGTGTTAGTGTTGTCCCATTTGTTCTATAGTAGCTAGTCTTGTGGTGTGAACGTCGATTTGTGTGACATTATAGTGTTTGTTAAGAAGGGAAAGTTTGTCGTGTTAGTGTGGACATGTTTATTATTATTTTGTTATGATGTAGTGGTGTGTTTAGTTGGATGGTGTTTAATGAAGGTGTTGACGTGTTTGTGTTAAATGAAAGTATTTATGGTTTTGTACTTGATCATATAAACCGTATAAATTGATTAAAGAGAGACCAAAATACACAAACAATCCCAAAAACATATCCTTGCATTAAAGCGCCTTGAATCTGTTAAAGTGGATTAATAACTTTACAAAAAATTAAATATTAGGAATCTGTGATACATGAAGAGTCGCTCAATATCCATTGTGTGACTCCTATACTGGTTTGCATGCATTCTATTGATGGTCTAACTTGAGCTTTTGATATTGCATATGTTTTTAGCAGAATGAGAATCGTTTGGAGCACCCTAATGTTTACATCATGAAATATCGTAGCTTGAACTTGTTGGACTGTAAAATATTTATTTTTATAGAATATAAGGAAGTAAAAAGTGATAAAAATGAAAGAAACTATTGATAACTAAATCTATGTACATATACGTTAAATGACACTATCATTTTTTTTTATGCCTGCTCGTCCATCAACCATACATGTTGATATCTAGTTGTTTCTCGTTGAGCCATTCTTGTTCTTGGGCTCATTTTCTTAAGCATGACAACCTTGCACGACCATTTCGTATCACCTTGCACTATATTTGGGATCGAGCTGTACCTTACGTCCGTTGAGGTGTGTGATTGAAAAAACTATTAGGAACTTGAAATAGATGAAGAAGTTTGAGTATGAAAGAAAGGAAATGGGATAAAAGTTGTTCGGGAGAAAATGAGGTGTTGTGAAGGTTTCTGGGTTTTGTATTTTACTTCAATGAGATTTAAATTGATTTTTTTAATTAATTTTTTTTTTTTGGTTCCTATCTTACAAAAATAATGGTTGTGTAAAAAATAAATTTAACAAATAGAGTTAAATTTTACAAATTGCATATTTTGGACCTGTCTAAGTAGTTGTACAAACGATAGGTTAAAGTAGGCACATAACTTGTTGGAATGTCATTTAGAATTTTTATTTTTATTTTGTTTTGTTTTGTAAAAGCCATGTATAAGAAAAACATAGTTAGACTTAAAAGGGAATTTTTTATTTCTAAAGTGTAAATAAAAAGGAAAAAAAAAAAAAAAAAAAGAAAGAGTTCGGGTTAAAAAATGGTTGGGAAAAAAATAAAGTTCAAAAAATGTTTTGTAGTCTATGTTTAAAAATTGTTTTTCGAATTATGTTTTTCTAGAACATGTTAAAAAAGTTTGTTATAAATAAATTTTTTTTTTGTGTTTTTTAGTTAAAATGTGTTATAAAAATCGAAGAGAAAAAAAGTGTGGGTAAAAAATTATCTGAAAAAATATTGTAGTTTAGTTGCTTGTTTACTTTTTAGTTTAACTCCTTATTTATAAATTCTTGAACTAATTGACATGATGTGAAGTAAGAACTGAAAGGCGGTGGAGGTAATACGAAAGTGAAACTGAGAGACAACCGAATTTTTCCTTTTATTTTCGAGATCTAATGCCAACAAGTGGTGCATAAAACAAATTAAGGAAATATTCTATTTTTCTTTCGTGAGCCAAGTAACGTAAATGACGTCACTTGAGTGAGTTTCAAAATCACTTTATTTAAAATATAATCCTTTCATTTAAAAAGTAACGATAAAATATTTAGTATAATATCTTGACTTTAAAATCTTTTAGATAAACATTAACAATAATAAAATGGCGAGGTTAGCAGTTCAAGCACAAGACCTTATTCAGTGAGTTCACAGCTCACAAGTCGTTAGCTAGCGTAGCACTATCTGTCTCGCTCTCTGAAAATCTGCGTCAATCCCTATTTCTATTATTACCTAAAATATTAGATATATCGTGGAGTGAGCATACACATGCTCGTGAGTGAAGTATGGTTCAAATTAACAAGTGAAGAAGCCTTGAAGAAATCTCCAGAAAATAAGTCCAGAATGCTGAAATTTTTGCATGTATCGATACCTCTACAGTATGTATCGATACATGTACAGTAAAAATCAGGATGGATAGCATGTATCAATACACGAGACAGCAAGTATCAATACATGCTACAGCATTCCCGGAGCTTTTTATGTCAGATCTAGGTGGATGGAATACGTTTATTTGACTACTTGATATCAGTTATGAATTATGTTATAATTGCCCCATATATATAGTAATTAGATTTCTCTTGACTTGACTTGATCTTAACTTGACCTAACTTAAATATAGAGATCCGTCAGGAGTCGTTATCTTGAATGATATGAAATAAGATTTGGGTAGAAAAGTCGTATGATCTACAGTTGCACCTTCATGGTGAACCTCTGCATCAGAAAACTATCTACTAACCAGAGATCCGTTCGGAGTAATTATCTTGACATAAACAAAGAGATAAGTTGTATGATCTACAGTTGCACTTTCATGGTGAACCTCTACATCAGAAAACTATTTACTGACCTGACTTAACTCATCTATGTGCAACTCTCGAATATGTGAACTTGTCTTACTTGGATATATCTTGATCTTGAATATGTAAGATTTATTTTGTCTATGTGTAACTCTTGAACATATGAACTTGTCTTGACTAGACTTGTACTTGATTACGTGATGCTACTTCGTGATATGTGTCCTTTACGTATTGCATTAAAAGGATTTTCATGTCTTTAATATGCATTGCATAGGGAAGAATTTCTTGGAATTACAGTCACTCTATCCCGCTTGTCTTGATATACGTGCCACGGAGTCCAGTAATTGAATCACGATGTGGTTACGCCTGTTAATGAATTTCAGGGATCTCTACTCCCTACTTGAAACTCTGGCATAGAAACCACGCTTATAAAAGAACTTGTGGAATAAACTCCACGCTTGAACTCGAAGTTATATTCCCTGCTTGTGCGCGCTCGGGATAGTAGTTGATTTGTAATATGGGCCCCATTAAAAGCCATGCTCTCTTGAAAATGTCTACATTTGCATAAGTCTTGAATATATGAGTTTGACTTGATTGGAATGTATGAACTTGACTCGATTTGATTAATATGCAAATGCATATGAACTTGAATATATTATCTTGACCCGACTTGAATATATGTCTTTCCTAGACTTGTCTTGTCTTGATTATATGACTTGAGTATAGAAATTAATTGTTTTAAATATGTAAGACATGTTTTTACGTTGATCTTAAATATATGAAGTTTGACTGGACTAAAATATGTGAATTTGACTTTATTTGGATATATGGAATTGACTTGACTGAACTGGATATAACTTGAAATACATATAATCTAAATTAACTTGACTTGAACTTGACTTGGGTCTGATCTTAAATATAAGTCTTGTCTTGAATATATGACGTGAGTAGGAGATATGAATATAGACTTGATTAATTTAATAAGTAAAGCTTGCACGGATTTTGAATACGTGAGGATGGCTTGTCTACGTGCAATAGCACATGTGCACCATACTTCACTCATTGGGAATATGTATACTCACTCCATGATATATCTAATATTTCAGGTAATAATAGAAATGAAAAAGGGATTGGCGCGGATCTTCAGAGGGCGAGACATATAGTGCTGCGCTAGGTGACGACCTGTGAGCTGTGGACTCACTGAATAAGGTCTTGTGCTTGAACTGCCAACCTTGCCATTTTATTATTGTTAATGTTTATCTAAAAGATTTTAAAGTCAAGATATTATACTAAATATTTTATCGTTACTTTTTAAATGAAAGGATTATATTTTAAAGTAAAGTGATTTTGAAATCCCAGTCAAGTGACGTCGTTTACGTCACTGGCTTACGAAAATAAAAATAGAATATTTCTACAATTTGTTTTATACGCCACTGTTGGCATCGGATCTCGAAAATAAAAGGAAAAATTCGACAATGAATCTCAGTGTAAGTACAGATTTCACCTAGCAAATCAATTACTATAAATCCAGATAACATATGACCGTCATAGCATGTTCCTGTTAGTATAGAAGTGTGACTTCCTTTATTACAATCCCCCGTCTGGTGCATTTAAAGGCTTCAATCTTTGTGTGATTTTGCTGTCTCATGTCAGCAGTCCTGTAATATTTTTTTTAAAAAATGTCTTATTTACATGCATATGAACACGACGTTCCCATTTATGTGTTTTACTGGTTTGGTTATTCATGAACTATAAATGATGTAACAGTTGAGAAATTTCTGATTAATAGTTACCTTTATATGGCATTCTATGATGTATATGGCATTCTATGATGTACAACAGAAACAAATCCATTAAAGGGTGCTTTAACAGGCCATGTTACCATCCTTTATGGTTGTGTAAATGAAATGAAATGAAATGAAATGAAATACAATGATAATTGTACAAAAAAAATTGAATAGTTATTGGGTTAGGTAAACGGGGAAGATTAGGAAAAAGATACACATTAAATAAACTAAAACAGTATCTACAAACATATGTAAAATGTACTTTTTATATTAGATATTAAATGTCAATGCACCTGAGTGATTATTGAGGCAAATGTAAGCAGTCTAATACTTCGGTGTAGACAACATTTCTTGTACATAACCAGTGCTCTTTCTTCTGATTGTCTGGATTTAAAATGGTTTTAATGGATTGGCTTGTTTTGGCTCTTGATAGAGCAATATATAATTTATCATGTGAGAAAACAGGAGAAGGTAAATATAGACTAAGGAAATCTAATGTTTGTCCTTGAGTCTAATTTATACTCATTGCAAAACATACACGAATAGGAAACTGTGTTCTCTTAAATCTGTACGGAGTATCATGAGTTTCTAAAGGTATAAAAGGTATGCACGGCAAAAAAGTATGTTTTCCTATATATTTACCAACAAAAATTTGAGCATCAATAACATTCCTATCAAACTGTCTACATATGAGTTTTGTTTCATTACCAAGGGCAGTGAGGGCGATCGGAGTGAAGGTTCGGGTTGGCACATCAAAAGTCCCATTGCTTCCTGTCTTAAGCAAGGGAGTGATTTCTGGGTTTTCGACCGCTAACACCGGTAATGGGTGTTTCCGCATCGTATCTGAGACCGAAAAAGCAGCTATTTGTCATTTATATGTCTGAGCAAAATGATGGGGCAGTTATCCTTTAATACCATTTCATGTGGTGGAACACCACTTGGTGTAAATGAATTCAAGAAATCTTCATTGAAGCTAATATCTTCTACATCCAATGGCTCAACAAAACTATGATAAGTAACGTTTTCTCTAGGAAATCTATCTATTAACATAAGATTAATGAAATACACATCTTCATTTTTAGGGCTCAAGATCACTCTATTCATCATGACATTGGAATCTGTACTATAAAAACTACATCGATTAGGACTAAAACAGAGTCGGTATCATTCACATATGGTATAACAAGTTTAGATGGTAGTCTGATGTGGCCACATGTGTGAAGTATTTTAGTACCATTCCCAATATGTAACAGATAATCAGAGAAGATTTGATCATGTTGAGCATGTACATTGTTAATCAACTTGAATATGAAGATAAAATGCCACAAGTATGAATTGACGAGTGTTGCATTAAGAATATCTTCTTTTCTACCTCTTTTCACAATAGGCAAAACCTGATGGAAGTCTCCTTCGAAAACAACTTTTCCACCGAAAGGCATATCACAATCACAAACGTCGCGCAAAAGTCTATCTAAACATTCAACAACTGATCTATTCACCACTGGAGTTGCATCCCATATAATAATTGTTGATGTTCGAAAAAGGTGTGCTAATGCTGACTTCTTACTGATTGCCCAGGTTGTTTCACTATTCACGGATATTGGAATCTTGAAGCGAGAGTGACCAGTTCGACCTTGTAGTAGTAAAGCAGTAGCAACTCCAGATGATGCTATTGCAAGGCCTATTAGTCCTTTTGATCTAACAGTGGAAAGAATTTCCTTGTATAAAATGTTTTCCCAGTTCAACGAGGGCCATCAATGAGAAAGCCAACATTTTTTTGGACAACATAAATTTCAAAATTTATTTTTAAGCACAACGTTGTTCTTTGTTCAGCATTTTTTCACTTGACAAATCTTACCCACGTATAGGAACATCAAAATCTCCTAAAACATCCTTAGGTATTTGGTCTATATGGTTAGGATAATAACTTTTGTCAACAAGTGAGAATTGATCAACTGTTTTCACGTAACACTGTAAAAGCTCATCGATATCACGTGATGCTTTAACTTTAGCGTTTTTCATCTCCGATCTTGAGTTAAAAATATCTTCAGTCATATTTTTCTTGAATGAAAGACACAATTTTCGTAGACCATGTGGATCACAAAGAGCAAGAATAGTTCCGAACAACTGGTGTAATGCAGATGGCATTTGATATTGGCAAGCATCTTCCATGCATAAATGACAATCAGTATCTTCGTTGAGTAAACCATGTAAAAAAACCTGCTTCTCAAAAAGTTGAGACCTCGACACTGTTTATTTTTTTTCAAATCGGGATACGCCTTTGCTCCTTTTACATGATTTGAGTATTTTTCTCAAATAATATCTTTCTCCTTCTATTATACTGACATGGACAATTCTTCGAATAACATGAAGATTGGTTTTTCTATGATAACAGAGATTTCCTTGTTTTTCCCACATGTAATACTCTGGGAAGTCCCTGTGTAATACTGTTCTAGCAAATGCACAGGTTACATTTATAGCAAAATATTCAATCAACATTTTTTTATAATAGTCTGCGTGCACGCTTTATTTAAATCATCACCATCTTTGTATGTCATAGAATTGGCATTTTCTAAATTTAAATGAAGTGAAATCACAGTTGGATTCATACCGTACAAGGAAAAAGCATATATGCGCCACATTGCCTCAGGAGGGGAATTCCAACGTTCTGATTGGTAAAGTTTTATTTCATCATATACGTCATTGTCATTTTGTTCATTTATAGAGAAGTTCAATTTATCATGGTCCTTGTAAATATATTTATACATATATTTTATAGACTCGACAGAAGAACATATTTCTACATTTATATGACCATTGTACTTAGCCAATAAAAGTGCACTATATGGAACAACCCAATGATTATCTAGGAAATGACTCCATGCTTTTATAGACCTATTATTGTTTCTACATGTATAATTTGGATACAAATGTCTCCTATTATAGTCTTCTCACTATATTTTTTGGGGAAACTGAACTTGCAGGTATAATTTCTTTTCATACAAACATTCTTGGGATTTATAGCACTGTAGAGTCTGTGCATCATACATTTTGTCACAAGAGAATGTATATATGGTTCTGCTTGTTCATCAGACAATTCAGCACTAACAATTGCATCAACAGAATCTACAGTTCTTTATTTATGTTCCTTTTGAAGGATCAACAAAAAATGTACATGTGGAATACCTCTTTTCTGGAATTCAATCACATAAATATAGGCAGCAACCTGACCAAATAAAAAAAATTTCAACAAGTCTTCAATCACAGGTCAGAGGAACTACATACTAGGAAGAAGGAAACGAAGACAAAAAGTAGCATATTTGTTTTTAAATAAAAAAATAGTAAAAAAAATAAAAATAATACTGGAAAAATGAAATTACCATTAGTAGGACTGGAAGAGGAACCACAACCTACATCTACGCACAACTGACAATTTGTCATTCGTGGCTTCTTTAAGGCAACCACATGTTGTGCAGGAACATCTTCAATCAAGTAATAGTGTGATCAACAAGTGAAGTAAACAGTCACACACCCACAATAGTTCGGTCAAGATAAAGAAACAAACATACTTGTTGACCACAAAATCCGGCTGGACCTTGGACCAACACGTCTCAGCTCCTCCCTATTGAACACGTAGATCTCCTGCACACTGTGACAAACAATCAGTTTGCAAATGGGGCCGAGGTGGCTCTCGTTTGCACTCCGATGCCAAAGTCAGTGCTAATTTCAAGCAAAAATAAATTGGGTGCGGGAAATATAAATGTGTAAAAGATAGAAAGGGGAGTGAGAGTAAAATATTCAGTTAAGAGAGTGAAAATGCTGACCCCTTTCCAGGCGGGAGGAGTGTTCTATTTATAGAGGGATTTATAATCTTGGATGGTGACACATGGTGAACTTTACATGTGTATTTACCCTAGCGTTTGAAGAGGAAAATCTTGCTTTTGACAGTAATCATTGCTATGTTTGGTAGGGGATGGGTGCCTATTACTTTTGAAAAAGGCGGTGTCACATCTCTGACTTCATCCGTTGTCCCATCACTCATCTGTGGTGTCACCGTAAAGCACCTCGGCTAAACATAAAGCATATCGGCTAAACATAAATCAGTTCGGCCAAAGAAGTTCACGTGTTATTCTACCTCGACAATTGGCCCAAGGTGATGCCCTAGACTTTAATCGTGGGCTAGGGTCCATTGGGCCCTGTTAGGCCTTCGCTGGTGGTTCAATGTACTATGTTTTTGGGAACGGTCTCAACACTAGTCCCTCAAATCCGATGTGGTCATTCATTGGAGGATCGAATTTGTCATAGTTTCGCAGAAATAATTTTGTTCAAGTTTCATCATTTGTTATATCCATTATTTTGTAACTATTCCGCCATCCACCCGCTGGGAGTCACTATGTAGCGCGGCGATCTTAAGGTCAAGAATGGCATTCCTTATGGAAAGTTCGGATTCAGAGTATTGTTGACCTCCTACTTCGGATTTTCCCTCCTAAGCAAAGGTTGGGATGGCACTAGCACGTTTCTTAGGCGGTGTATTTAATAAAAAGGGGCTACTGATATTGGTTCCCAAGAAATATAAAGGTGATGGGAGTGACATTTTTGCCGCGCGTGGCACTCACTGTGATAGCTGAACGGTTTCTTCCCTTCCTCCGACAGCTAGCACCTTGATTAGCCCATTCCCCAAAAGGTGTGGGTTACCCGCATCAATCATGCTGCTCAAAGACCAAGGGTTCTAGATCATTAGGTTCCCTATAAATCCTCATTCGTCTCACTATCTTCCCTTTACCATTTTCTCAGAATTTTTGTAGTAATATTCTCGCGAGAAGTTGCATCGCCTTTTCCTTTCTTGCAAGTCTTGCGGCATCTCGTCAAGGGCTTTCTACCCAACAAACTACCTTTTTCGTTTTAACAGCTTCATTGGCGTGTTTCTCACTTCAAGTATACAATCCCAAACGTTCGTTTTTTGAAGGTAAATTTCTTTTCCTTTGTACGTGCCGAACTTTTTTATTTCTAATCTTTAAGTGTGGGTTTGAAAATTTTGTTTTGCATTATGTTTTCCCTTTGGTGAGTCTGGCCCATTTTTAAAAACAAAAAAAATGGAAAGAGTTGGGGGAACGGGTTCACAGGAACTGTTGGCAATGACGATTCCTGTCAGGGGGTCTGCCCATTGTCTTTATCGGTTTTTAGCTCCCGCTTCTTTAGGGAGCAGATTAATAGGAGGAATAGGAAATGCAGTGGTATAATTTATTTGGGTGATTCTGATAGTGAAGAAGAAGAGAACCAAACTTACATGACCCACCTATCCACTGAAGAGGAATCCGTGCTAAGAGAACTCCGAAGCAAACATGATAGGGATATGGGGAGAGAAAGAACAATTGGCTCTTCTTCTGACCCAAATGATCTTAACTTGGGGCAAGGGCCCCTTTTAGGGCGTATAGAGAGGAAATGGGGCTATCTGAGGAGGAAATTGAGCAAGTTGAGGAGTGGGTGGATTATGTGAACAAGGTGTCAAGGTACCACGTGGACCCTGAACCAAACCCGGATCCTTGGGAGAGTAGCGAGATTGTGTCTGAAATTCGGAGCATTGATTTGGCCGGCATTCCTTCAAGGTTTAGGTTACCTGAGGAGGTCAAATTGGTACGTCCAACGCCTTCCTGCCGACCCTGCAATCCTCCGCCAGGTTATGTGGCAATTTGTTACGATGCCCTGTCATGCGGGATGAGGCTTCCACTCCACCCCTTCTTCAGGGCATTACTTAGGAGCTATAACCTGTGCCCATATCAAGTGGCCCCAAACTTCTGGACACAAGCAGTTGGTACCTAGCTGGTGTGGCAAGAAGTCAACCCAGATTCTCCCATCTCCATAAGCATCATCCATACCCTGTACACTTTAAAGAAGTCCGCCAAGAGGGATAAGGATGTTAGGGGTGACGTAAAGGATTGGTACTACTTATCTCCCCGAGGCTCCTATCCTCCCGTCATTACTGGGCATCCCACCTCCATAAAAAACTGGAGGAGCCAGTGGTTCTGGGTCACAGGAGAGTGGCAAAACTTGCCCATTGACCCTACTCCTGAAATCACCGTTCCTCAAACTCTTTCCTTTCCGCGTGAGTTTTACTTTGTTTTGTTCAGTTTACCATCAACACTGCCATCATCTTGTGTCATGTTTATTTGCTATTGTTGTTTTTACATGGGTTTACTATTCATGCTTTTCCTCCTCTGTTCATAATATGACACATTTCTCTATTTTGTTTATTACTTCAGGGCCTACTTTCGCCTCCTTGCACTCTGACGCTGACTTACCACTGGTGAGGCGTCTCTTCGCCTACAAAGGCACCTTCCAGCAAGTCATTCAGCAAAATAAGCTATTTGTTAAGCACGGTCTTATGCGATCGATGGGTACGTTGCGTTAAGCATACATACACATTTGTGGGTGTATATATATATATATATATATATTTATTTATTTTATTTATTCCAGATTTTGATCTATCAAGATTGATCAGTCCTATTAAGGATGTCAACGAGCCGAGCCGAGCCGAAGATCAAGGCTCGAACTTGGCTCGAGCTTTTTGGGGTCGAGCTTTTTTTGGCCCGAGCCGAGCTAAAGCTCGTCCCCAAAAATAAGGCTCGACTCAAGCTTTAGCCCGAGCTTTTTCCGAGCCGAGCCTAGCCAAGTCCCGAGCTTTTACTTTTTTTCTTATTTTTATAGCAAAAGTTCATAAATTTTTTTATTGAAAATGTGTATATATAGCAAGTTGAGCCGAACTCGTGGTTGAAATTCATTGTTCAAGCTCCCATCGAGCTTTTTTTTCGCTCAAGCCGAGCCGAGCCAAAGCCCGTCTCTCAAAAAAAAAGCTCGGCTCGAGCTTTGGCTCGAAATCTCGAGCCGCGAGCCGAGCTTTTTTCGAGCCGACGAGCCGTTTTTCCATCCCTCCTATCCCTAGCAGGTTTCGAAGGACTTCCCCAAAATCTCCCTAAAAGGACTTATGGCTAAGAAGGTACCTCCCCTCCTTCGTCACGGCAGCGAGGTGGAGAAGAAACAGAAATCAATGTTGGCCACACTCCATGGGGAGGCGGCTAAACAAGTTTCCAAGGTGCCTGTCGCTGAGCCAAAGGGTTCCCTCCCCGCCCTGATGCAACCACCAACCTCGCTATCTATCAGCCCCCATCCTCCAAGTGCGATTGAAGGAGGCGATCCCCAAAGGGGCTCCCTAAAGGAAAAGGAAAGAGGTCACAGGAGGGAGAAAGTGACTAGGGAGGGCAGATCAATAGACACTTCTTCCGAGGACATTATGAGTCTGTTTTAGAGGAGGAAGTCCTCCCCTTGAAAAGGTTAAGAAGGGGTACAGACACTTCTTCCAAACTTCCTCCTCCTCCGTTGGAGTCATCAGACCCTATTAATGAGCTCGATGTATCTGTTCCGGGCCTCCAATATGTAGTGACTTAAGCTGTGGCCGACGAGCTCGCAGGAATTAAAGCCAGCGTCCATCCCAGAGATGTGGATTTTGATTCTAGACTCCTTGACTCCCCTGACTCTCAGCCTGCCAAGGATGCGCTAGCTACAAGTCAATTCTGGACAGAGGGCTGATCTGCTTTTTCCTCAAGTGTCCCACCAGCCCGGAAGCTGCTTGCTGCTAAAGCCATGAATGTTAGGGCTTTGGCTTTACTCAATGAAGTGGAGTCTTCCGTTCTTGAGGCCCAGCGAGACAAGAAGGAGGCCGAAACGGATCTTCGCCATGCTGACAATAAGCTGAGGGAAATAAAAGATCTCAAAGAGCATTTGTCCATCGCGCGCAAGGCCTCCTCAGAAGATAGGGTAAAAGCCAAACGCCTTCAGGAAGACAATGAAAAGCTAAAGCACGATCTTCACGCTTCCGAGGCAGATGTGGCATCCCTCTGTAAGAAATTGGATGACTCCAACCGGGTTCAGTCTATAGCTTCCGATGCCCTAACAGTAGCCAATGCAGCCAAGGTTAAGCTGGAGACTAAGGTGGCGGAAGTCACTAAGAACTTGGGGAGAGAGGTGGAGGCTCGAAAAAAGACGGAGGAGGACCTTTCCTCTCTGGAGCGGCATATGCAGTCCAGGATTATGGAGGTTCTGGAGTGGACCATTACAGCTCGAGTGGAATGAGCTTTGAACGCCAAAGTGTCCAAGGCGATCCAGAATTTTATGGACACTTTTGAAGAGACACCAGAGTATGAGGCCATGCAGAGGGTCTTTGGGAATATAGGAGCCCGGATGGCTTTGGGGGATGTAAAGGAGGTGTTCCCAACTTTGGACCTATCCCCCATCGAAGCCTTGTACCCTGAACCTCAATATGCGGATAAGGGCGATTCCCTTGTTTGTCCTGCTGATCCCACGGATGTACCTGGCGAAAACTCTTCAGAAGATGTCCCTCCTCGGTAATCCTTTTTGTATTTATCCTTTGCCATTTTTCATATTGTATATTTCTTGAATATTTTTCAGAATGTAAATGCAATGAGGTTTTACATTTGTAAACGTAATGATTTAGTTTGTAACCTGTAAATGCAATGATTTAATTTGCTCCCTGTTTTGATCATTTTGTGAAGTTCGAATTCGTTGATCATAAGTTTTGGTTTATATGACATCATTTGATTAAGTTTGAATGCTTCCAAACGCAGATGTCTTTTAAACGCATTGCACGGTTGTATGAAGATAGTTAAGTGGTTTGAGGCATTTATGTTTACTAGTTAGATCTGATTTTGACAAACACTTTAACATATCTGAATTACACTTTGTAACACTTGTGATCCCTTCTCCTTATGATTTGTTAGTTTGGACCAGTTCTTCCCGATGGCGTTAATGTTTTCAACCAGCTCGCAGTGATCGTAGCAGGGGTTTATAAGAGTCCCTTGTTTTAACAAAGTTCAAGCATAATGGAGTTTTACTCTCCCATAAACAAAATAATTTAGGCATTTTTACTATCCGCTATGTTTACCGATAGCACTTGATGCAATTCTTAATGTAACTCACTCAAAAAATTTTATTAAATTATATGGAGACGTTGTGACCATCGAAGAGGGATTTGATTTATTGAAAATAGTGACGAAGGTGATCCGTGTTCCAAGGATTACACAAAGGTACCTCGGATAGGTCTTCGATCATATACGTACCGGGTACCACCTCGGTGGTGACCTTGTAAGGGCCTTCCCATTTAGGACCTAAAGTCCATACTCCTGGTTCTTAGGTGGAGGGAAGGACCTTTTTGAAGACTAAATCTCCAATGTTAAATTGCCGACTCTTTACACTTTTGTTGTAGTAGCGGGCCATTTTTTCATGGTACTTGGTCATTACCTTTTGAGAGTCACTCCGTTTTTTCAGGAGGAAATCCAAGCTAGCCCTCTGCGCTTCTCCATTTCCTACGTCGTCATAATGGATTTGACAAAGAGAAGGCACCCCAATTTCAACTGGGCATACTACCTCGGATCCATACGCTAAGGAGAAAGGCGTCTCACTAGTGGCAGTGTGCGAGGTGGTCCGAAGTGCCCATAATACTTGTGGAAGTTCATCTACCCATGGTCCTTTTTTGGATTCCAGCTTCCTCTTTAGGGTGTTTTTTATGGTCTTTGTGGATGATGCGAAGACGAAAATAATTTCTTAATTCCCAAATCATCGCACAATTCATCTATGCTTCTGTTTTTGAACTGTTTCGCATTATCACTAAACAACGAGTGCGGTATTCCGAATCTGCATATAACATTCTTCCAGATGAACTTGGTGGTGTTGGCCTCGGTAATCCTCATCAGGGGTTCCGCCTCGACCCACTTGGTGAAGTAGTCAATTGCCACTATTGCAAAGCAATTGTTACCAGCACCCCTAGGCATAGGACCAATAATATCAACCCCCCACTTCGCAAAAGGTCAAGGGCTAGTTACCACAATCAACTTATGATGCGGCTGATGCGGTATGGTTGTATGCATTTGACATTTATCGCACTTGCGGACGAAGTCATGGGAACCCTTTCGCACAGTCGGCCAAAAATATCCCTGTTTAAGGGCTTTCTGAGCCAGGGACAACGCCCCGACGTGTTTGCCACATATGCCCTCATGGATTTCTTTCATCACATATCGTCCTTCCTCCGGCCCAACACATCTCAGCAAAGGAGAGGAGTAACTCCGTTTATAAAGTAGATCATCCAAGAGTACAAAATTTGCGGCATATCTTTGCAATTTTCGAGCTGCTTCCAGCTCGTCAAGTACTGTCTGATGCTCCAAGCATGCTAGTATGGGACTCATCCAGGATCCTTCTTTTTCTATTGCCAAAATCTCCATTCCTGACTCAATAGAAGAGGTCATCAAATGCTCAATTAGAATCAGATTGTGGAGCTCGAAATCATTACTGCTTGCTAGTTTGGATAAAGCATCTGCATCAGAATTCTCATTTCTGGGAATATGCTGTAAATCCATTTTTCCAAAGTTCGCGACCAAATCTTTCACCTTTTTCAAGTAAGCAACCATGGTTGGTTCTTTAGCAGCGAATTGTCCGTTAAACTGGCTTACGACAAGCTGTGAGTCACTATTTGCCATCACGGACCTAATCTTTAAAGCTTTCACAAGTCTTAGCCCAGCTAAGAGTGCCTCGTATTCTGCAACGTTGTTTGAGGCTTTAAATCCAAAGAGGATGGCACTGTGTAGCTTGTATCCTTCCGGACTCATTAGTAGTATACCCGCCCCAGATCTTCCATCAGCCGAGGACCCGTCAACGAACAACTTCCAATCACGGCTATCCTCAGCGCTATCAATCATCTCCACCTCCGGCGGATGGGTGAACTCTACTATGAAATCTGCTAATGCTTGACCCATTATAGTAGTCCGAGGTTCATAATGCAGGTCGTACTGACTGATTTCTATTGCCCACTTCATTAACCTCCCAGATACATCTGGTTTCTGTAACACCTTCCTTATAAGAAAGTTGGTGAGAACATGTATGGAGTGTGACTGAAAGTAGGGGCGTAGTTTGCAAGCTGTCGTGATCAACGAGAGAGCAAGTTTCTCCATATCTGGGTAACGTGTTTCTGCATCCAGGATGACTTTGCTTACATAATACACTGGAATTGATTCCCATCTTCCTCTCTGATCAACACTGAGCTAACAGCCTCTTTTGATAATGCTAAATATAGATAAAGTGGTTTGCCAGCTCTTGGTTTTGATAACAATGGGGCATGTCCCAAGAATGCTTTCATGTCGGCAAAAGCTTGCTCACATTTTGGTGTCCTTTGGAATCGCTTCCCTCCCTTCAAGATCTTAAAAAATGGCAAGCATTTGTCAGTGGACTTAGAAACGAATCGATTTAAATACAACGTAAACAAAAAAACAACTTAATGCAACTTTACTATCATTCGTTTGCATAATTATAGTTTAATTACATTACAATTAGGTTGACACCTACTTAACTATAATTCATGCATACGAGATCTTTCAAAACTTCTTCTTTAAGTTTTGATCTTCTTCGTCCAGTACTCTGTTTCCTGCACTAAAAGAAGACAAGAATGCCACTTCTGAGATTGAAGCCGTTAATAAATTCGTGCTATTTTTTATAATATTGAGCATGAAAACTCATAAGGATGGCAAAAAAACCTATGAACCGGAAACTCAAAGGGACCTTATAAAATTAGGGGCGCCCCACCCCGAACAATCGGGTCAGCGGAGTGGGCTCGCTGCGGGTCCTCTACCCCTCTCTTGTAAGTTTAACAAATACATACCCAACCAACTAAGAATTTTTAGTCTCCATACTCGATACATATGCACCTCACTGAAGTTGATCGGAGGCAGGTATGATTCCATACCCATAACCCATTTAATTTTTTTTTTCCATAAAGAGAATTGAAGGCCAACATGACAAACTAACGAGAAATAATTAGTATATTAAAAAAAAAAAAAACTAACAACTAATTAGACGAAAAAGGTGAAAATTTTGAGAAAGAGGGAACACATAATTTTTGGAAATGGGGTGGGCTATGTTTGTGAATGGAGAAATAAGTTTGTGATTTGTGACTTTGTTTGTGCTTATTAAAACCCTTGTATATTTTTTTTTTTTTTTTTTTTTTTTTTTTTTTTTTTTTTTTTTTGCAAAAAACGAATCTACAGGTCAGGCATGAGTTTCTTAGAAAAATTCACACCTGACCGATACCCATGTCGGGTTTTTAAATTTACCTCCATACCTAACCCGCAAATTCGTTTAATCTGATAATCTCACCTTGTTTTGTGTCGATCTCCAACGTGTATTGGGTCTATTTTTATTATTATCATCACAATTAGAACCTGCCTCGTGAACCCGTAAATTTTTTTTTCCCTTCTTTTCCTATTAAACAAATAAAAAAAGAAAAAATAATAAAAAATAATTAACATCCCTAACCACTCATGTAATTTCCAACATCGTAAGATATCTAAATTATATACTTTGTATTCCGATAGTAAACTAGAATGACCAAATTGATAATCATTAAGGATCGTAGAACGCTCTTGTTTTAATTTTTTTAATAATATTTTTTACGAATAAGCAAGTTAATCACACACTCATAAGGTGTGAACTGCCTAACTCGCGATTTACACATATTTAACCCGTGAATATTCCGTTCAATTCACGGATCAGCTCATGATCCGAAGATATATGGATTGATTTTGATGGGGCTGATAGACCCATCCATCGACTCGACACCTCAATATGCTCCACTATTTTTTCTCTTTGTTCCTCTTATCATTATAACTCCAATTTCAAGTCATTGCCCTCAGGGCACATCTTCAAGTGGCAAAGGGGATGGGTGGTAAGTGCTCAGCGCAGCTGTGTGCTTGGTTCGATTCCCCGCAAGGTGGAATTGGCCTTGTGGCAAGCGGGAGTTATTGAGCGTTTCTCATGCTTACCATAAGTCCTTCCACCCTGGCTCCTTGGAGGCATAACCTGGATTTACCTTCCCGAACCAATGACATTGGGCGTGGTCGGTTCGGACCCTCAGGATGTGGGCTACACCTTTTTTTTTTTCCAATTTCAAGTCATTAAAGAACTGCCCAAAACCCCACATCGAAAACAAGTTGAAATAAACTACCATATAATGCATAAAACAAAGCCAAGAGCAATGATTAAGCTGCCACTTTATATCGCACTTTTAGTCAAGATTTATTAAGATAGATAGCGAAACCAAACAAAACACACTAAAAAATATTTAAAAAACACATTTCTCTAAACCACATTTTTATTACCCATATTTTTTTTCAACTACAAATCTCTTAAAAAATCACATTCTTTATTTAAAAAAAAAAAAAACTTTGCCAATAGAAACTTGACGAAAACTATAGAAAGAATTAAACATAATCCAGCGTAATCTCATGACGTCCTTGTTTGGTTTCTTTAAAATTTTCTCTTTTTTCTACTGTATCCAATCACAATCATCATTAAAAGTCAAATTTACAATATTTGACTTTTTAATCAAATTTCAACTATCTATTCTCCTAAAATCTATTATTCATTTAAAAAAAAAAAAAACCTCTTTTCAAATAATACCAATAAACACGAAATCACAGAAATAATGGAGGCATCCACCAGCTTTTGAAAGGATGTACCGATAAAAAGAGAACTTTGAAAACAAATTGGAACCCTTGCAAGTACCGCCTACCAATTTAACTTTTGTCTCTAATTGGTACACATAAAGTAAAACTCATCTTTATTTTACAGTTCATAATTACACAACAAGTAATCATTGAAAAATGCAGATACACTTGGAGATGGTATTATTATATTAGCAAAAAAACACTAGAATGACTATTAAGCCTTTGTTTTGTAACAATGTTTTTATTATAAACCAAGAACATGTTTGATAATGTGAAAAATATTGATTTTTGTGAGTTTTTTTATTTTTTGATAAATGTGTGGTTAAAAAATATTTGAAAAGTTAAAATTTGTGGACTTTACCAAGAATGAATGGTTGAAATTGAATTTGAAATGTTATGGTGAAACTTTTATTTTTACCAAACAAGCTCTAATTTATGATTTTGAGATAAAAAGTAGTGATTGAGAATTGAAGTAAGAAAATATGTGTGAGTAAAAATTGATTTATTTTGGTAACATTGTTTTGCTTATAAAACTAATTTGTGATTTTGAGATAAAAAAAAAAATAGTGGTTGAGAATTGAAGAGAAAAATATGCGTGATTAAAAAGTGATTTGAAAAATTGTGTAATTTATAAATAAATTTATTTTGCTTACCTAATTTTCCAAAAGGTTTCTAATCTAAACAAAGAATGTACCCCATCTAATCTAAACACATGAAAAATCTCAAAAGAATGGAGCAGCAACTTTACAACAAATTTGAAAAACATTGGATCGAGTCAGTGAAGAAAGGCCTCTGTGTTTACATAGATGTTTCAATTCAAGATTTCAGACTACAAATTATTCATATCCAGTAACAAACATCAAACATGGATGCGTTAAAGAAAAGAGTTTAAATGTAAACGAGAAAATACAACCTATTGTAGTCGGCCCTTTCACTCAACTACCTACAAAGAATATTTACAGGCTAGCAAGTAGCACTATTATTCTCTTACACTGTTAAGAAGAAGCGTTATGTATACAAGTCATATCTCAAAACTGGCAAGAAGTTCCCAGCCTGTGTCTCTGCTTCTGGCCAAGCCTCAGTGTCTTCCGCTTCACAAATGAAGGGTATAGCAGCTCTTGGAACTTCTCCAGAAACAGAGACCATTCTTGATCATTCATGTCTGATACCTTCACAAAGCTTGCACTAGAAGGAAGCTGCTCGTTTGCGCTCCTGCGGCCGGAAAATGAACCAGCAACATACTCAAATTCAGGCTTTGGTTTCCTTTCAATGGCTATCATGCCAAGGAATTCCTTTTCTTTCTCTTCTCTGTCACTTTCCTCTTCCTCGATGCTTTCGTCCAGTTTTGAAAGGGGAATATGACTATTAGCACCTCCAAATCCTAAATGGAATTGTCCTCCCCTTGAGTCCTCATATGTCGTTTTCGGGGTAAGCCCATAGCCACTATCTTCATTATCTATGTCAAATTGAAACTCGTCGATATCTGCTTCTGTCTCGGGACAACTCATTTCCACAGCAATCAGTGTTCTTGCCTGGATACATATATTCTCAAGTTCACTAGGTTCCTCCTCAACACTGCGAAACTCCCTACTCATCATCTCACCAATCTCAGCTAGACACAGCCCATAAGCAGCAGCTTCCTTGAGGAAAATCGTGCAGAGGACCAAGATACGCAAACAAGCCTCTCGAATCATCGGGAGCTCACATCGCAGCATATCTGAATCTCGTATAGGATCAAGATTTTCTATATACTCAAGCTCATCATCTGAAAATGGGATTGAAGCCTGAGGCCAATGAATCCACTCAAAATATGGATCCTCCAAACTTTCCGGCAAGCAAAGTCCATGATCAATCGGGATAATTTCTACTTGACCAAACCTTCCCACACCATCAAGCTTCCTAACTAAAAGATTACCTGCATGCCTATCTGTGTTAAAAATTCTAACGTCTAATATCCCAATGCGATGCACAGAATTAACAGGGAAACTTGAGGTTCCGTGGTCACTGGCATCAAAATCATGTGGGATGAACTGTTGGAAGGACGCAATCTTGCTGACAAGCTTCTCGTTCTGAGACTTCTTGTTTCCATTCACACAATCATTGACATTGAAGATTGAGTGGGAAATCTTCACCAATGCAGTGGGTGGTACATTAGCAAAATGATCACAGTCGAGAAGATAAGCAGCCACTTCTCTGAACCCCGTTTCCCCTACCCTGACAAAACGCTTTAAGCCTGGTTGCCCAAGAGCTTTGCCTATAAAGCCTTTTGGATTGTTGGGTGCAAATGGTTCTTCATCCGTTGGCTTTACAATGGCAACCCTCTCCCCTCTGCTATCTCTGAAATAATATGCCCCTCCAAGCCCACCATGGGCAGGGATGGGATCAACCCCATTCTTCATTGCCTTGACGATTTCCTTAACTAGTTGTTTCGTCTTAGCAAAGCAAGTCGAGTTCCCCAATATCTCTATTGGGCCACTCCGATCTCTCTGTTGGATGTCCCTTCCAGTGGGCGACAGACAGGGAGTTGATGAGCTTCTATGCATCAAGTTCCGTATCAGAAGAAGAGGGGAATCGTTCCGAATGGCACTGAGGTCATTCTTTAACACCATATCACCAAATGTCAAAGAACTCTCCTCGGTGGGAAAGTTTAAGGCAATCTGCAATCTCCGCTTCACGGTATGTACATTATCCCTCCGGTCCAATTCCATCCCCAACACAAAACCTGTCTCAGTCTGTACAAAAACGCGTCTCCTTCTAACTGGTTTCCCTTCCATCGTGTTGGGTCCGTGGTACTCTCCACTTCCAAGTGGACTCTTGAAGATTTCCACAGCCATCTGGGTCTGAACAGGGCTATCCAAGGTAGGAGACATGAACAGAAGAAGACTAATGCCAATAATGGTTCTTCTTGCAAGCGGCAAAAGAGATGGCGGCAGGAGATAGATTCTCCGTCAATCTCAATTGAACGCCAAACTCAGAAGCTGATTGCGACTGGAAAGAGTAAAAATCTGATCCTACAACCATCAATCAGAAAAACTGGATCTTGAAGGCCACCCACCAACGATGCCAGAAACAGAATAAAGCCCAATCCGATACGAGAGAAAGTCTAATGATACTAAATGGAGAGAGTCATATGATGTTTCATATAACGTATTTGGACAACAATCTGTACGGGAATAAAATCGTTAGAACAATATTCTTGCCGGCCCAAAACATTCAAAGGCAGAGACACCATTCTCTCTCACGAAGGATGATTAAAAGAACACAATAAAAGCAATCTGTGACAAGTTTTTACACAAGAAAAAATGCCATATATCAAGAACTACAAAAATCTAAACACCGATTAGTATATTTGTTGGATTACCTTTCCATTTCTCTGCATGCCTTAAAAAAAAAAAGGCTATGTATTACATGAGATATCTTGAGAACCAAAAAAAGAACAACACCGACTGACAATTAATCTTGATTTATAAAATATTCTTGAGACGTAAAAATCGTAATAACGTAGATTATACCTAATTTAAAAAAAAAAAAAAAAAAAAACCTGATTCAGTACATTAATAAATTGTATGTGCTCTTTTTACTTCGACTTTATTCATACCATTAATGTCGCTATACACTCGTTTTGCATACGATAGTCATATAAATGACAAACCTAATCTTGATTATGAAGAGAAAACCCCAGTTTTATCATTCGATACTCATTCTCTACTGCCAATATTTAATAAAACATTCAGTAAATAAACAACATTGAAAAAACTGGCCCAATCAAACCATTTCAATAACCAATTTGCTCGACAAAATTAATTACCAAGAACTGTAAAAGTTAGCTTACCAGACGGCCAGATCTGAAAGATTTCTCCTGTTTCCCTGTTTACAACACACGACCGTTGAAGAAATAACGTCTGACACAATTTCAAACAAATCAACTGTCCGAATCTCGAATAAGCAGAAGGTTTAACGATTATGAATTTTCTTCCTTTCTCAAAACCTTCTCCTCTTCACTCACTCTCTCTCTCTCTCTCTCATTCTATATCTGCATGTATAAAATCCGTTCGGTAATGTAATAATTAAAATTTATAAATCAATTTATAACCTCTGTTTGGTAACACTGTTTGATTTATAAATTTATTTATTTATAATTTTGAGGTAAAAAGTAGTGGTTAAAAATTGGAGAGCGAAAAATGTGTGATTATAAAGTGGTTTGAAAAATTATTTATAAACCAAAAAAAATACACAATTTTTCAAATCATTTTTTAACTCCACATTTTTTCCTTCTATTTTTTAACTTTTGATCCAACCTCGAATTCCGTGAAAAACACAAAAAAAAACTGGGCCAAGCCAACTGATCCTGGGTATTTTTTATAATAGAAGGAAGACTGTAGAATGTCAAATTATAGCCGTCGGAGTGAAAGTGATGGGTTGGTCTTGGCCGTTAGATGACGTGGTTAACAATGCTTGGGTGGTGACGTGTCGTTTGGACAGCGAATCAGGCGTCGGTCTTTACTATTTCCATGCACCAATACTATTTTAATGTCTTGATGGACAGAAATACCCTTCACCTGGAGTTAGTACGAGGTTTGACCGGGTGCTTCGCGGGGTGTACGAAAGAGAACGTGGTTCGTACATTTGGACCTAATTGCTGATCAAGATTTGAAATTGAGGTCATTTTTTGCAGGTGTCCAAATGACAAATGTTATGGCATGTTTGCTCTCTTTATTTATTTATTTATTTATTCCTGTAAATTCATTTTGAATTCTACTTTTTTATAAATTTCATCAATTTTCCCATTTTTTTAATCAATTTTGGATCACACACTTTTCAAAATCGTTTTTTCTTTCATTGCCAAACAAGCTTTTAGTGTAGTAGACTAGTAGGGCATTCAAAATAGAATAATGCTACTTATATGTAGGACATGTTTGATTCTTGTGGTGAATAATGAATATACCTCACAAAAAAAAGTAAAACGAGGTAAATAGCAGATAAACAATATAGATTGATAGTATTATAGTTATATCAATAAATAGCAATAAATGAAGCAAATAAAACTCTCTCAATTGTACCAAAATAGCCGAATGTAAGCAGCGGCGGATCCAGCCGAGAAATCTAGCTAGAGCGTTGAGATTTGATCGTGGATCGTTGACCGACATATATCCTCGGTAGCAATAGCGAGATTGATTATATTATTTAATCAAATAATATTAAAAAATTATGATTAGGTACAGAAATTAGAATAAAAAGATGTAATGAAATATATGAACACATAATCCAATACAAACCAAAGTAGATGCAAAATACATGACATTGACATCATTCGGTATTCGTTTCTTAGCGTTATCAAAGTCTACTAACTCATGTGATCTACTAGAAGCGGTTGCAGGACCACTAGAACCACTAGGCTGAGACCTTTGTTTAGGTTGGAAAAAACGTTCCATAATATGTAAATCAATAATCACAAATTAAATCAAATATTCACCAAATCTCAATTCACAAATTACAAACAATAAATCAATAATCACAATTCACAAATCAAATCATATTTTCACCAACAATGACAATTCACAAATCAAACCACATTGCAAAAATTTAAATGTAACATTTATGCATAATTCTCAAATCAATTATAATGAATCAAGGTTTAGCCTCGTTACCTGATAATTCAAATGAGAAATCACAAATGGATAAAAAATTGGGTAGTGATTGACTGGTCCGGAAGCACATTGGACTAATCTAACCAAAAAATTAAGAAATCAAAAATGAAGAGTCAATATTATTTATAAAAGCTTACAACATTAAAAAATCTGAAAACATTACAAAACCAAAAATAAAAAAATTACAACACACTCTTACACAACATTACAAAATATGAAAACACTACAAAACAAAAAAATAAAATAATTACAACACACTCTTACCGTCACCGAGGCGAGCAGAGAGCACCAGTGCAATCCGAAGCTGGAGCCTAGAGAAGAGACCGTTTGCATCTTCGTCGATGCAGGCTGCTGACTCGGTTGGAGGCTCAAAGCGGCGCCGCTGATCGAAGCAAGTAAGGGTAGTTGAACTTAAGTCAGAATCGAGAGAGGACTGAGGAGACGGGAATGGGATTTGGGTTGGGTAAATGCCTTGGAATTGGTTTTGGTTTGGGGATTTTTCACACTTTCACTTTCACAGCAGACTGGGGAGGTTGAGGTGGATCAATTTCAGAATCGGGGTAAAATGTGCATCCTGTAGGATGGGAGGGAATGGCGTATAAGAAAGCTCGAGAAGAAAAATAGTGAAGGAAGTAAAAGGCGGAGGAGGGTTTTGGGGAAAAAGAGTATTTGCAATAGTTGGGCCAAGAAAGAAAATAAATTGAAACTTCACCTTCTTCAGAATTCACAGCGGCTACCGGCGGTCCACCGACGGCCAGCTAGTGTGGTCGCACTAGCTCGTCATACAGTGGATCTGCCACTGGATTTAAGGTGTTTAACGAGGGCTCAGATTTTGTCCAAAACTCCACAAAGATAACACTACCAAAACTTGCAAGAGACCACTCCTAGAAACACCCAAACCACACAAACCCACTACCTTTCACACCCAACCAAAATCGAAATAGAGGTTGCACAAGGAACTGAAGGACAGAGACGCAGCAAGAACCGCAAAGCAAGGGCAACAGGCACACCCCGAAAAAGGGGCTGCACCACAGTGGAAACAGGGAGGCACAGCCAACAAGAGCCACACAAAGGGTCATGGTCGAAGAGCCACAAGAGAGACTCACGATGGTGGTCACAAAAAATATGAAGGCACACTTCCAGTCATGCAAGAGAGGAAGAGGGAATGGGTCGATTCTCACAAAAAGAAAGTAGCCCTTTTCACCAAGAATAATGAGAGAGTGTCGAGAGCCGAAGATCAAGGTTCAAGCTTTTAGGGGTCGAGCTTTTTTTATCCGACCCGAGCCAAAGCTCAACCAATTTTTTTAGGCTCAACTCGATCTTCTTCGAGTCAAGTTCGAGCCTGGCTGGCCCGTATTTTTTTTATATATGTACAAATACACGTGACAAATGAATTGTGTTTAATTAAAAATATAATGCACACAATAAATGTAGTATAAAAATTAAACATAATTTTATAGTGCACACAATAAATATCGAACAAATATCAACACGGACCAATTCTGGCCCACCACACGAGCCAGCCCGTGTGGCTTAGCTATGCGTGCCGGCCTTGGCTCGAGCCTTGTTGCAGTTTTGAAACTTGGCTCAAGCCTTGGCCCGATCTTTCGAGCCACGACCTGAGCATTACTTGAGCTTTTTGCTGGACGAGCTCGAGTCGGCGAGCTTTTTTGACACTCCTAATTTTATCTAAAAGATAAAAATATTTTATTTTCCTCCATTTAGTAAAAAAAAATTATTTGTAAATAAAGAATGTGATATTTTCGAAATAAAATATATAATTAAAAAGTGTTTTGAAAAACATGTGTAATTAAAGTGTAATTTTAGTTAATATGTCTTTTTATAAACAAATTTGCCAAACGAAATACAGCCGCTTGTTTAGAGCCGACGAACGGATAGTCATAGGTCTCCATTTACGAATTACCAATTTTGTCCCCCAATAAGAATTCAATGCATCCAGTCATATATAGTCAACCAATACAACGCTGACTTGTGGTCCCTTTTAGGCATTTTTTATTATCTGACCTGTCGATTTTATCTTAATTTTTGTCCCGTCCCCCTTACCTGGTACAGTGATGGAAAGGATCAGAATGGCCCCCCTACTCTTTTTCGTTGGAATTTTGTGTGATTTGGGCTAGAATCGCAATTAAGACTGTCTTTGATATTGTTTAAAATGAATTTTTTTAAATGAATAATGATTTGTAGCATATGGATGGTTAAATATTGTTGATTTGACTTTTAATGAATGATCGAAATTGAGTACTGTTAAAAAATAAAAAATATTTAATGAAAATCAAATAAGTGCTAGATATATTTATTTTTATAATATGTGTAAGTGTAAATAAAATAAAAATAAGTTAGAGCGGGTTCGAAATGTAATCAATGTTTCCGGCCACTATCCAGATTTCTCGATTAATTGAAGATTCCACGCTCCAGGTGGTCTAGTAGGAATATTGTGTCAAACATGTAGTTCTATAAGTCACGATTTTGTGCACCCACTAGTTTGGACTTGGATAAACTGAAAATTTGTGAATTTGTAGGATTTAATTTGGGGATTTTGCATCGCTATTTTTTTATGTTATGAAAGTTTAACGAATAAGTGATTAATCTATATAGGGACTTAGTGGCCGTTCTCTTTGTGTTTGGATTTTGAATTTTGAGTTTTAGATTTTGTTTTGAATTTTGAATTTTGATTGTCTGTTTTTGGATTACTGAAAACATATTTTCTTTGTAATTTTGAGAAACTGTTTTCAAAAATAGAAAACTGAAAAGTGCATTTACTTTGTAATTTTTTTATATATATTTTTTTGTGATATTTCATATGTAAAAAATGGTTTATTTGTTGAATTACATTAATTTTAATGTCAATAAATCAGTTAGTTCTTTATGTCAATAAATTCATCATTAATATTGTTGATTTGTTTCAGCTAAAAAAAAATTCAACCTCATACCAACAAAATCTTAACATGGATCTATATATAATGGCAAAATAATATAAAAAAAAATTAAAAAAAAAAAAAATTTAACATAAAACATTCAAAACGCAATAAACTCGTTTTGAGTTTTCTTTGTATTTTTTTTTTTGGAAAACGAATTTCTGAAAATGGGCAATGTGAATGCGTTTTTGATATTTTCGAAAATCGAAAACTCAAAACGGGCTGAAAACAGTAAAGAGAACGATGCCTTAGTTTTTGAAGTTCATTTTTGCAAAACCCGGGGTTGTGTCTACTTGTATATATTTCTAGTTTTGGATTCGAGAAAAAAAAATTCAAGCATTGTTGCAATTCTTCGAAAAATGGTTGAAATTCAATCTTAGGAGCTCCTACCACCCTTGTCCTGAAAATTTGTAAATGATATAAATCACGGGATGTATCTCAGTGGAGTAGGGTTGAGAGCTTGGTGTTTAACTACGCTTGTAAGAAGCTTCATTCATACATTTGATATGATTCGATCTCCCATCATTTAGTTTCAGCTAAAATTTCTCACTCTCACATTTCAACCAACTGAACTATAATTCTTCGTTTTGGACATATTATCAACTATGCCAGTGCCGAGAGTGAGACGTGTCATAGCAATCGTTTTGGATTGAACCTCAATTAAACAAATTGGTGTTCCTGTGATTTTTGAATTCTATAATAAAGTTAAATTTCGTCGTGTTGTCTTGATGTTTAAAAATTAACGTAAAACTCGTCAAACAACAGACCGTATCCTCTACAAGGCAAGTTAGGTGCATGCACAGTGTCAGAAATGTCATATAGATTATTTCAATGGACGGTGAAATCACGTGGTTTTGTTCATGCTCTTAAACAGGTTATACGCATCAAGCCGCTTTTGTAGTACAAGGCTGTTGGAAATGAAAAATGTTAAATGAACATTACATTTGAACAATTTTTAGTGAATCTCACATCATGTAAGTGTGTTATTTACCTTGTTATTAATGTAGCATTGTTGATTGGAAATATGTATTATTTTTGTCCATGGTCACTATGTAATAGTTGTTAGGAAATCGGGTTGCTCTACTTACAAAAATTGATTCTTGTGATTAGATCATTCCGTTACAGGATTTTCTATTCTATGTATTTAACTTGGAATAAATAATTTTATAAACACAAAAGTGAAAGAGATATTACCTTTGTAGCGTACTCTACAAAAATTCTTTCCACTACTTGATTCTACCAAAACTTCAAACCATCAAGCTTTTCCCGGTGTTCTCCAATGGCAGTTGTGTAGGTGTGTTGTCACCTTTTTCTAGGCCTAGGTTAAAACTAAAATTAGGATTTTCTTTGTAAAGAAGAAATGCACACTACACACTTTAGTGTATGTCTCGTCACTTTGTCAACCAGGTTAAGAAAATAGTCTTAAGAGACTATTTGTGACCTCTTTACACTCCTAAACCCTACCAGGCCTAGTACCATAACACAGACATATTTCTACACAGCCCAATACAAGTAATAAGCATGTATAAACTCATTATAGTGAAGTCACCGAGAGAACCTGATTGGGCCCAATTAAACGAAGCTTCAATAAATTAATTATGACCCGGTCAACTCTTGATCAGTAAAAATTAATTTATTAATCACATTATATTGCACTAAAAGAACGAGATTACACTCTTAGTAAAATTGAAATTACTGAAACAATAAATCAATAATTATATCCTCTGACTTATCGTTCTTACATGTTACTCTCGTCGATCAACTCGAATATTCAGAGCAAGTTAAAATGACCAAAATGCCCTTCTCTGAATATTCATAAACTCTCAACTCTCATCTTCTATCTGACAGTTTGATGTGATTACATCACATCACAGAATTCAACAGTCACTGTCGAATTACTGAGCGCAGATTCAATTGTCCACTAGAAGAACCAGTGAGATTATGATCATACCTTAAAGGTGATGAATTTTATAATACGAATATATGTTCCTCGTTAGTTCACTTTAATTCTCAAAGTACCGAGATACTGATCAGCAATTTGATCTCACCCATTGATACCTCAAAGAACTTCAAGTTAATAATCTAAGTCCATTATCCGATTAGGATTAAGGTCTCACGTACGATAGTCAAGTGAAATTAAATTTGTATGATCAATGTCACAAATTAATTTCACGTAGTCCCATCCAATACGTTCCAAACGTACTCTCAATTTTATTACCAAAGTCAAAGATGGACTTTAATAAAATCGAGACGATTTTATCAAAATAAATTTTCCATATTTATTTACTGATCGTGAATGTTAATTTTAGATCGAATCACAAATTGAATATTTTTGTGTTTAACAACTTAAACACTCAATTTGTAATATCAAATCGATCCGTGGACAAACACAACTTCATATTAATACAATTAATTAATATTTTATTTCAAATGTCGTGAATTATACTATATGGGTATATATGATTCAATCAATCTCCCACTTGCCCTTGGTGTATACATGAAACATCGAATCATCCATATTGTCAACATCATCATTACACTAATGATTATGTTCTCAACCAAGATGGTAACTCCTTTCAATGTAAATCACGGTTATATAACAAATAATCTAAGATTGTATTATACCCAACCAATTAACCACATTATCTACCAGTTATATTCCAATTTTGACGACTCTCGAGAGTCCTAGTCAAATCAGATCTTAATTAGTTTTAATCCATCAGATCACAACTTGAATAGATAAGCAAATATTTACTCGTTTTCCAAAAATGTATGAATATATGCTTTACCTCTATTCAATAATCTGATCTTGGATCAAACTAATAATTACCAACAATATCCCCAGCATAAGATATGGCCTATTTAGTGCAAAGTAAGGCTTCCTATAGTTGGATTATAAGGAACCTTCTCTATCTTACCATGAGTCTTAGGAGAAAACTCATAAGATAAATAAAGTCCACAAAGAAAGTTATTCCTTTCAGGACTTTAATATTGCAAATTTAGATAGTACCTTATTATTACATGAAACTTGAGACTATTCTATTCTATTTTTCTCCCACTTCGAAAAATACGAATATCTAGAAAAAATAGAAAGTCATCTACAAGTCCTTCAAATCTAATTCCTGGTACCAACTACTATTTATTGAAAATACTCTCACACACAAGTAGAGTGTCATTCAAATAAATAGTCGCGAAAACTGTTTCGTCTTTCTGTGTGCACGAGAATATTTAAGATATATCAAGATTTTGATCAAGATCATGTATCGCAAAGGTTCGATCAAATTCTATATTCCATATCTTGAACAATTACCCAAATTCAAAGTTGGAAACTTGTAAGTCATGAATTTCACTTTCATGGTCTTTAGTATGAATCCATCAGGTTACACTTTGTAAATAATTTCCTCAAGATGCATTCGAGAAACAACCTCTTGATATCCATCCGTCGTACCTCATTTTCACAATGAACGATAATGGATAAAAGATCCAGGTAAACTTTTGCATGGCGATTGGTGAGAAGGGTTTCATAAACCCATAGCCATAAGCCTTGCACTGAAGGCATCAACCTTCCCATCTATCATTCTCTTATCATCTTAAAGACTCATCACACCTTATAGGTTTGATCCCATTAGGTGTGTCTACAAATATCTAAACCTTGGTGTAGTACAAGGAATCCAATTCCGAGTTCACATTCACCTTCCATGATTTCAAATCCATAAGTTTTACCACTTCCCTAAATGAGGAGGAGTCCTTCTCTTATTACAATAGAGACTGTCTAAAAAGACTCTCTATAGAATACGTATCAAGAAGGTCGTTTTACAACCTTCCCACTCCAATTAGTCACTGGAAGTGTATTTCCATTATGTCCAAACAGAGTTATTTCCTCTCCTCCCTTGGTTATATCCTTTACTGGGATCAACCTCTCCACTACCTCCCTATGAACATAAAGAGGAGGTGGAACAGTGAGAACTTCTTCGACTACAACCTTTGGTTTTCCCCTGTCCATTGGGATCACCAAGCAAAAATAGTGGTTGAACCACTTACCAATTTCTCCCACTAGAATCGGTAATCATCGATTCCGTAGGAAGTTCCAAATCATCAAGATTAATTCTATGCGAAAATCTGGAATCAAGTTGTTTGAACCACGTTCTAAAATTTTATCCAATAGAATTTTACTTGTGGATTTGTATTCTTCTATATGTCTTATCCTCTAAGAAAGTTACATTTGTACTTAACAAATACTTTCTTGACCAGAGGACTATAGAAGAAATAATTTCAAGTTTCGTTGTATACCTAATATATAATCAAACCTTCATTCTTGTCTCCATTTCGTCAATCCTTCCTTTCAGCTTGTGTGTCAAAAGTCCCCAAGTCCGAATGTGGTATAGATTGGGCTTGCACCCATGCCACAGCTCTAGGGGTATTTCAGGAAACGAATCAATGGTACTAGGCTATGAAGGAACCTGATTATCTCCGGTGTACATTCCCAAATGAAACTAGTAATGAGGATAACTCATCATTGATTTGGTATTACCTTGTTCTCCCTTTTCGATAAATGGTTTCTAAACTCATATGAGAGATACACAAACCTCAATCAAATCGAAGTATCTTGATTCTCTTAATTACTTCTCAACTTCTGTCCAAAATTCTAGAATTTCTTCAACATTTCAGATCAATGAGATATTAAGTATAGAATCGAGATCTGGAGTGATCATCAATAAAAGTGAAGAATTACTCATACTCTCTCGTATCTTGAGCACAAAAGAATCCACATATATCGAAGTGTATTAATCCCCAAACTCTTATGTCCATTTAATGTATAAGGACTCTTGGTTATCTAATTCTCTAAACAAGATTCAGAAAACAGTATAGATTCCACCTCAGATCCTTTTGAGGTCCAACCCTTACTAGTATTAGAATTGAGTTTTGGATAAGTGTGACCAAGCCTAATATCTTAATCATTTTACCCTCTAAATAAAATTCAAAAGCCCACATAGATTTCACCTCCAAAATACTTTGAGGCTATCTTTACTAGTCTTTGAATCTTATTTAGATAAATATGATTATCTTAAGATCTTATCAAAGAGTTCATTAATACAAGGAATCATCTATCCCCTATCACTTATAGTAATATAATACTTAGAACCATTTACAAGGCTTTGAGATTGTTAAATATTTGTCTCGCACTAATAAGAGCATTATTCAACTTAATTCCAATTGAAAAAGGGAGATTAAGTGCTAAATAATTCTACTCAAATAGCATAGAGGAAAAATAACAATCAAAGTTGTTTCGCAAACACAAAAGCCCAACGACTCTCTCCATATTACTATACCCGTGCTTATCCTCATAGTATACTCTATCTCTCATTGAGCCATTTGGTCACCTAGGACCATATTGCAACAACTTGCAATAGTGCTTAGTTACTCTAGAATCTATAATCAAGATAGACTTAATTACTAACCATAACACAATGAATAGAGTCGTACTCCATTATAGAGTTTCCAGGAAAGGCTACTCCTTATTAATCCTATCTTTGCTCAAAGCAAAAAGATTAGAGGGCCTACCATACTATCCGTTTCTTTAAAATAATCTCTACTCTATGAATAACTTACATTGAACTTTTTAGAGACATGTTCATCCTGGTGAATTTTGTCCACACTAAATCGCAAGAGATTATCTTAAAAGATTTTTCAAGCATTATGTTACCTAAATCAATATTTGTAAGTGGAACCTCCATTGCGTTAAAGTGACCAATCATGTTTTACCAAATGGTCTCTTGTAAAAAAAGGCAACCGATTCATAAGTAGAGATATATTATAGCTTGATAGCATCTTTTGTACAACTCCATAATTAAGATGTTCAAATTATCATAAATACCCTTCCGTCGAGAAAATAAATATGGTTATCCTATTTTGATGTTTTTATTGCAAAGTACTTGATATGAGAATCAAAACAATGCAATAAACCATCTCATCAAAATAACACAATTTCATTGGAAGATTTATGATTACTATTGAACAAGGATCTCCTAGCACGAACAAATGTTATAAGTGGAAAGAATTATAATGAGACATTTTGCAGTTTTCGTCTATCAATTGGTGATGTCTAAACATATAATTAGTTGTGAAAAATACGACATTCAAATAAAATAAATGTATTAAACACGAGTTACTTATGTGATGAATACTTTCATATATGATGCATGAAGAAAAAATTATGCACAAGTAGACTCAAAACTACTAAAATATGACGACAACTTAAAACCTCAAAATCTTAAACGCATTTCTCTATAGGAGAAAAAAATGTGATTTATGGTTAGGCTGGAACCCTCCCACTAAATTAAATATATACAGCATCTCATGCAATATTTAATTTATAGTCGTTAAAATTTGGCCATCATTTGGATATTCTATAGAAAGTCCTCACGATGTCCTTGATTTAAGTGTATAACCCCTATATTGATAATATTTCAAGTACCAAATTAATTACGTTACCTATAGGGTACTCATGATTAATTCACACTTAAAATATCACTACCTAATGGGCCCAATCTAGTAACCAAAATAGTGCAGCCCTTTTATAGGGAGATTAATTAGATTAGCACGAGGTATACACAAATTTTTACTAATGGGCTAATAGGGGAGGCCGCGGATTTAAAAAATTTGAACCCTCACCCACTTAATATTTTGAACTCTTGGGTTTTCAATTGTAGAAATTACAAATACTCATATTTTTAAGGAATCATATTCAAAAATAAGGTGAAACTTATATTACTTCAATTTTCAGGTTATAAATAAAATTTTAACAATTAAATTATTATAAAATTATATTAACCCAACCCTAATCCACAATTGTTCTTATCGATCCCCTCTCTACCCTCCAGACTCCCCCCCACAAAGTTCATCCCCTCTCTAGCCTCCAGACTCCACTAGTAGGGGCGAAAGAGGGCACCGATCGTAGAGAACTCGGTGAAGACCGGGTCTGTTGAAGAAGCACTGTGAAGAAAGAAAAGAAAGAATGCTGGAAATCAGTGAAGCTGCAGAAACCGTGAGAAAAATTTGGTGAAGTCGGTGGAAAACGAGACCGGAGGAAAGAAAGAATCCGCCGTTGTGACTGTTGTTGGCAAGAAATTGGTGAGGTGTAAAGGCTGAAAACCAATTGTGAAACCGGTGGAAAAGTGAAGCCAGGCTGACCAGTGAAGAAGCAAATCCGACCGAAGCAAGAAGAAGTTCTCTGCCATTTTCTAAAGTTCGATCTCCGGCCGATCAATCAGCAATTCAAGACCACCAGCAAGACCGTGGTGTGGAGGAGGACGTTCGCCTGAAGTGTGGGCAGAAAACGGTGGTCGGAGGCGGCTAAATCGACGGAAATAAGAAAGGGAAACCAGATCTTTAAACTGAAATTCCCGCCGGAAGGGAGCTCCAATCAACGAACGGTTTGCGTCATTGGACTCGTGACAGAGAGGAGAATCTTGTAGTGTGTCGGGAAAAATTTCCGGTGGCGGCGGCAGTGGTGGTTTTCGGCGGTGGCGGCAGTTTCAACCGAGGTGGCGGTGGTTGAGATGGTGGTGGTTGTGAGCTTATGGTGGTGAGAATGTGACGTGGGCAAGTTTTCGGATATAATGTGACCTAATAATTAATCAGTGAATTGTGACTTAATAATATGATAATTGTGACTTAAAAGATTGGTGACCTCATGATTTGATAAGTTGTGACCTAGAAATAATTCGGGATTGATTAATTTAAAACTTGTGATCTTGCAATTATTTGTGACTTGATAAAACTGTTATTGTGACCTACTATTTTGATAATTTGTGACCCTAAAATTATTTGTGACTTAAGCAATTTACATTTTGTATCCTGAATTTATCTTGTATTGTGACATGAATTTATGTGGGCAAATTTTCGGATATACTGTGACCTAATAATTAATCAGTGAATTGTGACTTAATAATATGATAATTGTGATTTAAAAGATTAGTGACCTCATAATTTGATAAGTTGTGACCTAGAAATAACTCGGGATTGATTAATTTAAAACTTGTGACCTTGCAATTATTTGTGACTTGATAAAACTGTTATTGTGACCTACTATTTTGATCATTTGTGACCCTAAAATTATTTGTGACTTAAGCAATTTACATTTTGTAACCTGAATTTATCTTGTATTGTGACCTGAATTTATATAATTAATAAAAAATCTAATTATTTAATTTAGTTAAATAGATACCTGATTTTTGAAATTTTTGAAATTATATGTTAAAATTGAAATTGTATATTCTAAACACCTTATATATGTATTTTTCCCTTTTCAATTTTATAATTACCCAGTCAATTTTAACTCTTAAAATCGATTTAATTATTAATAAATATATTTATTTTCTAATCTAACATTTAGAAAAGAAAATAAAATATAAAACAATGCATGACAGTATAGTACCTAGAGCGGTGTTTATGTGATCTACATGACATATTATTTAATGACATTCATCCACAATTTAATTAAAGCAGTAAATAAATGCAATAATAAAATAAATATGAACATAATTTATGGCCCAATCTAGACACAAAATTACAAATTGATTAAAGAGTCTATTGAGCCACAAGTCGATCCAATTCTTCAATTCTCATTTGCATGTGTCAAGTCTCAATCTGCAAAGCTTCAATATTCATCCCAAGTGCCAAAATGTAATGATTCAATTAAATATTCCTGCCCATTGTAAAATTCGGTCAACATTGCATTGGCTCAGCTAAACAATTTAGCCCACACTACAGTTAAACAAAATGGGCCAATTTTACAATTTCAAGGCCATATTAAATTTTAATCCAACACATGCCCAAAAACCGGCCCAATTGAATTAAGAGCCCAAGTCTAAAAACCCTGCATGTATTCAAGTTTCCATCAAGATGAAGAAAACGCAACCGCCATTCTTTCCACCTTGCCATCACTAGAAATGGAGCCTTCATAATTATTCATCAGAGAAACCGGAATCCAGCGACAGGGTACCATCGTTGCCATCAATACCGTGCGACGCCAGCGGTGAAAACATCGCCGCATCACTCTGAATGAAGGTGGCGACATCCACTACGTCGTCCTTTTTCTTCCATACTAATCCGCGAGAAATGGAGCAAGGAGAGGCGGCAGCATCCACCGGACTCAATACCGCGACCAAGACAGCGTGACAACAGTGCTTCTAGCACCGCCGCATGACGCACATGGCGGAAGTTGCGCTTCCGGACGTTGTGCTCCCACTCTGTTGCTGCACACTCGATGCCTTCGCCACCACAGCCAAGACAGAGCAACAACTTAGCAGCACCGTCGATTGTCTACCGGGTATTGCCGCTAATTTTAAAAATGTCAACGAAATTACGTCGTAGGTCCTTGTGCTTTTGAAGAAGGTGAAGTTTAGCCTAGCTACTGAAAATTGCAAGCCAGGTCCTCCGAAATGACAAAATAATCCCTTCAATCTGAAAAGTGCAGATCTGGTCCTCTGATTTTTACAATTACAACACGAATTATACAAATCGTAATTCTAATGCAAAAATCAAAATCAAAGGGGAAACATGGAGTCGTAATCCGCACCCTTTGTTACAATGCTCGATAACAATCTATTCCACTAAAAGAACGAGATTGTACTCTTAGTAAAATTGAAATTACTGAAACAATTAATCAATAATTATATCCTCTGACTTATCGTTCTTACATGTTACCCTCGTCGATCAACTCGAATATTCCAAGTAAGTTAAAATGACCAAAATGCCCTTCTCTGAATATTCATAAATTCTCAACTCTCATCTTCTATCTGACAGTTCGATGTGATTACATCACATCACAAAATTCAACAGTCACTGTCGAATTACTGAGCTCAGATTCAATTGTCCACTAGAAGAATCGGTGAGATTATGATCATACCTTAAAGGTGATGGATTCCATTATACGAATATATGTTCCTCGTTAGTTCACTTTAATTCCCAAAGTACCAAGATATTGATCAGAAATTTGATCTCACCCATTGATACCTTAAAGAACTTCAAGTTAATCATCGAAGTCCATTATCCGATTAGGATTAAGGTCACACGTATGATAGTCAAGTGAAACTAAATTTGTATGGTCAATGTCACAAATTAATTTCACGTGGTCTCGTCCAATACGTTCCAAACGTACTCTCAATTTTATTACCAAAGTCAAAAATATATTTAATGAAATCGAGACGATCTTATCGAAATAAATTGTCCATATTTATTTACTGATCGTGAACATTAATTTTAGATCGAATCACAAATTGAGTCTTTCTGTGTTTAACAACTTAAACACTCAATTTGTAAAATCAAATAGACCCGTGGACAAACGCAACTCATATTAATACAATCAATTAATATTTTATTTCAAATGTTGTGAATTATACTATATTGGCCTATATGATTCCAACAATAGTTCCCATAAAACTATTGATTTGTTGTAAAAATTATATTTGTTGATGCAGGACTTGATATGGATAATAGGTGATGATGTATGGCTTGACATGACCTGTTGTGACACATGAATCGGCTCGGAAGACAAACTAAATAGAATCACCATGTATGCACGATCTCATGATAGAAAAAATGTACGACCTGAATCCGAGCTATGTGAACGACTTGGAAGTTGACCAGCCACTCCTTAAACAATTATTCTGACATTAGGACAGTTAGACTAGTTAAAATTCAACTGCTTTGTAAGAGCTCAAATATTTTTGTTAGAGTGTACTATCAGGTGGTCATACTTCAAAATAGTCAACTCACCCTTTCTTCCTTATAAGTAGAAGGGGTTGCGACTCATTTTGGGGATCCCAAGCTTGGAAATCCTAAACACACACACACACACACACACACACACACACACACACACACACACACACAGACAAAATCATACGTGGAGTCCTGATCATTTGCGTGACTTAGTATCCACCTCTTTCATCCACAATTTTGTATTATGTAACGACATTCAGGTATTTCTTGCTGACTTGGAACTGTCAATAATTGGCATTAGGGGACTACTTGTGATAAAAAGTAGTCCATTCAACAAGTTCTTTCAAAACACATCGTTAACAATTTTCATCAAACGAAATGAATCACGACAATTCAGGAAGCAAACATGGGAATTGATTCTATATTTATATGTCAATCAGCTCTCATTAAGTAGGGTATCTATCTATCTATCTATCTAATGAGAGCTGATTGACATATATATATATATATGTTGAAATCTGAAGTATATGTATTTTAAATCAACATGAAAATAGGTGAATGTCAGTTATGTAATAAAAAATTATGATCGAAAGAGGTGGATCTCAGATCGTATATGATCTGGACTCCACTTAAGTTTTCTTATAATAATTTTGATAGCACAAACCCCGATGCTGCCCCTTATATCCCCATCAAAACAAAACTATAACTCACAAATTCCTACATCAATCATCATCAGCCTCATTTGAGAATTTATACACTTCGTGGGATACAAGTCGAGCTAGAGAAGATGAAGTACCATTCGTACGATTTCTATATCTACTGGTTATCGAGTTATGGAACTGCTTTGGGCTGTGAATGGATTCCTCACTGGGTATTCTTTCTAAGCTATTTGCTGATTTTGAAATCTGATTTGTCTATTGTGTTAATGGGAAACCCCACCTGGATGACAAGACGACGAGGTTTGATGACGTTTCTGAATTGGGGAGGTCGGATCAGCTTTGATATGTCCAACCTGACACCATCAGGTCGGACGACAAATAAATCACATCTTGAAGTCAAAGGATTGAGGTCCCTAACACAATTCCTACTTGGATATGTCAGGTCGGACAATACCTAATCATTCCGATGTGGAAGAGTCAGGTCGGAAGTTAAGTTATGAAGATTAAATGAGACCATAACTACTCTTACATGAAAGTTGAAACAGTTATTCAAACATGGAATCAATTAGAATAGATAAAAGTCAATGACTTTGTACTATGTAAGAGTTCAAGTAGTTTAGTTGTGTTCTAATATCAGGCAGTCGGGTATTGTAATAAGTCAGCTCACCCCTTTCTCCCTATAAATATAGGAGAAGGTAGATCACAAAAGAATCCCAACTTTGACTGCTTAAAGCCTATTATATAAAGATATACAAAAGCTTATGTGGAGTCCAGGTCATCCATTTCGACTTGGGGTCCACCTCTCCCACATACAATCTTACCTTGCATAACTGACATCCACTTATTTTTCTTGTTGACTTGGAATATTTATATTTCAACGGTCAACATATTGTAACTATGATCCTATATTGGGATTCTAATGGAGTTATGGCATAATTGTTTTATTGGGATTTCTGTTTTCTGGCTTGATTGTTTGGTAAAATTAATTGAACTTGTATTGATTGAGTTACGGGGCTTTTTATTTCTATAAATTGTGTATTATACTTGTTGGGTTTTTTGATACCCAATAAAGTTGGGTAATGATGTAAAATAGATGTGGAAATAATATTGACACCTCGATGGATAGTTCGGCTCGATAACGACTTGGGGCCACCCAAAGTAACTTAATTGGTAGTTGCTCGTGATCTACTTGGAAGGCTCAATTATGGTGGATATGGGCATAGCATTTGGACCATTTGACTTGGTTTTATCTTGGGCTTGGTTTCTTGGTTGATTGGCCCATTTTAGTGGTGCCCTAGCCCAACCTAATATAACCTACCATATTGTCTGGTAACCTGAGAATTTGAATAGTAAGAGAGGGAGAAAACGCGTTCTTGGAGCCTTGCTTGGAAGTCTCCATTGTTGTTCATTTTCTTCTTCTCACGTTGGTGCAACCAAGGTTGTGTGTTGTTGAGTCGATCTTGGAATCGAGGTGTCGATCTTAGAGAGTTTATTGAGCCTGGGAGGTGTCGAAGACCCAACAACAATTTCAACATGGTATCAGAGCTTTTGGCATGATTCTGGGCTGAAATAGTTGCTGAAAATTGGACCAAAATCGGAGGTAGTAGAGATAAACTGTGTGAAGGCAGTACCAAGGTGAAATAGCTTTAGAAAGTCCAAAGTCGTGAATGCCATCAAGGAGAGAGAATCGATCGAACTCAAGGAAGAAGAAGTCTGACCCATCTCCGTCCAGCCACCAACCAGTGAAATAACATCACTAGAAGCACTACCATTTGAGGTGAACTCTCGGCCAGAGTTTGGACAAAAAACAGCGACTAGACAGAGAGTATTTGTCGAAAAATGATGGTGAAAACCAGACTAAAAAAGGTGCATTCCGACCAAACGACGCACCTGTTGGAGAAACCACCAGCATCGATGGATTGTGCAGGCTGAGGCGCACCAGATTGGTCAAAGGGGGTTTTTCGACGGTGGCGCGTGATTCTGACGACGGCTCGTGGGGGCTTTCAGCGGTGGTGCGTGTGGCGATTTTTGGCGAGGCAGTCTTCAGGTAGTTTGTTCCCCTCATTGTGGTGGAGCTGCTGGCGCTGAAGGATTTCAATTTGGAGTTATGAACTAGAAGTTGGATGATTTTTCCCCTGTAGTTGTTCGGTCAATGGGTGATTCACATGTTGTGATTTTCGGTGGAGGCTTTAGAGTGTATGACGGTATCCCTAAAGCGATGATGTTCGCATGTCTCCTAATTTACGGGAACAGAAAAGTTCGCTCTGATAAATTGGCTGAAACATTTATTTATCGCACTAGCATATCATCGTGTGGGATGATCTGTAGCGCCCCGAGTTCCGTATACCCGATTCACTACGTCATTTTCTGTCTAAATTTTTCGAATAATATTTTTGCGGAAGAAATAATTGAAATTCATTTTTGGCAACATTAAATAAACTGTAATGGCCGATAAAATTGAAACATTTATGAAACCATTTGAAATAGTAAATCGAACCATTAATTTTGTAAAGAAATTAACAATGTCATAATTTCTCAAATAAATGAACTTCTCTAAATTATTCGATTGTTTGGAAAAATACGGAAATCATTAACGTCAAACTTTCAACCGTTTAACGATTATTGCCACCATCATTCATCGCTCGCCACCGTCTCCGAAATCTGCAAAACTGTTAAAAAGTAGGGTGAGTATTTCATGGGGGAAATACTCAGTAGACTCATCGCAAATTAATTTAATTTATAAGATGATTAAACACATAAATCCCGGCTCTTTATAAAACGGGCATTGATAGAGCTTCTTTATAAAACGGCTCTTGATAAAACTCATATTGTGCATTACAGCACGGGACATATTTTGCAAATCATAGGCTCTTTGAAAATAGCTCTTTGAAAACAGCTCTTTGAAAACAGCTCTTTGAAAACCATATACTTATAAAAACATTTTAATTATGCCAAGCACAATTTCTTTTGAAAGCATAACATAAGATAGGATTGAAATCCTCATAAACATAAGGAGACACAAGAACTTTACCGAACTTAGGTGGCAAGAATTCTTATGCAGTAAAATCATAATAACAGTAAGTATACCAAAACATAATTCTTGAAATTCATAGGGATCATTTCCATCATAACATAAGATAAGATCGAAATCCTCATAAACATAAGAATTTTACCGAACTTCGGTGGCAAGAATTCTTATGTAGTAAGTATACCAAGCATAATTTTTGAAATTCATAGGGATCAATTGCATCATAACATAAGATAGGATCGAAATCCTCATAAACATATGCGACAGGAATTTTACCGAACTTAGGTGGCAAATCCTCATAAACATATGGAAACATAGGAATTTTACCGAACTTCGTGGCAAATCCTCATAAACATAGGAGACACAAGAATGTTACCGAACTTCGTGGCAAGAATTCTTATGTGTAGCGCTACTAAAACTCCGGTCCCCTTAACATATCATAACTTATCATATGGGACCCATAACAATCTTGGTAGATTGATTTCATAGCAATGATCCAAAAAAACATTTTCGTGAAGCATAGGGTATACTTACTTTTCGTAAAAACATAAAGTATATTTTCTTTTCATAAAAACATACTTACTCTTCATAAAAACATAAGGTATATTTACCTTTCATAAAAACATACTTGCTTTTCTTAAAAATTGACTTTCACAAGTCACATGACATTCATATGAAATCATAATTTAAATCAATTAATAAGTGCGGGTCTACCTCAAATCCGACGAGTGCAAAGTTGAGCGGGAATGACTTCAATTTCTTTAAATTCTCCGTACGCTTCGTCTTAGCCAATAAGTCACTTTAGTCTATCGAATATATAGTTCAAAATGATAAATTATAATTTGAGGACTAAAATTGATGTTTTGAAAGTTGAGGGACTAAAATGAATACTTTTGAAAGTTCAGGGACTAAAATAGATACTTTGAAACTTGAGCTTAAAATCAAATAAAGTAAATCAGCAGGGACTGAATTGATCAGATTTTTAAAATGAAAGGGCTGATTACAATCATTTAAAACTTTGGGACTGAAATGGATAACTTTAAAAGTTGGGGACTGATTTGAAAACCTTTAAAGCTTCAGGGACCAAGCTGCAATTTATGAAAATTAAATATATATCTCAGCTTTCCCTTCTCTTTCCCTAATCTTCAGATCAGAGAGCCAAAGAGAGAGACGCGAGGCTAGGGGAGAAAAAGGAGTTGCTCTGCACCGCCAATTCGCCGGCGAAACACCGGTGTAAGGTGCGGCAAGGGATGGGGTTGAAGATTAGGTTCACGCTTGTGCGATTTGGGTGGTTTGATGTGCGAAACTGAGGCCTTTGGGCAGTAGGCGATTTGGGAAAAAGGGTGGTGTTTGATGTTGGTTCTAACTAAATTCTGCGGTGATGATAAAAATGGATTTCGCAGTGGTGGTGAATCCTGAAATCTTGTTACTGCAGGTTGATGGTTAGGTAAAGTAGTGCGAGCAGTGGAGGCTTGGTGAAATCCGACGGTGGTGAAAATGATATACGGTGGTGGTGGTGGTTTGATAGTGATTTTCGGCTTAGGTGGTTTGTATATTGCAGGTCAGAGACTTGGTTTGACAGTGATGGCTCGATGATTGGGGTGCTTGAGGTTGAAGTTGGCAGTGAGGATGTTTTGATGATTTTGGCTAAAGTAGATGATTAGTTTTTGGCAGCAAGGTAATGGATTGAATTGGGTTGATGGAGTTGCAGGGGAGTTGATTCTGGATCTTCGCTATGGTTGAGGTGCTACAGAGTTGTGATTTGTGGTATTGCAGTGAACTTGGTTTGCTGTATGTATTAGATTTGGTATTGAATTGGAAATGGCAGCTGAAATGGATTGGGTTGGTGAAACGTTGTGAGTAATCAGGGTGATGATAATAGGATTCAGCTGGTTATAGAGTTGAGGCTGTACTGATGATGCTGGTTGGTGTAGTGTGGTGTAGAGTTCAACTTGGGCGGTAGGGAATGGCTTTCGGCTGTGCAGGTGCTGAGATGATGATGTTTATATATATTGTATTGTGGAATCTAGGTACATGGAAGTGTGAGTTGTGCCATGTGTATTGAAATGAAGTGGAGGTGTAGCTTTTGGCTAAAGAGGGTTGTGGGGTTAATTGGTGATGATGATAAAGATAATGGTTGTGGATGGAGCTTAAACAGAGGAGATGGAAAAACGCTTGTCATTATAATTGGCATTAGGTAGTGTATTTGAAATGAATGGTTATGAGTTAGTGGAGAATCATATGAGATAGAATAAAAGATAGTGAAGAATTAGGTTGTAAAAATGGTGTGATAGAATCATTATGTCTCAAAACATAATGATATAACTTTGTGGAAAGAAAAGAAAATTTGTGAGGTTGGCCGAGTTCTTGATGAAAATTGGTATAAAGAATTTGATTAGCTATTATGGAATAGGTTAGTGAAGAATAAGAGGAATATATGCATTGATTTGGTATTGTAGAATAAGATAGTGTAGAATTTGGTGTAATATGAAATAGAAAATGGTGTAATATTCTTTATACAAAATGATGATGTTTTGGTGTAAAGAAGAAAACATGTGGGAAAATTTTGGTTTAGTTAAATAGGATTAATTTAACTAAAAATTTGACTAACTTCGATTTGAAAATATATTTAAAACTGATATATTTTGGACTGAAAATAAATTTGAAAATAAATAAATATTGAATTACGTATTTGGACTTGAAATAATTTGAATAAGGAAAATTGAGATATTTTAATAAATTTGGAATTCAAAATGATTTTGAAAATAATACTTTGAATAAATAACATAATTTTAGAAATTCGAATTTTAATTTAAAATCGAACAAATTCGATATTTCTTGACTTGGCTAGACGAATCCGTCGCGGCGTTAATTTCAAAACAATGAGTGAAATAGTAGCGACACAATTTTCTAAATATTAAAATAATTATAAAATTGCGTAAAATTCTGAGTCGCTACATGATCGTTAGGATTGGGGGTACCATTGCTTGTTTCTAGGCCTAGGAATTATATGTTTAATTAGTGCCACATATTCTGTGTGAATTTTATATTATTTTCTGTATGGATTTAATATATGCGATTTAAATGCTTTGTTGCCATTTAGAAATGATTGTGACTTTAGGAAGTATGATTGGCTAGATCTGTATGATGTGTGCCTATACTTTGGTTGTGGTCGTTGTATTTGTTGCATATCGTGTTTGTGCATTTTTTGCTAAGATGACAACACTTAAGGTTTTTGGATGGCATGGTGATTTGGTTTTCTAAAGCTTGATGACAAGGTTTTGGGTCTAGTTAGTGCGGTAGGTAAGGTGATGTAAGAGTGGATGGTGTTAGGAGATAGGTGAGGCGAATGGAGCCACTGGATCTATGTAGGGATCCGAGCGACGCTTATTTTGGATAAGTGCTCGATGTTGCTACATGTGCATCCGTGTGATTCTTTCTGCATACGTTTGATTACTTAATTCAATGCATTGTTTTGTATAGCATGTTAATTTGTTTGATATGTATTACTTTGCATGAATTTGTGTGTAATCAATTTTACCGAGTGTAATGTATTGACATGCATAGTGGGTTTGTGATGCAATAACAGTAAGTGTGAGAATGTCATTTGGTAATGTGCAAAGTGTGTTTCTTCGTGAAATTGAGAACTTTCCATGTAACATTATATTTGCATATATTTCTTTGTGAAATTTATGTGGTTAATTTTTTGGTGAAATTATTTAATTTCTTCGTGAAATTATTAGATTTCTAGGTGAAATTGTTAAATTTTAATGTGAAATTTATGTTTAATTTCTTTGTGAAATTATGTGTTAACTTCTATGTGCTTTCAGTATTGGAATTAAATTTCATGATTAGTGTGATTTAAATTTGCTCTTGGTATTGCTATTAAAATCTTTTTTTAAAATTATTGCCCTTGACCTTTATGATCTATTATGTAACTCTATTTGATACTTGGTCTTTCTTGTTTATTTGCAATATATTTCTTTATGTGAAAATGTGATTTGCATAGGTAAGAGTCTTCTTAGGGACAATGTGGTCTATTTAGTGTATTGTGCATTTCTTGGTGAAAAATGACAACACTTTTGTTTAGGGGGTCTTTTTTTATGAAAAAATTGGAATTTTTTGGTAGGGCAACAAAATTTTGAAAAGTATACTTGTTTTGATTGGAAAGATACTTGTTTCTGGGGCAAAGTTTTAAAGCAGTTATTTACATCTTTTTTGAAAATCCAACTGTTATTTCTACTATATTTTGCATCTGGCCATGTATCTCTTTTTTGCATGTATGGTCACTTGATTCCCGTGCATCTTTCATTTGTTGAATATTTGCTTGAATTTGAGAGTGGTCATGTTCTTACGTGTTACATGCATGGTAGTTGGGATTGATGGTGTGAGGTTTGACACTTCGTGTGTTCTCACCCTTTAGATGGCATTAGATGTGTTCCTTTGTGGGGACAGGTATTCAGTAGTTTTGTTAGAAGTGAGGGCTAAATGGTAAGGTTGAGACTAGATACCTAAGAGTGTATTTGGTGACATGTTGGGGATGTGTGTTTTGACATGTAGATCGCGAGAGGTGAGGTTGTCAAATGTCTTGTTAAACTCTGCCTGTGAGGATCTCGATTAGGTGGAGGAAGCTCCCATTATCTCTAGGTGAGGTGGAGATTCGAGGTTTACCTTCTTTGAGTGAGAAGTGAGGTTGTGATAGAATTACATCCGTTGTCTTAGGATCTTTAGTGGTTTACCAGTTAGGTGTGATTGGTGAGTAATCTGGTGAGCATAGATGGCGATGAGAGGAGAGCTACATCGATTTTGGGACGGGGTCATTGTGGTAATATCTTTTCTTGGGGGGTCATTTACATCTGTTGCTTGTGTTGGCCTTGTTTGATTAACTTGGTATTAATGTTAAGTTCTTTATGTGAACTTGGTGAAAAGATTTGTGGTTTTCCCTATGATGTGCTCTCATCGCGTGTGTGAAGTCACCTATAACTTTGTATTATTATATGCTCTTGATTGACTCGTGTGTGAATGTAATGTGTTTATATTTTTCTTTAGAAAGCATGTTGTTGTTTGTCTAAAGTTGTGTTACTTTCTAATGTGATATAAATGCATAGTTTGGCTCACTGTGATTTAGTGTGCAGTTGGGTTTGATCTTGGCCCTCAGTTAGTACTATTAGCAGGTATGAGATATGTTTCTAACTTGAAACATTGGTCAAGGTACGTTGAGTTCCAATTTTGCTTGCATGACCTTAATGAGCAAGTATAAATATTGTGTTGATTATCTTGTAGATTGATTGGGAATCAAGGTGAAGATTTGTTGGGTTTTTTGATACCCAATAAATTTCGATGATGATGTAAAACAAATGTGAGAATAATATCGACACCACGATAGATAGTTCGGCTACGATTTGGGGCCACTTGAAGTGACTTAATTGGTAGTTGCTCGTGGTCTACCTGGAAGGCCCAATTGTGGTGGATATGGGCATAGCATTTGGACTTGGTTAGTTGTTTGACCATTTGACTTGGTTTTATCTTGAGCTTGGTTTCTTGATTGATTGGCCCATTTTAGTGGTGCCCTAGCCCAACGTAATATAACCTACCATTTGCTCCATTTGTCTGGTAACCTGAGAATTTGAATAGTGAGAGAGGGAGAAAACGTGTTCTTGGAGCCTTTCTTGGAAGTCTCCATTGTTGTTCATTTTATTCTTCTCACATTGGTGCAACCAAGGTTTTGTGTTGTTGAGTCGAGGTTGGAATCGAGGTGTTTATCTTGGAGAGCTTACTGAGCCCTGGAGGTGTCGAAGACCCAACCACAATTTCAACAATACTAATACCCTTTTCACCAATTTTAAAAAGGTTTGATTTGTGTTTGAGACCGAGAAACATAATGGGATTGCAGAGGTGTTGGAGATTTTTGGGAGTTTGATTTCTGGATTTGCTTTGCCATTGAAGGAGGAGCATAAGATTTTTCTTTGGAAAGCGTTGAAATACTGGCCGATCAAAAATATTAAGGAGAAGATAATGTTCTTAGGTGATTTTCATTCGCCTCTTTCCTTGTGAAGTTTTAGACACGTGATTCATATTGGAAGCTATCATGTTTTAATTAGCTTAATCTTTTGTTTATCCTTTCACTCAGTCTGAAAATAAGTTTTCTAGGTGAGTTTTGGTTCGTTGCATTAGATCAACTTAATGTTCTTACCACACATAAAAAAAGATTATTAAGGGACCATATGTGTCTCTCACTGGCTAAAGGCATGAGATAATCGTAATCTTCTGTTGTAAATCGTTTAGGGTGAACTTTTACAAGTCTCTAAGTTCTTGTTTTGTAATTGTGTTTTTCTATGTAAGGGAATTTTCGTGCCTATTTCAAGTGACTAACGCAGATAATATACAATACACAATCAAGAAACGAAAATGAACGAAAATCAAAGAAAGAAACAACCTCGATTTGGTGACCCAGTTTGGTGAATTACACCTACATCTGGGGGGCTTAGGACCGAACTCGTTTCACTAGCCAAAACATTCCAAATAGAGTCAAGAACTTACAAGAATCACGGACAAGTTACAGCCCCTATTTTTCAAATATACCGCACCAATCACGCATAAAAATGCCCATAAGATGATCTACACAATTACTCAATCACTAATCTAAGTAGATACAAAATTTGGTGTAAAAATGGAGCTAAAACCGAGAAGAAAAGAGAGACAAAATCGCAACCAGAGAGAAGACAGGTTGTGCGTTTTAGAGAGAGAGAACTTCGTCCAGCTTCTACCCAAAATGAAGAATTAAAACCTTTTTTAACACAAATTGCACATGAGGTCCTCAAGGTTTCAGCGGTTGCCATAAGTTGGCCCTCCATTTTTGAAACTCTTGCAATTTGGGGATTACAATTTACCAAAGATCTAATATATTCTTTCTTGAGATCACGCAACCATGGATTTAGGACAATGTCAAGTCCTAGAATCTAAAACACCTTCTTCCTTACACATATCAAGAAAGGTACTTACTCAATTGTAGACTTTAGAAGTTGTTGAAGGTTGATGAGGGTTGGACTATAAGCACAGGAATAGTAACAAGAATTGGACACTCTTAGGGTATCAACTTGGAAGAGACAACAGTATAAGATCGGGAAGCTAGAATAGTGAACAGCAATATCTAGGGTTTGAAGTGGTAGATTGGAAGGTCTAGTGGAGTTCCCTAGGCATATATCTAATTATAAACATACATTGTCTATAGTAGAGGTAATTGGTTTGGAAAATGCTAAACACCCCGCGGGGTGTGCAGCAAAACCCAATTGGTTTAGTCCTGGAGTTTTTCCCACATTAGGTTTCTTCGTCATCATATTTTTTGTTAATTATTTATTGCTTTTATATTGCAAACTGCGGTAATTAAACTTAGGGTGATTGGACTTGTTTGCTCAACCATCTAGAAACAATTAATAAATGACGCGTTTATTTTAATTGTGTTAATTCCACACTAAGATCGAACTATTTGGGGGTAATTCAGAACTTTCAAAGATTAGTGGAGGCACGTGCAATGCACATGCTCTAGTTTCTATTGCGTATAAATGGCTGTGGAACATTAGACAATCTTGATTAACAATCACACAAATTTTGAAAATGATTAAAAATAATAAAAAATAAAAAAAAAAGACTGCAGGAACTAATCTGGAAGGAGAAAGCATGATATAGAAACAATAATAACAAAGACAGTCAAAGAATTCCATAGAAGCACAACACAAGAAACAATAATAATGAAGACAGTTGAACAATTCCCAACAAAATGGACAATAAAATGCAAAGGCTATTGTAGCTGAAGTAGGAAAAAAAATGTCGTGGAATGAATGCTATTACATATAGCCTAGGCTGGAACGAGGTATTCATTATTGATAGAGACCCTAAAGACCACAAATATCTGTATTTCACCATCTATAAGTTCAAAAATTTTGCTCCCCTCTCCATGACGGGGAGGGGAGCAAAATCCCCACCCCCTCACAAAGGAGGCGGGACCCTTCATGAGGGGGTAGGGAGGCAAAACAAATAAGTTCAAATGCACATGTATCGCCTATTGTAATGGAAAAACGAAAAAAATGTAAACGGGTTGATATTTTGTTCATTAATGGAGATGTTAATTGTGAGTAGATAACTTAGTTAAACACTGATCTAGTGTCTGATGTTACTATGTGTCCCTATACATTTTTTTGGGAACACGTGACAATATCCGTAACTTTGTTTTCCAATGTAAACAAGATGGCCCATACGTTAGCATCGACTGGTGTCTCGAGTGCAAAAAAGTTGTGTCCATTTGTACTCATTTTATTTCATCGAAGTTCATACAAATTCATTATTGCAACTGTTTCGTTGTTTCGTTTAACCTTCAAAAAAATGTAGAGCTGAGATCTTTAATGTTTGAACTCGATTAATAAATAAGTACATTGGCCTTTTATATCTATAATATACAAAGTAACAAAAAATTATAAATTAAATCTCATCTATTCTACTGAGTGCTCAACCACACTGAGACAAGCAGCACAGCCAATGAAAAGTTCTGATGTGAAGAACCTAACACTTGGTTTCCAAACATTTATTCCAATACAAGACACTTCTCTATCTCCACAAAGATGTATAAATGTGCATGAAAACGCGACTATAACAGCTAAGAAAATTGACAAGATTGACATTTTAAGATGAAACTCATGTCTTAACAAAAATTGTAATATTCAGAGAAACTAATCAGATCATATACCAAGGTCAAAAAGAAAATACATGCCATTCTGCATGTGGAGAAACTTCTCGACTACACTTTTTGTTACACTATTGACGCTAGATCACCAGAAGAGATATCTACTACTTATGGCAAGGAAGCAAAACAATTGTGTCCATAGACAGCTGAGAGCATCAGAATAAGAATGCACGACCCTCCATTAACGCTTGACCCATTGGAAGCTCTTTCTTGCTTTGGCTTTACCGGGCTTTTTCCTTTCCACGACTCTCGAATCCCTCGTGAGAAAACCAGCTGAAAGAAAATGACGTACCAGATTAAGAAGTGTCAAACTATCATTCTCGAGAACAAGATTAAAATGTTAAGCACAGGAACTTGTTTTGTACACTATATTTAAGGGTGATCGTGAAAATTTGGAATGATTAATAATGCATGCATCCTACAAAACCTGATATAGGAAAGAAAGTATTACATTGGCTTACATTAAATTGAGAAAAATAAGTATATGATCCAACAAGTCATACCGTCTCTAAGAGGAGGACGCAAGCCTGGTTCCCAGTTTTGCAAAGCCCTGCTAATGCCCAAACGGATGGCACCAACTTGACCTGTTGATAATGCGGATTTTCATTCCACATAATGTACAGTATAAGCATACAATCAAGATAGATATATATATATATATATATATATATATATATATATATATATATAACTGGAAATATAAATGAATAAATTTCAACTAAAATTGGTTTTTAAGCTCCATAATTGGGTTACAATTCAAGACTGCAATTTCCGATCTGAGTGAAATAGCAAAAACTACTGATTAAGAGCTGAGATTCAACCACTGGAGCTCTGATTTCAACTGTCCATTAGTCGACAGTGTATCTCTATAACTTAAGAGAATAGTATGGTAATTTTTCAAATTAGGGCTGCATATTCATTAGACTTGACTGCTACTAGATCAAAAGGGTTTTAACACGGTTATACAAGCCCCTTAGTGGTGCCCCAATCCAACTGAATACGCATCCAAGATAAGAATATATAATCAATGCTCACCTGATATGCCACCTCCTTTAACAGTACAATTGACATCCCAAATACCCAAAGTTTTAGTTTCGGAGAAAGGCCGAAGAAGGGCAGCACGGTGATCAAGCATTGGGAAATACATGTCAAACTCTTTGTCATTTACTACAAATTTACCCTCCCCAGGTTTAATCCAGACACGAGCTATGCTGCATTTTCTCCTTCCTGTTCCATAAGCCCTTCCCTTATCATCTACTTGTCTGACACGTGAATTGGCAACTTCCTCCTGCTTCTGACGCTCTATTTCAGCTCTACTGGATTTTTTGGTGTTCTTTTCGTAACGCAGATCTTCAATATCCCTTAGAGGGGGCAGTCCTTGAATGCCTTCAAAATCTTTCAAAGCAATCAAATTATCTAACATTGCATCTGTGATTCCAGATGCTGCTATAAGATCCCCAAATGCACGATTTGGACCTGAAAGAAGTGATGTGATGATGAATGTTATCTTCAAATACTATTGTATATAGATGACCTATATATATAAGAAAATTAGTAGACTTTCCCTAGTGCTATTGCATAGCCTTTCAATTGAATCCACACCACCCAACCACCACGCACACGGAAAAACTAGATCCCACTCAACAAGAACCTTCATATGTGTAAAGGACACTATTATAGGATGTCTGAGGAGTAGAGTTATGAAAGAAACTTCTAATGGAGATCGCTGGAGAAACAGTCTGCATGAAAATTGCAAATGAGGAGGGAATAAAAGTAGTTGATTATAAAAGAAACTTGTCATAGAGTTTTAGTAATCCATGTGTTCAGATGTTTTATTTTCAAGGCCTATACAACTATCACCCATCTTCAAAAGCTTGGGCATAATAGGAACTGAGTGGATCCTGAAGAGATAAGATGAGCCAGACTCAAAATATGTGGTAATTGCAGACACCTAATTTTCAGCCCTTGTTTGGTGGAAATTAAAATCAAGATTTTAGTCTAGGTTAAAGTAAAAATAAAAAATAATAATAATTTCAACCACATTTTATGGGACCCACAACTTTTCAACCATACATTTCATCAAATTTTATCAAAATCTACAAAGAAAACTGATTTTAATCCCCATCAAACAGGGGCTTACTCGCAAGTTGAATCAAAAGTATAAAAGGGCTAAACCATCGCGCCGAATGGTACATATAATGGCAAGATGATAATGGCAACTCAGTTGAAAAATCAGGATAGTAACATAACTTATCCAAAGCAACTTCAGCTCTTGACCATTAAGTTATATAATTGTAATCCAGTTTATGATTTCTCTCTGTGACTAACGATATTATTAAAAAAAAAATAGTAAAAATGTTTGATATATCAATATTAGTATTACTGCTGTGGAAAGAACTAGTGGGCATAAACCAACATTTAAAATCATTGGAATTTGGACAGGATATTGTTTTGGAACACAGCAGCAATACCCATCAGATGTTATAAAAAAGGTCTACAGATGTGAAAATTAGCCACATTGGTGATATGTACACTCTCATTTCCTAGTCATGACTTGTCTTGAATCCTACTTGCCAAAGCATACTCTTAATTCTCAATAAGAAAGCAGACATATCTTTCATACATAGAACAACATAACAAAGTCATTATAAACAATAAAGTAACCATCTTCAAAATTATCCCTCTTGCTTATCCCATTGCCAAATTCCCCGAACCCAAAGAAATATTTATGATTTCTCCATACATATAAACTCCAAAAAGAACCTAATTTTGCACTTAAACCAAACCACTTATTCTATATTAAACCCAACAAAATTGTCCGACAATTCAACATCTGAATCTAACTTAACTTAACAGGCAATGCCACCAAACTGAATTATTATTAAGTCACATAAATATATTGGAATTGTACAAATTATGTATTAAAAATGAAAGTCTTGCCTTTGAGTACAGCAGTTAGAGCCTTCTCTTCTACTTCGAGCTGCTTCTCTTCGGCGCTCTTTTCAATTCCTACACTCACCTCCCTAACACTTTCTAAGCCACTCAATCCCATTTCTCCTAACTCCCCTCCAACATCAAAAACACCCGCATCTTCACCATCCTTTTTCTCAGCCACGAAACTCCACGGCTCATTCTCCTCCGTGGTGGTCCAGACCTGGCCTCCACCATCAATCTTCTCTTCCACCCCTCTAAATATATCACTCTCCCCATCATTTCCGCCCTTTCCTTCAACCCCTTTAAACATACCATCTATTTCATCATCACCATTTTTCATTCCTTCAGCATTTTGATTATGGATGCCCTCTAGAGTTCCAGACTCTACAGAAAACACAGAGTCAATATCTTGATCAATTTCTGAGTTCAGCTTCCACAAATCTGAAGTTGAGGTTGCTGAATCGTCACCAAAGTTTCCATTACCGTTTCTTTTTGTGGAGAAAAATGAAACATTGTGGTTTAGGGAAGATAAATGGAAGGTTAAAATCGGAAAGGAGGAGTTTTGGTACAGGGGATTCGGATTTAAGATGTGGGTTTGTGATGAAATTAGGGTCCAGAAACGTTGGAAATGTGACGATTTGGATATGAAGCGAGAAAGCATTGTAGGGAGCACAGAACTAAACAGAGATAGGGGTTTACAAATTCGGGTGGTTTGCAGAGGAAGAGAAGGTGAAGTTCCGACTGTTGGAGGTTTGCAGAGAAGGGATGCTGATTGTGAGTTGTGCGTGATCCAGCGGCTGTTTTGGAATATTGAGTGGAATTCCGATTGGTGGTGATGGGTGTTGGTTTTTGGAGGCTGGGGACGATTTTTGGAGCTATCTGCATGAGGGCTTACAATTTTGCTTTCCCCAAGTCATACTTGACTCATCAATTGCAAGGGAATGACCAATGATTAGAATTCAATCAGCAGGGACCTTTTAAAACATATGCAAGAAAAAGCAAAGAAGATTATAAGTAGCATGAATAGAAAAAAGTGGCTAAATTTTGAAGGCAAGAAAGAGGTCTTGTCATTCACCTGATCACCAATATTGAGAGGCACAACAAAACATTGAAGTGAATACAAAACTAAACATTGAAGAAGACAAAGGACATCAATACATTCCAGGTAATATACATGCACTGCAGAAGACAAAGGACTTGATATTTTGCATGCGCATAGATAAAGATTATAAGCTACATTCTGCACAAGCTTCATTGCTATTTTACAAACATATGATAGATTGTCATGCTGCTCTAAACTATGATTCTATCTCAATATATCGCGCATAGTTGAGAGTGAATTTCTAAACTAGATAGAGAGTACTTCCTTCACAGACTTCACCGCACAAAAAAAAAAAAAAATCACTCAAGCAAATTCTTGATCACTAAACTGTTAACCAAAGTATGCTTTGACACTCATAAAAGAAATAAATCTATATATTTCCAGATTTTTGAAGACCATAGGCAAAAAGAATGATTAAAGAAAAACATTTTCTACCACCATTGTAATGTAAAAGTTCAATGGGGCAAAATCATCTTACTAACCTCCTTGTTTCTATGCCTCAGCAATCACATGCAAAGCAAGAGTTGTTTTTCCAGATGCTTCTGGACCATATATCTCAACTACTCGTCCCTAAACAAATTAATAACATTATATAAATATATAGTAATATATACCAATAAAGTGAATAACAAATAATTGTGGCTTTCTCTATATACAACAAAGGCATGCATTCGCATAATCCATCCCAAACAGGTTATAATAATAAACTAATTATGTGTGCAGCTGATAAACAATAATAAAAAGGAGAAAATATAATTAGCTGAAAGAATCCTGATCTACTAAATACCAATTTTATTTATGCATGTACTCATTGGATACTATCATCACTAAGCACTTCAACAATGTCAAAGTCATTAGCAAGAAACAGCTGTACTGTTAGATGATGCTTATCTCAAACAAGACGTGCAGTGCAAATGATACTCTAAGAATGAACAAGTATGAACTCGGACAACCAACCCCAAAAAATGAGCAACTACGACAATTGCAAAAGGCTTGATGAAGGAATCTCAGATCCTTTAAATGCCTATTAGAAACAGTACAATGATTATATTCTCCGAGTCTTCCTCATATAAAGACAGGAAACAAATTCTGCCATCGAAGAAAATGTCAGTAAAAATACATGTAGGACGGTGGCATGCAGACCAAAATATCTTTTCCACTAAACAAAAAATTGGATATATATATATATATATATATATATAGCTGTTCCAACCATTTCAAATCAAGCCCACTAGTACAACCAAATGAAAAGCACAAAGTCACCAACAATCACTTAATCCAATATAAATGTCACGTTGAAACCATCACAAAACACCAAAAACCAATCAGTTCAATATAAATATTATATTCAAGCCATCTTAATCCATTCTAATATTTGCTCTCCACAAAGAAGATTTTTTTCAGATCAAAACCTCATTTACCAAAGGAAATCAATGTTGAACACGTGATTGAATGGATAGAAATAGCATGGAACAATAAATAATTTGTGAAAAAACTACAGAGGACATGCTCACTAGACCCATAAATGACAATATGGTTTAATAAAAGAAAATACAGAAAAATAAATAAACTTGTTCTCAGCTAAATGAAGAAAGAGGGAAGTGTATCTTTCAACCACCCGTCTTTGTTCAACATTAATTCTATACTAAAATATATACAAACAAGGATTTGTTATAAATTAAATTAGAGCCACTAAAAAAATATCTTGAAACAAAAGTATTGGATTAATTACATCTTAATTGCAGATTCATTAGATTGCAAGCCATAATTACATTAGCATAAGTATTCTGTTAGATATGCCTGATTATTCCTGGGAATGCAATATAGAAGGTTGGTTGGGTTATGGAATGATTGGCTATTAAGCAATAGCTAAACAAATTAAACTAAGATGAGAACCTTAAGATAGGTTTGCAGTAAATATGGAGAGAACAAAAAAATTCGGATACTCCTGACTAAGATGAAGTTAGTGAAGTTGTAAAATTAAAATTAACAAAAAACTAGAGAAATGGACATTTACAGAGAACAAGTCGCAAAAAACACAATCAAGAATATGGGAGGAAACAATCCACACAAACCTTTTTTAAGTTCTTGAATCTGTTAAACCCACACAAAAACGGTCACAATAATTACATATATGTGCTTCATCTTAAAGAAAAAATGGTGTATAAATCAGGAAGACAATCGAAATACCCAAAACAAATTGAAATATAAGAGAAAGAGGTAGAACATACGTCGTCGATAGCGGAGTCGCCGGTAGCGGGGTCGACGGTAGCGGGTTCACCGGTGATTTGAGGAAGTAGGCGTGCGAATGGCGGATTCAAAGAGAGCTTAGAAGGCGTTTGAGGATGTGAGTTCTGATTTTGCCCTAGCGTCTACTTCTTCACGAGGTCACAATTACTATACAACCAAACCGAAAAACCGTCAAACCGATATCAAACCGCAATTTCGAAATCGTTGGTTCGGATCCACGCGGATCCGTCAACGTTTCGATTTTGACCCAAACCGAATCGCTTTCAAATGGTTTGGTTTATGTTTCATTTTTCAAAATCCGTTTCAAATCGTCAACCCGCTAAAAAATTACAATTAAAATTTAATTTTTTAATTGCAAAAATACAAAAAAAATTTATCGCTTTTATTTCCAATTTTACACTTTTATTTTCAATTTATATGAAGGGGTACCTTGCTTTTCCTTTATTGTTAAGAAAGACATTTTGCTAGTGCTAACAACTAAGTACTACCGATGACTTTCTTACTTTATTTATTTTTTATCCTATGATTTTTTTAGGAGGAGTATGCATAAACTTGCCCATTATTTATTTTTTCTTATTTATAATATTTGTCTTCTTTTAATTTAGCAAGTCACGATTTGAGTATTTATGGTTATCTAAGCAAAATTAGTTGTACTTGAGATCTTTTATCATCAGTTGTAATTCATCAAGCTCTAAATTCCTAAAGCATCATTCTTTCATCATATAGTTCAGTAGTTTTACTTGGAATACAGTATATTTGAGTTTAAGTTGTTTTGTTGTGAAATAATAGGAAAATCTAACTTGAGAATGGATTATGTTATCTATTAGGTTTTTTTGATATTATTGTGATCATTTGTTTGTGATTGTGCCTTTGTATCTATTTTAGAAGTTGTTTACCCATATATTTTAATTTTGTTAGTCTTATAACATCTATCCGTAATGTCGTTGGATTATTTGCAATTAATTTTGATGTCTTAATTCAAAATTCTATTTCAATAGTTATTTTAACTCGATTTACATATATTAGTTTAGTTTCGTTTACAAATCGCGGTTTAAAACCGCACCAAACCGCAAAAAATGGTTTGGTTTGGTTTGGTTTAGGAAATGAAATGGTTTGGTTTGGGTTGGAAAAATCTCAAACCGCTTTAAACGGTTTGGTTTGAAAAATTATCAAAAATCGCCCAAACCAAACCGTTTACACCCCTAACAATTACCCCGTTTTGGTTCAATTATCGCGTTTTGGACTTTTTCAACGCAAAATAACCTAAACAAAAAAAAAAAAAAAAAAAAAAACTATTTTGGATTTTATGTGTATTTTTAATTTTTTTTCTTTGTTTTTAAAAAAAAAATTTCGGAAATTGGCAAAGTGAACAGATTTTGAATATTTTCGAAAATTGAAAACTCAAAACGAGCTGAAAACAGTAAAGAGAACAGTGCCTAAGTGTTCAATAATCTATTTATTATTTCTTGTGAGATATGTTCAAACTTGTAATATCTTGTTGAGTTTTTCTTCATATTTGAAAATTTTAAATTCGTAATTAAAGGAAATAAATTTTTTTCTTGTCAAATCTGTTATTATTTGTAATATATTATTGAGTTTTGTTCACGTCTGAAATTTTTAGATTCGTAATTAGAAGATAATTATTTTTTCTTGTCAAATCTGGTATTATTTGTGATATTTGGGTAAGTTTTTTTTTTTTCTTCAGATCTTTAACTTTTAGACTGTTAATGAAAAGTTATTAAATTTCTCGTGTCTAATCTGTTAATATTACCAATATGTTGGGTATTTTCAGATATGAAAATTTAGATTCTTAATCAAAAGATAATTTACTTTTCTTGTCAAATCTGTTAATATTTCTAATATTTTGCTGAGTTCTATTCATATCTGAAAATTCTAGATTCATAATGCAATTTTTTTCCGAAAAGAAATTGGTTGTTAAGTGCTTAAGTAAAATATAATTGTCATTTCAAGTTTTATATATTGTTTAGTATTTATTAGATCGAACTTTAATATGAATGGCATAGCTAATGACCACATATACTGTAATTATTTGTTGTATTTTTTTTTCCTGCTTAAAAATCCAGATCTGATCATTTAATATATTTTTTATCTTATTACATAGCATATATTATTCAAATTTACCACAAATGAAATGTAATTTAATGTCTTAGGACAGATGTTACACCCCGAAAATGTATTTGAGAATAAAATTATTTAATGATTTTATCCCTTGATGTCTTTTAAAAATCTAGAGAAGTAGAAGGACTAAAATATTTTATGTTTTGACAATTAATTATTTAGGTTAAATAATTAATTATTGATAGAAAGGCTATTACTATATCAATATTGGACTCATTTCAAAGATCAAGATTAATTAGGATTTTGATAAAAAAAAAAAAAAGTTATTTTAGATAAAACTATGTCAAGTTATAGTTGTTTAAAAAAAAATGGAGTTTTAAATAGAGTTCTTTAATGTTATTTGTTTTCAAAATTAAAATGATTACAAAGGGATTCCTTCCTGCCATGTATTTGCAAGAAATTGAGAAAATCATGCCCAATCATGTTCTACCGTTTCAACTAACCTTTATCATGTTTACTTGTGATAGAATTATTTTTGGAACCATGATAGAATCACTTCGAGGGTGACTTTCGAAGTGATCGCACCCTCACATAGAGGGTGTGGGGCCCAATTTTTTTGAGTAGGTCCTGCACCCTCCATGTGAGGGTGCGGTCACTTCGGGGTCCCCGAAGTGATTCTATCATTTTTGTTATTTTTGCAGCCACGTCCACGAGTGGATAAGGGAGTTAAAAAAAATTTTGGATTTGGATAATATAAGAGGTTTATAATAATTGAATTTCTAATTTCCACGTATATCACTATTCAACTAAACAAGGATTTACAGCATCAATTCATGGCTTCGACCACACTATCATATTTTCAGAAAATACCAAAACCACGTTGGTCACTAATTTCACGATAATCAAATGCGTGTTTTGCACATAAAGATATAAGAAAAGACTTGGAACCTGCGAATCACATTTTCCTTCAAGATTCATTAATCTATTGATGTAGGATATTGAGGTGTAGTTATTTTTGTCTTGTTTAAATTATTTATCCATACTGTTGATTTATTATGCTTATGAAAGTATATGATATGATATGATCATCCGGTACTAAAGATATAATATTAGGAGTGAGCACATTTTCCCGGAATCGATTAGAACCGGCCGGTCCAGATTCGGTTCGGCCAAAGAAAATTCCCGATTTGGTACTTGTATTTAGAACCGAACAGGAACCGGTCTGGTTCTTTTTAGTTGGAATCAACGGTACTTCGGTTCCCTTGTATGTTGAATTTTTTTTTTTTTTTTTTTTTTTTAATATAAATCATGAAGCGATGAAACCGTTTTGGAAAGTTCCTATTTGACCAAAATTCATTTACATTCCCAACTTCCCACATAAATAGTATCCTCCTCCAATTTCATCCAATCTCTTTGATTCTTTACTTTATATAATCAATTTAACTCCCAATTTAAGTTTTAACTCACAATTCTCAACCCCAAATCTAAATCTTTCGGCATTACCTAAATCCTAAATAATTTTACAAACAAAACTCTAAAAGTTGTTGATATGGAATTCCGATTTTCGAAGGCAAATTTGCGAAAACGGTAGAGTTGAAAGAAATTTTGTTCAAAAGTAGCGTTGAAAGAAATTTTTAATCTTTATTAGGGAACGTTTTATTTTAACATTTTCAAATGTAAAGAACCGAACCGGACCGACCCGGAACCAATTGGTTCGGTTCCATAGCCAAATATGGAACCAATGGTTCCATTACTTAGATTCACATTGGTAATCGGTTCGGTTCGATTCCTTTCGGAACCGGACCGCGCCCACTCCTATATAATATGTATTGAGCTCTACCGGTTCCTAAAGATATGATGACGGTATGATATTTTTGACACGCGTTAAAGTATTTTTACTTCTTGTTGAATTATTATACTTATGAAAGTTAAAGATATTATGACAGTATGATATTTTTGACATATGCGTTGAATATATTTATTAGGGATTGCACCATAATTTTCATGTCCTACTAAGTATTCTCTTATACTCACTCCTATAATTTTACAGGCTAGTTCAAGTCGATTTGATTGTAATGAAATGGTGATGCAGACTGCCAAGGAGATTTGAAGAATCAAATACTTAAGTTTTCAATTAGTGTTCTATTTATTATTCCAAACATGACATAGTAGATCGATAAAGAAAAAAAAACATAAGCAATGCATATTTTATATGAAATGAAATAGTAGTCGTGTAATAGTAAGTACTTAAAGTCTAAAAACCTATTACAAAAAAAAAAAAAAATTGATTGTAAATTTTGTAATATAGGATTCCAATACTAACTTGCTTGCATTGACTCCTTGAAGTACATTTTTGCATTATCATTTCTTGAACTCTTGTTCAACATTCTTGAATCTGTTCTCATGATTGTTGTAGAATTTGTGGTCTTGTAATCTTGTTCAACAACACATACAAAGTTTGTGTGAAAAAAAAAAAAAAAAAAAAAAAAGACCGAATTGAAATGAATTTTTTTTTTTTTTTTTTGCGAATTATGTAGCAGCTTAATGACACTGACTCATAATGCATATATTTTGAATGAAATTTGAACGTGCGTGATGTTGATTGATGCAGATACAATTATGTTTTTTTCTACAAGGGAATTTAAAAATGGGTTACATTGTTGTCAGTGGGAAGTTATGTGACCATGACAACATGTTGATGTGATTTTATAATAATAATTGGCAATATATTATATTGAAAACATTAGGCTCAAAAACATCTTGAGTTGTGATATACATAGCAATTGTTTAGGATAGTTGTTTGACTACGCATTTATATATATATATAAACTCCATGTTTTCTTTTTTAGCTTGCCGAAGATTCTAGGTACGATCTATATTTTTCTAAGGTTTAATAGAGAAACGTAAATTATTTTGAGTATATTGATTAGCAAAATAGTGGTTTCCTTTAGCTAAAAATAATGTTTAGTTACCTACAAATATAACCTATATTCATATACATTGTTGCATTTAAGACTCTATATTAAATTACGGAAAACTGCATATTTCTACATTGTCTGTATTGAGGTTGTTTTTTGAATAAATTAACTCGTATTATAATTAGAATAATAAAATGTATGTGGAATTTTGAATTGAACAAATGCATTAGTAAAATGGGAGAATCCAATTGACATCAAAATAAAATCATATAACCAATACTATCTACCAAGAAAACAAAGTGAATAACAAGAACTTGCATACAAGAAATTCTATCCCTAATCCTTTTCTACTTTAATCTTGTCAAGCCTGATGTTTGAAAACTTGGTGGATGAGCCACATTCAAATATACAGCTACTGTTTGTAGCATCATAAATAGGCTCATCCAGAGCTCTTTTTGTAGGATTTGTGGTTGGATCTTTGTCTTCATTGCCACTAACCGAGTTATCTAACTGTACAATGAAAAATTCTTAAAATAACTCAAATTAAGGAGTAAAGCAAATGAAACTTGAACCTTGATGACTTCCTTCCCTGATTTAGCGAGCCACATTAGTAATTTTGATTTCTACATACGTAAATCAAAACACAATCAGTGCCTATAGGAACGGAAGTCAAACGTAGATAAATTTCATGTTTTCACCTCTATAACATCTTTCGGTGTCTTTCTATGTTTTTTCAATTATATGTGAGTCTGCGCAAATACTACTCACAGAAAATATTGGGTCATTCTCTTCTACATTTCGATCTTTAACGTTCACTTTAAAAAGTAGAAGTTGGTCGACCATAATTTCCAGATTCTCTAGACGGCCTGTTCTTGATACAGAATATTCGCTATTTTTCAGTAGATGTTCTGCCTTTAACATTTAATCCCTGCATGGTGAAATCAAATAGGAAAAATATACTAGAGTGTCAATTCAGATTTGAATTAACAACATCCAGTTTACCTTTCCAATGTCCTCCCTTATCTCTTGTGCGATTTTTCCAAAAGAGCTTCACACACACTATCCCAAAGCAAACATATTGAGTCTCGTGTTCCATCGACAATGTTAACTTTGACTCTATATCGTGGTATAACATTGTTTGACCGTATATTACATGGTTGACAATATTAACCGTTAGGTGGCGACATCTTTTACAACTAATATATGGCCAATCCCCTTCTGACACTAATGTAGACACTCTAGCCACAAGCCAGTAGAAGCCACTCTAAAAAGCAAGAAAAAATAGCTTTATTGCCAAGCTATTTTAGAGACGAATTAACAGTTTTTTAGACTAGTTAGAGATTATGCCCGTGAACACCTTCTTACTGTTACTAAGTTCTTCAAGTGTCATGACTTCAATATCACCACTATCCAATTCATCTTCAACAATGTAATGGATGAAGCCGACAGATGTGAAATTCTTACTATTGAATTATTGTCGTCAGAACAAAACCTTAAAAAATAAAAAAACATATAGTGAGTAAAATCAGATAATTAATTAGTCAATACCAGGAAAATAATTTTTAATGGGTTACATAATTTTTTAGTCATCTATTTCTTGAATGTGTATGTTGGTGAACAGTTTTGTTGCATGATATGCATTACAGAGCCCAATCTGTCCTAGTTATTTCTTTTCCGACATAATTGAACAATAACAATGATCGGTTCATCGCCTGAACTGTCCAAGTATCAGCTAATTTCATCTGCATACATACCCCAAAGGGTGATACTCATCTTGTTTGCTCTAAAAAAACCGTAAGATTGTAAATAAAATAAAAGAAAGTGAAATAAAAAACAATTCCATTAAAAAGTGTAACATAATAACTGTAGGTCTTCTAAAACGATGTCAATGTGTTTCGAAACAAAAGATGATGAATTCAGTTTTTGGTACTGAACATCGTGCTTGGCCATCGCGTTACCAATAAAATATGCAAAATAAAAGGTTGTTAATTGAATATTTCGTACTAACAGAAAAGAAAAAGAACAATTATTCGTCTTAATGAGTAGTGCAACCAAATCGCTAACCGCAAGTGTACGGATCTCACAGGTAATAAAGTGGATATGAGTTCGAATATCGTTCCCACGAGGATTGTGTAAATTGTATTTTAGATTAAAAACATTAATCAGAACTAGAAAAGTTTTGATTTTGAGAATTTTGAATTACAACTAAATTAACAATTAAACTAGAAAGTAAGAAGATTTGATTTATGAAAACGATGAATTAAACATGTTAGAATTATGAATCCTTTTTAATCCTATCATCCACATTTTGACTTAGATAATTAACAACAAATTATAGGGTTTTGAAAATCCATATTCCAAAAGTTATTTATGTTCCCTTTTGAGCGATGCATAAAAACCTTTTCCTACATGCAAATTGACTATATTTTTATGACACTTTAAACTTATAGAAAAGTATTAAAAGATTTGTGAACACTTTCAAGGATAACACAAAGAATAGGGGTATATTTCTTCCCATATTGGACTTTGTGACAATCAATTCAAGTCTAATGTATTCCTACTCTTTCGAACATAGAAAAATATTACAAAAATCAATGGCCACGCGTCCATGATTATATATAAAAATAATTCACAATTAATAGCATCAGACCCATAAATTGCATATTGTAAATATCAAGTCAAAACATGGAATCAAAAGATTAAAATCTCATCACAATTCTAACAATTAAAAGCCTAGCCAAAATACATGATAGAAAATAAAATAAAAGAAAAGTGGTAGGATGTCACCTTATTCATCTTCTTACAATTATATTCTCAATCTTGATCTTTGCTTTGCATGGATCCCTCGACAATTAGACAACGTTTTGACATGAATTTCACAAGTTGGGAACCCCTTGCCTTGAAACCTAGGTCAAAATAATGAAAAACCCGCTAAAAATCGTGCAAAAGCCCACTAGTTGGCCCAGCGGACAAGCGCGCAAACTTGCGGTACAAAGTGGAGCGATTGCGCGGTTATAGTGATTCCGGTTCTGGTTGGTTTTGAATAGGTCGCGCGGTCGCTTAGTTGTCCGGTTGAAGTGCAAATTCATCTTTTGAATTCTTTTAAGTTGGTCCTTGATCTTTTATTGCACAATAGGTCCTTCAACTTCCGATTAGTACAATTAGGTCCCTAAATTTATGATTTATTCCGAAATGGATTTCTTCTTCGACTTTTCATCAAATTGGCACCTTGATTAACCTCATCAACTATTCATTTGCACAATTTGGTTCTTTTATCATCAAATTGATTTGTTTTGGGATACTTTCTAAAATATAAACAAATAACAACAAAATGAATGATAAATATTCTCAAACAAACATATAAAATTCTTTTAGGATAGAAATAAGTGTATAAAATACACTTAGCACCCAACCATGACTTGTAATACGGTATCTGCTCGAATTTTCCTTAACTGTGAAATTGCTAAAATAGTAAATCATGTTTTGATGTAACTTTGCTTGAAACTTCAAGATTAGTGATGGTAACGATTTGGTTTGGGGTCGGTTCCAAAACCATAACCGAACCATCAATTTTTTGCCAATATCATAACCACCCCATAACCGTCTAAGTCGGGTCGGTGCAGTTTCGGTGCGGTTAATTAAATGTAAACTAATTTTTGCAAGTCCAATTGAAAAAAAAAAAAAAATATATATATATATATATATATATATATATATATATATATATATATATATATATATATATATATATAACAATACTAAGCAAATTTTACAAACAATATCCAAAATTCTCAAATTCAAAATCTGAGTTTAATAAATAATATTACGAGTATAACAATATTAATAAATTAGAGTATGATTATAAAAAGACAAAATGAATTATTTTTCTTGATCTTAACACTTGAGAACAAATATTTTGTTTCTTGCCCTTTATACTTCATTGTTCCCCGCCACAAATATTGTTAGCATGTGTCATTGTTGATTCCTATTTGATAAAAGAAAAACTTCACTAGAGCCGGTGTGTGTGTGTGGCACCGTGGAGAATTGTCATCCGCTGAAATGGAGAGTGACTAAGGGAGTGGAGATGAATGAATCAGATATTTAGATAACTATAGACCTAGGGTTAACGGATTTGGATTAGGCTTTGGTCATGTAGGCAGGGTTAATTGACTTTTAAATAGAGATTCTAATTTTGGGCTTTTAAAATTTTAAATATAGTCCAAAATTAATTTTTTAATCAGGTATTTAGTTCGATTCGGGGCATCGGTACAATTACCATAACAACCCCACTATCCCATCGGTTCGATTTTTTCGCACTATTCAGTTTGATTCACCGTAATTTTCGATTCAGGCAGTTCAAATTACCATCCCTATTTGAGATGTGGGGTGGCATTACCATGGCCTTTATTTTGTCTCCCTAAATTGGAAAAAATACATTTAGATAGTAATGACATGTTTTAGGTTATAAACTCAAGGATTGAATGTGTAATACCTCGTAGTCCACTAGCAATAATTCAAGGCTTCTTGAGATTTGGCAATGTTGTTCATCGGGTCGATGTATTTCCTTGCAACACGAATCTTAACAATCTAGTTTGTTTGTTTTTTTTGTTTAGGTCTTTGAACAAAGAAGTCTTCATTTTTTTGAATAATGTGTGCTGAACTGGGTGAAATTTAAAGACAGATGCAATTTTAAATGATCTTGGTGAATGAGAAAGATGAAGTGGAGATTTTTTTCAAATTGTGTTGGAGAGTATTGTAGAAAAACATCTCATGCCAATGCGAGCGGATGGCAATGCAAAAACCTGGAATTTATAAATACTAATATCTAATTCAGTTATATATAAATTAATCTAGTCGTGTAGCAATGTAATCTGGGCAACATTGTATAACTGAATAATTGGATAATCGTCCACCACTCCTACATCAAATCGAAATTGGCCAACAATTCAACCACCTAGTCACAAAAACCATTTTGAACTTTAAACTTATAATGGAGGGGAAAAAATTAATTATAACCAGTTTTTATTTAAAATTAAGAAGATTGTGATTCTAGTTAACAATTTAGCCAATTGAAATTCTTGTCAATATTGATTGGTCAGGGTCTCAATTACTTTTAATTATATATAGATATAGATATAGATATATAGATATAGATATAGATGATGATGACGATGACGACGGTTTAATGGACAGTTTACACCACCTCCATCCCTAGATTTTTTCAGTATATATATGTCTATTTTCAATGTTCAATTCATGTCTCTAAAGTTGAGATATTAAACTAAGAAAATATTCTTGGACGTTGCACTCCTTAATTCCGTTGTTCGAGATGTTCTCTCAACCCTCAATGAACCAAAACCCACTCCAATGTAACAAACTAGTGCTTGACGTGCTTCTTGTTAGAATGAATTGTAAGGATTTTAATCAATCGTGTGGGCTTATATGTGAATTATTGTGTATTGAATAAAAGACTATCAATTTGGTTAAGCCCAATTAAAGTGATCTAATAAGGATTTGATATATCGGGCTTTAATGCATCTAATTAAATGTATGGGCTTTTATGTGTAGATATCAGGCCATTACCTAATTCATGATGGGTCGGATTAGGTTAACTGGCAATTCAATATATAAAGTCGGTTATGGTCCCTGAATCCTACGTGTTGTTCATTCCCTTTGACATCCCATCACCAGAGAGAAAATATGGACTACGTATTGATTTGGAAGATCCAACCAACCGAATCGTTCATCGTGAATCATGTTTGATTAAGGTACGCTTCCGCTTAAGTTATTTAATTCTTGATAATTCAGCATGATGATTTATTTTGGATCATAGATAAATAATTATCTGTGATAAATTTTCTAACAAGTGGTATCAGAGCCAACATCGTGTTGAATTATCAGATCAATTTTGTACGTGTATATGTAAAACCTAATTGTATGTATACGCGCATAAGTCTAATTTCAAAACCAAAACTCTATGCGTGAATATATACATACACAGCAAAATAAAATTGAGAAACATACATATTCAGCCTTTCCTCTGTGTATGAACTATGAATTTTTGGAATTTGGGTCTTCGGCCAATTAAGATTTCTGTGTGTAATATGCAAACTGCCTCTATATGAATATGGATTCGAACACAAAATTATGAAAAGAGCATGTATGTATATGCGAAATCAGGTTTGGATTTCTATTTTGGATTCACTGAAACTTGGGATTATGGGTTTGGTTGCTGCGTGTATGTATATTGAAATTAGGTGAAGAAAATCGGATTTTTGGACTGAATTTTGATTCTGAATCGGGTTGTATGTATTTTCCAAAACAATGAATCATGATTTTGGTTGTTGAAAATTGGGAATTGATGGTAAATTGAAATCTGATCGGTTTGACTTGAATGGGATTTTTTCAAATCTGATAAAGCTTTGGGTGTGGATGAAATCGAGTTGGGTGCCCTTTTGGTGGTTGAATCCATTCGGATGATTAAGGATATGGTGGTGTGCGGTGCGCGGCGATGTCGGATGCGAGCTGCGCGCGGCGATAAGGTGAGCAGCGCTGGGAAGCGCTGCATTGCGCGCGACGCTGCGTTCTTGAATGCAGCGCTGTAGATGGCGCTGGCGCTGCAGGCCGGATGTAACCGCTTGTAGTTGGCCGCGTTCTCCAGGTGCGAAGGAGGCTCGCCGGTGGTGGCGCCTCGTTCTGCCAGATATAGGGGTGGTGACGGTGGCGGCTAGGGTTAGTCTCAAACCCTAACTGCTGAAAATCGCGATTTGAGGCAGGGACTAATGCTGGAAATTTGATGTTTTGAAGGGCTGTTTTGCAAATTCAGGAATATTAAGATTATTTACACCTCTGGTCCTCTTATTTTGTTCCTTAATATATTTTAAAAACCTAAAGTTATAAAACCATTTAAGTTGGCCCTTAAAGTTCTAAATTGTATAATTCAGCCCCTGAAGTTTGAAAATTTTCTAATTCAGTCCCTAATGTTTGAGAATTTTCAAAACTGGTCCCTAAAGCTTGAAAATTCTCTAATTTGGTCCCTTAAAGTTTGAAAATTTTCATTTTAAGTCCCTACAGTTTGAAAATTTTCTAATTCAGTCCCTAAAGTTTGAAAATTTTCTAATATAGCACCTAAAGTTATGAAATTCTCTAATTTGGTCCTCTAAAGTTTGAAAATTTTCTAATTCAGTCACTAAAGTTTGGAAATTTTCAAAATTGGTCCTTAAAGTTAGATTTTTTTTAAAAAAATTAAGTCCCTAAAGTTTGGGAATTTTCTAAATTGGCTCCTAAAGTTTGAAAATTTTCAAAATCAACCTTTAAAGATTGAAAATTTCCTATTTTGGACCTCTAAAGTTTGATTTTCTTTCAAATTGGGACCTAAAGTTTGAAATTTCTCAAAATTGGCCAATAAAGTTTTGGGAAAATTATAATTTAAGTCCTTCAAACTTAAAATTTTACATAATTGGCCACCTAAGGTTTAAGAATATTACAATTGACTCTCCTAACTTAAGGATTGCTTTATTCTAAAGTTTTGAATTCTATAATTCAAATCCTAAAGTCAAATATAGATGCAAATCAATGGATTTCAGTTTCAAATCTTGGTACATCGGAATCTTTTGAGAGATATAATATTCGAAAGTAAGTTAATTGAAGCAACATATTGCCAAAGCAACCTCTCTTGTGGATATTAATTAACTTTGAATATTAGAAGGTATTTGTGTGTGTTATTCATTGCGGATATTGATCGGCCCAAAGGAAGGTCAATATTTGGCTCGAATTTCACATGCACCTGTGGTGATAAACACGTGGCAATTATTTGGTTTAACGTGTGACCAGTAAATCGGTCCAAAGAAAGGTTTATTGGTTAACATGTCTTATTGCCAATGTTTGATCACTACACTAAGGGAAAATTAGGTGTTTGTGTGTTATTTCATGCGGATATTGATCGTCCCAAAGGAAGGTCAATATTTGGCCCGAGTTTCACATGAACTTGTGGTGATAAATAAGTGACGGTTATTTGGTTTTACGTGTGATCAATAAATCGGTCCAAAGAAAGGTTTGTTGGTTGACATGTCTTACTGTCAGTGTTTGATTACTACATCAAGAGTACCACTTACAAGTCAATATTTCTGTCCAAAGACTAAATATTGATGTTGTGCTAGGTATCTTGTGATGGGCCCTACCATTGTTTGAAAGTATGATTTGCATAATAAGGTATTTATGTGAGCTATTTTATTTAAGTGTTCTCTATTCGGTTTCAAATTCTGCCAGTAGTTTATCTACAAGCTCAAATCTAATCCCTGTATTTATGGAATAAACTTCAAGGATCAAAACAAGAACATTAACTTTTCGTTAGCTGCATGGATCTAGATCGTGTACTAAGGATTGAGCAACCCGCTCCTCTTACGGATGAAAGTTCATATAATCAAATGAGGAACTTTGAGAAGTGGGATTGCTTAAATTACATGATTCTCATGATCATTTAAGTGCGGCATTCCGGAAGCCTTTAGTGGTATAGTATCTGAGGAGGTAAATGATGCCAATGAATTCCTTACCGAAATTAAGAAACGTTTTGCGAAAAACGATAAGGCTGAAACAAGCATGCTTATGCAAAGCTTAATTTCAATAAAGTATAAAGGCAATGGTAAAATAAGGGAGTACATCATGTAGATGTCTCACACTGCTTCAAAACTTAAGGAACTAAAACTCGACTTGTCTAATGACTTGCTCGTGCATTTGGTATTGATATCGCTTCCTGCACAATATAGTTAATTTAAGGTTAGTTATAACTGTAAAAGTAGAAATGGACTCTAAATGAGCTCATTTCATAGTGTGCAAGCTTCTTGCACAATTCAGTCAATTTAATGTCAGTTATAACTGTTAAAGGGAGAAATGAACTCTAAATGAGCTCATTCTATTTTGTGTGCAAGAGGAAGAAAAGTTGAAGCAGGACAGAACTGAAAGTGTTCACTTGGCAAATACTTCTAAAGATAAGGGCAAGAAAACAAATAAAGAAAATAAAGCGTTTAAGGGGCTATTAATTTTATGATCCCACACTTAAGTCAACTTTTGAAACAGGAAATGCAACATTTTTGAGGATGTTGAGTTTGGGGGGAGAAATAAGATTAGAGATATTGTCTTTAAGGAATAAGTTGAGGAAGGATCGGTTTCGATTCCTACTATTGCTTTTGACAACGTGCAAGTTTTTATGCATGTCATTGATCAAGAAGCATATCCGGAACCTCAATTAGACAATATTGAAGAACCTCCCATCCAAAATAAGGTAAATTTCAGAAGTACAAACTCAACAACCTCAATAACTAAAGCCATTAAGGAGATCCACGAGAGAAAGGGAAAAAATGCTATTCCGGATAATTTAAATAGTATCTTTCCAAGAACATAAGGAAATAATGGAATGGTGAAAGATTGTTCAATCAATTTCCATCAGGCCATACAGGGTTCTAACTCTCAAAAGTGGATTGATGCCATAAATAAGGAGTATAAGCATATGCAAGACAATAAAGTTTGAGATCTTGTCTCATTACCATAAGGTACGAAACCCATTGGTCTTAAATGAATTTTTAAACCAAGAGGGATTCGATAGGTAATGTGGAAAGATATAAAGTTCGTCTTGTATCTAAGGGCTTTACACAGAATGATGGCATTAATTATAAAGAGACTTTCTCTTCGGTTTCAACAAAAGACTCTTTCAGAAAAGTTAGGTTGTTGCACATTTTGACCTCGAGTTACATCAAATGGATACTAAGGTGGCGTTTCTCAATGGCGACATTGATGGGACGATCTATTTGGTGCAATCAGAAAACTTTGTGTCAGTAGACCCAAAGCAAATGATTTGCAAATTAAAGAAATCCATTTATGTGCTCAAGCCAGCTTCCCGTTAAGAGTAATACAAATTTCATCAAGTAATTATCTCATTTGGTCTTGAGATTAATGTTGTTGATGATTGTATGTATTACAAATTCAGTGGGAGTAAGTGTATTTTCCTGATTTTGTATGTTGATAACATATTGCTTGCCACTAATGATATAGGCATGTCACATAAAATTATGAGATTTTTGTCAAGGAATTTTGAGATTAAAAATCTTGGTGACATCTCTTTTGTATTAGGAATTCAGATACACCGGGATTGTTCTCGGGCTATTCTTGAATTGTCACAAAAGGGTTATATCGATAAGGTACTTAAGATGTTTGGCATGCAAGATAGTAAATCAAGGGACAGCCCTATCGCTAAGGGAGACAAATTTAGTCTCGACTAATGCCCAAAAAGTTATCTTGAAATTAAAGAAATGCAGAGGATCCTATATAGTTAAGTTATAGAAAGTCTGATGTATGCTCAAATTTGTATGCGTTCGGATATTGCATACATTATTGGGATACTAAGGAGATATTTAAGTAACCCTGGGATGGATCATTTGGAAAGCAGCCAAACATGGGTTATAAGGTATTTAAAGAGAACAAAAGATTATATGCTCACATACAGAAAATCGGATCAGTTGGAGATCATATGGTATTATGATTTCGATTTTTACTAGATGCCAAGAAAGTAAAAGATCCACATAAGGCTACATCTATCTGCTAGTTGGAGGAGCTATTTCCGGATGGAGTGCTTAACAGACACTTTAGCTTCTTTCACTTGGCAACACAGTTGTAGCAATTTCGGGGGCATCTAATTATGGAATATAGCTGCGAAATTTTGTCACTGGGCTGCGTATTCTGTACGATATAGAAAGACCACTAAAGTTATATTGTGACAATAACTCAGCAGATTTATATTCCAGTAACAACAGGAGCTCAACTAAGTCAAAATACATTGACATAAGTTCCTGGTTGTGAATGATTCAGAGTGGACACGTGTCAATAAGAGCACATTGGGACAAACTCCATAATTGCGGATCCGCTTACTAAAGTATTACAACTCAAGGTTTTTCATGAGTACATTACTCATATGGGTGTTGTATTTCTTAAGGATATTCAGTTTCAGTGGGAGTTTGTATTTTTGGTGCATTAGACACATTTAGTGTCCTTTTGGATACAGTTTAAAGTTAAAGTTATTTACAGCTATAAGGTTTCAGGTTTATTATCTCTGAACTTGTTTAAGGATGATCTCACTAAAGTTGGACCAGTTGGAAATAGGCATGTTGAAGATCACATTACATGTAATTTTCATGCTACACATCCATACTTGATCCATGTCATTCAGTTATGTCGATATACGTGACCATTGAAGGTTTAGTTACGATTAATATAGCGAAAGCCGCTTTGATCCTATGTTGATATAATTGATGGACCGGATTGTTTGGGGATGCATTCAGTAATGATAGCAAAATTCTGAGTACTCATAAGGTTATGATTGATACACAATTGTAAGGTTACACATATAGCCCAAGTGAGAGATTGTAAGGATTTTAATCAATCGTGTGGGCTTATATGTGAATTATTGTGTATTGAATAAAATGCTATCAATTTGGTTAAGCCCAATTAAAGTGATCTAATAAGGATTTGATATATCGGGCTTTAATGCATCTAATTAAATGTATGGGCTTTTATGTGTAGATACCAGGTCATTACCTAATTCATGATGGGTCGGATTAGGTTAACTGGCAATTCAGTATATAAAGTCGGTTATGGTCCCTGAATCCTACGTGTTGTTCATTCCCTTTGACATCCCATCATCAGAGAGAAAATACGGACTACGTATTGATTTGGAAGATCCAACCAACCGAATCGTTCATCGTGAATCATGTTTGATTAAGGTACGCTTCCGCTTAAATTATTTAATTCTTGATAATTCAGCATGATGATTTATTTTGGATCATAGATAAATAATTATCTGTGATAAATTTTCTAACATGAATGTGTATTAAAGTGAGGACTAACTCGGTTGGTACGCAATATATATACTTCTCATATTAAACCATCACAAGTCATGCTTGGAATATTAACATAAACGATATTAACAAGGGGGAAAAAATATATTAAGTGCCCGTTTGGTCCATGTCCCTTTTTTCAAATTTTCTTCAACGTTTCCAACAATATATTTAAAAAATAAATAAATAAATTTGAGACAAAACGGGCTCTAATTATAATAGTATGAGATGACATATCAAGAATTATTGGTATTTGAAATGCCTTTTGACTGCATTGAAAACAACGTAACAAAAACAAAATTTGTACATGGAACAAAGTGAAATTCCTTGAAAGCATAGATAAGACCATAGTTTGTAACAAAATTTATGCCTTGTTAGCTTGATGATGTCGGCCATAATATAGCTGCAGAGAGACATATTTCCTCATTTCCCTATAATTACAATAGCACTTCGATATTTCTTTTTCAAAATATTGTGTCAAAACATTCAGAAATTCATATGATAATCCCATGTTTCATGGACCAACTGGGATTTGCTTGTTGTGTATGGGACGACGTCGTCTAACCCAGTTATAATCCATCATAACATAATCCGATTTCTTCGCTCCTTGATGATCAGTCCATTTCTTGGGATGCATCAGTTTCTTCTCTTTTTGATGTAATTTGTCACCTGAACACGATTTGAAAATTTATAATATTAGTACATGATATTATGGTACTTTTTGTTCCTGCTTGTTCTCACATTCTTGTGAACCTATTAATTTTGTGTAGATAGGGAGAAAAAGCATGTTGGGTGAAGAAAATAGAAGAAATGAGAAAGGGCTAATAGTAATAAATTCGATACTACTTTACATGATAAATTTGCCGAAACTATACATCAGATTTTCCTTGTATGATCCACTTTTATGAAGGTTGTAATATGTATCTTTCATTTAAATGTTGAATGTTTGCCTGTGTTTGGTAAATTGATAACGCTATTTGATTTATAAGTTGGTTTACTTACGATTTTGAAGTAAAATGTAGTGGTTAAAAATTGGAGATAGAAAATATGTGTGGTTAAAAAGTAATTTTGGAAATTGTGTAGTTTATAAACTGGTTTATAATAAAAAATATACAGTTACGTACCAAACGGAGACTTGTTTTATAAATAAGTTTATAACAGCAGATTCCCCGAGCCACTTTTTAACATTTCACCTCGAAAACATTTTTTTTTTTTTTTAAACAGAAACTTTTACCAACCAGGGCATAAGTTATCACATCAATTTATGTGCATTAAACAAACTATAAAAATATTACTAATTTTTCCGTGTGGAAGATTAGATAAAGGATAATTTGGAACTACTAAAACCAAGAAATCATGCAGGAAGTTCTTGAAAATCAACCTACAACAATGGCATGATGTCATGTACCTGATGATTGAAAGCAATGACTATTGTTGTAAAAGATATTCATTTTGCTAGTCTATAAGGTACGTAAAAGAGAATCATGGAACCTTAAATTGAAATGAATAATTGTTCCAACCTTAAAAATAAATGTATCGTTTACCCAAGAAATTGTCGAAAATTTGTTAGCATAAGAATCATTCATAAGCGTGTGCACGAGCTCAAATACTTTGTTCAGAAATTTTTTGTCTGAGATAAGAATGTCCAACCTGGTGTACTTGACGAACCTTCCATATTCCTCTTGTATGGCCCAACTTCAACACTTTTCACCTGCGCAAACCCAGGATATTGTGACATCCCAGAATTAATTCTACGCCTAGAAATATAATTTCTGATTTATACGGAGCTATATATATGTTCATGCATGATCTTTCATATTTTCTGTTTCTTTTGATGAAATTTAGGTGGGAAGAAAACCATACAATTCCCTCTTCATTGAGTTTGAGCTTCCTCGGCGAAGCAAGAAGATTAAGTTTAGCTGCATCATGAGCTGCACGATCGCAAAAGTCGCAACATTATGCATCACACAACAATTAACACTGGCGGATTCAGAAGAAATTTCAGGGCTGGTTTATTTTATTTATTTATTTATTTATTTTACACAGAGGCTTCCCTCGAAGACAAATAATAACAGAAAAAGGATAAATTCATTACCGTTTTCAAGGGACTTCTTCACCTGTAATTGATCAGAAGCACAAGGTGAAAGCGTTAAAGAAATAATTGCAAAACAAGTAGCAATGATCGTTAACACTTCCATGGTAAGATGATAGGGTTTCATTTAACTTTGGACCTTTGAAAATTTATAGTGAATCGAGGAAGGGAAGAAATACAGCACAAAGCACAAAATTCAGAGTTTCAAAAATGGTACACGGCCTCTTGTTTTCGTACAAGATTTATATTTTTATAATATGGGATTTATTATATGTTTTATGTCATGGGGAAGACGGACCAAAGGCTCTAGTTGTATGTTAACTCAAACATAATTAAACTTAGGTTTGTAAAGCCTATATTGTTAGCTATAAGGGCTATGTACATTTCTTAGTCTTAGTCAAATGAAGAAATATTTGGGGTTGACTTGAGAAGTTCCTTGAGCATGAATTCTAATACAATTTTCATCAGAATAGGAATTTAACAGAAAGATTTAAACCCCAAGATTCTTTAAGAAATTGTCCAAGAAGAACCAATGTCAGAGAAAGAAGGCATCCTTTTCTTTATATTCCCTCCTCATATTTTACAGAACATGTCCCAACAAAAGAGGTTGTATGAATCCTTTTTCGTCACTATTCCGATCCATTGCTACATCTACCAGAAGAATAAAATCCTGTAGCTAATATATCACACTACAAGAAAAGGAGCGATGACGACAAAAAAATAGCAATGACTCCATGAGTTGTCACTATTGGTCCGACCAATAACGACGAAAATGTCAGTTGTCACTATTGGTTCGAAAAATAGCAACGACATTTAGTCGTTTCTATTGGATCTTACCAAATAGCGACGACATATTTATTTATTATTATTTTTTAAAATAATAATATGGTATACGGCAGCAAATTTTTGTAAAATATGTGATTAAAAGGTAAATAAATATTTTTGAGTTTATGTATAGATTATTTTATTGATAGATATGCGATAGAAATGAGGTTTTGAATATTTGGTGCCAAACAGGCTCTATATTTTCCAATTTCTCTATTACCCAACTATATTATATAATAATTATAATTAAAGTAGTATTTGTTGGAACAAATATTTATTCACTTAACTAATTTATATTAGGTTTTCTCTACATGGTTACTAATAGTTGTGTTAGGTTTTTGATATCCAAAAAATTTGGGCGATGATGTTAAAACGATTACGGGTATAAAATATATCATAGCTCGACCCTGAAAAAAACTTAGGCCGCGTTTGATAGCGAGGGTGGAATTTGGGTGGAAATAAAATGAAGGAATTGAATTCTTGAGAATTAGATTTTTAATGTGTTTGATTGGTTTAATTTTCTACGTGGAAAAAGTGAGAAATTTTTCAACTTTTGTTGTTTGATCGACATTATTTTTCATGGCAAATAAACCAAAAATCTAGCTATTTTAATTATAAAAAAAAAAATTCATTTTTAACACATTTGTACTTATAATAATAATGCTAATTTTTGGGGGGGAAAAAGCCAATTAACAACAACAAAAAGGATCAAACGTGACGAAAATGGTACGAGGTTTTACTTGAAAAATAAAACTTCCTATCTACCTGGGAAAACAATTTCCTTAAAAAGATGGAATTTGAGCACATGAACGTCAAAGTTGGAAATCAAATTACCTGATAAATGTTGCAAATCAAACATGGTAAGTAGGAAAAAATGGCTGAAAAATGTTGCTTCTCCATGTAATTCCTCTTTCAAAAGCACCCTTAATTAAGTAGTTGCTCATGAACTTTTGGTTGGTTGAGTGGCCAATTTAAGTGTTGACCTAGCCCAACTAATACGTATACCATACCTTTGTCTAAAATTTGCCTTGTGTTTTGAACTTGTAATAGGGGGGGAAATAGAGAGGCTCCAGCCAACTCGGAGAGTTCTTGATGTGATTGCTTGTGGAAAACACGACGAACTCACGGAATAACTTCAAAATGTTGGAAATTTCAAAATTCAGATAATAATATATGATAGTATCTTGACCCAAATTTCATGATGCAAGAACTAAAAATATAGAAATTATATACTTGTTATGATGCGAAAATAATAATCAAGATTGTCGAACACCACAAAGGTTGTCTAATCATTTGATAAGTTCTATGTCAAACACCATAAAGGCATAAAGATTGGATCTTCGAGAAGATCTATGAAAAGTTCGATGAAGAACAAGTTAAGTGAGAATTAAAAGTTCTATTGCCGAACACCACAAAATAATTAGGGTTTGAGTTAAGTGGAATCAGTTGAGGTGGGTAATTTAATTTTTAATAATAAAATACTTAATTATTAAATATTAATTTATAATTAGCACTAGATTTTTACAATCATCATCTTATTATTATTATTATACAGAGGCTAAGGCAAATCAAATCTAAAAAACTATTGATATGTAAAACTTACAAAAAGTAATCTTTAAATAAAAGTTCTCGAGGATGCATATATATCTGAACTAAGAACATATGAACAAATTAAAAGCCTTTAGAATCCACAGCAGAGAAGGCCTGTCTTCCAACTCCTGTCTTTTTGAAAATGTCCCCTATCCGCTTTTGCCATTCTCACTGGACTGCTATTCCATTCAGATTGCAATCTATAATTTTATTTTATTTTTTTCAAAAAAAGGAAATTAGTTGTCAATATACAAGGCTATGAATTACTAGGAAACATCCCAACAAGGGAAGAAACAGAGTGTTAATGAGATCTAAAAATTTACACTGGGAAGGCGAAAGATTGTGTGCTGGTTGTGCTGCTATCAGATTGAATAGAGTGGCTCCTGGAATGACCTATTGGTCCTGAATAAGGAATAGTCCCTTCAGCAGAAAAACTCAACTCTCCCTCATCACATTGAACTTGGGAAACGTGCTCGTGCTTGTGCTCGTGCTCGTGCTCGTGTGCATTCCGTGCCTCGAGGGCTTGCTCATTAAAGGATTGTGCACCATTTTCAATACTCCTTCTTTTGCTGCTATTGCACTGAACTCCTTTACTTGGTTCTGTTTCAACCAATAATGCAGCAGGACTATCTAAAACTGCATTTCCAGAAGGAATCTGCAGGAATCAAACAATTAGAACAGATAGTTTTGTTCAATCATGCTACACGTATAGATATCTACTTACAGATGTGTCACTGTACAGTGAGACATTTGTTACATGTTTCCCAAATAATCATTTTTCTAATTGTGTGAGCATTCGATCTGCACGGGTGATTCCATGTGGATGTGTGGACACTAACCTGATTAGGTAGTTTTGGAACGTCGTCGTGTCCCTCGCTGTTTAAAGATTTGAGAAAAGACCTGAGGTAACTCCATGCACCAAATTCTTGCACGGGAATCCCGACCTTGCCAGTTGCACCGCGATTTGCACTGGGAAAACATTCCTTAGCCGTATCCTTGCCAAAAGCAATTTCTGAGGCAGATTTACCACTTTCCATCATCATTTTATCCTCTGTATGCCTAATTTGGTCGATACATATGTCCTTAACATGGCAGTCAATTTCTTTGTAACATACTATCAGCTCAGGCAGTTCATATCCCGAAACACTGTGATCGGCATATAAATTTGTATCCGTCTCGTACATTTCTGAAGTTGACAGAACTCCAATTCTGTTGAAATCACTTAGATGAAACAAGAATCCATTTAGATTTCCCTTTACCAGAGTGTTTCTAATTCCACTTTTGCTGTCATTGGCAAAATCATCCAAAATTTTTGGACTGCTCCGTGGTTCATCCACAGTTTTTGACATACATAATTTTCTGTTGTGATTTCCCTTCATGATCATCATCGATTCAGCTCTGTCAAAGACACTCTCATTGCATTAAAATGATCTAGAATCATGCTTAGATACAACAAAAATGAGGACCAAACATCCTTATTTGTCTTATGTTTATCTATACACATGACATATTTACCACCAATACTAAGTACAATAATTATACTGAAGAACTTACCTTCATAAAATGAATATTGGCGGAGCGGTGCAGGAAGAGGGATTTCATAAACATAATATTCAGCTATGTAAGAAAAATAAATTTTTTTATGCTCGATATCTTCTTTATTTTAATTATTTGACAGCCTTTTGAAATAATAGTAAGTCGTAGTAGATGAAGAATATTAAGAAATGGAAATGCCTTTGACGTTGAAATGGACCTTGCACCTCCACTTGGGCTTCAAAATATTAATTGAAACCAAAGGGAAAAAGAAGGTGGACCTTAAAAATTAATCACATCCTCTTGGTTTGTTGAGACATCTCAATACACATGACTCAACACCTATCAAATTCATTTCAAATTCTTTCAAATTTAACAGCGATTTATAATTGTAAATAATGGAAAGTACGTCTCACCACCATTGATTTATGTACGACGGTTAGTTTAGAAAATGTGACTTGGATTGTGTTACTTAAAGGTTAATTAAGTCCATTGATTATTGATCAATGGCTGTTATTAACTAAGTTAGATACAAGGCTCCTATAATTAGTCACTTGACCATTAGTTAGTAGAAGACTTACAAATCGTTCGACGACCTTGTTTTTTAGACTTTTTTTGTTTATTTGACATTTTTATTCTTTAAAGTAAAATGTATGATTAAAAATTGGAGAGAGAACATATGTGTGGTTAAAAAGTGATTTGAAAAATTATATAATTTATAAATTGTAATCATTAAAAAAAAAAAAAGAAGGTTCCCGAATGCAGTGTTAATCACTCTACACACCACAAAAAGTGGTCTCTCTCTAGGTTTTGGTTTATCCAAATAGGTTAATGATTTTGGCATGAAAAATTGGAGATAGAAAAAATGTATGGTTAAAAAGTTGTATTGAAAATTCGAGTGATTAAAAAAAATTAAAAAAAAATTAAACTCATTTACCGAACAGTGGCCAAATTGTTAGCTCCAGTTAAATTTTATATTTAGTTTAGATTTTAATTTTTAAACTTCAAATTGATTTTTTTTTATCTTGTTTGAGTTAAGGTTAGTAATTTAAAAACAAAAATTAACTCAATCCTCGGGGATACGATACACGAACTCATTGTCCACTATATCACTTGTTCGATCCATATAAGGAAATCATGCAACAGCTGCCCCTCCAGATATAATTGATGATTGAGATTAGCATAAGCCTCATGCACAGCTGCTCAGTCACATGGTAATTTAGTTCTATTAAATATAGAATCGTTCTCTCTGCAAAGCAAGATCCTCAGCAAGAAGAAGATTGTGGTGCACATTCTCAAATATAAATCTACCCTACTATTTAAGCCTTCTAATGAGGAAGCCTAAGTCCTCTTCGGTCGAGCATTTTGATCAACCAAAAGTTGTTTTGGTCGAAAAAAAGTCCTGCGCGGTTCTACTCATTGGGCTAGGTTCTTTAATATTTGAATTTTGAGTTAGATTTAAACTTGGGTCAAGGTATTTCAATACTAATTTTAGCTTTCTTGGATTGACTCAAATTATTGTGAGTTTTTGGTCAAATATCAAGGGGGGTCACATCACTTGTACTCATGGTGTATTATCTCCAACTCATCCTTCCTAATATTGAGACTCTTCTCTTTAGCTCCCCCAACATTTTCACTCTTTTGCTCAACCATCTCTTTATTTTCTTTATTCTCAAGCTCAACCTTCGCTATCTTTTTACCCTTCTATGCAATCATATCATTTTCTAACTATTTTATTGTCTCTCACATCATAGAAAAGAAATCACTCACTAACTTCCTCTCAACACCAATTCCAACCCTATGATTAGAATCAAGCCAATATTGCCTCATAGCATTAGGGCTTGTTTGAAATTATCGTTCTGCAATTTAGCAATAACTGCATGTCGTTTATCCAACCTAGTCATAATCTTATCAACCTGCTTTTGCAAAATTTCCCACATGTGATTTGTATCGTTATCCCCTCTAGAAGATAATATTTCATTGAATTTAGACATTGTGGAATGGAATATTTCAACATAAGAAGAAATGTTGAAGTACTTAATTACACAAAGATGATTAAAGAACAAATTTTAGGAATCCGAGAATGTCAAGAAAGTTATTCTTTAACAAACACGTGGAATCAAACTGGAATAATAAAAAAAGACCTGAATTTAGAGCCATGCTCTAATACCAATGGATTTGGTTCCTTATGGGAAACACGAAGAACCTACAGAATTGCTTGAAAATGCTAGAATGTTCAAAATTCAAATAACAATAGATGGTAGGATCATGACCCAAGACTCACGATACAAGAACTTAAGATAAAGAAATCTTAAACCTCGACATGATGCAGAAACAAGAACTAAGATTGTCGAAGGCCAAAAAGATTGCCTAATCCTTTGATAAGTTCTAGATTGAATGCCAAAAGATTGGATCTTTGATAAGTTCTATGAAAATTTCAATGAAGAATAAATTAAAATGGAATCCTCACCTTTAATTGATTAACACTCTCAATAATAATCAAAGTCTTAATAATCTAAGCTACAATGAATAAAAAGCTCTTTCATAAGTGTAAGGGACAAAGTTAAACAACCTAGCCTCCATTAATGGGCCTAAGTTAATAACAAAATGCAAAAAAAAAAAAAAAAAAAAAAAAAATCTAAAATAAATAACCAAGCGATTGCTTGGTTATATACTGTAACTTTCGGGTCTCAATATTTGACTAAAAATCTGAATCACAATCGGATTTTTATTGCTAATTGCATTCCAAAGTCTTATCTAATCGGAATTTTGGCCTCCAATCTTCTTCCGACATGTTATACTTGATTTGGAGCCCTTCGATCATGCTATTGAAGTCTTGTTTCCCTTGTATAATTGGTCTTCCTGTCAAGCCTGCTACGACTTTCATCATTTTTTTTACCATTGCTAGTATATTCAGTCCTTCATCTCTTAGTGATATTGTGTTTATCACCATTAATCCTATTGTGCGTTAGTGTAAGTTGTATCAACCAAGATGTGTCAGTTTTGAGTCGAGCATGTGTGTATGGTGTTTGTTTGGGGTAGTAACTGAGCCTAATTTTGAGGTGTTCAAGAACCCATAAATTGAGCCTAATTTTGAGGTGTTTAAGAACCCATAATTTACTAACAAACACCACCAATGTACACACGAAAAAAATACTAAAAATGCTGGCTACGCAGCAGGAGGTTCTAGTTCAGTAGTATGTAATTGTCCATCAAAATTCACATATCTGTATGGTTAAGTTCTATGATATATTAATCTTTTATTCTTGTTTGAAGCTTTATGACATTCACTAGCTCTTGCATCAATTAATATATTTGATCCTTTTACATTGAAATATTCACCTTCTATCTTCATATTTTCAGCATTTTTATGGAGTTTTATTTATTTACTTATTTCTCCTAATTGTCTCCTATTAGGTAAACTAAGACATGTTGATCTTCTAATTAATCTTCCATCTTTGAATGTTGTTTTATTATTAGGGTATTATTCCTCTCTTAACTCTATTATTTCGAATTTATTTTTGGTTATACTGAGTTCATAATCTTCTGGGACTAAATTTATCTGTTTATTTGGTTCCACCATTTTACTAATGTCTTTACATTCTTTGTGAATTTCAATATAAGGTTTTTAGAGTAAATATTTCCATAATTAAAATTAGTAAATGTGTATAATGCTCTATATTCTATAGTCATGATTTGATTTCGTTGCATTATATTATTTCTATGTAACTTGAAATGTAAACTTGAAACTTCATTAAAGTTTTAATTTTTTAATGAAACACAATATTTTCAGTAACATGTAAATATTAGTTTCTGATATGCAAGGTTTTCTTCTATTGTTCATAAATGACTATCTTTTAAATTTATTATTATTCCATCATGTAGACTTGCAGGTAATAGTGAATATATTCCTTCTCTAAATAAGGATTTAAATATTATTTGTATCCCTACTTAGTAAACTATTGAATCTTTTCAACTTATTTTTTATTAATCTTTGTTAATAATTCTGTAACTGTATTTTTGATTAAAAGATTTAATTCGTGTGTTCCTTGAGTTGTTCTAACATATATTGCTTTTTCAATCTTACGATATTCATTTATTGCTATATTTTCTCTGTTCCATATTCTATCCAAAATTTCTCATTTTCCTATTTTTAAATCTAGGGATAATTTTTGTGTCTTTTTAAACTTATTATTATCAAACGTTACTTTTAACCCATAAACATCGATTCCTTCATACTCTTGTACATCTATACTATTGTTTTCTATTTCTTTATTCATATTTTGATTCATTATCTTCTAAATATTTTTCACCTATATAGATTTATTGATCATAATATTCTTCAATATCAGATATTTCACTTAATTCACTTTTTATTTCTATATATTCTTTTTGTTATATTTTAACTTTCTTCTTACTACAATTTGGGCTTATATGTTCTATTTTTTCACAATTCCAACATTTACATTGGCTTTTATCTTTTTTCTGTTTTTTATTTGGACTATATTTTATTTTATAATACCTTCTCCTAGGTTTTAAATATTTTTCTTAAAGTTTTTGAACTTTTTATTTTTATATTTTTTCTTTGTATTTCTTCTTTCAGGATTATATCCTCATTGTATAGGTTTCTCAATATCTTCATTACATATTTTAGTTAATTTTTTTGATTTTTTCAATAATTGTCTTTGTTGACATATGTATGCAAGTCTTTCAAATAGAAATTTTGTCCTTGATCCTAAAGTTCTAGGTATTTTAGGGTTATCTCTAACAGATTTTTCAAATTCTATCCTAAAATATATTCTCCATGAACAAGGTAATTTGTTATAATACATATCTTTCTATACTTCTTGATTTTCATTACTATAAAACTGAACATTATAGCAATCTTTAAATTAACAAGTATATTCTTTGATTTTACACATATCACATATTGTTAAATTTGCAATTTCATCCTAGCCTTATCATTTTCTAATCTTGCTTCTCCTTCAGCATTTCTTATCTGATTTTCTCCTAAATATTCATCTGCAATATATTCTACTAACCTTTCTATGCCTTATCTATCTGATTTTATTATTTCTATTTGTACATTTTTTTCTTATTAATATTTTTGTATCACTACTTATTCCTTCCACATTTCTAACATTTCCTTCAAAAGATGTTGTTAAGAAATCTATCATTTTTTCAGTACTTTCCCATGTATCATTTGTTAGAGATATTATTAAGCATGCAAAATATATAATAAAAGGAAATCGAGAAGGAAATGGTAAACTGAATAAATGCTCAATGAAATTGCAGAAATAGTAAATTGAGGCTAGAGTTCGACTTTATTTCCTTAAGACGATTTTGGCTTGCTACGGTGCTTACAGTGGATGTCAATCGCCTCTAAAGATACAACAATCTTTTACTTGCAGTATGGAAGCACTCCTAATAGCAAAAATGACGAACTTGAAAAGTCTCGTACTCCCTCGACTATGGATGCAAAAAATATTTTATGGCAGAATGCAAGAAAGATATGAAGAATGATTTGGATGATGAAATTCGGAAATCAGGGGTCCTATTTATAGATTTTCAAAAGCTGCATGCCAAGAGTTGCAACTCCTTGAAATGTTATTTCTGAATAGACACAAATATTAGTTTGTGTCAGTTTTAGTCCGAACGATTTCGAATAGGTTTGAAAAGACACACCTTTTCAATTAATTAATTTTTTGAAATTGGAAAATAAATAATTTCTCAAAAAAAAAATATAGGAACCAAACATGACCCACGACCCGACTCGAGCTCGTGCCGAGTCGGTAGGACGAACGACGGCGGTGCGCGCGCGTGTGGGCTTTAGACTAGTCTAGACATTGTCTAAGACTTCCCCATTTGAAAAACTATTGGTACCCCTTGGGGCCCAAACCCATATCCAAACTTGAGGTATATAAATTGGTTCAAAACTCTTTCAACTTCCTATGTGGGATTAAGTTCCCACACTTACTTCCAAATTCCAAGATTTCTACTATCAAGTCGCCAACATCTAGCATTAATTTCTCATTAATATGGAAATGGTTTTGTGAAATTAAATATATCACGAATATCTACTCACAGAGTAGAATGTATTTGACCATTGACCCGTACAAAATGGATACCGGGTCCCACCCGAAATATTGTCAAACTTGACCCATTTCCCAACCCATTTCCAACAATCCCCCACATGAATGGAAATTACGAAAAATATGCAAATGAAATGCAAATACGAGAGAGAGAGAGAGTACAAGCGGAAAGTTATTGCATCGGGAGAGGTAGTTTTCGGCTTTGAACCTACCTTAGTGAAATACTATCGGATTTACTTGGCTAGTCGGTGAACGTGATGTCTTGAACTGTCCAGCCGTTGGTGTAAACCAAGAGAACGATACTCAGAAAATAACCTTCCTAACAATTCTTAGGTTCTCACGATTATGTTCATTTTGGCCTTCAACAATTCTTAGGTTTCATAAGTACTTTAGAGAATTCAAGCCCCATAATTCTCATAAAAGCGACACCACTTCTCACTTATATAGGTGATCTCCTATTAAGAGTATTCTGCCTTACTCCACTTGATGTATTCAAGTTATAGGAATCATTAAAATTTAAAACTTAACCTCACATACTCTGCAGAACGCACTTTTATTTATCATAGGAATGGATAGTATTTTTACTCCTAAGTGCTCAACTGAATCTTCATAACTTAGTTGTCCCATTGAACCAAGATCTTAGGATCTCCAGTCAACAAGGTTGGGTTACCATTAAAAATACTTCATGCGTAGTGGGCTTTTAATCACATTCCTTTCGATAAGTAGTACACTTAATCTCTTGGTAAGCCTTTAGTAAGTGGATCCGCGAGATTCTCTTTTTATTTTACGTAATTAATAGAAATAACATCATTTGAGATCAACTTTTTAACAATATTGTGTCTACAACGAATAAGTCTAGACTTACCATTATACATACTATTTTGTGCCCTTCCAATAGTCGATTGATTGTCGCAATGGATACTAATAGCAGGTACCGGTTTAGGACAACATCGAATATCATCTAAGAAGTTACGAAGCCATTCTGTTTCTACACCAGCTTTATCTAAAGCTATAAACTTTGATTCCATTGTTGATCAAGCTATAAATGTCTGTTTTGAGGATTTCTAGGACACTGCAGCACCACCAATGATAAAAATATAACCACTTGTGGATTTAGAATCTTTCGAATCAGATATCCAATTTGCATCGCAATATCCTTCTAATACTGTTGGATATCTGGTGTAATGTAATCCAAAATTTAAGGTATATCTTAAATATTGATGTACCATATTCAATGTCTTCCAATGATCATTGCTTGGATTACTAGTGAACCTACTTAGTTTATTAACTGCATACGCAATGTCAGGATGCGTACAGTTCATAATATACATCATACTACTAATAATCTGAGAATATTTTAATTGATACAGGGGTTCACCTTTATTCTTGGCCAAATGTAGACTTAAATCTACAGTTATTTTAACTGGACTTTCATCATATATATATATATATATATATATATCAAATTTCTTTAGAACGGTCTCAATGTAATGAGATTGTGATAGAACAAGTCCATTAGGTGTTTTAGAGATTTTAATTCATAAAATCACATCTGCTACACCCAAATCCTTCATGTCGAAATGTTTTGTCAACATTTTCTTAGTAGATATGATAATAGTATGGTTGCTATGTAACGACCCGGGTCCCACTTAACGGGCTGTCCCGGCCGTTAGATGACTGCGTACTGTCTCCACTGTACCAATACGAGTCTTTTCAGCATGCTTTGTCCTCACTCGCACGCTCCCCGAGAAAACTTCCCAGGAGGTCACCCATCCCAGAATTGCTCCAAGCCAAGCACGCTTAACTTTGGAGTTTCTAACGATGGACTTCCGGAAAAGAAGGTGCACATTGTTGGTATGAGTAGTATCTATCATTTCTTTTAAGCTTTCTTAGTTGGGGTATTAAAATCACCCCCTGTTAGACTCGCAACGTCCTCGTCGCGCTTAACCCATCTGAGGTTCTGTTTCCAGGCGTTGGGATTCTAGAGGTAGCTCCCGCCCTATGGCGTAGCACTTAGTTCTCGATTTCCGGCTGGCGGCCGTCTCTGATACCATTTGTAACGACCCGGGTCCCACTTAACGGGCTGTCCCGACCGTTAGATGACGGCGTACTGTCCCCACTGTACCAATACGAGTCTTTTCAGCATGATTTGTCCTCACTCGCACGCTCCCCGAGAAAACTTTCCAGGAGGTCGCCCATCCCAGAATTGCTCCAAGCCAAGCACGCTTAACTTTGGAGTTTCTAACGATGGACTTCCGGAAAAGAAGGTGCACCTTGTTGGTATAAGTAGTACCTATCATTTCTTTTAAGCTTTCTTAGTCGGGGTATTACATGCTACCCATAATTAGCATATCATCCACATATAGGCACACAATGACATATGCATTTGGTGTGTTTTTAAAATAAACACATTTATCACACTCGTTCATTTGAAAACCATGTGACAGCATTGTTTTGTCAAACTTTTGGTCTTATTGCTTTGACGCTTGTTTTAACCCATACAAAACTTAACGAGCCTACACACTTTTTTCTCCTGTCCAGGGTAGAGGTGTCAATCCGGGTGGTCCGGACCGGGTCGGCTCGCCAACGTATGAGCCCGGTAACGGCCCGCGCAGAAAAAAGCCCGCCCGCTGCGGGTTATGGGCTGGTTACGGATTGGCCCACAAATTTTGAACTACAACCCAGGCCCGCCCGCTAGCCCATTCGGGTTGAGCCCATACAGGTCGTGGGTCGCGGTTCGTTCCGATTTTGCCCGTATCCGTATGATTGTTCATTGTATGAATAAAATTATAAAATTATAGAATTTTTCATATTTATAGCAAAATATATATATTATATTGTAAAATCAAAAATGTAAATTAAGAAATGAACAAAATGATAAATTCATATTTATACCAAGAAATGTTTACATAGAATTCAAATTTAATATTACATGAATTATTTATAACTTTGCAAAGTTAAATATAACATAAACAAATAACAGCTAAATGCATTTTTAAGTACTATTATTAAATATTTATAGCTTAAGTACATCCCAACTAGGTTGGCACCTACTTTTACTATAATTTATAGTTTAACTACATCTCAACTAGGTTGACACCTACTTAACTATAATTTAGCTATTCAAAAATTATATATTTGTTTCATAATCAATCTTCACTCTTCAGGAACTGCAAGATTTTTTAAGTCTTCAGCAATATCATTAATGATTTTATCTTGCATCCTTCGATCCGCGAAAATCCAATCTTTCACGCAAATGAGAGCTTCCAAAATATCTTCTTTAAGTCTAGATCTTATTTCATCCAATATCCTGTTACCTGCACTAAAAGCAGACTCGAATGCCACTGTTGAGACTGGAACTGTTAGTAGATCTCGTGCCATTTTAGATAATACAGGGTATGAGCGCTCATTTAAATTCCACCATTGTAAGATATCTAAATTATCCACTTCATTTTCAGGTATTAAACTATAATGATCAAATTGATAATATCTTTCCAATTTAGCAGGTGTGGTATTTGGATTTACAGTTGAAGTTGTAGATGAAGAACCAAGAACATTACGTTTCTTAGCTATTAGGGAGAAAAAAGAAGATTTGCATTTAGAAGTTGTACTAGAGTTTGTAGATGAAGGAATATTTTCATTGTTACCATATTTAATAAAATAGTTATTATACATTTCATTAATAAAAATTTCCAATTCTCAATTTGTAATATTTATGTTAAAAGCTAAGGTGGCGTTCTGTTTGTATTTTATTTTGTATTTTCATTTTCGAAAATGTTTTGTGTTTCCTGTTTTCATTTTTGTTTTCAAATTTGCTGAAAACGCGTTTGGTTTGTCATTTCTGAAAACTATTTTTGAAAATGAAAAGCTAGAAAACACGCTTTGTTTGAAATTTTGCAGAATACTACTTAAACTATTTTTAATTAATTTGCTTGCAGAATACTACTAATTCAAACTCAAATTTCCTTTCACAATACACTGAAAACATGGTTACATGCAACACACTAATGTGAGCATTAAGAGTCTATATTAACACAGCTTGGTCAGGTTCAGGATTTGAAAAAGCTCCACTACTATTAAAATTCAGAAAATGCAAGTTCTTTCAAAACACCAAAGTCCATTTATCAGTGTATTTTTTGAAATATAATAACAAGAATTCTCACTTAATTTTTTTGTAATGTTGATATTGAATTCAATAAAACTTTATTTAAACTTAGTTCCAAGTTATGATAATTCTAAAAAAAAAAAAAAATTATTTAGGCTTAGTTCCAAGTTAGGATAATTCAAAAAAAAAAAAAAAACTTTATATTAAGCTTAGTTCTAAGTTAAGATAATTCTTAAAAAAAAAAAAAAAAAAATCTCAAAACGCGTTTTCCGCGTTTTCCAAAATGCGTTTTCGAAAATGGTAAAGAGAACGCGTTTTTAGCATTTTAGAAAATAAAAACAGAAAACGACCTCAAAACAGCAAAGAGAACAGGGGCTAATGTTTCGGAAAGTGATTCTAAAGCACATTGAACTCCAAACAACTTAATGCGAGAATCCATTACAGCTGCCACTGGAGAAATTAGTGGCATGTTTTCATAATATTTCTTAAACTTTTCCTCCATTGAGTAAATAATTTGAAAGAAAAATGGATCGGCTCTAAATGATGAAAATTGTCCAGCAATTTCTACTAATTGTAAAAGTACAAGATTACTAGTTGGATAATAAACTCCAGAACTAGCTTTTGTTGCCTTATAGAAAGGTTTCAAAATTTTCATAACATTAAATGTTTTTTCCCAGTCCGAATCAGTTACCTGAAATTGATTTTGTTTTGAATTAACAAATGCATTAATGGCATCAGTATAGCCAACACACGATTTTAACATTAAAAAAGTTGAATTCCATCTATTGGGAACATCATCAACAAATTTTCTTCTTTTCAATCCAAGAGTTTTACAAATTTTTGCAAATTCTTGTTGTCTAGAATCTGAACAAGAAATATAATTAATAGATTGTCTAATTATACTTATTTGTGGTGTTATTAATTTTAAACCGTCTTACACAACTAAATTATATATTTGACAAACACAACGCATATGAAATAATTTAGAATCATATAGGGGTGTAATCGTTCTAATTAAAAGCTCAATGCATTAATTATTAGCACTTGCATTATCAAAGGTAACACTAAATAGTTTATTTAACACACCAAACTCATTAAAAACTTGTAATAAATTTTCACACAAATTTACACCATTATGTGGATATTCAAGTAAACGAAAAGCAATAATTCTTACCATTATGATTTCGTCCAGACTAACAATCAGATGTGAAACAAATAATTCCATCAATTTTTTTAAGTTCATTTTTTAAATTCTCAGCCATTGTATGAAATAATTTCATAGAATCAGAACGAGCAGTATTTCTACTTACGCTCATGTAAGAAGGTTGAATTTATTTTTGTAGAAACTCTTCAAAATACTGATCTTATGCAAATGTGAACGGCATCTCACGAGCTGCTAAAAATTTCGACATTCCAACTCGCATTCGTTCCTGCGAATAAACAAAGTTAGTAAAAGTAACTGATCCACTAGCATTAGTAAAACCAGTAATTTGAGCTTGTTTAGGATCCAAATGTCCTGTTTCATTTAGATGTTTAGTGAGAATAAAGAAATATAATAGTGTAGAGAATAGAGATGATGATACTTGTACAGTTGTGCTGTTGAAAATATGTAATTACAGACAAGTATAATAAAATAAAGGCAGACTGCAGAGAGCTAAATGGCTAATAAAATTGTAAGATTTAAGATAGATAGTGGACTGAAAATGAGATAAATTTTACCAATTCACTCCAATTTATAGATGAAATGCTGAATATTACCGTTAAAATATGAAAAAAAAAAGACAAGAGCCAAGTAGGCGTAGCCTGCAGCAAGGTGGAAGAGGGAGAGAGCCAAAAAAAAATTTTAAAATTAATTTAATTTTTTTTTTCACTGGCTAGCGGGTTAACCGCGGCCCGTGAAGGTGTAACCCGCGAAACTCGCGGGTCACACTTTTTTGGCCCGTGAACCACCAGCTCGGGTCACGGGTCGGCCCGCGGTCCCGGGTCGTTCCGGGCAGGTTTTCGTGGGTCTAGTCGGCTCGTCCGTCTTGACACCTCTAGTCCAGGGGCTACAAACCCTTCAGGTTGTTCCATGTAAATTTCTTCTTCTAACTCGCCATTCAAGAATGCAATTTTAACATCCATTTGATGGATCTTAAGATTATGTAATGCAGCAATTACAATAAGGACTCTAATAGAAGTAATCCTTGTAACTGGTGAGTAAGTATCAAAGAAGTCAAGACCTTCCTTTTGCTACCAATAGGGCCTTATATTTATCAATAGATCCATCTGACTTTAACTTCTTCTTGAAAATCCATTTGCGTCCTAGAGGTTTATTTTCAGGTGGAAGATCAACCAATTCCCAAGTGTGATTTGACATGAAAGATTCTATCTCACTATTAATAGCTTCCTTCCAAAATTGAGCTTCTGGAGTAGACATTGCTTCACCAAATGTCTTTAGATCATTTTCTGCCATATAAATTAGAAAATCTAGACCAAAGAATGAAGAAGTTCTAGTCCTCTTACTGCGTATAGGTTCATCGTTTAGATATCCATTATTTGCAGTATCATAAGTTTGTTTATTTGAACTTGTTTCGTTCTTTTCCTTACAAGGAAATATATTTTCAAAAAATGCAGCATTCCTAGATTCAATAATAATACCTTCGTGTACATCTTGAGTGTCTAATTTATGAACAATGAACCGATATGCACTACTGTTATGAGCTTATCCTATAAATATGCAATTAATAGTTTTAGGTCCAATTTTAATTTGTTTAGGCTTTGGTACTTCTACTTTAGCCAAACACTCCCACACTTTTAAGTGTTTATATGTAGGCTTATGACCTTTTCATAGCTCATAAGGAGTTTCATCCTTTTTCTTTTGAGGTATTTTATTAAGAATGATATTTACAAAGATGATAGCTTCCCCCCACAAATTCTGAGGTAAACCAGAACTTATCAACATAGCGTTCATCATCTCTTTAAGAGTTCAATTTTTACATTCAGCAACGCCATTTGATTGAGGTGAATAAGGTGCTGTTGTTTAATGAATAATTCCAAAAGCATAACAAAATTCTTCAAACGGTGCTCCATATTTTCCACATCTATCACTTCGAATAATTTTTATTCGTTTGCTAAGTTGATTTTCAGCTTTATTCTTATAATGTTTGAAAACATCTAAGGCCTCATCTTTACTTCTTAAAAGATAGACATAACAATATTTTGTGCAATCGTCAATAAAAGTAATGAAGTACCTTTTACCACCTCTAGTTTGCACAAATTTTAAGTCACAGATATCACTGTGAATCAATTCTAAAGGTGTAGTAGTCCTTTCGACAGAATGAAAATGAGCTTTGGCTAATTTAGCCTCAACACAAATCTCACATTTATGATTAAGATCCAATTGCAAAGAAGACGCTAAATTTAAGTTCCTTAATTTACGCACAAATTTAGAATTTGCATATCATACTCGATTGTGCCATAAACAAGAAGACTCAACGATGTAAGCAGAAGAAGATGTATTATTACTCTTCATAGTTTTTGGTACAATAGTAAGGACGTTCATTTTGAACATCTCATCGCTCAAGTAACATTTCCCCACATATACATCATTTTTGGTGAGTACATATTTATCAGCCACAAAGACTAATTTAAAACCATGTTTGCTAATTAAAGACCTGGATACAAAATTTTTGAGGACGAGTTCCTTGCCCGAAGTCATTTTCAGTGCCACTTTTCTTTGTCCTTCAACTTTTGAACTTGATGAGTTTCCCATGAATAAATGTTCTCCGTAATGATATTATAATTTGAGAACAACTCTTTATCGACACAAATGTCACGGGTAGCTCCAGTATCTACCCACCATTCCCTAGGATTTTCAATATTGTTGCATTCAAATACAACAACAGACAAGTTCAATTCTTGTATATCATTGAATAAAGTGTCTCCTTCAGTCATGTGTGCTTGGGCATTCTGCTTCTTTAGATTGCGACATTCATTTGTATGATGTCCAGTTTTTTCACAGTTGTAGCAGTTGCCTTAGAACTTCTTAGCATTCTTGTTGTTGTCCTTTTTAGGAGTATCACCAGAATATTTCCTTTTTTTTTGTTTTTCTTTGAACTAGATTCCACCATGTTTGCCTTCTCTTGCACAAATTGTCCTCCAGATTTCTTTTCTGATTTCCTATTATCTTCCTTAATCCTTAGCTGAACAATTAGTTCCTCCAGGTTCATTTCCTTTCTTTTGTGCTTGAGATAATTTTTGAAATCTCTCCACAGATGAAGGAGTTTGTCGGTTATGGCAGCCACTTGGAATGATTCATTGACATTCATGTTTTCAGCATGTATATCATGAAGGAGAACCTGCAGTTCTTGAACTTGGCTAATAATAGTCTTGGAATCCGCCATTTTGTAGTCGAGAAATTTTCCAACAATAAATTTATTTGTACTAGCATCCTATGTTTTGTAAACGCCATATAGTGTGTTGTCCAGCCCATTAAGAATATAGTTTTTGCAAAGGAAGTCTGAGTGCTTCCATGCATCCAAGGCAATAAGGGACTCCCGGTTGTTTGGTCCTTGAACATCCAAAGCATCCTCAGTTAGGAATTTTGCCAAATTCAGTGTGGTTAAGTAAAATTGGATCTTCTGTTGCCATCTCTTAAAGTGTATTCCACTGGATTTTTTGGGTTTTTCTCCATGTGGAACCAGAGTGGTTTGAATAGGAACAGACATAGGTGGAACCATAGTGTTGTTGGTTCCATTAGGGAGAACTACATTACTCCCACTTGTTACATCCATTTCTGTTACGAAAATCAAACATAAACAACTTTAAGATGTTGATAACGAATATAAATAAATGGTTAAAATGTAAAGTTGGATTGGTTAAAATGTAAAGTTGGATCAGATAATAAATTACCCCAATCACATAAAAAGAAATATATATATATACACTATGAAAGATTTTTTTTTTTTTTTTAAAAAGTCAGATTATTATACATGTAATAAAAATAAATAAATGAATAATGGATTATGACAAGTTTACGTTAGCATGCAATCATACTAAATACATGCAAACATAATAACAATAACAATAACAATAACAATAATAATAATAATAATGAGCAAGTCTATGTAGACTTGAGTTTATAAACGCATGCAAATAATAAATAAAGAACAAAAATCGTCTTAAAATTGTTAGATATATTATTAAGCATGCAAAATATATAATAAAAGGAAATCGTGAAGGAAATGACAAACCGAATGAATGCTCAATGAAATTGTAGAAACAGTAGATTGAGGCTAGAGTTTGACTCTATTTCCTTAAGAAGATTTTGACCTGCTACGGTGCTTACAGTTGATGCCAATCGCCTCCCAAGATACAAAAATCTTTTACTTGCAATATGGAAACACTCCTAACAGCAAGAATGATGAACTAGAAAAGTCTCGTACTCCCTCGATTATGGATGCAAAAAATATTTTGTGGCAGAATGCAAGAAAAATATGAAGAATGATTTGGATGATGAAATTCGAAAATCAGGGGTCCTATTTATAAATTTTCAAAAGTTGCAGGCCAAGAGTTACAACTCCTTGAAAGGTTATTTCTAAATAAACACAAATATTAGTTTGTGTCAATTTTAGTTCGAATAGTTTCGAATAGGTTTGAAAAGACACACATTTTTAATTAATTAATTTTTTGAAATTTGGAAATAAATAAAAATAAATAAATAATTTTAATTTATTTTGTCCAAAAAGAATATAGGAACCAAACACGACCCGACCGGCTCGAGCTGTGCCGCGCATGTCAAACGGAAGGTGGCGGCGGCTCGCGCATGGGCTTTGGATTAGTTTAGACATTGTCTAAGACTTCCCCCTTCCAAACACTATTGATACCCCTTGAGGCCTAAACCCATATCCAAACTTGAGGTATATAAATTAGTTCAAAATTCTTTCAACTTCCTATGTGGGATTAAGTTCCCACACTTGCTTACAAATTCCAAGATTTCTACTTTCTAGTTGTCAACATCTAGCATTAATTTCTGATTCATCTAGAAATGGTTTTGTGAAATTAAATATACCACGCATATCTACTCGCGGATTAGAATGTGTTTGACCATTGACCCGTACAAAATGGATACCAGGTCTCACCCGAATTATCGGTCAAACTTGACCCATTTCCAACATCATCTTTATTGTATAAAAAGAAAAGTATCATTGAATCTATTCAAGTTAATAAGGTTTTCTTAATATCTAGTTTACAATTTAAATCTAATTTTGTTCCTCCATGATTAATAAGTTTATCATAATTAACATTTGGTTCAAATATGTATTTGCATTTATTTCCTTTAGGTTGTTGTTTATCTCTAATCTTGTCATAATATTGTCTATATGGTTTATTATGTAGAGGTGCATAACTTTCATCTAGATCTGGTAATTTTTGTTTAGAAGTTTCTATTGAAGATTGATTAGGTGTTCCTCTATTATTCATTAAAACTTCATAATTACATAAATTATCTAAGCTTAATTGATCAAAATTTTCTATAAGCAAGTTTAGTTCATCATTCATCTTTATTATTTTGTTTTTCTTCAGTATTTTGTTCACCTTTTAGTTTTCCTAATAATTTTTCTATAAATTTTTGTAATTCTAATTTCTCTTCTAGTATCTTTGGTAATATTTTTTTTTTCCTAATTTTATCACGCATACTTCATGCTTCTATCACATTTTTTTCTTATTCAATATGCTTCTTTCATATTCTAGACATTTCTTTTTCTATAAGTTTTTTGTCTATTTTCTTATCTTTATTTTTATTATTTTCCGTTGACTCTCTAATTTCAAGTTATAATATATTTATATTATTTCTTGTTTCTTTTAATTCATTTTTAACTTCTTGAACATCACTTGTCAATGATTTTATTAATATTTTTAGGTCTTCGAAATATTCATTCATCGACATTTAGACTCTTGATTTAGTTTGTGTTTTTTGTATTTTAAATAGTCTGTCATATACATCATCTATTTTTGTTTCTAATTTTTTAATTCTTTCTTCTATTAATATAATTCTTTCATTATCCTCTTTCCTTATTTTTTTCATTTAATTTTTTTTATTTTTTCTGTGATCGTTCCAATTTTATCTTGGTTGATTATTTCTCCTTACTTTCTTTGGAATTTTTTTAGTATATCTTCATTTATATTTTTGACATCTCCTATCATGTCTTTTAATTCTTTAAATTGTATTGTCAATTTATTTTGGATACTTTGTAATTTTTTCTTGACATTTTTATCCAGAATATTTAATTACTGTAATTATTCAAGGGCCATTTTATCTTGTATATTTATATTTTTATATATTTGTCATAAAAAAAACACTTACCCAATTTAATTGCATGTTGAGAAATCTATCAAATTCTCCTCATGAACTTAATGGTTGAAGTATAATTGTATTGACTTCTCTTATTTGTAATCTGCATTGCTCAAATTGCAGTTAGTTTGATTCATTAAGGCTACCGCTGCGAAGGGAAATTATATTCGATGAGTTTGACAGCTTGCGATAGTAATGTTCAACCGGACATAGGGAACCCGATCCACACCATTGAACTTAAAATGTTAGCAGCCATCATTTTGTCCACCATTCAACGATTTCGGACAAATCGAATACCCAAAATCCTGCATGGCAATGATCCACACACATGGATCATTTACAATCTCCAAATAATAAATCTATAGTTGTCCCATTTACATCGTCTACAAGACAATGATCCACACAAATGGATTCAAGAAAGAAAAGTATAATATGTGACAACAATAATTAGCATAATAATCGCATTTTATATCTATGCTGCTAATGTAGATTTCAGTCTGTAGCAGCTTAATGAAATGACTTAGAAACTGGTGCATTGGCATACAGTAGACAACAGAGTGAGTCTAGGAATCTGGCAAGGGTCAAGAAAGCCTCAAGTTCACCCATGATCACAGAAAGAAATTCACTATCTGCTCTGCTTGGTATATGTTCAGATTCAGGAGAAGTCACCAGGTTTGCCGATTTTAATGCCCTGCTTACCTAAAAAATCTGTAATAGCATTCTTTTGCCAGCTCTTGAAACTCCTGCATCCGATATTGTGTTATACGAACATGTCGAGAATGAAAATTCATATCAATTTCTTGACTATAAAGAATTAGCAGTCAAATCAGAATCTTTTTGAAGGGAAACCCAAGTTAAAACTTGCTCTAGAATGCAGGACAGGTGGCTTGAACAAAACAAGAGAGAAGAAAAAAGGACGATATGGAAAGAGCAAAAGAATGTGGAGGAAGAGAAGAGAGGTTTGGCTGCAGCCGCACATTGTACTTCCACTGGTTACTGGTCATAACCAAGTTCTCCAATCAAATTTCAGACAGATTGCCAGTTCACAGTTAAAAGGTCCAAGTTAAAGAGGTTTAAAGCAGAGCTCATAGAAAACTGAGTCCAAACAATTTATGAAATAAATGGCTGGAGTAAGAAAATTAAAAAGTAAAGTTGGAGTTGATTAACTAATCTCATATAAAAAATTATATCTCTTAATTGATAAGAAACAAAAGATTATTATTAGTTTTTAGTTTGTTGAATTATGGTTCTTACACTAACTTGATTGTTTTGGCAGAGAAACCATGCGTGTATATATTTCATTTAAGTTGAAAAAAGATTGGTTTAAAAATTAAAAAGCAGAAATTTCAGTTGGCATCCATGAAGGTCCTAATTATCTCAGTCGATAAGCATCTTAAACTTACTTCTGATCAAGATGTGCCAGAATTTCCCCACCCGGAAAAGCTGCTGCAGTAGCATTGTAAGAAACTGTGATGGACTCTTTCCATGTCCCTCCTATACTTTCTGCACTTGTTTCTCCTTTAGACTGGCCAGGATCTTCCATTGGCAAGGAATATCCAGAGAGAAGGTGACCCACCCCAACACCATTTTTCCTGTAATTTATCAAAAGAAAATGAATCAAGCAAATGAATATATGTGAAGAATTGCAGCAGTAACATCTTACAGTATGCTCAATTTTTTTCTTTTACATAAAAAGGATTTTTAATTAAAAGGAATAGCTATAGATGGAGACAGAAGAGATTGTCTTATAGAGAGTAAATAGAATTGCAAAAGAAAATCTCCCAGGTCCCTCAAGGAACCATAAACCTACATTTGCTGAAACCAATTATGAGTTTCTACGCTTCCATTTAGATGTTATTTACAAACTTGTTCCTATGGAAGTATACGATATGACTTAACACAAAATAATAAGGTATAATTGTAGATTTCAAGAAGCATGTTTCAAATAGAATGAACAGAGTACTGATACAGAGAAGTTGCATAATCAGAAATAGTAGAAACTGCTTACAGGATTACATCCATATGCCGAGGTACATAATGTCCTCCTCCAATCCCAAGAAGAACTTTTTTCTGTTCTGTCTTACTGGTGAATAAAAGAACCAATTTGTTTACAGAAAATCGTATTACAGGAAGGATAAAGACAGTAATATAACTACTCTTCCTTTAGATAAAAACATGAAATATAGTTTAAGAACTACAATGTACATAGAAAGTACCTGCTCCAATTTCCAATCTCAGGGCCTTCTCCAAGTCCGAGTCCTTCCCATATTAACTTCAATCAGAAAATTCCATTTGTCAGAAGGAATCCATTATGTAACACGTAATCACATTGATATAAAACTATGTATAACCCAATGAATTATATCTAAAGGTAACGTTTATGAGTTTTGTATCTGAAGCATCAAAATATTGGTATAATTATTTCATTTTAACCAAATATACATCATTAACAGTGAAGAGTGATTTATTCTCATTCGTTCATGCCCTTCAACTCTTTTCAACAAATTATCTCTGGAATTTTACATGATAATCTTGTTCTGGTTTGAGAAAACTGTATCTTTAAGTTTGTTACATACTGAACCCTCTTCTAAGCAGTATTTTACGAAGGCATGAATCAAAAAATTATAATCTTAAACATGGAAACAGTTTCAGGATTCGAATTGTTCAGAAGGATATCAAAATAGTAGTATGTTTGGAAGTGTACATAATTCTTAGGTACCGAACATAAGTGCATGCTAAACCATATTCAAGAGTGTAAATAAAGTGGTCCATCAAAACTCATCTACTTCTGTGTTTTGATCCAATACCTAAATGAGAAAAGAAGTCAACCTGTAATAATATTACGTTAATAAATATGCGTACGCATGCATAAATGTGTGCTTGTGCGTGTATGTCAATGCATGCACACCCCTTTGAATCTCTGTGAATGTAACTGTCATCTACTTCTGCGTTTTGATCCAATACTTTCAATGCATGCACACCCATTGGGTACATACAAACTTAAATATATAAATAAAAAAATAAAATTAAAAGCTTGCTATTGACAGGAAAAAGTAATCATAGCATGATTAATACTCAACTAGAGCAATAACATGAGCAGCATCTTGTCTCGCCCAGTGCTCCTGTGTGCTACCTACATCAAGTAAAAGAGACTAATCACAAAAAATTCATCAAAATTCAAACATGCACTCTATTCAAAGTTATAAATTCATGGAAGTAGACACTGAATGTACATTAGAATACTTACATTTTTGCTAGTTTACATAATAGCATCTAAGGGAGACGGCTCATTTAGACAAGTCGTATAACCAATGGAATGGGAAACAATCAAACTCAAGGTCAAACAACAAGCCATAAAATTCGTGAACTGTCAAAAATGAGATTTGCAAACTGCATAGTTGGATAGTTTTGTTATATATAATTCTACCACATGGATGTCCGCATAGCTCAGCCCATAGCCCACAAAAGGTTCCCAACAATGCCATAATTTATCGTAGAAACGTCAGGAAGCCAGCTTACTTTTATAACTATGATCATGTTCCCTGCCAGCGTTCATGTTTGTTTATAGTTGTGAAGAGTTCACTTGTCAAGGATTTGACAAAGAAAAGGCACCATGAAGATTCAGAAGAGAGAGGGGAATTCAGGGGAAGAATGATCAATAGTAAGTCTCAATGCAATGAATCCTAAATCCCTTTGGTAGGGTAATGAAATTAAACCAAACCAAACTTCTAACAAATACTAACTACTCAAAATAATACAATTCAAAACAATTGGAACTACAAGAATACAAATTAAACTCTTTATCTTTTTAATATTACCTCTTCTAATCCATATTTTGTAGCGACTTGAAATTTTAAGTCTAACGAGGAATTTTTATATTAAGAGTTCAAAAATATTTTAATTGAGTGTTTTAATTGGCTTGCCACGTCGCGACGACACTTCCCAATTATTCTAAGTTAATTATTGATCACGTTATGATATTAGTGTGCACTTGCCTAGAACCTATTTTGTTTCAATGACGATTCATTTATTTTTAGCCCCGTCTAGTTGTAAGAAATATTTTATTACGTTACATGTTTCGAATTTATACTTATTTTAAAGTGACAAACTTTTTAGTCAAGCCCAAAATAATTTTCCAAACCAAATTCAATTGTGTTAATTATTTTCTTTCTTTTTTAAAATATCAATAATTTCAATCGGGTCAAATATTAAAAAATTAAAATATTTTAAAGGTGGATATAAGTATATCAACATTGATGTCATTTTGTAGCTTACATTAAATAATGTAAGTCAGACTTCAGAAAAAGTAACTTTGAACGATCCCGATCAAAGTTATTTTAACAGGAAGATACATGAGCGCAGAGACGGAGTTAGAGGGGGGCAGGGGCGACCGCCCCCCAACATTGTCCGTCGGTCTACAATTCCTAGTTAATTTGTAATGTATTTTTTAGTTTCGCCCCCGCAAAAATTTTGAATTTTTTTTTTTAATTGATAAATATTGACCCAATAACTTAAACTTTAAAATTCAACAATACCAAAGTCTTAAGACAAGGTTGCGTAATAAAATGGAAAATGATTTTTTGTCCAGTATAGAGAAGGAGATTGTTGATACTTTTCCATTGGATTCTCTTATTGATGAGTTTTAAATGATGAGAACAAGGAGAGACCAATTTCAGATGTCCAAGTCATCTCTACCATCTGTTATATAGATATGTAGTATACTTTTTATCTTTTTTATGTTCATCTAACGTTCATGTTCTCAATTTGTATAGCATTAGATACATATTTGGACAAATTGTTTTTGTATCGACGAACTGATTGTCTTTTTGGTCAGTAAATCTAACTTGCCTATTTTGGTACTCAAAATCGTCGTTTTCAATGCTCTCAGTTAAAAAAAAAAAAAAAAAAAAAATCCCCGAGAGGGGGCCCGCCCCCCTCCACCCCCCGTATTTTCACCCCCGCAAGATTTGAATCCTGGTTACGGGGTACATGAGAGTTTTGTTTTTAACATTATTTAACTATTTGAGGTGTCCAATCAGGCCAATTTGAGTCAAATATATATCGTCCTGCACGTTATCACCCCTGAATTTTAGCCAACTTCATCTCACTTTCTCACCCATTTCTCTACCCACTTACTTACTGTTGCATGCATATATATATATATATATATACACGCTTTATATTCCAATCCCTATCTCATAAACTCACACCCACAGTCATTTCAACAGCAACAGAAAGTTCAATTCTTTTTGCTTTATTATTATTATTTTCCAATTATTCTCTCACTCTCACAGGTCCCAAATATTTCAACAACAAGTTAATTTCTTTTTCCTTTTGTTACGGAATTGCACATAGAAATTATTTAAAATACTTTGGCAAGCTATTGGTTTTTTGTGATTTCGCATTGAAACTTCCCATACGACTTAATCAACAATTTTTGAAAAACATTTAAGGCAAGTTATTATGCTTTTGAATTAATTATATACTAGCTTGAAATTATATGTTAATTACCTATTTTTGTATGAAATGTCTGGCTTAATCTATGCTAAATTAATTGTTGCATGCTATGGCTATGGCTATATTTATATTGGGAAAATGTTTGGTGGCTAAAGGTAATTACCCATTATGTTGTGATTGAAGGTAATCATAGTAAAATTATTAGACTGGTCGAGTTAAAATATTTCAAGAAGAAAGTTGATTTTAGCATGTCCTTAAATGTTGGTATATATTATTCTAATTAGCGTATGTACGTGCTACCGAGTATTTATTCGAAATGCTCATCATCATCATCATCATCATCATCATCATCATCATCATCATTATTATTATTATTATTATTATTATTATTATTATTGATAAGATTAGAAATGCTCATTATTTAAAATACTTTACAGATGGAAGAGCTTGACACGACGTGATGACTCGCGGTAGTGACTCCAGTTTAAATTTTTATGCCTTTAAATGTTTGAATATGTTTTTAAGTTTTGGTAAATTTTAAGATGCTTTGTACCTATCATATGGACTTAAAAAAGGTCAATCGGAGTCCCGTGGAACTTATTATAATATTTTTATTAAATTGCAAAGGGGTAGTTTCGGAAATTGGATTCAACATGTTTTAAAATAGATTTCATACCTCAAATGTGGTCGTCAAACCTCAAAATTTTATATTTTGTACCTATACGAGTCTTTTGCACTACATTAAAATTTCATAATTTTTCTACAACATTCGCTAGGATAAATAATTTTTAAAAATCCATTGCATCACCCGGGAAAATATACACAAGTTGCTGAATTTTTCCTAAAATTCAAATTGTTTGTTTGCATAATTTCGAAGTCCACATGAATATAATTGTTATAATTTTTAAATATTAGCTAATTAATTCAATTTAAAGTTTTTCCTAAATTTCACGTCTTTAAATAGTTAACGCTAACGAGTACACGTTCGATAATGCATCGAGTTAAAATGAATTTGGGGCGTTACATATTTTATGTCCCATCATTTCTCCCTTGCTAAGAGACTCAGTTCCAGCGAGTTCGATTGCAATAGTCTCCCAATGAGAATTGTTTTGGCAAACTAAATATCTAAGTAGGTCTCCTAATTGCAGCCAAACTTCAATTGCCTCCACAAAAGAGAAGCAGCACAAAGGAATCAAAGACAAGACTTATTTTGAAAACAAATAAAGACATTATTGGAGCCTTGAATAGCCACTACACTTATATAAAGTATAGTTTTAAAGATAGCATAATCGTTTGTGGCACATTCGAGCTTCCATTTGTTTGTGAGACCAGTCAACTCTTCCAGATCACAGTATAGCCTATCATTTTATGGAGACAAATGGTGTTTGTGAGAATATGTGCATTCTGTTGCAATTAGGAGATCCATGTAAATATGTGGTTCATTAGAAAGATCAACCTCTTTGGGAAATTGTTATAGTCTAACTCGGTAGAATTCTCTCAACTGGGAGAAATGGTGGAGAGTAAAGATATAAGATTTATAAAATAGAGTTCACTATATGTCAATAGTTTTATTATATGTAGTTTTTCTATGTTAGATGTTTAGTTATATTAAACTTCCTTACCGTATAAAAGAGAAGTATTCAGACTTGATTTTTGAATGAACATTAATTATTTCTTCCCATTAATTCGTCTCTATTTTCTCCCATTTCTTCTCTTTATTTTCCATATTTATGTGTTAAATTGTGCATTTTCCATATTAATGTGTTATGCCAGGCATTCATCCCATTTGTCTCAGATGACCAGCCAAAGAACCATAACCGAGTGACAAGCTATTTTAGAGGGAAACTTATAGTCGGTATCTCAGAGTGCATGGAAGTCAATGGTATGTGGTTAAAATGTCCCTTTATACTGCTGTTCCATAGAAAATCTAATAAATAGTAGTTGCTTCCTTTCTTTTAGTGTTCAAAAGACTCAAACTACTTTCTCACTCACTTATTAACAGAAATTCTTGTTTTTTTTTTTTTTTTTGTCTTAATTTTCAGGCTACAGATGTTTCAAAATGCAACATATGTTGACATTGCAATTGAAGATTATCTCATTCCCTATCTACAACCTTATGACCAGGCCATAAGATCAAGGGCGAGGACTTTTTCTTTCATCATTCTTCTATATATTCAATAAAGGACAAAGAGTCAAAAACAAGTTACATTTAAAGTATTGAATCAACAAAAATATGCAGTTTAGCAAGCTTAGCTGCTTTAGCTTATTTTCAATTTGAAGAGGGTGTTACAACCAATTATAATGTTGCTGACAATACTAGACTCAGGGCCCACAGTGTCAGACCTTGCATTTAGAGAAGTCATCTTATAGTCCAGATCACACTTGAAAACTCCACCAAAGAGAAGATTGACTTGGGCATTACCCAAGAAGGCTCACTCAGGTCTGCTCAAATCCGAACAGTACCGATTGCCAAAATAAGGTAAATACATAACAGTGGAACAATAACTCAGTAGACAAGATTTGACTTGAGAAACAAATTCCCATACATACAGATGCACCGATAAAAGTTCCTACTAAAGGCATGTTTCCCAGACGAAGCCACTCACTGAAGGCTTGACTTGGTTATGCAATAAACATGAAGGCTCCCCTCATCTCCCATGGACTTCGTCCACATAAACAAGACCATTCACTCCCAAAAGGCAAGTAGTTGAAGAGTTGGACAAAAGAACACAAGAAAGATACTTCTCAAAACATTCTCCTGAGAAACACTCTCTTAAAAGCACTACCTCATTCACCTAATTCTATAAATTTCATCGTGAAGAGAAGAGTTGAGCAACACACAAAGAATGGATAAAACTGCTCTTATCATACATGGCTGCTGGCTAACGAGAGTACAAATTCATGAATTAATTTTTGCACCACAAATAAGGCAAGCTTTAAGTAAATATGGACATAATTTTCCATGTAAAAAGAAAACTAGGAAATTGCTCCAAGGAGAGCCGGAGAGGTTACAAGAAGATAAAAATAAAAACTAAACATGAATAGAAGAACCTTTTTCCACGAGTTATAAGCTAAATCTTCCCAGATAAAATAACACCAATAAAATAGAAAGGACTGCCAAATATTATTTCATTTAAGGAAATTGCTATGCAGGGGTTACATAAACATACCAATCTCAACAAACATTGTTGGTTTAGTTGTTATAGGTCCATGGTGAGTAGCCTCCAAAGTAATCTACATCGACCAAGAGAAAATTCATATCAGTTACTGAACACTAACAGAAAAGATATACTTCAAAAATCACAAGAACAGCCCCGTCTGCAAAAGCACAACACCTGTAGTATCATCACAAATTTATGTAACAGAAAAAGGTTCCCACACTTCAATTTCGAATTCAATGGCACTCTGATGTGAATTTACAAATATGTTTTGAAATGCAATTGAAGTGCTTAAACTAAAGACAATGAATGAGGAATATGTTTTTATTGACTCAAATTGCTGAAAATAGATAACCTCAAATTCAGGTACTAAATTAAAGGATTGGGCAATTTTCTTCAAGAGTGTCAGCCATGGCCCCATCCGCGGACTCGGTGGCGCTGCCCATCCTGGTCTTCCACCTTGTGGCGGAACATCTCCTTCCTTTAAATGCGGTATCCCTAACCAATCACATATAAATATTTTAGTCAGATGTAATGTTCCTACACATGAAGGACACATTTTTCAGGTTAAACGGGGAAAAAGAAGTAAATAATACTAATATTGAAGTGGAAATTTAAACTGCCTAAAGATTTCAAGTGCCAAGCAAGGTACATGTAACAAATTACAGCTTAGAATGTTGTACAGTATGTGTTATTGTCTCTACATTTCTTTGAAAGATAGAAAGCGAAATTGAACTGCGATAAATTAAAATGACAAATACACACACCAACACATATAATCACACGATCACATACATGGAACAGGTGCCATGAAATGCTTATGTTGAAATGTGTAAATATTTTTTCTTATTGTACTAATATAGCATAGAATAGATGTTAGGGACTTATGTGATAATTGTGTAATACTCATTTGTATATACCAACTATTATGGAATGAAAAGTCGAGTCTCTCCAAACTTCATGGTATTAAAGCCAAAGGAAATTGAAAAAACCCTAGCTGCTAGCCGTCCGATCCTTACCTCCGGAGCTTACCCAGACCAGTCCGACAACGGCCGAAGCTTACCCAGAGGCCGACGTCGCCCTTCCGGCCATCGGAACTTCAAATCGTTGGATTTCTCAATATCGCGACTCTCTACTCGCGAACTGCTCGCGATTTCACCCCAAGTTTCTAACTTCCTGGCATGCGACTTGTGACTTCGATTGCTGCTCCGACGCGACTCAGGTACTCTGCTCCGGCATCTTCTCCGGTAGGTTCTCCGGCGAAGTCCCCATGTAGCTCAGAAACCTGTTTTTTCAGCTAAGTGTTTTATTGTCATGAGCCTTGAGTTTCCTATTGAAATCATCTCTTGAGAGATATTGTGATTTTCTGATTGGGCATAAGTTCTGTTTGGATATATAGTTTGGTTCATTCTTGGGTTCTTGAAATTGAAGAGTTACTGGAAGTGCATTACGGGTTATAGTTTGTAGAACTTGTTATTGACTACCTCGTGACCTCTTATATTATTGAAATTGATCAATTGCTACATGTTATTAGTATTACTTGGGGTCTATATTATCAATTGCAAGACTGAGAAATGGCTGAGAACAAGATTGGAATTTCACTAATTCATGAGATCTCTTCTGCCTCTCATGTTGCTCGATTGTCTCCTAAGGAATGTGTTTTTGGTTTAGCATCTACTTCTACGATATCTAACTCTTAGGTTATCGATTCTGGAGCTACTGATCACTTTACTTGCAATCCTTCTACAATTAACTCTAACTTCTTCACTTGTTCACTCTGTCCAGGTGGCTAATGGAACTCTTGTCCAAATTATTGGGGCCGGAAATGTTTCACTTTCACCTACTTTATCACTATCTTCTGTCTTACTTGAACCTACATTCTCTACCAATCTGTTATTCATTAGTCAAATTACAAAAAATCTAGATTGTTCTGTAACCTTCACTGCCTCTCATTGTGTCTTCCATGACAATCAAACGAAGATGACCATTGGAACGGGTAGAGAAAGGGGAGGACTATATTTTTTTGGAAGGGACAAATAAGTTGCAAACAGATGCTAGTACTGGTCTTCAAGTAGTTAGTAAGTCTTCTCCTAGAGATAAGATCCTTCTAGGGCATTGTCGATTAGGACACCCCTCATTTTCTTATTTAGAACACTTATTTTCAAAACTATTTAAGGATCTTCCTAGTTCTATTATGTGCGATGTGAACAATGTATTTTTCCTAAAAATCATCGTGTTCCTTTTAAAATCAGTAAAAATATAAGTATTATCCCCTTTGCTTGTGTTCATACTGGTGTTTGGGGCCCTTTCTCTACTCCTTCTACCTCAGGTCAAAAATATTTCGTTTCTTTTATTGATGACTTTAGCAAAGTGTGTTGGGTATATTTTCTAAAATCTAAGGGTGATGTCATTCATATTATTCCTAAATTCTCAAAAATGGTCGAGACACAATTTCATACTCAAGTTAAGGTCCTTCATTCTGACAACGGTCGTGAGTTTGTAAACTAAACCCTTGCTAATTTCTTCGCAACTCACGGTATTCTCCACCAGACAACTTGTACTTATACACCACAACATAACGGCATAGCAGAACGTAAAAATAGGCATATCTTTGAGGTAGCCCGAGTATTATACTTTACTATGCAGGTTCCAAAACGTTTTTGGGTTGAAGCTGTGTCAACTGCTGTCTTTCTCATCAACCGTATGCCTTCTCGTATAATTGATTTTCAAACACCCCTAAGGATGTTGTCAAAGTTCCACTCTATTCCTTCCGTCTTAAATATCTGTCCTAAAATTTTTGATTGTGTGTGTTATGTCCATGTACACTCTCATCTTAAAGACAAACTTGATCCTCGTGCTTTGAAATATGTTTTCCTTGGTTACTACAGCTTCCAAAAGGGCTACAAATGTTTTTACCCTCCTACTGGAAAATACTATATCTCTATGGACGTTGAGTTTTGTGAATCTGAGTCTTTTTTCTCTGATGATGTATCATTAGTTACTCTTCAGGGGGAGGTTTGTAATAAAGAAGAGGAACAAATATGGTTAGAAGAAAAGAAAGTAGATTTATGGGGGTGAGGGGGAGTCTGAAGCTGAAGTCGAGAGTGACAGATCACCTAGGTTGTTTCAAAAGTGCTACACTAGGAGAAACTCAGATAATCCTTGTACTCCTGCACTGGTTATTAAAGACATTATCGAGCCCCCTTCTGACATTGATAGTCCTCCTATTGATACTACGGTGCCATCGTACTCTTCTACGATGAAAATGAGGTAAATATTCCACCTCCCACCTCTTCCAATTCTATTCATGTTTCTAATTCTAACCCCACAGATTTAGACAATGTTGACATCCCGACAAAGAGACATTCCATTCGGAAACGTAACCCAGCTGATAGGTTAGGTTTCTCAACATCCTCTTCCAATACTATCTTTCCTATATCTAACTATATCTCTTACCATCGTTTATCTAAGACTAACCTGGCATTTGCCCTTCAGTTGTCTTCTGTTTCTATCCCTAATCATTTTCAGGAAGCTTTTGATCAACCTAAGTGGAAATCCGCTATGGTAGAAGAAATGGATTCTCTCCAAAAATATTCTACTTGGGAGATGGTCTCCTTGCCACCAGGAAAAAGTACTGTAGGGTGCAAGTGGGTGTATTCGTTAAAATACAAGTCAGATGGGACTGTGGACAGGTATAAAGCTAGATTAGTTGCCAAAGGTTACACAGACATATGGAATTGATTAGCAAGAGACTTTTGCTCCAGTAGCAAAAATGAATACTGTTAAAGTTATACTATCTTTAGCTGTCAATCTTGACTGGCCATTGAGACAATTTGATGTAAAAAAAGCATTCCTTCATGGTGATCTAATGGAGGAAGTGTATATGGATCCACCTACTGGTTTTACTCCTCCATGAGGTAAAGTGTGTAAGCTAAAAAATGCTCTATATGGGTTAAAACAATCACCAAGGGCACGGTTTGGAAGATTGAGTTGTGTAATGAAGAAGTATGGTTTTATGCAGGCTCTGGCTGACCATACCCTATTTTATAAAAGGAATGGTGAGGATAGTAACTTACTCGAGAATGATATGATTGTTACTGGGAACATCCCCAGTGAAATTGAAAAACTTCAAACTCATCTAACAAAGGAGTTTGAAATGAAAGACTTGGGCACTCTAAAGTATTTTTTGGGCATTGAAGTATCACGATCCAAGCAAGGACTTGTCCTTTTCCAACGTAAGTATGTTCTTGATCTTCTAACATAAACTGATATGTCAGGTTGTGCTCCCGTAGACACACCTATTGAGGTGAATCATGGTCTATCCATTTACCAGGATCAAATCCTTACAAACAAGGAGAGATATCAAAGATTGGTAGGAAAATTGATCTGTCTTACTCACACAAGAGCTGAACTTTCATATACAGTAAGTGTTGTGAGTCAGTTCATGCATAATTCAAGTGATCAACACATGAGTGCAATTAATTGTATTTTGGCATATTTAAAGTCTTCCCCAAGTAAGGGTATCTTGTACTCTAAAAGGGGGCATCTAGACATTGTGGGTTACACAGATTCTGATTTTGGTGGATCGAGATTGGATAGAAAATCAATGTCGGGGTATGTTTAATTTGTTGGAGGTAATCTTGTTACTTGGAGAAGTAAGAAACAAAATGTAGTTTCACTATCTAGTGCGGAAGCAGAATATCGTGCCCTACATCATGCAACCACCGAGCTTACGTGGTTGAAAATTCTTCTTAGTGAACTTGATTTTGGTCCAAGCAAACCTATGTTACTCTTTTGTGACAACACTGCAGCTATTGAGATAGCAAACAACCCGGTACAACATGATCGAAAAAGCATGTTGAGCTTGACAGAAACTACATCAAGGGCAACCTCGACTCCAAGAATATAGAGATTACATACGTTAAGATTGCAAATCAACTAGCCGACATCATGACACATGGAGTGGATAGTGTTTATTCTATACATCTATATCCAAGTTGGACATGTGTGATATCTAGGCACCAACTTGCGGGGGAGTGTTGAAATGTGTAAATATTTTTTTCTTATTGTACTAATATAGCATAGAATAGATGTTAGGGACTTATGTGATAATTGTGTAATACTAATTTGTATATACCAACTATTATGGAATGAAAAGTCGAGTCTCTCCAAACTTCAGCTTATTTGAAGGATTCCTAAACAAGATACATCTATTAATCACACATACATACAGAGATGTCTCAGCTAATTGTGTACCTGAACCTGAGTTAGCTCCTACTACCCACAATTACATAATGTATACACAAAACAATGTACGTGGGCTGGGCAGGTGGTTGTGGGGTATGAATAAACAAGAGTGGGGGCTCGTGAGGGCGTGGGTGTGTCTTACCTATCGGGTGGATGGTGAGGGCAGGGCGGTTTGAGACGGCGGTGTGTTTCGACAAAAATATGATTTCATTCACAGTCTCCGTGGTGGCTGCTTCCCATCTTAAATCAAGATTATCTTCTTCTATTATGCTCTTGTCCTGTTCCAAGATTCTCACATTTCCGTTCTTAAAACTTTTTATGCCAGCCTCCAAAGTGGGGCCGGTCTGCCACCCGGGCATGGCCAAGAGTTCCTTTGCTGGGTTGATCGAGGCTGGATCCGAGGTTGTTGCCACCACAAGCGTCACCATTTTCTGGTTTCGATTCGATATTGTTAGAATTGGATATAGATATTTTTGGTTCTGCAAATTACAATTAACGTGTGTATAGTGGAGTTTGACAAGGTATAATTTATAAGTGTCGTGCCGCGTTCCTCTTTCGATGGGCGGCCACGGTTTGATTTCAATGCTTTCGGCTTGTGGGACACGAGAAATATTTACGAGGGAAAATTGCACATTTTCTTTTTATTTTTTAATCAAAAATGTAAAAAATTTATAGATCAAAGTGGTTACAAAATTTCTGAACATACCCAGGAAATGACAATAGCAAACATGTCAAAATTAGCCTATCAAATTATACAAGACTTGGCCAAATTCAAGTAAATTACATACATCATGGCCAAAGTCTGTAAAACAAAAGAAGCCGAACTTGTAGCAATTAATTAAACAAAACTCTGGGCATACTCGGGCAAAAGACAACATAACCACAACTCGATCAAAAAATTCATACATCAACCATAAGAGATTCATAAAGACTCAAAACACGAAGATACAAATCAAAAATTGCTTTATATACATGTGTTTTGATTCTTCGAACAATGCTATCTTCATTAGGTTGAAGGTCCTCAAAATGCAATCTATTACGGGCAATCCAAATATGATAAATGGTGGCCGCAAGAGCAATATGTTTGGATTTAGAATGCTATGTAATTCCCTTTGCTTCCTTTTTAATCCACTTAATAGCACTAGGAACCGAGCTCATACCACGTGTGATCCCCAACCATGATTTAATTCTAGCCCAGATTCAGCTAGACAGTGGGCACTGGAAAAAAAGATGCTACTGGGTCTCCAAAAAATGATCACAAAATTCACATTTTATATTAATATCAAGGTATGAAAGCTTATCCTTAGTGTGCAATCTGTCCAACACAACCAGCCATAAATTAAAAGCCATTTTTGGTGCAATACAACTCCTCAAAACCGTGTTTGCCCATGATTTTTTCATCCCCTGTTCTCTGAAATAATTATAGGCAGCTCCATTTTGAAATCTGCCCCCAACATTCCAGCTAGACAGTTTTCGGCCAGCCTCAATTGTATTCCCTTCAATGCGAATTATAGTGTCTCTAAGATTCAAGAGTCACTTGAAGAGAGCCGAATGATCCTTCCTTTCTTTAATTTCCCAAATGGATGAACCTCCAAGATAGACTTGATGAATCCAACGAATCCACAAGGAGTCCTTTTTTCATGAAAATTCCAAAGGACTTTTGCTAATAAGGATGCATTCCATCATGTAAGATCCTTGAAGCCCAAACCCCCTTCTGATTTTGGAAGAAAAATATTCCTCCATGCAACAAGTGGTTTGCCCCCATTCCAAAGGAAATTCCTGCAAAGCTTTATAATACGATCAAAAACCGTAGCTAGGATTGGAAGGATTGAAAGCCAAAAACTTTGTATTCCTTGCACAACACTCCTAATCAGTTCAGCTCTACTCGCATGTGAAAGTGAATTTTTCGACCAAGCTCTGATACAATCAGCAATTTTATCAACAAAAGGGGCATAATGCATGACCTTAAGCTTTCCAGCCACAATGGGAATCCCAAAATATCTGGAAGGCATAGTGCCTTTTGGGATATTCGTCAAAGCCAAAATATCAGACTGCGTTTCATCATCAATCCCAGCCGTGAAGATGGATGACTTTGAAACATTCATGTGCAACCCTGAAGCATCCCCAAACTTACCAAGACAATCAAGAAGAATCTCAACCGAACAGACATCACCCCTAACCAGAAGTAATAAATCATCTGCAAAAGCAAGGTGCGTAATCTGAAGAGGACCACATTTGCGATGGAAATTAAATTCACTTCCTGTAGTGGCAAGATTCAAAAGTCTTGAAAGATATTCAAGACAAAGCACAAAAAGGAACGGTGACAATGGATCCCCCTGTCTGATACCCCTCTCCCCTCTGAAAAACCATGAACCTGTCCATTTAATCTGATGGAATACATTGGTGATGTGACGCATTCCATGATCCATCCAATGAAAATAGTGGGTATCCCAACCCCATAAGGATATCAATTCGATTTTTGGATTTAACATTCAATAAATAAAATTTTATTTTTTAAAATTTTTTGAACTACAAAATTAGACTTATACAATACATGTGGAAGACTCAATTTACATATTTTCCTTAAGACTGAAGCTTTTCTTTTTATATATTGCTCTTCGTCATATTCTTCCAAAAAATAGACATAAGAAAGATAGACTTTTTTTTGTATATTTTGATTTTTTAAGCATTAATTATTAATTTCAAGTGTTTTCCTAAAAAATTAATTAATAGTTTTAATAAATATTGTTATATGAATTTATTTTTATTTCTTCATATTGACAATTTCTTTATTCATAATATTATATTATTATTTTAATAATTTAATAAAAAATAATGACCAATCAATTGTTTAATAAAAATTATATGAACTATTTATTAAAATCTATAATATATATTCTACATTTTGACATTATTTAATTTTATAATTAAAAATAGACAGTGAACATAATCAGTAAATAGATAAAACTAATGTCAAAATGATGAATAAATTGATCAAAATCTGAAGTTGTAAAAATTAACATAACTTAATTGAATTTACTTCGAAATTTTGTATATTTATTATTTGTTTTACTTTGATAAGAAAAAACTCGAACTGAAATTAATTATCTATAACTAAATTGATTTAGTTAACAAATTATTGATACTAACTATTATAGGACTTAAATGATATCATTTATAATGAATAGGATATTGAAGAAAAGTAAAATATATATATATATATATATATATATATATAATAAAACTTTTACGTTTGGTCTTTGAGACAATTTTACGAATAATATATTTACGATTTGCTCTCACTTCTTAGCTTGAATTAAACATCTCATTGAGATTTTTGATTTGACCCCCATATTTTTCGATTTCAAAATAATACAATAACTATAAAAAAAATTATTATTATAAAAAAAAATAGTTTATACTTTATACTTTAAAAAAATAACATATTTATGTCATTAATAGCATAGCGTGGATGTCAAATCTAATGCTATTAATGGCACATGTACTATGATATTTTCTAAAATATTAAATACACTATTTTTTTATTTTTTTGAAAAAATTTCTAGATATAGAAAGTTATTTTGGTGGAAAACTATGTGGGAATTTTGGTGACAACTAGTCTACTCTAATATATAAAAAATCAAGATAAGTTTACATATTTTTTTTTTATTTCAAAATAATAGAATAATTATCAAAAAAAATAATTATTATTATAAAAAAATAGTTTATACATTAAAAAAATAACATATTGATGTCATTAATAGCATAACTCGGATGTCAATAAAATTATATACAAAAGTAGCTTAAAATAATTAGAGAAAAGCAAACTAACAAATAAAAAGCAAAAAAATAAAATAAATTGAAAACTGGGTTTAAAAAACTGGCCGGTTCTCGATTTTCCTGGTTGAATCGGTTGAAATTGAGTTTTTCGACAAATTTTTGAGGTCAACCGGACCGGTTTTCCTATCGGTTCCCGGCTTCCCCTGTCGAATTGGCCTATCCTGTCCGATTTTCTAAACATTGCATTTTTTTTTTTTTTTTGAAAACTGCAAAGTGGAAAAATATTGGGGACTAAAAGTGCAATTTTAAGAATAGGTAGAGAATTTTGTCATTGGAAAGTTGTTAATATGATATATGTTAATGTTATGTTACTAAATAATTAGAGGTGTCAAACAAGACAAGCTAGCTTCGAATAGTTAAACTTGGTCTTGGATACACATGATAAAAAAATTGAGAGTGACATACAAAATTCAAAAATGGGTAGATAATTTTTGCCCCATGAAAATTGATCATGCACAATGAAGTGATATTGCTACTGTCAAGTTTAATCGAATCTAGTAAAAATGACTACACTGATGATTAAGGAAAGCAAAATGCTAATACGCACTAGTTCATCAAAAAATGGTGCAAGGGGAAAAAAACAGTCCACCTCAAACTCCATCTTGCCTCCCACAAAACATCAAGCAGGGTGAGACTAGGAGGTAGCGACCCTCTCTTACGTCATCCCTACTAACGACATTAAACAATAGGAATTGAAACACAAAATTTCAGAAGTAATTTGGACCAAAAGCACAAGGGCACTAGATGTAAACAATTAAATGTGAAAGTTTTTATAGTGAAAAGTTGGGTCGATCTATCCATTTACATTTTTATGAAATTTGCCGACGATATGCTTTTTTTTCCTCCATACCAAAAACTAATTAAGTAGTACTTTGTACATCTACTAATCAGCTAGTAAACGATTATCTACATCTATCTAAATTTAAAATCTAAAATATATAAAAAGGAATATACCCTCATATATTTAAGTATATACTTAATGTACAATCATATATTTAACTATATATCTAATATATCATTATTTGATATTTAATACATACATACATACATTTATACAACATATTAAAGTGAGGATATACATGCACACAATACGTACATACAATATACAATATATATCGAATAAGGTTTCCTAGCCTAGCCTATCTTGGTGTTTGCTACCGGACCGAAAGAGAGTAAAGTAAGGATGAGTGAGAAACTTTTGATTCTCCATTTTACCCTTAAATTGTTATGTCCTCAATAATATTACGCTTAATATATAATTTATTTTTATTAAATACAATTATTATTAGTTATTATTATTAGTATTAATCTATAAAAAGTTTAAATATTTTTCACTTTTTCTCAATAACACCCTCAAATACTTATTAAAAACATTAATTAATTCCTATAAAAACAAAATTAATTTTTTTAATTATATTCTAATTAAGAATATAAAATAAATATTTTAAAACTCTTTTGAAAAAAGAAAAATCAAAACTAAAATTTTTGTTTTAAACTTATAAAATATTAATTTTTTTATTATAAAAATATGCACATAAATTAATTCGATTTTTCTATGCACAACTTTTTCATATTTTTTCTGTGACTTGTCATAAATATTTCATAAATCAATTTTCAATTTACCTAATATTTTATGATGTCTGTCTCCAGATTACTTTTTGATATATGACACGTGATTTCTATATTAAGCTGACATTTTAAACAATTTTCTAATAAAATTTTCAATGAATTTGGTGAAGACTTTCAATAAAACATTAATTTATAAAAACTAAAATCAATTTACAATTTTTATTTTTATTTTTATTTTAACAATATAAATTACTTCAACTACTTTAAAAAATAACATTAGTACTTCCAAAATATTACTCGTGTTATCATTTATATATAAGACCTATAAAGTACGCGCTTACTACTCTTGAAAAAATCTATGTCAATATCAAAAAATGAAAAATAATGTGCTTATAATAGCATGAGTTGTACAATTAGCTACAAATTTCGTGAAGTGCCAAGTTAAAGACGAAAAAGAAGACAAGAAATCAAAACTCATAAATAAAATAGCACCATCTATAATTTGAACAGAAAGTATTTTCATTACTGCGATAGCTTTCAATCATTTATCTTGGAAAATTGCACTTTTTCAAAATAATAACAATAACACCACCAAATAGGCTCTAAATCAACAAGTGTAGTGATGATGCACAAGATAAATCAACACTATTAAAAATCGAGTTAAAATCAATTTTACATAAATAAGTCAATCATATATCTTTATAAATGGTCATAATTATTCCTTATCTAGATGTATAGAACACTAGAATTCAAGCATTAAAACCAAAATAAAATCAATACATGTAACGAATAATTAAAACTGTGAAGTTTGGAATTAAAACAATAAAACTAGGCTACGTCGTTCATCCCAACATTTACACATCGTCATAAAAGAACAAAAACAATAAATTATTGCGTTAATTGAAAATAATAAAGAGGAAAAGGAAATCTTGCACTAATAATCAATTTCACGTTGATAATATTCAATTGGCGCGCCTTAGCCTTGCTTGAATTCCCAAGACTTTGATGTTTAAAATTTAAACCTCTTTTTGGGGCTGTTCTTAGGTGTGGCAAAGATCTGGAATTCATGCCTTACATGTTGTATATATAGGTTTTGGAAGAATCCTAGCTGATTAAAGGAAGAATTCTGTTGAAACTCGCGCAAAAAGCCCAAAACACAGCCTAGCCGGACTAATACGTGGTCGCGTGGTAGAAATGTTAGCGGCTTCGTGGTTATTTAAGTTCAGTTCTAACCATTCAACGAAGGTTTGTGCGGTCACTCACCATTGCGAGGTGTGGCCGCGAGGTGTTAACTTTCAGCACAACTTTCATCTTTTTAAGTCTGTTTAAGTTGGTCCTCATGTTTTATTTGCACTTTCAGTCCTCCATCTTTCAATTAGAGCATTTTGGTCCCCATACTTTTGATTTCTTCTGAATAACTCCTTTTTGCCTCAATTAACTCCCTCGACTTCTCATGTGCAAAATTAACATTCATTTGTCCTCTTTTTGCCTTTAATTCACTTCAAATGCTTCATTCTCTATCTTTTGGGATGTTTTTTAAAATAAAAACAAATAACAACTAATTAAGTAGAATTTATTCTAAATCAACAACATAAAACCTACTTTAAATATCTAAATAAGTGTATAAAAAACACATACTTATTAGGCTTTCATGTTGAGCCTATTGACTTGGGTGTTTTTAAGGTTAAGTACACAATTACACACATATAGACTTAAATATTTTGTAATCAGGTGATTTGTAACTAATTACACAACTATCAAAATAATTTTCAAAATCAAATTTTTTTTAATCAAAATAATGTTTTGTAATTAATCACAATTGTAACTTTATTTCAGTTTATAATTAGTTACAATTGTAATTTTAACTACAATTGCAATTAATTACCGTCACCACCACCATCATCGCCGTCGCCACCACCACCGATCACAACCTAATTTATAATTCGTCACTGCTATAGCCACCGTCAAAATACAATTGTGACCTATGAGTTATGAATGCATTAGTGTAATTCATAATTTGTAATTAAGTATATTAGTATAATTTGTAATCAGTCACACCACAATCGCCTCGTCAGACCACCATCGAAAATACAATTATAAATTTATTTTAATTTTGTAATTAATTACAAATGTAACCTTATTTCAATTTGTAATTAATTACAATTCAAATTTCACCACCACCACAAATTGCACCAACAAATTCACAATCTATTGTCAAAAAATTCACGGCCACTGCCTCCGTCAATCTCTCGTCATTACGCCGCTCACTTCAAGGGCTTTCCAGAGTAGGGATGACAATAATAGCCACGAACCCGATACCCGATGGAGACCCGACATAAATGGGCGGGGATTACCCGACTAAATGAGTTCGTGGGTAGGGCATGGAGGTAAATTTTAAAACTCGACATGAGTATGCGTCGGGTGTGTATTTTAAGTAAAACTCACACCTGACCCGCATACCCATTAACCTCCTTTAAAAATTATAGAATTTAAAACAAAAGTGATTGTTTAAAAAAAAAAAAATAGAACCCAAATATCTATTGATATTGTTATCGTCTAAACCTTAATATGTTTAAACTATTGACTTTGTTAACGTCTAAAAAAATTGTTCAAATTCGCTTGTATAATTTTAACATATAACAAACTTTTTTCAACTCAAATTCAAGTGAAGCCCAATATTTAACGGATTCAAGTTAATTCGGAGCACCTATAACCTATTTATAGCCTAAAAAATAATAAAAAAATAAATAATTAGTAATATGCTTTAAATGGGTATAGAAGCAAACCCGCCTTTGACCCGCACCCGACCTGCAATTTTTAAATGGGTATATGGGTAGAGTATGGAGGTTGTAAATATTTAGTGGGTAGGGTACGGATTTGGCAAACCCGACCCATTGCCATCACTGTTCCAGAGTGTTTGATTCTTACAGTATAGTCTTTTGCGATCGGAATCCAGGGCGGCGAGACCTCGTCAATTGGAATTATTGAGAAAGAGGTCCGGCGGAGTGCCCTAGGACATTGCAGACCCACAATGGGTCATTGTGGGGGCACATGACCTACTAAGAATTTGACCTTTTTATTATTATTATTTTTATTAAGAAATTAGAAATTAGAATTTGAGATTTTAGGGCTAAATTATTATGTGCTATTTGTTTAGAGTTTGTACTTTGAAATTAATATTTTGTGCTATTGATTTCTTTTGGAATTTACATTTGGGGATTGAATACATGTTTACAATTGTTTATTTGTTTGCTTGTATCGTTTATAGGTTTGGTAATACCATTTGGTTTATAAACTGATTTATTTATGTTTTTTAGGTAAAAAGTATAGATTGAGAATTGGAGAGGGAAAATGTGTATAGTTAAAAAGTGGTTTGAGAAATTGTGTGGTTTATAAATCAATTTATTTGGTTTACCAAACGGATGCTTAAGGGTAAATCCACATTTCCTTGTGATGATCAACGTAATGAAAATGAAGTTAAAGATGAAATGATTGAACTTGGTGAAGAAACAGATGGAGTTTCAGTCTCTTCCTAAAAAAAAAAATTCGGGGGCAGCCCCGTGATATCCGTCGCAAAAACACACAAGTAAATATTTGTGCCCCACTGCTACTAAATGTCATGTCCGCCACAGGTCACTTGTTGGTCTATGTCGGCGAGGAAATGGAACAATTTTTAGTGAGCGCTGAGCTCTTGAATCACCCCGATCTTTGTAAAGCTGCTCAACAGATCGGCGTAAGAGTATGGCAAAGAGCAGAAAGTTGTGCTCCGGATCGATCCCCTGCCATGTGTTCCTCTTTAAACAGGTGCTGAAGGCTCTTCAGATCGACGGCGAGTCACTTGACCTCCTGGACCTCCTCAACTGGCTCTTCGACAAGTTTTCAAACAGTCGATGAGATTTAATTAGCAGAGTTAAGTAATTAATTAGAAAGATTTTTAGCATCAGCAGAAACATGCAGGGAGAGAGAGAGAGAGAGAGAGAGAGAGAGAGAGAGTGCTTGGTAGAGTGTTTAGAGGGAGAGAAGTTGATTGATTAGGGATGGGTTTGGGTCACCTAATTTTACAAAATAGTTTAGAATCATCTGATTTTAAAAATATTCAATTTAAAGGGTATGATTTTGTCTAATTTACCCGTGTTTTTATGTGTCAACAACAGGTTATATCATTTATTTCCTCGCCAATATGTATTGAAAGCCCCTTTGAGTGCTTCTTTGGTATCTTTTTATTGAAATATCATTTTCAATTTAGTATTAATTAAATGGAGCCTCTTATCAAATCAGCCAAACCATTGTCTTATATGTTTCATGAATTTTGTCCCTTAGGCTAACAGTCCGACTTCAAGGCATATTTAAAGTTTCATGGACCACTCTCATAATAACACAGAATATATAATGCAATTCATCAAATTGATTAGTTCCTTTAGTACAATAATTGCAATTTTCTTTTGGTAATTCATTATATTATCTAGCAGTCAGTAGACATACATGATAATAAAATCTTTCACAACAAACTAAATATTTCATGATAATGATAATGAAATCTTTCACGTAGGCTGACTAAACTAAACCCCACAAGTAGTATCCAAATATATTCCGGACCTGGATGTATGATGTTATACATTCATCTGCTACTTACAGCTAGATGAGAACTTATGGCTATTCTAAGTAACATAATAGTCCCCGTTTCCTGCTCTTTTCTCATTTACATCCTGTTTGTACTTGGTAAATTACTTAATAAAGTATGGTTGAACCCTATTAGAATCCAATATTTGATGAAGTCGCAAGGAATCAAAGGCCCGTCGTACAAATTCCTATATGGAAACACTACAGAGATAATGAACATGAGAAAGGAATCTATGGGGAAAGCAATGAGCAATATGGATCACAACATATTCCCCAGAATTCTACCTCATGTACACACATGGCTGGACATCTACGGTAAATTCTTCTCTCTCGGCTATATATCCGCGTTTCATTCAAGATATAGGATTTCATTTGTTTGAGAAGGACGCATGTTTAGCAGGAAGGATAGACTTACACTGGTAGTTTGTTCTTCGAAATTGATATGTTGCCCATCACGGGTGACAAATCAAAAACTCGTGAATTAGAGAACCCACATGTGGGTTCTTGTAATAAACGGATCAGGATTGATTTGTTCTTATGCAAAAAGTTTCAACTTTTCGTCATTTCTATCGGATCTAACACTTTTCAAATTACTTTTGAACTACACATTCTCCTAAAAACTCAAAATCTTCCATTTTTTTCAAAAAATCTATCTACACCAAAAAGGCTCCTAGGAAGAAAAGAAGTTAAAATCTTGTTTATTATACATCTAAGTGAGCATGGTTTTTTCGCCTTCTTCGCAAATAGGAGCGAACTTCCTCAATTGGTTTGGTCCTCAAGCTCAACTAGTTGTTACTGAACCCGAGGTTATCAAAGAAATACTGAATAATAAAGATGGAAATTACCCAAAAATAGACCTCGAAGGCTTTGCAAAGAAGCTGTTGGGAGATGGGCTTTCATCATCCAAAGGTGAAAAGTGGGCAAATATGCGAAAAGTAGCCAACCATGTTTTCCATGCCGAGAGCCTCAAAGTAAGATGCAAAATTCATTCTTAATCAATTGTATTTTATATAACTTGACGATGGCGTTATCGACCTCAATTTTGTCCCGTTTGGTAACTCTAAAAAACCTGATTAAAATCTAAGTCAAAGTAAACAATTAATTTTAAGTACACATTTTGTAGGTCCCACAACTTTTCAACCATACATTCCATCAATTTTTATCAAAATCTACAAAAAAACTGATTTTTATCTCTACCAAAACATGGGCTTACTTTGTTTGTTGATGAGAGAGTTCGTAATGCAGAATATGGTTCCGGCAATGATCTCAAGTGTAGAGATGATGCTGGAGAAATGGAAGGGTAACGAGGGAAATGAGATCGAAGTATTCGAAGAGTTCAGGGTATTGACATCAGAAGTCATCTCGAAAACAGCATTTGGAAGCAGCTACTTGGAAGGGAAGAATATATTTGATATGCTGATGAAGTTGACTGTATTAGTATCCCGAAATGTTAACAAAATCAAGTTCCCTGGCATGAGGTAAATTTTCTGGCTTTTTATTTATACAAATCATCCTGATCCTCTCAGAATCCAAACATTCAAAATAGATAAAAATTCTAACTTGAATATATAGAAAGTAAGCCAGGTCCAAGGCAGAATCCCCTGGTTTTCAAAATGAGATGCTATAGGCATGTGGGGTGGACAAGATTAAGCAAACAAAAGAAGATAAAAGTATTGTGTGTTGTTAGTCTAGTACCATCTTGCCCCTTTTTCACTCCAAGCTTTTAAAATACTCAATCTCAACCATTTATTTTAGTTAAGTCCACAATGTTTCACATTTCAAACAATTTTTAACCACATATTCTCCCAAAAATATTATTCCAAACCACAATTTTTTCCAAGAACTGAGGGCCTAACAGCAGCCTAATATTGTATAACGAAGCTTCTGTTTGGCAAAATATTGTTTAAATAGCGGCATGTCAATATTCTATTGTTCCATTTATTTTAAAAGTAAAAAATGGTGGATGAATATCTTTTACTAGCCGAAATTGTTAACTTTTTTTTTTTTTGAAAAAAGAAGGCCCAATGAGTTATAAGCAACATTTTACAAAACAGAGGCGAAAATGCTCTGTATGGATAACTTTTTCTCAATCCCATGATTTCGTAGCCGTGTTATGAAAAGTAGTGATGAAATAGAATCGGAGAAACTCGAGCGGGGGATACGAGATTGCATAGTAAAAATAATAACACAAAGAGAGCAAGGTAGGAACGAGAGAGACGAAAGCTTCAAGGGTGATTTTCTTGGAAAACTTTTGGAGGCAAACGAGGAGACTGATCGAGACAAGAGGATGTCAATAGAAGCCATAGTTGATGAGTGCAAGACATTCTATTTTGCTGGACACGAAACAACAACATCATTGCTAACATGGACCATCCTTCTTCTAGCTACAAATGAAGAGTGGCAAGACATCGCAAGGCAAGAGGTGACTAGACTATTTGGACAGACAAATCCTAATCCTGATGCCATTGCAAGAATGAAAATTGTAGGCCATACTTCTCTAGTCAAATTTTCTAAAACTCGTCTCTCAATGTCAGTGTCAGCCTTGCTAAGTAATTTTTTTTAACATATTCGATTTCTAATGCAGATAAATATGATCATAGAGGAGTCATTGAGGATTTACCCTCCAGTGCCAGCAATTAAGAGAATGGTTTCTAAGGAAGTTCAACTAGGAAACTTAACTCTTCCACCCAATACAGAGCTGTACATTTCGCCACTAGCACTTCACCATGACCCTAAAATATGGGGAGAAGATGTTCATCTGTTTCGACCCCAGAGATTTTCAGAAGGCATTGTCAAGGCCACGAAGAATAACCCGGTAGCTTTTTTGCCTTTCGGGTTTGGACCACGAACTTGTGTCGGACTAAGTTTCGCAATGATCGAAGCAAAAATAGTGCTTTCAATGATTTTGCAGCGCTACAGGTTCACGCTATCACCAACGTACATTCACTCTCCAGTTCAGATTTTTATGATTCGTCCACAGCATGGAGTTCAAGTGATTCTGTACAGAATTTGAGGGATGTGATGTTTTAGAGTAATTCTTAAATAACTTGTACATAACTCCTTGAAATTTTATCAGTTCTACCAAATTTTACTTTTTCATGTTACGGTTCTATGTTTTTTTTAATGCAAATGTTGAATTAGTGCATAGTTAAAAAGTGGTTTCGAAAATTGTGTTGTTTACAATGATTGTGTAACATCATAACAATTATAAATTAGTTTATTTATGTTTTCGAAGTAAAATGTGTGATTAAAAAATGAAAAGAGAATAAGTGCATAGTTAAAAAGTGGTTTCGAAAATTGTGTTATTTACAATGATTGTGTAACGCCCCGATTTCTAATAACCCGGGACGCCACTTCTCCTGTAAATTTAATTTTATTGCAAAAAATAAACTAAGTTCTAAATATCATATTTATTTGAAAATTTGCAACAGTAAATGAATTAAATTTGATAAATTCATAAAAACGTTAAAATGTTAACTTTCAAAGAAAGTAACAACAAATAATTAAATTGACGATGTTCATAACTTTAAATCTCATATTTAAAATAACGACAAATAAATAAATTGAAAATATTCATGAATCATTGCTTTAAAAATATAGCTTCATTATTATTTGCCACAACTGCCCTTTCATTCGCCACCATCTCCAAAATCTGCAATTTGTAAGTTTAAAAATAGGAGTGATCATTTCGAAAGAAATACTCAGTAGGTTCAGTGCAAATTAAATAAGTTGTACGGTAAGCGTTCGTTTGGTACCCAGATTTCCCTATTTTTTCTACAGTGATGTTGACTAATTTGGGAGGCCCACACAAGTTTTCGCACTAACCAGCCCACAATTTTTGACCAAAAACACTATGCAAACCTTGAATCACTGTACAAAATAAAGGAAGAACTGGGTACCAAACGAACGCCAAATAACACATATTGTTGAGATCACACCCAAAATATAGCACATTGGGCCGCCAGTGAAGGCCCAACGAGGGTTCATTGGACTTCAGCCCATGATCAAAGTTTTAGATATCGCCCTGGACTAATGGCCGAGGTGGAAAGGCACAGGAGCCCCTCCGGCCGAACTTGTTTGTGTCTAGCAGAGGCGCTTCATGCTTTTCCGAGGTGTTTACTGTAGCGCCTCGAATGTAAGGATGGGACAAGGCATGAAGTCAGAGATGTGATACTACATTTACCAAGATGTGACAGACGCCCATCCGCTACAAAATGTAACAATGATTACGGTCAAAAAGCAAGATTGTCACCTCCAAAAGCTAGGGTGAAGACAAGTGTAAAGTATGACACGTGTCATGATCTGAAACAGCTAGTTCCTCTATAAATATGGCACACCTCCCGCCTGGTAAAGGGTTAACAATTTCATACTCTTATCTAAATAAATATATCTCACTCCCTTTTCTCTCTTTTACGCATTTATATTTCCCGCATTCAAATTATATTCGCTGAACATGGCCGCTGACTTTGGCATCGGAGTGCAAACGGGAGCCACCTTGGCCCTCTTTGCAAACTGGTCGTTTGTCATAGTGCGCAGAAGATCCACGTGTTCAAGAGGGAGGAGTTGAGAAGTGTTGGTCCAAGGTCCAGCCGGATTTTGTGGTCAACATTTTGGCGTCATCTGTGGGAAACCATACTGCTAACCACGAAAACGCATGATGAAAAGCCACACATAGAAAGGAAGTCCTGAAAAAGGACGAGTAACCTCTTGCAAAAGAGCGAAGAATTGTAAAGAGCTTTGAAATATAAGTTCGGTAACCTTGAAAAAGGTAAAGAGCTTTGAAATATAAGTTTGGTAACCTTGAAAAAGGTAAAGAGATTTGAAATATAAGTTTGGTAACCTTGAAAAAGGTCTGAGCTTTGAAACATAAGTTTGGTAACCTTGAAAAAGGTAAAGAGCTTTGAAACATAAGTGTGGTAACCTTGAAAAAGGTAAAGAGCTTTGAAACATAAGTTTGGTGACCTTGAAAAAGGTAAAAAGCTTTGAAACATAAGTTTATTCACCTTGAAAAAGGCTTAAAACTTTGAAACACAAGTTTGTTCACCTTGAAAAAGGCTTAAAACTTTGAAATACAAGTTTGCTCACCTTGAAAAAGGCGTATAACTTTGAAATATAAGTTTAACAACCTTGAAAAAGGCTCAGAGCATTGAGATAAAAGTCTATCTATCCTTGAAAGATAAACTAAAACCAAGAAATTTCTCTGAAACATGAACGAAAGCGATTGTGATATTAACCCCAGTAGGGGAAGAAATGGTCAGCACAGCGAAGAGGAGGTTCCTTAAGAACCTCATGAGAACGCCAATGAGGGAGTGGCACAACATAACCCGCCACTCCGGCACCGTAATCGCTGCATGTTGCGGGACATGACTCGCATGGCGGCCCAAATGATAGAAATGCAGAAGCAGTAGATAGAATAGACTGCTGCGATGAATGCCTACATGGCTAGAGGGTATGTTGTGAATGAGCCCATGATGCCTCCGCAATACCCACAGCCACATTACTCACCATCCGACGTGGCCACTGCTTCGTATTATTATCAAGATCCACAGGCATATGCTAAGGTGGAATTCGAACCCTTCTACGAGGAAGGCCCGGAGCATGAAGCACATGAAGAACAAAACTCACTCCCAGCTAGACACGGGAGGCTTCGCCCGCAAAATCTGGCAGTGTCTTCAGCCGGATAGGAGGGTTATTCAGAGACAGGCAAGGGGGTCGGAACAATGCAGTTGAGCCTAGAAATAGGCGGGTGCAACGCCCTGAAGAAGCCTTGTCGCAGAGTTAAATGCATAGGGACCAACATGGTACGGGGGCAGAAAGGTTCGCCCCCACGCATGAGCCTAGGAATAGGCAAGAAAGGAGAGCCGAAGCAGTTCAGACCAAGTCTCATAACGAGTTACAGACCCATGAAAGGCTAAACTACGGCCGCGTTCTGCCACCACAAAGGCAGGAGTACGCTTCGCCACCTTATAACCAATACCATGACCCAGTGTATTCCGGTCATGACGAGAACAATGAACTACCCTAAAAGTGTATTTTATACACTTATTTCTATCCTAAAAGTAGGATTTTTATTGTTTGTTCAAGAATATTTGCTATTATTATGGTTATATTTGTTTATATTTCAGAAATAATCCCAAAGTCGAGAAAACAATGGAATTGAAGCTAAAATCAAGTAATTGGATTGTAAAAGTGTCAAAGTATGCAAATCAAGAGTTGATGAAGTAAATCAAGGGCTCAATTGCAAGAATACTCGAAGAAGAATCCAAATTCGGAAGAAATCAGAAGTTCGGAGACTAAATTGCAACAATCAGAGTTGAAGGACCTGATGTGCAATAAAACCATGAGGATCAACTTAAAGCACTTCAAAAGATGAAAATTGCACTTTAGCCGGATAACCATGCAATCGCGTTGTAACACCCCAAGTTCAAAAGTCAAAAACTTAGGCGTGTTAACTTCCATTCACATTATATGCGGAAATAAATCGTTGAAACATTAAAATGCGGAAACAAATCATTTAAAAACTTCAACCTTTTCATTTTCTATTCTAAAATTTTATAGGAATTTTGGCAGAGTCTCATCTATAACTTGGGCATAACCAACCTGTAGAGGGACATCACACCTACAATAATTATGAAATTTTCAACCCATTCAAATCCAACATTCAATATTCAACCATAATTCCAAAATTCAACTTCAACATCAATTTCCCAAACTCCTCAACCAAAATAATTTGAAGTATAAATTTATAAACTCATGAAACATGATAAAACTAATGACAGGGGAATAACATAACCTATTTTGACTAAGAACCGACAAACTAATTCAAAACGATTTATCAATTTAAAAGAATAACAACTAAAAACTTAAATTAAATCATTAAATTAAATTTTAAATAATTCAAGTCGGTACTGTCTGAGCCTGCCGCCACGTGCTCTCCTCTAATCATCTAACTTTCATCACCTGAAATGTTGGGGAGGGATTGGGGTGAGCTAAAGCTCAGTAAGTAAACTTTATGCATGAATGCATGCTTATGACATGAATGCTTTAACTTTGAAATATGTATCCCCATTCACTTTAACCTCTCAAAACTTTCAACATTTCGAATTTTCACTTAACATTTCAAAACTTTCACTTCATTACCATCGTGAGCTCACTTGATATAACTTCTAGTCAATCAGATAACAGTGGGCAATTCTTATTTGGAACCAGATTAACATGCGCATTTCCACCGCAAAGCGGTTTAACATTCACTTTCCCACCGCAAAGCGGTTCATTCATTCATTCCACCGTAAAGCGGCTCATTACATTCATTCCACCGCAAAGCGGCTCATTACATTCGGGTACGCCGGTCCCCCGCGCCCCATTTCCCACTCGCATCTTTCATGACATAGAAGTACACCCATTCTTTCAAAAACTTGGGATACATAATTTTTTTGACAAAAATTGCACTTTGACACATTCCTTTCATTAAAACATTTGACTTTCCCATTTCGATGACAATGCATGCTTGATGATGCAATGACATGTAACGTGTATGCTTGAACATTTCCTTAACTACACATAATTGCATATGGTAGACCAAAAGCATTAAAATTCCGTAATTAGCACGAATGTCAATTAAGCACATTAATTCCACATTAACGTTCAACTTTGATGAAAGTAGGGGGAAGTTTACTTACTTGACGTCCTTAGCATTTACCGTTATCTGGATTTGCAAGTGGAGGAGCTTCGACTGCCCGTGTCGTCAATGTACCAAAAGTCCTAATTATTCACATTCATCAATAAATATGACTCTCAGTTCACAAACACATTCGTTATTCATTTTAATACTAATCAAACATTGACTGAGATTAAAACTTCAATTTAACTCAAACGTGACTTTACATAATAACCAAAACACATAAAATCATAATCGAAGGCAAAAGATTAAACCATTCGACACAACATTATAAGTTTAACTATTAAGGTACTTAAATCAAAACCAAAGTTTGAAAAAATGTACACGCCTTTACAATTTTCCCAAAATCTAGGACTTACAATTATTACTCACGTTCACACTAAAATTACAATTAAGTTAATTAAATTCCCAAATTTCATAATCCTTTACCAAAAACAGTTAACTACTCCAAAAATTCACAACTTTAACATTATACATTTACAATTAAAATTTCAATAATTCATAAGGTTCCAAACAAAATTATCAATTTGACAATCTATGATTTAAAATCTAAGCAAAAATCAAAATCTGGAATTTTAACTAAAACTTTGAATCTGAATTTATATATATATATATATATATATATATATATATATATATATGAATATACATACAATCTGAAAATTACATATGTAAATTTTCCATTACCAAATCTGAAAGGTGCATACACACATACATATACATACACACATATGTACGCCCCAATTCTGAGGTTAACAATTAAAATTCGAAATTTGACTACAACTCAATCTGAAAAATCTGAAATGTTCATATATATATATATATATATATATATATACATACAAGATATATACATCAATACATATAAACCCGTTTGTGTGCGTGTAAAAAGGTGTGTTGTGTGTGTAAAAATTGGGTTCGGTGTGCGCAGTGTGCGGGTGGGTCGTTTCTCGCGTGTGTGGGTGCGCGCTCGAGGGAAAGGGGGGAAGAGAAAAGGTAGATAGGGGCACCCTACCGTGATGGCGACCGGTGGTGAGGTGAGCGTTGCCGGCGAGAGAGTGAGAGAGATGCGTGACTGAGAGAGCGAGAGGTGAGGGGCGAGACAGAGAGGGAGATGTCGTGAGAGAGCGGCGTGAGTGAGATAGAGAGAATGAGAGTTGGATATAAACTTTTGGAATTTGCAACTTGGCCCCTCAATTCTCTCAATTTAGAAATTTAAGTCCACAACTCTCAATAAAATTTCAATTCGCCCTAAACCTTTTCCCAATCTCAATTTAATGAAATTTAAACAATTTACTACTAAATGACAAATAGAATTTAACAAGCTTAACAAATAAAAATAATTAATTACACATAGAGTTCATAAACAATTTATAAACTTTTTAATTGGCACATCGATCGAGACGGCGTCCAAGTCCTTCCACTGCAAAATAATTCAATTTATCGACATTAAAAATATCATTAAATTTAAAATTTATAATAACATTAACATAATCGTTACGTGATATTTAAGGATACACGTAAAAAATGAAAAGTGGTCTTACAATTCCTTACCCCCTAAAAAGAAATTTCGTCCTCGAAATTAAAACTTACTAGAAATGTGGTTCATTGGTACGCATTTCATCTTCGCGTTCCCAAGTAGCCTCTTCTACTGCATGATTCCTCCAAAGAACCTTAACTAACGTAATCTTCTTTCTTCTAAGTTCCTTGTTTACTTTCATTAGGATTTTCACAAGTGACTCCTCATAAGTCAGATCCTCACAAAGATCTAATGACTCCTAACTGAGGCTATGGGAGGAATCCGAAATATACTTCCTTAACATTGAGACATGAAAAACGTTATGTAACCCTGACAGTGCTGGTGGCAATGCAACCCAATAAGCTAGGTTATCCACCCTTTCAAGTATCTTAAAGGGCCGATAAAACGCGAACTTAACTTCCCTTTCTTCCCAAGTCTCATAACTCCTTTCCTAGGAGCTACCAAAAGTCATATCACCTACAACAATTTCCAAAGGTTTCCTTCTTCTATCCGCATAGCTTTTCTATGTACTATGTGCAATTTTCATCCGCTAGCGAATCTTTTCAACAACTACTGCTGTCTATTGTACTATTTCTGGACCCAATAGTTTTCTTGCTCCTAACTTACCCTCGTAAACTGACAATCCACACTTCCTATCGTATAGTACTCAATACGGATCGAAGTTTGATAGCTATTGTTGTAGGAGACCATCAACTGACATTATCCCACTTATGAATCCATTCACTAACTTTCTATTTCCAGCCTTTCATAGAACATATTCTAACGTCTAAACCTTAATATATACATTGATTGATCACATTCTTAAAACTAAAATCAAGAAGATTGACCAAAATAAGACTTTATAATCCAGGATTAGTGAAACTTGATGTCCATACCAAAATATACAGTAGAAATACTAAAACTTTGACAGAATCTTCCTGGAAAGATTTACAAACGAAATCATTTCTAAACATGCTGACATTTCTTTTAAAATCAAAGGATCAACTTAAATCCTGTAATCCATACTTATATATTGTAATCAAGTATTCAGCATCATACACTCATCTTAAAATTAAAGCCAAGGTACTAATTTAAGAATTCATGCTTTCAAAATCATCATAACAACAATACCCTAACCAAGTATTTTATAAATAAATCATTGACCTATCACCAATGAATAAAACTTTTGTGATTCATATAGAATTCCTCATCAAGTTTACTTAACCCAAAGATACAATCCCATTATAAGTAAAAGTTACACAACTGACCTCAAATAATCATATCAATCTCTCTAAGATTACAACATAATAACCATCATATCCTTCACACGAACCTTTTACGTCAATATACTCACTAAGATTTTATATCAATCTCTCAAACTCAATAAATCTTGGATTCTACCATTGTTACTCTTTCTGCGCACTACTCCATAATAAATAATCATTGTGAAGTCTTATTCTCATTTTCCCCAAATCCTATCCACAAGGACAATCGCCTAAAATTTCATTTTTTATTTTTAATTGTGTTTGAATTGTGATGAAGTTTTGATTTCTTGACTTCATGTTTTAATCTATTATTTAATTTATGCAATTCATGATTTTGATGCAATTGATTATCATATAATTTTCTGGCCAATTATTATGTAATTGATGTTATGATTTCTTAAGTTCGAAAGATTAGGATTTCATTAGATTTGTTTCGATTGCCACAAAGTCCGATAGGGGATAGAAATATACCCCTATGCTTTGTGTTTTCTGCTATAGTATTAACAAATCTTCTAGTGCTTTCTTACACATTCGGATTCAATATAGAAATATAGTTGGGTCGTGCGTAGAAATATGTGTTAATACTTGTCTGAAAGGGAGTTTTAACTACATTTGGAATATGAAAATTTAAAACCCGTTAATTTTATTTAAATAATTTGGTTAAAATATGGATGATAGAGTCAATATGGATTCATAATTCTAACGCATTTGTTTTCATAAGTTTTAAAATCAATTTCATTATTTTCTTTAGTTTAATCTTTAATTTAGTTTAAAAATCAAAATTCTCAAATTCAAAACTTTTCTTGTTCCGGTTAAGGATTTGTAATCTAAAATATAATTTACAACAATCTCTGTGGGATTGATAATTGGACTTACGTCCATTTTATTACTTGCGCGACCCGTGCACTTGCGGAGCTGTACTGAATTTCAATCTAGTTCTCATAGTTGCTTGCAGGCTTTCCCAGAACTTGATGACCTCTAGTTGATCTAGGAAGTCCAACGGAAAAATCCATTGCTATGTGTTCCCACTTCCATTATGGGATCTCAAGTGGATTCAACAATCCAGACGGATGTTGATGTTTGGATTTAGCTTGTTGGCAAGTCATGCACTTCTCAACAAACAAGCCAATAGACCTCCTCATGTTTCTCCACCAATAAATATTTTCGTAGATCCTGGTACTTCTTCGTACCTCATGGGTGTGCATTATAAGGTGAATAATGTGCTTCCTCTAGAATATCATTCCTCAAGGTTTCATCCTTCGGTACACACACAGTCTCCCCTTGAATATGAGAGTGTCATCAGTTGATACTTCAAAACCTTTAATATTTTGAGTGAGTACTCGCTCCTTAATCTTAAAATGGAAACTTCTATATTCATCACTTCAAATTTCAGATTTCATAACCCAATAAAATTAACTCCAAAACAAGATCATAGTACATGAAATTCAAGGATAAGTTTAATTCACAAAGTAGAACATGATCTAGAAACTTTCTTACTACAATCTTATTTCAACATTCTCAATCAAAGTTGGATCTTCAATCCTATTAACTTCAACATAATATGTCCATTTAATATCATCTAAAATCAGAAGCAAGAACTAAATATCTCGTCAATTCTCTATCTCTTTACTATTATTTCAAATCCACAAAGTTTACAACTTATAGGTAAGACTTTATCAAATCTTGATAGTTCATCAACAAGGTATGAAAGAACTAACTTGCAATACCAACAATATATATGCATATCAAATCTGAATTTTACACTTTACAAACAAGATTAAATCATGAAATTTCATCACTGTGTCCCAACACTTCAATTTCTTTCATATGCCAACATACTAACTTAAAATGAGATTAAACATGCTAATAAACTTGACATAAAAACTAATTTCCATGATCATTTATACAAAATCAGCAACCTAAAACTTAATGCTGATTCCCATCTTTACCCTTCACATTCTTTAAGCCTAACATTCAACTTATATGATGGATTCCATAAGAACGTGCTAAGACATATTTCATTTACACATTTAATCAAACACTTGGAAAGCACTTGAATTTGAATTTCTAACCTTAATCTTGGCATAACATTCATCCAATCAATAACAATCAATCAAACCAACTAAAGCAGTATAAACTACAAAGAAGAATTCACCACCATATGAGACACTAACATCTACAAGACATAATCAAATCTTACTCATACTTTTCTATCTACTGAAACTTTATTGAAACTTTATTCCCTTTCTGGTCAGCTGTGTCATCGGCCCAGCTATTTTCGAAAATCCATCGATAATAGCTAGCCAATCTCAATCTTCATTCAAATTGGTTGGTGTACTTCAGTTTGTGACAACCTCAACCTTAGCTGGATCAACTTCAATACCATATTCCGTAACCACATGTCAAAGAAAAACAATTCCATAGAGCCAAAATTCGCACTTCTTGGATTTTGCATACAACATTTCCTGTCGAAGTGTCTGTAATACAATGCTGAGATGCTCCTCATGTTGTTCCTTGTTCCTAGAGTAAATAAAGATGTCATCAATAAAGACTATTATGAGCTGATCTAAATATGGGTGAAATACTCAGTTCAAGACAGCTGGTGCATTGGTCAACCCAAACGACATCACAGTGAATTTGTAATATTCATACGGAGTCCTAAATGTGGTTTTTGGTATATCACTATCCTTAACCTTCAACTGATGATAACCTGATCTCAAATCAATCTTGGAGAATATACTGGCACCCTTTAACTGATCAAAAAATCTTATATTCGTGGCAAATGATACTTATTCTTGATTGTGAGGTTATTCAATTTTCTGTAGTCAATGCACATCCTCATTGATCCATCCTTCTTTTCACAAATAGTACTGGTGCTCCCCTAGTTGATACACTTGGTCAAATAAATCCTTTATCCAACAATTCTTGTAGTTGCACCTTTAACTCCTGGAGTTTCTTCGGCGCCATTCTGTAGGATGCTTTAGATATGGGTGCAGCTCCAGGCACCAAATCAATCGTGAATTCCACCTGTCTATCTAGTGGAACCGTGGAATACCAAGTAAATCTTTTGGAAATACATCTACAAAATGACGCACAACTAGTACATCTAAAGCAATTAACTCAGTTGGTTGAACACTAGTGATGCTCACTAGATACCCTTGACAGGTACTCTTTGAGTCTTTCTCAACATCCCTTGTGCTTTCAACAGTGATATGTTATGATGCATGATTTTGAACTTTGTCCAAAGAAGGTGAATTCACATTATCCTGGCTTTTGAAAGAGTATCACTGTCTCATGATACCTAATCGTAGCGTAATTACTACTAAGCCAGTCCATGCCTAAAATGATATCAAAATCCTTCATGTCTATTAAGCACAAGTCTGCCTGTAAGTTCCTCCCATCTATTTCAAACTCAACAACTTTCGAAATCAGCTTAGTGCTAATAATTTCACCTGAAGGAATACTGACCTCTAAGGCATAATTTTCACTTTAGCACTCCTCCAATCTTAGCATCAACTTAATTGTACAATTCACAATGTCCATTCATCAATAATACAAATCTCAAAAGGAAAAGCATAGAAAAACACAGTGGAGCTAAAAGCAAATTTTATTATTATCTCAAATCTTCCAAAAGGAAAACAAAATAATAAAATTGCAACTAATATCGATATTGTGAAATGTGTACTCATATTGAATTCCACGTAAAGCAATTCTTACTGAGCTAAACGTGAAATACACCCCACAGAAAAATATTTTCTTCAATCAATCAAATATTCAAACTCTACTTCTCAATATCATTATTACTATCACTATCACTATTAATCTCAATAACAACCTTAGACTTTCTGACCGAAGGTATAAAATCATCTAATGGGTTTTGTTGAGCATCCTCCACTTTTGGGTAAGTCGAACTGAGAACAATGAGTAATTAATAATAGGTGAATTGTTAAGTATGTTCTCCATCAATTTATGATAAACGTCTCAACAATCTCTTGCCATTCCTCAAGCAGAGAACCAATAAGGTGGCGAGTAGAAGTGTAACCACTAAAGCGTGACCATCAATCCTCACTTCTCTCCATATTACTAGCATCTCACTAATATGCTCACCTATGTTACGACCGTGGGTCCACAAATACTCTTTAAGTTTTTTGTGAACTTTATATGCTTCATTGTTTTTCCCCAAGCAAGATTTACTATAAGTCTATCTCATATGTTCCTTTTGGCATACTAATTATGAGTGTAAGGTCCAATGAAATGGGTTATTACATGTTTTAGTCTAATTCTGAGGACTAAACTTATAATTTCTGAAAATTTTAAATACTCCACATCAACGTTCAACTCCTAAATTGAATAACTCATAAAAAATTTAGTAACATGTACTGGATAAAAAACTTTCAAACATTTCAAACTGCATCGACTATAGTAAGATTTCATTCTTATGTAAACTTTCATTGTAAACATTTAATTTCAGATGAAGTCATAAAATAAATTCATAGTATCCAACAAATAAGAATTTTCAAACTTCATCATATAGAATTTTATAAGCGTTTTACCTTTCCGGTGTTGACGTGGCGCGGCAAGAGCGGGTAGTACTCAAATTAAAACTTAAAATTTTCCTCAATTTTTTTTTTCATAGAATTTTCACAAATCTACAGAAAGGTAGACCCGTGCTCTGATACCATACTGTAACGCTCCAAATTCTTTTAACTCAAAATGCTACCAAAGTCTAAACCTGCTTAAAATACGTATGTAAAATAAATGTCAAAATGCATAAATATATATATTTTTAAAACAACTTCAAACTTGAAATAAAATGTGGAAGCGTAATTGATTGAAATAATTTAAGTTCAATATCAACTATAATGAACGAATCGTTAAACTTTCAAAATAATAAAATTCAAAATTAATTTGAAAAATAAAAAATAGTTGTTAAAATAATATATTTTAGAAATAGAACGCGAAAGCATTATTTATTGAAATAGTTTACTCAAATCAAATTGTCACTACCAAACATAATAATAAGCAAATTGCCAAAACTTGTGAAATACTAAATTTTGAAATTTAATTTAACAAACGGAAATCAACTGTCAAAATACTAGTTTTCCTAAAATTTGTTAATTGAAATAGTCTATCATTTTATTCAAAGATTGCCCCACTCATTGCCTTACCTTGTCGAGCTCTTTAACCTGAAAGGGTGAAAAATATTGAGGTGAGCATAATGAATTATATTCGGCGGAGATACAACAATCAGTTCAAGTTAAATCCAAACATGAAATCAAATTATGAATATAATACCAATACAAAATTTCCTTTTGAAAATGTACCGTGAGACATCCCCAAGGACTCGATTTCAATCCCGGACCTATTTACGGTCACTGACAACATGTTATTAGCGCTAAATAAAATTGTGCACTATGGGATAACTCCAAGGACCCATTTTCGGTCCCGGACCTATTTACGGTCCCTGGCAACCTTTTCACACGTAAAAAGCATTATATCACAATTAAAACTACACATCAAGAAATAACATGGACAAAATAATCATAATTGCTTTAATGTAAACCTCATCTCAAGTCTTGAAATTTTCTGGAAATTGAATAGATGTGAAGCTACCGTGCTTTAAACTTTTCTCGCAACCTCATCTAGTAAGAACAATTTAATATAATTTAGGATACTAAGTCCAAATTAATACTTTAAAACTTATAGGGAGTTGATTGAACTTTTGAAATAAAGAAAATGTGTAATTTGATAAATCTTTAAATCTTTAGGGTCTAATTACTTAAATCAGAAAGTTTAGGATCGAGTTGAATGAAATTAGAAACCATTTTAAACTCATTTGGTAGAATATCAAAACTTTAGGGATGATGGGGAGATAAAATAAAATGGAGGACTAAGTTAGACTCTTAGGCAAACTCTAGGAATTAAAATGAATTTTGTCTTTTTATAACAACACCCCACCCCCAATTACACACATTACGGGAGCAAAGACAGAGAGAGGTTGGAGTGCGATTTCCAAAATCTGGGTCTTACATTTGAATTATTTCCGGCCAATATTAAGGCCAACGGAGGAGGCGGAAAGCTTATGGAAGTCCGATCATCAATGTAGCGCCCCGAGTTCTAAATACTCGGTTCACCACGTCATCTTCTGATCTAACTTTTAAAATAATATTTTAGCGGAAGAAATAACTGAAGTTCATTTTTGGCAACATTAAATAAACTGTAATGGTCGATAAAATCTAAAACCTTTATGAAACAATTCGAAATAATAAATCGAGCAATTAATATTGTAAAACAATTTGCAATGTCATAATTTCTCAAATAATTGAAATTCTCAAAATTATCAAATGTTTGAAAATACGGATTATTAAAATAAGATTTTCAACCATTTAACAACTATTGCCACAATCATCCATCACTTGCCACCCTCTCCGAAATCTGCAATGTTGTTAAAAATAGACATGAGCATTTCATAGAAATACTCAGTAGACTCATCTCCAATTAATTAATCTACAATATAATTGAACACATAAATGTAGGCTCTTTAGAAACATAGGGTGTGAGTAGTCTCTTCTTGTGTATTAAAGCACGTGGCTTCTCTTTGAAAAATCATAGGCTCTTTAAAATCATCGGGTGTGCGTAGTCTCGTCTCGTGCACTTAAGGCATGTAAGTTATATATAACATCATCATTTATCTTGCAAGATATTATCTTCTTTCTTTCTCATGCATAAAAGCATATAAGTTATGACAAGCATAACAACATAATTATTTTCGAAGAAATACATTCTCGTCTCTTTTCATAAAAATGACTTTCATATAAGTCACATAACATGTGCATTCACATGCAATCATAATTTAAATCAATTAATAGGGGCGAGTCTACCTTAAACTTAACGAGTGTGGTTGAGCGGGAATGACTTCAATCTTTCAAATCTACGTACGCCTCGTCTAGCAAATTAGAAAGTAAGTTAAATTAGTCTTTTGAAATTTGTAGTTTAAAAATGATAACTTAAAATTTAGGGACTGAAATTGATGATTTGAGAGTTGGGGGACTAAAATGAATACTTTGAAAGTTGAGAGACTAAAATGAATAATTTGAATGTTGAGGGACTAAACTGAGTAATTTGAGAGTTGAGGGACTAAAATGAGTAATTTGAAAGTTGAGGGACTCAAATGAATACTTTGAAAGTTGAGGGACTAAAATGAATAATTTGAAAGCCGAGGGACTAAAATGAATAATTTGAAAGTTGAATGACTAAAATGAATACTTTCAAAACTTTGGGTTGAAGGTCAAAATAAATAATAAATCCTGGGGATCGAAATAATCGATTTTAAAAATGAAGGGGCTGATTAAAATCATTTAAAAACTTAAGGGGCTGAAATGATAAATTTTAAAACTAAAAGGGACTTATTTAAATAACTTTGAAACTTGGGGGACTAAGCTGCAATTTCCAATAAAATCAAGAAATATTAAAAATCAATTTTATTCATTCCCCTTTCTCCATCTTCGTGACCAGAGAATGAGAGGGATATGCGAGCGAGAAGGGGCAAACTCGGTGGGGGCTCTGCCGGCGCTAACCGTCGGCGATACCGCGGCGGTATCACCGTCGTCTTGTGGCGGTGACCAAGAGGGAAAGAAGCGGTAGCAAAAGGCGAAGCTTGGTGCGAGAAATTGAGGTAAAACGAGGCATGGAGGTCGCGATTAACAGCCATAATCCGGCGGAAATGGGCTCTGCAGTTGAGGTAGGTAACTGGGTTAGTTTTCTTGGTAATATTTTGGGTTTGATTTTGGTTGAGATTGGAGAGGGCAGTGGAGGCGTGTGGTTGGTGGTGGGTTCGAAATGGGTGGTGATTGTGGAGGTGAGTTGGAGGTTGGCGGAGCTGCAGGTGGTTTGTAGTTGAGTTGTGTGAAGATTGATTTTGGTATTGAGTGTTCGATTGGCTGTGGTGGTCTCTTGGAGGTGGCGGCTGGCAGTGTGTTTCATTGGTGGTTGGTGGTGGTGCTGCAGGTTGTTTGATGACTGGTGCCGGTGGTGATGGTGGAAATGGGTGGTGGCTGCGTTGGTGGAAGGTGTTGCAGGGGGTTGGTCTTGGCCGTGGTGGTGATGATGATGGTTGTGCGATGAGTGGGTTGAGGACTGTAATGAAGATGGTTTGGATTTGGAATTGGTTTGCAGTGGATGGTTCATGGTGATTCCTGATGATGATGATTATTGTGGAAGGCAGTGGCCGGTTTTTCTTGTGGTGGATGAAGGTGATGCTGGTTGAATATGGTGGTGGGGGTGGTGGCTGCTAGAACAAAGTTGTGGGCTGTGTCGACAGAATGGAGTGGAGGTTGGTTGGTTGTTAGAAATTAGAATTGGGGTTGTGTTGAGAGTGAGGAAGCTTGATGATGATGATGTATAATGGAATGGGTTGGGGTGAAGTGAGGGCTAGGGTATGGAATTGGATGGGATTGATATGATAGATGGGGGTTGGTAGTATGAGACCTTTACAAGCAACGTACGAAATTCGAGGAAGGTCGTACGTGAATTCAACTGAGTCGAATAGTGAATCTGATAAAATGAACTTGACGTAATTTGGGATTTAAAATGATTTTGAAAATAATAATTTAAATAAATAAAATAATAAAATTTTGGGAATTCGGAATTTAATTTAAAATTGAATGAACTCGATATTTCTCGACTTGGCTAGACGAATGCGTCGCGACGTTAACTTAAAAGTTAAAATAGGTGAGATCCCAGCGGCACATTTTTCCCTAATTTAAAATAATTATTTAAATGCGTGAAAATTCTTGGTCGCTAAAGTCAAGGTTCAGGCGAAAGATAGAAATAAAGATTAAAGATTGGGCAGTGGTTTTTTTGGCATAAGAAAGATTCGACAGTAGAAGTTTTCTCCTGCCGATACATCACCAGAATCCATGGGTTTTAAGTGTAGAGTACTCACTGCTAGTAACTCTTACCATACATGGAGTATCAGTTAAAAGAAAAACAAAATATGGTGAACATGGAATTGAGTCTACTGTCAAGCTCGAGCTTTCATTTTTCTTTTTTTTATATATGTAGAAGAACACATTATAGAAATAAAGACTGAAATCTAAAAATAGTTTTGCAGAACTACCTGCTCAGATACCAAAAATGATTGTTGGACTCGAAAACTCGAAATTGAAATTTCAGGCAAGAAGAAAAATCTGGTTTATTGTTGAAGTTTGAGAATGCCGTGCATGAGTTTGTGAAATAAGGGAGATGAATTAGGCTTAGTTTGGAGAGTGGTGTCCGGTGAAGAGTTGTAGGTTAAAATGAGATTTTCTCAAACCTATGGTGGTGTTCTATTTGTATTTTATTATGTATTTTTGTTTTCGAAAATGTTTTGTATATCCTGTTTTTATTTTTGTTTTCAAATTTGCTGAAAACGCGTTTGGTTTGTCATTTCTGAAAACTGTTTTTGAAAATGAAAAGTTGGAAAACACGTTCTGTTTGGAATTTTACAGAATGCTACTTAAACTATTTTTAATTAATTTGCTTGCAGAATACTACTGACTCAAACTTAAATTTCATTTCACAATACACTGAAAACATGATTACATACAACACACTAATGTGAGCATTAAGAGTCTATATTAATACAGCTTGATCAGGTTCGGGATTTGAGAAAACTCTATTTCTATTAAAATCTAGAAAATGCAAGTTCTTTTAAAATCACCAGAGTCCATTTATCAAGGCATTTTTTGAAATATAACAACAAGAATTTTCACTTAATTTTTTTTTGTAATGTTGCTATTGAATTCAGTAAAACTTTATTTAAGCTTAATTCTAAGTTAGGATAATTCAAAAAAAAAAAAATCTTTATTTAGGCTTAGTTCCAAGTTAGAATAATTCTAAAAAAAAAAATTATATTAAACTTAGTTCCAAGTTAGGACAATTCTTAAAAAAATTAAAAAAAAAAAATCCCAAAACGAGTTTTCCATGTTTTGAACATTTTTTGCTCAAATACACACAAAAAGCCCAAAACGAGGTTTTGAACGTTTTGTTTTTTGTGTACAATTTTTTTTTTTCAAAATGCGTTTTCGAAAATGATAAAGAGGTTTTTAGTGTGTTCAAAAATAAAAACAGAAAACGATCTCAAAATAGAAAAGAGAATATGGCCAATATTTTTGGACTTCAAGCAGAATTCAGATATATTTGGGCCAATATGGACTTACACTTTGGGCTTTAAAAAGAGTATTAGATTAAGAATATTTTAAATAGATTGATCTCAAAATGATTTTTTTTTTTTTTATAAAACAAGAGACACTATGTTCGTTAATTGAGCTAAGAATAATTTGAATTTGATGATGGTGTAAATTCAACCCGATAGAGAAATGTTCAAAATTTTAAGCTTTAAAATCGTTCTTAAATTCTTATATTAAATTTTTCGCTAAACGACTCGATGGACATAAAATAAATTCTAAAATTTACAATGAAAATCGTAGCGACAAAACTTAATTTATAAATTTTGCATTTTAAATTTTTGGGTCGCTACAACGATACTTGGACTCCGTACTGGATCTAGCAACTACCTTTTTTTCTAGAACACCATTGTATTAGATTACCCCCGACAAACAAATAGTAGCCATAGTTGACCTTCTATAATTAACACTACCAGCCCCAATTCGCATTAGAAAATGCCTCTATTTTTAGTTTTATCATCGGTCAAAAGACTGTACAAAGTGTAGTCGTATTCTTTAAGTCCTGTCAATGTCTACCTGTAGGAGAATGTGAAAATTGGTCGAGTTTGTTAAACCACAAAGGCAATGTTAGGTCTCGTCATTGTTAAGTATTGAAGTCCTCCAATAGTCGATTTCAACCGAGAATGAGCATCAAACAGTTTTCTATCATTTATTGACAACTTCACACTACTACACATAGGGGTATTACACCCCTTTGCCTTACTCAGTTTAGTCTTAGTCAACAGATCTAAGATGTATTTCGTTTGAGTCAAATATATCCTATCGTGATCTCTATTAACCTCAATTCCCAAAAATAACAAACTAAACTAAGGGTTTTTAGGAAACCGTTTGTCCAAGTCTTTTACAAATTTTGAAATTAGCTCATTTTTTGACCTAATAATTAGTATATCATCAACATATACTAAAAAAAAAAGAGAGAGATTCCAGCAGAATGGTGCACAAATATACTTGTATAAGAAACATCATTCTCAAAACCCCATTTAACCTGAGCATTTCCCCCTTTTTCAAACAATGCACATGGGGCCAATTTTAATCCATAAAGTGCTTTGTTCTACTTGCAAATATGTCGAGGAAACTATTTATCTATAAAACTACCTGGTTGCTTCGTAAAAATAGTTTCACTAAGATCACCATTTAAAAAATGCATTGTTGACATCTACATGTTGTATATCTCAGTCATAAGTGATAGCAAGTGTCATAATGATATGAATGACGGAAGCCTTTACCACGGGACTAAAGGTTTCAAAATAATCGATTTCGAGAGTTTGTTGAAAACCTTTAGCAACTAAACAAGTTTTATATCTTTTAATGGATCCATCTAGATCGTGTTTTACATTAAAAAACTACTTGTTTCCAAATACATGCATATTTTCACTCGGGGCACAAGTTTTCGTGTATGGTTCACTGTAATGCTGTAAATTGGGATCAAAAAGTGTAGCTATTAATGAAGTTGGTACAACATGATTTGAAGTGGTAGTGAGATAGCTAAACTGTTTGGGTTTGAATATGCCATATTTGGCACGGGTTTGCATTGTGTGAGCGATTTATGTGGGTTGTTATATGAAGGACTTTGGCTAGTTGAAGAATTAGAAGAGATGTCTTTAATTGGTGGAGAGTTTGAAATAGGAGAGGCAATGTTTGAATGTTGGTCATCAAGAAGAAAACTATTGTCAAGACTAGAAGGCTGGAAATATTTGTAGTGTTTTGTGGATTTGATATGGGATTAGTCTAGTGAATTAAAGTGTAGTTGTCATCACTAGAGGTCCTCACATTTGCAAAATTTGTAAATGCTTTTTCAACGAAAGGGAAAATGATTTTTATTGAATGTCACACTTTTTGAGATATAGATTCTTCAACTTGGATGAAAGCATCTATAAGCTTTGTGTTTTGCACTGTATCCAAGAAGTGAAAACTTAGGGGTATGATAAGAAAAAGTGTATATATTATAGTGTCTTAGAAAGGCAAGCATAAACAAAGACCTTGAGAAGAGTATAGTTAGGTTTTTATTGTACAATACTTCATGAGGAGACTTTTGCTATAAGATGAGTGTAGGCAGTTTGTTTATAAGGTAGACTGCAGTAACAAAGAAAAGCAATCAAAAGGATAAAGGTAACTAGCTTGAGCAAGTAATGCGACCCCATTCTCTACTACATGACAATATTTTCATTATGATCTACCATTTTGTTGATGTGTATGGGGACAAAGATGTCGAAAAACAACATCTTGTTTGAAGAAAATGGACTCTAACTTTCTATATTTTCCTCCCCAGTCAGACTGAACACATTTGATCTTTTTTTCCAAACTGTCTCTCAATCAAATTTGGAAAATGGTGAAAGACAAGGATAAGATTTGATTTTAGTTTAAGAGGATAAATCCAAGTAAAATGAGAGTATTCTTCACTAAAATGAGCATAACAACAATATCTTTCTGTGGAATGACAATGGATGGTCCCCAAACATTAGTATGTATGATTCAAGAACATGTTTAGCACAATTTCGAGAAGAGGTAAAATGAGATTAAGGTAACTTATCACAATAACATGCTTGGCAAAACTCAACATAATTTGACATATACTAGCATCTATACTGGCTAAGTATGTACAAACAAAAGAAGAAACATTTTTAATATATAGAGAATTTGAATTTAAAGAATTATCAGTACCAAAAAAATGTATAGTAAGATAAGCCATAGAATTGAAAATATAGCTTGGCATTTCAAGTTAGTAAAGTCCATGCTTGAGCTTGCCCTGAAGAAGAGGTTGGTTTGTTTGCTTGTCCTTAAACATGCAAGAATCTCATGTTAAAAAGCAGTAATGAGTTTATTTATAGTAAGGAATTTGGACTAGTTTAGCAAGTTTTCCTTTATAAACAATACATGTAGTACATTTTTGATATATAGAGTATATGAATTAAGAGAGGGTATAATAGTTGTTGAACCAACATTCAAAATACACAGAGAATTTTTATCATCAACTATTAACTTACCTTTTCCCTTATAATCAAGGTGAATATCCAAGTAGACAATCAGATGTAACATTATAAGATGCTCCAAAATCCATGTAGCAAACTTCATCATATTTAGCTGATGGAGACGCAACATATGCCTACGGTGCAGGGTGAGGAGTATAGCCACCTCTATTTCCAGAATAACCACTAGTTTCAGAGCCATGTCCAGGGTATGATTAGAATCTCGCCTATAAGTCTCATTAAATGATTTATAGCACTTTAATGCTGTGTACCCTGTTTTATCACCGATCTGGCCTAATGAGTGGGATTTCCCACCTCTTCATCTCCTTCTACCATAACTCTGGTTGGTAATAGAAGACAAAGAAGACAGTCCTCTACAACAATACTGACATTCAATTGTTTAAGCCTCATTTCATAGGCTTGTAACTGATGTTTTGCTTCTTGTAGAGAAACCCCTTCACTGAAAGACATCAAATTAATAACTATGAAATCGAATTCAGACCTCCAACCACCTCATACATATATAGACAGATCATCATCAGTTATAACATGACTTGAAGTGGACAAACCTGTCAATGAATTCCCTTCATCAATAGAAAATAGTCATTTATTGGCCTAACTTTTTTCTTAGTGGACTATAAGGCATATTATAGGTGTAGAATCTGTGATTTGGATTGAGAAATAAACATACGCTAATTTGGATTGTGAAATAAACATACACTCAAAAGTAGACTAAACTTGTTGTGCACTTTTGCATCCAACAACACGACCAAACATGGTCTCTAAAATCGATCCAAGCAACCAACTAACAATAAGTTGATCAAAATTGTTCCCCAGTAAGTAAAGGAGGTTGACTTGTAACTACCTGTTGCTACTGTCGGCATCAGCACCAGATCCACCACTAATCATCTTCAGAGGGCAAATCTGGTTGTTGGTTACATATCCCTCCAAATCATAGGGAAGTGTAAGTGGCATTTGAGATCTCCAAAAATTGTAATTAGAGTGTGTAAATATCATCATCACTGGCAGAAAGGTGGGAAACGAAGTTGGATTAACATCGACTAGTCAACAACACTCCCATCGATTGGAAAGCTACGAGTCGTGTGAAATCCATTGTTGACTTTCTTAGAATCCATACTAATGAGCTAATTAGCTCTGATACCAATTTAATAATGAAGAAAATGAATCTAGGGTTTCTCGTGTGAGGAAGGTGAAAGAGACGAGAGAATCTAAAAAATAAAGACGAAATATCTTAGCATTTGGTAACCCTAGTTGCCTTGTTTATATACAATGCAAAGTGGACTGCTAACTGTGTAACAATAATACAACAAAATTGTAACTGTAAACTAGAAATCAAAACAGAATATTTATACAATTTAGTTTATACAGTATAGGCCCAAATAAGCTATTGGGTTGGACATTTATCCATTTTCCTTAACACACCTCTAATAAGATATAAATGGTCAACTAAATGATAAAGAATAAGATAAGATCAAATGGAAAGATAATAATGTTTTCCAAAAAAGAAATCAGACAAAAATCTCTAAAATGCTATTGTTTTATTTTACATAAGAAAATCACAAGCGGATATAGTTGTACATATGGAAAGAATACCTAGCTAGTTGGATCACTTGTAACATAAATTTGGCTATAACAAGCCAAAAGTTTGATAGCCAAATGAAAATTAGATTGAGACGTCTGATTGCTTGAGATCTCTAGTAGATCTACCAATAAATAACACATAACCTTGAAGGAATCAATCTCAATTTTGTTAGAGATATGGCCAAATGGTATAACATCAAAAAGTCATTTTAACACAAAAAAATTGTTCATCATTGACGACTTGGTAGAAACTAGTAAGCTACAAAGGTAAAATAGTAGCAACTGGAAATGGAAGTCCAGAAACATTAAAAAAACATTTTAATGTTATTTTATGGCGGTAGCTTAGATATTTTTATGATTTATAGTAGTATGTGACGTATCCCGTTCCCCTGTGAAGGGATTTTGTCCTAGGCTTTGATTGACGCGTCATCAAGTATTCGAACCCTCAATCTTATGGAATCACCCAACAAGCCTCATAAAGTACTAGGGATCACCCAAAAAACCATATAAGGTTGAAAGTTCGAATATCTGGGGACTCGCATAGCCAAGCCCATGATAAAACCCTTTCACAGGGGACAATTCGTGCATTACGAGATGTCATCACAAGGCTATCATCAACATATAAATGAACCTTTACATTGGCAGTAGCCATGTGGCATCTCGTAGCACACAAATAATATGTTGACGGTAGTTTATTGCATCTCGTAACAAGCGAATTGTCCTATGAGAATGAGAATTTTTGTCCTAGAGATTCGAACCCTCAACTTTAAGAGGTTTGTTGGGAGATCTGGGTAACATTAGGGAAATGTTGATGGTAGCATTGTTGCATTCTGTAACACACAAATTGTACTATGAGAAGGGAGTTTTGGTCTCAGGCTTGGCTGTGATCGTTCCCAAGGATCTGAACTCTCAACCTCAAAAGGTTTATTGGGTGATCCCTGATACAACTAGAGATATTATGATAAATTTGACTTTGTAAGGGGCTAGAATATAAATATCAAATATTAGAGCTTGTTTGATAATGACAGAAATTTTTATTTTTTTCCTTCAAATTCATTTTCAATCAAACATTTTTACAAGACCCTTCAATTTTAAACTTTTCAACCACACATTCTCTCAAAAACCTAAAATTACGCCAAATCATTAACAACAAAGCTCTTACACGTGACAAAACTGAAAGTTTGAAGAAAATCTAGTTGCTACAAATAAAAGTTTTGGGAATAAGTTGATATATTTTCAATAACATAAGGACAACAAATGTAATTATTTTCCCAATAAATCAACTGTTGTTCAGCCCTTCAGGTTTCGTTTAGTCTGATCTTGAAGACAAAACCCTTTACTGCAGGGTTCGCCCTTACGGTACTCTCCATCCACAGTGTCGGCCCTTGGGTAAGGCCACTAAGGCAGGTGCATTGGGCCTCCAAAAAAATATATTTTAACAAAACAAAACATATTCCCAAAATCAAGTATTTTCCAAGGAGCTGTAGAAATACAATTTATAATTAATTACAAATGTAACTAATTAATTACTATTGTAATTTAGTTGTATAGTACAAGTCACCAGAAATTTCATTCCTTTTTTTTAAAAAAAAAAATTAATTAATTGAATTACTTGCAAATTGTAACTTAATTTCAATTTTTAATCAATTACAAATGTAATTAATTACTATTTTAAATTAATTGAATATTATAAGTCATCGAAGTTTCATTTTTCTTTTAAAATTAATTGAATTAGTTACAAATTGTAATGAATTCTAGTTTATAATTAATCAAAATGGTAACTAAATTTCAATTTTGTAATTAATTACAAATTTAACTAATTAATTACCATTGTAATTTAATTGTATATTACAAGTCACTCGAAATTTTACTTTTTAAAGAAATTATTTGAATTAGTTACGAATTTTAATTAATTACAACTGTAACTTAAATACAATTGCAACTTAATTACGTTATGTCATTAATTACAATTTGTAATTAAATACAATTGTAATTTTCATTTAGTTTTGTAATTAATTACAACTCGTACCACCACCACATCCTCCTCTTTCGACGCACCACCACCACTTACATTAACACCAAACCAAAAATGAATGCCATCACCACCACCACCACCACCACCATCAACAACGAAATTATCACCAACAAATAATTAAAGCATCAAGCTGCCATAACAGAAAGTGGAGAGTGACCATCGAAACAAAAATTCATCAACAACAAAACCACCTTCAACAAATGATTTTTTGTGGATGCCGAGTTCTTTGAAAGGGATGCAGTGAGAACTATATTCTTAGGCCTTGTTTGGAGTGGATAGAAACTAGTGATGCCCAAAGTGTTGGGAATTATACACAAATTCCCTCTCTAATTAACCCCACAGGAATTTTGATGTTCAAGAAATAATTGAGCCAACAAGAAAATAAAATATGAACACAGAAATTTACGTGGTTCGGCAACTTGCCTACGTCCACGGACCCTCGCCAAAGCTTTTCTATATAGAATTTGCACTCACCAAATCCCTCAAGTATTGTAGAGAAAATAACCAAGCTTTACAACATCTACCAATTTCTACTTCTTTGTACAACCCACAAAGAACCCAAGAAAAACCAAGATGTTAGACTACATTTTTCTTCACAAATACTCTCTAGTCAAATGTGTTCTAACAAAGAGAATAATACGTGTATATATAAAATATACTTCTTGTGTTCAGCTTGGAGATTATTCCTTGGTCAACTGTAGCCCTTTGTAAATTACACTTCTAACTAGCCATGATCACCAATTCTGATTGGTCAATTTCAATTCTAATGGAACACAGCAACCACCTGTTGAAAATCCTCATAATACCACTAGGACATGTAATGTTGTAGAAGTGCACGTCTAATTAATTACCTAGGACACGTAATAAATTGAGGAATATCATATTTCAATTCCAATTCATTACGATACCGAGACAGTTGAATTAGATAACGTTTTCTCCCATTACAATTAAAGTCTTCCAATTTTTGGCAATTTGAGGCAAATACTCAACAATCTCTACCTTGTCGAAAACGAACCAAAATTCAATCATCTCTTTCGTTCACAATACTTGGATATAGGTAAGGTTTTGACACACTTTGACGGTCCCATAATCCACCATATGATTATAACCACTCAGAATTATTAACGAACTCTGAGCTTTTCATTGGCTCATGTCGAAATAACCTTGCTGAAAAATTATGGTGCAACCCCCATGTTTGGCTTTCCCTGGGAGCTCATCAGCCATCGACATCAATTTCACAACACACCTTGCATTAATGTCAAACCAATGCTCGTGTGCAAACACATGTACCCGTCAGCAAGAACACATCCTCTATCATGGCAACTAGCTTCATGCCATAAGGAAGTCACATCTTACTAAAGTACATCATCACCATCCTCCACCAGGAGAGTCACATTGTCCACCTCCGAGCAGTTAGCCGATTTTGCTCCACCTTCTGGACAATTTCTTCTCACGTTACTAGATTTATCATAGTTCCAACACATTACCTTATTCTTCATGGAGTTACCTCTCTTCTACTTTTCAATAACAAGCAAAGCGTTTTTAGATGAAATGTCACTTCAACCTAATCAATTTAACTTCTGAAAATTCCACCGTTTCCTTCCCGTACATCAAAATCAGCATGATGTGCTCAAACGTGGATGGAAGAGACTAGATGAACCTTATCATCAATCTTAACCCCAATAGATTCCAGTTCAGAAACAATCCCACTGTGAACACCAAGATGGTCTAAGATTTTCATACCTGAATTCATTCTCAAAGAATGAAACTGCTCCTTCAGATACAAGTTATTTGACAAGCTCTTCATCTAATACAACTCTTCCAGTTTTTTTCACAGTTCCTTCACAGCAAATATCCCATAAATATTTGTAAGAACATTTTTGGTCAAACAAAGTTGTAACATGCAATCAGCCTTCAAATCCCAATTTTCCCAATCTTCATCACTTTTGCTGGATTCAGTTTCTTTGTCAAAACTCGGGGTTGGTTTTTCTTCAAAGCTTTCTGCAGTCCCGTCTGAATCAATACATCCATGACTTGTTCTACCACAAGCCAAAATTGATCTTCCAGTCAAATTTCTTCACGTTGTACTTTCTAAACATATTTTCTTTTACTCTAAAAATCTTCGAACCACCTGATACTCTGTTAATTAGACGTCGATTTCCCCGTCGAAGGCGCCACTGTTGGGAATTCTCTAATCAACCCCACATGAATTTTGATGTTCAAGAAATAATTGAGCCAACAAGAAAATAAAATACGAACACAGAAATATACGTGGTTCTACAACTTGCCTACTGTTCGCTAGAAACACACCGCAAGTGTACGAGTCGCATACAAGTGATAGTTGACTGATTGAGTCCGGTTTATCGATCCCACAAGGATTGTCTATTTCAACTACACTCCAGTATAATTAATTTTAACAAGAAACACACACAATAAAGATTTGTTTGGGAATGTTCTCGTACTAGAATTAAAGTTGCAATTGTAAATAAATGACTAGAAAGATGGTGATGAATAGATGATAAATGAGTGTTGGGATTCTTGATTCCACTTGACCATTACCTAATTGAATTCACAACAAGCAAATAGAAATGCAATTCATTAATCATGTTAGACCCGATTTTCCAAGCTTAGCCAATTACCTCTCTCGAGTGAAATCAACCTTAATTAGTGGCATTAACCTACTATATCTCTATGTCGATTAAAAACACACCAATTGCATTAAACCTAAGTGAAAATAGCTCAATGGGTCATCTAGGGTTTTAGGTATATCTTTATCCTAAACAAGAACCTAGAGCAAATATTGTATTGATCTAGACTACACAACAATTTCTCAATAATTGCACATCCCATGAAACCTAAGCATAAATGTGGCCACAATAAATGCTAGTCAACAAATACAACAATAAATGCATAAGATAATAAAAAGCTTAAATTCTTAATACAAGCATTAAAATCAACTAAGCTAGGTCAAGTTTCATCAACATCCCAACACAAAATGGTTTAGCCCATAGTGAAATAACAATAAAATTCAAGAATTAAATACATCATTTCAACTATGAAATAAAATAAATAGAGAAATATGAAGATTAAGCAAAAACACTTCCCTTCACCAATGATTCTTGCTTCAAAATATCACTATTCTTCCACAATAATGTTGGTATTTCTCCCCTTAATCAATATTCATCAACTATACTATACAAAATCAAGAGAAATTACAAGAGGAAAATGAGATAAAAATAGAGGAAGAAAGAGCCTAGGGTTTCTTGACTTTCCAAAAGGAAAAGAATGGTTCAAAAGTGACCAAAATCCTTCAAAATACCCTCCCAAATCGCGTAGATCCACGCATTACAGCTTTTGGGCCGAACCGGGTCGCACCGGGTCGGCCCAGATTATCGTTCCATTTTTTGACCACGCGATCGCGTGGCAGAGCACCTCGCGATCGCGTGGTTGAGGTAAAAACTCTCGGGTTGATTTTATGACTGACTTCGCGAGCGCTACTTGTAAGAGCCACGCGATCGCGTGGTTAATCTGGTGGCTCCGTCTTTCAATGATCAACAATTGGGTCCTCCAACTTTCAGTGTAGACCAACTTGATCCCCAAAGTTTCTGATCTCTTTCAGTTGAGCCCTTTCAAAGGTGCCTTTGAGTCCGTCAACTTTGGAAACTTGCAATTTAGTCCTTTGATCAATTGTACATGCGATCCACCACTTTTCGAAAGTGACAATTTGGTCCCCAAACTTTGACTCTTTGAAGGATTTGACTCTTTTCTCCTCAATTTCTTCAACTATTCATTCATTTAGCTCCTTTCTCTTGCTTTCTCCATGAAGTTGATTGTTGAACCTATTTACACACAAAATATGCACAATTAAATAGATATTTGTCCAAATAACTCAAAAGGTGCCACCAAAAATATATGAAATGTGCATGTAAAATGCACTCAACACCTACATCCACGGACCCTCACCAAAGGTTTTCACTATATAATAAATTGTTACAATTACATAGAATTTGCACTTACCAAACCCCCCAAGTATTGTAGGAAAAATAACCAAGCTTTACACATCTACCAATTTCTACTTCTTTGTACAACCCACAAAGAACCCAAGAAAAACCAAAATGCTAGACTACATTTTTCCTCACAAATACTCTCTAGTCAATGTGTTCTAACAAAGAGAATAAACGTGTATATATAAAATATACTTCTCGTGTTCAGCTTGGAGATTATTCCTTGGTCAACCGTAGCCCTTTGTAAATTACACTTCTAAATAGCCATGATCACCAATTCTGATTGGTCTATTTCAATTCTAATGGAACACAGCAACCAACTATAGAAAATCCTCATAATACCACTAGGACGTGTAATGTTGTAGAAGTGCATGTCTAATTAATTACCTAGGACACATAATAAATTGAAGAATATCATAGTTCAATTCCAATTCATTATGATACCGAGGCAGTTGAATTAGATAACGTTTTCTCCCATTACAATGAAAGTCTTCCAATTTTTGGCAATTTGAGGCAAATACTCAACACAAAGCAGCGCCACTGTTTTTGTAGCCAAGTTCTTTGGTCATGCCGGGCTTATGTAATAATCTATTTCCTCCATCCCTGATAACTAAAGGACTGGTAATTTATTCTGTATTTTTGTCAAAACTTGAAGAAGATTTTTTGAAAATGTAATTGAAATTGTTTGTATACACAAATGTTTTTCAGTCATTGTTATTTGAAGCTGTTGGAAGAATAGCGAATCAGGTGAATGGGGTGTAGGGGCTTTTATGGACTAGAAACTGGCACGTCTGTCAGGCTGCAGTGGAGACCGTCTTACAAGGCGGCACACTGCCCGATCCCAGAGTTTCTCAATGACTCATCATCGGAGCATGATAATATCTCATATTGCACCGACATGTTTAATTCAAGCTAAATTCCTCACTCAAGGTGCAAAAGCGCCACCGTTGCTTGCTAGACGAACCTGCTAAGATTTTGCAATTAGCTTAACTTGATCTCAACTTAATGCCTAATTTTCATAGTGAAAAAGGTTCCCTGATTTTCGACTCAACCGGCATAATGTGTATTTATGTTTATTTCTCTACCTGATTTTGGACAATATTTTATAATCATCTGATTTTAAAAATTTTCAATTTAAAGGGCTGTTCACAAAAACACCCTACTTTTAGGGATCAAATTGAAATGTACTTCAATTTTATAAAATTTGAAGATTACTTATAATTAAATTGTAGAAATTGAAAAATACTTATGATACTTTTTAAATATGTTAGTATCACAGTATGATACTTATAATTATATTAGTATCACAATATGATACTTTTCCATTTTTTTTAGTATCACAATATGATACTTATGATACTTCAATTGTTTTAGTATCACAATGTGATACTTATGATACTTTTCAACTTTTTAAGTATCACAATGTGATACTTATGATACTTTTCAATTTTTTCCAGTATCACAGCTTGATACATTACAAAGTTTTATGATACTTTGTCTTCAATATAAAATCAAACACTTTTCATTCACCAATTCACTACATTTTTTTTGTCATTTTCACAGCCTCTTTGAGTTTCACAGCATTATACTTTACAAATTTTCACATACTGTATTATCTATATTTTCCCCACAACCACCACCATCACCAAACAACACCCATTTTAGTAACATAATTTCAAAAACGAGTTAGATGGAGAAGCTCTCAGCTAGAGAGAGAAACACTCTCTAGTGCTCGTTTTCTTTGGCTGTTCATCACTATGTGTTCATTGAATCTTATTGGTTTGGAATTGTTGTTGCATTTAAGGCTTATTACATACCTTAACTCAACAATTTAAGCATCTATTTCACTGATTTTGGAGCATGATCGAGAACTGGAGGTCTTTTCGTACTGTTCATCTCAAAAATCAACCTAGTTCTTGGTGAGGATTTCTACAGGTCCCTTGAGTCTGGATATTGGGCTTTTCCCCTGTGTCTAGATTTAGCATATTCTCAAGAATCTATCATCCATTGGAGGGTATTTTGAAAGTTTTGGTTCGTATGCTTACTGGGCATATCGTTTCTATAGTTCTCTTGAGCTATATTTTCTGAGCACATCTGGGTTCTTCAACTGCGACTGGATTTCTGGGTACAGTTTAATAGCTCAAAATTCAGCTGTTTTTTGTGACTTTAGCTCATAACCGTAAACATGGCAATGGATTTTCACTTCAGTCTAATGGAAATGACAGGAAACAACTCCTATCTCCGGCCATCCAACGGTGAAAAAAAGGCCACCATCTGAACTGCACTGTTGAGGAGAACACTTGACCAGAAGGTGGAGTGTTACCGGAGACTGAAACAACATTTTTGACCAAAAAACTTAAAACTCAATCGGAGCTACAATCTCAGATTTCGGCCAGACCCGACCTCTGGTTGACGAACGGACGCCGAATTTGAGTTCGTGAGGTTGGGGTGCACCTTCTATGATTTCTCGTGATTTTTCCGGTTGTAGCTTTGGTGGTGGTCGGTGGCAGCTCCGACGACAATCGTCTAAAATCCGGTTGATGCGTGTGGTGGCGGTGGTGACTGGTGGTGCGGTGATAGGAAGTCAGAGGAAGAAGTTTGCACTAAGTGTGAAGTATTTTTCAAAAAATAAAAAAAATTGGGTAGTAAAAATTAGTTTTATCATCTAAAGTGAGTAATTTGTACAATTATCCCCAATTTAAAGTTATGATTTTGTGTAATTTGCCCAAAATTTTTTGGCTACACTCGATTAAAAAGCCCACATCCATGACCCAGCCTAGCTAAAATAATTTCAGATTACTACCCTAACTCTGATTTCTGAAATCGACAATCTATATTTCTATATTAAAGCAAAACAATCGTCATTTTTTTTTCCAGCCTAAAATATTTTCAAAAAATGGTTGGATGCATTTATGTCATATGTTTATAATTTCTAAAGTCACCTAAATTGAAATGCATTTATATTCATCATTAATTGCTTTATAAAAAATAAAAGAAATTAATACATTTGAATTGTGCTTTAACTTTGAAAAAAAAAAAAAAAAAAGATGGCTTGACTTTTTTTGTTCATTAATTAGATTAAAATTTTATTAAAATTTAATATTTGTTATTTTTTGTTTGGTTAAAAATATTAGTGGTAAAAAAAGTTTGTTTACACTTTTTAATAGATTTATTTTTTTGGAGAAAAATGTAATCTATTTTTTTTTTTTTTTTTTTGGAGAAAACAATGGCTATTCTTTTTTTTTTATTTGATTATTTGAATTAAAACATGTTTGCATCAATGTAAAAGGTACCGATGAATGAAATCCTAATGCTTATAGGATTTTTCTTTTTAAAATTGTTTTTTCTTTTAAAAAATTATTTTTATTTATTATTTATTTGTTTATTGAGCTTCTTCTTCTAAATAAGTTATTTTTATCTTATTTCTTTCATATATTAAAATATTTTAAAACAAAATAAAATATAATAAATAAAATTAACAACCATAAATCTATATTTGTTTTGAATTGATAATTTTGAAATTAAAGAATATCATTGTTATATTTTTTGTATATTTAATTTTATATCCAAATGAGTAAATGTTGTTTTATTTGTAAAATACTTTTTTTTTAGAAAATTTGTGTTTTTTAAAATAATTATTAATTTTTTAATTAAAATCGGTTCGGTCTTATCTGACACTTGACCTAATTCCTTTTTCGAGTCGAATCAATTTCATGTTTTCTGAATACTGAATATTATATAAATTAAATGATATAATTTAAAATGAATGATATATTGAAAAAGTAAAAATATATATATAAAAAAAACTTTTACATTTGATCTTTGAGACATTTTTACGGACAAAGTGTTTAGTTTGATCTCACTTATTATCTTGTATTAAACTTCTTGTTGAGATCTTCAATTTGACACATATATTACATATTTTTCGACTTCAAAATAATATAATAATTATCAAAAGAATAATAATTAATACAAAAAATAGTTTATAGATAGTATTATAGAACTTAAATGATAAACTTTTATGTTCCATCTTTGAGACGATTTTAAGAACAATATATTTATAGTTTGCTCTCACTTGTTAGCTTGTATTAAACTTCTCATTGAGATCTTCGATTTGACACCATATTACATATTTTTCGATTTCAATATAATATAATAATTATCAAAAGAATAATAACTATTACAAAAAAATAGTTTATACACTAAAATAAATTAAAATCTTGATATCACTAATAGCATAACACAGATTCTAATGCCATTAATGACACATGTACCTAGGGATAACAATGGGCGCGGGGAATCTTAGAACTCAATGGGGACCAGCCCCGAACAGGGCGATGAATCCCCAACAATGATGGGATGGAGCATGGATGGGGATGGGGATTGTGTCAAATCCCCGTCCCTGCTGCCCTAGACCCGCTCCGAAACCATCATCAATTAATAAGTTCAATTAAAAGGTGGCGCCTTGGGCTAACCTACCTTTGCATTACTTTCAATTATTAATCATCATTCACTTTTTTCACTGAACTTGAAATTTAGTTAAATATACAATTGTTAAGTATTAAATTCAATCATCCCCAATAATTTCAATTTCATTTCTCGTTGCACTAAATGCATCATCAAATGTAGTTAACGCATAACCTTGAAGGAATCAATCTCAAATTTGTTAGGGAAATGGCTAAATGGTATAACATCAAAAAGTCATTTTAACACAAAATTTGAGTTTTTAACTGAACAAAAATTGTTCATTCATTGACGACCTACAAACTAGTGAGCTACAAAGGTAAAATAGTAGCAACATAAAGCTAGAAATGGAAGTCCTGAAACATAATTAAAGTATTTTAATGTTATTTTATGGAGGATGCTTAGATATTTTTATGATTGATAGCAATCTGTGACGTATCCTGTAACACATGAATTGTTCCTCTATGAAAGAGTTTTTTCCTAGGCTTGGTTTGCATGTCCCTAGATATTCAGACCCTCAATTGTATGAGATCAGTCAACAAGCCTCATAAGGTACTAGAGATCACCCAACAAACCACCTAAATTTGAGAGTTTGAATATCTGGGGATGCGCTTAGCCAAGTCTGAGACAAAACCCTTTCATAGGGGACAACTCGTGCAATATGGGACATCGCCACAAGGCTATCTTCAACATATAAATGCACCTTCATATTGGAAGTGGCCTTGTGGCGTCCTATAACATACAAATTATATGTTGGTGATAGCTTATTGCATCACGTAATGCGCGAATTGTCCCATGAGAGTGGGATTTTTGCCTCAAGCTTGATTGGGCGCGTGCTAGGAATTCGAATCCTCAATCTTAAGAGGTTTGTTGGGAGATTCGGGTACCATTAGGGCAATGTTAACGATAGCCTTGTTACATCCCGTAACATACAAATTGTACTCTGAGAAGGAAGTTTTTGTCTCAGGCTCGGCTGTGAGTGTTCCCAAGAACTCGAACTCTCAACCTCAAAAAGTTTCTTGGGTGCTCCTTGATACAACTAGAGATATTATGTTAAATTTGACTTTCTAAGAGGCTAGAATCTAAATATCAAGGATTAGAGCTTGTTTGCTAATGATAGAAATTTTTATTTTTTTCCTTCAAATTCATTTTCAATCAAATATTTTTACAAGACTCATCACTTTTCAACTTTTCAATCACACATTTTCTCGAAAAATTACGTTCTTATCATAAGTATCATATTATGATACTACTTTACAATTTTTTATGATTCTTTGTTTCAAATATTAAATCAAATACTTTTCATGCACTATTATCTACATTTTCAAGTATAGTCCACAACCACCAACTAGCACCACAGCTACCATGATTGCCACAACAACCACCTTCTCAACACCACCATCATAGTCTCCTTCTCAACACCACCACCACCACCACCATCACCTCCTCCACCTCCACTTGACCAAGACCAAGACCAAGACCAAGACCACCACTACCATACACCACAAACTCACTACCAACCACCACAACCAACACCACAAAGGCGACGCTGTATGGAGTCGGGGAAGAAGAAGCGGGAAGAAGCAGCAAGATTGATGGAGTGGTTCCACTGCAATGGAGAAGAGCAAGATTGACGGAAATGAAGAATCAAAATTCATTGCCTATCACAAAATCTCTTTGGTAAAGAACCCCATGCCGATATCTTCAGAATCGAGCTTCGGCTTTGCCTTGCCACCTTGAATTTCGAGGAATATCTATTCTATTTATGCATTTGGAGGTGTCCGCTTGGGAGGTGGGAAAGAAGACCATTGTCGCGGAGGTGCCGTTTTGGGAGTTGGGGAAGAAGATTGTATTTTTCATTTTTTTTTGAGTAATAAAAATCAGTTATGATATATAACGTAAGTACCCAGCACAATTATCCCAAAAAAAAAAAAAATTGGCTACACCCTATTTGGAAACCCACATTTATGACCCGGATCAACTAAAATAATTCCTGATTACTGTCCTAACTTTGATTTCTGAAATTGACAATTTCCTTGGAGCATCTCCAATCGTGATTTAAAAAAAGTTGTAAATTAACATATTCGAAATCACTTTTGCATCTCTATTTACATCCCGATGAATCTAAATCAAATTTTTTTTCCAATGGATAGATGCAATTAAATTCAATTTTTGCAAAAAATTTAGCTCGTAAATTTTATGTTAATCTATTTATTTATTTGTGCATATATGAAAATATTACGAATAAATCGATCTAAGAAAACCAAAATTTGGTTAAGAAAAAATATTAAAAAATAAAAAAAATTGCAAATTAATCTAAAAAAATCAAATTGTAATGTAAATTAATATAATATATTTAAATTGTATATCTCACATCAATATTTTATGGATTGATAACTATTTTTGGATAAAATTTGTTCCATTTGAAGATTGAGAGAAAATGTAAATTTACATTTTTTATCGAAATATTAAAGTACATTTGTTTTGCATTCTACTATAGCAAACCATTGATAAGTTCAAGTAGGTAATTCTTCGTTTAGTAACATTGTTTGATTTATAAATTTGTTTATTTATGATTTTGAGGTAAAAAAGCAATGATTGAAAATCGAAAAAAGAAAATATGTTTGATTAAAAAATGATTCAAAAAATTGTATCGTTTATAAATATGTTTATCAACAAAAAAAATTTCTTTTATCAAACGGATTCTTCGAAAAAATCTATTGTACGTAACTATTGGACATAGCAAAGCTGCGCAACTGAGTTTACAGTACCCTGGCCTAAACGACAAACTCCCATCCCACTCTGACTCCGGGGCCTCCACCACTCACACTCGTCACTCATACACAGCACTCTCAACGACAACTTCCAAGACCGAACTCCCAAATTCCGAGTTCTGCCTTCTGCAATCCTTGTTACTACCATTGCCGTGACTGCCGATTGGAGTCTCAACTCTCAAGTCTAGTCGCCCGAATCGGAGATAGGTAAATAAATGGAGATTGAATTTATATTTTGTCATATGTCCATTTTTTTATGCTATTTCAGATTGGTAAATAAATGGAGAGTTGGAGCTTGTATTAATTTGTTGGGTTGTTGCTCACTGAATTTCTGAGTCAGTGAACCTGATTCCTAGTATTTCATATTTCAAATTGATATCCCTAATCTTTTGGTGGTTTTGGGGGTGGATTAGTCGATTAGGGTCAGTTTACTGCCTTTGCCTTACTGCCACTGGTTAGATTTTAGAACTTCAACTTTACAAATTACAACTTAGAAGTTAGAACCAATCTATATAATAATAGTTGTACATTGTTGGTTTGTTGTCATGTATTATCATTGATTCATTATGCCCTCCCCTCCCCTCTCCTTCCCTTCCAATATATGTTTATATATAATTGTATATATTTATATTATATTTGAAGTATACTATGATTAGAAATAAAGTTGTAAAGTATTGAGAGTTATTCTTTTGATGAGAAGCCTCCGCCCAAAGGTGCTTTCGCGAAAGCCTAAGCCGGTCCTAAATACCGATTTCCTTTCTAAAGCTGCAATAGAAGCTTGTAGCTCGTTGCTACAACTTCTCTTTGGTAGATGGGATTAGGATGAAAGGGCTTTCCTTCATTAACATCCAGTAAAGGTGCGTGCAGGATCGGATGACTTTCCAAGAGAGTTTGAATGGTAAGTCTCAGGCAGGCTCATATTGGCTGGGTATGCTACTTTCATAGGCGACTTTCCAGAGCCGGGAATTTCGATCTAAAATATATTAATTTCTTTTTATGGTAAATTTAGTCAGATTGAGCCCCCCTACTAACTAAAGAACTTGAGCCAACCTTGTATCAAAGAGTGTTGAGCTTCTCAGAAAAGTAAGGAAGGACGCATTAGAAAGGACAAAAGCAATTAGAAACATTTTTTTCAGCCTTTGATGAGATAAAAGACCTCAAGCCTTCCTTTGCTGGCTAGGTGCGTAAGTGAAGGTTCACGCTAATGGAAACCAAGCCGACAGGCCTTCTATTGAGGGATCTGGGCGTATTCATTCTTAAACATTTCAATTAGTGTAGCATTTAAATTAAATCATTTGGTTTTGTATTGATTTTCTCATTGTTTAGTTAGATTGATTTCTCGATTCTGAAATTTTGGTTGATTTTAGTTGCACATACCTGAGCAGAAAGTATGTTAATTTTCGATTTTTCAGCTGGTCCTTATTCTCTAAGCCTTCAAGAAACAATGTTGGCCGCTAAAACCATTCATCTGACTTCGCCTTTGTCCACACCCTCAAAAATATCTGATGATTTTGCACTCCCATTCAAGAACTTCGTTCCAGTCTCAAAACGCAATGGAAAACACAAAATCACATGTCTTAGTTCATCTTCACAATCAGTAAATGTTCCAGAAATGGGTATCCAGACCACCTCGGCACAAACCCGGGTCAAGATTTTATCCGAAGCATTACCCTTTATTCAGAAATTCCGTAGCAAGACCATAGTAGTTAAATATGGCGGAGCTGCAATGAAGTCCGAGGCACTCCAAGCTTCTGTAATTGCGGACATTGTCCTCCTCTCGTGTGTTGGTCTCCGCATTGTCTTTGTGCACGGTGGTGGGCCTGAGATCAACCAGTGGCTGGGAAAACTCAGCATCAAGCCCAATTTTCTCAATGGCCTTAGAGTCACCGATGCCTCCACCATGGAAATTGTGTCAATGGTGTTGGTTGGTAAAGTGAATAAACATCTTGTTGCTTTGATCAACAAAGCTGGTGCCACTGCAGTCGGGTTATCTGGGATTGATGGTCGGATTTTAACAGCTCGGCCCTCTCCAAATGCAGCACAACTTGGGTTTGTTGGGGACATTGCCAGTGTCGACCCCTCTATAATCCTGCCCCTTGTGGATAATAACCATATCCCAGTGATTGCCTCTGTAGCGGCTGATGATAAAGGGCAGTCATATAATATTAATGCGGACACGGCTGCTGGTGAGATTGCAGCGGCTTTGAGTGCGGAGAAGTTGATTCTGTTGACTGATGTGGTGGGGATATTGGAGGACCGTGATGATACAGGGAGCTTAGTGAAGGAGATTGATATCAAAGGGGTGAAGAAGATGATGGAGGATGGGAAGATTGCAGGTGGGATGATCCCCAAGGTGAACTGCTGTGTAAGGTCTCTGGCCCAAGGTGTTCGGACTGCTAGTATAATCGATGGGCGGCTGGAGCATTCACTACTTCTTGAGATTCTCACTGATAAAGGGGCTGGAACTATGATTACTGGGTAACCTACTTAACATAAGTCATATGCAACAGTTAATTGAACCAGCAGCTTCCCTGTCACCTCCTATAGGAAGTTTCTTATCCAGTAATACGAGAGGCATCAATGCTTGCATTATCAAGGATTTTTACTCAAAAAAATAAACTCTTCTGCAATTTGCTTGTTTCTTGTGCTTGTAAGTTGACATTAAATTAAAATTTTCTTTAACTTAATTATGCATTCTTGTAACTGAGGCTGGGACGCTTAATCTTTAGGTAAGCTATTCTTAAAAAATATATATATTAGCCTTGATTTGCTTTGGTGATGTGTATTTTAAATAGAGTATTGAGAAGAAATTTGATCATAAATGCTTTTCCCTAGTTCTTTATGGTACAGTACCCATCTCTAATCTTTCTCATGCCTTAAAATGTGCAATGTAGTACAAGAAGGTGTAGAACATAAGCCAACCTATTTTCTTCTTGTTGAAAATGAGAATGGCTTTGACTATTTAGCTTGTAATCTCAAATATGTTGTCTACAATAGTTAATACAATGATGTTGTAGTGAGAATCTACAGGAGAGAGATAAGAATATGCAACTGAAAGGTTAGCAATGGAAGTATTGTCTCCCACTAATTATTTGCCTAAAGTCATAACTTGGCAGGGAATCCTGGTTTTATCAAATTGCCCTCCTTTGCAGCTATAACCACAATTTTCAAGCATTGAATTCTTTTGTTTTTGGTTCTTTAGGTACTAGTATATCAATAATCAACATTTATGTGTCTTCGTATGATCGTTTGTTGTCGTTGAATAGGCTTTCTATTGTATCAGAATACCCAATAATTTTTCTCGACAATCTTGTATGGTCATTATGCATTTATCTGTGCGTTAGGTTGCATTTTTCAATTCTCTGATAGGGGTTCCTGTGAAATAATTAAGAAGCTGGTTGAGTTGTGAGAATTGCCTGTGGAAAAGTTGTCTTCCAGAGAGATGATATACGGTACTAATGAGCATGTTTTTATGGTCAAAATTGTTTCTCATAATGTTTCTGTAGAGTTTGCAGCCAAAAATAAAAGGACTCACGGATGGTGCAAAATCAGTTTTCTCCTCCTGCCAGATTCTTTCCCTTTCGGCCATTTTCTTCCCTTCTCCGGCCAGTAGCCTTGAGAACGGTTTCCAAGTTTCCAACTGCTTCCTTGGGCCCAGACACACTTTATGGACCAATGGAACACTGTATTATAACTTCACTAATCACTACGCCATTGTTTGATTTTTATTAAAATTTTCTCATTGACTTTTTAACTAAATTTCAATCATCAATTCTTCTAAAAATTATTATTCATTTAAAAAAAAAACTCATTTTAAACAATACTAAACACACTCATAAATCGTTTCCGTCCAAAAAAATAAAAATTTCAGGCACAAGGTTTTCTCCTTGATCCTTGGACAAAATTCACCACGAGGAAATAAATCTCATTCACAGCCTCTATTTTCTTGTGTTTTAGAGAGTTTTGTTATCTAAAGCCTCGAAAAAGAAACAATGAATAATCTGATGAAAATTAGCAACACCAAAAATGGTATATGCTCCTTTTTCTACGTAAAATCATGAGCCTCGATTGAACAAGTTTTAGATGTTAAACCAATGGCTAAAATCCTCTAACAAACACAATTGCACATGAAGTTTTTTAAACAAATAAAAAATTGTCACATGTACACTAATCAAATCATAAAAGTGAATTTTAAGAGATTAACTTTTGAATTATTCTATTTAAAAAAAACTCTTGACAAAGAGCCCGACAAAAGCTCTCACATATGATGTGAGGGTCAAGAGTAATAATTACCTGCCCCCCACTCCCTATGTAAGAACTTTTGTCAAGCTCTTTGTTAAGAACTTTGTTAATCTAGCAATGCTGTTAACTTTTACAGTTTTCACATTGGATCATAAAACCCGCGCTCCGAGATTTCGGGTAGCTTATTGTTTTAAATAATTGCACTTCCCTTGAACTTAATTCTTCTCATACAAAATGATACTTAATTTCAATATATTTTGTTCTTTCATGATAAACTATATTTTTATTTAAAATTAATGCACTTTGACTATTTGTGTGCAAATGTATGGTATCATGCAAGATATATAACTCATGAAATAAATATTTTAACCACATACCTTTCCTTTACCGCTTCTATTTTAACAACATATTAGACCTCTGTACTTGACAAAACAACTAAAGACTGCAATTGTAATTTTCATGATATACAACAATTATCCAATGTAAAGAAATATGTTGTAGTTGATTTTTTGTGATCACAATCACCAGTAATTGATTTTTTGTGATCACAATCACCAGTAAAATTAACGTAAACATGCAAGGCTAATTTATCACATTATATTCATATACCAAGCCTACTTTCAATATACTAGCAATATATTTTAATGACCATTTTAAAACAACCCAATGATGTTTTCTCGAATTAGTCATAAACCTACTTAGTAAATTTGATGTGCATATGCCACACAACCAAACACCTTAATATGGGACAAATTTGTAGGCATTCACTCCATAACTGTTTAGAAGTCTTAAAATCAATAGCATTCAAAGGTAACTCAACAGTACTAGTAGTCTCACCACGAAATCCCTTAGATAAACCTGAACTCAACAACATACATCTAACATTATCTATATTGGTCATATTATGCCTCTCGATCACCCCCATTTTGTTGTGGTGTGCGCCTAACAGTCATATGTTTTTTAATACTATTTTCTTTGAAAAATGAACCAAACTAAATGTTGCAAAACACAAGGCTATTAATGGTACTTAAAGTTTTAACCTTACCAACCAATTTCTAAAGTACATAAATGTCTCATCTTTAGACTGCAGAAGATTTATACACGACTTCCTACTATAGTCGTAGACCAAAAATATCTTCCCACCATGTGTGATATGCTTTTCGACCCCACAAATTTGCATGAACATAGACAAGTGATCTTTGTACATTGTCTGCCTCCTTTACAAAATCAAGTCAATGTAACTTACCTAGGACACAAGTCTAGCAAAAGATCATCTTAGCCACTAAGTCTTTCCTAGAAAATTGTTGATCACCTAGAAACTTCAAAGCTTTATTTCCAATGTGTTAAATTATGTGATGCCATAATTCATTTCAATCCTCATTGACAAAGAAAAAACTCGAATCATTCGGCAGTTGTTTCTGCCCAAGTAAGTAATACAAATAACCTCTTTTTGACCTTTCATAACTACCAATGATCATTTAATAACCTATAGAGCAAAATTCTCAAACTTAAACTCATAATATTCTCTTCAATGAAAATTAAGGATATTAGGTTTCTTTTTAACTTAAGAACGTACCTAACACTATAAAGAGACCTAACCAACCCATCATGGATTCTTATTGCAACGTCTCTGATCCTTTTTACAACTTGAGAATTATTATCACTCACGTGGACTTTCCTAGGTTCACTTTTCCTATTATAAAATCAATCTCTTACATGACACATATGGAAAGTGGAACTCGTGTCAAGAATCCACTCTGGTACATCTCTCATTAACAGTCATCACATGCAAGCTATTAGTTTCAGCCTCTAAGGCTACATTATTTTGGGGCTTGATTACATGGTCTTTCTATTTCTTCTTAAACTCAAAGCATTTTCTTTAAGTGTCCCAATTTCCCACAGTGAAAATACTTTATATTACTCTTATCCCTAGACTTAGATCTACCATTGGATTTACCCTTAAATTTCTTAAATTTGTGACCACCAACCTCTCTCTTTACAGGACTCCCCCTAACAAAATAGTCTCTTCCCCCGTGCTCCCATAATTTTTTTTTGGCCTCTAACTCCCTAGATTGAAGTGATAATAATTTTGTTAAGTGTATCCCTAAAGTATTTATAGCATACTTCACTTCTCTATAGGACTCAGGTAAAGAATTAAACAGGATAATAGCAAGATCCTCATTTGCAAATTTCTTAAAGCTAAAGAACTTTTTTATTAGGCAATGTCTTAGTAAAAACCAATATCTAGGACAATTCACACATCTCTAGCAGTCTTAGACTCGCCTACTTGCTTAACAATATTATTAGATAAATGCAAAATAATCGAACTATATACAATCTCATTCATTTATTTAATTACACCAAGTTGTACTTTCAATTTAGCTGAGTTTTTGTATTCTATTCACAGATTCTCATCTAAACTAGCAATGTGTAAAAATGCGTAATTAAATACTTTGTAAGCCTCATTGCAAACCAAAAAAATGTGCAAAGAATTATTTAAATACTAAACAAGTGCATAATAAATAATAAATAATCTTCAGAATTCATAATAGAACAATTAAAAGTTTTCAAACAAACCAGAAAAATTCTTCAAATTAACCAAAAAGATGCTATTACTTTGATTGATTGTACACTACTATTCTCAAAGTGGGTCTATGAGAAATATATATATATATATATATATATATAATGTTTTAACTTCAAAACCATTTAGCAAAGCCGATAATATGCTTTACAGTACATAGGCACAAGTAGTCTTATGAAATGATAAATTACACATGGCAAAATGAAGCACCTCATAATTTCTAGATGACACGCACATTTCAGAAATCAGAACTCAACTGAAGTTTGCTCGATCAAGAATTCATGCCCATTGCTTCAGTTCAATATACGACATGAACTGAGCTTGCATGCTCTCAATGAATGGCAAGCTGGGCTCTCGAATCCCTGCAAAAACACAGTGACACGGATCGTCAGAGTGGTGAATAGGAAAACTAAAGATGGCTTTTTTTCTTTTCGTTTTTCAACAATCAATTCTCTTAGGGAAGAATACTACAATCAAATGAATTAATAGCTTACCACAATGAAATGACCACAAACTGTAAAATATAAAGACTTCATCTCCTCCTCTTCTTGCTTCTTCCCAACTGTCCCGATTTAAATGCATGCTCTTGTTCTTGGAGAAAAGCTTTAGCATGTCCATATTTTTCAGCTCTTTCTGCTGCCAGTTGTGCCTTGTCCCTCTCCTTAACCTCCAACAAGAAGTAATTATCTTTCCGCAATTCACGGGCGGCACCTTTAGCTTCCTGTCTTAAAAGTTTCTTTAATTTTTTCCTTTGAGCTCGCTCACGATCTGGATCGTAATCTCTACCCTTTACAAAGCTGCATTTAGTAATTAATCATGAAAAAATTAAGTCAGCAGATGAAATTAAGTGGCAGAATGTGATGTAATTGAGCACAGCCGATAGGGTGATTACTTCTCTTCAAACTTAGGAATCTCAGTTTTAATAATCTTTGGCTTTCGCATTCGTAGTGGTTGGCGCAGCAAGTTGTATTCCTGTGCTTTCTTTTCAATAAGTTGGGTAACTTCTAAGATTTGAACTTGTAATGCATCTGGTATGTAATCTTGTTTCACCAATTCACTGAGTAACTTTGAAATTGGCAAAAATATCTCTGGAAATGATTTAAATCCTTCATAACTTATTACAAATCCTTTCAGTGTTTCAATATTAGCAAAAATCACGCTGGCCCTGCAAGTAAAAGCTTAACATTTAGAATCCAACTCGTACCAGATGACAATCTACAATACTTTAAAAGTGCCACAAAATAAATAGCCTAAGAGTAAACCTGAAAATATCTGAGGTGAAATGAGGCGAGTCATCTGGCAAGTCCATTAACATTAGGAAATCTAGTGAATTGATATTATCAACTTGACCTTGCAAGCAGAGCAGTGGCATGGGTGCTTTAATTTCCAAGAGACGATATAGCTGCATAACAATTAAAAATATTAATTGAGCATTAGCTTTGCAAATAAGAAAGAAGCGAGTGCTTCAATCATTAGTCTGCAAGAAACTGCAACAAATAGAGCTTCTGAAATGTGTAAATGTAAGCGAAATAGTAAAAACAAACCTTAGAATCTTTAGAAGATCCTTGTTTTTTATCAAAAGCTGCCATTAGCAAAGTTTGTATGAACATTATTGCCTCAGGACAAAACTTTTGAGATTGTCTACTGATCTGCAGAAACATTTTTGACAAATTGTTACCCATAATCTTTAAAAAGATTGGAACGAAAAGGTTAAAAGATATTATTGAAATTGTAATGGTTAACTATACATAATTGCATCTGTTCAATGCTAAGAAACTATATCTGAAGGCAGCAGAAAATATAAAAAAAAAAATTAAAAAAATCAATATACATATACGGATAAAGCTTATATCACTAAATACCGATGTTATTAAACCCGGCCCTGACCGGCCGCTCCGACCGGTTAACCCGCGACCCGGTTCAAAAACCGGGTCACAAAATGTAAAAAACTCGGATTTAAGAAACCCGGTTGAAACCGGTCCACCCGGCCGATTATGTAACGACCCGGCGACCCGCTACTGGTTTCTCAGGTTTTGGCGGGTCACTTTATCATATAAATCTTAAGCTGGAAAAGAATCCAGCCAATAAGCCATTTATATAAGCCCGTTGACTCTCCTAAACTATAGTTTCCGATGTGTGACTCTACAGCTTTTCATTCTTTCAATTTTCCTCAGATCTCTGTTGTGCATTTCATTGAACCTCACAAGGGAGTCACGTCTCTATAATTTCCAACCGTGGTTTCACCCACAGAAATCTTCACCAATTTTCTTCAGGGATGAAAAGTTGGGGCTTCTGCAGTAATCAAGAACATCATATTCAGATACCAAAATCAATTTCTTTTCAAAACATGAATTCTTCAGAATCGAACGCTTTTCGAAATTCTTCACAGAAGAAAAGTTTGACTTCAGTGACCAGTAGCAATTCCTTGTCTCCTAATCTTGAACATCATGTTCAGAAACCATAGCCCAGCTTAGCAAAGGTTTGGTGTTTCGATCACTGTTATCTTCCAGCAATTGCAAATGATGGCAATGGAAATGGAAATTCTTGATGCAGTCATAGAAGAGGAAAGTTTTAGACAGGTAGTAGAACCTCCAGTTGTTATTAGGTTGTTGAAATATATATATATTTTTTTTTTTTTGATGTAAGGTGAACTGTGTTGATGAAAATTTGAAGACCAAGAACATGAATTGTGCTAGGATTGAAGCCCTTTTTGATGAAGTAGTCATTAATTTTATTTATTCATTATTATTATTATTATTATTTTTTATTTTTTTTTTATATATAGCACGGGTCGATCCCGAGTCAACCATCTGACCCTTGACCCTCTCATTTTTCTAGGTCAATGTCCGGGTCGATTTTAAAAACACTGCTAAATACACATAAATGGAGATTATAGCTGAGAAGCCATTAACTGCACACCACATTCTAGAGACCTTATGTGTTTTCAATGTGCCTATTTACTATCAAGTTTTCACCATCACAATGAAGATCAGAACTCGCCTGACAGATTCATAGAGCACACATGAGCTAATAAGAATTGGATCATTAATCAACCAAAATTCCACCAAGAATTTCAAATATCATTTTAAAACAAGATAACATAGTTGGCAAAACTAAGGTTTAGTAACCATAAAAATCAAACAGTCAAAGGAACAAACTGGCTTCTCTATCTATTACCCAATCATTTCATGGACAAACTGTTAATGTTGGTCAAATGCAAAAAGATTTATGTTGTAACTCAGTTCTACTTGAATAGCAGTTCCATGATTTTAACGCAAAACCTAAAATATTAACAGATTATGTTTTTAAGTGAGACAGATGCGTAAAGAAAATACAAAGCTTTGGCAACAAAACTTAGAAAGACTTTGCATCATCAAGTTTTTAATTATTGTATTGAATATCTGATCTAAAAGCGCACAATAAAATAAAATATAAAACAGAAGAAATTAATTAAGGCTGAAAGAACTTACAGAGAGCAACATAGAGCACAAGAAGGAACCAATTAAAATATCCCAGCCAGACATTATAGGACACCGCATTAGGTATTCACACATCAACAAGATAGCAGGTGTCATGACCACATGACGAAAATCAGAGCATGGAAAAATCATGGACCACAGCCTCAAAAGAAATAAAGTCTTCACGGAAGGCCAACTGCTTTTCCCTGTCATGAAGAGCTCAAGAATATATCCAATGAGAAGAAATGGAAACAATAATATAGCAGAAAAATTTCAGAAATACAGAATTGGAAAATCCAGAATGTTCCATTCGTACTAGCCAACCTGTATTCTTAACATCCTCACAAAACTGGGTCCGAATGTGAAGCAACCTTTGACGAGCACATATTGCTGCAAAGTATGGGATCTCTGAACTCATTTCCATCAGTGGCTTGACAAGCAAATTCAGTAGCTTGAAATTCAATGGCTTTTTATTAGCCAAAACAGCAAAATATTGCAATAACACGCCATAAAATACCTGAAAGGTAGTAAGTCTGTCAAATATTGATGCATATGCAAGACACATTTTACTTTTTGCAATTCCGAGTTTACTGCATTGTTGTTTTCTACCGTAAGAGGCACCGAATGACCAGATATACTACACTATGAGACCATTTAATTTAAACTTTTCCCTTCAACAAATAGATCGTACTAAGTATAGAAATAACAGACAAACAATAGGAACATGAAAACGTGACTAAATGGTCCTAGTTACTCTTTGGGACAGAGTGGAAGAAAGGAGGGGATTCTTGAACGTGGAAAAGGATCCAAAGAATTCGAAAGATTATTGCCTGTTCCCATTTTGTAACAGCAAAAATGCTTCTCCAAATTCTTGATAAGTTCTAATCTTGTAAACATTGTGGAAATGAAATGGATATACAGAAACATTAAGTTATTCAAAACAAAGAAACACAGCGATGTGTTCCCTACCTGCATTTTCTTCCGGTTCTCTGCGGCAACAGAAATTGCATTAAATGTACGAATTCGCCTGATAGCTTCAACAATTTGATCATCAGAACGATTCTCCAACAGTGCACTAAATTCTTCAAAGGTTTTTGGAGCTTCAATTGTATAGGGAAGTTCCCTTTGCTCAAGTAAATCCTTTTTGATATTTTCTTTTACTTTGCTGGCATCCAAACTATCTTTTTGTTTTCCCTTACTTCCAGGTGATTTCTTATCCTTTGTCTTCTCCACACAGACGCCGATATCATCATCTTTTTTTTCTTCTTCATTATCAATATCATCATTTTCATATTCTCCCTCTTCATCCTCTGAATAAATGTCAACATTGTCATCATCACTTTGCTCCCAGTCCTTGAGAGATATAATCTTGTAATCATCATCACCATCCTCATCAGATCCCTCGTCCTCATCATTGTCCTTGTCATCTTCTGAATCATCAGAAGCATCATCATCATCATCATCACTCTCAAGGTCATTTTCATTCTCGCTTCTCAAGATCTCAGCAATCAAGCCCAATTTATTTCTTGGCACTGCATCATGAGAGAAGGAATCAAAAAGATCATCTCCAGATATAGATGTTCGCTGCTTATTGGAAGCTTCCTTATCTTCAGAAGCATTGATATCTTCATCACTGGAGTCATCACCAGCAGCTATCCTCTTTTGACGTTCTTCCTGAAATTGGTTACAAAAAGGCCAAGTTACTCTGAATACTTTTTATTTTGTCCCAAAAATACATTCTTTTTTCAGGCTTCAAAACTACAATTAGCTATGTATACTTTGTGATTTGCATTTTCTCTTTTTTAAAAGAAGTCACCACCTATCAAACTGGAAATTAAAGAATTAATGATGGGTTCAGTTATGTAAAGATACCATCATTTTGTAGTTTCACAAATATATTTTTAAGAGACCATGTAGCAAGAACCATTAAATAACAAACAAATCTGATTAATACAACCAAAGAGAAGATATGAAACTCAAACCACTAATACTTCACATGCAATAATAACAATAATAATCACTGAAGAATATATTTGTGACCGATTAAAGCCATAACCATCATCACTGTTAATTTAACCATTCATAACTCCCCTAATGACCATGGCATCACTGAGTAGCAAAAGCAAAAGCCATGCGAAAAAGGAAAGAGGTTACAGGGGTGGGGGTATTTGATGTACTATGAACAGAAAGATTATCTTCGGATACCAAAAATAGAAAAAAAAAAAAAAAAGGGATTTCGGTTTATAATTGCATCAAGTTGATTATGTTAAAATTGTGACGATACCATGCTTGATCTACCAGCAAACATAGGCCCAATACAGAAGTGCATGTACCTCCAACCGCTCCAACCGCTCTTTCTCCTCTTGAGCAACCTCTTCAGGTGTCTTTGTACGATCTGAAGGCCGAGCACGCATATCCATTGCCATCTCACCGACAAGTTTGTCATAAGAATCAGGTTTTTCCTGCGAGGATCAGTAATGGTGCGTATTATGAAACGGAAACAAAATACAAAAAGAATTCTAAAATGACCTAAATATTATATTATACGGTTAAAATACTGAAGTTACCAAAAATGAGTATAGACTACAATGGCAGGAACATATCAAACCCAGACATACAAATATTAAAAGAAAAGATTTCCAGATGCCCGACAATGCTTGCAGGTCATTGGAAGTTCATGGAAACAAAGTTTACCTGTTGAAAAGAAAATTTGTCCTGGGCAGCACTGCTTCCTTCTTTCTCAGCGTGATCAATTGATATATTCTTGTTTACGAGAGCTTTCAAAGCTTTCATTTTGTTGGGTTGTGTCATTGATAATAATGCCTTAGACTGAACTACAGATGTAAAATCTTTGTCCAATTGTTCAATGAACTGTTCATTTTCTTCTTTATCCTTAGCTTTTTGAGCCTATGGAAAATAAGGAATAAGACAGAAATACAATAAATCTAACTAGGAGAACAACGCAAGGAGTAGAATGGATGACATGAACATATCAACAACCACTACCTTGAAATATTTGCTCTTTAAAATAATCTCTTCCATCACCTCTTTCTTGCTCTTATGCCTCTGAAACAAGAACAATGTGAAATCATCAGAATCAGAAGTTCATTGGTCTTGCTTTGATGATATTACAATACTTTATTGAGCTACAAGTTAATTAATGACTTTGGATTCATGACCAATTCCTAGATGACAACAAAAATGTAGGACATGACAGGTATCGATAACAATTCAGCAGTTTCCATACCAGAACAAGAAAAGATACTGCAAAAATTTCAGTTTTAGAAGTTTGTGAAAACTATACTTTATGTCGTCTACCAATTGTAAAAATCTAACATGAGGAGAAAGTAAATGATAGTATAACCTTTGCCTCTGAGGAAAAGGTGTCAGATACATAGTTGTAACAGATGGAAGATGGATGAATGATGCTTAATAAGATTAAAAATATTTCGAGTTTGAGGCACAATTACCTCAAGAAGAAATTCTGCAAAAGAAATTTTCATACAGAATTTCAATAATTGGGGACAAAATGAGGTATAATGGGCACTTGTACCATATTGCAGCAACTTCTAATCCCACCCTAGCCCATCTTTTCTGTCATCCAGCACCAGAAAGGGGAAAAATAAATATCCTATTCCAATTCAAGGATTGGGGGAAGAAAATAATCTAATGGGACATACTTTACCCGTATAAACCCCATCTTCTGACCAACATTCATCCTATAAAGGGGGAATAATTTTCTATTCCAATTCTCGACAAATCTCTGATGAAACAATTATATGACCGTTTTGACTTCATCATTACTCTTGACTCCCAAACAAACTACGCAACCAAGCTATATATAATATCATCAAAAGAGTAAATATTCCAGCAAATTGTTCAACATTACTACATGCTTCCAATGGAAAGGGAATGTGAATTAATCTACAAAAAATTAGGAAAGAAATGTCATTTTAATAGAACTACTGAGGTAGTGTAGTTTCCACGTGTTGATATAAATATGTTTGCCAAAGCTTATAATTGCTTATAGGCTGGTCAATGTCCATTTTTACCCACACATTACGTAGGATACACAACTTTTACCAAAATTTTCAACCACCCATTCTTTGGGACTAGCTGCATATAAGCACATAAAAGCTTAGTGACGCAAGCACTATAATTAAAAAAAATGATAGACAGACATGACGATAGAAAATACTTTTCTTTCATTCGTTGGATTTGGTGGTAGAAAATTGATAACAAACATTTTCAAAATGTCGAAAGAGTTAAATAAAGTGATGTCCAGTTTGCCCACATACATAAAGCCACATAAGAGGATGCATTTCTAATCAAATACGGAAGTAGTTCAACTTGAACCAATAAACATTTACAGATTGGATATGGCATGCAATACATTATTTCCGCTTTGTGATATTACCATTTTCCCAAAATAGAAGGGAGGAAATGTGAAAGTTTTAAGAGTGTTTATCAAAATGAATAGAGGTTGGAGAAAAAAATTAGGAAATAATACACGGGGCTCGAAATTCTGTGATTGTTATTCTATCAAAAAATTGACAACTTAACGCAGAAAAGAAAGTTGGAGATTGCATACATATCGTATAGAATAATAGAATGACTCACATTTTCCTGTTCCTCGAGTCTTTCTTCTAGATTGATCTCTGCCCCATGGGGGTCATGTTGTCCTAAAATAGTTGACTTTTCTGCACAAAAATGGAAAATTAGTTTATGCAAAAGAAAATAACGAAAAGGACGATCAAATAATGAAATAATATATCCACTGCTTATCAATTATCAGTTTATAAACTCTGAATGCAAAATGTTAGTGTACATGATTATTAAAAAGAAAACATAAATCGATAATTTCTTAAGAGAAACGAGAAGTTCACTTGATCAACGTCTATGATATTAAATCTAGAAAGGGAACACCACTGCTAGAAATAAATCCACTCAAAACGCTATAGTAACATCAAAAGCTGACAAAATTTATAACTCCACTACTAAAACATAGTCAATGTCTCTATACATGACAAAGTGTGTGTTGATTTTCATCAAACCGTGAAAAGAATAGTCGCAGCTTGTGCTTTGCTCAGGTAATTTCCCTCGAACAAGATAGAGGTAATAAATTTTCACTAAAATCAAGTCCAATATACTTAGCCACAATCAAGTCCAATATTTTGTGTAGGAAAACTATGGAGACAAATTTGGTAGGTCTAGTTGCAGTTTTCCAACTAACACGGGTAGACAATTATCAGGTTTTAGTTAGGTATGGATAATAGATTGACAGTTGTTGGAATAAAGAAGCAATGTGAAAGATGGGTTGGCTGTATTATTTATGAACAACATTTCCCAGATTACTGTTCAAGATGGCAGGATATTTTGAGATAATAGCTTGTGGATCAGCAAGGACAATGAATAAGCAGCGAAGGAAAATAGAGTTAACAGGGTTCAGTAAAAGTTATGAACTAAAAGTGCTATAGAATGCAGTAAAGTATAGAAGAAGAGAAGAAAGTCCAGCCATCACCAATCTGGATCCCATAGGCATCGCATGAAGAGCTAAATTCCATCAATCAATCTCAAGAAAGCTTCAAAAGACAAAACTATTTAACAGTCCCACAACTCTGGATTTAATACAGAGAGTATGCTCATATGGACATTTTCGGAATCCTGCCTTGGCAAAATAAGCATCTCTACAGCTGTACCAAGATCTGATACAGCATTTTTCAATATGTACACCTTTTTTTCACTTTCTTGACGCACATAACTAGGGAGCTGGTCAATATAAACCAGTTCATTTAAACTGCCATGTAGAATGTAGAAAGGCTGATTTCGCATCCAACTTCACATATTTGAAGACTCCAAAAGATATCCTATTCCTACAGGCAGGCTCATCAAGAAGCCAGCCAGCTAAATAGATAACATATTCTAAACAACTTAGAATAATAAAAACATTAACTTGCCCCATGTCAGCTTACGACATTTTAGAAAATTCTGAAAGTTCTACCTAAAAAACAACAAAAAAAAAAAACATTTTTTTTAACTTTTAGCCGCCGAACACAAGCTAAAGATAAGAACTTGGTTGTAAGATATCCCAGCAGAGCCTGCTTAAAGTGGAGTTTGGTAGAACTGGTTTCAGTGGGTATTGTAGTAGCCAAGAATAGCTAAACCTACCTTGACAACTCCAATCTCACCTATATCCGTATATTAACTTCTCAATTTTTTTAAAGGTTAAGCTTGAAATAAGGTGGTTTGCATAGAAATGTTGCACAATGCCCTAAAAGATGACATCATCACAACTTTTCATCCACAAAATCCAATGAAAACTTCTATGATGCCAGGAAAACAAAATTTCCAGACTCCCCCCCCCCCCCCAAAAAAATAGCGAGCCCCCCATACATGAAATTGGGGAGCATAATATTAACTCTTGAGAAAATTGAATTTTAATTTGATTCCTAAATTACAAAGCCTTGAAAGTTTAGAGCAAACATAAATTATCACATTTCTTTATTTTTGATGAAAAACATACAAATAATACACTGAACTAGCAGAGGAATTTTGTTTTGATCCCGCAGAAGCTGTGGAAATTAGTGTTCTTTTAGTGTTTTGAAAAAAAGCGAACACGTGGATATAAACTTTCTACTCGGAAGGTAACTTTTGAGTACATGAATTAGGGGGAAAAAAGAAACAGAAAAATCAAGCAAAAGGAAGGGATAAATTCATGATCTGATATATGATATGAAATCAGGATTGGATTACAAAAATTAAAAGTAGGCATGGACCAGTTTGGGACTTTAGTACAAGACAAGCTAGGGAAATGTAGAATCAGTTCAAAAAAGATTAATTTCCTTATAGAAGTTAAGTACAGTAAGCACAAGTATATTTCAATTCTGCACTTCTCATAAAGGGTATTAAAGGTAATACATACTCTTGAGCCTTTTTATATATGCATTGACAGTATTATCAAGGTCAATTGCCAACCTAATTCATATTTCTCAACTTGGATATTGTAAAAATCTACTCAAAAAGTATAAATTAGGTTCATTACACTGTTGCAGAACTTTATAATAATGAATAATGCACTATGGAATATTAAAAAAAAAAAAAAAAAGCAAACTCATAATCATGATATGCACAATTACTTGCACTGCCCGCTGCTTCGCCAACATCATCCTCATCAAACGGTAACTCATCTTCAAAATCATCTCTTTCTGGAAAGGAACCACAGCCTTGAATGTCAAACTCATCTTCTTCCCCATCAGATAGATTATATTTGCTTTTCTTCTTGAACTTTAACTGAAAATTCGAAGAGACATACATAAATACCAGCAATGGGGAAAAAAATAGAGTAAACACACACTGATCAACATACAGAATACAGTGAGAACTTCTCAGGAAACTCACCTGTCGTTCACGCTGAGACCTTAGAATTGCCTTATCAAACGCGCCAAGCACCTCATTTTGCTCCCCTATTCGCTTGTCCAAAAAAGCTGAAGATTTCCCACTCTGCTCATACTCCTTTAATAGTGTCTTCTTCCTCTGAATTCACATAAAAAAGCATATTGACACGAGCAACGTTATTCGAGTAAAACAGGACAGAAAAAGTACATGGAAACTAACAATTATGGTTCATGCACACAGGAATAGGCAAAAATACAATTACTCAACAGGTCACAAAAAAACCTTTTCAATAGCGATGGAGCGGGAGAGCCCTACACGGCGTTCTTCACCCTTTTGCTTCTTACCCAAGATATCGAATTTTCTACGCGACCATATGCTTTCAAAAGGGTTTGGTTTCGGAGCCTTGCTTTTCATTGCTATAGAATTCGGAACACTCAACTTGTTCTTCATCTTGTTCTTGTTTTTCTTGCTAGCTGCATTTCCATTTCTTGAGGGTTTCGATTTCTTTGCCATGGTTGTGGTAAATCGTCTAGTTTACTTGCTCAAATTATGCTTTCTGCTGACAGAAAAGAAGTTTTGAGGTTTTAGGGTTACAGGTAGGGTTTTTAATATATTTGGGAAGACAGTGTTTGGAGAGGATTGAGCTGGATAAAATGGGCTTAGTTTAAATTCAGTCCAGAGTCCAGGCCCTAACTTAGCTGGGTTATCTGTTGAGAGGAAATTACATTAGCCATTTGTAAAAAAAAACTCAAATTTTGGTATCATAATTAAAACTTACTTCATTTTCAATCATTATTGAAAAATAGTTTAATTTTTTTTTAAAAAAAATACTATTTTCTCTCAAGAATCATATTGTGATACTTTAAATGTATCTTATAATACTTTTAAGATATCACAACATGATACTTGTGATACTTTCAAATTTTTGGTATCATAACCTGAAACTTTTTCAAATTCTTATGATACTTAAAGCGAAATCTTGGTATCACATCTTGATACTTTATAAAATTACTATGATACTTTATTTCGGGCATAAAATCAAACACATCTAATGCACCGTTCTGTTCCCCATCTACTGTGTCACCGGCCAATGGTCCTCCAATCATACCGGTTATTTAGTCATCGCTACTAGAGAACAAGTCCCCATCCACATCTCACATCAGCAGCTTGTGCATAGCCGCCGCTGCAACGTTTCTTCTCCGACGGCACTGAAAAATGGCACTGCTGCATCTGCTACTTCGAAGTCGGGAAGAAGAACGACGCCGGTGGTTTACTGCTTTTAGTGGCTGTACAGTTTTTATACATGTTTGTGGTGGTTCTTTACCGGTTAGTGGTTGGAAGTTCTCGGCTTCGGCGGTGCTGTGGATGGGCTCCTACATTTGTGGATTGTGGTTTTGGTTTACAAGGGTGAACGTGGTTGCAGCAGGAGGTGGTGACTTGGTCCGTTAGGAGACGTAACAGGTGGTGGAAGGTGGAGACGCAATTGGTGTTCCATTCGGGGATCATCCACAGTGTCGAGGCCGCTTGGGAGGGAAGAACGTATATTTCAAATTTTCTTTTCTGAGTGGTAAACTTCAGTTTGGTAAGTTTTTTGCAGTAGACGGTGCAATTTCCCCAATTACATGTACAACTGTTTTTAAGGAGTGGAAATTACTTGACAAAAAAAGGAGTGGAAATTATAACCACACCTACTTTAAAAATTCATAATTCAAAAATTAAGTTTAAAAGTTTTTTATACAACAATCAGGTTTTAATTCATTTTTAATTATTAATTAATAAAATCATTATACCTATTGACCTACTTGGGCTACCTTTCAAGTTTCAAAAAGCAAGAGGACAGAGAAGAAGACGATGACGGGCATCATGTGTTGTAGCAGCGTCGATTGCAATGATGGACATCGCTGTTGCGAGCACTTCAACCGCCTTATAGTTGTAGTTGTGTTGCTGCAACTGAGGAAGACGACCACATCGCCGCCATTACTTCCCCTCCGCCAGGCCTCCGCAACGGCGCCACGACTTCCTTGGAAGCAGCGCCTTCGTCGTTGCTTAGGCGTTGCTTCGATCTGGCAATAGCGGCGTCGAAGCAGCGCCTTCGCCGTTGGGTACCGCGAAGCAAGGGGAAGGAGCTACTTCGATCTAGCAGCGGCATTGCTGCTCCCATCTCCTTTCTTTTATTTTTTTTGCTTTGGTTGAGTGGTGGTGATGGGGGTGTGCGGTGGTGGCACGGTGGTGTATGGTGGTGGCACGGTGGTTAGGTGATACGTTTTGGTGGTGGTGCTCAGTGACGGTGAGGTGTGGTAGTGGTAGTGGTGCCTAGTGAAGTGTGGCAGCAGCGCCGACGATGGTGCTACTTGTTATGTGCTAATCGCAAGTGTACGATGTCACATCCAAGTAATAAAGTGAATTTTAAAGAGTCCGAATTATCGTCTCACAAGGATTTGGATTAAGTACCAAAGGTGTTTGAATTTTCACTTTATTTGAAAGACAAATAGTTGTGATTGTGACGAATTGAAGAATTAAACTAGAAATAATAAACAAGGCTGTAAATGTGTTTTATAGATCAATTGATTAAACGTTGGGATTTCGCAATTTCACGTAGTCGATACTTTTAATTCCACCATTCAAGTTTTAATCAACTAATGTGATCGGTTGAGCTCATTTATGAACATGAAATTCCCCTCTCGAGTTTAAATCAACTCTACCTAATTAGTCAACCATCTTAACGAACAGCTGGTTGTAATGATTAAGTACATGACACACAAAAACTCAATCTAGACCGCAATAACAATAAACGTACATCTCTATCGCTTGTTAAATTACCAGGTTTTATTTTTAGATCTAGATCGTTAGCTCACCTCTTAGATTATGAAAATGATCCATTTAATTAATGAATTAGTGGCCAATTAATTCACGTATTGAACACAAAATAAAATCATACACATGCAATCAAAGGCGTAAAACTACACTACATCATCTAATCCCAACAAATATTTTAGTTATTCATGATGAAAATAACAAGAACGCAGTAATAATCTAAACTAAACATCATGAGTAATTTGAAGAGAAACGTAAAAGAACTCTTGCACCAAGAAGTGTCTTCCACAAGTTGATTTCCAAATCTTCTTGCCTTTGCCTCCAATTGAGCCTCCAAAATCTCGAAGTTTTGATTGTCAATTATGCCTCTAGAGTATGTGCGCAAAGGTCCTTCCCTCGTGCATGAAGAGTTTTTTATATATATTTTCCCGAAAACCTAGGTAAACACAACTTGAAAAACGTGCATGGGCTTTTCTCCAGCTGGGTCGGAAAGCTGTGCGCCCGTGCAAGCTTATTCTTGGTGGCTGCGCAGTAGAACCAAAAACGGTTCTGTTAATTTCACAAATGTTGTGTGACCAGTAGGTATCAGGTCCGTGGCCGCGCAGTACAATTTCTTCATTGCAATTTCATCTTTCCGGGTGCATTTAAGTTTGTCCCTAGGTTTTATTTCCACACGAGTCTTTCATCTTCTGATTGTGACATTTTAGTCCCTAAACTTCCAGATCTCTTCAAATCTTCTTTTAAACTTCAATCCATCTTCAAATAAGCCCTCGAACTCTGATTTCTTTTGCTTTGCTCTCATTGGAAATCTCGGTTGACAACTTCAACATCCAATTTCCTCTTTTTGACTGCAATTGGCTTCCAAATGTGCCTTATTTCCCTTTATTGCTTCATTCTTCTAACTTTGGGCAAATTTCTACAATGAAAATAAATGTAAAGCAATTATGCAGCAATTATTCAAGAATGACAATAATTTATTCTAATTTAGACATATAAATAAGTGTATAAAATGCACTTATCAAATACACCAAACTAGAATTATTATTCGTCCTCGAACAATGTAAAATAAACTAAAAACTAAATCAAAATAATAGAGTAGCAAATATTTTTGTTGTGTCAACATGTTCACCATAAGCCTCAATAATACAAATCAAATCACTCTTTGGCATAAAGTTTTGAACAATAAAGTACAAATAGTTTTAGTTAAGTCATGCTCAATTTTCAAGTGTGCGAGCGTATAGCAAATGTCGAAAGCCTACTCATGCAAAAATGTTCTTACCACTGTGTAGTTTATTATGCAGAGTCAAGCCCAAATCTCATGTGGTCAACCTATGAAGTTCTAAACATTTTTACTTACATCGCTCATGGAAGATCACAACTTACTGCTTTTCTCTCAAATCCCATGTTCCCTCTGTTGTGGTTTCTAAACATTTGAACATTATATTTTTTCACACAAGATAGTCACAATTAGAAGCATGCATGCAAAACAAGACAAAAGTAGGCAATCCCCAATTCTACACTCTTTATCTCCACAGTTTCAGTCAATAAAGCTTACACCATGCAAAAAAATTTTAATGGACGAATTTTTCTTTTTATTATCCTTGTCTTTTACCATCTTTACACAATACTTTCCTCATTTGCTTTCTATGTGACCCCTGTACCGAGTTTTGAGTCGGTGACTCCTAAGCTAAACGACTTTAGAACACCTAGTTCAAAGAACCCCCCTTAGACTTAATTGTCTGAGTCACAAAGGTGACAGAGAGAAGTTAAAGATTTTTTATAGTCTTATGTGTAAGTCTACTCTCCTTACTTGCTTTCTAATTGACCTCTATAACGAGCTTTGGGATGATAACTCCCAAACTTGCTTTTTGAGCTATGTTTGGTTCTCTAATTTAGGGACGGTAGTCAATGGAATTAATTGTTTTGTGTTATCCAATTACTCAAGCCAAAACACAATTTGATACATATTATATCCTAGGCAATAAACATGTCAACAAAATTTTCAAAATTTTCAATTTTTTTTTTGAACGTTGAAATAAAATATCCCAAATAGTGGAATGTAAGTGAGACAAATGAAGCATATGAATACATGGACACATGAAGCATTTAAAATGAAATAGCATGCATTTCCACCCCTAAACTAAAATTATACATTGCCCTCAATGTATGTCATAGAGATATGATGAAAGGGACAAAATAAACACGCAAAGAGAGGCTAAATTACTTCCCGAGTTTGCGGGTGCAAGATCTTTAATTTAGAATTTTTTCCTTGAATGCAAGCTTGGTTGATTCCAATGTCATGAAGGATGATGTTGACGTGTACCTCACACAATGAAACAAATAACTTAGTCACAACAAAAGTTACAAGAAAGTATAAGCAATCATATCCACAATCCCATACTAAGAGCAACACATAAGTATGAATTTGATTTGAAAGTGGTCAACTACCCCCATTCGGCCCCTAACATAGCTATGAAAATCGAAACTTTAACGAGCCATATTTGGACACAAGAAATTATGTAGTGTGTTCTCTAACACATCAAGAATCCAGGTCATTTGAAGTGCAATATGCTCCAAATTGGAGTGCATTCCAACAATGAGAACAAATCATGAACTCGGATGTAGGAAATTATCCCAAAATGTTTTACCTAGGTTTGACAATCAACACAACACAACATTCTAGCCTATTTCATAACACAACAATCCATAAGCTCCAAATTTCAAAAAAATAAGAAAACCCCCAATACTTGCAAAATTGTAAAGTGAAAGTGAAATTTATATCTTTTTGAAGATTGGGATGTGATGAATGCTTGTTTAATGCTCAATTCCATGTAAAAGAATGTAATTTAGGTGATGTGTTATGTTGGGGTGATTTTTGGGAGAGAAAATGAGGTTGAAAGTCATGAATTAGAATGATTTACCAAAGTATATAAAAATCTGCCGAAATTGACTTACGGGTAACTACGCGGCCGCGTAGAAGTATTTCTAGTGGCCCCGCGGTTAAACGCTATAGGATTCTGTTATTTTAAAAGATAACGCTCGACCATTAAGGTACAATGCCGTGGTCGCATGGTTCTCTGGCTAAAAGAAATTTTTATGCCAATTTTGAATTTTAACTTCAATTTCTAACCCCAAAACACCTTGTTTTCAATTTGCTCACTCACCTAAATTTACTTCCTATTTTGGACTAAGGTTTCATGCATGAATTTATGACTTAACCCCACAATTCTAGCATGCAATGCAAATCAACTAATGCTATGGAATGAACAAGTTTTCATGCAACAATTTATGCTTTCACTTCTAAGGCTAGATACTTATGATGGTATTGATGTCAACATACTTAACATAAAGTACATGCTTATGGTAACTTCTTAATGTGAAACAAAGATAAAGGGCAAAATAGTGATGGCAACGGGGTGGGTTCGGGTCGGGTCCCCCCGACTCTTGACCAGCCCCACGAAATTTTTTTAATTTCAAACTCGCCCTGCAACCCGCGAGTTTCGAGTTGGGGGTGGGTCAACCCCGTTGCCCCGTTTACCACCCCATTTAATTAATTAATTTTTATTTATTTATTTTTCTATATTTTTTATTTTTTCCTTATTTTTTTATTAATTTATTTATTCGGATCGGGTTCGGGTCGGGGCAGTCAAACCCGCCCCCGCCCCACGACCAGCTCAGGTCGCGAGAACCCACCTCGTCAACCCGCGGGGCGGTTCAGGTCGGGTTCCCATCGGATCAGGTATTTTTTCCATCTTTAGGGCAAAAGTGAAACTCAATGATTTCAACAAAAATAAACAAAGCAATTAAATCCTATATTATTCAAAAAGCATGATAAAAATAAAAGGGATATGAGGTTGGGTTGCCTCCCAACAAGTGCTTCGTTTAGAGTCTCAAGCTCGACTTTTGAGTGACATTTTTCAAGGTGGTTCATGATTTGGTGTTGAGCCAATATCTCCTCTCTTGAATTTGTTCTTCATACACCCCATGACTTATTGATTTTGATTCCCCTTGTCCTTCAATGTGGATTTCACTTCTATCCTTGAGCAATTCTCGAGATTGGGATTGTGGTTCTCCATTTGTATAAGGTTGAATGTCACCTTATCTTCTTCCATTCTAAAGATCAGTTCCCTCTTCTCTACATCAATCAATGCTCCAGCGGTTGCTAAGAATGGTCTACCCAAGATCAAAGGCATCTTTTCATCTTCTTCCATATCTAGAATCACAAAATCAGCTGGAAACGCAAACTTGTCAGTTTTGACTAGCATATCTTCAACAACCCCATATGAGTATCTGATTGATCTATTAGCTAGCTGCAACATGATGGTCTTTGGTGTTGGATCTCCCAAGTTTAATTTCTAGTAAATAGAAAGTGGCATTAAGTTAATGCTAGATCCCAAATCACATAAAACTTAATGAAATTTTAAATCACCAATTAAACAAAGAATTGAGAAACTCCCTGGATTCTTTAGTTTCAATGGTATCTTGTTTTGAAGGATTGCACTACACTCTTCATTTAAAGCCACAATCTCGCAATCTTCAAGTCTTTTTTTTTTTAGCCATCAACTCCCGTAAAAATCTTGAATAGCTCGGGATCTCCTTGATTGCTTCAATGATGGGAATGTTGATATGCAACTTCTTCAACATTTCTAGAAACTTTGAAAACTGATGGTCTTAATTGACTTTTCTTGCCCTTTGAGGATATGAGATAGGAGGAATGTAAGTTTTTACTTGTGCCTTGTTTTCTTTTCTTCAACTACTGTCCCCTTTCTTTCTTCAAATCGATTTTTCTAATTTGTAATCTCCTCTTTCATTTCCTCAACAACATGATCAGGTTTCTTAACTTGGACTTCTTTCAGCTGAACCCCACTTATAGTAGTAATTGCACAAACATTCTCCCTCGAGTTTGTCTCAGTATTGCTAGGCAACTGTCCAGGCTGTCTTTCTATCCTTTTCACTGCTAATTGACCAACTTGATTCTTCAGCTCTTTTATTTCTGCTTGTTGAGTTTGCAGCATGTCTTGCTGACTCTTCACTAGCTGCACAATCATATTCATATTTTCCTTTAGAGTCATCTGAACTTACTGCTGCTTCTATTGTTGTTGCTGATGAAAACCAAGAGGACTATGAACATTTTGATTATTTGACCATGAGAAGTTTGGATACTTTATCCACTCAGGATTGTATGTCTAGGAATATGGACCTTTTTACTATTGATTGTTTCCCATATAGTTGACTTGCTCCACAATTGTTTGATCTGGTAATGCAGTAGGACACTCATGGACCCCATGATTTTCAAAACAATTGTCACAAAACTAATTTGTCGGAACGACATGCACTATCTGCTTTCCCATACTATCGAATCTCTTTACCAAAGCGTCAACTTTTGCATTTAGCTTAGTAATTCCATCTACCTCAAGAACTTATAGCTCAATCTGGGTAACACTGGTAACTATTTGTTGCCATTGTTTCGAAGATAGCTAATGCTTCTTCATAAGTTAAGTCCATCGACGATCCTCTTGCGGTTGAGTTTGCGTGCCTCTTGTTCTCATAAGTTAACCCATTGTAAAACTACTGAACAAGTATCCAATCAAATATCCCATGTGTAGGGCTTTTCCCGAGCGACTCATTGAACCTTTCCCATGCTTTAAATATTGATTCCCCTTATTGTTGACTAAAGGCCAATATTTCTCTTCTCAGCTTCGACATTCTGCTCAGTGGAAAGAACTTATCCGCAAATTTTTGACTCAATATGGTCCAAGATGGGATTGAGTTAAGAGTAGTACCAATCTTTAGCTTTGTCTGCAAGAGAGAATGAAAATAACTTCATTTTGACTGCTTCTACTGGAACCCCATTCATGCACTGCATGTCACAAATTTCATGGAAAGCTCATAGATGTGCATGTGGATCTTCAGAAGGTAGCCCATGGAAGACTGTTGATTATTGGATCAACAAGATCAATGAAGTTTTGATCTCATATTTGTTTGCTGGAATTGCTGGTGGTACGACACATGTCATGATATTTCCCACAGACTGGATCATGTACTCCCTCAATAGTCGTCCTCCTCGAACTTGAGGTTGTTGCTCAATTGCCTCATTAGGTTGATGAATCAAATGATCATTCGGAATCAAGGGATTATTTGGAACCCTATCTGCTAACACTCTCAAATTTGATTGTTGAGCTGCTTCCATCTGTTCTCTATGCATTCCTCTCAAAGTACGCTCAATTTCTGAATCAAAAGAAAGTTGTCCACAGACGCAGGCTTATTCTTGGTGGCTGCACCGTAGAACAAAAAACGTTTCTGTTAATTTTACAAATTTCATGCGGCCACAAGGTCTCGGGTCAGTGGCTGTACAGTACAAGTTCTTCATTGCAATTTCATCTTTCCCGCTGCGTTTAAGTTTGTCCCTGGGTTTTATTTGCACACGAGTCCTTCATCTTCGGATTGTGACATTTTAGTCCCTAAACTTTCAAACCTCTTCAAATCTTCTTTCAAACTTCAATCCATTTTTAATTAAGCCCTCGAACTCTAATTTCTTTAGCTTTACTCTCATTGGAAATCCCGATTGACAACTTCAACATCCAATTTCTTCTTTTTGGCTCCAATTGGCTTCCAACTGTGCCTTATTTCCCTTTATTACTTCATTCTTCTAACTTTGGGCAATTCCTACAATGGAAATAAATGTAAAGCAATTATGTAGTAATTATTCAAGAATGACAATAATTTATTCTAATTTAGACATATAAATAAGTATATAAAATACACTTATCATTACGGTGAGGTGAGGTGAGGTGTGTGGCAGTGATGGTGAGGTGGTGGTTCTGGTAATAGTGGTATTGGCTGTAGTGATGGTGGTGGTCAATCTGGAGGTGGTGCGGTGGATGTAGTGGTGGTGGAGGTGATTGAAGATGATAGTGGTGGGTGGTTGTGGTGGTGAGGTAGGGTGGTTCATGTGTTCGTAGTGGCGGTTGTGGTGGCCGGTTTGGTGGTTGAAGTGGTGGCAGTGGTGTTGGTTGGTGGTGAGGTTATTGTGGTCAGTAATGGTTTTGGCAGCGGTGGTGGTGGTGGTCAATGGTGGCGATCGGTGGTGGTGCTGATGGTATGTGACCAATAATACGTAATGTATGATTAATAAATAGTATGTGACATAAAAATTTTGATAAATCGTGGCCATTAATTGAAGTATTGTGATCTAATAATTTGATAATTGTGACCCAAAAATAAGTTATCACCAATTAATTACTGTGACCATAATTTCTTACCTATAAGATTTGTAGTTTGTGACCGTACAACAGATTGTGACCAATTAAATCGATAATTTGTGACCAAAAAATGAGTCGTGATCAAATAAATTGTGACCTATAATTTTTTGATCTATGAACAAGAAAATTTATGATTTATAGAAATTGTGCTATAAAAAAGTCGTGATTTGTGCTCGAGAAAAAAATTGTGAAATATGAAATTTGTGATTTGTGACCAATAAAAAATTGTGGCCAATTAACTCGAGATTTGCGATTGAGAAAAAGTTGTGACCTATAAATTTGTAATATATGACTGAAAAATAAGCTATGACCATGACAAAATAATTCTATAATATGTGACTGAAAAATAAGTCTTGACCAAATAATTCTATAATATGTGACCGAGAAATAAGTAACATTTGTAATTTGTGATCAAATAATAAATTGTGATAGGTTAACTTTATAAATTGTGATCTTAAAAAAGTTGTGACCTATAAATTTGTAATATGTGACCCAAAAATAAGTCGTGACCAAATAATTCTATAACATGTGACCGATAAATAAGTTGTGTCGAATTAGTTTTTTGATAAAAAGTGGCTCCTAAATTTTTTATTTTTGAAGTGTGACTATAATTTGTTTGTTAGTGTGACCTAATTCTATAGTAGTGTGACCTAAATATGTTTTATTATTTATTATAATTAGAAAATATAATTAAAACCTGAGTTTAGAACTTTTTAACTTTTTCGGAAATCAGTTTCTTCTCCATGGATCAAGGTTACCCTAGATATTACCCTGAAACGATGGTAATTCACGACGTGAATTTTCTTTTTGGGATTTTTGGTTTGGTATATTTTTGTGTTGATACATAAGGAGCAAATTTATAGTCAATTGCATTGATTTCACAATCACTACCTGGTTACTTTACAATAAATCACTGCACTTATATTATTGGAACTTCAATAGTTTTGCTGCACCTTAGAATTTGAGGACAAGTCCCTTATTCCCATTGCTGAGAATAAGGGATTAAGAGTCCCAAACGAGGATAGGGGAAATTGAAAATAAGGTTGTCAGTTTAACTGAACTTTGAATTACATTTTTTCCCTGATAAATATTTTGATTATAGAGTTTTTATAGTGTGCTTCATTTCCTTGTTCTTTGAATTTCCTAGCTTGAAGAAATGGCATATTGATATGTTTTTATGTGTTTGTGGGTGTTTCTTGAATATTTAGATAATTTATTGCAAATTAGGCACGCGTTTGTACACTATATTGTTGACTAACAACATTGTGCATCCCGATTGTTTGTGAGTAACCTTTACTACCATATGATTGAGTAATATTTTACTATCAAATGATTTTAGTACCCTTTTATGAGTTATAGTGTGTTATTGTACTGTTCTGTTCACCTTCACCTTCACCCTCAACTCAAACTTTTGATTTTCAGTGTTCTTTTTATGAGCTATACTGTATTCTCATGCTGCTTAATCCTGGGAATCAATAACAATATGTTTGGAAATTTTTTCTAAATTACTGGTACCTAAGTTACTTTTCAAATAAGATACTTATTTGACAAGACAATAAGAGTTACTTTTAACAAAAGTAACTTTATAACTTGAAAACATGTTAACATGTTTGGAGACAAAGTTTTTAAAATGAAGATGGCTTTTTTTTTTTTTTAAAGCTAAATGATCTAAAAGCTTTTCTTATATCTTTATTGTTTCTATTTTACTTCTAAGAAAGTTTATTCAGCAACCTGGAAAAGGTCTTCATTCCACTTCTTATCTATAATTCTCTTAAACACTAATTGGTTGAAGAAGATTACTCAAGAAATATATTCCCTCTTTAGATGTGGCACTTGGTGCACTATTGAGATATTTATATATGCTTTTATAAGTAATAGTATGCACACTTTTCTTAGAACTGTTCAAACATTATGAATACCTAATATTCATACATCATAACATTTGGGGTTGTCTTCTCTACAAGCATATACCATCGAAAACCCGAACCATACGCACGTCACCACTACCAATCCAATTGACACCGAACAACCTAGCCAAAAAAATGCTAGGTAGAATGAATTGGAGAATAAAACATTTGTGTCAGCAGTTGATGTCGTAATTGCTGAAGGACAGTGTAGTGGAAAATGCTTCACTCGAAAAGGTTGGGAAAGAATTAGGTTCCTTTTCAATTCACAAATGGGTCATACGTGGAGCACCAACCAGATGAAGAATCATTGGCACGTGATGCTTAAAGATCACAAATTGTTCAAAGAGTTGTTCCGTTGCACGAGTTTTGAGTAAGATTACAATAACACTAACAAAATCCAAGCTTCAACCTCATGGTGGGAGAATAAAATCAAGGTACCCATTTCTAATTCATGAATTTTACACTACAAAAGTATCTTCGATGGAATACAGAAAGACAAATAATCAGCATGCTCAGCATCTTAACCATTTTTTAAATTATGATTTCTCATGCCTCCAAATTATTCATCAATATACTTGTATGTTTTGTCAAACCCTAATTCAAAGTTTGTTTCACACATATGTTTAAAGACTTTTGCAAGAGAATCCAAAGTATAAGCACTTCAACGATCATGACTGTAGTGAATATTACAGTACATACAGTCGTTTATTCGGTGAGACTTATGACTTCACACGGTATGCAATGACTCCCACAAAATTGTGCCGATGTAGTTTCGATTTAAGCAGTGATAACGACAACAAATTTCCAAAGGACACAGTCCCTCTCCATGACTAAGGCACAGACTCAAGATATGGACCAACAATGGGTAAAGTGCAGTCTTCTATTTATGTTTCTGGCACGTGAAGTGGTGAGAATCGTAAAGGTAGGCATTCAAGGGGGAAGGGAAAGGAAAAGAAGAAAAGATATGGTGTAAGAGAGCTATTCGAGACAGTTGAGATACTGGAAAACATGGGTAATAACTTTAATTCTATATCGTTGTCCCACAAAGCATTGAACAATGTAACTATTGAAGAGTGCATTGAAGAGTTAATGTTGACTGGGTTGATTGAAGATGGAGGTGATGTTCATATGTTTGCACTATCTTTCTTTACCAAGCTTGATAATAGAAAGGGATTTTAGGCTGCAAAGACACTTGAAAACAAGGTGAAGCGGATAAAATGGTCTTTAAACCAAAACATAAAACGTATCTCGTACAGAAATTAATTTGTTCACATCAGTTTCAGAATCAATTCTTTTCATTTCAGCCTATCTACTAGGATTTCCTTCTTTTTTTTTTTTTGGTTCCTTTTATGTTGATATGTAGGATGGATCTTATTAAAGCTTTATGAGATTTTTGATTTCATTGGAACACATCTTGTTTAAGACTTATGATGGATATGATTTTGCTATTAGTTTATGTGCTCTGGTATTGGTTTAATAATTTTGTTGGAGAGTTTATTTATATGCAGGAATCAAATGTGTAAACCAGATTTCATGTAGGGAAATGTGATACGTTGATTTTGTTTTTTTGTTAGAAAGTTTTACAATATTGTTTGACTAATTCATTTGGAGCAATAAAATCTGTGCTGGCAGATTTCATGCATGGAATAGATTCATTGTTCATTTCTTCTTTCCAGTAGATCCATCACCACCTTTTTGAAAAAATGAACTCCAAATGGTGCAGTGAGGTCATAAATTGGTCTATAAAATTGTGGAACACTACATGTACGCAACCAAACCAATCATTTACGTAGTTTATCCAAAGTTCAATCCCCACCTCCAGTTATTTCATCAACAACGCGATGACAGATTCAAAAACAGATTACTCACTCTTTTCTCTTGATAGCTTTGAAGAGGAAATAGATGACGAATCATTGTTAATGTAGTTGGAAGAAGATATACAAATGTGGTCTAATGGTAGTGGGTTTCTAAGAATCTTTGTACTTTTCGAAACCCATGGAAGGCAAAAATTCACTTCTGGAGAAGGTCCCAGCGAGGGAGCCGGGTCGTTACACTGACTCATTCTGAAAAGAAAGACTCAGCAGAAATAGGCTGCCTGATTATTGTCCAATTTTACTTATTTTAGATAGGTCAATACATGAAAAAAATGCAATTTTGGGGTATTAATTGGGTTATTTTGAGTAAAACTTATAAAAGATTCAATTTTAATTATTAAACTTTAAATTGACTTTATTTGCTATTAATTTCATTAATTTAACTGCAGGGACATTTTGGACAATTTCAACTCGAAAACCCCTAATTTAGTTGACCCGAAAAAGCCCAAAGTGAGAGGAACGTAACTTCAACCTCTTTCCCAACAGAGTCGCACTTCATCTCCCTCAACAACACCCCAGCCTCAAAACCAGCCACCACCTCTCTTCCCTCAGCCTCCACCATTCCCAGCTTAAAAAAAAAAAAAAAACCCACAGCCGCAACCAACCTCTCTTCAATTTCCACTCAGCCACCACTTACTACAGAACCCGTTTCCATCACCTTCACCAGCCAGCAGCCACTCAATCCTCTAACCACCAAAACCAGCCTCCACCATCCCCAAAACTCTCGAACTCACACAACCAGCCGCTCAACACTTCTCCATCTCCAACTCATAATCCTTCTCAAAGCAACCTCCACTCAATCTCAGCAGCACCCTTCTCCCACCACTGAACCCAGCAACTCCATTATTCTCCAGCCTCTCTCACACTCCTCTCCAGCTTTCACGCAGCAGCACATAACCAGTAGCCGCCAGTCTCCAGCACTCCTGTCGGCAACATCACTTCATCCTCACACGGCTACCAGCAGCTCTCTCCTTCACACTGCAGCAACCACCACCACTTCTTTTGGGTGATTTGTTCTAGTTTTCAACCCTATTTTGTTTAGACTTTTAGTTGTTTCAATTATTAGTTTGTTTTCATGAATTTAGGTTATTGATGTTAGTTGGTTTTAGATATATTTTGGTTGTAGAAATTTTAGTTTCATAATTTTAATAATGGTTATGGTTTATTTGAATTTTATTACGGTTAATTCAATTATGTCTAGCTAAATTATATTTGAGAGAAGTTATTCTTAGCTTCAATGGGTATGTGTTAATTTTCTATGGATGAATTCTTGTTATTGATAAGAGTTTACAAATAGTTTTAAATTTTCAGATTATTTTACTTGGAGTAATGTCGTTGATATGGTTTGTATTAAATATGCACACAACATGCTCGACTAAATGCCATAAAATAAATTGACTAATTTTCTTAATAATATTTCTACATCTTATTGATCTCAAGAAATTTATGCCAATCTTATTTGCAAAACTCAATTGATAGCGAAAGAATAACTCCACTCAAATTTACCTTTCATTGCATTTTATTCATATTCTCTTTTTATTCATTTAAGCACAATTGGAACCACAGTTTAAGATTTGAATTTAGCAAATATTATTAGACCAATAAAACTCTTAGGAAGAATGACCTTGGATTATTGCTAGGCTATAACTTGAACCCTTTATACTTAGAGGGTAGATTTTTCATCGAATCAAGTTTTTGGCGCCGTTGCTGGGGATTATTTTGGTTTTAATTGATTTTTGCTGAATTCTGTTATTTTTTATTATTCTTTTCTTTACTGCTATTCCTGATATTGTTTTCTGTCTATGACCATTTGGTTCCGAGATCATTCTAAGTAATTAGTAAGATTGGAACCCACTAACCATTTTTTAATTCTTGAAAATCAGCAGGTAGAAATGGCAGATAATGGAGAACCAAATGAGGCGCCGGTCGTTCAAAGTCTTAGAGATTACATTTTCCCAATGATGGCAAGCACTCCGTCATACATTGTGATTCCTGCAAATGCAGCGACCTTCAACTTTAAACCGGGAATGATAGATCACTTGCCATGCTTCCATGGGATGCCATCTGAGAGTCCTTATCACCACATCTAGGAATTTGAAGGGGTTTGTTTTACTTTTCTTGAAAGAAATTGCACTGGGGAAGTCATTTGATTTAAACTTTTCCCTTTTTCACCAAAGGATAAAGCTAAGTCATGGCTTAACTCTTGAAGGCCTGGTTCAATTACAAATTGAGCAAATATACGGAAAGAGTTCATTAAAAAGTTTTTTCCACCACAAAGTATTACCGCTATTCAAAGACAAATCATGAGTTTTTCTCAAAAGAATAATGAAAATTTTTACACTAGTTGGGAAAGATTTAAGGATTTGTTGTTATTTGTCCCCATTATGGTTATGAGCAATGGATGTTAACTAAACTTTTTTATGAAAGATTCAGACCAGAAATGAGGCAATTTGTGCAAACCATGAGCAATGGTAATTTCTTTGCGAAATATCCTAATGAAGTGTTTACATTTTTTGATGATTTAGCCGAAAATGCCCAATCTTGGGATAACATCGATGAGTTTGATAGGGGTGTTCCAATAAAAACTGAATTGCAAAAGATTGCGTTTGGAAATGGAATTCATTCACTTAGAGGAGATGATGACATAAATGCCCGATTGACTGTCATCACACGAAAACTTGAAAATCTGGAAACTCAAAAAGTGAATGAAGTCCATTCCTCTTCCACTATTTTAGAAAAGTGTTCAATTTGTGAAGATGTACAACATTTAACCTCTGTTAGTCCTGCACTTCCCCAACTAAAAGAGATGTATTTTGATCAATCTGTTGCTGTCAATATGATTTCCAAACTTTATTCTAATCCATATTCGAAGATTTTTAATCCAAGTTGGAGAAATCATCCAAATTTTAGTTGGAGGAATGATCAAGGAGGAAGCAATAATATTGGCAACAATGTTGGACCTTCACAACCAACACCTTATATGCCTCCACAGAAGAGAAGTCTAGAGGACCAAATTCAGCAATTCATGCAAAGTTAAGCTGCCATCAACAATCAAAACTCTCAAGTCATTAATGACATCCGATCTTAGCTTACAAAATTGACTACCCAAGCAAGTGCACTAGAAAAAAGTAAGTTTCTAGCTCAACCAATGCCAAATCCTCAAAATCAATACAATGGGATCGATGATTTTAATCTGAGACATGTGAAAGCAGTAACTACTTTGAGAAGTGGTAAGCAAATCTAGGTTCCTGAACCTAACGAGAACTTGGTGAGTAAGCAAGCTGAACCTCCTGTTGATGATACCGTGTTAAAATCCCTATCTGATGTTTAGGAACCATCTAGGCCAATAGTAGGTACGCCCCCTGCCCTTTTCCTCAAAGATTATAACTTGGTAATAAGACTAAAAATCAAATAGAAATTCGTGAGATTTTTAAGCAAGTTAGGGTAAATATTCCTCTGTTGGATGTAATTCAATAAGTCCCTGCCTATGCTAAATTTCTTAAGAATTTGTGTATAGTGAAAAGGAAGTTAGTTGTTAATAATAAGGCCTTTATGACTGAACAAGTGAGTTCTATCATACAATGCCAAACTCCTCAAAAATTTAAAGATCCTGGTTCTACAACCATTGGTTATATGATAGGAACCACTAGTATTGGTCATGCCTTGCTAGATTTAGGTACAAGTGTAAATCTTTTACCCTTTAATATGTATATACAACTTGGTCTAGGTGAACTTAGGCCCACTCTCATGATTTTACAATTAAAAGATAGATCTATTAAGATACCTGAGGGATAATTGAGGATGTTTTGGTTCAAGTTGATAAATTCTATTACCCAAATGATTTTATTGTTATTGATGTTCAAAATACACCTAAAACTTCCCCTCAAATCCCTGTTATTCTTGGTAGACCATTTCTTGCAACTTCAAATGCTTTGATAAATTATAGGAGTGGTATTTTAAAGTTGACTTTTGGTAATATGACTTTGAAACTTAACATTTTCAATGCTTGTAGGCAACCAAAAGATTTTGATGAAGTGCAAGAAGTTAACATGCTAGAAGACCTGCTAGTTGAGTTAGAAGATCTCGATGAGCAACCTAAGCTAAATTTCGAAGGGGACAGCATTGAAGACTCTTCAAAAAGTGTAATGACAGCAACTGTAAAAGCTTGGCAGCCAAGCATTGAGCCTCTAAATGTCATCCAGACACCCATGCAAACCTCAGCAGAGAAGATGCCAACTCTAGAGCTTAACCCTCTTCCATCGGACTTAAAGTATGCATTTTTGGGACCTAATGAATCATACCCTGTGGTAATCTCTTCTACTCTTACTTTTGATCAGAAAAATATGTTGTTAAAAGTTTTGAATGATCATAGATCTGCAATAGGTTGGACTATAGCAGATATTAAGGGAATAGTCCTTTAGTGTGTACTCATAGAATTTTCTTAGAAGACAATGCTAACCCTTCGAGGGAATCTCAAAGAAGGCTAAATACCAATATGAAAGAGGTTGTTAAAAATGAAGTTTTAAAATTAGTTGATGTAGGTATCATTTATCCTATTGCGAACAGCAAGTGGGTAAGTCCTACTCAGGTAGTTCCCAAGAAAACTGGGGTTACTGTTGTTGAAAATGAACAGGGAGAAATGATAACTAAAAGGATACCCACTAGTTGGAGATTGTGCATAGATTATAGGAAATTGAATTCCATAACTAGAAATAATCATTCCCCTTTACCATTTTTAGATCAAGTGCTAGAAAGAGTTGCTGGACATTCATTCTATTGTTTCTTGGATAGTTTTTCAGGCTATCATCAAATTGAAATAGCATTAGAAGACCAGGAAAAAACTACTTTTACTTGCCCTTTTGGGACATTTGCTTTTAAAAGAATGTTGTTTGGTCTTTGTAATGCCCTAGCAAACTTTCAAAGATGCATGCTTAGCATATTTAGTGACATGATATAAATTTTTTTGAAAGTGTTTATGGATGATATCTTTGTGTATGGTTATTCATTTGATGATTGTATAACAAATTTGAAAGCCGTTTTGTGCAGGTGTGAGGATAAGCAACTTCTCCTTAATTGGGAGAAATGTTATTTCATGGTTACAAGAGGAATTGTTTTAGGTCATATAATTTTTGCTAAAGGCATGGAAGTAGATAAGGCAAAAGCAGATTAGATTTCTAGGTTGCCTATTCCTTTAACTGTGAAAGATGTTCGATCATTTTTGGGGCATGCAGGTTTTTATAGGAGATTCATAAAAGATTTTAGTGTCATAACAAAACATTTGACTACACTTTTGATGCATGATGCAAAATTTGTTTGTACTAATGAATGCAATGCAGCTTTTGAACATTTAAAAAAGGCACTCACCACTGCGCCTATAGTTAGATCACCTGATTGGTTTCTTCCTTTTGAATTAATGTGTGATGCAAGTGATATAGTTGTAGGGGCAGTGCTTGGTCAGAGAAAATATAAGGAACCTTATGTAATTTACTATGCTAGCAGAATTTTGAATCAAGCTCAATTGAATTACACAACTACTGAAAAAGAGCCGCTAGCTATTATTTTTGCATTGGAAAAATTTCGAACTCATCTTATTGGGACTCCTGTTACCATCTTTACTGATCACTTTGCTCTTAAATATTTGTTCACAAAGAAAGATGCTAAACCTAGATTCATTCGATGGATTTTGTTGTTGCAGGAATTTGACATTACAATTAAGGACAAAAAAGGGGTGGAAAATGTTCTCGCTGATCATTTGTCTAGATTAAATTCTGAGAGTTCAAAAGTTTCTTACCCTTTAAATGATTCATTCCCTGATGAACAATTATTTAGCTTGAATATTCTTCCTTGGTTTGCTCACTTGGTTAATTATCTAGCGACAAGTCATATGCCTTCAAATTGGAGTGTCCAAGACAATGAGAATGAAAGCTATATCAAGGAACTTCTTCTATGATGATCCGTACTTATTCAAATATTGTGCTGATCAGATTATCGGAAGATATGTTCCTGATGATGAGATGCAACAAGTTCTTACATTTTGTCATTCTCATGCTTGTGGAGGCCATTTCTCTTCATAGAAAATAGTTGCTAAGGTACTTCAATGTGGTTTTTATTGGCCTAGTTTATTTAAGGATGCTCATGCCTTTTGTAAAAATTGTGAAGCTTGTTAGAAACTTGGTAGTCTCAGCCATAGGAATATGATGCCATTAGCTCCAATCAATAATGTGCTTGAAATTTTTGATTGTTGGGGATTAGATTTTATGGTTCCTTTTCCCCCTTCTTTTGAATATCTTTATATATTGGTTGCTGTTGATTATGTGTCAAAATGGGTAGAGGCTATTCCATGTAGGACAAATGACCATAAAGTTGTGCTTAAATTTTTTAAAGAACATATTTTTTCTAGGTTTGGTATGCCTAAGGCCATAATTACCGATAGAGGAACACAATTTTGTAATAAACCTTTTGAAACCTTGCTAGAGAAATATGGCATTAAGCATAAGATCTCCATTCCCTATCACCCTCAAACTAATGGTCAAACTGAATTAGTAAACCGGGAAATTAATAGTGAATCCAAATTGAAAAGATTGGCCTATAAAATTAGATGATGCTTTATGGGCTTATAGGACTGCTTTTAAAACTGTTATTGGGATGTCTCCTTATAGAATTATTTTTGGAAAACCTTGTCATTTGCCGTTTGAAATTGAACATAAAGCTTATTGGGTAATCAAAACACTCAACTTTGATTTAGATCAAGCTGGTGAATTTAGGAAATTGAAATTGAATGAGTTAGATGAATTACGTTTGGAAGCGTATGGAAATGCAAAAATTTCAAAAGAGAATGAAAGTTTTTCATGATAAGAAAATTTTTAGAAAATCATTTTTCTTTCTTAAAAAGTACTGCTATATGACTCTAAGCTTCATCTCTTTCCTGGTAAGTTGAGAACTAAATGGATTGGTCCTTACATTGTGCAAACTGTTTACCCTTATAGAGCAGTTGAAATCTTGGATCCAAAAACTGGTATTGTTTTTAAAGTTAATGGACAACGTCTGAAATCATTTTGGGATAATTTCTCGACTGAAGTTAATGAACTACCTCTGCTGGAACCTGATTCCAGTGGTTGATTTTCTTGGAGCTAACTTGTTATTATCACACACACACATGTATATATATATATTATTTTCTTTTTGCAGATTTTATTCTTTTTTTTTTCTTTCTTCATTTTTTAGTTTTTTAGTCTTAAATAGATGCTCAAGTGCACAGGACTCCTCTCAGGTACACTCTTCTCCTTTATCTTGATTTAATTTTGAGTCGTGTCTATAAATCACTATTCATTTTTCTTCTCTTTGAGTCATTGAGGATAATGTCTGATTTTAGTTGGGGGAGAGTAACTCAAATGTACTTGTTTTGAATTAATTTTTTTGATCGTTGAGCATTAAAAATGAGTATATCTTGAGTCTTGAATTATATCTTTGTTATTCTGTAAAGACCTCCCTCCTAATTTTTTTTATGCACGAATTTAAGCCTTGTGGTAAGATGGATAGTTAACACATACAACTAGAGACTCTCAAGTTTGAGTAATTTTATTTGTTCATCGTGAGAGTTGAGTGATTGGTGGTTTATTTTGCCCTTGTTTGATATTGTTACTTCCATTGAGCATCATTACACGGATTGTGGATTGTTGGTGGTTTATACTTAAGAAATGATGAAGGTCAATGTCAAATAAAATTTGATTCTTTGAAGCTAACTTTATCTTCTCCTCTTCCCATCAGAAATCACTTCATAACCACAAATCCCTTCATAGCCATAAATCCCTTTCATTTATTTCACATTAAAGACAAAATTGCATCTAGACATTACTTCCATAAATACATAACCTTGTTTCTACTTTCAAGTATAAGTGAGGACCCCAAATATAAGGCTGTCAACTTAGTCATGTTCAACCCAGAATATCAGGAAAGCACCCCAAATATAAGGGTGTCAAAAGGATGAATATTTTCTATAAGTCTCCGTATTGGTCGACAAATGATTTGAAACATAATCTAGACATCATGCATGGGAAAAAAGAAAATTTGTGATAGCTTGATTGGTACGATGTTGAATGACCTCATAAATCAAAATACACTGATAAGGAAGGGAATGATTTGATGACAATACATACTAGACAAGAGTTGCACTTGTACAAGAAGAGAGAAAAGTTGATATAGCCTACTACGGATTACATCTCCACTGATGCAGCATGTCGAAAGTTCTGTAATTTTCTTAGAATGATTAAATTTCCAATTTTTTTTGCCTCAAACTTAAGAAAGAACATTGCTACAAATTATAACTGTATTCTTAGTCTGAAGTCTCATGATCATGCAATGGTTGAACAAGATTATTTCCTCAACGGTCATTGAACTTTCTAATATTTTCAAGAAGTTTTGCGCAAGTTCGATAAAGGTTAGAAACATGGTTAATGCTCAAGAGACTTATCCTCTACAAGCTTTAACGAATTTTTCCTCCAACATTTTTTGATATTATGATTCACATTGTTATTTATTTGCTTCAAGAGGCAGTACTGGGTGTTCCGGTTTACGTGAGGTAAATGTGTCCTTTTGAAAGATACTTAAAGCAATTAAAGGACTATATGAGAAATCCTACGAAGCCCGAGGGATCTATAGTTGAAGGTTAGGTGGTCGAAGAAGCATTGCACTTCGAAGATGTGGAGACAATATTGGATCAATTGGATAGAAATGAACACGTAAATTCTCTAAAAAGTCAGCTATATGTTTCAAATCACACTGTCCGAATGGAAATAAAATGCCAGTATCCCTTCGTTGTGATGTTTAATATGAAACTGAATTATACATTCTTAATAATTGTCTTGAAATTGAGCCAAATTTGAAATTAGTATGTATATATTTATAATTTCATATTTACACTACTTGTGACTAGATGAGGTGATTAATGCATCAATTTTCTCCAATAGTGAGCACAAGCAGGAGCTGGAGTTTCGTTTTGGGGGAGAAACCAACGTTAATCAATTATAAAGAAAGAAGTTTTCTGCTTAGTTTTATACAAAGGTAAATAAGTCTATGTATTATACTTAATATATATAGATATATATAAATTGATTACAAGTTTACTAAATTTTCCCTCGAATAATATAGATATTGGAGAAGCATCAATCGAACCCACTTGAAGTATCGAAAGTATTACTACCTTTAGCATGCCAATCAAATTTTCTTGCCTACTCATACTCGATTTATGTGGTAAATGGGGTTCAATTTTTAACTCAAGATTGTGATATACGATGGAGAACGCAGAACAATGGCGTGAGTTTTTCCAGGTTTTGGGGATCAAATGTTTTATAGTTAGTTGCAAGAGATATTGGAGCTTTGGTATGTGATGGACTACTCAGTTGTGATGTTCAAGTGCAAATAGTTCAAGTTTGATGGAAATGATAAGGCAACTGACAATAACATTATAAGCATTGACATCAATATAGAGGTATTTAAAGATGACTAATTCATAAGTTTTATATATTGAGTATCTTTCAAGTGGTCCCAATTGGAGAGTAGTACAAGAAGTCAATCACCATAGTGCGTAGGATATACATGAAACATATCTACAAGTATCCTAGCCAGCAAATGAAGTTAGTAGATTTCTGAATATATATGACTTAATCTTTATGGATGAACTACTGTATTAAGTATCGGTGCAGAGACATGTAAATTTATTGGTGAATACATTTATGAAGGATTTCAATATTTGAACGAAATTTTTTATTCACTAATAAAATAATGTGTAATATCACTATGCTTAGTAACTCATTGCCTGCATACCAAAAGGTTTTGTAAGAAGAAATTGTTCAATGGTTGAATGTTATGAGATTTTGGAAAACGTGTAATTAGTGCAAAATTGATCAGAAGATAACAATTGCTAACTTTGTAATAGTGTGGTTTACATATTACAATCTCTATTTAATATCCATTTTTCCTTCATTTTTGTTCTATGCCTTTGATAGTCATCGACTGACTGAAATTACGTCTTTGAACCATCTATTTTGATGTCATTTTGAAACCATAATTAGCATTACAGAATATTGTTAACAAGTTTTCCTTGCAAAACTATTTGAACTACTGCTTTCTGGATTAGTACATTGCTTGTTATAATATTTAGGTGCTTTAGAATTTGAAATTCATAAGTTATTTGAGTTTGTCTAAATTCATCCATGGGCTAATAGTAAAAAATACAAAGGAATGTTTCTTAAATGTGAATCCGAAGTAACTTAAAGTGGGAATCAATGCTTTAGGCTTAAGACAATTTCATGATCATCATTCCACTTTTCCAATGGCATCATTTTTGTGGAAGCAACTCTCAATTTATCATTGACCTAAAGATGATCAATTCATTTTTCAAATTTTGTTAGTTACTAATGTGATCTAGAATGATAGGCAACATTCAACTTTAAAGAATGTGGATATTATCACGACCTGTCCCGAAATCACTCTAATAGACCCAAGACATGACAAGTGTCGATGATGGATGTCAGACCCAACACCAAGGCTGGCTGTGATCTACTACCAATCATATGCAATAGAAAGAAAATTCATGAGAAAATAATGAGTTGATAGCTTAGTGAGTGAGGAATTTTGAAAATAATTATTCACAATTATATGTATTAATCGAAAATTGTGTTTATATCACTTAATAACTCACAAAATAACATCATATCGCTTTCAAGAAGTAAGACATGCACATAATACTGATAATATCATATCATATCATATCATATCATAATATACTGGAAATGTACAAAAATGTACACTTTGACTAAAATCTATAATATGGTCATACGCTAACAGACTGCCTCTCAGACTAGTCTCAAAGACCTCTGATAATGAATTCTAAAATACTGCCAAGATCCCTCAATGAACAATATCATATACATTTAATAGCGCCTTAGAGTAAACTAGAAGAAGTATATAACCATGAGTACTTTTTTGATTGCTTTAAATATTAGATATCTCTCATATTTCATTTAACATATAATCATTTCACAATTATCATATTCTGATAACATTTCATAATAATCACATAATTGGACAAATAAATCATATAATCAAACTTAACATAATCGTATAAGCAATTTAATATCTGAATTTTTTTTTCCCACTTACAAGTTTTAGCTATGGCCATAATGGTCGATGGGCTTTTCAAACCTCGTCTTACTGCTTGAATATGATATAAATTATCAAATTAACACTATCATTATAGAAACTTGGTTTCTTCATACTTTCTTTTCTTCAATTATTCACTAACCAATCATTAAACGTGACCAAATATCATTAATTCACTAATAATGCAAGAATTCAAGTCACAACCTCATATAATCCATATGCACACTTTACTCAAACACCTGGAATTCAGTATTAGTCATATTTCATTATAACCTTCCAGATTTGAGAAATTAAAACTTTGACAAAAACAATACTAAAGTTCCAGAATATTTAATTGTAACATCAATTTTGAATATATAGACATTGACAAAGAAATGTTTAACAGAGGTGGCCCATTTCTGGACAAAATTCTGATATTGACCCATACTGCAATACCTTTGCTTGAAAACATCTTAGAATCACCTAAATAATGGAGGAAAACAAAGCTCAAATATTTAGTTCCAATATATAGTATCATACACACACTGTGTGACAATTTGAAACGGTGACTTATAAAAAAGATTTGTTCCCTATATTCAATTTTTTCTTTATATGTCCTATAATAAAATTTTTTTTGTGTCCATATACGTTGAGGCCCTGTGGGATCGCACCTCTCACACATTCTCAGGGTCACCTCTTCGTTAATCTGCATATGTGAGATATCGATTCAATTTACATTTTAGCATTGTCAAAGAATATAACAAACACAACAAAATCTAAGAATATGCATGCTTCATAAAACATGGCATAATGTTGTTCTGTAATATGTGTTTTGTAAAAATGACATTAAAAAGGAGGATTTGATATCAACGAAACAAATAGACTATTTTAGCTTCTTCAAATTTTTTGCCTTGGTACACATTCGACATCTGTTTGATACCCATTTATGCTTCTGAATTCATACAATTGAGCAAACAAGAGTCCAGTTATCTTCAAGCAAGAGTTGTATCAAATTCAAAGTCAACATTTAATCTTAATCACATATTTTTTTGGGACTCATAAATTTTCAACCACATATTTCATCAACTTTTATCAAAATCTGCTAAAAACTTGATTTTTATCAATACCAAAGACGGGCAAGACAAAGTGCCCTACATCAACAAAAAGTGAATTGGATTGCACAATTCGGTTTATTATATAATATGATAATTGTCATGGCATATCATGTTACTAATAAGGATGTATAAAGACTCAAATTTTAAGAGACGTGAAAATGTAGTACTCTTCACATCGGAGAGTCGTAAAATTTCTATGGCACAATCTAATAAGGCCGAGAAGTTCACCCAACAACGACCTAAGAATTTTCTAACCCTTACCCGTGATGAGAAGGAGATTGTAATTTTATAAAAGAATTTGATTGCTTTTATTAAGTGGTAGTTAAAGGAATTTCCTTTTTCGTCTAAAGTACATGAAATATTGACAGAATTTGAAGATTTGGTTTATGATGAATTCCAATTGAACTACCGCCCATTTGGAATATACATGACCAAATCTATTTGGTACAAGGGGTAAGTCTTCCAACTTTATTACATTATATAATGAATCCTAAGGAGAATGGGATTATGAGGGAGCAGGCTGAGAAGCTTTTGTGGAAGGAATTCATAAGAGATAATATGAATCCATGTGCAATACTTGTCCTTTTAGTGCCAAAGAAGAGTAGAACGTGGTGCATGTGTATTAACAGTCATGCCATCAACAAGATAACAGTAAAGTATAGGTTTTCCATTTCAAGGTTGGTGGACATGTTAGATGAGCTTGAAGATCCTAAGGTCTTTTAAAAAATAGATCTTCGTAGTTGCTACCACCAGATCCATATCAGACCTGAGGATGAATGAGAGACTGCCTTCAAGAGTAAATATGGACTTTGCAAATGGTTGAAGATTCCATTCGGACTATCGAATGCCCCCTAGTTCAATTGAGACAAGTCTTTAATGTTACGAAGGAAAATGAACTCTATATCAACTTGAAGAATTGCACTTTCTATACATGTAAGCTGTTGTTTCTAGGCTTTGTAGTGGTGAATATGGTATATAGGTTGACGAAGAAAAGACGAGCAAATCGGGATTCAACAACATCAAAAATAGTTTTTTGAATTTAAGAGTTTTCATGGTTTGACAACTTTCTACAGACTTTAAGGAGATTTGGGGTAAGTGCATAAATCATGAATTAGTTGCAAATTTCTATATTAGCACTGAATATTTGTTCGAAGGAAAAAAAAAAACTTTGCATTCTAGTTTTATCTTTGTGTGAAAAGATAATTCACGATTTGCATGCAAGAGGTCTTGGAGGACAATTGGGTCATGATAAAACAATAGCCAGTTTGGAAGTTAGGTATTATTGGAATTATAGTTGAAGTGAGATGTTGGAATTATAGTCAGAAAGTGTTACACTTGTCAGGTGTCGAAGGGTCAAGTATTAAATACTGAGTTGTACATGCCACTCCTTATCCCTCAAGGTATATGGAAAGTCTCACTATGGATTTCGTTTTGAGATTACCTCATACTCAGCGAGGCATAGATTCTATTTTTGTGGTAGTTGACAGATTCTCTAAGATTTCTAACTTTATAGCTTGTTGGAAGATCTCAGATACATTGCATATTGTAAAAATATTTTTCAGAGAGGTTGTTCGATTACATGGATGATGTGATCCGAAATAGGAGACCAAAGGAGAAGTCGACCTATGGGCAATGTGACAGTGATCTACGTAGGTAACGGCACAAGTTTCATGTTGGAAGCGAGCCGAGAAGACAAAGGGGTCGAGCCAAATCAAAGGGGCAAAGTTTGGAGGCCAATGACACATTCATGGCCGTAAAGTCTGTTGTTCACGGCCGTAACATTCCCTCGGGTCAAAAGCAAGAATTCCAGGATTTTATTACTTACGGCCGTAAGACTACAGTTCACGGCCGTAACTCCGTCTCTGGTGGAATTGAGTAATTCAGCAAAATTGATACTTACGGCCGTGAGAGTTCTTGTTACGGCCGTAACTCATTAACAGAAAGTCACTTATGGCCGTAAGTGACATTTTTACGGCCGTAACACCTAATTTTCCAGAATTCGCATTTTGTTAATTTAATTCCGTTTTTTTATTAATTACTCTTATGTTTTGGGCCCAAATTAGCGGAAAACCCTAGTTAGGCCAGTTTTTACATTATATTACTTTGTTTTTCATATGAAACAACAACTTTGATATTATTGAATGAATGTGAGATTTTCTCTCTCGAAAAGGAGGATTCCTTTTTTTTTTCTTGTTCTTGAAGAACAATTCATAGAACTTATCAAATATTTTTCTTGAATATTTGTGGTGTTCCAATCAGAAACTTATCAAGGAATTTGACATCCCTTGTGGCGTTTCGAAAACCTCGGTTCTTCAATCCGCATCGTCAATTTATTGCGTCGTGATTGTTGGGTCCAGGTCCTATCGTCAATTTTTATCCTTTCCAGTATTTTAATTATTGTGTTCTTGTGTTCTTTGCTGAATCTGGATCTTTCCTAACTTTGTTTCATTTAATTCCGCGTATTCGTTGTGACCTCCTCCCGGGATCACATCATCTGGTATCAGAGCTTGGATCTAGATTCAGTTTTGGTATTCTATATATTATCTTGTTTTCTTGATTTTCTTGTTCTTCGTACCAGTAAATTTTTCCTTTGTTTGATTCATATAAAATTCCACAAAAAACTCAATCTTGTTTCTTTTAGTCAATTCTTATCCGAATTCAATTCCGTTTGTTACGTTGCACTTGTAGTTGAATTTCGGATTCAAAAAAAAAAAGTCCAAAAATTTCATATTTATCCTCGAATATTCCGGATTTGTCTCAATTTCCGACTTTTCTTGTTCTTACTCGTGTCTATCGTGTCCTACCCTTGATTGAGTTCTGGGATTGTTTTTGAAGTACTTGGAAGGGGGATTTTGAGTGATACACGAGCGATATATTGTGTTTTTTATGAGGTATATACCACTTATTTCTGTGAAGACTAATAATGTCTAGCAGACGGGATTCATCATTTTCATCAGTTGGGGAGAACCAGGGAATTTACAGAAGGGAGCCAACAGCTTCATCAACGAGCCACAACAAACGACATGAAGGTATGAATAGGGTGAATAACAATGTTGTAGGTGTGATGGAGACTTTACATGAGCAATTTGAGAAGTTGATGACTAGGATGGATAGGCAGGAGGAAACTATTAATAAGTTGCGTAGGGAACAAACTCATGTGGGTCCTAGAGCTAGGAGGGAAGACCGGAGAGATCATAGGGGGAGACATAATCAAAGGGTTGGATATGGGTTTGATGATGAAGAGTTTGCGAGTGAAGGAAGTAGTGTCCAATCATCTGTGGCTAGTGTAAGGAGGAGAAATGGTAGAGGAGATAGGGATGAAAGGGCGAATAATAGAAGAGATCGTGGTGATCGGGATGAGATAGATGATAATCTAGGTAAAATAAAAATGTCTATTCCACCTTTTCATGGGAGGAGTGATCCGGAGGCTTACCTAGATTGGGAGAAGAAGGTAGAGTTGATGTTTGATTGCCACAATTATTCTGAGGGAAAGAAGGTGAAGTTAGCGGTTGTTGAGTTCACCGATTACGCCATTAATTGGTGGGATTAGTTGGTGAAGGATCGGAAGAGGTATGGTGAAGGGCCGGTGGATACACGGCGTGAGATGAAAACCATCATGAGGAAGAGGTTTGTCCCAAGCCACTATCATAGGGATATTTATCAAAGGTTGCAGGGGCTCGCGCAAGGTTCTAGGAGTGTAGAGGAATATCATAGAGACATGGAGGTAGCCATGATTAGGGCCAACGTGGTGGAGGATCGGGAAGCTACAATGGCTAGATTTTTGAGTGGGCTGAACATAGATATTGCAAACATCGTTGAGTTACAATATTATGTGGAACTGGAAGACATGGTGCACATGGCAATGAAGGTGGAAAGGCAATTAAGGCGAAAGGGGACATCTAAACAATCACCGGGAACTTATCCTACATCACAACCGAGGAAGGATCACAATGATGAACACGTCCCGAAGGGAAAGGAGGAACTTACAACTAAAGGTAAAAATATTTCTGATTCTCAACCTACTAGGGATAGAAATATTAAGTGCTTTAAGTGTTTGGGGTCGGGCCATATAGCATCACAGTGTCCAAATAAGAAAGTAATGCTCTTGCGTGATAATGGTGAAATTAGTTCTGAGGATGAATTTAAGGGAATGCCTAAGTTAGTGGATGTTGGGGCTAGTAGTAGCTATGAAGAGGGGTTAACTTATGCGGTGAAGGGGTCCCTTGTGAATAGACGTGTCCTAAATTCTCGAACTAAGATGGTTGAAATTGATGAACAGCGGGATAATCTTTTCCACACTAGGTGTTTGGTAGGGAAAAAGGTTTGTGGGATGGTAATTGACGGGGGAAGTTGTACTAATGTGGTTAGTACATTATTGGTGGAGAAGTTGGGATTGCCTAAGGTGAAACACCCCAACCCCTATAAATTACAGTGGTTAACCGAGTCGGGAGAACTTAAGGTGAACAAGCAGGTTAATATTAAATTCACCATTGGGGGTTATAGAGATGAGGTGGTGTGTGATGTGGTCCCTATGCATGTTGGGCATATTTTATTGGGAAGACCATGGCAACATGATAGGAGAGTGGTGCATGATGTGTTCAAAAATAGATATTCTTTTGTGAAGGGTGGAAAAAGGATCACACTTGCTCCGCTAACGCCTAAATAGGTCTAAGAGGACCAATTGAAAATAAAGAGCGAGTTTGAGGGGAAAAATACGAGCGTTGAGGCCACGACCTCAGAAAAAGGTGAGCTCAAGAGAGAAAAGAAAAGGAGAAGAGAGTCACCCAAAAAAATGAGTTTACTTGCATTTGCTAACACATCCCTCCCTAGTTTGGCTAATTCTGTTTTGCAGGTACTACAATCAAATTACAAAACTAAGGCCAAAAGGAAAATTAATTGCCGGAAAAAACAACCCCAAAGGATGATGCATTGCACAAAACAGGAACAGGTCACTCGAACCAACGAAAGAAAGAGATACATAAAGGAGAGGCCATATACGGATTCGAGGTCGAATCCTTTCCAAGAAAGGGGGGATGATGTGATCCGAAGTAGGAGACCAAAGGAGAAGTCGACCTATGGGCAATGTGACAGTGATCTACGCAGGAAACGACACAAGTTTCATGTTGAAAGCGAGCCGAGAAGACAAAGGGGTCGAGCCAAATCAAAGGGGCAAAGTTTGGAGGCCAATGACACATTCACGGCCGTAAAGTCTGTTGTTCACGGCCGTAACATTCCCTCGGGTCAGAAGCAAGAATTCCTGGATTTTATTACTTACGGCCGTAAGACTACAGTTCACGGCCGTAACTTCTTCTCTGGTGGAATTGAGTAATTCAGCAAAATTGATACTTACGGCCGTGAGAGTTCTTGTTATGGCCGTAACTCATTAACAGAAAGTCACTTATGGCCGTAAGTGACATTTTTACGGCTGTAACACCTAATTTTCCAGAATTCGCGTTTTGTTAATTTAATTCCGTTTTTTATTAATTACTCTTATGCTTTGGGCCCAAATTAGCGGCAAACCCTAGTTAGGTCAGTTTTTACATTATATTACTTTGTTTTTCATATGAAACAACAACTTTGATATTATTGAATGAATGTGAGATTTTCTCTCTCAAAAAGGAGGATTCCTTTTTTTTTCTTGTTCTTGAAGAACAATTCATAGAACTTATCAAATATTTTTCTTGAATATTTGTGGCGTTCCAATCAGAAACTTATCAAGGAATTTGGCATCCCTTGTGGCGTTTCGAAAACCTCGGTTCTTCAATCCGCATCGTCAATTTATTGCGTCGTGATTGTTGGGTCCAGGTCCTATCGTCAATTTTTATCCTTTCTAGTATTTTAATTATTGTGTTCTTGTGTTCTTGGCTGAATCTGGATCTTTCCTAACTTTGTTTCGTTTAATTCCGCGTATTCGTTGTGACCCCCTCCCGGGATCACATCAATGGAGCTCCCAAATCTATCACATTAGATCGAGATACAATGCTTTAGGGGGGCACTTTTGGATCACCTTGTCGAGGTTATTTTAGACAAAGTTGAATCAAAGTAGTACTGTACATCGCTAAATGGATGGAAAGACCAAAGTCACACTCATACCCTTGAAAACATAATTCAGAGTATCTGTTGAGATAAGCCCAAACAGTGGGATCTTGCACCAACTCAGGTTGAGTTTGCGTACAATAACACTGTTTATACCTTTACATGCAAGTCCCGTTTCGCCATTGTGTATACAAAAGTTCCTTTCCATGTTCTAAATTTGGGTGAAGCTACCTAAAGGTAATAGCAAGAGTCTTGCTGCTGAAAATTTGGCTGAAAAAGTACTAGCAGTCCGTGATCAAGTTATAAAATAGAAGTTGGAGAAGACTAACGCAAAGTATAAGGCAACTGCATATTTGCATCGACGAGATAAATATTTTCATGAAGGAGATTCAATGATGGTGTTTATGAGAAATAATAGGTTCCTCTATGGTACTTACAACAAGCTGAAACAGAGAAAGTATGGGAATTTCAAAGTACTTAAGTGAATTAGAAAAAATGCGTACATTATGAGTATTTCTAGTACATTCAACATGGAAAATCTACACAAGCTCCATGAAGATGATGAGTTTCTATATCTAGATCATAACTCGGGGTCGAGTGCTTCATAGGTGGTAGGTACTAATGCAAAATAAATGACTGAATGGATTTAGAAATAATTGGGCAGAAAATAGGAAAAAAGTTTCTGAAAGGAAATGACGAGAGGAATAAAACTCACCGCTATACTATGATGTAGGGGTCATTTAGTCATCTGAGTTCATTTAGACATTGAAAAAGTTTTTTAATATTTTAATGTTATTTCTTTTATTTAGCTTATTTTGAATTATTTCAATTTTGTTGATTTAGACTAGGTTTAATGCTTTATTAGTTGATTTAGACTAGATTTTATGTTTTAGAACCCTATAAATAAAGTGTTAAATTTTTGTTTCTCATATGTTTCAATTAATAAAACTTTGAGTTTATCTTTCATTCCTAGTGAATTTCAGATTTCGTATTTGTTTTAAAGTTTTGATTGGATTCCTCATTTCACTCTTCGTCGATCCTATTTGAATTGATAAGGATAGAGATATACAGATCAAAGATATCTATATTATCTATATATTAATAAAAAGAACTGAGATTCTATCAATTTTGACTGAATCTTTAATTTTTCAACAGAATCTAATTTTATATTTTTATTTTGCTTTTTCTTACAATTACACTAATTTATGGAAGTACGTTATTCATTGAGTGAATTTTAAAATTAGTGGGTAGTTGTTTATTGAGACGCGTGTTCCGGTTGTTTAAAATTAGTGGGCAGTTGTTCTATCTCAGCCCCCACACACATTCTCTCTCTCTCTCTCTCTCTCTCTCTCTCTCTCTCTCTCTCACACACACACACACACACACTACTCTCTCTATATGTACGTACGTATATGAATCTGAAAAGTGTGAGTAGGAAAAAAGTTGTAAATTGTTGAAAATTATTCTTCCAAAGATACATTTTTCAATTAATGTAGCCCTTTTCATTTCCTTTTATTTTGGATTTATTTGCTCATTGTTTGGTAAAATTGATTTCTTGATTATAGAATTTTTGATTAATTTTGTTTGGTAACCAATCGCTCAAACTCGGGTCAAGATTTTATCTCAAGGAGACTAGCCTCTTTTGGGGTTCTAATTTATCGATGTTTTATTTGTCTCAATGTTGTGAAATAACCAGGGATGCCACCATACTCATATCATCTCAAGTGGTGGCATTTGTCTTGAAGATTTTCTTTGCTGAAATGGAGCTTGAAACGTCTGAGAAATTCGAAGAAGGGGAGCTGGGCAAGGTTGGTCAGTTATGAACTTGCACAATGTTTTTAGTAATTTATTTATTTAAAGACTATTGTGTTAAAAAAAAAACTCACCTTGATGTTTCAAACTAAGCATATTCCATTATATATTGGGTTAATAATTACAACTCTCTAGAAAAATAAAATATATTACTTTTACGATATTGTCCACATATCTACTTTCTCATGTCAGCTCATATTTTTTCCCCCAAAATGAAGATGTAGTCACATACTTCTCCATTAAGATATAGTTGTTGGCTGTTCATGGAAAGATAACATAAACGAGATAGATAGTCCTCTCGAAAAACCAAATGAATAAATAATGTTGACAAATTCTTCATGTTGATGTTTCAGGAATGTCCATATTGGATGCAATTGCTTTCTCAAAAGTTTTTAGGTGATATCAGATGTTCAAGTTAAGTCCATATCACATAGGATCGAACTTGAAAATTCACCTCAAAGCACTACAGTTTTTTTAGAGGTGCTCTACATCATAAATAAATGTGTTGATTTTAAATTTAATGTCTATTTTTCAGACATCAATATTATATATAAATCCAAAATCTTTCAACTTACATGTGACTTAACTAAGTATTCATAGAATGCATTGGAGATATTCTATGAGATCACAACGGGAACAAGGACATATAGCACATTGGACTAACTCCATTTGCAAAACCATATATTAATGTAACCGCTAAAATGACAAATCAAAAGGTTAATTCACTATCGATAAAGTTGGGACAGAAGTTTTTCATTTTAAAAGGAGAACTGGAGAAGCATTTTAGTTATTTTTAAAAACTTAAGTTATAGAGTTTCAAGGAAAATCTGGAGGGAGACGTTGATAAATTAACATGCATAATTATATTTTGTTCAATAAAGAAAGAAAGAAATACATGCATATAATATCGATAAAATCGGGACTTACAAAATATTAAATAAAACTTGACCTTACGAAACCATGATACGCTCAATAATCTCAACTTATTGAAATGTAGAATTAGAAGGAGAAGAAATTAAGCGAGGTATGCGAATGTAAATCTTCTTAAGACGATTTTCGTCCCCTTCAAGATAATTTGAAAATTACTTTGACATAATTTGAAGAAGTAAAAATCATTAGTTCTTTAAAGTCTGAAAGATGATCAAGATTCATTTATTTAAGTTTTTTCCTTATAGTTACAATATTTCGATATTTCAAGATGGCTCTGTGTTGACACGTGTTCCTTAATTTTCATATCATCTTCATGAATGGGTTTTAATTGAATTTTTAAAATCTATGAATGCATGAAAATAGTTCATTTACTGTACAGAGCTTTGTGATCACTTCCATGAGGGTTCAGTGAGATTCTTTGTTTCCCTCCTTAAGCCATTCTTTTACTTTTATGGAAGGAATTAACATATTTAGAATTGTTTAAAATAAACCCACATTTGAATTTTTGATTAATTTCGTGAGCCTATGTAATCTTATTTGACGAGTTCAAGTTTTTATTTTCAATCCATATAGATGTATTGACTTTATTTGGATCACCAATCACGTTTATCAAATATAACTTTGGTCATCTACGTTGTAAGAATATATTATAATTTGTCAATTGAATATATTGCAGTTAATTGTGAAAAACCCTAATCAGGGTTTGTCGTTAAAGATCCATATAATGAAACCTATGACTGATCAAATAGCAAGAGTAGAAGACAGTTCAGAATCTTGTCCCATAATTTAGGTAATTTTGGAGATTTTGGTCCTTTCTTTCCCTTGTTCAAAACTCCTGATTCATTAGGATTCCCATTATATCGATCTAATTTATAAGAGTTTGCTTTATGAATTAGGAGGGGGATATAGAGCTTGAACTCTAGCCAATCAGTAAATAATTATTATTGAATTTTATAGTATCCATTTTTGAAAACATTATAATTACGCAAGTGTTCTCCACTATAGGAAAATTGTTAAAATCATATAGAATTTCACTCACCAAAATTCCAAGTATTGTAGGAAAAATATCAAAAGTTTTCACATTTACCAATTTCATTTCTTTATACAAGTTACAAAGAAAACAAGAAAAATCAAGATGTTAGACTACGATTTTTCCTCACTAAGCTTCTAGCCAACATTCTATAAAATAATGAATAACATCATCTATTTATAGGAGCACCGGCTAGCTACTATATAAAAGAGTCCAAGTTTATGTCTACAAAGGCAAACGAAACTCTTTAGTCTTTTCTAATACTAAAAGGAAAAATATAAGATTTATTTCAAAAAGAACTCAAATTTCATTTTAGCCTCTGTTTGGTAGAAATTAAATTAAGATTTCTAGTAAATTTTAATAAAAGTTGATGAAATGTGTGGTTAAAAAATTGTAGGACTCATAAAATATGTGGTTAAAATTAATTATTGACTTTGATTTAAATTAAAATTTGAATTAAAATTGATACTACATAGGGGCTTAATTAATCTTTTTACGATATAAGTCCTACAAACTTTAAAACAATTCTAATTAAAATTATTTTCAAATACAAGGCACGTGCATTCAATTAAAAATAGAACTTGTTTTATACAATTATACCAACATATTCTTGATGATAATCCCAATACAAATCCACTTGAACTGAATATTACAATACGTGAATAAATAGTCCAACACTAAATTTATTGGGGGATAAGGCATGTATATAGTATATATCTTTCCTTATAACTTCATCATATGGATATTCCAACACTAAATTTGAGGATAAAGCATGCATATAGTATAGATCTTTCCTTGTAACTTCGTCATGTGAAAAAGGAAAAAGATGGGACTTATGGGAAAACAATGGCCATGGAATATAACTTTAAACGCAAGGTTCATAGTTAAAGAAAGCAACAAAACATGTATCCTAACAGGATTACAATTCAATTGATGAGATGAAATCAGTTGCTAGAATGGCTCCAATAATTTGTGTATGGTGACAAGCAAGGCGGACCCAAGATTTTAGTTCAGAGGGTGCGAGATAATGTAAAATGGGCGAATCGATCGAATAATAGGTTGATTTTTTTTTTTTTTTTTTTTTAAAAAGGAGTCCAGTGGGTGCGACTGCATCCACTAGTGCCTATATGGGTTCGCCCCTAATGACAAGTACTAGTTTTAAGTGAGTCATTCCAACTCAGTGACACCTAATGATGTGATCCGGGATAGGAGCTCAAAGGAAAGAAAAATCAAGCTAATCAAAAAGATCACAAAATTATACAGGATGATAGCCACGACCACAACTAACTCATTCACGGCCGTAACTCCACTATCATCAATTTTGACAGAACGAAGATTACGGCCGTAACCACAATGCTCACGACCGTAAATCAGCTTCTATTTAAAATTACGGACGTAACTGAAATCTCTCACGGCCGTAACATCAGTTCTGCTCGCACGAGTCTAGATTTAGGGTTTCCGAGTTTTTTGGTTATTTCCCGTTTTAATTATTTCTTTACTCTGTTTTGAGCCCATTAGCGGCTAGGGTTAGTTGTTAGTTATTTTTCATTATTTATATGTTATTTCCATTCATTGTAATTCAGATTTTGATTTTGATAAACAGTTTATTGAGGATTCAATAAAATTATAGGTGGATTTCCTATATTTTTTCGAACTTATCAAAGAGTGATTCTTTGTGGCGTTCATCTCGAACTTATCAAATATTCGGAAGAGTATTTGTATCGTTCAAAACCAGAAACTTATCAAGGAAGTTGGAGAGATCCTTGTGGCGTTTTGAAAGTATTGGTTCTTTATTCCGCATAGTCGATCTTTCCGTCGTGAATATCGGGTCAAGATTCCACCGTCCATCCACAACCTGGGTTCGGAACTTTTCGGAGTTTTCTTTCGCGCATCTCGAATCGTATCATTTGGTATCAGAGCTGGACTTTGAATCCAGGTTTATTCTATCTCAGTTTGATTTTATGTTTTTATCATAGAGTCTACACAAAATCATCCATATCTTGTTGTTGAGTCTTGTTTTCAAGTTTTCTTGTTCTTCGTGTCAATCATAGTTTTTTTCCAGTTTTGATCCATATAAAAATCCAACAAAAATTCAAAAGTGTTTAATTTGTTTGATTCTTATCCAAATCATGTTCCGTTTGTTTTGTTGTGTTCGTGTCGAATTTTTTGATTTATAAAAAAAATTATTATTTAATTCCGAAAATTCATTATTCAAAAAAAAAAAAGAAGAAGAAGAAGAAGAAGAAGAAGAAGGTTATTCCAAAATCCAAGAACCACTTTCTTGAAATTTCATAAATCCTTGTTGTCAAATCTTTCCCGTTCTTTTCCACAATCTACTTCACCATGTTTAAATCCAGAGAAAAATCTTCGTCTAGGAGGGTTAATGATACAGATTGTGTGTGGAGGTTTGTGGATGATGGTGAGATGAGGTTGGATAGATTAGATGAAAAAAAAGGCCAAATTAAAAAAAAGTACGATCTCAAACCAACCATAGTAATGAGAGGTATAATAGGCGTGATCCTAAACCGAGGGATGAAATTGGGGTTAAAGGGGGAGAAGAGATTGATCCGAAGGCAATTTTGAAGATTCAAAAAGAAATCTATGAGAAAAGAATGAGGTGTGAATGGGAAGTAGAAAGGAAAAGGTTGGCTAGGTTACAAAAGAAAGAGGAAAAAGAGAGGTTGTGATTAGATGACTAAGGGAGAGGGAAAAACATATTTTAGTAGAGCCTTAGGTTGAGAATGTTGTGAAAGAGGAGGGTGAGTTAGAATTGAAGTTAAAAGAAGTTGAAGAAACTCTGAATTCTATGGAAGATGACAAGTTGGGAGTAGTTGAGGTAACTTCAAAATTTGATGAGGAAAAGGAGGAGTTAGGAAGCGAGGAATTGATTAGGAATGAAATTGTTGATGATAAGAGGAATGAAATGGGAGTTGGTGTATAAGTTCAAAATTTGAGCTTTGAATGAGAAGATCCACATTTGGATAGTTATGAAGAAGTGTATAAAAATGTTGATGAAAATGTGGAGTTAGAAGAGGTGGCTGATCGAGAGGTTGCAAAGGAGGAAAGAAGTGAAGAGAAGAGCCTCGTGATTCAAAAGGAGGAGTTGGTGATGGTTCATCATAAATACAAGGATCCATACCTTGTATTTTGTGAAACTGACATTCCCCCACCCTATTTTATTTAATTCTTTTTTGCAGGTTAATTGCAGTTTGGAAAATTGGTCATGCCACCTACACCCAAAGGTGTTCCCACTTCAAACAATTCATGTAACCCCAGTTGCAAAATACTATGGGTTATGCCTCTGGTATGGAAGCAATAAATTTTTATTCAATCCAGGTGAAGCAGTTTTACAGCAAGGACCCAAGAGCAGGAAATGTTTGACAAGCAGGCCAAAAATTGATTCGAGGTCAAATCCTTGTCAAGAGAGGGGGGATGATCTGATTCAGGATAGGAGCTCAAAGAAAAGAAAAATCAAGCTAGTAAAAAGGATCGCAAAATTATACAAGATGATAGTTACGGCCGCAACTAACTCATTCACGGCCGTAACTCCACTATCGTCAATTTTGGCAGAACGAAGATTACGGTCGTAACCACAATGCTCACGGCCATAAATCAGCTTCTATTTAAAATTACGGACGTAACTAAAATCTCTCAAGGCCGTAACATCAGTTCTGCTCGTGCGAGTCTAGATTTATGGTTTCCGAGTTATTTGGTTATTTTTCGTTTCATTTATTTCTTTACTCTGTTTTGAGCCCATTAGCGACTATGGTTAGTTGTTAGGTTATTTTTCATTATTTATATGTTATTTCCATTCATTGTAATTCAGATTTTGATAAATAGTCGAACACTAAATTTATTGGGGATAAGGCATGTATATAGTATATATCTTTCCTTATAATTTCATCATGTGGATATTCCAACACTAAATCTGAGGATAAAGCATGCATATAGTATAGATCTTTCCTTGTAACTTCATCATGTGAAAAAGGAAAAAGATGGGACTTATGGGAAAACAATGGCCATGGAATATAACTTTAAACGCAAGGTTCATGGTTAAAGAAAGCAACAAAACATGTATCTTAACAGGATTACAATTCAATAGATGAGATGAAGACAGTTGCTAGAATGGCTCCAATAATTTGTGTATGGTGACAAGCGGGGCGGACCCAAGATTTTAGTTCAAAGGGTGCGAGATAATGTAAAATGGGCAAATCGATCGAATAATAGGTTGAAAATTAAAAAAAAAAGGGAGTCCAGTGGGTGCGACTACATCCACTAGTGCCTATATAGGTCCGCCCCTAATGACAAGTACTAGTTTTAAGTGAGTCATTCCAAATCAGTAACACCTAATGATGTGATCCGGGATAGGAGCTCAAAGGAAAGAAAAATCAGGCTAGTCAAAAGGATCGCAAAATTATATAGGACGATAGTCACGGCCGCAACTAACTCATTCATGGCCGTAACTCCGCTATCGTCAATTTTGGTAGAACAAAGATTACGGCCGTAACCACAATGCTCACGACCGTAAATCAACTTCTATTTAAAATTATGGCCGTAACTGAAATCTCTCACGGCCGTAACATCAGTTCTGCTCGCGCGAGTCTAGATTTAGGGTTTCGGAGTTTTTTGGTTATTTCCCGTTTTAATTATTTCTTTACTCTGTTTTGAGCCCATTAGCGGTTAGGGTTAGTTGTTAGGTTATTTTTCATTATTTATATGTTATTTCCATTCATTGTAATTCAGATTTTGATTTTGATAAATAGCTTATTGAGGATTCAATAAAATTATAGGTGAATTTCCTATATTTCTTCGAATTTATCAAAGAGTGATTCTTTGTGGCGTTCATCCCGAACTTATCAAATATCCAGGAGAGTATTTGTGACGTTCAAAACCAGAAACTTATCAAGGAAGTTGGACAGATCCTTGTGGTATTTCGAAAGTCTTGGTTCTTTATTCCGCATTGTCGATCTTCACGTCGTGAATATCGGGTCAAGATTCCACCGTCCATCCACAACCTGGGTTCGGAACTTTCCGGGGTTTTCTTCCACGCATCTCGAATCATATCACCTAATGGGCCAAATGAATGTGACAAAGACATATAGGATAGTGGCACTTCAAAGACATAATATGTTTGGCAGAGGTATAATATATATGTTCCTCTGTTGGTCACTTTGATATCATGCCAACATGAATTCCATGCAAGCTTTCAAAATCACTACCCTTTTTCTTATTATATAATTGGACAGGATGACAACTGGTGCAGAAAGAACAATAGTTGACTGCTGGCATATTTGAACATGGAGAATTGATGCTTCATTCGCATCATTTGACTCATTAATCAATATTGTCTCGTGTAAATTATGTTACTTAGGTTATGTAAGAATTGATATAGTAAAATTCAACTCAAATAGCATCATTCTTAGTTGATGTTGGAAATTGATATTGTCAAATTGTAGATATAATTAGTCTTATCTAGGAAAGTGTAATAAATTATTTAAGTTCAAATGGTGTCAGCTCGAAGACATCACAGGAAGATCGTCAATACAACCATAATCTATAAATTGACGTTGATATCAATCACCACATAGTACATTACACGAAACATGAGTACATGGTCAACATATATCTAAATCCCCTACATTCCATTTTACACAACAAAATCCTATCTTGCATTAGATTCAATAACCCAAGTTACTAGTAATTCCAAGAATCCAAGAGGGCAACATCTTCCAATAATTTATATGTGTTGTGAAACTACCATAATAATAATACTAGAGAGAGAGAGAGAGATGAGAAGAGGAGAGAATTCTCATTCCAAGAGGTGTTCATTTACAAAATTTAGGCCTCTATTTATAGAATTCAATAGGGGTATAATAAGTCATTCATACCTATAAACAAATAATATAAATTAGATAAGGTTATGTATTAATTAGGTTGGGGAATAATTTACAACACTCCCCCTTGAATGACTTATTGCTCAATAGCTCAATTGTCTGCCTCGTTAAAACCTTGCTAAGAAAATCCAGTGGGATAAAACTTGAGCGAAGGAAAAAGAGTACAGCTGCTCCTCCTGATGTTGGCCATCATTAATCATTGAGTCTAATATCCAAAATTACATCAATGATAAGTAGTACAAATCATGTACTGAAATTTGAAGTTCTGAAGTGCTTCAGTGCTGTCTGGTTAAAACCTTGTCAATAAAACTCAATGGGACAAAATCTGAACGAAGGAAAAAGAGTACAGCCGCTGCCTCGTTAAAACCTTGTCAGGAAAACCTAGTAGGACAAAACCTGGACGAAGGAAAAAGAGTACATCATGATTCTCCCCATGAAGTGTGCAATCAAGTATTCATGAACCTTTTGAATAATGATATCATCTTTCGTCTGGAATATGTATATATGAAAATCTTCTTGTGTGTAACCGATATCATAACATTCTTCATAAGATGTCTATGATTTTCTTCATTTGTTGATATCATAACATTCTTCATAAGATGTTTATGATTTTCTTCATTTATTGATATCATTCCAGATGTCTATGATTTTCTTCATTTGTTGATATCATTCCAGGACAATTTAAAAAGAGAGCTTGTTGTTGAATTATTACTTGCAGATAGCTATGACAATATTTAAAAAACCTTGCTAGGAAAACCCTGTTGGACAAAACCTTAGCGAAGGGAAAAATAGTACATTATTCTCATTGATACGCCATAATTGCTGCCTCATTAAAAACCTTGCTAGGAAAACTCCGTGGGACAAAATCTCAGCTAAGGGAAAAATAGTGCAGCGCATAGAAAAAGAGTGCAACGCGTATTTGTTCCCTTCATAGGAATGTCACAAGTATATTAATGCAATCTCAAATCATTTCATCAAACATATAGTTTGTCATGAACTTTTATAAATAGTTTATAGCTCATTTATGATGTCATAGCTCATTTATGATGTACTGAACATGCTATACTAAGCAATGTTTAGTTAGTTGATTGATTGCATTATTCAAATCTAGAATTGATTCATTTCTGGTGAAACTATCAAAATCTAGAATTCACTTCTGATGAATAATTAAATATTCATTTTCAAATTCACTTCTGGTGAATATTCATTTTTGGTGGATAATATAATTTTGCATATTGAAAATCAATTGCATGCCCAAATATTCAAATATAATAATAGTAGACTCCAATTTCATTTTCAACATATTATATTATGGGGTCATATGTATCATTCTTCATGTGATTTTATTTTAAGAATCACATTTCATTATATAATGATATTATTCTGGGCAAATTGAATTTTCAATGATTTATACATGCATGTTCTTGCACTTTATAAACTGCAATTTTTAATTCGCAGGAGTATAATCAATCATTGAAATAGATATCAATTTCGACATATAATCTATAATCATTTCGCTTGAAATCCCAACGTACCGCGATCAACTGGTACATCAAAGAAAACTCCCAAAGTACCGAGATGAGAATCACAATTTTTGATCTCACTCATTGGTATATCAAAGAGCTCAAACTAGTGATCTAGATTATAGTCCCATCCACCATATGTCATGCCATTTCTTTGAAAAATTTCGCGCGCAACGAGTTGTCTTTTACGACTGTGTAATGTTTTTCATTTGTACAAATAACTACTGGCATTACACATTTAAGTGTTTGGACTTCAGGTCCTATAACAATAATCCCTACATTGAGATTTTTATATTTGGCCAAAGTATTATAATTTCAAAAAAAAAATCATTTTCTTAAGAGGGTTGTGTGTAGTCGACTTATTTATCGATTCCATTTCATCTCAATATAAACATAACATAGAGAGATCTCTTTGTATATTCTATCATCAGGTACCTGAATCTCTCATCATTTAACTATGTCCCTTTTACTCACCATGAGTATTTAGTCTCAAAAGAGATCATTTCAATTACTCAAGAGATATTTGTTTTTGGAATCGATTGTCATTATGCTTCAGGCATAATTACGCTTTAAGATTGATCACGCTTCATGCGTGTTATTGTTTAATTTTCCCATAATATTCAAGAATCTTGTATTATATCAGTCGGCTAAAAATGTTGCAACACATGTCATTAGTAATTATGGATATAATCACAATCATATATCAAGTGCGTATTGTTGGAGTGTATATAGATATCGCACTTCTTAGAAATCATAAAGCTTCACAAGCAAATCTTTATTTCATCATATTGACATGTTTTTATGTAGAATATTGCTGCATGAGAAATATTTATATTCAAGTTGTTCTCATAGCAAATAATTGGAAACTTTTAATTTGCTAAACCATTAGCAACATAATACTATTATCTCAACTAATTCGTAAAATCATTAATGACTTTAAGATATATTCATGCTAGCATTTATCACTTTGCTCGTAATATCATTACTTGAGCAAATAATCAATCATTCATTTTCTTAGTGAGATAATTAATTTACTTTTGAGAACAAGCAGCAATGATAACTTGTTAACCTGAACAATCTTCTGGTTCTTTAATGAATGTCATTTTGCATTCTCAATAAATTTCATTATTGAATTGGAATCTAACCAATCATGCTAAATTATAGAACTTCTAGTTTAGTAAGATATTTCACTTGTACATATGTATGAACTTTTGGTTCAATATAGTATTTATTTCATCAGTTCGTATTTCTGTATAGTACAAATCAGTATACCTTTATTTAGTATATCCAAAAAGGTGATTAGAATGACATCACAAGAAAATGATCCTTGTCCCCACCTTTTGATTACAAATCTTTTTCCTTTTCTTGGTGGAATCACTGACACGAGGTGTAGCGACCAAGAATTTTTACGCAATTTAATAATTATTTCAAAGTTTCGAAAAACGTGTCGCTGCGATCTCATCCATTTTAAGTTAACGCGTTCGTCTAGCCAAGTCGAGAAATATCGAGTTAATTCAATTTTTAAATAAATTTCGAATTTCTAAAATTATATCATTTTATTTATTTATTTATTGTATTCCTTTCAAAATCGTTTTAAAGTCCGAATCGTGTTAAGCTTATTTTATCAGATCCATTTTTCTCAACTCAGTTGAATTCACGCGTATTAATTTCTCGATTTCCGTTTCCTTGTGTTTCAAACCCCATAAAATTCCCAACATGTTCCACCAACCCATACCTCCATCAACTCCACCCCCATACCCTATTGCTCTCACTTCACCCAACACCCTCTTTTATATACTATACACCATCCCATCCTCAGCATTACACCTTCACCAACTCAGCCGGCACCACTGTCTTCACCATGGAGCAGCCAACCTCCATCATCACCACTGGCCAACCACAATTCTGTCCAGCAACTCAACTACAAACCGTCATCACTACCACCTCCTTCCTCACCTTCATCATCATCACCTTGACCACCAACACCCAGCCCCAAGCTCCAACCCACCATTTCCAAACCAATTCCATTGCAGCCTCTTCCCAGCATCACCAATCAGCCTCCTCCCAACTCCGTCTCAGCCTTGCAGCTGCCCCATTCCAGCAACCCCAAGTTCACCATCGAACCACCAAACACGCTGAACCACAACCATTTCCTTCAGCATCATCATCATCATCATCATCATCATCATCATCATCATCATCATCATCATCATCATCATCACCACCCAAAAACCACAACTGCCACCACACGCAGCACCCCACCAAATGCAACCGGACAATCCACCATCAACACCACCTCAATCAGAAACCAACCATGACCATCACCGTCCACACAACCACCAAAGTTTCCAACCACCAAATACAATCGGCCAACTCCACCACTTTCAACGCCCACGACACAACCTGCAACACCACCAATGAACCACAACCAAACCACCACTGCCCCAAATCAATCCCAAATCACTAACCTCACGCAACCACCACCCAACAAAACCATCTGCAGCTCCACGCCAGTCGAACCACCTCCAGCACCGCCACCAACTCATCACCATCACCACCATGTTCGAACCAACCACTTCCACTGCCCTCTCCAACCCAGTCACCAAACCCGCACCAAATCAACCCCAAAAATCAAACCCAAAACCCCATAATAGACGAACCCTGATTACTTACCTCGACGCCGACTGCCTCGACCGGCTTATACCCCCGAAGATCGCGATTTTGTACTTCGGTTTAGCCCTAGGTTTCGCACCCAATCCCTCAAACCGCACCTCCTCTTTTTCCGTCGCTCACCGCCGCCTGCCGGCGATGTTGCGCCGGCACATCGCCGGCTGAATCCTCCGGCCCCGCGCTCGCTCCGTCGCCTCTGCCTCTTCCTTGAGAGAGAGATGTGTATAGTATAGGTATATATGTAATTGTATAATTTCAAACTTTCTGAAATTGCAGCGCGGCCCCCAAGTTTTAAATTGTTTCAAATCAGTCCATACAGCTTTAAAACTTATCCTTTCAGCCCTCTAGCTTTTAAATGAATTTTAATCAGCCCTTCATTTTTAAAATCAATTATTTCAAGCCCTCTAATTTAATATTCATTTTGAGTTTCGGCCCAACTTTTGAAAAGTATTCATTTTAGTCCCTGAACTTTCAAATTATTCATTTTAGTCCATCAACTTTCAAATAATCAATTTAAGTCCCCAAATTGTAATATATCATTTTAAACTATAGATTTCAAAAGACTAATTCGACTTGATCTTCTAATTGGCTAGACGAAGCGTACGGAGATTTTAAAGGAGTTAAGTTGTTTCCCGCTCAACTTTGCACTCGTCGGATTTAAGGTAGACTCTTATCTACAAATTTACGTTTTTCAAAAGTGCGCATCAATAATTATTTGATTTATAAGTTTAGCATGTATGATTGTGTTCATGAGAATTACTTGCTTAAATGCATGAGAATTTGAACTTTATGTTCATGAGAATTACTTGCTTAAATGCATGAGAACTTGAACTTTATGTTCATGAGAATTACTTGCTTAAATGCATGAGAACTTGAACTTTATGTTCATGAGAATACTGGTGATCGTTAGACACCTGAGACTTGAATATCAGGATTATGTGTTTTAATTTATAACGTTAAATGATTATTATGCGCGAGTCTACTGAGTATTTCTATGAAATGCTCAACCCGTTTTTAAAAATCTTTTACAGATTTCGGAGACGGTGGCGAGTGATGGGCAATGACGAAAAATTACAAATTGATATTTTTAAAAGTCGTGAGCTTTGAAATAATTATTTCATTTTATCAAGAATTGTCATTTTTATAACTTTGTACGAATTTACCTATTCAATTTGAATTATCGCTAAACTTTTATTCAATAAATGCGATATTTAATATTTAATCATTTTCCGCAACAAAAAGTTTTATTCAAGAATTTAGAAAAGTGACGTTCCCGGCTCCTCGGAACTCGGGGCGTTACAGCTTGGTATCAGAGCCGATCGCCAGCCGGAAATCGGGAACTAAGTGCTACGCCATAGGGCGGGAGCCACCTCTAGAATCCCAACGCCTGGCAACAGATCCTCGGATGGATTAAGGGCGACGAGGACGTCGCGAGTCTAACGGGGGGTGATTGTAACACCCCAGGACAAGAAAGTTTAAGAGAATTGATAGGTACTACTCATACCAACAAGGTGCACCTTCTTTTCCGGAAGTCCATCGTTAGAAACTCCAAAGTTAAGCGTGCTTGGCTTGGAGCAATTCTGGGATGGGTGACCTCCTGGGAAGTTTTCTCGGGGAGCGTGCGAGTGAGGACAAAGCATGCTGAAAAGACTCGTGTTGATACAGTGGGGACAGTACGCCGTCATTTAACGGCCGGGACAGCCCGTTAAGTGGGACCCGGGTCGTTACACGAGGAGCCACCGCTCTTTTACGCATTAAATAATGCATTTAAATAGATCACTTTGGGAGAAGATCAGATCCATCAAAATGGATGTTATATTATCAAATATTCGCAAATACTACTCAAATCTTCCGTTAAATATTTTGAAAAAGATTTACCGAGTTCGAATCGAAAGATTGAGGCTGCTGATGGATCAAGATATCCCAGAAGATGTTCGTTGGTTGATCGAAGCAAAAGTTCGATTATCTGGTGAATTACCAGATTCATTTTCTAAGCACATGCCTGGCTTAGGTAAGAGTACTTTTGCAAAGAAGCGAAGAGCAAAAAGATTAAATGGTTGCTACAAATGTGCTCGATGGACATGTAATACCCGTTGTAAATCAATAGGGTATTCATCCAGAAATCGAGATGATAAAATAGATTTCATTAAAGGTGGACTGAGTAAGGAGTCATTGGATGATATCCAATTGACTCTTTACACACACCCTAGTGGGTATGTGCAGCGTGAGCTACTATCTTTATGGGCTAAATTCATCAGCGATAAAGACCGTTATAGTCTCAAAAATATAATAGCAAAAGATCCCGTTTTCCAGGCTATTATAAACAATGATGTTTTGGGTACTCAATATTGATACAAGGTAAATCAGTATAGTGTATATATTTTAACAAAATATTTTGTATTTTCATTTTTCGCGTATTAACAGATGGTATCTGAGCGATCACCGAAAGATTATCCATTATGGAGCAAAATATATGCTGTCAGAGACAATATCAAAAGTGGTGCCATTTAGTCAAAAGTAAATAGCAACTTTTTCAAAAAAAAAAAAAAAAAAAAAAAAAACAGTAAATAGTGAATATTTTCAAGTTTAAAACGTCTGATAATTTCGCAGTTTAAAGCATCCCAAAATAACAATTTCTTGTAAGTTTTTCTTTCCTTATACTCTCAAAGATGGAAGGACCAAAATTTCGACAGATCAAAACTATCTGTGTATTTTGTGGATCAAAAGTAGGGAAAGGTTTTGCGTATCTAGAAGTAGCGGTGGATTTAGGAAAGAAGTTGGGAGAGAAAGGTATCAATCTAGTATATGGAGGGGGTAGCAGTGGATTGATGTGTTGTGTTTCACAATCTGCTCAAACAGAGAAAGCAAGAGTGATAGGTGTTATACCCGTTCCTTTAGCTGATATCGCAAGTAAAACACGAGGGCATGAAGTACAGACGTTATCTATCCATGAACACATAACTTGCATGTTATATGGTTCTGATGCCTTCATTGCAATGCCAGGAGGTTTTGGTACTTTAGAGGAAATCTTTAATATTATCTTATGGGCTCAATTAGATCTCCATACCAAGCCTATTGGGCTTTTAAATGTTAACAATTTCTTTGATGGTTTGCTAACATTTCTTGATTATGCTGTGGAACATGGATTCATCTCTCCATTTTCTAGGAGAATCCTTATTTCTGATCCTACTATCGTGGAACTGCTGGATAAGTTGCAATCATATATTCCAATACAAGATACAGCAGGATTAAAGATAGATTGGTCGCAAGGAAGGGGTGCCAAGCAAAAATGGAGTCCGGTTAATGTAAATTTATCCTTGTGAATCTCCAAAATATTGTGGGTGGTAGAGTACGGGGTATTCTTACTCTTGAGACAAACCTTTAATATTGATGAGTATTTGAACTTAATCTTGTGAACCTCAAAAGGATTATGAGTGGTGGAGTACGGAGTATTCTTACTCTTGAGACACACAAAAAAGATTAGGGGTGGTAGAGTATGGAGTATTATTACACCTGATACACACCTCTACTTTTGAGGATCATAAATGTTTCCCCCTTTTGTATTTTGCATGTATGACTCGTTTATACTTCTTCAGGAGCAATAATAATAATATTATTTCAGTATTTTTAGATGATAATTTTTACTTCTTCTAGAGTAAATATGTACTTCTTCTGGAATACATAAGTGTTTAAGCAAGAACTTTTCCAGATATTTATCATTTAATATTTATCTCATAATACTGATGAGATTATTTTCACATTAGTTATGTCCGTACTATCATGTGATATTATCTTATCATACATTAACATTTTTCTTGTTGAATAATTTATTTTCATCCACCCTTTCAAATACAGATATTGGTAACTTCTAGTACCATTGGATAAAATATTTTCATTAAAAATGTAACAATCTTTTTGTAATGGTATCTTCTGGTACCATTTGTTGAAATCAAATAACAACAATATATTAAATTTATATGGGTAGAAATATTTAAAATTAGTAGAACCAACCATATAGGTGGTAATGTAATATGCTTGATATTTGTAGAACCAACTATATAGGTGGTAACAATATAATGAAATAATTACATTTCATAAATGAGCAAGTCATATCTCTAAATACAGTCAGGGTATCAAAATAGTTCAATCTGTTACGGTAATAAGCTTTTTTTAATTAATAGCTCAATATATCACGACATGATAACTATTATGTTACTTGTACCTTATTGATCACACAATATTGCTAAACACTTGCAATATATATATTTTGTCAATATTAATCATAAGATCAATAATCATGATTGAGTCAATACGTTAAATTACGATTAATATATTTTAACGTATTATCAAGGGCAAAATCGTCCATATTTTAATATATTGATCATATGAATAAATCGAAACCGTCAATAGGTTTGAAATTTAATTTAGAGCAAACTTACTTTTGGTCCGAAGTTCAAAATTTCGTCGGAAGTGCTCCAAAAACACTTTTTAAGAAAATTGCCATGTTCGACCGTTGGAAAATTTCAAAACTTTTGACGTCATCGCCAGATTCTGTATCACGTGCCGTCACGCTCCACCTCGACGTCCGCGCGTGGTTTTCACGTGCTTAATGCGCCACCGCATCGGTGACTCTGCTGTCGACACGCGCCGATGACGGAGGATCATCCAGTCGCCGTGGTCATGGATCTGGTCTCCGATCATCGTTTGGATATAAGGTTTGGTGTGAATTTGTTTTGAAAGTTTCGGGTTACACAATTTCTCCAATTTTTCTATAGACTTGGAATTGATTTTCTAATCTATGATGTATAAATGATTTTCTAATACCAAAAACACTAGATTTGGAAAATGAAATGTTGATTAATAATAATCTGATTTTTGATACAGAGGTTCATCATTTAGATGTAACTGTAGAGCATACTTCCGTCATATTACTCAATAAGCTAGAGACTCGTGCTGATAACGTGTTGTGAAACTACCATAATAATAATATTAGATATAGAGAGAGAGAGAGAGAGAGAGAGAGAGAGAGAAGAGGAGATAATTCTCATTCCAAGAGGTGTTCATTTACAAAATTTAGACCTCTATTTATAGAATTCAATACGGGCATAATAAGTCATTCATACCTATAAACAAATAATATAAATTAAGTAAGGTTATGTATTAATTAGGTTAGGGAATAATTTACAACAATATGTAATAATACCCTTAGTCAATAAAAGAATTCATATAATCTAATTCAATTTTTTTTAAAAAAAAGAAGGTACTCTTAGCAATAACATAATCAAATTCTACCGAAATAACTCTTATTCCACGCAAGTATCCATATAGTCGAATTTGACCTGAATAACATTACTACTCTTATTCAATGAAATCATATAATCTAATTTGGTCCAAATAAAATTACTCTTAGTCAATGCAAGTATGTATGGTCCAATTTGAAAAAAATGGCATATATACTCTTGGTCCATATAAGTATTGACGTATATAGTTGAAAACTTAATCCATGTATTGAAAACTTAATCTATGTAATAATCTTATTCGGCTAAAATAACACAACTTTTAGCTATTGGAACGATCAAGATAGATATTCTTTGATTATTTGGCCTTATTAACCTATGAATCCAGATTTGATGTCCCAAATTTCCTATCTCGTGACTATCTCTCCAATAAAACATAGAATTGTCACTCCAATTTGTTAACTAATTAATTCATTTTAACATATTTTAACACCGTCAATTCCTTCACACATTTGTACAGTTCACTTTCTCACACGACCCTTGTCTCTCACCTAAATTTGATCATTTTCACCTCTTTAATCTTTCTCTAATCTTTCTCTTACTCCATTTTTTGAGTAATTGATGCAAATCATTTCCACCTTTGATAAGTGCTGCAAAATTCATCCATACCTTTATTTTCATCTATAACTAATTAGGGTAATTAGTACATAATTAGATACCCATAGAATGCTTCGAGAGATGTACTTCACACACTAGCTGAAATTCAAACTACAGTAACAATGAAGATTGAATAATGCAGGAACCACCCATGAAGAAGAAGTGTTGCAAATTTGTGTAAGTCATCCCCACCTTTCATGAACGTTGTGCTATACATCTCTACTTTCCACCAATGTTTGTGATACACATTCCTACCTTTCCATAGTCATTGCGCAAGTTAACCCTACATTTATACTTATATTGCAAAAAACGTCCATACATTTTTTATGTTTGGCACAAAATAATGTCCCTATTTAATTGCACAATCCACAAGGAGAATCATTGCTTCAACATATCAGCAAATTTAGGCATTTTGTAACACAACACAGGAAAAGAAAAATGAAATATCTTTTCCCTAAACAAATTATGAATCAACCAAAGTCTCTTTAACGGATCCCCCCCCCCCCCCCCCCCCCCCCCCGTTTTTTGCAAATGACATACAATACGACATTATATTCAACCATAAATACTTGTCCAAAATCAATTACAACACCACAGGAGAAAGAAGATGAATAAAACTAAAAATTTAGAGTTGTCTAAATTTGTTGTTAAATAAACTGACTGTTACAGATTTATCTGGACAGTTGAGTATTAACAGAACACGTGAAGTTTTGTTTAGCACATATTCAGATGAATCCTGTTATTCCAGATTCGTCTAGATTATAGAGCGTGAACAATTTAAATAAATGATGCAGAATTGTAAATAGACAAGAACACAATATTGGAGCTTAACGTGGAAAAAATCCTAATAGGAAAAACCCACGTACCTGTACCCTATGGATAAAAATCAATCACTAAATATTTTTGATATTCATGCAATGGAGAAGTTGCCAAGAAGGAAGCCCTTTATAGTTCTTGTTCTTTCACAATTTTTTTGGCTTCACTGGCTTGTGTAAGAATACGTCCATGTCTTCCTTTATATAGGCTCAACTGAATTGCTTGTCCATCAAGAATCCTAGTTGTGTAGAATCACTATTACCTACAATAAATCAAAGATAATTACAAGTTTAATAGAAATAAGGTAAGAAATCAAAGATAATAATGAATTAAAAGAATCTTACCATAAGTGAATCACTTACCAACCAAATGATATACAAAAACTTGGACACCAAGAAATAAAGCCGTAATTTTCGGTCAATAGGAATATTTTAGCAAGCAATACTTATCAAGAATAATAAGTGACAAACATTATCTCCAAATATTAAACCATTATCACAAACATATATGAGATAGAATTTTAGGCCAAATAAAACATTATCACAATTCTTGATCCTTATCATAAAAGATAAGTGATGTGGAGAGCAGTTTTATTATCGCACCAGAGTGGAATTGGTAAGGCAAAAGGAATGAGTAAATCTCTGAGCACATATGAAATCCAGTGCAGCTCACAAACTGTGGAAGCTAAGCTATGATATTCAGCTTCCGCAGACGAACGAGAGATGGTTGTTTACTTCTTGGACTTCCATGAAACCTGAGCATGTCCAAGATATATGCAATAACCAGTAATAGACCTTCTACCATTTGAGCAAGAGGCCCAATCAGCATCACAATATGCTGTCATTTTAAAATCATCAACTGCTGGATAGAAAAGACCCTTAGACAGACATCCTTTAAGGTACTTCAAAAGATAAACAGTTGCATCCCAATGCCCTTTACATGGTGAACTAGCAAACTGACTGAGTTGCTGAACTGGGAAGGTAATATCTGACTATGTCAAATTTAAATATAAAAGTCTGCCAACAAGTCTTTGGTATTGATCTGGTTGAGAAAGAAGTGGGCCAGAATCTGAGGTCAACTTAATTCCCTTAGGAAATGGTGTGGAAGCAGGCTTTGCTCCCATAAGACTAGCATCTTGTATAATATCTAATGCATACTTCCTCTGATTAATGTAAGTTTCGGATTCTGACCTTGCAATTTCAAGTCCTAAGAAATACTTTGCATAACCTAAATCTTTAATGGTAAAGGCTTTATGCAAGAATTCTTTAACTACCTGAATTTTCCTTTTCATTACTACCAGTTACTAAGACATCATCAATATAAACTAATAGAGCCAAAAAGGAATTTGGACCATGTTTAACAAACAAACAATGATCATGGGCTAATTGAATGAAACCAAAATCCAAAAGTTTCCCACAGAACTCCACATTCCATTGTCGAGAAGCTTATTTTAAACCATACAAGCTTCTTCTCAATCTGCACACTTGACCAGGTTGCACACCTTCTAATACCTCAGGAGGTATCATAAAGATTTCTTCATCTATGTAACCATGCAAAAAAGCGTTATTTATATCAAGTTGATGCAGCCCCCAAGATTTGACAGTAGCAATAGCAATAAAAAGTCTTACTGTGACTAATTTCGCCATAGGAGAAAAATTATCAGTGTAGCCATTCCAATCATTGGATTATAACCCTTAGCCACCAATCTTGCTTTGAATCTATCCACAGTCCCATCATGATTTAATTTCACCTTGTAAACCCATTTTGACCCAATGGCTTTCTTACTAGGTGGAAGTGTAGTCAATTCCCAGGTTTGATTACATTCTAAGGATGCCAATTCTTTCTTCATTGCTTCCACCCAATCTGGACATTTACTAGCTTGATAATAGGTAGTTGGCTCCTGCACAGTCGACACATTTGCTAGAAAAGACATATATGTGCTTGTAAAATTAGGAGATGTAATGTATGGAAAGGTTAGTGGTGTATAAGGTGTTTTTCTGGAAGATGCACAGATACTGGGAATGTATATTGATGGAATCTGCTTTGAAAGAGAAATGTTGGTTACATAATCTTGTAACCATGAAGGTTTTGTTGTAACCCTTGTGCTTTTTCTAACAAATGTATCTGGATATGTAATATCAACTGGAAGTTCATGATGATTATCATATGATTCAGTTTCTGACACATTTTGAGATATATCAGGAGATAAACTTTCATCAGTGTCAAGATATTCCATTATATCAGTAGGCATAGAAACATCATGCATGGGAGAAGCTGGAAGATGATCATCATTTGGAAGAAGTGTATCTTCAACAGATGGAGTATGATAGGAAGAGGAGTTAGTGGAAATTATGGGCAAAGGAACTATCTTTGGAATAATTTTTTGATTCTGGAAAGGAAAAATATTCTCATAAAAGTGAACATCTCTAGAGATATGTATTTGATGAGTGCTAAGATCATATAACCTATAGCCCTTTTGACCTTGATTATATCCAATGAAAACACACTTTGAGGCTCTTGGATCAAATTTGTCTTTGAAGGGTTTGGTGTTAGTGGAGTAACAAAGGAATCCAAAAGGTTTAATTAAAGTATAGTCTAGTTTATGTCCATAGAGAATCTGAAAAGGAGTTTGCCATTGAATAAGAGAGCTAGGCAATCTATTTATTATGAAAGTGGCTGTGAGAATAGAGTAAGACCAGAATTTGTTAGATAGATGTGATTGAAACATTAGGGAACGGGCAATTTGCAAAAGGTGTTTGTGTTTTATTTCTACCACCCCATTTTGTTGGGGGGTATAAACACAGGATTTTTGATGCACAATGCCTTGATTTTTGAATAAGGTTTGACAGTCCAAACTAGTGAACTTTGTGCCATTATCACTCCTTACACATTTGACTCGTTTTTGGAATTGTGTTTTGACCATGATGAAGAAAGTTTCAGAGTTTCAAACACTTAGCTTTTATGAACAAGATGAAAAGTCCAAGTATATCTACTATAATCATCCACAATTGTCAACATAAAAGCAGTACCAGTTAGGGATGGTTTTCTGTATGGTCCCCACACATCCACATGAATTAAATCAAACACATTATTTGTATGGATAGTACTAGAATGAAAGGACAATCTTGCTTGTTTAGCTTTATGACAAACATCACATCTCAGTAGACTATCAAGTTCTGTATCATCACATAAATGTTTTAAAAAATCCAAATGCTTCAATACAAAAGGAGAGTCATGACCAAGTTTAGCATGCCAATCAGAAAATGAGGAAATATGAACTTTATTTGTGCAACATTTTGTATCAGAAAAGACTGGAAGAGGAATACAAGGATCATAAGCAAGTGCTTCAGAATCTGTGACTTTGGAGTTGAGGCTGGTTTTATCAAGTAGATAGAGCTTTCCAACTAACTTCCCAGCTGCAAGGATCTGCTCACTCTGTAGGTCTTGCATAATACAATGAGTAGGGAAGAAAGTGAATTTGAGGTGTAATGTTTGAGCAAGTTTTGTCGCAGACAGCAAGTTAAATTTGAAACTAGGAACATGAAACACATCAGTAAGGCAGAGTTTCTGGTTTAGCTGGACATGACCTACGTGTTTTACCAATTTAGTTGAACCATCAGGTAAATAAACTGGTGCCGAGTGATTGATTGGTTAAGGATTTATCAAAAGATTGAGATCAGCGCATATATGACAACTAGCCCCTGTGTCAATCACCCAGGCACCAGATTCCAACTTATCAAACAAAGTAAATACATGATGTAATGAATTCATACATGCATACTCTCCCAAATGTGTCATACCGCAATCACCATTATTTCCAATCTGCAATTGACCTTTGATTAGCTTCAAAAACTCCCGCTGAATGATATTTGAAAGCCTGGCATCTTGTGGAACATATGCATCTTGTTTCTCTGCTTTGTCCTTAGGAAGATGAAGTGGTGAATCAATCATATTCACCATTTCTCTCCCTGCTGATCCTCTGGTTATCCTTCACACCTTTGTACCAATCAGGATATCCATGTATCTTAAAACAAATATCCTTAGAATGATCTCTCATATTGCAATGGTCACAGTATTGATTTGATTTATCTTCATTGTCGAATCTCTTAAAGTTTCCCCTGCCTTGTCCAGTAATATCCCTACTGAACCAGTTACCTCTTCCATATGTATTTTCATATTCTCCTCTAGAATATCCAGTTCTTCCAGTAACTTGGGATTTCACCATCATTACACTTTATTCATTTATCTCAGAATAACTGTTGTGGACTTATCTTTGCTTCTCAACTCTTAAAATCATAGAATAGGCCTTGTTAACACTAGGTAAAGGATCCATCACTAAGATCTGATTTCTGACATGATCATAAGTTTCATTTAATCCCATTAAAAATTGAATCAACTTGTACAAAATGTTTGCATATGCTACTTCCTTTGCTGCACCACAAGTACACACTAAAGTAGGCATTAAGCATGAATACTCATCCCAAAGCTTCTTCATCTTAGTGTAATATATACAATCACAGACATATTACCTTGTGTCATGCTACTAATTTCACGCTGTAATTGATATAGAAGTGGCCCATTACACTCTTTGAATCTCTCTTCTAACTCCTTCCATAGATCTTTAGCCGAACCAGTACATAAAAACGCATCAACAATCTCCTTCGAGATTGAATTCAAAATCCACGAAATCACCATACAGTCAACTCGTTTTCACTGATCAAATTCTGCTGAATTCTCACTAGGTTTTTCTCATTTACCATATATAAATCCAAGTTTAACCTTCGCTCCTAATGCAATCTTCATAGATCTGCTCCAGCTTAAGTAGTTGCCTCCAGTAAGAGGTGAGGTAATGAGTAGCATACCTGGATGATCAGATCCTTGCAAAAATAATGGATCTCCATTATAGTGATGTTCTTTGTCAACTGATTCTGCGGTCTCTATGTTTCCAACTTTTTAATTAAAACTAATATTTTATGTTGCTTAATTTGTTACATTCATTTAAATATAAGACCATATGTATTTAATTTGTAATGTTAAAGTAAATACGAAATGAAATATTTGTTTAATATATTTAAATATCAAATATTGTTTAGTTTGCAACTGTTATAACAGGTAATGATTGGTGTTATTTATGTTTTCTATGTAAGACGTGGTTAAAAATTAGAGAGGGAAAAGATGTGGTTAAAAAATGATGTTGAAAATTGTGTTGATTATAACAAAAGTTTATCGAACACACCATAAGATAGTTAATATTGCCTGCGGTACTGCCCCTCACAATAGGGGTGGGACTGTTCTAATAGTGTAGCGACCCAGAATTTTTACGCAATTTTATAATTATTTTAGTATTTAGAAAATTGTGTCGCTACTATTTCACCCATTATTTTGAAGTTAACGCCGCGACGGATTCGTCTAGCCAAGTCAAGAAATATCGAATTTGTTCGATTTTAAATTAAAATCCGAATTTCTAAAATTATGTTATTTTAATTATTTATTCAAAGTATTATTTTCAAAATCATTTTTCAGTCCAAAATATATCTGTTTTAAATACGTTTCTTGATCGAAGTTAGTCAAAATTTTAGTTAATTATCCCACACTAATCCTAATCTATATCCAGCAAGTGCAACCCACGTTTTGCTCATCCTTTTCTTTTCTTTACACCAAACCACTCAATGAATTATTCCCCCTCCCCAAATTATTATGTCTCCCATTGATCATTTTCTATGATTTTATTTCCCTCACTTCTTCAATTTAAGTCTCCTTTTCCTTCCTCACAATCCCACAAATTCAGCCTTTTCTTTCAACACCAAATTTATTTGAATCACCAACTGTGAGCTCAAGCAACCATAACCATCAACCAATTTGCAATCAACCACAGTATTCATCATTTCATCATCGATCCAATATCGACCAACCATGTTCAGCATTCATCAGAACACTACAATACACAAATCAATTTGCACCTCACCATAGCCAGGATCCCTTATCAACTCCACAAATCATCACTGCCTCCATAGCCACGGTCAATCCCCCAACATCACCATCACTGTAATACCACAAATCAGATCACCACCGGAAATTCACTGCCAACCGTCTGAAATCACAATCCAAACCTCACTGCAGAAACTCGCCACCACACAATCACAGAGAATCAAATCAGCGCCTCAATCCACCATCACTTCCAACATCTACACAACCTAAATCAGAAACCAGAAGTTCCGATCTGCAGCCTCGGTTTCACCATCGATTTCGCACCTAACTTCGCACTAAACTCCCTAAATTAGAAACCTCACCTTGACCACCTTTTTCTGCACCCTGCGCCGGCGTGGTACCGGAGAATCGTTGGCAGAAGCACCTCCACCAGTAAATCCCTCAGCTCGCGACTGTCCCTCGCAGCCTTCACCTCGTATTGGTCTGATTTTGAGAGAGAGATAGAGTGAGCCGTGAGAGAAAGAGTTAGATCTGAGGATATATTTTAATACATTTCGAAAATTGCCGTTTAGTCCCTCAGTTTCCAAAATGAGTTTTTCCAGCCCTTTTAGTTTTAAACTTATCAATTCAGTCCCTACTGTTTTAAACTTATCATTTCAGTCCTAAATTTCAAAGGTTATTAATTTAACCCTAAGTATCAAAACTATTTATTCCAGTCCCTGCTGATTTACTTTATTTTTAAGCTCAAGTTTCAAAAGTATTCATTTTAATCCCTCAACTTTCAAAGTATCTATTTTAGTCCCTGAACTTTCAAAAGTATTCATTTTAGTCCCTCAACTTTCAAAACATCAATTTTAGTCCTCAAATTATAATTTATCATTTTGAACTATATATTCGATAGACTAAAGTGACTTATTGGCTAAGACGAAGCGTACGGAGAATTTAAAGAAATTGAAGTCATTCCCGCTCAACTTTGCACTCGTCGGATTTGAGGTAGACTCGCACTTATTAATTGATTTAAATTATGATTTCATATGAATGTCATGTGACTTGTGAAAGTCAATTTTTAAGAAAAGCAAGTATGTTTTTATGAAAGGTAAATATACCTTATGTTTTTATGAAAAGTAAGTATGTTTTTATGAAAAGAAAATATACTTTATGTTTTTACGAAAAGTAAGTATACCCTATGCTTCACGAAAATGTTTTTTTGGATCATTGCTATGAAATCAATCTACAAAGATTGTTATGGGTCCCATATGATAAGTTATGATATGTTAAGGGGACCGGAGTTTTAGTAGCGCTACACATAAGAATTCTTGCCACGAAGTTCGGTAACATTCTTGTGTCTCCTATGTTTATGAGGATTTGCCACGAAGTTCGGTAAAATTCCTATGTTTCCATATGTTTATGAGGATTTGCCACCTAAGTTCGGTAAAATTCCTGTCGCATATGTTTATGAGGATTTCGATCCTATCTTATGTTATGATGCAATTGATCCCTATGAATTTCAAAAATTATGCTTGGTATACTTACTACATAAGAATTCTTGCCACCGAAGTTCGGTAAAATTCTTATGTTTATGAGGATTTCGATCTTATCCTGTGTTATGATGGAAAGGATTCCTATGCTTTCAAAAGAAAATTATGCTTGGCATAATTAAAATGTGTTTTATAAGTATATGGTTTTCAAAGAGCTATTTTCAAAGAGTTGTTTTCAAAGAGCTGTTTTCAAAGAACTATTTTCAAAGAGATGTTTTCAAAGAGCTATTTTCAAAGAGTTGTTTTCAAAGAGCTGTTTTCAAAGAACTATTTTCAAAGAGATGTTTTCAAAGAGCTATTTTCAAAGAGTTGTTTTCAAAGAGCTGTTTTCAAAGAACTATTTTCAAAGAGATGTTTTCAAAGAGCTATTTTCAAAGAGTTGTTTTCAAAGAGCTGTTTTCAAAGAACTATTTTCAAAGAGATGTTTTCAAAGAGCTGTTTTCAAAGTGCTATTTTCAAAGAGCTGTTTTCAAAGAGATGTTTTCAAGGAGCTGTTTTCAAAGAGATATTTTCAAAGAGCTGTTTTCAAAGAGCCTATTATTTTCACAATATGTCTCGTGCTGTAATGCACAATATGAGTTTTATCAAGAGCCGTTTTATAAAGAAGCTCTATCAATGCCCGTTTTATAAAGAGCCGGGATTTATGTGTTTAATCATCTTATAAATTAAATTAATTTGCGATGAGTCTACTGAGTATTTCCCCCATGAAATACTCACCCTACTTTTTAACAGTTTTGCAGATTTCGGAGACGGTGGGGAGCGATGAATGATGGTGGCAATAATCGTTAAACGGTTGAAAGTTTGACGTTAATGATTTCCGTATTTTTCCAAACAATCGAATAATTTAGAGAAGTTCATTTATTTGAGAAATTATGACATTGTCAATTTCTTTACAAAATTAATGGTTCGATTTACTATTTCAAATGGTTTCATAAATGTTTCAATTTTATCGGCCATTACAGTTTATTTAATGTTGCCAAAAATGAATTTCAATTATTTCTTCCGCAAAAAATATTATTCGAAAAATTTAGACAGAAAATGACGTAGTGAATCGGGTATACGGAACTCGGGGCGCTACAAGTTGGTATCAGAGCTAGTCTGCGTTTCTGTAGACTGGTAAAATTTTCAAAAAGAATTTTCAAGAAATATTTTTCATTATAAGATTTTTGTTGATGAAGATTGCCACTGCCATCATTTCGTTCCACCAACTCCGAGGTAAAGAAGTTTATGATGTTTAAAGTTATTTCAGTATTTCGAATACTCATTTTACTGATTTATGAGAAAGAATGAAGAGTATTTCGGATACTTATGATTTATGAGAAATAAGAATGTATTTCTTCGAAAATAATGATGTTGTTATGCTTTGTCATAACTTATATGCTTTAATGTATGATTATGAGAAATTTTTTTAAGAAAGAAAACGAGTGTTGAGCATAATGGGAATAATATGATTTAAGAATGATTTTTAAATAATTTTTGTCCTCGAGTTAGAAATGATGAACCCTAGATGGACTTTGCATAATTGATTTTAGACATGGCACTAAGTATGAGAAGTCAACGGAAAGGATTTGATTATATGTTCAGATTATCTATCGTTTAGATTAAACGAGAAATAGCAAGCCAGTTATGAAGTTGTGATAAGATGTTAATATTATAAGTGATATGATTTTATTGAGACTTTTATGAGAAGCATTATGAAGTTAAAGATTTAAAGATTTGATTCTTAGTTATTGAGAATTAAGTAATGGATATTATGTTGAGTAAGTGAATTATTTCCTCTATTTTGAAGAGAAATTTATTATGAAGTTTGGCTTTGTGAATACATTTTGGGAATATGATTTATGGTATATATTTATAAGTATGAGTAATTTTTTTGAGCTAATTAAGGTATGGAAGGAAGTGATATTGTGATATTGAAAAAAATATGATTTGAAATTGTTATGTTGAGGAATTATGAATTGAATTATGGGATATTTTTGATGATATTGAAGTGTTGGAATCGTTTTCAATATTTTTAAATCGTTGTGATTAAATGTGGAGTTATATGTTATTGTTAGTTATGAAGTATACTTATGGTTTGGGATAAGTCCAAATTATAAGGGAGACTCTGTCCAGAATTTTATCATTTGGAATTAAGAGCATAGTATGGTATGCAATCACTAAGAGAATTGAGTTTAGAATTGCAAGTTCATAAGCAAGATTGAGTAAATGATAAGTTATATTTTGAAAGACGAGTGAAGACAAGTATAATGGCATTATTGGGAAGAATCTTAATTATTCTTGGGAATGAATTTATCACTTGTAAGGAATGATCACTTGTATTGGAGAGTATTATAAGGATATGAATTTTGAGGAAAATAGGGATAAGATTTTACAGTGATGACTTATTTTGGAATGGTGTTCAGAAGAGGGACCACGGTAGAATCCAAGATTTTTTTTTTGTCTGAGAAATTGATATATAATATTAGTGATCAGATTGACGTATAAGGTACGACGACTAGACGGTTAAGGGATGTTATGGTTATCCAGGGAAGAATCGTGTGAATATTGAGTTCGATGATCTTATTTTGATGGTTTATTGCATTATGGTGAAATATTATCTACGATTGAGAATTTTCATTTTTAGTCATAATATATGGGTTTATTTAAAGATTTAGTGATGCAGTTTCGATTAATTATTATTGGTTGTACTTTTGAAGTGAGTAAATATTTTGGCTACAATAATGGAAAATCTGAGATGATCAGTTGTGTGATTTTAAATTATGGGATTGTATCTTTGGGTTAAGCAAATTTGATGAGGAATCCTATATGATTTACAGAAGTCTTATTTAATGGTGATAAAATTAATCAGAGTATTGTTCATAAAGTGTGATATGAATTGAAGTTTGGGAGAATAGAAAATTTTAATTTTGAATTTCAGATTTGGGAAATTAGTGAAGTTTCTTAAGTTTGAGAAAAACATATCTGATCCTTGTGATGCTGTTTTAAGTTAGTATCTTAGCTCTCAGCTAGAATGAGTATTTGATACCGAGTACTTGATGTATGATTTAAAGTATGGAATAGAAAAATGAAAAGTGGGAACAAGAGTTAATGCGCTGTCATTTTTCTCGACAAAAGAAAATTTGATGATAAGATTGGAGATATGTAATATTTTATTGGATTTTGGTACTGATATTTTGGTATAATAATCAAGGTATAGTGAGATGATACGGGAATACGTGAAAGAGAAATAAGGACCGTATTGAATCAGAATTCATAAGTATGTATAAGTGAAAGAAATACTTTGCAGGATATGTGGTGACATTTAAGTAAAGAATCTTAGTTATTTGGAAGATATTTGTTTACTGAATCTTGGGTTACAAATATTGGAAAGATAAGTTGATGATGTTATGTTGATATGTTTGGGTATATTACGTAGAGAGAATATTCAGGTAATTCTTTGATTATTTTTTTGGAATATTCGATGATAAGAAGAAAGGAAAAATTATTATGATATGATATGTCAGTAAAGATTTGTTGAAATTTTAGAGATATATACGAATATCTGAGGTCACATGATACGATGATAAGTGACATGTTACATGAATACTACAAGATATGATGAAATTTTTACATACGATTGGGAATTGTTTTGATTATTTTGAGAATATTCGATGATAAGAAGTTTAGAGATGACAAATTATTATGGTTTGATATATCAATAAAGATTTATGGAAACTTGAAGAGATTTTTTTTACAGAAATTAGTAAAGAGACATGATGTTGTTTGGGATTATGTGAGATAATGATGATGAACGTAAGGTTAGTTGAATATAAAGGTACAATAGAAAATTGTAAGGAATGATATGATGATGATAATTGAAGGTGATAATGTATTGAGATTATGAAATAAGTTGATCATCTATGAATAAGTTATGTTGTTTTTGGTTCATAATAATGGAATTCAAAGAATAGTGAACTTTCAGTCACTTACGATTCAGAAGAATTTTTGAGTAGACACATATGTCTATAGAAAAGTCCATGTTCTTGAGAAAACAAAGTGATGCATTTAGTCAAAGTCCAGTGGGTTAAATATGGTTGGGTTAAATATGGTAGCAATGATGCTACATAAGAGAAGAAGAAGAAGAGATTCTGATTAAGTATTCAGAAATCATAAGATCAAGTAAGTTTAATTTCGAGGACGAAATTATTTTAAGGGGGCAAGATTGTAGCGACCCAGAATTTTTACGCAATTTTATAATTATTTTAATATTTAGAAAATTGTGTCGCTACTATTTCACCCATTATTTTGAAGTTAACGCCACGACGGATTCGTCTAGCCAAGTCAAGAAATATCGAATTTGTTCGATTTTAAATTAAAATCCGAATTTCTAAAATTATGTTATTTTAATTATTTATTCAAAGTATTATTTTCAAAATCATTTTTCAGTCCAAAATATATCTGTTTTAAATACGTTTCTTGATCGAAGTTAGTCAAAATTTTAGTTAATTATCCCACACTAATCCTAATCTATATCCAGCAAGTGCAACCCACGTTTTGCTCATCCTTTTCTTTTCTTTACACCAAACCACTCAATGAATTATTCCCCCTCCCCAAATTATTATGTCTCCCATTGATCATTTTCTATGATTTTATTTCCCTCACTTCTTCAATTTAAGTCTCCTTTTCCTTCCTCACAATCCCACAAATTCAGCCTTTTCTTTCAACACCAAATTTATTTGAATCACCAACTGTGAGCTCAAGCAACCATAACCATCAACCAATTTGCAATCAACCACAGTATTCATCATTTCATCATCGATCCAATATCGACCAACCATGTTCAGCATTCATCAGAACACTACAATACACAAATCAATTTGCACCTCACCATAGCCAGGATCCCTTATCAACTCCACAAATCATCACTGCCTCCATAGCCACGGTCAATCCCCCAACATCACCATCACTGTAATACCACAAATCAGATCACCACCGGAAATTCACTGCCAACCGTCTGAAATCACAATCCAAACCTCACTGCAGAAACTCGCCACCACACAATCACAGAGAATCAAATCAGCGCCTCAATCCACCATCACTTCCAACATCTACACAACCTAAATCAGAAACCAGAAGTTCCGATCTGCAGCCTCGGTTTCACCATCGATTTCGCACCTAACTTCGCACTAAACTCCCTAAATTAGAAACCTCACCTTGACCACCTTTTTCTGCACCCTGCGCCGGCGTGGTACCGGAGAATCGTTGGCAGAAGCACCTCCACCAGTAAATCCCTCAGCTCGCGACTGTCCCTCGCAGCCTTCACCTCGTATTGGTCTGATTTTGAGAGAGAGATAGAGTGAGCCGTGAGAGAAAGAGTTAGATCTGAGGATATATTTTAATACATTTCGAAAATTGCCGTTTAGTCCCTCAGTTTCCAAAATGAGTTTTTCCAGCCCTTTTAGTTTTAAACTTATCAATTCAGTCCCTACTGTTTTAAACTTATCATTTCAGTCCTAAATTTCAAAGGTTATTAATTTAACCCTAAGTATCAAAACTATTTATTCCAGTCCCTGCTGATTTACTTTATTTTTAAGCTCAAGTTTCAAAAGTATTCATTTTAATCCCTCAACTTTCAAAGTATCTATTTTAGTCCCTGAACTTTCAAAAGTATTCATTTTAGTCCCTCAACTTTCAAAACATCAATTTTAGTCCTCAAATTATAATTTATCATTTTGAACTATATATTCGATAGACTAAAGTGACTTATTGGCTAAGACGAAGCGTACGGAGAATTTAAAGAAATTGAAGTCATTCCCGCTCAACTTTGCACTCGTCGGATTTGAGGTAGACTCGCACTTATTAATTGATTTAAATTATGATTTCATATGAATGTCATGTGACTTGTGAAAGTCAATTTTTAAGAAAAGCAAGTATGTTTTTATGAAAGGTAAATATACCTTATGTTTTTATGAAAAGTAAGTATGTTTTTATGAAAAGAAAATATACTTTATGTTTTTACGAAAAGTAAGTATACCCTATGCTTCACGAAAATGTTTTTTTGGATCATTGCTATGAAATCAATCTACAAAGATTGTTATGGGTCCCATATGATAAGTTATGATATGTTAAGGGGACCGGAGTTTTAGTAGCGCTACACATAAGAATTCTTGCCACGAAGTTCGGTAACATTCTTGTGTCTCCTATGTTTATGAGGATTTGCCACGAAGTTCGGTAAAATTCCTATGTTTCCATATGTTTATGAGGATTTGCCACCTAAGTTCGGTAAAATTCCTGTCGCATATGTTTATGAGGATTTCGATCCTATCTTATGTTATGATGCAATTGATCCCTATGAATTTCAAAAATTATGCTTGGTATACTTACTACATAAGAATTCTTGCCACCGAAGTTCGGTAAAATTCTTATGTTTATGAGGATTTCGATCTTATCCTGTGTTATGATGGAAAGGATCCCTATGCTTTCAAAAGAAAATTATGCTTGGCATAATTAAAATGTGTTTTATAAGTATATGGTTTTCAAAGAGCTATTTTCAAAGAGTTGTTTTCAAAGAGCTGTTTTCAAAGAACTATTTTCAAAGAGATGTTTTCAAAGAGCTATTTTCAAAGAGTTGTTTTCAAAGAGCTGTTTTCAAAGAACTATTTTCAAAGAGATGTTTTCAAAGAGCTATTTTCAAAGAGTTGTTTTCAAAGAGCTGTTTTCAAAGAACTATTTTCAAAGAGATGTTTTCAAAGAGCTATTTTCAAAGAGTTGTTTTCAAAGAGCTGTTTTCAAAGAACTATTTTCAAAGAGATGTTTTCAAAGAGCTGTTTTCAAAGTGCTATTTTCAAAGAGCTGTTTTCAAAGAGATGTTTTCAAGGAGCTGTTTTCAAAGAGATATTTTCAAAGAGCTGTTTTCAAAGAGCCTATTATTTTCACAATATGTCTCGTGCTGTAATGCACAATATGAGTTTTATCAAGAGCCGTTTTATAAAGAAGCTCTATCAATGCCCGTTTTATAAAGAGCCGGGATTTATGTGTTTAATCATCTTATAAATTAAATTAATTTGCGATGAGTCTACTGAGTATTTCCCCCATGAAATACTCACCCTACTTTTTAACAGTTTTGCAGATTTCGGAGACGGTGGGGAGCGATGAATGATGGTGGCAATAATCGTTAAACGGTTGAAAGTTTGACGTTAATGATTTCCGTATTTTTCCAAACAATCGAATAATTTAGAGAAGTTCATTTATTTGAGAAATTATGACATTGTCAATTTCTTTACAAAATTAATGGTTCGATTTACTATTTCAAATGGTTTCATAAATGTTTCAATTTTATCGGCCATTACAGTTTATTTAATGTTGCCAAAAATGAATTTCAATTATTTCTTCCGCAAAAAATATTATTCGAAAAATTTAGACAGAAAATGACGTAGTGAATCGGGTATACGGAACTCGGGGCGCTACAAATAGTACTAATTATTCTCCCAAAGTTTAATGTTACAAACTATATTATTTGAAATAATGAGTCTCAAATATGAGCTTAAGTACACATTCTCCAAAAAAATTATTATTATAAAACTCATTTTGTAAATAATGAGGGCTTAAATAAGAACCAAATAAGTTTACGAGAGAAAAACGTAATACATTAAGGGAATGCGCTTCAAGAATACAAGTATTGACCCATTTTCCCTCATAAAACATATTTTCTAAAATGGTAAGTAGTATTAATTAATTATTTATTATTTATTTTAGACAAAATTCAAATTTAAAATAATTCAATTAAACGCAGATATTTAAATAGTCATGTTTTTCAGGTCTCGAAATTTCTTGGTCTGTACTTTCCCTGTTGAAAATCTATTACAATTTTTTTTTTTAATTCTTAAAAATAAAAATAAAAACTTTGTCAATAATATTTTTTCTTTAAAAATAGAAAATGAAAGAGGAACATGTTCATAGATCTTTTTTTTTGCTTTTCCTTTCATTTTAATAAAATTCAGATCGTATATTATAGATACATCTCTTTATTTTACTTATTACAAATTTTATTTAAATGTAATTTTTCCCATTTTAAGTTTTAAATAAATTTAAATTACAGTACTTAAAGAAACTTCCTGGAACGGTAAACATACGAACTAAAAAAAACTAAGGTATGTATAATTGTACATTTTTTTGGTAATTAATTGTCGTCCTTCATTTCTCATTTTTAATTCAATACTGTTTTCATATGTTAACATATAAATTCGATATATGTGAGTAACAAATGATCGTGCATCGTACGGGTGTAACACTAGTATATATCAAAACAAAAAAGTTGTCACCAAAATACACACAGTTTTCTGCTGAAATGCACTTGCCATTTTTGGAAATATAAATAAAATAAAATAAAAATTTGCTTATTATAAAATGTTGTAGTTAAATTTGAGTTGATTAATGCAACTGTCATTTGAATTCGTGTAGATTAATGTCTTATTGAAATTCATGTAGAGAATATTAAGATTATAAAATCATTTTTTATTTTTTGAGAAATTATATGTTTTCTATGCTATGAAAAGCGAAGAGTTAAACTTTCTATATAATTTTATTGCTTTATATTTGTAAACTATTGTCCCTTGGAATTAATATTTATATATTCTATTATTAATATTTTTTTAGTACAAGTAATATTTCAATTTAAGTATATTATTTAGTATAATTAAGATTAAATAGTTGATCCATTATCATTTTAATTCTTATTTTGAGTTCGTGTAGATTAATGTCATATTTAAGTACGTGCAGATAATACTGATATTATAAAATTAATTTCATTTTTTGAGAAATTACACATTTTCTATATTGCGGAAAATGAAGAGTTGCTTGATTAAATTTATATATAATTTTATTTTTTTATATTTGTAAATTATTGGAAAAATAATTTTTGCAATGATTACGAAAATCTAGAAAGATGGATTTTGACTTTTTCTTTAAGTGTACATTAATTGTCTTCCATAATAATTTTGAAAATACGATCTCTTAAATCTTAATTAGTATTCATACATTTTTTGAACATAACAAATATAAAATTAATTTTAATAATTGTCTAAAGATTATATGGTCTAGAATTTTCGGTATAATATCTTAACCTTCAATGTTGCCTGATTTCCATGTCATGATACTTGAAAAATTTGCGTAAGTATTATTTTAACTGCTTGATTTTATAAATAAATGTATAATTTTATTAGTCAAATACAAATATTTACTGGGTTAAGATTTAACACACGTTTGTGATTACTGTGATTGATATTTTTGAAAGAAATTTAGAGAAAACATTAAATACGAGAGACAATTGCAGAAATTGTGAATATTATGTTTAAGAATGGATAATATTTTTTTAACCATTCTTAATATTAATTGTTGTATAAATGTTATATGGTATACAATTTTTGGTATAATTTCTTGGCTCCAACGTTGCATGTTGTCATATCATGATAATTGCTAGACTTGCGTAATTATTATTTTGACTACTTAATTTTATAAGTAAAAATATAATTTTATTGGTTAAATACAAATATTTATGTGTATAAGATTAAGCACGTATTTATAATTATTATGATTGATATTTTTGAATAAAAATCAGAAAAACTTATATACGAGAGGTAAATGCAGAAATCGTGAGAAATATATTGATATCTTCTACGGAATTAATATTTTATCCTTAATATTACATCAGACATGATATGCTATTAAATAAACTACTAAATTTACATTTTCTTTGAAATTAATTATAACTCATAAAAATTATTGAAATTAATATTCATTAATCACTTAAAAATATGTATTGACTTTTACTAATATAATAAGCGATAATAATTTAAATTAGTTATATTGTTTATTACATTTTAATAGTTATTATAATATAATAATATTTTTCATGCATTTTGAATTTGTGTTAATTGTGTATAAGGACTAGAATTTTACAAATACTTAAATCGATATTTTTGAATAACAATTTTCGTACATCGTACAGGTGAAATACTAATTCTATTAATGAACAATTATAAAGCCGCCAAAGGGGGGCTAAGATTATCACCTTTTGACTCAGTACAGAGCTACCTAAATATCGTCTAAATTCATCAGATACACTAATATTTGCAAATTACTTGCAAGTTAAGCAATTTGCCATAGCTAGTCTGAATAATAAATCATACAAAACCCGAAGGGTGTTGCGATTAAATTCGATCCATAGGTTAAAGTCTTTAACTTCTTTTTTAATCATAAAGTACACAGATCTTTTCCTGGAAAGAACTCATTTTCTAATAGAAAATGTTTGCTAAAAAGTCGAGGGGGAGCCGTAATTCGAAACCAGCTCCAAAGAGTGAGACAAGCCCCTCAGTAATCTCAATAAAAAGAGATTATAGGAGGTTATAAGAGGGTGGGAAGAATAAGGTTTGGCCAATCAGGAATTCTTCCTTTCAGTAGCCCTTAACTCGCTAAGTCGACTGAGGTTTTTATTAATCATATGCAGCTAGATAAAAATTGAAATCCAAAGGGCTAGATATATATATAAAAGATTGAAGTTTTGATTAATCATACCGGCAATCAAATATAACGGTTTAACAATTGAGTACATGAGACGAAGACGGTAGCAAGAGTGACAACAATAATGTGGATGGTGACAAGTTCTGGTATGATGAAATGAGTCATCCCTACTCGATAAGTGACCTAATGGGCAAAATGCATGTGGATAATTTAAGGTCAAATATATAACCCTCCAAATTAATGTGGGATCCATGGACATAAAATGTGTGGAACAGGATTTTACGAGGTTAAATCCAAATATTCTTCAGCTAACATGAATCACATGCAAGCTATCAAGTCATACAGACTTTTTTGTTGATGATATGATTGAGGCCGGACGACAACTTGGATAGAAGGAACAATAGCAAAATGTAAAAAGTGTTGGATATTGGTTAATAAATCGAAAATTGAAAATCGATTAAAGTGACTTCGTGTCGACTTCGGCCAAATACTCAAAAGTTCGGCTCAATCCGTTTAGGCAAAATTGTTTGCCACTTCGCCGCTTCGGGGCGCACAAACGGGGAGCTCGGGGGCAACGCCCCCGAAAGAGAAATTTGATTTCTTTGCATGTATTGAAGGGTATATTTGGCATTTCGAAAACCAATATCGGATGAATGAGAAATTACGGAAAATGACGAATATCAGGTCAAAATGTTTGACCGTGCGACAGCACGGTTAGTAAACCGCGCGATCACACGTCAAATTAATATCCGTTTTTTTGAGTAAAACCGTGCGACCGCACGGTCTATAACCGTACGGTCGCACGGTTGTCCGGCCAAATGACACCTTTTCATAAAGGTGCATTGTTTGGAAAGGGTGCATGGTTTGGGCCTCAACCATTTCGTCCACACCCTTTCATAATCTATATATAGTACAATTTGGGTGTTCTATTTCTCACAATTTGATATGCAAAAACACCTCTCATCCTCACTTGTCTCCTAAATCAAAATCATTTCATTTATTTTGATTTTCCTTCATTGCATCCTTTGGAGTACATAAGCCTATATTTGGTTCGTTGTACTTGTGTTTTGAAGTGCTACAAACACAAGTGAAGCCGTTGTATCTTGGGAGTCGATTGTCGTTATCCTAGGCACCGTTGCGGGGCAAATTCGACTTAAGGACAAAGAGTTCAACTCTTGCCTCGACTTTGTCCTTCTTTTCTTCTTCTTCATTGTTTGTACTTTCATTGCTGTTACTCTGTCCAAATTTCGGCTCGAATTTACAAACTTTCATTATTTGGCGTCACTATTCACAAATCCACCCAACAATCTTAAGTCGAATTTTTTTTTTTTTTATATTTTGTGAAAGTGACAATCTTGTTTGGTTAAACTTGTTAAGTTTAACTTCTTCTCTTCACTTCTATTTTGTTTTGGTTGATCTTCTGTTTTACGTAAACAGAAATGAATACGGTTATTAATACCGATACTATTTCGAATGAAACTTCGAACATGGGAACTTCTGAAGGAAGTGTTCCTACCGGTGTGATTCCTCCCGTTGTGAATACAACTACTACTAATGTGATTCCTCCGGTTGTGGGTGCCCCTATTATCGTACATTCAAACTCAGTTTCACATGGGGAAAAGTCGGAGAAATTTGTTGGGGTTGATTTCAAAAGGTGACAACAGAAAATGTTGTTTTATCTCACAACCCTCAACTTGGAGAAATTCTTGAATGAAGATCCTCCCGCCATACAAGAAGGGTAAAATAATAGGGCATCTTTGATTGCTTTGGATGCTTGGAAACATTCGGACTTCTTATGCAAGAATTACATTCTTAATGGCTTGGACAATGCCTTATACGGTGTATATTGCTACAAGAAATCTGCAAAGGAATTATGGGAGACTTTGGAAAAGAAGTACAAGACCGAAGATGCCGGAACCAAGAAGTTCATTGTGGGAAAATTTTTGGACTACAAAATGGTAGATTCGAAGACCGTCATCAATCAAGTACAAGAATTGCAAGTCATGCTCCATGATATTCATGCGGAAAATATGTCCGTGAGCGAATCATTTCAAGTGGCTGCAATTATCGAGAAACTTCCACCCATGTGGAGGGACTTCAAAAACTATCTCAAGCACAAGCGCAAGGAGATGAACATTGAAGAACTTGTGGTCCGATTGAGGATTGAAGAAGACAACCGAAGTTCCGAAAAACGAGTTGGGAATGACATACCACAAGCAAAGGCAAATGTGGTGGAATCTAGCAACAACGAAGGAAAGAAGAGAAAGCATTCCGTTGAATCTACAAAGAAGAGTGCAAAGAAGTTCAAGGGAAATTGCTACAATTGTGGAAAGGCTGGACATCGCTCGGTTGATTGTCGCAAACCGAAAAAGCAATCCCAAGCCAACATTGTCGAATCTGATGCCATGTCAAATGGCATGTCCGATATGAATTTATCGACGGTTGTTTTTGAATGCAACCTTGTTGGAAATCCCATGGAATGGTGGGTTGATACGGGTGCAACCTGTCACATTTGTGCCGATAGAGGAATGTTCACATCATACACTCCAACCGAGGGAGAAAAATTGTTTATGGGAAACTCCTCAACATCCAAAGTGGAAGGACAAGTCAAAGTGGTCTTGAAGATGACGTCGGGAAAAGAACTTAGCCTCAATAATGTCCTTCACGTACCGGATATTCGCAAGAACCTTGTGTCGGGTTCTTTGTTGAGCAAGAATGACTTTAAACTAGTCTTTGTATCGGATAAGTTTGTACTTACCAAAAATGATATGTATGTAGGCAAAGGCTATGTAAAAGATGGACTATTCAAAATAAATGTCCTAACTGTTGTACCAATGCTACAATCAATAAAACGTCATCTTCAGTTTATATTCTTGAGTCATGTAATCTATGGCATCATAGATTAGGACATGCAAACTTTAATTCAATATGAAAGTTAATGAATTTAAGTTCACTTTCGAATATGCATTTTAATAATGGAAAATGCGAAACATGTGTAGAGGCAAAAGCGGCCAAAACACCATTTCATTCGGTTGAACGAATCACCACACCATTAGAACTAATTCACACGGATGTGTGTGATTTGAAGTTCGTACAAACAAGGGGTGGTAAAAAGTACTTCATCACATTCATAGATGATTGTACAAGGTACTGTTATGTGTACTTGTTGAAAAGCAAAGATGAAGCTTTGGAAGTGTTTAAACACTACAAAATTGAAGTTGAAAATCAACTTGGAAAACGAATTAAAATGATTCGTAGTGTTAGAGGTGGAGAATATGTTGCACCGTTTGAAGAATCTTGTGCAGAATCTGGAATCATTCATCAAACAACGGCACCATATTCACCACAATCTAACGGAATTTCTGAACGCAAAAACCGAACGTTAAAGGAAATGATGAATGCAATGTTGATAAGTTCGGACTTACCTCAAAACTTGTGGGGGGAAGCCATACTTTCTGCAAATCATATCCTTAATAAAATACCACACAAAGATAAGGTTGAATCACCTTACGAATTATGGAAAGGTCGAAAACCTTTCTACAAATATCTCAAAGTGTGGGGGTGCTTAGCGAAAGTACAAATACCCAAACCTAAACAAGTTAGGATTGGAACAAAGACAATTGATTGTGTCTTTATTGGATATGCTATCAATAGTAGTGCATATCGATTCTTGGTTCACAAATCTGAAGTACTTGATGTACACGTAGGTACAATTATTGAATCAAGAAATGCGGTCTTCTTTGAAGACAATTTTCCGTGTAAAGAAAAGGAAGTATGTTCAAATAAACGAACGTATGATAAACTACATGGAAAGAATGATGATCTTCAAGTAAATGAAGAACCGAGACGTAGTAAAAGGCAACGAATTCCAAAGACATTCGGTCCAGAATTCGTAACCAATTTACTTGAAAATGATCCTAGGACATTTGATGAAGCAATGTCCTCTCCCGAAGCTCCTTTTTGGAAAGAAGCTGTATGCAATGAAATTGAATCCATCATGAGTAACCATACTTGGGAATTGGTTGAACTCCCTCCGGGAAACAAAGCTTTAGGCTGTAAATGGATCTTCAAAAAGAAATTGAAGTCGGATGGATCAATTGATAAATACAAGGCTAGATTAGTAGCCAAAGGGTATAGACAAAAAGAAGGACTAGATTTCTTTGATACCTATTCACCCGTTACAAGAATTACGTCTATACGTGTCTTGATTGCAATCACAGCATTGCATAATCTTGAAATACATCAAATGGATGTCAAAACCGCGTTTCTAAATGGTGAATTAGAAGAAGAAATCTACATGGAACAACCTGAAGGGTTTGTTGCACTAGGAAATGAAAAGAAAGTGTGTAGACTTGTGAAATCATTGTATGGATTGAAACAAGCACCGAAGCATTGGCATGAAAAGTTTGATAAAACTATGTTGTCAAATGGCTTCAAAATCAATGAATGTGACAAATGTGTCTACATTAAAAACACACCTAATGAATATGTAATCATATGCCTATATGTTGACGATATGCTAATTATGGGAAATAACTCCAAAGTCATTTCCTCGACTAATAAAATGTTAACAAAACATTTTGACATGAAGGATATGGGAGTGGCAGATGTAATATTAGGGATTAAACTCTCTAAGACATCCGATGGTTTGTCATTGTCTCAATCACATTATGTTGAGACTATACTTAAGAAATTTAAGGCGTATGACGATAAACCGGTTAAGTCACCAGTTGACTTAGGTATTCACTTAGCCAAGAATACTGGTGAACCCGTATCTCAATTAGAATATTCGCGTGTCATTGGTAGTTTCATGTATATTACCAACTGCACAAGACCGGATATAGCATACATAGTCAACAAGTTGAGTAGATTCACTAGTAATCCAAGTGTTGTACATTGGAAGGCATTAAACTGAGTTCTTAGATATTTAAGACACACGGTTGAATATGGATTACACTACTCAAAATATCCTGCAGTGTTAGAAGGATATACTGATGCAAATTGGATATCTGACACTAAGGATTCAAAATCCACGAGTGGTTATGTATTTACGGTCAGGTCGTAGGGGTCTAGGGGGCAGCGCCCCTCGTGGGGGCTCGGGGGCAACGCCCCCGAAAGAGAAATTTGATTTCTTTGCATGTATTAAAGGGTATATTTGGAATTTCGAAAACCAATATCGGATGAATGAGAAATTACGAAAAATGACGAAAATCAGGTCAAAATGTTTGACCGTGCGACCGCACGGTTAGTAAACCGCGCGATCACACGTCAAATTAATATCCGGTTTCTTGAGTAAAACCGTGCGACCGCACGGTCTATAACCGTGCGGCCGCACGGTTGTCCGGCCAAATGACACCTTTTCATAAAGGTGCATTGTTTGGAAATGGTGCATGGTTTGGGCCTCAACCACTTCGTCCACACCCTTTCATAATCTATATATAGGACCCTTTGGGTGTCCTATTCCTCACAATTTGATATGCAAAAACACCTCTCATCCTCACTTGTCTCCTAAATCAAAATCATTTCATTTATTTTGATTTTCCTTCATTGCATCCTTTGGAGTACATGAGCCTATATTTGGTTCGTTGTACTTGTGTTTTGAAGTGCTACAAATACAAGTGAAGCCGTTGTATCTTGGGAGTCGATTGCCGTTATCCGTAGGCACCGTTGCGGGGCAAATTCGACTTAAGGACAAAGAGTTCAACTCTTGCCTCGGCTTTGTCCTTCTTTTCTTCTTCTTCATTGTTTATACTTTCACTGCCGTTACTCTGTCCAAATTTCGGCTCGGATTTACAAACTTTTATTATTTGGCGTCACTATTCACAAATCCACCCAACAAAAAGATCGGGTCCCCTAATTGTCAAATTCCCAATAAGAACCACCCACATGTAAGATCGGACTCGTGAGTCGTGACATCCATTCACTGAGTCGTCAAATGACGCCGATTCTAGAGAAGCATAACTCCTTCCTTCGAATCCAACCTGCCATCAATCTGGGATTTCCGATGCGAGGAACATAGTCCCACAACAGCAAACTTATGATAAATTTAGACTTGTATAAACGATTCATTTCATATGTAGTTTCATATGCAGTGTTAGAAGCCTTCGACTACCCTTCAACACCCTTCACTAAAGCCTCATCTGCCCAACAAAAGGAGTTTTTGTCACCTTTCCTTGCCCCGATTTAACCGGGTATGAGGGGTATCAAGGTGACAAAAATATTCGATGGGGGTAGAGAACGGGAATGGCCTCCCCGACCTTGACGCACCTCGTTGCCATTCTTATTCCAAAGTTGAGGATTGAGCTTTTGTTGTCATTGATCTAAAGTTGATTTATTGTCTTTAAGAGTACTACCGTTGGATTCTACTCCTTCATTTGTACCGTCAACCAAGAGGCCAAGGGAATTGACTTTGTTTTGGGTTAAGCATATTTACTTGACAAACTAAACTCGTCGAAGGGGACCCTTTTTCTCCAAGGAATGTAGCGAGTAAGCTAGTTCAAGTGTTATCTAGTGGAACTTGCATTAGGTAGGTTTTGATATAGTCGAGTACAACTCCAATGGCATTAGTTGATGTAGGTATTGATATCGTCAAATTCTACCCAAATAACATTACTCTGTCCAATTCTAATTCATTGAATCTTGAGGACCATTAGCACTGAGGTCAATCACCATACCACGGCTAAAAATATATATATAATGACATTACGGGAAATGAAAGGAAATTATCAACACACACTCAAAGCTCCGTTGGCAGCTTGTTAAGATTTGGAGGCCACTTTAAAAGTGTAGAATAAAAGCTTGCACAAACACAAAGTAACACCAGTACAAAATCACGCATAAAAAATGGGAAATACGCGTCGTTTTATGTAACAACCGACGCCAATTGAAAATGCGGTGGCAATTTTGTAAATAAAATTTAAGTAAAGGCGTCGGTTCAAGAGGAACCGACGCCCAAAACCAGGGTTTGGGCGTCGGTTCAAAGGAACCGACGCCCAAAACCCGGGTTTGGGCGTCGGTTCAAGAGGAACCGACGCCCAAACTCGGGTTTTGGGCGTCGGTTCCTCTTGGACCGACGCCCAAACCCGAGTTTTGGGCGTCGGTTCCTCTTGAACCGACGCCCAAACCCGGCTTCTTTTCCGCACCCTTTTCAATTGTATAATCCGCGTATCTCACTTCACACATGAAACTCTCTCCACGCCCAAACTCTCTCCACTCTCTCCACGCCCAAGCCGCCACTGCCCGCCCGTCGCTGCCACCGCCCGCCCGTCGCCGCCCCGCCAAGTCGCCGCTGCCGCAAGGTGACCTTAAATCTCTACCCCTACTTAGTTTTTTTGTAAATGTGTGTGTGTATATATATACACACATCTATATCTATGTGTTTATATAATGTTTTTTTGTATATATATGTATGTATATATATATATATATCTACGTGTGTATGTGCGTGTATGTATATCTTTGTGTGTGTGTGTATATATATATGTGCGTGTGTGTGTATATATATATATATACATATGAGTTTTTGTGTGTATATATATATATATCTGTGTGTATGTATATGTTTGTGCATATATATATATATATAATTGATTTATTATTTATCAAGTTAATTGGTTTGTTTGAATATATATTATTGATTTGAAGTTAGTAGATTGATATACAATAATATTTGATTTATTGGAGTTAAGTTATGCAATCTTAGTTTGATTTTTAAAAGTTGAGAATTGATTTTGGATTAATGTTGGAGTAGTAGATGATGTTGAAGTTTGATTGGAGTTGCGTTTGAGTTTTGAATATGTCGATGGTGAATAATTTGGTTTTATTGTAGTATTTTCATTCCCCCTATAGGTTGGCTAAGTCCAATTTACAGAGGAGACTCTGTCAAAAATTTCGTAAAATTTTACAAATAAAAAATGAAAATTATAATTTAAGGTGACTGTCACTCGTACAAAATTGACCATACTAAAAAAATAACTATATAAAATACAATCATCCTTGTAAACTTTTAATCTTTTTAATTATATCTTCACATATAGGTCGTAAATTATCTTATTTGATTCCAACTATTAAACTTTCTTGTATTCTTTATATATGCGCTATACATTGTTAATATTATTTGTGATCTTGATAACAATAATTTGATATAAATATTTCTAACATGAATATTGATTGTCATATGTGCAGGTACGTGTTAGTGATTTCTCCTCAGAAGAATACGGTGTACTTCTTGGATTCAGCTGGTGCATGTAAGCGTGACTTAGATATCAAGCCGCTATTGAATACGTAAGTTATGATAATTTTTCATGAAATAATTGTGGAGTTGTGGTGAAATTGATTGTGGAGTTGTGGTAAAATTGATGAATTTCTGTTGTGATTGTTGAGAATTTATTTCAATAGCAACTTGCCTCTTTACAGGTTAGATAAGTTCACTTTATAGGGGAGGCTCTTCCAAAATTTCTGTAGAAAATTTAGAGTATTTTTTTTTTTGGTAACTTGTTCATATAATTTATTAAAATTTTAGGGCTTTCAAAATGTATTGGGCCCAAGGAGGTGTTAGGACGAAAGACAATACAACGAGGCTAAAAATAAAGGTACGAAAACACATTTAAAATTTATTCTAATGTTTTGAATTATTTTCATATTCTATTAAGTTTGATTATTCATTTTAGTTTTCAATGTGAAAATTTCAGTGTCCTCAGCAACCTGGAGGTTCTGAGTGTGACTATTACGTTATGAGAAATATGTATGAGATAGTCATAGAACACTTCCAGCTTCCTTCGTTAGAAAAGGTATAAGTAATTTAAATGAGAGTTTTTAATTAAGACTTTATATTTTATTATAAAATAACTAATAATATGTTTTGATTGTTTGTAGGCATTTAAAATATACTACTCAACGGAGGAAATCTTTGAGATTCAAAATTTATGGGCCAAATATTTCGTTGATAGGTGTGTGTAAAATGACGCGTATCCAAACTTAAATTTACATATTTGTATAATAAAACAACAATCTTGTATATATAATTGTTCTCTATTTAATTTTATTATGTATATGTCGATTATATGTATATATGATGATGCGCATGTGGAAAATGTTCAGGTCATCGCGGGCCATGTCCAAATGACTGCAGGTCATGACCTGCAGCGGCCTGGGTCACTGCAGGCCATTACCTGCAGCGGCCTGGGTCATTGCATGCCATTACCTGCAGCGGCCTGGGTCACTGCAGGCTATTACCTGCAGCGGCCTTAGGTGAATACCTGCAGCGGCCTGGGTCACTGTAGGTGTGAAAACAGGAAAAAGAAAAAATAAATAAAAAAATACTTTAGGCGTCGGTTCAAACTTTAGAACCGACGCCTAAAGTCGAACTTTAGGCGTCGGTTCTAAAGTTTGAACCGATGCCTAAAGTATTTTTTTATTTTTTATTTTTAACTTTAAGCGTCGGTTATTAAAAAACCGACGCATAAAGTCGAACTTTAGGCGTCGGTTCTAAAGTTTGAACCGACGCCTAAAAGTAATTTTTTTTTTTTTTAACTTTAAGCGTCGATTATTAAAAAACCGACGCATAAAGTCGAACTTTAGGCGTCGATTTACAACCGACGCCTAAAGTCAAAACTTTAGGCGTCTGCGTCATAGGCGTCGCCCCTACAACCGACGCTTATGCCCTTTTACAACCGACGTCTTTTCCACTTTCTGTACTAGTGTAACAAGATTATTCTCAATCTATGACAAGTAATTGAAATGATAATATTGATAAGAATCAAGAATAAGAGAAAACTCCCTAAAACTTGATAATTCCACAATCGTGTGACTCAAATCGAGGGCTCAGAAATTGCCCCAATAACCACAATCGGCAACACCACACGAAGCAGGGAAGAGCACACTCCAAGACAACCCGTAACCCACGAATTTTCACCAAGAAAATCGCATCAGCAGAGGCCCTAAGCCGGACACACCAAGACACGGTGCAAACAAAAAAGCCGCGCACGGAGACAGCAAGTGAAGGACACTACAAGAATTTTACATTCCGCATACAAATTTTTTTTGTGGGGAAATGTTCATATTTGTCGGTAAAGGCATTTCCCTACGAAAAAATTTCGTGGGGAACTTTGTAGTGCAAACATCGTGGGGAAAGGGTTAAGCCTACAAATTTGTGAAGTTTGTGTGCTAAGAGTTGTCCCTACAAAAACTTTGGATACAAATATTATTTGTCTTGTAAGATCTTTCCCAACAAATCAATTTGTCTATAAAAGTAATGTTTGCCTACAAAGCGATTTTGTGGTCACAACATCAAAATATGTTGTTAGCTTAATTCTACTTTTTTCCTACAAATATAACTTTGAGGAAATGAATATTTGTCTACTAAAATTTGTCCCAGCAAAGAAAGAATTTGTGACCATAATATTTTGTAGGCTAAGTCATATTTTTCCCTACAAAAAAATAAATAAAAAATTGGAGAAAAGAATTTTGTCTCAAAATAATTCGTATCAAATTTTTTTTATATATTTTTAATTTTTATTTATTTTGTATTAATTTTTTACCTAATTAAAAATAATCTAAACGTGTAAAAAGAGACAATAAATAAAGAAATTAATGTGCAATGAATATATTATCCAACCAATATATTGTACCAAAACACATTAATCCTATTTACATAATTACATCTGAAACTTAAAAGAGTACCGCAAACAATCTTTTAATATCCTAAAAGAGGAATTATATGTTCCCCACAATGGGGAACATAATCCATTTCCACAAACAATTTGATTGGTTGGTGGGATGGTCCCCACTGTCCACCAACCAATAGGGGGCTTGTGGGAATGGATTATGTTCCCCAGTGTGGGGAACATATCATTTCCATATCTAAGAAATAAACACAAATGTTCTTAGTGATAATTACATAATGTCCTCATGAATTAGATATAATACTCATCCAATCAATGCTCTTGACCAACTTGTAAACACATCGAGTTGGTAATTCGACTCAACCAAAATAAAGTCCTTAAGGATGTTTTGAAATAATAGTTGAATAGCCCCCTGATGATAAATTTGTCCACTGCATAAATTCAGACATTATATATTATTTAGTATTTCATCCTATTATATAGATTTTATAACATTAAATGCAAAAACCATAATTTCTCATAACCATACCTTGTAACTATAGTATCCACCAGCATATCCACCTGCAAATATATGACTGAAACTACAAAGGAACTTATCCCCTGGAAGTGAAGGAAGTATTTGCGTTCTTTTACTAACTCTTCTTTCAACATCATAGATAGACTCTGAACCGCCTGACACATACCTAGTGTGTAACTCAAGATCGAGAGATGCTAATTTAATCTGCAGTATACAAGAGATGGAAACTAAGAACTTTTTGTTCCATCAAGAAGCTACAACATACACATCTTCAAAATGCAATACAGAGTGACAATCTCACGAGTTTCTAGCAGTGACATCGACCAGAAAAGAATTAAACAAACGGAACATGAGAAAAATTACAAGTATAAAACGATAAAAAACATGTTAAATAAAGACTAATATTGAAGCAATTTTAACTGTCCACCCACCTCCGACAACCACAAAAAGAGAAGATTTTGACACGTAGAATAACAAGCTTACGCTTTTTGTTATAAGCTTTTAGATCAAATGAAATGAGTACTACCACAGTTATCAAATGCCCTAAGTTCAATTCTCTCCACCGCATAGTTAATGAAACTGTGCAATATCACTTTGATAAGAAAAAGTGAACAATTCCTACCCGTAAGAGAGCACATTGAAGATAAAGTTTAAATTATAAATATGTATTTCCGACAGCTTATGCTTTTGGATTAACTATTCAACAATTTGCTTTGCAACAATTTCCTTTTACAATATGAAGTATGTGTCAAAGTCAGTTCAAACGTAAAGTAGGAGGAAAAAAACTGTCTAGCTAATCACAGATGAAGATAATGTCAGTTAATAGTGGGAGCCTCACTAATCATTGGCTGTCAAAAATCTAGGTATAGGCTTCATTTATATTTATATACTGTTTCCACTTAGATAACCATGATTTGGTCATTCAAAGGAACATCAAATTAAAATAAGAACAAATTAGATAGAACGATCATCTAGAAATGGAAAAATGACAAATCTGACTAATCAATGTTATACATAACACTTGTATTGAAAAAAGAACAATTCTAAATCAAAGTACATATGCATATGCTTTAAACGAAATAGCGATTGAAGCACTTTCCCACATTAGAATCACTAAAGATACTATAAAGAATATTACTTAGCCACATTAGAATCAGTGAAGATACTATACAGAATATTTATGTTTGACACAGATAATTTTTATTCAAAAATAGTCCATGTACCCTGAATAATAAGGACTTTAGCGCCTCTGAAAAGGAGAAAGGCTTAAGACAATCACTCTCCATCATAAATTCTGAAGCAGTCGGATCTTGTTCCCTAGTGTAGATGAAAATTAATCTTAATTTATGTAAAACAACCAAGAAAGCCCAGCACAGCCTCATATTTTTAACTAATTGTAATCCTAAAATCATTCGATTCCAGCAGTAATTTTCAGCAGAATCTAAAGCACTAATGAAGAACCCATATATTAAAAAAATAAAATCAAAACCAAAACTAAAAATCTAACAAAACCTAACATTCTGAAACTAAAAACCCAATAATTTATAAGTTGAAGTGTATCAATCTATTAACTCAAAATCAACAATCTAAAGCTAAAAATTCACACCAAATCCACAAAATTCGAAATTTGCAATTATTTCATATATATACACACTAAATCCATGAATTTAAAATGTAAAAATTTACCCATATTTGTATGCACACATATATACATACAATAACAACATTATTTACACACGTGTGTGTTTCATTTGTGTACTATGCGCGGTGTTTGTGTGTGGCTGTTGCGTAATTGTGTGTGTGCGGGTGTTATTGTGACTTTGTGAGGGAGAGGAAATGTAGGTGGCTTACCGTTGGTTGTTCCCGGATGATTGGAGAGAGAGGTAGACCGAGAGAGAAGGAGGGATGAGAGGAAGAAAGAGGCGGAGAGGTTGAGTTGAGACTGAGATTGAGAGTGATTGCGATTTGGGGTATAGGTTAAGGTTAAGTTTTAACTCTTAAAATATGCAATTTAACCCATTCACTATCCAATGGGTAATGTAAGGAAGTCCAACAACTTTATTTAAAATAATTGAGGAATTTTTATTTTGTCTCTCTTTTTCCTTTTAATTACATTCTAAGTTATACTTTATAAGAATTAATTAAAAACTTGTGAAAATCTTTCGAACAATATTAGCCTAGGAATTGGTCAAAAAAATTGTCACAAAAAGATATATCTTGTCCGATAAATTTGTTGACAGAAAAAGTTCACGTTTTTGTGAGCACGAATCATCTCAATTTTAATTTTCTGGAGCCAAAACATATCCCTATGAAAATTACTTTTTGTGGGACAAAAACTATGCCTACAAATCTAATTTTGTAGGCGGAGTATTGTAGTTTAAGTATAAATATTTTTTAAGTCAAATTCTTATCCCTACGAAAACTCGTTTTGTATGAAAAAATAGACTCCTCATACAAATTTCATTTGTATTCAGAAAATTTGTTGTTTAAATATAAATATTTTTGGAGTCAAATTCTAATCCCTACAAGAACTCGTTTTGTAGGAAAAAGTGAACTCCGCATACAAATTTCATTTTGTATACGGAAATTTTGTAGGATAAGCATAATTTTCTTATAGTGGGAGCAGCCAACCACAAAGGAGGCAGCAAACCGGAGGCCAAGAAAATAGATCAGGGTCGCAAGTTACTAGTTTTCACAGAGAAAAGGAAAAAGCCAAGCACTATCGGTCACGAAGAAGGCGAGAGAGAGGCTTAGGGTGCGTGAGTGTGTCTTAACCGAGAGAGTGTGAGGAGCGTAGGATATATATATATATATATATAGGGTAGGTTTAGGTTTAATTAGGAGAATGGGTCGAGGGCCTAATTAAACCAGGGCCGCCAATCGGATCCACCTACCGAGCAATAGGGCCAACGACCCAATTAACACCTCAAGGTAAAATGATAAAGTCTCTAACCTGTCATTCTCGTGGGTTACGCATATTGTGGTTAGTTGAGGCAAATAATTCTTCGATCATGGACCGAAGGCCTACGAAACTAAAAAACCAACCCGATGTTTCATCATCGCCCCCGAGGTTTAATTGGAACCAAAAAATCCCAACAAAAAGGTCAATCTTGTTAAGAGAAGAGTTCAGATCTGTTGTCATGTATACATGTACAATTTTAATTGAGTAAACAGTTAAGGGGACACAATTTGGGACAACAGATCTGGACTCGAGAAGAGAAATAACTCAAATCTTTATAAATTGATCTATATTTTCATCTTTATTCGATGTGAAATATTATCACTTAACATTCCCCCTCAAGATGGTAGCTCGTTTGAGCAGACCAATCTTGAAATTTGTGTGTTCATCTTTTATTCTTAATTGGATCGAATTGCTCATTAGAGCTTAATGAGCTCTTATATCATGTTAAGATTTGAGAGTGCATTTTAAAAGACCAACCTTGTTAAGAGGAGTAGTACAAACCCTTATAAATTGGTCTATATTTTTATTTTTGTTTGATGTGGAATTTTATCCCAACAGAGCCAAATGATATTGCTCTTATTGTATGCAAGTATTCAGATAGTTAAATCCTGTTAGATTTTGATATAATTGACAAACTCGTGAACAAAAGGACTAGATTATAAAATTAAAATCTTATTATTAATATATCAAAGGAGCATAGTTGAAGAAAAACTCCCGCCCAAATTGACGTGAAAAATCCCGCCCAATGAGTATATATAAAATAATAATTATATTAAATCCCGTCCATCATCTCTGACATTGCTAGGTGGTAATAGTATTATGGCAAGGTCACTTTTAGAAAGTAATAAAATACGACTAATTTGGAATGATTTTAAGAGCATCTTCAATGGCTCTGTCGGTCAAAGAGGATGAACAGTGTAACTTTGAAAGATAGAGAAAGTGAATGATCCCAGAAAAGAGAAAAAACGGATAAGAGAGAGTGACACATCAAATAAAAAAAATGGAAAGTCTTCAACGAGGTCTGTCTGCAGATCTTCTTCTGGACCATCTAATGCAATTTTGGTTGCCACCTGGACAAAAAACTTGGACAGACAGTCATTGAAGATGCTTTAATTTAAGTGTTCGGGCGATTTTGGGTAAATTATAATGTGTTTTATTTGCATTTTTTAAACAAATGTGTGATTAAAAATTGGAAAGAAAAAATGTGTCGACTAAACAGTGGTTCGAAAAACTGTGTAATTTAAATTTGAATTTAAAATAGTAATCAATGCCCAAATGAACAGACATCTGATAGACAATCTTTCCTTATGTCTATTTGCCTGTATTTGGTAAAAGTTTCTTTTTTTTATATAAAAACTATTTTTAGGAAAATGCGTGATTTAATACTTTGAAAAAATGTGTTATTTATTAACGGAGACTTAGTTAAAGTAATTACACAAATATAAATATTTGAGTATATTATCTATATTATAATATTATATCAAGCATGATACATCAAAATGAGACCCATTATTTCAAATTGGATTGATATATTTTGAAAATAAATAAATAAATTCATTGAAGTTTTACTTATTAATATATTAATTAAATGAGTATATTCTTCAGCAGGACCTTTATGATGCTCCCGGTGGGCACCATAAAGTTTGTTTATTCACCACTCGACGGGTGGACATTGAGTGTAAGATAGGTCTGACACCACCAATTGGGGGGGGGGGGTGGCATGTGTGCATATTACAATAATCATTAATTTGTTGTATTAACTTTTAGTTACAAATGCATAAATTAAATAAAATTTAATCATTTCTTCAATTGACATATTTAAAAAAATGATGAAAAGGAAAAATATTAATAAAAATATTGAAATTTGAATAAAATATATGTTAACAATACATCAAAAAAATAAACTTAATCGAATGTTAAAATATATTATGTTCGAAATCAAATTAACTAAAAAAAAAATTCATCGTCAGTAAAAATTTCATTTAATTGCGTCATATGTCATGACCATTAACAATAGTCGGCGGAAATCACTTTAGTATGTTGGACTATTTTCGATATTTTCGAAAAAATCATATGTGTAACTATCAGTATTAAAATTATGTTTGAATTATTAACAATTAAAATTATTTATTGTCCTTAATATTATAAATTATATTTTTTTGAAATATATTTTGTTATTATTAACTACTTTTAATATATGATTCTATAAATTTATTTTCGTTTGGAGACTATTTTAATTAGAAAGCGTGAGAATTTTTGTTCCACATATTCATATGATATCATTTAAACTTTCAATTAGTTGATGATTGATTTGAAAAAATATAGTTGAAGAATTTGTAGTTCCAATGTAGTCTGTTTCGCATTAGAATTTGGGTTTTTAGTTAATTTTTATTTTTGAAACTATTAAAATAAAAATAAACTTAATGCTAACAATACATCTAAAAATAAACTTAATTGAATGTTAAAATATATTATGTTTGAAATCAAATTAACTAAAAATATATTATGTTTGAAATCAAATTAACTAAAAAAAAATTCATTGTCTTCAAAAATCTCATTTGATAGCGTCATAAGTCATGACCATTAACAAAAGTCGAGGGCAATCAATCTAGAATGTTGAACTATATTTGAGAAAAATCATATGTGTAACTACTGTATTAAAATCATTAATAATTAAAATAATCTATTATCCTAAATATTATAAATTGTTTTGAAATATATTTTACTATTACCTATTTTTTCATTGTCATTATAAAAAAAAATTTTATTTTTGTGAAGAATTATATTTATTCCAGTAAGAGTTGAAATAAATATATTCTATATAAATGTGTTACGTTAGAAACGAAAAAATTGGATTGACATATTTTGAAAATAAATAAATAAAATCATTAAAGTCTTACTTCATAATATGTCAATCCAATGAGTGTGCATATTACAAGAATCATTGATTTGTTTTATCAACTTTTTGTTACTAATGCATTAATTTCATTAACTCTTTTTTTGACAAAAAAATGGCATATTTAAAAAATGATGAAAAAAATATTAATTAATATTTATAGTCAAAACAAATTTAATTAAGTATCAAACTTTAAGACCTGTGGTACACTGGGGTATTGTTTCTTTTTCTATTTTGATTAGTTTTATATTTTTTAAAGTTTCAAATTCGATAAAATTTTGTACAAATGTTATTTGTACTATTTTTTTTACATGATAGTATAATCAACGTATTTTCATAATTTTTTTTATCGAAATCATTATCATGGATAAAAGTCTCGTGCATCTCACGGGTGAAATACTAGTTAGAGTCAAAGTATTGTAGTACAGTATGGGCAAGAAGATCAAATAAGTGTTCAAAAAGACTTGTGAAGTAGTATTAGAGCCTTACAAACTTCCCGCACTTCCTACAACTCTGGACTCTTTCTCTCCATGTTGATTGCCAAGAACGAACCTCGTTATTCTTCAAAATGAGCTTGAGAAAATTAAAGAACATTTTCATAGTTTCTCTAGTCGATCTAAGAAGTTTGAAAATGCCTTGGGTGCTAGTAAACCTATAGGAAATAGAGGTGATGGGTAGGTTATAAGAAATTGAGTACACAAACTACGCCAACAACGAATTTTCTCCCTGCCTTTGTTAAGACTTTGATTTTAGGAAACAATAAACCAAAGAAAAAGAAGAAAATATGACAAACTTCTTATAGGCAATATAGGGTTCCAAAATCTAGGGATGAAATCTAGATTTCCCCCTAGATTCATTCCCACGTGTCACAATTGTGGTGAGTTAAGTTACATTAGACCTAGATGTCGAAAGCTATTTTCTAGGAACAAAAATCAGGATATTACTTCTCAGGTTAAAGGTCTAACTAATTAAGTTAGTCATTTGAATGGATTGACGACTTATTTGACTAAGGTTACATCTTCTTCTAAAAAGATTTGGGTTAAAAAGAGTGAATTCTATGATCAGAATGATATTTTAAATTGTGATGTGACTCGTGATGCTCTTAAAGGTAAGAGCGTTTATGTACTTCATTGAGTAGGCATAAAGGTGCGTGCATCTGCATTATTCATGATATTTTATCTATATATGCATGCACTACAATTTTTCTTTTCCATATTGGTTTTGTTTTTTTCCAAAAAAAGATGTGTGTGGTATATGTTATTACACGTATCTTCTGCACTGCCCACATTAAAATCTTGTAAGTGAGTCTTGATCGCATGTGTTAGATTTGTGATGATTGTCATTGGTATGGTGAGTTAACTTTGAATGTGAAATGAACTTTAACTAGTTGAACTAAGTTCTAACATATTCCCTTAAAAGAAAAAAAACATTTTGCTTAAAAATATTTACTTATATGTCAAAAGAAAAGATGAGATATATCTTATACTTATCTGCGAAGCATATCCGACTCGAGTAAGCAAGCATGTTAGGGTCTTATAATTTGGTGTCCTATGGTCAACTGAGTTGGAGTCATCGACTGGAAGCTTTTTACATGGTCATTTAGTTAACTTAACGAAGAAAGTCCACACATAAGATAGAAAAGATTTATATGCTCACAGTAAGGGGATAAAGTATTCAATTATTTAACTTAATGGTCCTAGTAGCACTCTCTTGACTTCATAATTTGAGGAAAAATATTCATCACTAGTAACTCTTTGCATGTAGTTTCTCACTAATTTAAGGTTTTGAGTTTTGCTTATATGAGATTATTGACACATTTTACACATGGATAACTTATACAATTTACTTCAAATAAGTTTATAATAAATTGTGTAGGAAGATGTCATTAATTGTAAATTATGCATGTATAAGTAAGCAAATAATCGTTCATGTGATTTCACAATTTATGTGGTATTTAAAGATCCATGAAAAATAAAAGAATAATTTCTATGTGCATTGTTGTTTGCACTATTGTTTCCCCTGCGTCTCTATATGATTATATTTCTTGATTTCTCCTTTGTCATTCGTGTTAAAAATGGAGATAGTGACTAGTATGTAAGTTAGAGGGAGAGTTGGTATATAGAGAGAGTATTTATTTATTTTGATTGTCATGGTTTGATTTGTTTTATTTTAAACTTTGACATTTTATTTCTAGTAAATCTATCTATCATAGATATTAGGGTTGGTCTTTTGAAATCATTTTATTGTTATTGGGTTTTGTCATGGAATGCCAAACAGTGAGATTGTTAGGTTTTGATATAATTGGTAATCATGTGAATAAAAAGAACTGATTATGAAGTCAAAAATTAGATACAAAGTATTGTAGTTGAGTCTGGGCTCAAAAATATCAAAACAAAAAGAAGACTTGTGATGTAATTAGAAGTTAAAGGAGAATGAAAGACCCGCAATGATTATGATTCAAGTCTTTAGTTAGAGGTTGAGACCTAGTTTTAGTAGATAAAGTTATAATCGAAATGCTGATGATCCCTTGCTGACCACATGATTACCACTCAAGCGGGTTTAGCATACCAGGGACACTCAAATTATGCTCGATGGGCATACCAGGGACACTCAAATTACGCTCGATGGGCACTCAAATGGCCTTGTCGTTTGTAGAATTCATATTTCATAATTTTCAACCTTTTTAGAATCTCGTATGATCTCAAACATTTCATATTATATATAACCAAGTCATATTTTATTTTTCGAGGTGATTGATCATTATATTTTATAGAGATTATGTTTTGTGCGGGGGTTGTTCCACTCATACTAACAATTAAAAAAGATCTGACGAAAGTGTAATGGACAATGGACAAATCTCTTGAAACAAAGTCCCAAAAAAGGGTATTTGCACTAAAAAAGCTTAATTTACAAGATACCTTCAAGGGGCACAAGCACACAAATTAAACTAGAATAATTCTAAGATCTAAGATAAAGAAAATTACATCTCTGTTTTGAGAGTTTTGATTTATTGGTCCTTCTAAACATCTAAATTTTGACAATATATACAAGTTTTTATAAACTACCTACTACTTTGAACTTTTGATTTGCCACCTTAGCTTCGTAACTTTATTGATAACCATTGTTCACAACTTTACTCAACCGTCGTCCACTCATTTGTATCGAATAACTTCTCACGATCTTCCTCAATTGTTCGTGTCATGGTAACTGCTCACACATGAGCCCAATAAAAGGTAAGTTTATGGAAACTATTCCTTCGTTCGCACAATCATCTAATCGCCCAGATACTTCTGCAGTCTTCCAATCACCTAGACTCCTCTACATCACCATGTTATTTGTAATGGGTTCTCATGTTATGGACTTTCATGTTGGGCTATTGAATTAGATGTTTTTATGTGTCAACAATTACCTGTAATATAGCTGAATTAATATGCAATCATTAATTTTGCCACATTCAAATTATCTTGCACATCACAGTTGCAGAAAATATCAAAAACGTAAAACTTTTAATATCCTTTCCAGCCTTTCAGCTCCAATGTGTGTCTTGTTCGTATAATTTCTCTTCGAGATCCAACCCTTTGTTTTTCGTTACTTCATAAATCATCAACTGTGTATTCCGAATCTTTATCTTCCAACTTTCCATAAACTAGTATTTCTATTCAAAAATGTCAGTTTCGATAAGTATTCATAAAATTTTAATGCACTATTAACACAAATTTAAAATGCAAGAAAAATAATATTATATTATATTACAATAACTATTAAGCCCCTATTTGGTATCAATTAAAATTTAGATTTTATTCTAAGTTTAAGTCAACAATCAATCTCAACCACTTACTTCATGGGTCACACAATTTTTTAACCACACATTTCATAAAATTTTATCAAAATCTACTAAAATCTGATTTAATATCCACCAAACATGGCCTAAAATTTAACATACAATATAACTAATTCAAATTATAATAACTTCTTTGAATAATAAAAGCCAATATATATATTTATGTATTTAAATAATAAATGATTGTTAATTTCAATAATCTTTATGAGTTATTATTAACTTAAAAAAATGCAAATGTATTATTTTTAATGATATATTATGTTTGATACAATATTATGGATACAATATTGATTCTGTAGAAGTTATCAACAATATAGTAAAATTATACTTTTATTTACAAACTCAAGTAGTTAAAATAATACTTATTCAAATCTTGTAACTATTATGATATGGCACATTCAAGGTCAAGAAATTATACCGAGAATTTAAAATTAACTTTGCCCTTGTTTGGTTTTCATTAGACTTTTCTCATTTTTTTACAGTACTCAATCTCAATCATCCATTAAAAGTCAAACCTACAATATTTGACTTTTCCACCAAATCTCAACCATCATTTCTTCTAAAAATCACTATTCATTTCAAAAAAATTCATTTTAAACTATATCAAACACAATCTTTATTTTTTTTTTTGTTCAAAAAAATGTCTGAATACTAATTAATATTTAAGAGATCGCATTTTCAAGATTATTATGAAAGACAATTAATGCACAGCCAAAAGTCAAAATCCATATTTTCAGAGTTTCATAATATTAAATGATTATTGATTTCAGTCATTTTTATGAGTTTCATAATCATAAATTATTATTGATTTCAATATATTTTATGAGTTGTTATTATTATTATTATTATTATTATTATTTAAGAAGAGTTATTATTAATTTCATTGAAAATGTAAGTTAAGTATTTTTTAAATGTATATCATGTTTGATGTAATATTATGAGTATGAATATTAATGCATGTGAAAGGTATCAATATATTTCTTATAATTTCTACATTTGCCTCTCGTATTTATCATTTTTTTCAATACTCATAAAAAAATATCAATCACGATAATTATAAATATGTGCTTAGTCGTAACCCATCAGATTTTTGTATTTAACCAATAAAATTATAACTTTATTTACAAAAATAAGTATCTAAAATAATAATTTTGAAAATCTCGCAATTATTATAATATGACAACCGAACAAAGTTGAAGATCATGAAATTATACCCAAAATATTATACCATATATTCTTTAAATAATTATACAATATTATTAAGTACAGAGAAAATCATAGCATCAACTCTTCAATATTAGTCTTCATTCGGTAACTTTGACTATAAATTATTTATAAACAACGCATTTTGAACTACTTTTAACCACACACATTTTGGAAATTACTTTTCAACCACTCATTTTATATAGAAATCAACTATGTTTTTGTTTATTGGGGATTATTGTGGTGAGACTATCGCTTGTTGAGGGTGTGTCTTTTTACTTCTATGACCTCATGACTTTTTCTGGCGTGACCACGGGGTACTTCTTGATGCGATGCATTTATGAAGGCGATGAGAACGGTCTATTTTCAAATGTACTAATTGATAAGAGGATAATAATGGCCTGCTATTGTATAAATTCTCTTAAAAATGTGGCCTGTAGGACATTTGTATTTGTTCTTTTGATTGTAAAGAATTATTTTGTTAATTGTTTGAACGTTATTTGCTCTACTTTCCTCTTATTTGGTTACTTTCGATAGGAGAGTTTTGTTGACTGTTGTAACTAGTCAAAGCTTACAAACTAAAAACAAATAACTGTATAAAGAATGTGGTAGGACGATATCACCATATTATTGTAACACCCCAAGTTCAAAATCTTAAACCTAGGAGTGTTAACTTTTCTTTACTTAAATGCGGAAAAGAAAACATTTAAAACCTCAACATTTTCATTTTCTATTATGAAATTTTACAAAAATTTCGACAGAGTCTCCTCTGTAAATTGGACATAGCCAACCTGTAGAGGAACATCAAAACCATTTTTAAAATACACATCGCAACTCATTCAATCCCAAAGATCATCCAAACCATTACAACAAGTCCCAAACTCCTCAACAATATAATTCCAAGTAAATAAACTTTAGCAAATGAAATAAGAGGTAATTTAACCTCAATAATACATGAATTAAAGAATAAATAATGAGAAATTGAAATAAATTCTAATTTAACTTTATTTGAAAAGGGTTGAAGCGGGTATAGCCTGAGTTAGCTGCCGAGTGCTCTCCTCGGATCACCTAACTTTCATCACCTGAAATGTTGGGGGAGGGATTGGGGTGAGCTAAAGTTCAGTAAGTAAACTTTATGCATGAAATGCATGCTTATGACATGAATGCTTTAAAAATTTCATAAATGTATCCCCATTTACTTTACTTTCCAGAACTTTCAAACTTTTCAACCTTCACTTAACATTTCAAAAATTTCTCTTCATTTCAAAACTTTCACTTCATTTCCATCGTGAGCTCACTTGGTGTATGTTCTAGTCAATCAGATAACAGTGGACAATTTTTATTTGGAACCAGATTAACTTTCACATTTCCACCGCAAAGCTGCTCATTCATTTCATTCCACCGCAAAGCGGCTCATTCACTTCATTCCACCGCAAAGCGGTTTAACAGTCCACCGTAAAACGGTTGAACATTCCGTCGCAAAGCAACTTAATTCGGGTACGCCGGTCCCCCGCGCCCCATTTCCCACTCGCATCTTTCATGAACTAGAAGTACACCCATTCTTTCTTAAAAAACTTGGGATACATAACTTTTGAACAAACTTGCACCTTGATACATTTCTTTCATATATTTGACTTCCCCATTTCGATGTCAATGCATGCTTAATGATACAATGACATGATAACGTGCATGCTTGAACATTTCCTTAAATATACATACTTGCATATCGCAAATCAAATACATCAACTTTAAGTAATTAACACGCAATCACTTACGCACATTAATTTCACATTAACTTTCATCAACTTTAAGTAATTACCAAGAAATCACTTATGCACATTAATTTCACATTAACTTTCTACTTTCATGAAAATAGGGGAAGTTTACTTACTTGACGTCCTTAGCATTTACCATTATCTGAATTTGCAAGTGGAGGAGCTTCGACTGCCCGTGTCATCAATGTACCAAAATCTTAGTTGCATCTATTCATTTAGTAAAATATACTTTCAGTTCAATTTGATCTATTCATCATTCCATTAACATCAAACAAGTTAAAACAATAAATCTTCTTTTCCTTTTCTTTCTTGTGATTATTTATTCCAAACAATGTATTAAGATATATTAAATACTCGAAAGCAAAAGATTTAAACCATTCGACACAACATTTTAAGCTTAAGTGCTTGTTTGGTTTTCATCAAATTATTCTCATTCTTCTACATCCATTCTACTAAAAATCACTATTCATTTTAAAAACTCATTTTAACCAAAATCAAACACACACTTACTATTAAGGTATTTAAATCAAAACAAAAGTTTGAAAAAATGTACACGCCTTTACAATTTTCCCAAAATTTAGGTATTATAATTATTACTCACGTTCACACTAAAATCACAATTAAGTTAACTAAATTCTCAAATTCCATAACCCTTTACCAAATTTTTAAATTTCAACTGAAATTTAAAAGTAAATCTACAACTAACCATCTAAAACTAAAAATTCAAAATTCACATCTCTCAATGTCACCTTATATTCAAACTTAAACCAAAATTATCAAAATTCTTACTAACAACTATAGCCATTCAAGAAGTTTTCCCAATTAGACAAATTACAAATTTCCACTCATGGTTAAACACGAATAGTAAACTAACAGACTTAAATTCATAATTTATCAAAATTTAAAAATTTTAAACAAGGTGCCATTTTATTAAAATCAGTCAAAACAACCTAGATCTATAAATTCCAAAAATTTGAAAATCACATGTCTATTTATACAATGTCATCATAAAGCTCTCAAATTTGAATTTGACATTTAACATATGAAATGTAAACTAAAATTGAATCTGAATTTATACATGTAAACATAAAACCTGAAATTTACGTATATACATATTATTCACATACTGAAATTAACAAATGAGGTTAAAAATCCAAATATTATATAGAGAATACATGTATTAACATCATATACATATACGTGTGTTCGTGTGTGAAAGTGTGTGTGCGAGCAGTGTGCGTGTGTAATTTCAGGTGCGGGTGGGTTGTTTCTCGCGTGTGTGGGTGCGCGCTCGAGGGAAAGGGGGAAGAGAAAAAGGTAGAGAGGAGCGCCCTACCGTGATGGAGACCGGTGGGGAGGTGAGCGTTGCCTGCGAGAGGTGAGAGAGACGGAGGGCGACCGAGAGAGGGAGAGCGAGGCGGAGACGAGAGCAAGGTGAGAGAGAGACTGAATAGAGACCGAGCGTGAGTGATGAGAGATGAGGGAATAGATTAGGTTTTGAATTTTAGGAATTTGCAATTTAGTCCCTCGTTTCTCTCCATGTGCATAGTTAAGTCCATAAGTTCTAATTTACTCTCCAATCGCCGCCAACTATCCCCCAACTTTCAATTTAACAAAAATAAAATAGACAGTAGCAAGCTTAAACAGTAAGACAATTAATCACATAAATTTCAAGTAACCAATTTATAATTTTCTAATTGGCACATTGAGCGAGACGGCGTCCAAGTCCTTCCACTGCAAAATAATTAAAATTATAGATAATAATTATTATCTATTTTATAATTTATAATCACATTAACATAAATATTGAGCGAAATTTAAAATTGCACGTAAAACGGAAAAGCGGTCTTACAATTATAGAACAAGATACGATGATGACGTCCTGATTGTTATACAACATCAATTTTTATCTGTTTGCTTTCCCATATAGAAGGAACATATTTTTTTTCAATACTTTCCATTGATAGCTCTTACATGTTTTGTTTCGTTTAAATCTTCCAAATGGTATGCTTCATTAAGTAGTACATTTTTTATCCTATATAGGTCTTCCTAGTTGGATGACCACTTCTCATATTTGTTATATTTACTGTTTAGAGAAAGAATCGCCTGCAAACCAACTCACCCAAAGTGAAGGATTATGCTACCACCATTGTCTTAAGACTTTAACCATTTTTCGCTTATGAACTTATAACCTATATAGGGCATCTGTCTTTAACTCATCCAACTCCAATTAGTTTTGAACCATGGCTTCTACATATTTTCATTACCTAAATTGTTCTATAAAGCCACTTTAATTGATTGTACATTGTTCTCCATAGGCAATACTGCTTCATGTCCATGGGCGAGTTAAAATGGAGTTACTTTGTGCTTTGTCTGTAGTGATTTTCTGTAAACCCATAGAGTTTTGATTAAGCATTCATGTCAATTTTTTAGCATTTTTGTCTATCATCTTCCTTATAATGCTCTTAAGAATTTTGTTGGACGATTCGGCTTGACCATTTGATTGAATAATAAGATGTGGAATTTTCTAATTAGATACCAAATTCGCCTAGGAACATCTTGACTTGATCTCTATTAAATGAATTCCCATGATCAGCCATCAAAGTCTGAGGTATTTCGAACCTATAAATAATGTGATCTTGAATGAATTATATGACTCTTCCTTGAGAAATATCGTTTAAAGGAATAACTTCGACCCACTTAGTGAAAAAACATGTGGTTATAATGATAAATGTGTGCTGTTTCGATGAGGGAAAATAGGTTTTCCAATCAAGTTAATTGCCCATACATTGAATGGCTACTGTTTAATGACATGAGTCAGTTCACTTCCTGGCCTTCTTTGAATTTGTCCATATCTTTGACACGCTAAGCAACCTTTAGCATATTGGACACATAATTCGCCCATTTTTAACCAAAATATCCACTCCTGATGATTAACTATCTTATCCTTTTGACCTGCTTAGTGAGCTCCACATATTCCTTCATGCACTTCTAACATAATTGTTCTAGCATCAGATAAGTCTACAAATCTTAACATGATTCCATCTGCACGCTTCTTGCATAACTCCCCTTCTATCAATAAGATGTTTAGGTTATGTGAGATATTATTTTATAGCCCTTTATTCTAGGCTTCTCAAAAAACTTTTTAATTTCTTCTCTCTGATCTGTCGGTTCTCCATGTTCTATATAGTTGAGACTTCTTGTTCTTCGTTGTATTGAAGAAACTATTCTTTCATATTTGTATACAGAGTCTACATTTAACACTTTCGAATAACTTGAGGCCATCTAGGCCAATTCGTTTGCCAAGTCATTGTAGATACTCTTTACATATTGAAGCTCTACTTGGTCAAACTCTTCTAATAACTCTTCGACGATCTCGTATAGACGTATTATAGAACCACTTTGTCGAATACTTGACTCGAATTTTGACTTTATAAACTAGTCATTTTGTTCATCAGATTGCCAATTACATCAAAACCTAATAAAAAAATGTTGAAAATCGGAACCTAATATATATATATACATATATATATATATATATTTTAATTTCTCATCAAACCTTCGTGTACCTTTTCAACTCGGTCCTAAAAGGTTCATCTTGCCTCACTTAAGCAACGCATAGGAGCGAAGTTTGTCCTTACCTCTTACCACGCTTTACGTTTTTTCAACTTTCTTCAACTAGGCTCGTTTAAACTCGCTAAATCTTAAAAAGTCTTTCCACGTAGTCATCATTTACGCGTTTTAGAATACTACTTGTAAAGCACAAATTTACATTGAGCGGGTTCTTAGTACAATTTTCATAATTGGGTGTTATAAGTTTACTGCAAGTAAAATGGTTTTTAGAATACTACTTGTAAAGCACAAATTTACATTGAGCGGGTTCTTAGTACAATTTTCATAATTGGGTGTTATAAGTTTACTGCAAGTAAAATGGTTTTGGGGAGATTTTAGTGCCTTGAATGACTTGCCTTCATATCTTAGATGAAATTCTCACATTTTCTCCTAGTGTCGTAATATTTTATTTTATTTTTCACGAGGTGACTATTAGAAGTGCTTACATATTCCTAAATAGAAAATTTGACATTAGTCCCTACCCCATTTGTTAATCGAAAGAATTTATAAAAAAGTTAATGGTAGGCTTCATATACAACATAGGAGAAAGAATTTTCGTGAACGATAAATTTAAATGTGAAAGTACTACTCTCGTCGTCATATGAATCCCGAATTGCTATATCAAATAGGTTTGAGGTTTTAATTTCGTTATTATCACAATTACAACACTAAATCCAAGCATTATTTTGCCACAAAAATTGAGTAATTAGTTCTTCAATTTTTGTTAGATCACCCCTACCTCTAAAGTTGAATGAATCTTGTAGTAGATCGTGAGTGCACGAGGGGAACAAGCTTCGGTATTTTCAAAAAAAAAAAGGGTTGAACGTCAACTTTAGGTGCCCTCACCACCACCGTCATGGGGAATTGTGGAGGATATAAATAACAATTTATGCCCCAAGTTAGTCAAGGCCTGAGTACCACCTACTAGACTGACAAAATGCCTAACAATTCGAACATGTGAGGATTCGAACATGCGACATCTACATTGTTAGTGTCTGTGGATCTCCAACTTTTGCCAGTTGGGATATACCCTAGGGGCTAAGCTTGTGCATGAGGGGCACAAGTTTCGGTATTTCAAAAAAAGGCTGGACGCAAACCTTAGGCGCTCCCACCACCACTATCCTGGAAATTGGTAAATGATGTAAATAGTAGATTATGCCTAAGATAGCCAAGGTCTGAATACCATTCAATGGATTGACAAAGTGCATAATAAATTCAAACTTGTGAGAATTCGATCATGCGATCTTTGCACTGTCAGTATTTGTGGATCTTCAACATTTATTAATTGGGGATGTACCCTAGGGCTAAGCACAAGCTTTGGTGTTTCAATTGGTTGGGGAAAGGAGATTCAATTACAATTGAAGATGACATATCAAAGTGGATGGCTTGATTCCAATCACATATTGATTGATCAAGATAAGGAACATGGAGACTAGAGATATTTTAATTGCATTTGTTTGGTTCAAAAGTACAACTTTAACTTGTGACCTTAGAAAAATTGCATGTTAGTGGTATAAATTTCAGTTTGGGTTTTTTCCCTAACTTAACAAATCATAATATGCAATCGTCACGAATAATATATATATATATATATATATATATATATATATTTATATATATATCAGGTTTAACATTATAGTCAATCGATATCTTAACCTATGTTTGGTAAACAAGAAAAAAACATGTTTTTTAAACAGCACAATTCCCCAAATCATTTTGTTACCACATATATTTTTTCTTTTTATTTTTCAACCACATATTTTACCTCGAAAACATAAAAAAAAATATATTTTTAAATACAAAACTTTTAACCAACAGTTATATCACACAGATATATTTTTATGTAGAAATTTAAATTATTAAAATGTTTAATATAGGAATTAAAAATAAATAAATAAATAAGTAAGAATTGAATTAAGATAGACCTCATCATATGTTATAACTTATAATTGAAAGTGCAATTCAGTGCTTACCAATATACTCAATCATGTTTCAAATACCACCCCACCCCGTAGGATAACTGGATAACACAAAATTTTTGCTTACTACAAACTTTGCTAGCATATATTTTTCCCTCGTACACAAACTCTCGAAAAAATTCTTTTGTACATAAAATCGGAGAAGATGTACAAGACGTCGTTCGACGGAAGGAACGAGTCTGATGAACTCAACGTATTCGAGGCTGCGCAGTATTTCTCTCGGGATGCCATTGAAATTCCTAGTGCAAGTTTTGCACATAAGATGATCGGAGAAGACGGGCAGTCTGCAGTGATAACTGAGCGAAGAATGAGCCTAGACGCGCCACCATTGATGATGATGAGACGTTCACTCCCTAATTTGCAAATGGAAAAGAAAATGGAAGGAAAAAAACCTAAACAGCCGAGTTCTCCCCGTGGAAAACTTGCTCAGTTCTTGAATTCTCTTTTCAACCAAACATCTTCAAAGAAGAAGAAATCTAAATCTTCAGCACAATCTGTGAAGAAAAGTGAAGAAGAAACCGCTGGTTACAGAAGGAAAAGAAGCAGCAGCATTAGTTTTTTTCACACAGTTACTAATACTGCTGATTCCAAGTCTATTTATTCATCTTCAAGTGCTGGTTTTCGTACACCTCCGCCGGCTCCTTATGCGAGTCGTCCCACAAAAAGAAACACAGATTATGCATTTTCTGATGACAGGGACAGGTTCAGCAATGGAATATTGGAGAAGAACAAGAATTCTAATCTGGGATATTCAAAAGGGAGTAGAAGAAACTTGCCTGATCATCAGTTTTTATCAGAAAAGGAAGAATTTAGAATGATCAGTGATTTTGATGATGTTGCAGATAGTGATTCGAGCTCTGATCTGTTTGATTTACCAAATCATGATTCAGATTACTATTCAAGTGGGCTACCTGTTTATGAATCAACCCATATGAACAGCATCAAGAGAGGTGCACCAATTTCTAGTAGTACAGTATCCTACTAATGCTTGAAAGTGAGAAAATTTGTTGATTTTTGTCAAGATCACTTGATAGATTCAGCTTTTCCTTCTTTGAAGATTCCATTTTAACTTCTTTTTTTCCTGTATGAATAGTTTATATTGTTTGTTTGCTTCAACTTTTTTCTGCTTTGATTTTGAAGATCCGGGTTTTTAAAATTTCATACTTAGCGTCTGCTTGGTGGAGATTAAAATTAGATTTTAAATAGATTTTGATAAAAGCTGATGAATGTGGGGTTGAAAAATTGTGGGTTCCGTGGCTGATTGTTGACTTTGATTTAAATTAAAATCTTGATTTTAATTGAAATCAAACGGGGGCTAAATAAATTGGTTTCGATTAGAAGTTTTGGCTTTGGATCAGTATACATGTCGACGGGAGAGAGAAGCAAGGCTCTCCTTATAGAAATTGAGAATCCTTGAAGACCTAAAGTTTTGATGAGATGTATAATTTAGCATAGAACATAATAGAAAAAATGGTGCTGATTACTGACATTCTATAATTCTGGATTGAGAAAATCATATGTTACTATGTTAGTCACACAACATATAGCCAAATTTCATGTTAATTACTTAAGTTTATTCTGTTCTAACTGGTCATTGAAATATGTTTGTTTGCTTCAATTTGATCCCTCATTCTTGTTAGTTTTTTCTAATGGATATTCCATTAGAAAAACTAACGCATTTTAACTGGGTTACCAACAATAACGAAATGCAAACTACAGTGACAAATTTAGAACAAAATAAAATTGGATGACTAGCATGAAACCTCATCATAAGTTGATTGGCCGTTCATTCTTTTATCCGAACTAGTTATGACACGTGCAACTATTGAACAAAGTTGAAATTTCTATTATATTCAAATTCAAAAATTATTATACATATAAATAATACGTTCTTAGAAAAATGATTTTTATTAGATGAGAATTTCTTTATCCGCAATAGTTTTTGTCATACAAAAAGAATTTGATTTGGACCAAAGCATGCACTTAAAATGATAAAAATTCAAGATCACAAAGTCAATCAATAAAAATATCATTTTTTTTTTTTACATAAAAAAATAAAAATAAAAAAGATATGTAATTGTCAAAATATAATTTTCTCCAAAATAGAGCTATAAAGTGATGATTTGTAAAAAGGAAATTGGTATGTGATCAGTACATTTTTACGTCATCTTGATACAGGTCGTGGATCTGGAATGTACCGGGTCGGCCCATCTTGATAATATGGTCGACCTTATTACCCGATCAATAGTGGCCCGGCCTCGTTAAATTATCAAATCTGTTTTTCCTTTAGGTCGGTATATAAGCCCGGGCTATCCTCCTACTAAGATCGGGCACACCCGACTTCATCAGAACCTCATTCATTGAAATGTTATATGGTCGGCCCATCCCGACCATATTACACCTAGAAGCCCAACACGAGCAAGGCTCTAAGTATTATTTGTTTATGGGCCTCATCAATGGGCCACCTTCTTGGGCCCTCCAAAGAAGAAGAGAAAATTAGGCAGAAACCCACCTTAATATCACGATTTCTGAAAATTGACATCCATAATGATTCAATTTGAATAATGCCATCTCCATTTGAACATTTTAGGTAAGCATCACCCAATTTATAAAAAAAAAAAAATGAAAAAAAAAAAGAAAAAGAAAAAAGAAATTTCAAATTATCTCCTAAATTACAGCCGGTCTCTTCTCTCTTTCCTTTGTATTTATAATTGTGTTTAAGAGGAAGAATCCTAATGTGAGCCATTTCTTCCAGAGATACTCTAAACCCTATTCAAAATTTAATCTACATCATTTCTTCCCCCATCTTTTGCAAGATAAAGAGGCTCTGTAAGCCCGGTTCAACATCAAGAATTTCATTCATTTCAGACATCAAGAGTTCTCATCTAGGCATTTTCTGATTTTTGCCACTGCCTCGACTTTCGTCGTTGTCGTTTTTGAAGGATTTTTACCTCGTTGAATCAGAATGTTTCTCCCGAACGACGTCGACTATCTTCATCCTCCATTGGAATTGGAGAAGAAGAAGCACAAGCTCAAGCGCCTCGTTCAGTCCCCCAACTCTTTCTTCATGGATGTGAAATGTCAGGGTTGCTTCAACATAACTACTGTTTTTAGTCACTCTCAAACCGTTGTGGTTTGCGGCAACTACAGATGGTGTTATGCCAACCCATTGGTGGTCATGCCCGCCTTACTGAGGGATGCTCCTTCAGGAGAAAGGGAGACTGAGACTGCTAGTCAGCTATTGCCATTTTCTTATTCAGAAGTGGTTTCCAATGGATTTTTGACTCTTTAAGATTTCAGTTAAGTTTACGTGTCGCTTGTTTCTCTATGCGAGGTGCTATTTATTTCATGATGAATTGTTAAGTAATTTGATGCTTTTTTTACTAGTAATTTTCCTTTTGAACACACTGTTATAATTTTTATGGTTTTAATACTGAGCAACTTTTTAGTTTTAATACATAAGAAAGGTTTGGTACCTTAGAAAGGAATTTTGATTGCCGTTATTTTAATTATTTTGTTGTTAAAGAATATAATATAATCTAAGTGATAGCATTCATTCATTCTTTTAAACGCAGCTAGAGGAGTGGAAAGACAGACTGCAAGTGGCTAAATCTATAGATACCAGGTCTATTCAATCAAACATGAAGCATCTTTCTTGTTTTAAATATCAATAATAGAGGTGGAGAGTTCTCAATTCTGGAAGAGATACCCTTTTTTTAGGGATGGATTTATGCAATATTTTTGGAACTTAATTTTATGTTCATTACAAAAATTAAGTTAAACTGAAGAATCACTTAAGTAATGTGTCTTCCTCATACTTTTTCCCTAAATGCTGTCATATACAGAGTTGCAAAGTCCACTTCTAGAGCAGAAACTCCAACTCGTAGGACCACTTCAACCTCAAGTGCAACAAGTATGTCTGCTACGTGGTAAATTCCCCAACTTCATCTTCAGTTAGTGGGCTAGTTCACAATGCAGCAAAAAATGCAATTCCACCAAGGTATAACTCCACAACTATGAGACCCAGACCAGGGAAGCCTTCCGAAATGCCTGTATTCTCCCTTGATGCCCCTCCAAGTTCGAGGACATCTCTGTCGCTAGGGGAAGACCTGGTACACCAAGTTCTCAATCTTCATCGTTTGAACTTAGTTCGAATGAAAGGGTTAGGAGACAATATTTTTCCTCAGCACGAGGACAACTAATGAAGATTCATGGCAAAATGTGTAAAGATCTCATGTTTATTTTATTATTTGTTATTTGAATTTGGAATTGAGTGATTTGGTTTCAAGGATGGGTATCAATCAAAGGTTTCGGAATGTGTAAAGATCTCAAGTTTATTATTTATGATGTTTGAAATTGGAATGGGTTGATTTGATGTTCAAGTTTAAAAAAAAATGTAACTGAATTTTTGTTATGAGATTTAATTTTTTTCCTAAAATATCTCCTGTAATCTTGAATGTTAATTTTATAATTTTTTTATGTCAAGATGACATTTTTACAATTTAAGAATTGAATATGACATTTTGCCAATAAAAGGTTTCAAGGATAGGTATCACTCAAAAACCCCAAAGAAGAATCATAACCAATAAGGAAACCTCCTGAAATAACGTCGTTCCCCTTACTAGAAAGATTTAAATATCCTCGGATAAAGGAATATGATGAAACAACATATCCTAACAACTACTTGAATACCTACACTGATGTCATGGACACGCAGAATGCTCTCAATCAGATTTTATGTAAGGCCTTCCTGCAAACCTTAGCAAATTCACCCCAAGACTGGTTTTCTACAATACCCCCAGGATCAATATCTTCCTTCGCTGATCTTACTGAGAAATTCACGGCTTTCTTTACAAGTAGCCAAATGATCAAGAAAACCACCACTTCCCTCATGCAGTTAAGGTAAGGACATAATGAAACAGTGCGGGAGTTCATGACTCACTTTAATGTCGAAAGACTTCAGATTCCAGATCTTCACATCTCATCGGCCACTTCAGCCCTAACTTTGGCTATTCGGGGTCCGGAATTCAGAATGTCCTTGTCCAAGAACCCACCTGCGAATGTGACAGAACTTATTAGAAGGGCCGAAAAGTACATAAATATAGAAGAAACACTATTGTCGGTTAGGGCATAGGATCAAGTTCACGGAACAGCAGTACAACCTTCGGAACTCGTCAAACAGGGAAATAAGAGATCGAGGCAAGAGGATGGAAGAAACTCTTCCCGGTCCAATACAAAGGGATGCAGTTATGGGCATTAGAACTTAACTCCGTTAAATGCGTCTCGATCTCACATTCTCAGGAAAATCAAAAGTTGCGAAGATTTGCGCTGGCCAAAGCCTATTAAAGGGAAGATCGACGAGAAGAATCGTCATAAGTATTGCGACTTCCACAAAAGCCCGAGTCATACTACTGATGAATGCAGAACACTAAAACAAGAGATAGAAGCCCTCATAAAAAGAGGCTTCCTGGGACATTACATAAAGAAAGATTATAAAGATCAGGGAAAGAGGGAAGAGAAGAATAGATCCGTTGGCACCATAAACTTTATCGTTGTAGGAATAGCTTCTGGAGGCAATTCAAATAACTTAAGAAAAGTTCATGCTCGGGCATTAGGTGATCGGGAAGAAAAGTCGGGGAATCATGACCATGAAATTTCGCACAGCATCAGCTTCAGTAACGCTGATATGGAAGGAATTTCATATCCCCATGACGATGCCATTGTCATCAGTACCACAATTGCAAATTTTGATGTAAGAAGAGTGCTTGTTGATAATGGAAGTGCAGCCAATGTCCTTTCTTTGGAAGTCTTCAACAAGATGCAACTCCCCAAAGATTGACTTCGACAGGTCATTACTCCTCTAATAGGCTTCGGTGGGGGAACAGTGAAACCCGAAGGCCTAATTGACCTTCCTACTTCACTTGCATCAGAAGAAAAGTTGGTAACAAAGATGACTCCGTTTCAGGTCGTGAAGACCCCTATGGCATACAATACTATCTTGGGAAGACCATTCCTAAACAGCTTGAAAGAAATATTATCGACATATCACCTGGCAATCAAGTTCCCGACTTCCGCAGGCATAGCAACAGTACAGGGAAATCAGTTAGTGGCTAAAAGTTGTTATATTAGCTGTATTGGGAAGGGAAAAATGGATCTAATGTCAATTGAGCTTCCAGTGGAAGAGCGCATGTCACCAGTAGAAGAGCTAGAAGAAGTTCAGATTTTAGAAGGGAAGAGTTTCACGATTGGAAAAGAACACCCCAAATTAATGAAGGAAGAACTGTTGCAATGTTTAAAGAGAAATATCGACATATTTGCATGGAGTGCAGAAGACATGCCTGGGATCGACCCCGCACTTGCTGAGCATAGACTTAATATCATGCCTGACAAGAAGCCTGTAAAATAGCAAAGGAGGCAGTTTGCCACAGAAAGAAGGCAAATAATAAAGGAAGAGATAGATAAGCTTCTGAAAGGAGGATTCATCAAGGAAGTAAAATATCCAGAATGGCTAGCCAATGTGGTATTGTCAAGAAGCCAAATGGGAAGTGGAGAGTCTGCATAGATTTTACTGATTTAAACAAAGCATGTCTAAAAGACAGTTATCCTCTTCCTCGGATTGACAGATTAGTGGATTCCACATCAGGTTCCGAACTTTACAGCTTCCTCGATGCATTCTCAGGATATCATCAAATTCGAATGACACAGGAAGATCAAGAGAAAACTTCCTTTATGGCAGATGAAGGAATATACTGCTATAAAGTCATGCCCTTTAGATTAAAGAATGCCGGAGCTACTTATCAAAGATTGGTAAACATGGTCTTCTCCAAGCACATCAGGCTGAACATTGAAGTATATGTTGATGACATGGTTGTAAAGAGCTCAAGAAAGAAAGACCACATTGCTGACTTAGAAGACATATTCTGTACACACAGAGAACATCGGATAAAATTGAATCCTACCAAGTGTGCCTTCGGAGTAAGCTTGGGAAATTTTTTGGGATTCATGATCACCCAGAGAGGCATTGAAGTTAATCCAGATAAAATTATAGCCTTTACATCAATGAAACCTCCCAGGAACATCAGGGAAGTGCAGAAGCTTACGGGAGAGTGGTAGCTTTGGGTAGATTTATGTCAAGGGCAGCAGATAAATGTTGTCCCTTCTTCAAGACTCTCAGAGGAAACAAAGATTTCAGGTGGGATGAAGAGTGCGAGATCTCCTTTAGTTTCAGATCGTCGTGTGAGCGCTGTTTTGGTCAAAGAGGAAGGGAAGGCCCAAAAACCCCTATATTATGTCAGCAAGATGATGTTGGACACAAAAACCCGATATGACTAGCAGAAAAAGTTGCACTTGCCTTGGTTACAGCAGCCAGAAAGTTAAGACCTTACTTTCAAGCCCATGCTATAACTGTCCTCACAAATCAGCCCTTAAAACAGATCTTGCAGAAACCGGATGTCTCTAGTCGTCTACTCAAATGGTCAATCGAGCTTGGGGAATATGACATTGAGTTCAAACCCCGACCTTCTATAAAAGCACAGGTCTTGGTTGACTTCGTCACCGAATTCGCCCCAAGACCTTAGGGACCAACAAGTCATGATAGGGAAGAGGCCACATGGACTTTGCAAGTATGACGAAATCATACTAAAGAAAGATGATGGCACAATGGAAATTCAGTGTGCAATAAGGTTTGACTTCCCAGCAAATAATAATATTGCAGAGTATGAAGCCGTTATCGCCGGACTTCAAGTAGCTCAGCATCTAGGGGTCGAGCATGTCAAAGTCTTAAGTGATTCACAATTGGTGGTAGAGCAAGTGAACGGTACTTTTGAAGCAAAAGATGAGAAAATGTCATCTTACAGGATGATGGTTTTGGACTTGCAACGGAAGTTCAAGTGTTGCTGCATAGAAAATATCCCAATATCCGCCAATCATAAATCAAATGCTCTGTCAAGATTAACTTTTACCAATCTTGACCACTTGGAAAGAACTGTATTCATGCGAACTCTTCATGGACCCAGTATTACACATCAGCCCGATGTCATGGATATTTCAGATCATGAACCCAGTTGGATAGATCCAATCATTGAATATTTAACATCAGAAAAGTTTCCAGATGACAAAGTAGAGGTAAGAAGAGTCAAAGCTAGGGCCTGAGGTATACCTTGTTACAGAATACCTTGTTCCGTCAAAATTTTACACTTCCCTACCTGCGATGCCTAACTCCGAAAGAAGCAGCCGTTGCTATGGTCGAGGTTCATGAAGGAATTGGTGGAGGACACCAGGGAGCAAGAGCACTGGTTATGAAGTTCATGCGATACAGATACTATTGGCCAACCATGAAGAAGGACACACTCAGCTATGTGAAAACTTGCGATAAGTGCCAAAGGTTTGTAGCCCGATTACATCAACCCGCTGAAGAACTAACTTCAATTATGTGTCCATATCCCTTCGCTAGATGGGGAATTACCATACTTGGGTCATTCCCCATAGCTCGTGGTCAGGTCAAGTTCCTAGCGGTGGCTGTGGAATACTTCACAAAATGGGTGGAAACAGAACCCCTCACCGCAATCACAGAACCAAAGTTGGAGGCATTTGTATGGAAGTCAATTATCTGCCGTTTTGGTCTTCCTAAGACATTAATCACTGATAACGGGCATCATTTCTAGTGCCTAGCCTTCAAACAGTTCTGTAAGAACCTGGGAATAGAACACAGGTTAACATTCGTTTCGCACCCACAGAGTAATGGGTTAGCTGAAGTTACGAACAGACTCATCTTCCAAGACTTGAGAACTCGCCATGACAGTACCAAGGGTGATTGACCCGATCTCCTCTCAGAAATACTATGAACCAACCAAACAACGTTCAAAATCGCAACAGAGGAAACTCCATTCATGCTTGCCTTTGGGATGGAAGCTGCTGTCCTAGTAGAAGTAACAATTCCGAACTTCCGTACAATGGCTACAGAATCACCTGACCAGATTGAGAGACAGAGAGAAAGTCTGGATCTTCTAGAAGAAGTCAGGGAAAATGCATCTTTGAGAATAGAAGCTTATCAATAGGCCATGACCAAGAAGTTCAATATCTGAGTGAAGAAGAGAGAATTCAGAATGGGAGATCTTGTCCTTCGTCGAAGCGAGGCCGCCGGACATCAGCTTGGGAAACTTGGACCTATTTGGGAAGAACCATACGAAGTCATCCGAAAAGTGGGAAAGGGCTCGTATAGCCTCTGAACAATGGATTCGAGACCTCTTCCTCGGCCATGGAATGTGGAGAATTTAAAGCCATACTACAAGTAGTCTCGTTTCTTTTAAACAAATTCATCTAGTTATAGAAGAGTCGGGTTTTCGCGCCCATTTTTCCTTTTATTTTCGGACTTGCACGTCCATCAATAATGTGTAAGGTCGGGCCTGTGCGCCCATCATTCTTTCTTTTAGCATCAGGGACGGATACTCTTTTCCCTTATCCAGATTTTATCCTATAGGGTTTTTCTGGGAAAGGTTTTAACGAGGCCCATCGTTCAGTCCCTTTAATAAAAGTATTTCTTCTGAAGAATGAGCACTAGAGGACCAAATCTTGGAATAGCTTACGAGGTCATCCACATGACTTTACAAGTTATTTCCCAACAAATAATTTACAATGTCTCATGACAAGACTTTACAAATTATTCTTCCACCAATAATTTACAAGGTCTTATGGCAAAACGTTACAAATTATTTCCCAACAAATAATTTACAATGTCTCATGGCAAGACTTTACAAATTATTCTTCCACGAATAGTTTACAAGGTCTCATGGCAAGACGTTACAAATTATTTCCCATCGAATAATTTACAATGTCTCATGACAAGATTTTACAAATTATCATTCCACAGATAGTTTACAAGGTCTCATGGAAAGACGTTACAAATTATTTCCCATCGAATAATTTACAATGTCTCATGACAAGATTTTACAAATTATCCTTCCACAGATAGTTTACAATGTCTCATGGCAAGACGTTACAAATTATTTCCCATCGAATAATTTACAATGTCTCATGACAAGATTTTACAAATTATCCTTCCACAGATAGTTTACAAGGTCTCATGGCAAGACGTTACAAATTATTTCCCATCAAATAATTTACAATGTCTCATGACAAGACCTTACAAATTATTCTTTCACGAATACTTTACAAGATCTCCTGGCAAGACGTTACAAATTATTTCCCAACAAAATTTTTTACAATGTCTCATGGCAAGACTTTACAAATTATTCTTCCACGAATAATTTACAAGGTCTCATGGCAAGACGTTACAAATTATTTCCCAACAAATAATTTACAATGTCTCATGGCAAGACCTTACAAATTTTTCTTCCAGGAATAATTTACAAGGTCTTATGGCAAGACGTTACAAATTATTTTCCAACAAATAATTTATAATGTCTCATGGAAAGTCCTTACAAATTATTCTTCCCTGAATAATTTACAAGGTCTCATGGCAAGATGTTACAAATTATTTCCCAACAAATAATTTACAATGTCTCATGGCAAGACTTTACAAATTATTCTTCCACGAATAATTTAAAAGGTCTCATGACAAGACGTTACAAATTATTATTTCCCAACAAATAATTTACAATGTCTCATGACAAGACCTTACAAATTATTCTTCCACGAATAATTTACAAGGTCTTATGGTAAGACGTTACAAATTATTTCCCAACAAATAATTTACAATGTCTCATGGCAAGACTTTACAAATTATTCTTCCATGAATAATTTACAAGGTCTTATGGCAAGACGTTACAAATTATTCCTATGGAACTCGACCTCGTAAATGAAAAAATGGTCGGTATTACCCGACCTTGGTAAAATGTCTCTCAAATTTCGCTAAGTCAAAACCTCGATCTACTTTTTGGTACAAGTTGTCAAAAAGGTCGAGCAATCCCGTTCTTAGTTGTCAAACATCTTCAATCCAAAGTTGATGATACAAAGAGTTAAAGCTTGTTCCTATAATCAAAAGTCGTCCATGCTCAAAAAGATTATTTTAGGATCAATGAAACTAAACAGGGTCGGCTCGCACGTTCGAAACGATCGTCTATGTGTCAATAAAATGCAAAGTAAAAAACATGAGCTTTTTTGACAAAATATATTTCATTTATAACAAAATTTGATTACAAAAGATCCTCGGGGCATACCCCGGGCTATACATCAAAACTCATTTAAAAATCCTAAGGGACTAATGCTGAGGATCGTGATTACTGGCGTCATCGGCCTCCTCATCAGACGCGGCCTCAGCTTCGTCCTCCTCCTCCAAAAAGGGGGTAAGGTCGAGGCCTTCCATCCCTAGGGGAAATTGAGAGAGGGGGCTTGTGTCGAGCTCGGGGGTATAGAGTTTGATCCAAGCTCGTGCCTGTTTCATTCCTTGGGAGTGTGACTCCAAGGCATAGTTGCCCAGAGCCAGGTCATACTCCTCTGATTTTTTATAGGCCTCTACAGCCTCGACCTTGGCAGCCTCGATCTCTTCTAGGGCCCGGTGAAGCTTCTCGGCAAGCCTTGGATTCTCCTCCCGAGTAAGGTCTCGGTCTTGGGTCATCAAGGCTAAATCTGACTCCACACAAACCAGTTTCTCCTCTGCAGCCTGAGCCTTGATAGCCTAGTATTGAACAGAGTGGACAAGCTGGCTCGAAGTCTCTCCGTGCTTGACACCCTGGTTGATCAACCCCCGACCAATAATGATCAACTGGTAATCGGGATAAACACATAGTATTATTTTCAAAAATGGTTTCAAAATACTAATTACAAGCATGAGGATAGAGATATACCTTAACTGCGGCGTTCATGAAGTGGTCCACCCCTTGCTCAAGTGCGACCTCTTCACAATATTTTTCTAGGAGCCCGGGGTGGAGACCTCCCTCCATCTTTTCTCGGAGATCGGCCAATGTGGGACCCTCAGGAGCAGCTTCAGGCGCCGGCTCTTCCTGAGGAGGCTAGCGTCATGCATCCCTGCCACTCGCTCTTGGGATAGGGACATCCTCGTTCCTTCTCGAGGTTTCCCCCACCCTGGACTGGTCCCTGCGAGGCCTTTTTTGATAATAGCACCGCACGACCCCATCATCCTTCCTCTTTTGGACAGCGTGTCGTGCCCTCTCCTCGACAGCCTTTCTGAGCTTGTCACCGTCAAAAGCCATCCCTGCAAAATAGTAAGAAAAAGAGGATGAGCAGTGGAACAAGGGCTAAAAGCAATAAAAATTGTGAAAGAATGATATATATATATTACTTAATTTACAAGGCCGAGAACTACCTGACTGAAGGTCAAGACCGGCCTGGCTCAAAATCTCATTTGTTGTCGAGTCAGAGGCCTCTTCAGCCAACAGGCCAAAGTTACATACCCTAATGGCATTGGCAAGAAGGTCGGCCATCTCCTCCTCACTTTTGTTCCACATCCTATTGAAGCTATCTATGTCTGGTCTCCTAAAGGTTGATAAAAAAAGGTTTTACCTGACCCTGGGCTTTACAAAGAAAAATATTTCCTTCCAGTATTTTATAGGGAAAGGAACCCAAGGAACTTCAAAACGTCCCTTCCCACTTAAATAGACAAAGCAGTTGCATCGAGGCAAGTACTTCAAGTCCAAAAGACATTTACACAAATCAACGGTGGGTTCAATTCCTAGACTCCTACATAAAACAAAGAAATAGACTAAGATTCTCCACCAATTGGGTGCGAGTTGCCCTGGGACTATACTAGCTTTAAGGAGAAAATCAATGAAAAAGTGGTACAAAGGAAACCTAAGCCCGGCCATGAGGGATTCTTGAAATACCACCATCTCCCCCTCCCGGCAGTGGTAAGAAACGTCGTCTGCCACCGGAGTCCAGGCTATGTATCCCTTGGATAGCTCAAACTTCCTCATATCAGCCTGGACCATTTGCTCCTTCATCCTACTGTTAAAGGTCGGGAGCTCAAGGTCAGCCTCACTGACCCTCTACCTAAGTCAGCATCATCCTCAACCCCTTCCTTACCACCCAACTCCTCATCCTGGGAAGGTGGGGGCTGGTAGAAACCTATAGGCTCAACCTCTAAGGGTTCATCTAGGTTCTCAACTTCCCTAAGGTCGGTTATGTTCACCTGCCTTGCCATCTTCCCTAAGAATAAGTTAACGGAATTAAAAAGGTCAGGCGTTGCCGAGCTTACCTAAAGAAAATGTTGTTTGAGAGTGAGATCGTGCTAGATGCTCGAGGAGTTCTCTGATTTCTCACAAAATCGAAAAATAAAAAGAATGAGATGATAAGGACCACATATATATATACGGAAATAGGCGGAAAATTTTTTGAATCTCCGCCTCTCACCTTGGACATGTGGCATTAATCTGTTTGCACACTATTAATTACAACACATTGATCAAAAGAAAACAGCTGGCAAAACGTGTCATAAATAAATATGACAGCTGTCAAAGGATACATGCATTTAGAGATCTACTACTGATCTCTGATGCACGGGGGGGCAATGATCGGTCTATTTTTACATCGTCTTGATACAAGCCGTGGATCTGGAATGCACCGGGTCGGCCCATCTTGATAATATGGTCGGCCTTATTACCAGATCAATAGTGGCCCGGCCTCGTTAAATTATCAAATCTGTTTTTCCTTTAGGCCGGTATATAAGCCCGGGCTATCATCCTACTAAGGTCGGGCACACCCGACCTCATCAGAACCTCATTCATTGAAATGTTATATGGTCGGCCCATCCAGGCCACATTACACCTAGAAGTCCAACACGAGCAGGGCTCTAAGTATTATTCGTTTATAGGCCTCATCAATGGGCAATCTTCTTGGGCCCCCCAAAGAAGAATCATAACCAATAAGGAAACCTCCTGAAAAGGGAGAATTCAATTCTAGTAATTATAGAACTCTCCTTAAAAGGTAAGTTTATAGCAAAATGACTCCTTCTTTAATTAAAAATAGTTATGGGCTTTTCAGCCCTATAAATAAAGTTCTTTTAATCACATATAATTCATTTATTATTCTTTACGTTTTTCAGTTATATATTCTTTCTCTACTTTTTCTCAAAATACTAATTCTCACACCGGAGGGGCGACGGGAAGAATCCTCCTCGCCTTTTTTCAGAACATTCAAGACGAATTCATTCATCTTTTCCAACGATCAAGTATCATCAGATCTTGCTCCGTCAAGATTAGGATTTTTGATAACATCAGTATGTGTCCGTTAGTTGTTGAATTGGTAGTTATCAATAATTATAGTCTATAAAATCTGTCCTTTCATTTTTCATTCTCAAAAGAAATTATTAGTGGACTTTAAATTCTCATCCACGTGGTTGGAATAGCATATAATTTATTGGAATGAAGAAATCGCTTAGCAATTTACTGTTAGAATAATGTTACCTAACATCAATGGTGCTCCAAACCAATCTTGTTATTGTCAGTAAAATGTGAATTAAATAATTCATTTAATTATTCCACTTATATATTTTTAAATTAGTGCCACCTAAATTGATTTAACATTAATGGTGTTAAATAGCATCATAATTTAAGAAAATGATATTATGAATATAGCAGTCACAATCAACCAATAAATTGAGAATATCTTGAGAGAGAGAGAGAGAGAGAGAGAGAGAGAGAGAGAGAGAGAGAGAGAGAGAGAGAGAGAGAGAGAGTATGCAAGGAATATGAATCATCAATCAAGTCAATTAACAATACTGCAGAGCTTAAAACATTGCAAATTTCTAGTTGATGCATAAACACCAAAACAACAAAGTCAAATTCAACTTAAGTGCTAAAGAAATATATCACAAACCATAAAAGACCTTATTTAAAATCTATTTTAGTATAAAAATATACAGTCACCATGACATATAAATATTTTTCTACACATGTTTTAGATTAAAATGATGCTAAATTCTTAATTGCTCATGATCCACAAATGTAACGTCCCGGATTTTTCGTAAATAAATTCCGAAGTGTAAAAATAACTTTATATAAATGCAGAAGCTTAAACAAAATAATTCTCTAGTTTTAAAATAAACCGTGTTCATAATCTCACCAAACACTAAATTAAAAGATTTTTCGATTAAATCATAATAATCGAACTTAAAGAAAAATAATAAACATCTCTTAACAATAAATAATCTGATATAGAAAACTTAATGATTTTGAATTCTTTCAAATCCATTGGCAATCTGCATCACTATTTCTTCACAATTCAATCGACTCGAACTAGCCTGGAAAAATTTAAAGTAAGAGTGGGTATTTAAAAATACACAGCAAGATACATGCAAATTCCAATTCAACATAATATAAAAATATTGTACATTCAATACAAAACATTTTCCTTGTTTAGAGTAACTTCCCGCGATAACAACTAGCTCAAAGAATTACTTAAGAATCCTCACATCGATCCCGAAGGATTTAACATAGAATAGACCCGAATGCCTTAAGGCACTAAACTCGAACAAAAAAGAAAAGTTGTTCTTATCTTAAGGGAGTCATCCTTTTCAAAAGCTACGATTTTCAGCTGTGAAAGAACAAAAGTTTCCGCTAGCACGGCATTTTTTAATTTCCATAGCCTTTTTCTATCTAAATAGATATTGATAACTGAATTTACTAAAAACATTTCCAATCTCCAAAGCTAGTTGATTTAATGCACTTGTAGAACATAAAACTAAATAATCAATTACCATTTTTCCCCGGCCCTATCACTATTTTTGTTTTGCCCTATCAATAGTTCACCGAAAGCTATATCTTAAACAAATAATAAAGCGAAGGGAACCCGCTTCCAACTCTCCCTTCCCCCACCCCACTGCTAGGGCTGGCCTCGCCTTATTTCATCATAGAAAGAAGACAACTTATCTATCTGAATGAAAAGGCTTTATCCAGTCGAAGGTGGTTCCCAGCCTGGCAAAATCCAAGAAGGTGAGGTTCCCTGGCACTAAGGGGACAAAAAAAAGAGAGGAGTCCATGTGAAAACGAATACATACGGGCGAAGAAACTTAACGTTAGGTTTTTATTGAGTAAAGGCAGGAGTGCCCCCATTGTCGAATCAGTGGCAGGATAAAAAGGAAGCCCTATTCTTTACTATGTCTTAAGTGAGCAAGCCCATGATAAAGCTGATTTTGGATAAAGTGAATTTGAAAGAAGGAGGGACAAGATCAATAGAGCAAATTCCTCATCACTGGAACTATTCCTCTTTTCTAAAGGAGTTGATAGGGCTTTCTTTTCTAGAAGGAACGACTCTATCGCCGGCAGCCCAATGTACTAACTCGCAGATCGGACACAAACACGCTCTTCAGAAAACGTTGGTTAAAGTCGTCTAGTTGGGGCCAATCGAATGTAGAGGTTCAGGAAGCGCTAAGATGGCGAAACCAGATGGAAAGGACTAAGGCGGGGGTTAAGTCCAATGAGAGTGTCGTTTGCTAGTGTAGTGGAAGTTGTATAGTAAATTAAGCCGTAGTTAACTATTATCAGCAGGCAACGTCAAGGTCAAGCATTGAAGTTAGAATTAAATCATTTGCACATAATGTATCTTACCTTGTAATTAATCAAAAGAATTTTGAAAGAGAATAAAATTGCACATTGAAGATCCAAAACGTGTATTTGATTTTTCCTTGAAATATATCGTGATTGAAGTGCTTTGATATGTCGAGACAGTATACTTTTGTGTGATAAATCAACTAACTCTTTCATTATATTTATAGATGAAATTTACGACACAAAAGTTGAGATATAGTATAATTCAAATTGATAAGCCGTGCACTGTTACTGCACAGATACATATTGATCATAAAGTTTGAATCCTAGTCCAATTAAAATTGAAAAGTCGTGCATTATTAACAAGACAACTTTGTGATTTCTCTCAACGTGTCACACCGGCAGAAAATAAAGAAAATGAAAGTTTGTTTTGAAACCAAAAATAAACTAAAGAAGTTTATTTAACACATCTATTCTTTCAATCAAATATAACTTGACGTGATTTTATCAAAACTAACTTTTTCTTGAATCAAGACTCCTGATTAATTAGAATTTACAAAATGAGTCCAATATCGATATAGTAATTATCTCTCTATCAACAATTAAATATTTGGCCCAAAATAAATTTATCGTCAAAACATAACACTTTAGTCATTCAACTTTTCAAAATTGTTAAAAGACATCAAAGATAAAATCGTTAAATAATTCTATTCTTTAAAAATTTTCGAGGCTTTACAACAAATGATAACTTTCAGAAGTTTCAGTATCGTAAAATACCTATAAAAAAGGGTGCTTCATATTGGCATCTTTTTTGCTCTTTTTTCTTATCGCGTACAGATCACACAAGTAATATAGTAGACTTTGAGTCCGTGTAACATGCCCACGAGGATTGAGAAAAGTTATTATCTTACATTATTAACCTTAATCGAAACAAATAAAATCGAGAGCAATACAAGCATCGTGCTGCTAGGTGAAGCAGCACGAATGTTGCACCATAGATGGCGAAAGTCCAGTAGTCGAAAGCGTCACTAGCTTTCGCTCTGACCCGAGTAGCATAGGACACGTGGAATCCCGTATGAATCAGCAAGGACCACCTTGCAAGGCTAAATACTCCCCTTTTCTGTGGAAAATGCCCGTATCTATAATTATGATTTTACGTATGGACAATTCCTCAATATCTTGTTCATTCCTTTTCTCAATGCATTTCTTTAGACAAAGACTCCGTTTTTCCTCTTTTCGGATGGTAAATATTTCTCAAAACATGGAGTGTGAATCAAACTCATGTTTGAATTGAAATTGAGATACTGAAGCAAGTTCATCCCTTCTGAATCAGATAGATTCATATCTGAAAGAGGTAGACATTCTATAATTCTTCTCATTACCTCTCGTGGGAAAATGATCCCACAAAGAAAAGAAAAGAATTGTATAGTACGAAATAACATAAAAATAGATTGATTACAAAAAAAAAAAAAAGATTATGGGCCTTCTGTTCTTGAATCAATATGAAATATTTGAAAGTTTTTGTGTTGTGAATTATCAATTAAAACTAAAAATACCAAATTATCTAAAACTATCTAATTAAGCTCCTGTTTGGTATGGATTAAAATTAGATTTTTAACAGATTTTGATAAAAGTTGATGAGATGTGTGGTTGAAAAGTTGTGAGACCCATGAAATAAATGGTTGAGATTGATTGTTGACTTTGACTTAAATTAAAATTTAGATTTTAATCGGTAGCAAATAGGGGATGATGCTGTCAAAAATCCTAACCTTGACGTGGCAGAGTCTGATGACAATTGATTGCTGGAAAAGATGATGAACTCGCCTGGTATGACCTGCAAAAAAGGCGAGGAGGAAACTCCCCGTCGCCCCTCCGGTGTAAGAATTAGTTTTCTGGAAAAAAGTAGAGAGAATATTTAACTGGAGAAACGTAAAGAATTGTGAATGAATAATTTGATATGAAAAGAACTGTATTTATAGGGCTGAAAAAGCCCATAACTTCCTGTATTTAAGGAAGGAGTCCTTTTGTCACAAACTTACCTTTTAAGAAGAATTCCATACTTATAAGGATTCAGTTTCCTTTTTGTAAAGGGTTTCTTTGTGGATCATGTATTGCCTTGAGGCTCAAGTATATGGCCCATTAGCGAGGCCCAGTGATGAAAGAGGTTGGGAAGCCTGCAAATACGGGCCACAGGTAGGCAAGAAACGATCTTATTTCCAACTGTCAAAATGAAGTAGATCGGGATGACCCCGACCTTCATGAGACCGGGTATTTTAATGAGGCACCACCGGTTATTGTTGAACAGCAAAGAGGTCGGACATATGCCGACCATGAAGTTTTCGGTAACAGGTCGGTCAAATGAATTCCATGACCTCGAGAGGTCGGTCAAAGGAATTCCATGACCTCGAGAGGTCGGTCAAAGGATGACCATGACCTCAACAGGTCGGGTCGTGGAATTCTCCGCAAATTTAGGGAGTATAAAAATAATACCGATCAGGGGATAAAGCAAACTAAGCAAAATTCAAGATTTGTGTATTAACTATCGAATGTATATGTGAATTTAGCGCCATGATCTAGAATCCATCTTATACACCATATTTCGCACATTGGTTTGAATAAATAATGACAAAGTATATTTATGAAGATCAATGTTCCTATAGCATTTAAAACACTCTTTCGAATAAGAATTAAATATTTTCTTATATATGACCTATCTATACTTCTATGATGAATGCAAACACATAAGAAAGCATAAATATTCATGAACTATGTAAGATCACATAAATTATAGTGGTATATTTCTATCCCTATCAAACTTTATGGCAATTAATTCAAGTCTAACGATTTTCTATCATTTCGAACATAGAAAAATGTCACAAACATCATATAATCAATGCTTAGATAATTATAGATGTAGAACAATACGAATTAACTATGCAAATATCAATTGTCATTAAATTAAACAAACCAAAGCATAAAAATAGGAGTTTAAGATTTCATTATTATCCTAACACTATGAAAAGTTTAGCCTAGATACATCATAAATGATAAACAATCATAAAATATGGAATTTATCACCTAGAACGCCTAGAAATTAAATTGATGATTTGAGAATTATGTGTATATGTGTATCGAGATGTGTAAGAATGTAGAAGAGGCCTAAGGTTTGTGCACCTTCAATAAATATATACCTAAGGTTGAGGCCTTGCATGAAGTGGGAAAATATATCACAAGTTGTGTTGCAAAAGGAAACAGAATTTTCTATCCCGAAAAAAGGTGAGGTCACGTCGAAGGAAAGCTCATGATCGTGTGGTTTTCATTTCTGTAGAGTTTCCATCTTTTGAATCTATTTACGTTGGTCCCTCTCTTTTATTTGCGCTGTAAGTCCTTCAACTTTTAAGTTGATCAATTTAATCCTCAAACTTCTAAAACTCTTCAATTTTATCTTTTCTTCAATTCAACTCTTAATCTTTGCATTTCTTTTTATTAAGCTCTTCATTGATCCATGATTTGCATCCATGAATATTGCTTTGCCCACTTTTTTCAAATTGCTATCCTTCTACCCATTATTTGTTCCAATTGCTTCCCTTTCTCGATTTTAGGATAAAACTGAAATATATACAAATAACATATAAATCAGTAACATTTATTCTCAAATGAGTATATTAAATCATGATTTTAGCTTATAAACAAGTGTATAAAATCCATTTATCAACACCCCCAAACTAGAATAAAAGTTCCTGCTCGAACAAAATAAAACTGAAATACGAATCTAAGAAAAAAAAATGACTCAAAAATGAATCATATTCGGGTATGAATTTAGGAGAGAGAGTCACGGCCTACTATTTTGAAATGAATAACTAACTCCCGAATTTGAATGCACCCAAAACTACCGCACGATCACATGGTTAAACCATGTGCGATCTCGTGGACAAAAATTTTAGACACTACTTTTCTTAATGGCCAAGTTACGATCATGCTTGGGTATATCCACGTAGTCGCGTGGTTTACCATCAGAAGCCTAATTTGAAATTTTTTTCTTTTTTTGTTTCGAAGCCTCTTCTAATCCCAACGTGTTTTGTGATGCATGCCAATCACTCCTAAGCCATATATCCATGTTCTAGGTATATGTTTGTGCGAGTGGTCATGATGAGTGTGTAGAGATCAAAATTGCATCTAAAATCAAAACATGCAAAAGTTTGAATGAATGGAGTCCTAAAACTAAGTATAACGCAAAATTTGAAAGCATAACAAATAAAAAGGAAGAAATATGGGTTGCCTCCCATAAAGTTCTTCATTTATAGTATTGAGCTCGACTTTTCTGGAAGATGTCACTGTGGCGTGAAATATGTTATTGAGGCTTTATACTGCTTGTAATTACTGACTTTACAAACCTTCTTCTCGTTTCACTCTTTTTCTACCTTGAGGCAACTTTTAGATTGAAAATATGTTCTTTCTATTGAATTTTACTGAAGGTCGCTAGGTCTTCATCCACTCAAAATGTTACTTCTCCTTTTTCTACATCGATCATGGCTCTCCCAGTCGCAATGAATGGTCTACCCAAGATTAATGGCATCCATTTATCCTCTTCCATGTCCAAGATCACGAAATCAGTTGGAAATATAAATTTCCCAAATTTCATTAAAACATCTTCAATGATGCCATGTGAAATCTAAATAAAGAGATCAACCAGCTATAATGACACCATGGTCGGTTTAGGCTTTCCTAAGCCAAGTTTCCTGTAGACAGATAGAGGCATTAAATTAATACTTCAGCGTAAATCACATAAAACATTAAAAAATTGTATATCACATATTATGCAAGGTATAGAGAAACTCTTTGGATCCTTCAACTTATGTGGCAACTCATTTTTCTATATCGTGCTGCACTCCTCCATTAAGGATACAGTTTCGAACTCCTCAAGCTTTTTATCTTGGATATCATGTCCTTCATAAAATTTGTGTAGCTAAGAATTTGTCTTATTGCATCTATCTATGGTACGGTGATGTTGAGCATGACCAAGATTTGTTGAACTGCTAGTCTTCTTTATTCTTTCTAAGCCTCTGTGGGAAGGGAACAGGATGATCATAAGACTTAATTATTGATTTCACCTCATTTATCCCTACTGCTTTTCAAAAGATTCCATAGGTTCCAAGCCATGGTCTTTTTCTTTTTCAAATTCTTTCTCTTGATCACCATATGATTTCTTTATGCTAATATCAGATAGTTGAATCTCACTCCTAATAGTGATAGAATTTATATGTTCTTTGGGATTCATATCAGTGTTGTTTGGCAATGTACCTGAAGCTCTATTCACTAACAGTTGTGCCATCTGACACATCTGTGCCTCCAAGTTTTTTATAGAAGCTTGTTGACTTTGAAGGGTATTTTTTGTCTTTCTCATTAACTAATTGGTCCTACCCATATATTGCTTGATTTTCTCCATAAATTTCCCAAGTATATCCTCAAGCGAGGATTTCTTTTCTTCTTACTGGTACATAGAAGGATGTGGTCTGGCGAAGTTCTGATTGTCTCTCCATACAAATTAAGGATGATTTCACCAACATGGATTGTAAGTGTTTGGGTTTTGGTTGTTCTATAGAGACCACTTTGAATAGACAATCTGAAGAATTGTGATTGATGAGTGAATTTCATACACTTATTTATATGTTTGAATTAGAATATTATATTGTTGTTTTTTGAATAAATTATACTTAATTGTTTGTTATTTGAATAAATTCTACTTAATAGTTTCCACCCCAGGCCCATGCACGAATTTTAACCTGGTTTGTTTCCTTGTTTGCCAAAGGTCTTTTCTCCACCTATATATACAACCTCTTATGCACGAATTTAGGGGACCTTCGCAAGACTTACTTCCACACTTTTACAATTACTTTCAAGAAGAGAATTCATCTTTCTATCATACAAATTTTGGGAGGAAAATCAAGGAAAAGGCTTGGGGATTGAAGATTATCAACGGGGAGTGAATTCTTGGTACAAGACTTCCTTTCTTTCGTTAATTTGATAAACTCAATATGCGTAGTTATTTATATTTCTGCATATTTATTTCTTTATTGATAAACGATTAATTTAATAGTTGGGATATTCTGTGTAGCTTAGTTTTACGCTTTTAATTCTATAATTCTAGTTTTGCACTTTCGTTGCATGTGTTGATTTTATTCTGTGTTTAATGCATGAATGAATTGATCACTTGTTCATGATTTAATGGATGTTTTTATAATCTGAGAGGTGAGCTAACACTTAGATTTAGGAATAAAATTCGGTAATTCAATAACAATAGATATATACGTTTGTTGTTATTGCAATCGTTACATGAATTCTTGTGTCCCATGCACCTAATCATTATAACCTGCTGTCTAGAAATATGGTCAACTAATTAGATAAAGTTGATTTAAACCAAAGAGGGAAACTTCATACGCATCAGTGAATTAGATCGTGGACATAGATAAGAATAAAACTAGATAGTTGGAATTAAGAGTATTGAATATGTGAAATCAGATGTCCAAACACTTACAAACATCAATTTAGAATATTTAAGTGTCTTTCCTTTCCTTTCCTTTTGCTTTTTAGTTTAATATTTTGGCTCAATTCAAACATCCAAAGTTTACCGTTCAAATAAGGCGAGAACTAACACAATTTCGATACTTAATTACGATCCTCGTGGGAACAATAACTTGCACTCAAAAATTCCACTTTATTACTTGTATTTGACATCATACACTTGCTATATAGCATATCAAGTTTTTGGCGCCGTTGCCGGGGAATTGCTAATTAATATCGATACCAATTAGTTCTTTCTTTAGTTTGAACTTTTTATTTATTTTTATTTTTATTTCTTAGTTTTTGTATTGAAGAATTTTTAAAAGCTATGAAATTTCTCCTTTTCAGGATTCAACGGATTTGCAGACAATTGGAGACATCATAGCAAAATGGTAGCAAACAATCATTGGTCGTATTCTGATCAAACAGCACCTAGGATTGATGGGATCACAACACTGCTTGCAAGACTTGAGGTAAATCTTGCTTTGATGGAAAATTACACAGTCGAGTTGAACAACTAGCACGGGTAGTTCAAGCTGAAATAAAAGATTTTGACTAGAAAGATTTGATGATACAGGAATTACAAAATCAACAAGCTAAGTTTAATGAAATCAAGAAGTTGATGAGGCAAGTGATAGTGAGCACATCAGAGAGATGCCAGAAATTCAAGTGACAAGATCAGATGATTCAGAAACATTGGTTGAAACAGCTATAGAAAAAGAAGAGCAACCTAATAAACTGGATCATCCGAAGAAATTGTTTGACATGAAGAGGATATTGTCCAAATGTTAATATAGCAAATTCAGGACATCGAGCTCGAGGAAACTTTAATTAAAGATGAAGACCAAGTAGGGAGAGAGGAGTTGATCACAGAAGAGCAAACAAACAAGGAGAAACTAAAGAGTACCGACCCTATCTTGCAATCTTCTAACTTCATAATTGATTTAGTCAGTGGCATCGACAAGGTAATTGAAGTCTACATATTGAAGTTCGAATTGAGTAAAGATGTCAAGACATTTAACATGGACAAGTTAAAGTTTTGGGGCTTAAATGAGCATTGGAGCAAGTTCAACAAACACAAACAAAGAAGGTCATCCAAAGCCTTATTCAGATTTCCTTGAACAATCCCAGTAAAAATTCGGGCTTTAGACTATAAACGGAGTGCTTGTTTGGAGGCAACCCTATTGTCCATCCTTTTTATTTATTTTGCTTTATTTATTGCTTTATGTTTAGCCTTAGGATTAATTTGCATGTTTAGTTTCATATTTGCATGATTGAGTTATCACTTTAGCATGATATCTGTTGTACCACATTTGGTAGTTGATAAGTGCATGTTCCTTGATGGATTTCTAGCATCATAATCATCATTAAGATTTGGCTTAAAAGTGTGGAAGCATAAGTTAGATCATTTTGATATTCAAAAGCATTCTCATTCCATTGAAATTTTTAGTCTCCATTGTATGTTTGGATTTAATTGTTAAATCAAAAACTCATGCATGAAGCTTTAGTTCATCACAAGGATCAAGCATAGGTGAGTGAGTACATTGATAACAAGATGTTTTGGAGTCGAGAATTTGAGTTTGAAATTCAAAAATTGCATAAAAATTTAGTTTTAGTTGGTGAACTGTGCTGCCACATCCAGACAACCTAGTGGTCGCCTGAGTGTAACAAATTTTAACAAATCTTAATCATGCGGCCACCTAATTTCCTTCTGCGCGGCCGTACGGTTATTTGAGGTAAAATTTTGATAGCCTTTAATATGCAACAGGTATTCTCACAAATTCATAACATTCAACTTCGTTTTCTCTCCCCCAAATTCACCCAAACACATCATATCACCTAGATAAAATGCATTCACATGGGATTGATCATCAAATAAGTTCGTATCACATTCAAATCTCTCCATTAAGGTATGACTCTCTTCATTACTTTGCAAATTGCAAATTTTTGGGATTTTCTTGCTTTCATGGATATTTGGATTTTATGGATTGTTGAAATGTGGAATAGGCTAGAATTATATGTTGAGTTGATTTTGAGATAGAGGTTAAAAATTTCGGATAATTGCAAGTTTCAAACTCTATGATTTCAACATATTTTGTTTTGTGCACATTAGGTGTTTGATGAAATGTCTAGGAGAGCTTTACCTTGAATTTTTGCAAAACCTTTTGGATTTTCATCTTCAATTCATGTTTAGCACTGATTTTGAGCTATTTATTCATGAGTTGCACAAAACTTGGATTTGGAATGTGAAGCACTCTTAGGAACCATATCAGTGTCACAGTAAGCAATGTGCATTAATTTTCAGCCTCCAGTTGCCACTTTGTCACATCATTACACAACCCTACTCAACTCTATATGATCTGAATTTTTGATATGTTATAGAACATGTTATGTACTTTCATGTGTCGGAAGATGACTTGACAAAATTTCGATTTTTCATGGTGATGTTAGGGCCTAAATATGGGTGGTCAACCATGTTTAAAAATTCAGATTTATGCTCTATCTTTATCTTGGGGGTTGTGGTTGTGTTTGCCTCTGATTTTTTATGGAATTGATGTGCTCTAATTTTACTTATCTCTTATTTGTGAGGAATACAACACTTGTGACACATTAAAACAAGCTTGGGACGGGTTGAAATTATCCAAATTGTATCAAAAGAAAGCTTCAAGTGATTGCATTGCATCTCCAAACCCAATAATTAATTTGAACTCATCTTTTATGTGATTTGTTTATTCGATCATATCTTTTTGACATACATTGAACTCTAAGCTTTTTGACAGTATACCCCTTTCTTATGTAGATCTAGCGAAAACAGTGAACATATCTAACCATTCCTATTTTAACTTACTTTCATTTATTTACAAAATGGATTATTTCATTGAGTGCTATATTTGGTGAAAGCTTAAGTTACTGGTAATTGTTTGTCATTAGCTTTTTTCATGCATTATTTGTAATTAAAACATAATTAACTAATAAAGCCAAATGGATTACCATTTGTGATTTGTTTAAACACATTCGTGCATTTTTTTTTTTAATAGCTTCAGATTATCATGAGAAGAGTTTTTTCTCAATGCAGGTAAAGAAACATGATATTGTCGACCTACACTGGGTATTTTCTGCAACTTGCCTAGGTACGCAAAAAACTATCAGTAGATTGCATCTGTTTCATTCTAAATTTTTTTGATTGTTATAGCATATAGATTGACAGAAATCTTACCATCTCTTTGTAACCCATTGGAGTCTTGATTCTCATTTCTCCCGTGATCTACCCTTGCAAATAAATAATATTATTAGAATCTTAATACAATTTATAATTTCTTCCAAGACTTTTTTTTCTTCCAACAACTATATTTAAAAGAAAAGCATTTACCCCTTGTTTGATTCACATTAAATTTTTTTATTTTTTCTACAGTATTCAATCTCAACCATCTATTAAAAGTCAAGTTCACAATATTTGACTTTTGAACCAAATCTCAACCATCAATTCTCCTAAAAATCATTATTCATTTCAAAAAAACACTTTTTAAACAATACCAAATACACACTTAACTATTAATATCACTTCTAACAACTCACTATTTTTAAGGCCCTTTTTATCTTTTATTTATGTATTTATTTTTGTTTCAACAGCAATAATTGAAAAGAAAAGAAACTATTTTTCTCATTAATTTTTTTGTCAGTAACAGTTCCTAGTCCACAATCATATTATGAGATTTAACTATTAGTCAAAGTCTTTCTGATTATATAAGCATTGCTCATTGTTTCATATTATATATTGAGGCCTTATTTTCAATAAGTTGATTTAATATATAAACTCACAGCAACATTTCTACACTGATGTTATTACCATATATTTATTTTTTTCATTCTGTTCAGTACATTTGCAGAATGAAAACTTAATTAATGAATCGAAGATCAACTTTAATTATGTTGGACTTACATTTATGCCAAATAAACATGTAATCGTAATGTTAAAGTGCATTAAGATTAGTTATAAGTAGGAACACAAACATGTAGTTTGTTAAAGCCTCCAATACTGAATATTAACAACATAGTAACAGCAGTAAAACTAACCTTCATAGTCATCGAAAGAGTGCATGCGCTTGTGTTTTCTGCTACTTGAGGGAATGATCATCTCTTTACACTGTCGTTTACACCATTTTTTCATCATATAGCAACCTTGCTGTTCTATTATAAATGTCCCAGAATTTTTTTCATCCTTTATTTGTTCTATTAGGAACAGCATTCTAGAGCTGTCTTTCATCCATTTGTGCTAAAAGAGACTGCAATTGCAGTCTTTGATTACTGTGGACTCTCGGTAAAATGGCTAGCAGACATGTCAATTTCACCTTGCAGCCTGTGCCAGCCATTTCTATGTAATTTCTCTGGCAAGTATTCCCAAATAACATTTCAGCAGAAGTCTTTGAAAAAAGATTGATGTTATTCTATCCATTTTCATGTGTGGTCAGAATACATTGGTTTTTCAAAGATCTGTATTATTTAATGCTAGAAACAAATCATATCTCTGTATACAAAATCGGATAGAGATATGAGTTGTTTCTGGAGATCTTCAATGTAATCTGTATACATTTGCTAAATCGTATTAGTCTAAAATTTATTATGAATATAAAGCAAATAATATAAATAACTTTATTTAAAAATGAATGTATTAAAATAACGATATTTAATTTAAAAAATAAAAACTTGGTTGAATTGATGTCATTAACAGTGCTGGGATATTCAGTCATGGTGGATACATGGGCTGGACGGTAGATGAATTTTACAGTCAAGTCGAAATGGAGGAAGATGCTGTGAAATAGATGTAAATGCTGATATTGATTATATTGTATTAATTTCCATTTTTTGATACTGATTATGTTGTAAATGTTCACTAAAGCTTGTATGACAGTGCTTTTAATGCAGTCTGATAGGCATTTAATGCAGTCTGAAATGAACATTTAATGCACATTAAATGATCCGAAAATTTGAATTGCTGGTGGGAATCAATGTATTATAATTTAAGCAAATTCCTTGCAAAACTTTTTACAATTGGTTCACTTGTTTGCTTAATGGCCATTTTATTTTATTTTCTATAAAAAAATTTTGTTCTGGGTGGGAAACTTTAGGAGGGAACTTTTGCTTAACTTATTTACTTTGTTGAGGAGTTTGGGACATATTGAAATAGTTTTGATGATGTTTGGAATTTAATGAGTTGAGATGTGTGTTTTAAAATGGTTTTGATGTCCTTCTACAGGTTGGCTATGTCCAATTTATAGAGGAGACTTTGTCGAAATTTTTGTAAAATTTATAATAGAAAATGAAAATGTTGAGGTTTTAAATGATTTATTTTCCGCATTTAAGTAAACAAAAAGTTAACACGCCTAGGTTTAAGATTTTGAACTTAGGGTGTTACAGGAGATCAGTGAATTTTATTGAGTACATAGATAGGAATAAAACTAGACAATTAGAATTAGAAGTATTGACTATTCGGAATTGGATGTCCCGATGCTTACAAACATCAATTTAGAATATTTAAATGTATTTTCTTTTCTTTTGCTTTTTAGTTTAATATTTTGGTTCAATTCACACATCCAAAGTTTACCTTTCAAATAAGGCGAGAACTAACACAATTGCAATACTTAATTACAATCCTCGTGGGAATGACAACTCGAACTAAAAAAATCCACTTTATTACTTGGATGCGACATCGTACACCTACGATTTAGCACATCAGTGATCTGCACCACCTTCCTCGCAACTAAATCTTGGGTTTTTCATTGAATTTCTAGACATTTCCATGCTTTCTACCCGATGTTGGGAATTTACTTAATCATGCACAGCGGATTTTTTAAATATTTTCAATTCTCAAACGAGGATCTGGTTTGCGTTTAGATAGAAATCGTGACAAGAATAATATCTCTTGATTATTTTGCAGACAGATCTGAGAATATTGATTCCTTCAATCTACTTGCACACCACAGCTGTCCAATTGTCCAGCCTCCAAAGGTGATCCACACGAGAGAACAAGAATGAGAGGCTAGAGTTTTTCTCTCTTCTTGTGCTAGCAAGAATATAATGAATTATGAATTAGGGTTAACTTGTTTCCAAACCTTAGTTGTTTATTAATATAAGTTAGAGTGGGCTTGGCCCATAACTTAAACACGACCCGGTCCATGTGGTTTAATTAATTCAATTAATTAAACATGGGACATTAGTTAATCAATCCAATTAATTAACTTGAGCCTATTAATAAACAATATAATTAATTAATTCTACAGATGTCAAAAACTTGTTAATTAATTAATTCCAATCACATTCTTCTAGTTCTCCCCTTGTGTGTGACACTTTAGGTTCCCAATCACAATGTGGAACTACGTGAATTATTAATTTGATCTAATCAAAATAAGATTAATTAAAACTCTCTTTTGAATTAATCATTAATTCTCCTAGATTAATTAATTCACATTAGTTGTCTCAGATTGACATCTAGCAATGTGTCAGGGCAATACATGTGATGGGAAATGTCACGTGGTGTGACAAAACCAAACTAGTTCATTTATCATGAAACTTTAATCCCTCCGTCAATATGATCCGATCAATTATGAGATATGGAAATGTGTCAATCTCGTTTATTGATCATATCTTTTATTTCGCTCTTAAGTCAATAAACGTCGAAACTATTTTCGACTTTATTAATTCATCTTGACCAAGGATTTTGATATCTATTTAACCAAATAAAACGCAAATCATAATATTGATCATTCACAACCTTCATGTGATTCTTGACATATCCGAACGACATCGTATTAGCGACTCCTTTCAGAGAAACATCCGACATCACTAAAGTATGACTGCCCTCATATAAGGTACTATGATGACCTCAAGTCAAAGGATCAATTCCACTAACGAACGTTGGAGATTAACCACTGACACTCAGATAGTTATCCATGTGGAATCTCCATTGCGGGTCTCCAATGTTTTGTACTCTTAACAAAACATCCACGTGTTTATTTAGATGTCTCTACGTCTTAACTTGTGAGATCAGCTACTCACTTCTAAAATGGGCGATGACACACGTGTTGATTTATCCGTAATAAAGATATCTGTATCCCGATATTACTTTACGACCAAGGATATTTAAGATTCAATTGTAACTTATATCTCACGATCACAACTCCTTGTGATTTACAAGTTATCAAGATTTGAATCTACGGACTCTATTGATTTAATTTAGCAAGAATAATAATATTATTATAAATCAATTAAATAACAGATCTGCCATATATTAAGTACATCAAATATATTAGTAAGTGTTTGGTCAAACGATTGGACCTAGGGCATAACACTTACACCCGATAAGTACCAGAACAAGCCAGCGAATAAAGACCCATTACATATTGATAAGTGTAATTTTTACACTTATTTTTATCCTAAAAGTAGAATTTTATATGTTCATTTTAGAATATTGGCTATTTATTTTGTTAGTATTTGTTTATATTTCAGAAATAACCCAAAAGTCGAGAAAATACAAGAATTGAAGCAAATACATGAAAATTGGATGTTAAATGAAGTTAAATCATGTACATGAAAGTTGATGAAGCTAATTGAAATTCAAAGTGAAGCTGAATTGAAAGAAAATCATAAATTCAAGGGGCTAGTTGTATAAATCAAGAGAAGGAGTTGAATTAAATTAAAGGGAGACATGGAATAATTGATGCCAGGCTTAAATCTAATTGAAACAAATGGATAGATTATTGGGATTTTCCTTGCACAATCAATTGGAACTGGGCTTTGCAAGGGCTAATGAGAATTAATTCCTACTGGAACACAATATGCGGCTGGGGAAAATATATAATGTGGACATTTACGCAAACAATGGAAGAGGACACAGACATTGGAACGCACAGGGAGCCGCGGACACGGAGGGTCGACTGGGGAACATGCAATCATTATTTCAGAATTATTGAAGTGCTACCCGAGTGATCTCTATATCAATTCTTTGATTATTCATCCATTATGTGTCTAGACTAATTTAATTATTGTTAGGATTGTGATGATACTTTGTTTAACGGATTCCATATTTTGATTTAATATTTAATTTAAGCTTTTTATGGGTTTGAGTGATTGGTTGTGTATTTATTTTCATCTATAATTGTGGACGCGTGGTTATTTGATGTTTGTGATAATTTTCTGTGTTTGAAAGAGTATGGAATTATTGGACTTGAGTTAATTGACAAATGGTTCGATAGGGAATAGAAATATATCCCTATACTTTGTGTAATCCCGAAAAGTGTTCATAATTCAATAATGTTTTCCCAATATGTTTGAATTTGTTATAGAAAAATAGTCAAATCTCGTGTAGGAAAATGTTTTAATTCACCGTTCGAAAGAGTGTTTTAAAAACATAAGAAACACGGATTTTCAACTCCCCATAAATTGCCGTTAAATATTTAATTCAAAATATAGATGATGGATCAAAGTGGATTCACAATTCTAACAAGTTTATTTCATACATTTATTAAAATCAAATTTTCTTGCTCTCGAGTTTAATCTTTAGTCTAATTTAAAAAAAAAAAAAACAAATTCTCAAATCAAAACAATTTTATAGTTCCGATTAAGGTTTCATAGTCTAAAATACAGTTTATAACAATTGTTCGGTTCGAATCCCGCAAGTGTACGGGATCGTTGACAAGTAATAATTGTAATGAGTTGAAAGTATCGTTCCCACGAGGAATAATGTTTAGTCCTAATTACTAGTTTATCGTCAACTCAATTAATGAAAATAATTAAAATAAAAGGATGATTTTGTTTGTCTATCTATTCTAAAAATCTGCGATAAATAAAACTTAAATAAAAACAAATGTTTGGGAGTAAAATATGAATGGAGAGCATGTATTGGAATCCGAATCCACTTGTTATCACCTATCCCAATTCAACAATTCGTAGTTTAAATCATTCATGTGTTGCTTGACAATCGATAATTTACATGCAATTAATTTTCTTTTCCAAGACAAATTAAATATATCCCAAACATGAAACGAATATATTCCTAGTCCGAATACGAATGTCTAGAACGCATTAAATCACACAATTATCAATTAGATTGCACATGTCATAGTGTTATTCCTAACATCTAGTGTTCATGCGTTGATCATGCAATGTTCCAACTTATTGTGACTTTTCCAAGACTACAAAAAGTAAGCATATATTTAATTGGTGGCCAATCAATCAAATAATAACAATAAAGCATGCAAAATCAATCAAAACAACACAAGAAATTATTAAACTACTCGTTTTCGAATTGAAATAAATAAACAAGTTTCATCTTCATCCAACACATAAGGGAATTTAGCCAACAATCATAATCGGTGAATAATCAATAAAATAATTGATAAACATCACCCGATTAAATTCCAAAAATCTGCCAACCGTGCACTCCTTTTTATCTCCGGCCGAGTTTCTTCTATGCACTCACTGGCAGTGGCACTTCTCTTCTTCCTCCTTTGATTCAGCAAGCTGTTTTTCGTCTAATATGTCTCTTAATTCCAACCTTATATTTTTCAAGCCAACCACCCTCTGACAACCCTCAATATTGTCTCCTGAATTCTACAATTCTTTTCCCAGCCACCAAATTCCCAAGATTCTGAGTTCACTCCCCAATTGTCGCCTAATATGTGTGTGTATATAATCAAAGAATCCCCCTAAAGTTTTGTCTTTTTCCGTGCATGTGTATATATATATATCTCCCAGCAACTCTCCCTTAATTCCACCAAAGATATATATATCTCTCCACTTTTCTCTGCGGCTCACCCTTTTTTTAAACACTCGGCTCCTCTCTTTTTTTTCTCCACCTGCGGCTGACCTCTTTTGTGCCCCTGTTTCTTCACCAGAGGCTGACTCTCCAGTTTATTCCCCAAGTGCAACCTGCCGAGCATATATATATATATCCTCCAAGTAAGCTCCCCAATCGGCTGTTTTTTTAGCAATTTCCTCCAGTATCGAGACCTCCCTTTTATTCCCAAAAAGTCTCCCCCCCCCCTTCTCAAACCAGCCGACCCCTAATGAATATCCTTCTCCTCCCCGTGGGGCTCTAATATGTATATATATATATATTCAGTCCAGCAACTCCAATTAAATCTAGGTCATCAAAGTCCAAATATCAATTAAGGTTTTAAGCCCAATTCTAATTGTTGGAGTGTTTATATCAAGTCCTCTATTCTTTCAAATATTGTTGAGTTGGTCCTTGAGTCTTCAAATGTGCAGTCCATGTCTTCATTTATGCTACTTCAAGTCCTTCAACTTTTGATTCGTTCACTTGAGTCCCACGTTGTCATTTTTTGTACTGTTTTGATCCATTTTCTTCGTTTTGCCTCCAAACGTGTCCAAATTTGGATTTTTCCTAAAACAAACAAAATAAATACATAATTAGCAATATTATATCCTAAAACACTCGTAATTGTCTAAATTTAAAGTCGAGATAAGTACAAAAATCGTACTTATCAACAATCCTCGTGGGATTGATACTTGGACTCACGTCCACTTTATTATTTGCGGACCGGTGCACTTGTGGTTGGCGAACAAATTTTTGGCACCATTGCCGGGGATTGTAGTTTAAATTTATTTTTAGATTACTTTCACTAATTCGGACTTTTTACTTGTTTTATTTTATTTTTATTTTTATCTTAAGATTTTAATTTTTGATTTTAGTTTAGTTATTACTAGTTTCTTTACTTTTCTTGTAGTTGTATATGTTACGTTCCAAAAACGGGAATCGTTTCGAAGTTGATCATGAAATAGAATGTACGTTACACCGTAGATTAAGAGAGGTTGAAAAACTAGATAAATCAAAAAATCAAAAAAATTAAATGGCAAACAACAACAATCTTCTACCCCCTCCTGATCCAATAAATGAATATGACATGCTGGTTGGTGACTTCATGACACCTCAGGTGGTTCAAAGTCAATCCATCATAGTCAATCCACCATTTGGGCAGGCAAACTTCCAACTTAAAACCAATATCATCAGTATGTTCCAAAATGGACAAAAATTCCATGGGAGACCTGATGAAAACCCACATACACATGTTTCTAAATTTTTAGACGTGCCAACACTCTTAATATCAGGGTGTGTATGATGATGCCATCAGACTTAGGTTATTCCCTTACACTCTAAGAGATAGAGTAGTTGATTGGTTAGATTCTCGCCCCGCTTCGAGTATAATCACCATGAACGACTTGGTTAAAAAGTTTTCCACTAGATTCATACCTCCAGCTAAGATTTCCAAACTAAGACATGATATCACTGTGTTCCAGCAGCATGATGCTGAATCTTTTGATGATGCATGGAACAAATTTAAGGGCACGCTGAGAAAATTTCCAAACCATGGGATCGCCAGAGGTGATCAAGTGAAGTTTTTCTATGAAGGATTACTTCCACATTTTAAAAACATGGTTAACTCCTTATCAAATGGTGCTTTGGGAACAAAGACCATCGAACAGACATTGGAGCTTTCTGAAAGGATAGCAAATACAAATGCCATGTGGGGATCGGACAAGATGGTAGCAAAGAAGATGTCAGGATTCTATGAAGTGGATGCTTACACTGTCATATCAGCAAAAATAGACTCTTTCTCTGCGATAGTAGAGGGCATAGCACTAGTGAGCCAATTATCAAGAAGTGCTAAAGTAACTTGTGAAGAGTGTGGTGCAAACCACGCCACTACAGATTTCCCTATTCTGGCTTGTCAATTGGAGCAAGTTGACTATGTACAAGGGGGTCAAGGCCAGAATAACCCATACTCAGATACCTATAACCCAGGATGGCGCAATCATCCAAACTTTATGAATGTTAATCTATATTGCGGATATCAATTTTAGTTTATCGTATTGATGGAAATCTATATCTATACTATATATAAAAGTAGGATAGTTTGATAGAATTTAATTTTTAAAAATAATTAATATGATATTATTGTTATTTATATGTTTTAATTATTATTTTTATTTTTATTTTTATTATTAACATTAATATTGAATGAGTTCACTCAATATTTTTAATTATCCGTATTAAAATTATTATTTAATCATTGATTTTTTTATTTATTTGTTGTTCTTAATATTATAAATCATATGTGTAGTCATCAATAATTAAATTGTGTTTTAATTCTTAATGGTCAAATCATTTTGTTATTTTTAATATTACAAATCATATTTTCTAAAATATATATTATATATTATTATTAAATATTTTAATAAATTAAGCCTTTGTTCAAAAACTATGGCCATGTTCTCTTTACTATTTTCAGTCCGTTTTGAGTTTTCGATTTTCGGAAATATCAAAAATGTGTTCACTTTGCCCATTTTCAAAAATTCGTTTTCCAAAACAAAACAAAAAATACAAAGGAAACTCAAAATAACTTTATTGCGTTTTGGATGTTTTGTGTTAAAAAGTCCAAAACGCGCGTTTTGGACCTTTTTATTTTTTATTTTATTTTTTTATTTTATTTTATGTAAATGTGAGACACTTTCTTCACTTGAAATTCTTATATTATTTTGCCATTATATATAGATCCATGTTAAGATTTTTTTTTTTTTTTTAAATGTGAGACACTTCCTTCACTTGAAACTCTTATATTATTTTGTCATTATATATAGATTCATGTTAAGATTTTTTTTTTTTTTTTAAATGTGCAACACTTCCTTCACTTGAAGCTCTTATGTTATTTTGTCATTATATATAGATCCATGTTAAGATTTTTTTTTTGTGAGACACTTCATTCACTTGAAGTTATTATATTATTTTGCCATTATATATAGATCCATGTTGATATATATATATATATATATATATATATATATATATATATATATATATATATATATATATATATATTTGTGTAAATGTGAGACACTTCCTTCACTTAAAGTTCTTATGTTATTTTGTCATTATTTATAGATCCATGTTAAGATTTTTTTTTTAATGTAAATGTGAGACACTTCCTTCACTTGAAATTCTTATATTATTTTGTCATTATATATAAATCCCATATTAAGTGTTTTTTTTTTTTTTTTTTTGAATGTGAGACACTTTCTTCACTTGAAACTCTTATATTATTTTGTCATTATATATAGATCCATGTTAAGATTTTGTTGGTATGAGGTTGAATTTTTGTTTAGGTGAAACAATATTAATCATGAATTTATTGACATAGAGAACTAACTGATTTATTGACATTAAAATTAATATAATTCAACAAATCAACCATTTTTTACATATAAAATATCACAAAATAAATGTATCAGAAAATTACAAATTAAACGCATTTTTCAGTTTTCTATTTTTGAAAACAGTTTTCCAAAATTACACGAGAACATGTTTTTAGCAATCCCAAAACAAACAACTAAAATCCAAAATTCAAAATAAAATCCAAAACTCAAAATTCAAAATCAAAATATAAAGAGAACGGCCCATATAATTTTGTTTCGTGGTAAAATGTGTTGTAGCGACCCAGAATTTTTACGCAATTAATAATTATTTTAATATTTAGAAAATTGTGTCGCTACTATTTCACCTATTATTTTGAAGTTAACGCCGCGACGGATTCGTCTAGCCAAGTCAAGAAATATCGAATTTGTTCGATTTTAAATTAAAATCCGAATTTCTAAAATTATGTTATTTTAATTATTTATTCAAAGTATTATTTCAAAATAATAGGTATTTCCAAATTATTAAAGATATCTAATTAATTATCTTAAATTAAACATTAGCCTAATTATGCTAGTATCCCATTAATTATTTTTATTCTTTCTTTTTCTTTTTAAATTATTTTCCTTCTCCATTCATCATCACTACCATCTCGGTTGAACACCACCACAATTCTCTCTTTATACCATTAGAATCTTCATCATTCATCACACACATGGCAACCCACATTTTATTCCACCTTTACATCTAATATTCTCCAACATCATCATTTTCATCACCTTAATAGCCGAAAGCATACATCTTCATCACCATTCAGAAATCAAATTCAACCCACTATATCACCATTATCATCCTCATCATCACCCCATACCATAAATCTGCAATCACTGATCTCCCTCACGCAGTCAAGAGCTATCAGAAATCATTCTCAGTATCAATAACCAATCACCACCCATTTCCAAACAGTTATTCATTTCAGTCACCATCAACACCAAATAAGCCGTTAATCACAGTGTATACAATCTGCAAATTTCAATAACAATCATCTGCATCACCACTGTCAAACTACCAAACCACTATAATTCACCACCGTATCTGTATCACCACAAACCTCCAATTTCATCTCCACCCAGCAGTAGCCATAGCCACCACCATAACCATCATCCAGTCACCACTTGCAGCCACCACCACCTTCACATTCAAACACTCTGCAGAATTTCAGAAACCACCTCATTTCTAAGAACTTCAATCAATTTTCAAACACAATCACAGCAGGCCCCATCACCTGCACAATTCGAACCACCACAGCCATCTATCAAACCACAGCCAAGAACCACCAACACTGCCTCGTCATAATTTCCACCACTGTGGTCAGTTACAACCACCACGAAATCGCAGCCCAATACCAAATCAAAATCAAACCCAAAACCCTAAATATAACTTACCCAGTTACTTACCTCAATCACCGCCGTAAGATCACAGCTCTAAGTTCGAAATTTGAGTTTCGGTTGCACTTTGATTCTGCGCCAATCTCGCACTCAATCAGCCCAGAAACTAACCTATTTGCACCTACAACTGCTTGTCATACCGGAGTCAGTGTTGCGCCGACGAAATCGCCATCGAAGGATGGATTTCCAAGTCTCAAACCATCGTCGACAGCCTCGTCCTCTTCTCGCCCTTTCCTCTCTGTCTCTTCTCTCAATCTGAATAATGAAATATAGAGAGTAAAGTTTGATTTTAATATTTAACTTTCGAAAATTTTCATTTCGGTCCCTAACTTTTGAAGTCTTTCAAATCAGTCCCCAAGTTAGTAAATGATTTAAATCAGCCCTTTTGGCTTTAAACTTTTAAAATCAGCCCCCAAGTTTTAAAATGAGTTTAATCAGTCCTTCATTTTTTTAAAATCTATTATTCAGTCCCTGCTGATTTACTTTATTTGATTTTAAATCCCAACTTTTGAAAATATTCATTTTAGTCCCTCAACTATCAAAAGTATTCATTTTAATCCCTCAACTTTCAAAATATCTATTTTAGTCCCTGAACTTTCAAAAGTATTTATTTTAGTCCCTCAACTTTCAAAACATCAATTTTAGTCCTCAAATTATAATTTATCATTTTGAACTATATATTCGATAGACTAAAGTGACTTATTGGCTAAGACGAAGCGTACGGAGAATTTAAAGAAATTGAAGTCATTCCCGCTCAACTTTGCACTCGTCGGATTTGAGGTAGACTCGCACTTATTAATTGATTTAAATTATGATTTCATATAAATGTCATGTGACTTGTGAAAGTCAATTTTTAAGAAAAGTAAGTATGTTTTTATGAAAAGAAAATATACTTTATGTTTTTACGAAAAGTAAGTATACCCTATGCTTCACGAAAATGTTTTTTTGGATCATTTCTATGAAATCAATCTCCCCAGATTGCTATGTTTTCAATCTCCCAAGATTGACATCAATCTCAGATTGCTATGAAATCAATCTCCCAAGATTGCTATGTTTTCAATCTCCCAAGATTGCTATGAAATCAATCTCCCAAGATTGCTATGTTTTCAATCTCCCAAGATTGCTATGAAATCAATTTCCCAAGATTGCTATGTTTTCAATCTCCCAAGATTGCTATGTTATGATGGAAATGATCCCTATGAATTTCAAAAATTATGCTTGGTATACTTACTGTGATTTTACTGCATAAGAATTCTTATCACCTAAGTTCGGTAAAATTCTTGTGTCTCCCTATGTTTATGAGGATTTCGATCCTATCCTATGTTATGCTTTCAAAAGAAAATTATGCTTGGCATAATTAAAATGTGTTTTATAAGTATATTGTTTTCAAAGAGCTGTTTTCAAATAGCTGTTTTCAAAGAGCTATTTTCAAAGAGCTGTTTTCAAAGAGATGTTTTCAAAGAGCTACTTTCAAAGAGATGTTTTCAAAGAGCTTATGATTTTCAAAATATGTCCCGTGCTGTAATGCACAATATGAGTTTTATCAAGAGCCGTTTTATAAAGAAGCCCTATCAATGCCCGTTTTATAAAGAGCCGGGATTTATGTATTTAATCATCTTATAAATTAATTAATTTGCGATGAGTCTACTGAGTATTTCCCCCATGAAATACTCACCCTACTTTTTAACAGTTTTGCAGATTTCGGAGACGGTGGCGAGCGATGAATGATGGTGGCAATAATTGTTAAACAGTTGAAAGTTTGACATTAATGATTTCCGTATTTTCCAAACAATCGAATAATTTAGAGAAGTTCATTTATTTGAGAAATTATGACATTGTCAATTTCTTTACAAAATTAATGGTTCGATTTACTATTTCAAATGGTTTCATAAATGTTTTCAATTTTATCGGTCATTACAGTTTATTTAATGTTGCCAAAAATGAATTTCAATTATTTCTTCCTCAAAAATATTATTCGAAAAATTTAGACAGAAAATGACGTAGTGAATCGGGTATACGGAACTCGGGGCGCTACATGTGTTATTGAAAAATAGTTTTGAAAAATATGTAGCTAAAAAGTGGGTTGAAAAAATGTGCTGCTTATAAATAATTTTTTTAGTTAATAATATTAATAGAATGATTAATATTTTAATCATTCTTAATTTTAATAATTTTTAAAGATTATAGGGTATAATTTTCGGGTAATCTCCAACTTTACTCGGTTGTCGTATCATGATAATCATGAGGTTTTCAAAATTATTATTTTGACTAGTTATTTTTGCAAATAAAGTTTTATTGGTTAAATTCAAATATTTTGACTATTTCTTTTTTAATTATTGTTATTGATGTTTGAATGAAAATTAAAAATTACGTTAAATGCAGAAGTTATGAGAAATATGCTAATACCTTTCACATGCATCAATATTCATACACATAATATTACATCAAATGTGATATACCATTAAAAAACTACTAAATTTACATTTTCAATAAAATTATTAATAATTCATAAAAATTATTGAAATCAATAATAATTTATTATTTAAATAAATAAATTGATGTTTACTATTCAAATAATTTTTGTAATAATTTGAATTAAGGATGGCAAAAAAATTCGAAGGACCCGAAACAACCCATCCCGTCGGGTCCGCAGGGAGGGTTTTTCGCCCCGCGGGGCATTTCGGGGCGGACTCACCCCAAGACCCGTATTTTTTTTTATTATTGGAATGAGAAATTAAAAATAAATTTAATGGGGTTTAGAATAATTGAACCTTGATGAGATTTAAGGGTATGAGAATACACAACCGCTATACCATTATGTTGTTTATTGATTTTTTTTCCTTCAAATAAATACATATTATCTTTAAAGTTCAAACTTAAAAATTCTAACTAATTCGACGCTTAAATTTTTCACCTAAAATTTCATTACCAATTTTGAAGAAAAAAAATATTTTAGGTCATTAGCGGGGCGGGTAGTCTCCCCAACCCGACCCGCCCCAAAAACAGTCTTAGGACGGGGGTGGGGCGGGGTACAACATTTTCAAATTCGGGGCAGGCCGGGGTGGCCCCGACTCGCCCCAAACCGACCCACTGCTATTACTAATTTGAATTACTTATGTTGTTTTTTAAATTCAAATGATTATTGTAATAGAGAATTCTTTTTTATGCATTTATATGTATTGATTATGTATAAGTACTAAAATTTTATGAATACTTATTGAAATCAATATTGCTAATATTAATTTTCGTGCATCGCACAGGTGAAATATTAGTAATATTTATAAACAAAACAATTTTCAATACTACTTTTTAAACACACTTTTTCGAAACTTCTTTTCAACCAAACATTTTACATCGAAAACAAGAAAAGAGCCGCAGAACGAAAGAAAAATGACTATTTAAAATAAAATTAAAATTAAGTGAGTTGAGTAACAACTTTTAAAAATAACTTCAGACTCGTACGAAATTCTTTTCTAGCTAGAAGCACATCAAGTAGAAAATCAATTTCTACCATTTGAGGATCCAACTCATGAAGTCAACACAGTTAAGCTTGCACTACACAAATGTAGAGCTTCTCTCTTTTATAATGTAGAGCTTTTCTCTTTTCAGAATTTGGTACCAAAATTATTATAAATTTGAAGATAAATTGTTCCCCGTCTTTCATGGAAGTAACAATTGTGAATGAAAGTCAATTTTTACACGTCTATTATAGTAAACATTGTTTGGAAGTGATTTTAACAACTTGAAGTAATAGGGATCAATGTTTTGGACCTCTAAACTTAGTCCAAGTTAAGGACAAGAGAAAATTCGGCTGTACACTAGTTATCTCTACCTCAATTGAAAAATACCAAGTTTTTAAAGTATTTAGATTTATATGTAATATTATATTTCTCTCTCCTCTCTCACCGTTACATTCTCTCTCTCTCTCTCAATCAAATTTATTTTTTATCTTTCCAATCTTTTCTCTTTCCTATCTCTAAAAAATTTCTTATCAAGTGTAAAACTCTCACCATTCGAATGGTTCCAGATCTGAAATTGTGAAAATCCTAACAATGAAAAACTCAACACACCCACTACCCATCAGAAGCAGGAGAAAGGGATTTTCGTGCCAGAAGGTTTGAAAACTGGATTGTGGTGGCTGGTGGCGGTGGGGAGTGGTCACTCCCTAATCGATCCTCCGTGTCACCACCGACAAATGCTTCCGCCGTCCTCGTCGCTGCGTTTTGATATTTTTATCTTTTGGAGAATGAGATGTTAAGAGAAGTTTTAGGATTTATTTCTATAATCTATTTGCCATCCGCCGCGACCAGAAGGATGCCTGCTTGCGCAGAAGGAAGTCTGCCGCTCGTAGAAGGCCGACTATTATGCAAAAGGTCTCACCGCACATAAGGTAACCGCTTAGAAGACAGTCGTTGGCAATCTTCCGTGCAGGCTGTTGCGTTTGACAATGGTGCTTCCAATCTGAATGTGTTAAGGATTATTAATTCGCCTACTGCAGCGGGAGATGGTGGTGTCAAGACAGAGGAGCAGCTTCCAGTAGAGATCTTCCATTTTCAGCGATGGCTGGTGGAAGCTCCGACGGCGACGTAGGGCTCCACTTAAGCTTCACATGTTGTTTTGCTTGTTTTCCTACTGTCATTATGTGTATTTATCTGGATTTCACTTTCACTCAATCTATGTGACACTGGACTTGAGGTTCCTACTGGTTAAAAGCAAAGACAGGAAGTGGATGAATTTTGTATCAAATAGGAAAAGAAATTTTCAATGTTTGAAGTGTTATTTTGTATTTGAATTTTGTGTTGGTATTTTCTAATATAACAGATCATTATAGCAAGTTTTAGAAATTAATTTCCCTGTTTGAAGTGTTGATTTGATTGTAATTTCTTGCTGTTCTTAATTGTAATTGCATCATGTCTTTGTACTGAAATTTTTATGAACATTACAAGGCATTACAAAAGTATTACTGAACATTACGACACAACATTATAAGGATTGTAATGTTACATAAATTACAATTACACAACATTACAATGACTGTAACACTTCTTCAATTTGAACTGACACGAAAAAAAAAAATATATATATATATATATATAAATATATAAACAAAGTCTTTACCAAAAATAAACACACACACACTTTCCCGCCAAAATAAACTTACTATATATATATATATATATATAAAACAAAGTTTTTACCAAAAATAAACACACACACACTTTCCCGCCAAAATGAACTTACTAAATTTGAAAAGATTTTGTAAAAAACATAAGAATTAAAAAATAAACAAAAAATTATTGCATTTTAGAAAGTGTAATGATTGCAAATGGAATTACACTTTTGAGCACTACATGTATTTTTTGAAAAAAAAAAAATTTGTTTTGAGTACTTTTAAATTGTATAAAAAATATTGGTAGTTAAAATTTTTTGTTTAAAAATAAAGAATGTGATATTTTCAATGTAAAAATTAGTAATTGTAAAGTGGAGAGAAAAAGTATGTGTAATTAAAAAGTAGTTTAAAAGTGTGTTGTCTAAAAATATTTTGTCAAATAAAGTTGCTTCGTTCCAATTCCGAAAAAGAACAATTTAATTTTTTTTTAACAATTTTTTTTACTTAATATGATGATTGATTTTAATATAACTATTAATCTTATTGTGTATCATAACTTCTTTTTTTTTTTTTTTTTTTTTTTTTTTTTGAAAAATGTGAAAAAAATTACATCTAAAGTATTTATAAGTCTAATTTAAAAAATAAATAAATAATTCTCTATTGTTATAAAAAAATATTCAAGATTCGTAAATTCGAAATTATGTTAAATTAATTAAAAAAAAGTATTCAAAAATATTCTGCTTAATCATAGTGTAACTAATTTTGTAAAGTAAAATTAAATTATTTATAAAGATATAAAATTATATCATAAAATGTGTTAAAAAACATTTAAATAACCCGAAAATGATTTTGTTTAAAGAACGAAATATGTTTTAGTTTAAAGAACTTAAGAACATTCCTTATATTTGTTTTTATAAGTTTTTCAATTAGATTATATAAAAAAATAAATTAAATGACTAATCCAAAAATTTTCTCTCAAATTGAATAATTTAATATTTGATTGAATATAATTTTTCTTCATATGTAATGACAATTGACAAAAGTTAGAAGCAATCAATCTCGCATGTTGGAATGTATTTGAAAAATTCTATTGGTAATTATCAGTATTAAAATTATCTTTAAGCATGTGTTCGATAAACTTGCAAAAATGGTTTATAAACTATTTTATAAATCATACAAGTTCTCAAACCACTTTTTTAACCATGCATATTATTGTATTATTTTGAAGTCGAAAAAAATGTAATATAGGCGTCAAATCGAATATCTCAACAAGAAGTTTAATACAATACAACAAGTGAGAGCAAACTATAAAAAAAATTGTCCGTAAAATCGTCCAAATATTCAAATGTCAAAATTTTACTTTATATTTTTTACTTTATTTTAAATTATATCATTTGAGTTATATAATACTCCGTGTTCAGAAAACATTAAATGGTTCGACCAGAAAGAGGCAACAGGTCAAATGTCAAAAATTGAATCGGATTGAACCGGGGTCGAATCGATTTTAATTAAAAAAATAAATAATTATTTCAAAGATAAGAAAATTTTCTAAAAAAAAATTAGTTTACAAATAAAACGACATTTACTCATTTGGAGTAAAATTAAATAAATAAAAAATATAACCACAATATTATTTACCAATTGAAAGCAAATATAGATTTATGGTTGTTAATTTTATATATTAAATTTTATTTCAAAATAATTTAATATATAATAAAATGATAAAAATATCTTATTTAAAAAAAGAAAGTTTAACAAACAAGTAAATAAAAAAAAAAATTTAAAAAAAAGACAAACAATTTTAAAAAGAAAAGATTTTTTTTTTTTTTTTAATGATCATAACTTCTTATTTTTTTATTAGTTTTGTTAATGTTGCATTTCCTATTTTGATTACTCTTTTTTTTTTTTTTTTTTTTTTTGAACTTGATAATATTTTGCATTAAAATATTATTATACTATATTTTTATTTGACATGATTGTATAATTAATATATTTTCATAAATTTTGATTAAAATCACTATCACTACTATATTCCCGTGCATCGCACGGATGAAAATACTAGTAGTAATTAATATTACACAACTGTGGTCGTAAATTACAACACGTTATACAACATTACAGAACGATAACTATTAATTAATGACTGTAATATGTAATATTACATAACATTACAGGACTGTAAAATTACATGATATTACATATTGTACTCGCCCGAAAATCTCATGCTATCTTATTGTAATGTTCGTTGAAAATATGACGATCGGAAAGGTTGAAGATTACAGATTGCCAAGAGAGAAATTACGCTGGAAGATTTTTTGGAATATTATAACTGCCTAAATTAATCTATACACAAATGGTAACTACCTCCTATTTAATAGGTTCCATATCTATTTAAAAATAAAAAATCAAATAAAATACACTCTCTCTCCTATATTGTGGTATTTTTCTAAAACTAAGAATCAAAATTATGTAATATTACGAATAATTTCAAAAGTCGGTATTTTTCAATTACAGAGCATTACACCTAGGTAGTTATGTAATTTTCCCTAAGGACAACTTCACTTCACTGTCTTCCTTTTATTACTAAGTTTGCATAATTAATTATCATAAAATTAAATCTTGACTAGTTTATATATTTTTTCATTCTTATAAACTATAATAAATTACACATGCGTGTTTCATTTATAATTGGACGGTTAATAGTTAATTTCACAATTCAACCAATATCGAAATAATTGTAATTATGAAATATTATCAAAGTATGAAAACTCATGGAGAACAATTATAATAAAATTTCAAATACTTCAATCTTTTTCCCAATTTTTTTTTGTAAATTTGATTGTGCCACCCTACTTCAAAATATCTACAACTGCCACTACCTATTAGTAAAGCAAATTCAACGAAACTACCACTGATAAATATTATACATTTTAAAACAACTTTATTCATACAAGATCATCGAGTTTGGATTACGCTCAAGTTACACCACATAACCATCTTTGTAATTGTAGTGACAGATCTTTTATCGTGAAATCCATCTCAATGACTTACAAAACAAATATAAATAAATTTATTAACTAAAACCATGACATTTTCGACACACCACACGTAAACTCACTAAAGATGTTATTAGCATTACCAGCGGCTATTCAACTAAAGCTTTGTTTGATAGGACAAAATAAATTTTCCATCCAAAATTTTGTAATTTTCAGCTATTTGATTACATTGATTTGGCCTGATAAAATTTCTCAGTTCGGCTCACGTGACTTCATTTGGCTGGAATTCATGAAAAATGATTTCTCTTGGATTCCCATGTTTGAACATTTTTTGTTGTTAATTGTCTTTATTTTTATTTCTTTCAAAATTAACATTATTATTATCAAGTACAAATGTATGAAAAAATTTGATAAAAATAACAAATTTTTACCTTATTTGCCATAAAAAATAATGTCAATCAAACAATAAAACCTGAAAAATTCCCACTTTTTCCACCTAGAAAAAATAAAACTCAAGCACATTCAATTGATATTTTTTAGACAATTCAATTCCTTGGAAAATATTTTCTTTACATCAATTTTCCATTTTTTCAATCAAACACACCCTAAGAGTTAAAGAGCATGAAATTACGCTGTAAAAATATCCACCTTTACCAGATTTACATATCTTATCTTTTTCATTTAATTCAGCTACAAATAAATAAAGGATAAATAAATAAAGATTTCTGCTTCATCTTCGTCCCTAACCCATGAAACACCACACCCAAATAAAGATAACAGTAACCCAGAAAAGGAGAAGCTAATGAAGAAACCAAAACTGATACAGAAATATTCAAATGGCTGGAAATTAACATTTCAATAGCAATAGACTAAGTGAAGAGCTTGGGAAGAGCTTAAGATTACGCTGGAATGGAAGCCATGGATTCTTTTTTTGCCCAACGTTGGCCGATCCAACTTACCAAACATGCCACATCTAAGACTCTGTTACTGGTTTTAAGGAGACATGAAAGTACAATACGATGGCTAATATTTAAACAGTTCTACCTTGTGTATCCAAAGTATAAACAGTTCATCAGAGCCGATATGAACAATGTCATTAGAAAGAAACCAAAATATCTGCATGCCAAGTATAAGCCATTGCAAATTAAGATAAGTAAACAATAAGTGACTAGAAAATGAATATGAAAAGAATCTAGTAATCTCAACCAGCTTCACTCATCAAACTCGTGCATGTGATCTAATAAATAGTTTGCCGCGAGTTCCTCGTTCTTGTTGCAAGCAAAATATACTTCCAATACCAAAGCTCGTTCAAAACCCATTGCTTCAAGCTAAAATTCAAATTAACATGGTTACAAGCAGAACATGATGTGATTATGATAATTTACTTGTCCTAGAAGAATAATACATGATTTGGAAATGACAAAAAAAAAAAAATGCTCCATATGATTGTGATGCTGTTAAGATACTTGAAGGCAAATATCACATGGCCATTTTCTCAGTTCTAGTTATATCATGGTTTTGATGGAATCTTGATGATTCAATCAAAAAGAAAGATCTGTTATGGAAAAAATCAAAAGGCCCAAGTAATAGATCCATGCATTATTTTTCCGCACGTTAGGTATTAGTGAAATAATATCTCCATCAAGAGTTCAGGAGCTGGTAGCAAGGGGGATGCATAAATACTGTCCAAGTAAAATTATAATTACCAAAACTTAACTGGTCTAATTGCAAATAAGCATGACTCAAATCAGAAATTAATGGCACCAAATGTTATATAAGAAGCCTTGCTGAAAATTAGGGGGTTAATATTGGAAACACATCAGAATGTATTTTGGATAGATCGAATACCTTCATCGGACAAGACTAGTGTCACATGTTTAAAAATGTCCTTTCACCCATCACTAAATGCAACAGTAAAATGCAATATTAACATACAAGTCCCACAAATTCTGAGAAGACATCCTAATAATAGTCATCACAAACATCGTGACTTGTTTGGGTTACATTATAAGTTCCTGATAATTTTAAGGTCAAAGTCAAAAGACCCATAATTACTACTCATTCATCCATCACTCATTTCTGTCACATTTTAATTTCAGAAACTTGTAAGGAAACCTAAAACAAGCACTAAATCTAAATTGCAAGACTCCCAGTGTCTGTGTCATTCACTAATTAATTACCATTCCAATTTGGATACGAATGGAATTAAAGCTTCCTAGAAGTATTTGAATTGACAATCTATAAGCTTACAAGGTAGTATTGTTCAGATCTTAAGATTACAATATTTGCTGAGCAGCATAAAGTTCCAATAACAAAAACTATGCAATATCAGCTATTAAACATGCATTATCTCAAAATTAAGTATCAAGTTACAAGGAACTTCAAATTTATTCAATCAGCATAGAAAACAGTATAAGTTACGGTTACCTAGTAGGAATGGTTGATGAAAATGATTTTCTAATGAACTGAAATCTATTGAACTAGATGGGTAATGAAAAACATACACGTGCAATTGCCTCCCGCTCTTCTGCTGTGACAGATACAGTCTGTGGCATTGCTTCAGCAAGCTGCCCTAATATGTTCCTAAACCATTATTTTAATTATGTTATCAGTCATGAGAAGAGAGGCAAAAAGAATTATGGGTGGAACACATATCTAGAGGAATCAGAACAAAAAGGCTTATAACAAAATCAAAGTTGCAATGTGGACCAAGATATAGGTCAAACTATAGCAGAACTTCTCACCCCTCCCCTTCAACTGGTTCATTTATTAGGCGTAGGAAGTCAGCCTGATGCTCTTGAATTAACCGCACTAATTGTGGATTTTGCTTTCCCAGCTCTTGAAGCATAGGCTGCAGGTCCCAAGAATGATATCATTACAAGGAAAAAAGAGCATTACAACCCATGAACTCTAAGTGTATTATGAAAAATCAGTACCTGCAATATTTGTGGATTGGCTTGCACCATTGTTCGCAGAGCTTGAAACTGGAAAGAGGATAAGAAAGAACAAACAAAATAACTTTTTTGTTAAGAAAATAATGTGTTTCATACGAAAAGCTTCTTCCATACCTGTTGACTATTCCGAAGAAAATCTAAGGTGCCAGCACTTGCATTTGAGCCCAAATTTGGAAGGCCCTGGTTCCAGAAAGATAAGATCAATTAGAAGTCATTTCTTTAGTTCTTTCATAGAAGATCAAATTATAGTAAGGAAAATTTCCTGCCTGTGGAAAAAGGTCTAGAGGATTAGCATTGGGGCCACTGGAAGTTACAGCTGGCTGTGTAGCCTGTGTCAAAGAATTCACAGGCTGCCCACTAGCAGGAGGTTGAGCCGCTGCAGGTTGGCCTGCAGGAGGAACTTCCGTTTGCTCAGGAATGCCCTGAAATAAGATCATTCCCCTAGGTTATAAAAGATGGAACTAAAGTAAACAAGAACAGAAATTCCAGTTCTCAACAAACAATGCAATAAACCATAGGACAAGAATTCATCTATGCAGTTTTTGCAGTCAAATTTTTCATTTTGGCAGAAGGAAACTGTGGGCACCTAAAATCTGGGCAGGACGAAAAATCCTCGAGAGAAAACTCACAGAATAAAGGTACTCAACAGCCCTCTCTGGGTTGTTAAAAGCGGCACGTAGAGCACGAATAACTGTCTCTCTATCCCAGCTTCCTCCACCCATATCAAGAATTTCTTGAACAGTAGCCTCAAAGTTACTTCCAGCAACAAGATTTGACGCTGCTTGATCATAGACATCTGTCACTGAACTGTTTCAAACGAAAAATAAAATAATAATAATAAAAATAAAATAATAATAATAATAATAATACTGAATTGTGCAAGAACAGTCTAAAATTGTCTTCAAGAACACATGTACTCACGAAAGGGGAGCAGGCACAGCAGCAGGAACAATCTGTGGACTACATCCAATAGAAATGGTAAAGGTTAAACTAGAACTCGAAACAGAAGAATCCCTTTACCTACATAGCTGAAAACTAGAGCAATGAGATGGAACTCACGGTACCACTGTTGATGCAGGAAGCTGAGGTGCTGTTACAGGCTGCGTTGGCAGGGCTGTATTATATGCAGGTTGGGTCTGAATAGATGAGAAGAATTAGCATTCATCCCACCGATCAAAGGCAAGCCGAACTTCATAATAACATACACATGTACATTAACTTCCCTTCTTGAGGTAATATTGCACAAAGAAATGCAAGCGTTCATCGAGATAATGGATTTGGCAAATTAGTAAGATTCAAGGAACTAAAATTGGCAAAATTATTTGCAAGTCCAACGAGGACTTCAGTGTCATCCCAATGCTTAATGCAAGCAAAAAGAAAAGGCGGACAGAACTCACTCCTAATCAGATTTTATTTTTAGTTCCAGAGGAACATAACAATGTTGGCAACATTATACAAGTGTACAACATCACTCAAACAAATGACAGCAGACCAATAAAATAATCTACACATAGACCCAAAAAATTGCCTACTTTTTAACCACACATTCTCCAAAAATTTAATATTACAAACCACACTATTTGAAGTAATGGATCTCAAATAGGGGCTTAATAACCTCAATAACATGCAAATATATGTAAAATTCAGAAAATTACCAGAACAAATCGATCAGCGAGTGAAGTATCTACAATTTAAATAGAGGGCTGCAGAACATCTTGGGTGTCCCCCCACCCGCTACTATGGTGGAGGCAGCTATTTACCAATTAATATATATTTTGATGGGATTTTTGTTCTTGTATGGAGGAAGTAGGGTTGGAAGATGTCTGCAGAGGAAATGAAAATTGAGAACTTCGAAGTTTGGGGGAGTTCACTAACTTGCCACTCTTGTTTCAGCATTTGCATACATGGTTGAAAGAGCACAAAAGTAAAATACATAATAAATCAGCAACAAGAAGGAAAAGACATTCAGCCCCTGTTTGAGAGGAATTTTAATCCAAGTTTTAATCCAAGTCAAAGTCAACAATGAATTTCAACCTCATAGTTATGGGATCCACAAATTTTCAACTACACATTTCATTAATTTGTATCAAAATCTACTAAAAATTTTATTTCCATCTCTATCAAACAGGGGCTCAATCTTGCAAAAGAGCATGAGTTTGCACATGTTATTTACTTTAATCTTTATTCGTCCATTTCCCAAAGGTAAAGAATCTATACCCATCCTTTTCCCAAACTAATGGGATAAAAACTACACTACTCAAACACCAAGCAAAATTGAGTCGGATGCAGTCACAGTTCTTGAAGGAGCAGCAGATGCAGTTGAAGCATCACTTGATAAATCCTTGTTCTACAGTAGTTGAACAGTACAAATATAATAAGTTGCAAAATTCAATGTTGTGACTACAGAGAATATTTTCATTCTATATGTAATAAAGCCAAGTGAAATGTGAAAAAAACACCAACAAATTGGCACAGCCCACACATATGCCATACAAGCTAAACCACCAAACCACACACAATAATCTATATCCATCCCTTCCTCAAACTAATGGAATAAAAACTACACTACTCAAAATCCAAGCAAAATTGAGTCGGATGCACTCACAGTACTTGAAGCAGCAGCAGATGCAGTTGAAGCGTCACTTGATGAAGCCTTGTTCTACAGTAGTTGAACAGTACAAACATAATGAGGTGCAAAATTCAATGTTGTGACTAGAGAGAATGAAATTGATATTATTTTCATTCTATATATATATATGGGGGGGGGGGGGGGGGGGGGAACCAACCAACAAAATTGGCACAGCCCACACATATGCATACACTGCAGCACCACACCACACAAAAGCACATGCGCGCGCACAACTTAAAAAATAAATAAATAATTAATAAAGGGTAAAGATAAGAAAGGGAAGCATTGGATAACACCCAATAAAAACTTTTTTGGTTGCTTTGCAATAGCAAATGTTACTGTAAAAAGTTAGATCATCTACTCTAGACAATTTGGTCCCTCCTATATCAAATTACCAATGATACATTTCAATCAATTTGGAAACCTATGATTTGCAGATCATTATTGATACGATCTTCATGCATCTCAAGCAAATCATATGGAAGTCACGGGTTTGGATCCATGGATAATAGGTACCTTGCTCAACATAATGACGACAAAACTTTTTTCAGCAACATTGTTCTCCTCTAGTGTGGTCTCATCTTTAAGAACTTTCCCCTGGTGAATAAGCATCTGCTGGGCTGCCGGATAGACATCTAAACCCTGACTTGTTTCAATATTCTTCTTTACATCTGTCACCTAATAAACCACCAAGAAAATAGTTTGATCAGAGAACCAAAAAATCGATAGAAATGTAGAAAATTCTGTGTGGCAGGCTGGCAGCTCAATTCCTATTGCAAATAGTTGACCGTCAATTATCTTTTTAGTACAAGGAGCATAGAATTAAATTAAAGAAAAATTACATAAAAAGCAAAAATTCATAGAGTAAAAGAATATATTATCAAAACATGTTTAGCACGCTGCACGTCAAATATTTTGGCAGGCAGAATATTAGTTAAATGAGATGCAGTGGAGCCAAAGTTCACCAACACAGATATGCTGATTCAGCCTCTTACTGAATTATTACTTCTGTCCGTAGTAAAATTAGATCTTTGTTGCAAATCATCAGTTCCTAACAAAAAATGCTTGTTCCTGCAAAGCTACCTTTATGAACTTGCATAAAGTTAACGATTATATTGATGGTCCAAATGGACTAAACTCTAAAGAAGAATGAACCATTTAAACCCAGTGAATAAAAGTTGTGAATGCTTTTCTGTTTCTGAAAAGAAGGTTGAAGAGGATTGTGTGGTAAAAATATACCGAAAACAGTGGGATCTATAGCAGTTACACTTTCTGCTTGACACTTATCACATATTCAATGTTTTATTAGTATAAAAACAAATGCCAACTACCACCGGTTCTTTTTCTTGTTCTCCAATCCACTCCACTTTCTTCCTGTCACGTTTAGCTCACCCTATGCCAAGACCACTCCCCTGCTGCACCAACACACCCCACGGACCACGCACTTGCACCCGAGCCATTCTAGAACATTCCATTTAGTCTATAAATACCATACAAAGGCAGTTGAAGGGAATGTGTATTGAATTGATGATTTTGGTTGTTATTTCTTTCAGTTATTCTTGCTGAATTCCTACGCCATTTCTCTATTCTCCATCTCCTTCATTTTATTTTATTTTTAATTTCACCCATTTATCTGTAATCTTCTTTCTGATATTAATGAGAAAATTTTCCCAAAAATAGCCTGTTATTTTAATTTGGATTATGATTCTGTTTTGAAGTTGCTGTTTGGATCAGATTATGGTTGAAGCTCAGCTCCAACCATAACACTTCCACTCTGACTTCAATTAACATTATTTTTTTTTTTTTAAAGTCACTCGCTCACAGATGAGACTTAACTGTCTGCAGACTTAAGAAAATTAACATAGTTTGATGGAAAGTTTAGCGAGGAACAGCGCGTAGTAACACCACCATATATTGAATATCTGTACTGATATTAAAAATTCATGGCAATAAGCCAGTAGGGATGAAAAAATAATCGAATTTCAATACCAAAAAAGTGATAATTAGAGAAGAAATTAGGACGAGACAATAAAAAAACCCAGAATCCCAAAAGCCACAAGAATTTCCAAACCCTAATTATACTACAATCACACGAAATTCAAGAAATAATTCAATTTAACATATTCTATATACTTCAACACAAATCATTATGCATGGAGAGAGCGTGAGAGGGAAAGAAGTGGATGTACGGTATCTTCGGGTTTCACTTCGATCTCGAAGTGAATGCCTTTTAGGGTTTTCACAAAAATCTTCATCTCCTGGCTTTAAAATTACGTCTGGCCTCCGGAAAACGACGTCGCTTGTTTCGGTCGCCACCGGCTTTATACGTGTGTCGTTATTGGAGAGGTCGATAGGGTGAGAATGATGACAGGGGCTCCGAGTAGCAATTGACACAAAATTTGGACCTACCCTTCATTTTTGTCAAAAATTATTTTGAGTCAAATATTCTTTCAATAAAATAATAATTTATATATAACCAAAATTTTCTACATTCAAGCCTATATTATTTAACACAATCATTACAATTTAGCCCTTACTAGTGAATCATTCCGTGTGTGCACGAGAAGAAACGTCTAAATAAAAATAATTCTATTCGAAATTAAATAAATCCTTAAACAAAATAAATAACATTCGCAAATAAGATATAAGTTAATCTTTTGTTAGTTTCATGTATAAACATCAACCTTTTAGGGAGAAGTCATACATGCGAAAATGATTGTGCCTAACTCTTGTTGATAGTCATGACATATGACACCATCAATGAAAATTGTTTTTTTTTTTTAAATCTAATAAGTATCCTAAAACTCGAATAGCTCAACAATATCCTTTGAATAAAGAACGTGTGTCATGCATTACTGTCAGATAGAATTTGACCTTATAGAATATGATCGTCAAGTTTTGTAACAATTATTCACTATCTCCTTGAACCAAAAATTCGTCTTACAAAATGAACACTTAAATGTAGGATCTCTAGTATTCACGTACTCTGAACATTCAAATAATAGATGAAAAAGTTAATAATAGAGATCATGCATATAAAAGATAAAATTCAATATTTTGACCATTGACAATGAAAAACAACATGTCAAATAATAGATAAAAAAGTTAATAATAGAGATCATACATATAAAAGATAAAATTCAATATTTTGACCATTGACAATGAAAAACAACATGTATAATAATAATAATAATAATAATAATAATAATAATAATAATAATAATAATAATAATAATAATAATAATAATAATAATAATAATAATAATTTGCTAGGTTGACAAAGATATTGCATCAAATTTATGATATTTTAGGTTTTCAATATTTATACAATTATTTTCTGGTTGAAATTATAATTTAGTATTGATCATCTCAATTTTTAGTTAAGTAAATTGGGAGACAGTTTATATATTATTATGAAAAAATATCATAAAATTTGAATTAAAATATAGCAAAGAATATCTTGGTATGGTTAATAATTTTTTGAAATTTTAAAATTGACAGTTAGGACAAAAATCATTAATAACTGTATCATTTCAAACAATATATATAAATTTGTTAACCGTTAATGTTAAAAAATGTGATATGAGACTTTTTGGAATAAAAAATTAATTAAGAATTAAATGTAATTGTCATTGAAATAATTTTGATAAATAATGTAATATAGGAAAGAACTTTAATATGTATATGTACTAAATAACTTAAAAATAGAATTTAGTTATAAAAATTTCAATACAACGTGATATATAAAAATACGAATATGTATAAATTTTAAATATAATTTTAATTGAGAATTTGACATTGGATCTGTATGACTGAATCAAATATTTATCCATAAAATTAAGACCAATAAAAATCACAATTATTATAAGAAATTAATTACGCATTAAATATAATTATCTATAAAAATATTTAATAATTTAATAATACGCTATAAAAAAGAGCTCCAATTTTTAGATGTACTAAATAACTAAAAATAAGATTATTTATTAAAAAAAATATGCGTATGATATAATTTATAATTTAGTACTCCCTCCGTCCCATAAAGATAGTCATCTACTCATTTTCACGCAGATTAAGGACAAAAATGAATATAAAATATTAATTTCACTCTTAAAAAATAAAGTAGACTATCTTTTTGGGACGGACAAAAAAGAAATAGTAGACTATCTTTGTAGGACGGAGAGAATATTATCTAGTAATAAAATTTCGACATAATTTTTAACTGAAAATTTTATTTTGGATTTGTATAATTGAACACAAATATTTATTTGTAAGATTGAAAACGTTAGAAGAACACATTTTTTTTATGAAAAGAGAGATTTTGACACAAAAAAGTCAAATATAAATAAGTAAAATCAAACAAATTATCGTTCTTATGTCATAAAAAATAAAAAACAACTTCTCGGTAAAAGCAAATTTTTTTTAAAAAATAATTCTAGTTTCTTGTTTTTATTATTTTTTATACAATGTGATATACAATTTCATCAAATATATATATACTGACTCATGAATAATATGTTTTTTCTTCACTCAACGGCCTAAACCATTAACATATCTATCCAACCCAAAGCTATTCTAAGTAGCCCAACATTAGTTAACACATTGCAACCCCAACAGAGAAATCTAGAACATAATATAAATAGATTATTAATAAATCATCTTATTAATCTAAAATAATTTTGCATTCTATATTGTTTTTGTAGCGCCCCGAGTTCCGTATACCCGATTCACTACGTCATTTTCTGTCTAAATTTTTCGAATAATATTTTTGCGGAAGAAATAATTGAAATTCATTTTTGGCAACATTAAATAAACTGTAATGGCTGATAAAATTGAAAACATTTATGAAACCATTTAAAATAGTAAATCGAACCATTAATTTTGTAAAGAAATTGACAATGTCATAATTTCTCAAATAAATGAACTTCTCTAAATTATTCGATTGTTTGGAAAAATATGGAAATCATTAACGTCAAACTTTCTACCGTTTAACGATTATTGCCACCATCATTTATCGCTCGCCACCGTCTCCGAAATCTGCAAAACTGTTAAAAAGTAGGGTGAGCATTTCATGGGGGAAATACTCAGTAGACTCATCGCAAATTAATTTAATTTATAAGATGATTAAACACATAAATCCCGGTTCTTTATAAAACGGGCATTGATAGAGCTTCTTTATAAAACGGCTCTTGATAAAACTCATATTGTGCATTACAGCACGGGACATATTTTGCAAATCATAGGCTCTTTGAAAATAGCTCTTTGAAAACAGCTCTTTGAAAACCATATACTTATAAAAACATTTTAATTATGCCAAGCATAATTTCTTTTGAAAGCATAACATAAGATATGATCGAAATCCTCATAAACATAGGGAGACACAAGAATTTTACCGAACTTAGGTGGTAAGAATTCTTATGCAGTAAAATCATAATAACATTAAGTATACCAAAACATAATTCTTGAAATTCATAGGGATCATTTCCATCATAACATAAGATAGGATCGAAATCCTCATAAACATATGAGACAGGAATTTTACCGAACTTAGGTGGTAAATCCTCATAAACATATGGAAACATAGGAATTTTACCGAACTTCGTGGCAAATCCTCATAAACTTATGGAGACACAAGAATTTTACCGAACTTCGTGGCAAGAATTCTTATGTGCATAGCAATGATCCAAAACATATAAAACATTATCGTAAAAACATAGGGTATACTTACTTTTCATAAAAACATAAGGTATATTTACCTTTCATAAAACATACTTAATTTTCTTGAAAATTGACTTTCACAAGTCACATGACATTTATATGAAATCATAATTTAAATCAATTAATAAGTGCGAGTCTACCTCAAATCCGACGAGTGCAAAGTTGAGCGGGAATGACTTCAATTTCTTTAAATTCTCCGTACGCTTCGTCTTAGCCAATAAGTCACTTTAGTCTATCGAATATATAGCTCAAAATGATAAATTATAATTTGAGGACTAAAATTGATGTTTTGAAAGTTGAGGAACTAAAATTGATACTTTTGAAACTTGAGCTTAAAAGTAAATCAGCAGGGACTGAAGTGATCAGATTTTGAAAATGAAAGGGCTGATTAAAACTCATTTAAAACTTAAGGGCTGAAATTGATGATTTTAAAACTTAGGGACTGATTTGAAATAACTTTAAAAGATGGTGACTAAATGCTGCAAATTCTGAAAATTAATATAATATATCAGATCTATTTCTCTCTCTCTCTTCGTCTGAATCATAGAGTGTCGAGTGAGAGAGGCGAGAGAGGTTCGTGAGCTGAGGAAGTCTGGTGGAGGTGCTTCTGCCAACGATTCGCCGGTACCACGCCGGCGCAGGGTGCAGAAAAAGGCGGTCAAGGTGAGGTTTCTAATCTAGGGAGTTTAGTGCGAAGTTAGGTGCGAAATCGAAATGTAACCTAGGTTTTGAATTCGCGACTTTTCGGCGAAAAACCGATCAATCAGTCGGCGTAGAGGTATTGTTCTGGGTTCTTGGGTTGATTTTGATGATTTGAAACCAAAAGGGACTGAATTGGATTGTTTTAAAACCATAGGGACTGATTTGAAAGGCTTCAAAAGTTAGGGACTGAAATGAAAATTTTCGAAAGTTAAATATTAAAATCAAACTTTACTCTATCTACTTTTATTTCTTCAGAACATTAGAGAGAGAGAGCGAGGCGAGGCAGAGACAGAGGAGAACTAGGGCGTAAATCCGTCCTTCGACGGAAGATTCTGCCGGCGTAACACCGGAGTAAGGTGGCGGTGAGCGACGGGGCTGAAGTAGGTTAGGTTTGATGCGAGAAACAGAAAGGAAACCGCGGCTTAGATCGCGATTTGAGTTGGGTCTTAACTGCGAAATCCGGTGGTCGTGCCGGTAAATCAGTCGGCGGTCGAAGGTAAGTCTTGGGCTTGGTTTATTTCTTGTTTTGGGTTTCAATTGTTTGTCAAAACTGAAGTGGGCAGTGGGTGGTTTTGGTGTGGGGCAGTGATGGAGCTGATTGCGATGGAGTTGAGCTGGTTGCAGTGGTTGATCAGTGGCTGCGGATTGGTGGTTTAGAGTTCAAATTGAGTAGAGGTAGTTTGGTATTGAGTGGTTGCAGTGCTGATGGCATATGAAATGATGAAATGGTGTAATGGTGAAATTCAAAATCGGCTATGGGAAGAATTGAAAGGCAGTGAAGGTGATGATACAGATTTCTTGGGTGAAGGAGCTGCAGGTTGATGCCAATACGATGATGGTGTATTGGTAATAGCAGTGGTGTTGATAATGGATCTTGGCTATGGTTGAGGTGCTACAGAGTTGTTATTATGATGAGGCTGATGAATTACAGAGAATGGTGATAGCTGGTGTTAATTATAGTGGTTTGATCATAGTGGTGGTTTGTTGATAATGGAGGAAAAAGGGAAGAAATAATTGAGTGGAAACATCATGAGAATGATTTATTCTATTTTATGTTATTGGAAATGGGGTTGGCCGATGATGATGATAAAGAGAGGTAGGGAAATGTGAGTTGTGCCATGTGAAAGAATAAAAATTGGAAGTGGAGGCCGAAAGTTGATGCTGAGGATGATGATGATGTTGGAGAATATTAGGTTAAATAGGATTAACTAAAATTTGACTAACTTTGATCAAGAAATGTTTTTAAAACAGATATATTTTGGATCGAAAATAAATTTGAGAATAAATAAATTTTGAGATAAAAATTGAATTACGTATTTTGGACTTGAAATAATTTAAATAAGGAAAATTGAGATATTTTAATAATTTTGGAATTCAAAATGATTTTGAAAATAATACTTTGAATAAATAATTAAAATAACATAATTTTAGAAATTCGAATTTTAATTTAAAATCGAACAAATTCGATATTTCTTGACTTGGCTAGACGAATCCGTCGCGACGTTAATTTCAAAACAATGGGTGAAATAGTAGCGACACAATTTTCTAAATATTAAAATAATTATTTATTGCGTAAAAAATCTTGGTCACTACAGTTTTCGAAGCTTTCTCTACAATATTATTGTTTTAATATTTTTTCTTTTTTGTCAGAAATCCAAATCTATGTTCAACGACTCAAAATATCACAGGTCTTGAAGAAAAGAGTAATGCCAATCCTTTTTACTTTTTCAAAAAATAATTTACGATTTTTTATTTTCAACTGGTTTGTAATATTAATAACTAATAAGCATTACCACTGCACCAGAAATTTTGAATCATAAAACGTGATAAATAGAAGGTGGAGTTGAGGGGTCATGTTAAACAGTACACATTTTTTCAAATAAATAATCCTTTAATTGAATCTTTTATTATTGTGTATATCTTCATAATAATTATATATAACAGAAATGAAAGAGATTGTATATCGGGAAATGGAAAAAAAAGGGATATAGAAAACAAAAATGAATAAACAGATTTTGAAAAACGGGAAGAAAAAAAAGAAACAAATTCTAAAAAAGCGAAAAAAAAAACTGGCTTTCCAGTGTAATTAAGCGGCAAGAAATAGAAGTCATATAAACACAATAAATATTGAAGAATGTAAACCTCTGTTTGTTAAAAGTTTTTTGTTTAAAAACATATTTTTTTTGTATTTTCTAGGTAAAATGTGTAGTTTAAAATTGGAGAGAGAAAATATGTGTGATTAAAAAGTGATTTGGGGAATTGTGTAAGAAAAAACATGTTTTAAAACATGTTTACCAAACACATTCTAAGTAGACGTCAGCTATTTTGAAAATAATAAATAAATATTGAAGACCCAATTATTTTTTAAGTGGGTTTTGAAGTTGATTATTGGATGAGAGATATGAGTAGTGTGAACATGATAAATATTGAAGTCCCCAAAAATTGGAAAAATAAATAAATAAAATCTGCGCATAGCACAAAAGTTTTGGAGGGAAGCAGTGAAGTTGACTAGGGTTGACTCACCTACTTTTATAGAAAATATAGAATATAGATATAGATTTTATTTTGATAAAAATAAGATTTTTAGTAAATTTTGATAAAAATATATGACGCGATCCCAGTCGGGGAATCTCGTCGAACACGCGGAATAACGATAATTAAAACCTAGGAAAGATCTAAATCAGATCGACACAAGACAAACAACGATAAATAAGGATAGAACGACGGTAAAGCCTTGACCCGACAATTACGACGCAATTTATGGCGATGCGGATTGAAGAACCAAGATTGGTGAATGCCACAAGGACTTGTCAATTTCCTTGATAAGTATCGAATTTGGAAACGCCACAAATATTCTTGCGAATATTTGATAAGTTTGCTGGAAGAACGCCACAAAGATCGGATCTTTGATAAGTTCAAGAAAAATGGAATAACTCAACCTCTCAATTTTGGAGAATCCTCTCACAAATTTTATTAATCAACTCAAACTTGTCTAATGTTTACAATGATGAAAAGCGTATAAATAAGCAAGAAAACCTAGCATCTAATTACTCAAAATAGAATTCTAATTATGCTAAAATTCTAAAATAGGAAAACAACCTAAAATAATAAAAGGAAATAAATTAATTGAAAATCCGGAAAATCTGGAAATCTTGAGTTACGGCCGTGATCAATAGGTTACGGCCGTAAAGATTTCAATTTCAGTTTTTACGGCCGTGAGGACTATCTTTACGGCCGTGAATCACTTTCTGCACGTTTTTTTGATTTCCTGCCTCGGCTCGATCCTTTCGTCTTCTCGGCTCGACCCCAACACGGAACTTGCTCCGTTTTGCATGTAGATCACTATCATATTTCCGATGGCTCGACTTCGCCCTTCGATACCTGGTCCGGATTACATCAATATATGAGATGTGTGATTGTAAATTTGTGGGTCCCATAAAAACTGTGGTTAAAATTAAATGTTAATTTTGAATAAAATTAAAATCTAAAATAGTAGTACTACCAAACATGGGCTTATAAACAATAATACAATTTCTGAAACAACATTTTAATCACACACATTTTCCCTCTTGATGCGTGTCGCGATGCACCAAAATAATAAATAATTTCTTACTTGCTAAATATCAATTAATAATGTAGTAGCGAGAGTAAGGGTCGATCTCACGAGGAACGGAAACTAATTTTAGTTGTTCGATCAATTAAAATGGAATGGGGGGTTTGTTATTTGAAATTTCTTGAATAAAAAAATATGCATAAAAATAAATAATTAAATATGATTAGAGAAATAATATAAGAAGAAATCTTGTTCTCGGGTTCGGTTGTGCCCTCAATTAATGTTATACCTTTCCTTGTAACGTGTTTCTATCCCTAGTTCAATTATCAATCATAAATAATCAACAGTATCTGATTATCTAAATTCTTCCTTATGTGTATTGATTCAAAACAAGCTCTACGAACCAATTCTAACCACGGACAATCCCAAACAAGCTCTTAGAATTTAATGCACGACTAGTATGAAAATTTAGAAGAATAGATTGAATTAGATCGTTAATTTCACAAGCTCGAATTAATGAATCCAAATTGAATTATTACTAAACCTGCATGAGATTTATTTGCTACTAAAGTAAAGATTCAATGACAATTACGGATCAAGAATCTAAACATAGCATATTCATGAATCCAAAGATCAATAATCCAATTGGCCAAATTAAACTATTAATCAAATAAACTCAATGAACATTCAAAACATAATAATCCAACAATTGAAATAAATGATAAATTCACGCTACTAATTTGCAGGAAAAGAAAATAATATAATTGATTTAACACAACTTCCCCTTTGAACAAGATATGGAATTTAGCCTAGCATGATTGTGGTAGATTCTTCAAGTTGCTTCATGAATTCCATTGTTGTTGATATTCTTGCGCTTGAAAATCTTCCAAGAATGCTCTATATTTTTCTCTCAATTTTCTTCAATGTCCAGCCTCCTTTTTATGGTGATTTTGGTCTTTTTATACTCCCAAAATCATGCCCTAACTTTACCCTAAAGATATACCAAAGATAGACCTTGAATTAGATAAGGAAATTTCTTGGCGAGCAAGTTACAGCCGTAACTTTCCTTATTACGGCCGTAATTGGGATTCTGAAAATTTCCGGAATTTGGAAGTTACGGCCGTAACTACATTTCTGCCGAGAAGCGCCCGTGCTCGATATTTTGGTCATAACTTTCTCTCCCAAAGTCCGATTTTGGTGATTCAAGTTGCGTTGGAAAGAAAACTCAAATATATATAATTCCTTGTGAAATATCTCTTCTCAAATTCGAAAGTATTCTATGATAAAATTGAGCTTCAATCTATTACTAAAATTCATGATCACAATCCTTGCGGGTTTTTGATTTCCAACTTCATCCCAAACCTTCTTTGACCATAATTTTTGCATCTAATCTTCTTCTCACATGTCATTATTGATTTGGAGCTCTTTGAATATGCCATTGAACTTACTTTTTGATTTCTAATTTATAATTGACACAGTATTATCCAACAGAGTCTCCAAAAAATTATTAGGGAAATTGGCGTATTTAGTCCCTAAACGTTTGTCTCTTTGTGTAATGGGTCCCTAAACTTTCATTTTTTGGTGCTGTAGTTTTTAAACATTGCATTCTTTGGCGCAATGAGTCATTTTGGATGATTTCCTTCTATTCCAAAGTTAAAAAATTAAAGAATGACTAAAATGCCCTTACACTTATTGGTGCAATTAGTCCCTAAACTTCAAATTTGGTGCTTAATCCATAACCTTTCAATTTGGTGCAAATAGTCCCTCAACTTAGACATTATTTAGTGATATAAGTCCTTAACCTTTCAATTTGGTGCTTAAATCCCTAAATATTGCATTATTTAGCATCACGTGTCCTTTTAGATGGTTTTCCTCCATTCCATCTTTAAAAATTCAATTTTACTTTTATCAAAAAATATTAAAATGCTCTTATATTAATAAATAAATAAACATTTTTTGGTAACTTAAAAAATTTTTGTTTCTTGTTTTGTCATAGAGTTCTATGGTGTCAATTGTGTTTTCTATAAATGTTTTTATTGTGCTAAATTCCTCAATTTACCATCTTTAAAAAAGAAACAAAAAGATGCTTTGTTTATTTTTTTAAGGCTTATTTAAAGAGGAAATTATATGAACTCATATATTTGAAGATCACGTTGTAAAAATAAGATGATAAAGTTTATATTTTTAAAAATCAGGTGCTAATTACCCAATTAATATTTATTAATTAAATATTTTATTATTAAGAACTAAATTACTCCACCTCAATTCATTTCTCCCTCACTCTAGTTATTCGTGCGTGGTGGTACATCTGAGTATTTGAGTTGTAGTAAGATAGTCGAGTGGTGGTGGGCGACAGTGTTGGTCGTGGGGCATATTGGTTTTGTTGTTGTTATTATATTTTTAAAAATATAAATTTCATCATCTTATTTTTGCACTGTGGTCTTTAAATAAAATTTTGGTCCCCTGCCCGTTATTTACCCTACACTCACAAAGGTAGCGGTGGGCCCCATCTCCACCCCCACATTTTCCCCCCAACCCATCTATGTTGGGTACATAAGGGGAGCAAAGATGTCTTTAAATATACGAATTCATGTAATTTTTCCTTTTTTAAATAAGCTTTAAACTAATAAATAAAGCTTCTTTTTTTTTCTTTTTTTGAAAAAAGAAAATTAATTTTTTAAAGGTGGTAAATTGGAGAATTTGTGTTAGCACAGTAAAAATCTTTATAGGAAACTCAATTGACACCGCGGAACACTCTGAAAAACACAAGAAACAAAAATTTTAAGTTACCAAAAATATGCTTATTTATTTATTTATTTATTTATTAATATAAAAGCATTTTAATATTTTTGATAAAAATAAAATTGAATTTTTAAAGGTGAAATGAAGGAAAATCATCTAAAATGACACGTAGCGCTAAATAATGCAATGTTTATGGACTTAAGCACCAAATTGAAATGTTAGGGACTTAAGCACCAAATTTGAAGTTTAAGGACTAATTGCGCCAATAATGTATAAGGGCATTTTAGTCTTTTCTTAAATTTTTTAACATGAAAATGGAAGGAAATCATTCAAAAGGACCTGTTGCACCAAAGAATGTAACTTTTAAGGACTGCAATACAAAAAATGAAAGGTTAAGGAACTATTACACAAAGAGGCAAACGTTTAGGGACTAAATGTGCTAATTTCCCAAATTATTATTACAGACCACATCATTTGAAATAATGAGTCACATGGGGGGCTTGTTATTTGGGAAGAATACATAACTAAGATTTTTGAAGTACACATTTTCAAAATTAAGAAACTTAAGGTTTTATTTCAAAAATCAGGTCGTAATTAATTATATATGTTATTGTTTATGGTCACAAGTTACAATTTTTTAGGTTACAACTTATTATGGTCATAAGTCACAATATTTTAGGTCACAAGTCACAAATCAAATCATAAGTTTATGGTCACAGTCACAAATTTTTAAGTCACAATTTATTTCTCGGTCGCAAATTTTGAATTTCTTAGGTCACGATTTTTTCGGTCGCAAATCTCGAGTCAATTGGTCACAACTCAACAAATTATGAGTCACAATTTCTTTATTGGTCACAATTTTTCTCGATATAAATCAATATTTTTTTAGGTCACAATTTTCACAAATCAATAGTTTTCTTGGTCACAATTTATAAAATTATTTGGTTGACTCATTTTTGGTAAAAAATTATCGATTTAGTTGGTCACAATTTATATTTCCATAAAAAATCACAAATTTTATAGGTCACAACAATTAATTGGTCACGGCTTATTTTTGGGTCACAATTATCAAATTATTAGGTCATAATAATTCAATTAAAGGTCACAAATTATAAAAAAAAAATTAGGTCACATACTATTACTAGTCACAAATTACGTAATATTGGTCACACATCATCATTAGCACAACCACCGACCCCAACACCGCCTTATTGACCACCGCCACTACCGACCACCACTGCCAACACCATTACTGACCAGAGCAAACACTACCGCCAGTCTGTCGCCGCCATAGCCACCACCAATCACTACACAACACCACGGCCGAACTCCACCTTACCAACGTCACCATAACAACCATCTGCTCGCATTTCAACACCTCCATTACACAAAATCGCAAACACCACCAAACCACCAAAACCAACAACGACCACCGCCAACATTGCAAGCGCAAGTGCACCACAGCCATCGCAAATGCAACCACACCGGCTACCACCTCAGCAATAGGCATCCACACCACACTACTGCAACCAACAGTCCGACACCGCACCACCACCCAAAAAATCACACAAACAGCAGAAATAGAAAACAAAAGAAGAAGTAAAAACATCATCCACCACTACTCACTGCAAGGCGCCGAGACCAAGGCACGCTATACCGAGTGGTCACGCCGCTGCGGACGACCACCGCCTTCTCCAATTCATCAGTGATTTCTGGAAATAGAAGGAGTGGTAATGCTGTCATCGATGATGGACCAGTGTTATCAGCGACTGCGATGTTGTCGCAGGCTTGGCTGCAATTTTTCGCCATGTGTTCTGGGTGAAAGTGTTGATTTCATTTTCTAGGGTATATTGCGTGAGGGGGTGGGGTGGTAGTTGATTTAAGTAATATTATTAATTGGAATTAATAATTTTAATTAACACCTGATTATAGTATAATGACAACTTAAACCTGATTTCTGAATTACAATATTAAAATTCTTGTTTGTGTGTAATTTCCTCTTGTTGTTTTTTGAAAAGATAGATTCACACAACAATTTTTTATATCTATACCACATTTTACAAGAAATTTTTTCAATATTTATTTAGTTTTGCTTTTATGGCCCCATTTTTTTTTTTTAAACTTATTATTATTCTTAATTTTAAATAATTAACATACTTTTTTTAATCACAAATTATATCATAACATTCTGCTAATATGCATTGAAAAGAAATATTTTATTTTTGACTTTTGTATTAGTTATTTATTTCGAATTTTTAAAAATATGAGAAATAAATAAAGCTTTATTTGTTAAAAATATTTTGTTTAAAAATAAAGAACGTGAAGTTTTCGAGATAAAATATATTGTTAAAAAGTAGCTTTGGTGAATGTAGTTAAAAAGTGGTTTGGAGAAAAGTTTTATTTACAAACATGTTAAAAAAAAAAAAATTTGCCAAATAGAGGCCAAGTCTTTTTCACCTTCATAAGTATTATTTGAACAAAAATTGTCTCTATAGACAAAATGTGAAAATTAATAGATGATTGATGATAAAAAAAAAAATTTATATAAAAAATCTAGGTAAAGTGTAAAAATAAGAAAAGTCTTTAAAATTAAAATGTGGTGTAGTTAAAATATTTGTGGCGTCAATATAATTATCCTTCTTGAAAATGTACTCAACAATACACTTTTTTAATGTACAAAAGGTCCTAATTACCCTTGTATTCGCCTTTTTTTTCATGCATATATTTTCAATTAATGCTGTGATTTAATACATAACTTGTGTAAGAAGAAATCTATACATCGACCTAATATATAATGGATAATAGAATGAGTAATTATATTGACACCATTGATTTTATTAACCACACCACATTTTTCATATATACTAAATTGACCACAATTAAATTGACTGAATTAACCTCTCCATTATATTAATTTTTGTCATTTTTTATTCTTATGTACACCACAAATATTAACAACCCTAAATTTTATGTGTAACATATTTCATCAATGCAAAGGTAATTCAGCTCAAACTGCGAATTCAATTCAAGAAATTAGAGCAAAAACATACAAAGAACCAAAATTTGTCTCAGAAATATATCACTTACAATATGTAAAATTTGATGACCAGTAATTTAGAGTTTGCCTTTTTCTGAAAGTGGGTGAATGCGCTTGAAAAAAGTGAAATACATTGAGCTTCTGTGTTGGTTGGGCTCCCCATTTTATATTAGTACTCAATTCCCATTTTAGTTAACAGTGATTCAATGCAATGAAATTTGATGTTGAACTTGGAAATTACAAACTGTGATCTGGGTTCGCCATCTTTGTTTTGATTCATTTTTTTAAGGCAAGTACCAGATCTAAAAATCGAGTAAATAAACAACCACATTTGAGAAAATAGATATAATGTAATTTTGTGATTCTAATTTCAAATGTTTAGCAAAATTGGAATTTTTTAATTTTTATGTTATTGTGTCTTCTTGGTGTACTTTTGTGCGTGTTCTTGTTGTAGTGTTTAAAATCTTGTGTGTTTTGGTGCTTGTTCTTAGTGTAGTGTGTGTATTTGTTTATACATGTTAGTACGTGTTCTTTTGTGTTGATGTGGTGTACCATGTTTTATTTTCATTTTTTAGTGAAGGTTATATTTGTAAAAAAAAAATGTAGTGTAATTATAAAATTCATGTTTTAATTAATGTGTATATATAATGTGGTGTGGTTAACAAAATTAATGGTGTCAATATAATTACCCTAATAGAATTGCTATAAAAAAGGGAATTTACACAAATGTCCAATTACATGATTGTCACAGCAAATATGTTCAAGATTGATAATTTTTGTAAAAATGTCCAAATTTGGGTTTAAATTGATTATTATACCTTAATGAATAGTGAAAATAAAAAATGAATAATATATGCAATGAGATTTGACTCCCAATGTGAGGAGATTTCTTCTTTAAGATGCTTTCATCAAGTAAAAGTTCTTATCCATTTGTCTTAGCCTTTGTTCGGATTACTTAAATCGGATTATAAACAAAAAAATTCAAAACAAGAGATGGCATCTGACACACTGAATGGGTAGAGCTGTCATTAACGCCCTGGTCAAGCTGAATAGCTGTACGGTATTTCACATTTATTGCTTTTTTAAATTTTCCTATTACTTCACAACAGGTCCAGCTCTTCATGACTGTTTGAATAGTCAAAGTGCTTGGAAATTTTTAATTCCAACAGGTAAGGACATGAAGAATAGTACCATTATGTACGAATTTTGAATTTTTCCTACTATTTGAATATTCTAGATAGCTTTTTTTCGAAACAACTAATATTTATGCTTATGAAATGGGTACGCATAGACAACAATTTGTTGAGATTCATATAATATGTAGAATGCTAAATTCAAGTAAAATTGTAAACCGAAATGCATAACTACAGCTCGTCCATTAATCCATGTAAATTTGAAGCTCCCAAATAAGCCTAAACGGTGACCTACGATTGGCACAATTCATTAGTAATATTTTCACGAAATATTTCCCACTCTTGTCTCGAGTGCGCACTTTGGGACTGCATATTTTGCTGGCGTTCACGTACATATACATCAGGTTCTCACGGCAGGTAGTCTGGTCGGACTGCCACCAGAAAACTCGAGTCCATTCGATCAACTTTGCTAAGATAATTGTAGATTGCAATTGTCGACAACACAATTGAAATTTGTGAACGAAACTCATAGTCCAGCATCCTTTGTAGAATTATGAATCTCTTCTTCAACACTCCGAAGCATCTTTCAAGAACATTCCTGCACGAGGAATGAACATAGTTAAATAACTTTTCTCTGTTCCTTGGTTATCGTGCTTACGATGAACTTGCTCTATGAAATTCTTGAATATGGTATCTATTGTGACCCCTATATGGTCCAAGGAATCCCCGTCTATTTGCAAAACCCGAATCCACAACATAATATTTCTCCCTCATCGGGAACGGACAATTGGTATTGGGTGTCTCCATTACATCATGCAACATCCTACTGTCATGTGTTGACCCTTCCCAGCCAGCACCAATAAACGTGAAACACATGCTGAAATAGACTACAACCAGCACGTTCTGTGTTAATTCCCCATTTCTATTTCTGTAACGTTCGGAACAGCTGCTGGCAGAACAGCAGGTACGTGGGTTCCATCAATAGCGTCAATGCAATCCTGTATGTTAAAATTATTAATCAAAGAAATGCATACTTTCGTATTCTCATTTTACATTTCACGATAATTATTTTTAGTTTTCATTTTTTTCCAAAGTCTCATCTAATAATTTGTACCACTACATCGTTTTACCTACCATGTAATGAAGAAAACGGTTCACATGCCTAAAATGCCTCGTGTCTGGGGTCCACTGTGCATAAGCGCCCTCCCCCAATAGGTAATTCGGATGTGGACGAATCATTTCGTCAGAGAAATGGTGTAGCATCTCCAAAACTTGGTGGAAGTGCTGGTGAATTGTGGCTGTAGAAAATTCGAAGAAAATGTGTGCCAAACGCATTCCAACCGAGTGACCTAAGATAAACAAGATAAATTCTAGCCTGCCTCGGCCGAGATGTAACAATAGTCTCCAAATTCATAGTGTTGTCGTAAGTGACATACCAGTTGTCTGAAAGCTGGGGGCTGCATTCAACATAACTGTAGACAATCGTCGCCACTATGCTGATTTAAAACTCTTTACACCAAGTTTTGGTCCATATTATCATCCCCGTACCCATCTCCTTGCAACAATGCTCGTTCATCAAGTACATATTTCATTAAATTTATTCCCATCCTGCAGAAGTCCAGCCACGATGCATCTTCTTCTCTAAGTTTTTGGATTTCAACATATAATGTTGTTGAATCAGATGGAGGCATAATGAAGTTGAAAAACACTTGTTGGGAAAGAACACAGTGGTTTCATTGGTTGGTGAATTTTTGTAATGTATATTTGTACAAGTGTGAAGTTCCCTCTTCAACCTACACAACCACATATAAAGGACTTGAAGAATAAAGTTTTTCAACTTAAAGTAAAATTGGACCCAGCTAACCACCTGCATTTGTACCACTACACTTCAAAGTAGAAATAATTGAACAAATAAAGTCGTACCATGCATGCACATGCAATCTCACTCTTGCTTCCAACTACTCACTTTATTGAGAATTAACTACACGTGTGGAAATATGATTGCTAAAACTATTAGCCCAATTGTACAATCCTTGGACATGTATATGTATTCCAACCAAGTTCAAATGTTTACCTGTCGAGTCCAAAATCAAATATATCCAAATGCTTGTTTTTTAAAATTTTGGGTTGCAATCCAACTCAGACAACAAACAAGATTATATAAAGAAAATGCATGAATTAGATAAAGCATGACATGAAAATGTTACTTGGTTCACATTTCCCTTCCACAGCACCCGCGTTAACGTTTAAATAGTTGGGATACTACATAACCAAATTGAACTTCGTGAATAGCTGAGGGGAAACATTTCCCATAGTTAACAACTCGACACCACAAACTAATTAAACTAAAATCATTAAAAACAAGTACCGCGACTCACAACACCTTTCTCACAGCAAAGCATTTGAAAAAAAATTGGAAAAACTAAATTAGAACACCACCTTGCGTTGCATATACATCAGCCATCTAATTTTACTCTCCATGGTTTCCATCTAGAGAAAAGCCTTTACATACTTCTCGTTGCTCGCCAAAAGTGTAGTTCCGTACATGAAAAGCTCCTCGTTGTAGTCCATGATCTAGTTTAAAAAGGGCATGTAGGAGTCTATATCTTCAGCAGTGTGCTCTTGAAGAAACTTTGATTCGATAGCATTCTCGAAGGCCTCCATTAAATCTTAACTTGAATGTGCTTGCTTTTTCTGTGGTCTCGATGTTCCTGCTACTCCGGACTTGTGTTTGATGCTGCCCACCGTGCTTGCACTACCCAGAGTCCTATTCGAAGGTACGAAACACTAAGCTCCTTCCCCCCATTCGGATCAATATTCAAATCCAGTCGATTAGTTGGCTGCATGCAGTGGAAGAGTAGGTGACGTGCTCGCCTGTTGCAGTAATTGACTTGAAAAGTATATCTCCATAGTATAGTAATTCAACGATGTTTTTATTCCTGATAGTCTTCACGTCTGGTATTTTCTGCACGACAAAAGTTCCGAAATCAAACTAGTTTACACATAATGAAATGGTGGTCAGTGATACAGCGTTCTTGCAACAACCATCTGAAATCCACATTCCCTGTCTATTTGGCATAACAAATTAAACAATCCCAAACACAAATGGTAGATGGATTTGAGTCAGCTAAAAGTATCTACATGCATTTTAGCAGTACATCCAACCATTAAAATTAAAACATATTTCTGGAAATTTAAGCAAGATCTGGAAATCAGACAACCATTTCTCCAACTGAAGGAAATAAAAATACCCCAATTACTTTGGGATCAATAGTTGAGAAATGAAGACAGAGACTAGGGCATTTGCACAAAGCATTCAATAATAAAGTAATATATTACAAGAAACAGAAAAATTGCAGTCCATTCTGTACGAATAAAAAAAAATCCAAAATTTATTTGGACCTGCAAATAGAATACACTTCTCATGCTCTAAATTTCAATATTTTCATGGGGTGAAGAAAAAAAGTCATTCTTTTTATTGAAACCAGAAATCGAACCAAACTCCAGAGTATGTTCTATCCATCATAAACGAAGAGATTCAATGTATATTTACAAATGAAGCAAAACTTATACATTTCGAGACATTGGAATCTCGCAACATAATTCTTGCTAAAAATAAAACTTCAACAAAAAGCTCACAGAAAATTGAAAACCGAGGTCGTAGTGAATATTGAGCTACTAAGAATTGATTTAAGACATGGAAAGATTCATGAAGCAAGTTACGGCTGCGAAACAAGATATGTAAAATGTGCAAAAATAGCATATTTTGTAAAATATCAGCTACTAATTATTCAAAAAAAAAAAAATGTAGGTTCTATTAATTATAGATAAATAGTTTTTTGGAAGGCATCAATATCCGAATTGTAGTATTCTCCTCAATATGAAAGGAGCCATCCAATTTACGCATGCCTGAGTTTAATAATTTTCAACTGGTTTTATCTAGTATGCTTTCTCTTCATGTTTATTCACAACACTAGCATTTTCGACAAATCCAACAACAAAATCACACAAACGGTCCAGCTAAGATGTCATTACAAGGTAAATTTCCTATTATGCAAGCCCTCTATGTTCGACCTCTTACACGAAACGAAACAAGACCCACATACGAGGCAGTCATGGAATCCGGAGAAGAAAGAACAGTACACATATTTGGTACTCACCTTGATGGCCTCCGACCACCATTCTTCGTCGGCCGAGAAAGATTCATTCGTTGGGTCGAACCCAAGGCTCGTCACATTACGTAGAGAGTTTGCTATGCTCCAAAATCCTTTTTGAATGGTCCAAAATTTTTTTTACTTGGGTTTCCACAAAAGTGGATCCGAAGTGGGTGCTGAGCTCTTGTGCCACTCTTCTCCAGGACTCGGGTTTCAGACTTGCACCGGAGCGCTTCCCATTCTGAACCTCCTCAACGCAGAGGGTGAAGAACATGGCCCGACACTCGTCATCCCATTTCTAACTCACTCGAGTTGCTACTTCCTTTCCAGTGGCCTTCTTCTTTGGTGAGGATCTCGTGTTATAAGCTGGGACGTGTACACACTGTGAATGGGAGAGCAGATCTAGTTCAGCTTCAGCGGATGTAGAAAATAGTGTACATAAACAGGGATGAACAGCATACCTTGTTAAAAATGGAGGGGTCCATGGTTCGGATTTGCAACCTTGTGCGACAATGTTGCTATTTCCGGTGACTGTCGAGGCGGGTCGTTGGTTTCCTCACTTTGGGGGAGACGGAACTTGTGCAATTGAAGAAGCTATCCTAGAAATGTGCTGAACGAATTAGTACGCCTACAGAGCATGCCTCAGAGTTGATGGACAGATGGTGGGCCACCCTGGAGTAAAGATGTCTAACTTCACATGTGATTTATTGGCTTTAGTGCTACAGGTTTTAATTTTTTTTTTTTTTTTACTTTACCGAACACTATGTTAAATTTTGCACGATCTAATAGGTAAAGACCATTTGAATCCCTATATCACTAGAAATCACTATTCATAAGCCATTCAAACCAATTTGAGCCGCCTAGGTTATTTAAGAATTTGAGCCGTTGTTTTCCTTTTCTTTATTCCCCCATATTATCCTTATTTTATTTTTATTTTTTTGCACTTTGATTTTAACATGTAAATGTGTATCCTGCATATTTCACTTTGATTTGAAATGCAAGTTTCTTATTATATGATATTTTATTCAATTTCTTAGCTTTCAGAATATTGAATCAACTTTTATATTACGCTATTAAATACATCATTAAAATGATGCACGTGCGTTTCACTAGTAATGAGAAAAACTTGAAGAAGTTGAATTACGATTTCACATTCTAGGATGGCTTAATTGTAGATTTAGTCCCCAACATTTAAAAAACATTGCAAATGCATCAAAAACTTCGATCTTTGATTTTTGGTACCAAACATTCCAACGTATCGTTTATTAGTGGCATTAGTCCCATTTTGATAAAAGTGAAGGGCAAAATGTGAAAATCATTTAACAAATCCAAAAAAGAAAAAGAAGAGTTAATTATGGATTTAGCCTCTATTTGACAAACATGTTTTTATTTTACAATTCTCACTTTTTAACCACACACATTTTCTATATTCAAATTTTAACCACACATTTTACATAGAAAACATAAAAAAAAACATGTTTTTAAACAAAAAACTTTTAACAAATAGAGCCTTAATAATCAACCTCTGATTTTTGGTTTCATATATTTCTAACATTTCGTTTATTAGCATATTACATCCATTATGACATAATTCATTCATTTTGACTAGTAACTAACTCACGTGTACAGTCACATGATATTAGGAGGAGTAAGGAATTTTATTATTGAAAAATCACTAAAAATCCAAACATTTGAAAAAAATTACAGTACATCAACTTCATTTTCACTTAAACAATCAAATTCGTAAAATATATCAACTTGAATACATTATACTCATAATTACATACAAAAAAGTTGAAAAAATTGGAAATTTTACCATTGCATAATTGTGGGTGTCTTGAAACTGTGTCTGTTGAATGTAGATCTATATATCCAATTTTTTTATTTTATTTTATTTTTATTATTATTATTTTTTTTGGAAATTAAGGTAGTTGATGTTGTAGTAGGTGAATCTGTACCTATGTTACTGCTCTTCAATTTTATTCATTTTCAAATTATGAGTTTACAAACACAAGCACTGAAAAAATGAATTTTTTTTCATTGCATGATTGGGGGTACTTTGAAACTAAGTCTATGTAATGCATATCTGTAGGTCCAGTTTTTTGTTTTAGAAATTGAGGCAATTGAGATTATAGTTGGATCTATACATGTGTTGATGTTGTTCAACTTTTAACATTTTCAAATTTATATGATTCAACTGAGATTCACTCACCAATTGCTTATTCGCGGTACGAAATTCTAGAGAAGTAAACTTCGAATCTGAAAATGCTGAAAAATTGAACTGGATGCCCTTTAAGTACAAATTCAACTACAACTGCAACTACTTCAACTTAAACAAAAAAAAAATGGATCTATAAAGATAATTTAAGCATATGCATACGAAATGAAGCATTCTTCAACTGCTTCAAGCGTCATCAATATTTGAGATTTTACCACCATTTACTTCCATTTGCTAAGTTCCAACAACTCTAACTTTTCATTTGTTGAATCCATGAATCAAAAAGAAATAAAAATAGAAAAAAATGTATGTAGCATTCTGAAATTTTGAAAATAAAAATTTAAGTAAGTTTGGCGTAAGTGGTATTTGTATTGAATTTGGAATTTTTTTTTAGGTAAAATCTTAAGGAAATGTTTGGCGAAATGAAAATATTGCATGAAATTATAAAATGGAATTTAAGCAACGCCAATCAATGCCCTAAGTTTCTTATGTGATGGAATTCCAGATAAGGACAGTTAAGGTGGACAAGTGTCATTTTTGGGAGTAAAGGTGGCTAAAAATTGAATCATGATTTATGATTTTGTTAAAAAAGGCATGTGTGGCAAAGTATGATTTCAGAATGAAATTAATAAAGGAAATTTAAGCAATGTTATACAAAGTCTTAAAGTTTCAATAAGGTGTTTAAGGTTCTAAAAAGTGGACACCTCATAAGTGCATATTTGGTAAAAGCTAAATTTTGTATAGAATAGTTAAAAAAAAAAAAAAAATTAAGAAATGTCAAACATGGCCTTATAATTCCATGTGGTTGAAAAAGTTTCGAGATTAAAACACATATGTAACGACCTGAAAAATGATGAAGTTCTTAATTGTCCATTCTGACATAATAAGTTATTTCTAAAATTTATTTGATTATTGTGGAATTTAAAGAAAAAAAGGAATTTAAAGAAAGAAAAACGAAATTTTTAATTAAATAAGAAGTTACGAAAAATGTGTTCAAATGAGTTCTCGGAACGATCTTCGAAAATATGAAATCGATTTTTAAGTTCGATAAAAGGATAGTCACTAGTAAATTTTTAAAATTAGTACTTGATCGAACGGTTAAGAAAACTAGTTGTAAGTTGCTTACTTTGACAAGCCATAACTTCCTCCTTAGTTATCTATTTCCTATACCGTAAAATGTATGGGAAAGAACTGCGTGAGTACTTTGAAATGGTACTATGAACTCCAAATTTCAACTTCATCTGATACCTCGAATCTTGGCTTAAACATTTCCTTCCAAAACTGAAATTTGAGTTCCTTAAGCTTGATGTAGCAATCTAAATATGGACACGACTGCACTTGTAGTCTTTGTTAGTCACCCTATCTACATTAAACAACTCCTACTTGCATGAATAGTGTCTTCCACCTCCTACTCTCAAGATAAGAAGCTTAGTCATCTCTTTATAACAAAGCAAGGGAAGAAACCTTCTATGGAAGAGTCTATATTCCACTTTTGTGCACTCATATTTCCTATTATATAATAAATCTCACTTAGGGTTTCACTGTAGTCAACGACGAAAGTAAAACGACAATGTTTAATCCCTTCCCAGTTCCCTTCTAGAACACTCGACAAAATCCTCTCTTATTGTTCTTCGCCGTCACTAGCCCGGCTCGATTTCATTACCAATTCGTCTCCCACGTCGATTTGCAACCGACTCAATCTACTAGGTTTTTATCTTCTTTATTATTTATTATTTATGTTTTTCTTCACTTGTTTTGAGTTTCATTCTTTGTTTTTTTGGTTTTGGGTTTCAGCCGATTCATGTTTCGACTTGTGTACTTTGTTCCATTTATTTTCCTTTATTTGTTTTGTTCATCTATTTTGCTTGCATTTGTGATCGATTGTTAAATTTAAGATTTGTTTTGGCATGGATACTGCTAAGTGCTATCTTTAATTTTTTGGGTTGTGGGAACGTATGGTGCAGCAGATATCATGATTTAATTGATTATTATTTTGTAGTAATTGAGGAGCTGAGGGAGAAGTTTGCAGAGGCCACTGTGAGGGATGATGTAAAAGCTATTGTTCTTAAAGGTATTTTCCTATATAGATTTATTTCCTTATTTATTTTAGTTTATTTTGCCCAATTACTTCATAACTTTCTGATGTTTGTTTATTATGGAATGTATTAAAAGTTCGAGCAAATTAGTTTGGTGTTACTTTCATCAAACTATAGATGAAAACTCCTATTCTGTAAATAGTGTTTCCATTAGTTAATCAAAATTGAGGAATCAAATTCAAGTGTTTGGTTATCTACTCTATTGATCTGTATAGAGTAAATTATTATACAGTACTGTTCAAAGTAGAGATCTGATATTTCCCAAAGAAGAGGTATAATTAAAGGAAATTCTTAGTGGATTATGTAAATACAGAAAGGGGATAGATTACGTCAATTTCTGCTGCTTCAAATTCTGCTAATAAAATTACCTGAACCTAGATTTTTCTCATTTTATTTGCATCCAGGGCCGTTGAAGGAATTTTGTATCTTTGCTTCCGTGATATGGATTTCTCATAGTATTTAGTTTGAAAGTGTGGCAATAAAGTCATAGGATTCTTATAGTTTTATTTAACATGATTTCTTAAATTATTTTATGCTTAATTTATATTATGTAATTTCTGATCACGTGAATTTATTAAACTTTGTACAAGTGTATTTATCAAATTATTGGACAATGTAATGCTTTTTCATGTCTTTAATAAAAAATCTTAGGACCGACTGAAGTTTGTGTTGTGCAATTTTGTCAAATGATTGGACTGTGGTATTTTTGTTTTTTTTTTTATTAAAATTGTGTGTGTGTGTGTGTGTGTGTGCGCGCGCGCGTGTGTATTTTTATTTTTTTAAAAATTCTTTGCTGGGTTTTCTTATTTTTATATATTTCGTTCAATTTTTTACATTTTCCAAACTCAATGTGCATCTCCATGTTATAGGAAATCAAGGTTGAGAAGTGCATTTCCCACAACTTGCTGAGAGAAACGAGGCTTTTGATATGAGGTATGATGGGGTTTGCTTATGTGTTGTGCTTGATAGGCATACATAATCTAATCCAACTTTTGTCTGTTATCAATTGTAGATTTTCTTTTTCATGAATGTTGATTTACTGTTGTTTTCTTTTTCATGACCTGGGAAATAAAAATTCATTAAAATGAACATGCAGCATTCTAATGGAATGCTTTATTACAAATTAAAAATCACGCTATTTAAATTTAAATTATTATTTTCCTCAGCTTCCTTCCCTCCCCTCCCCTCTCCTCTCCCTCTTCCGAACCACTGGTAGTTGCATAAATTCTAGATTTTGTTCATTCAAAAAAGATGGACAATAACTAAGTCTTGCAAACTCGACTTTCCCACTTGACTCTTCAAAATTCTAGATTTTGTTTATTCAAAAAAGATGCCCAATGATTTTATATTTGTTAACTTAGGGAGGTTTATTCAATTGGGATTTCGAATGACATTTAAAGACTTTTTTTGATGGACTTTTTTTAATGGATTTCATTGAATTTGATTGACTTTTATAGATTTATATAGACTTTTAAAGACTTTCGTGGACATTTATTTAAAAGACTTTCATATACTTTCAAAGACTTTTATAGATTGATTTAAAAGACTTTCAAATACTTTTAAAGATTTTTACAGACTTTTATTTTTCTATAAGATCTTATGGAATTTTAGTTAGATTTATTTTCATAAAAAAATCGAAAAAAACGATGAAAAAAAAGAGAGTCCAAATATAAAGAAAAAATATTTAAAATAAAAAAATACAAAAAAGTTAAAGAGAAGAGAAATAATGATTTGTTTAGTCAAATGTTTAAGGTTTTTAAAAATAATATGAAAGAAGAAAAATATAGAATAAATAAAATTACAATTTAAAAGAATTTTTTTTTATAAAATTCTTTCAAAATCTTGGAGGTTAATGAGAGACAAATAAAGAGATTTTGTGGTTATACTTTATGTTTAGAAGTTAGTACATAGAGGATTTCGTAGGAGTCTTTAAAAGTCATTGATAATTTGAATAACACGGGACTTTTAAAGACTTTTAAAAGTCTTTATACAATACACCATGACTTTAAAAAACATTTTAAAATTCTATTAAAATCTAGATTGAATAACTCAAGATTTTAATGGATTTAAAAAAGTCTAAATTAAATACCCCTAAACTTTTAAATTCCATCAAAGTCTTTAAATTTCCTTCCAAATCCTAATTAAATAAAACCCCCTTAGTCTTGCAAACTCGACTTTCCCACTTGATTCTTCCTTCCTTTGAATAGAACTTAAAAAAATAAATAAAATAGAGATTCTCCAATCATTTTTTCAAATTAAAAGGAATCTGCTCTAGAACCTTTTTGTAAGGTAAAATTAAGAGAATCAAATAAATGAAATCAAACCGAAGTCCCGTGTTTACACGGTTTCCTTAAATCGAATTCGCCGCCTCATCAGGGTGCACGAGATTTTTGATCGGTGTTCGATTCCCAGGATACAATCGGTTGTCGGTTTACGTTGCACTACGCTCACCGCCTGTCGAACTAGTGTGTCTATCTCTCGAAGGACTTTGGCAAGGAACGAAGAAAGAAAAAGATTTAGGCTACTGAAAATTGGAAGAGGAAGCTGGAAAAATTCTTTGTGTTTTGCTATGGTGTCTGTCTTTTTTTTTCATCCGAGAATGAGGGCCAAAGCCACTAATTGCCATTTAAGCAAATTTGAAACTGGTGCAGATGAAACTGTTGAAATGGAAACGGGTGAAATATATGGCTGGCTGCTGGCTCATGAAACTGATGCAGTTTTAATTTTCATTCAATATGAAATTTCCAAACTGAAACTGATTTCAAAATTGATGAATTCGAACTGATGAACAATCAAACCGAAGTCCCGTGTTTACACGGTTTCCTTAAATCGAATTCGCCGCTTCACCGGGGTGCAAGAGGTTTTTGATCGGTGTTCGATTCCCAGGATACAATCGGTTGTCGGTTTACGTTGCACTACGCTCACTGCCTGTCGAACTAGTATGTCTATCTCTCGAAGAACTTTGGCAATGAACGAAGAAAGAAAAAGATTTAGGCTGCTGAAAATTGGAAGAGGAAGCTGGAAAAATTCTTTGTGTTTTGCTATAGTGTCTGTCTTTTTTTTTTTCATCCGAGAATGAGGCAATTTATAGGCCAAAGCCATTAATTTCCATTTAAGCAAATTTGAAACTGGTGCAGATGAAACTGTTGAAATGGAAACGGGTGAAATATATGGCTGGCTGCTGGCTCATGAAACTGATGCAGTTTTGATTTTCATCATGAAACTGATGCAGTTTTAATTTTCATTCAATATGAAATTTCCAAACTGAAACTGATTTCAAAATTGATGAATTCAAACTGATGAACAATCAAACCGAAGTCCCGTGTTTACACGGTTTCCTTAAATCGAATTCGCCGCTTCACCGGGGTGCACGAGGTTTTTGATCGGTGTTCGATTCCCAGGATACAATCGGTTGTCGGTTTACGTTGCACTACGCTCACCGCCTGTCGAACTAGTATGTCTATCTCTCGAAGAACTTTGGCAAGGAACGAAGAAAGAAAAAGATTTAGGCTGCTGAAAATTGGAAGAGGAAGCTGGAAAAATTCTTTGTGTTTTGCTATAGTGTCTGTCTTTTTTTTTCATCCGAGAATGAGGCAATTTATAGGCCAAAGCCATTAATTTCCATTTAAGCAAATTTGAAACTGGTGCAGATGAAACTGTTGAAATGGAAACGGGTGAAATATATGGCTGGCTGCTGGCTCATGAAACTGATGCAGTTTTAATTTTCATTCAATATGAAATTTCCAAACTGAAACTGATTTCAAAATTGATGAATTCAAACTGATGAACAATCAAACCGATGTCCCATGTTTACACGGTTTCCTTAAATCGAATTCGCCACCTCACCGGGGTGCACGAGGTTTTTGATCGGTGTTCGATTCTCAGGATACAATCGGTTGTCGGTTTACGTTGCACTACGCTCACCGCCTGTCGAACTAGTGTGTCTATCTCTCGAAGAACTTTGGCAAGGAACGAAGAAAGAAAAAGATTTAGGCTGCTGAAAATTGGAAGAGGAAGCTGGAAAAATTCTTTGTGTTTTGCTATGGTGTCTGTCTTTTTTTTTTTCATCCGAGAATGAGGGCCAAAGCCATTAATTGCCATTTAAGCAAATTTGAAACTGGTGCAGATGAAACTGTTGAAATGGAAACGGGTGAAATATATGGCTGGCTGCTGGCTCATGAAACTGATGCAGTTTTAATTTTCATCATGAAACTGATGCAGTTTTAATTTTCATTCAATATGAAATTTCCAAACTGAAACTGATTTCAAAATTGATGAATTCAAACTGATGAACAATCAAACCGAAGTCCCGTGTTTACACGGTTTCCTTAAATTGAATTCGCCGCCTCACCGGGGTGCACGAGGTTTTTGATCGGTGTTCGATTCCCAGGATACAATCGGCCCCACTTCACACTCACATAGGTGACCTCTTAACTTAGCGTTTCACCACCACGCTTAAGAGTCATTAAAAGCATAGCTTAACCTGCATCTTTCAATCACTGTAAGCACCATAGGAATGAGCAGAAGAAGAACCTTCTCAGTGATTTACACGGATATACATGGTTTAGTTGTCCCTTTGAACCTAGATCCTGGGATCTCCATTCAGCTAGGTTGGGTTTCCACCATGACACATTTCAACGTCATAGGCTGCAAGCCCATTCCCCTCGATGCTTTGATAACTAGTTCTCGAGTTAATAGCGGATCCGCAATATTATCCTTTGACTTCACATAGTCCAGAGTGATAATACCTTGTGAGAGTAGTTGTCGAATGCTATTATGTCGTCTTCGAATATGTCGAGACTTACCATTATACATATTGCTCTGTGCCCTGCCAATTGCTGATTGGTTATCGCAATAAACACAAATTGCATGCACAGGATTTGACCATCTTGGAATATCCTCAACAAACTGCCGAAGCCACTCTGCTTCCTCAGCTGCTTTATCCAACGAGATAAATTCTGATTCCATTGTAGATCTTGCGATGCAAGTTTGTTTGGACGATTTCCAAGAGACAGCTGCACCACCAAGAGTGAAGACATATCCACTGGTAGACTTGGAGTCAGACATATTTGATATCCACTTTGCATCAGCATACCCTTCGATTAGTGCAGGGTATCTAGAATAATGCAGTCCAAAATCACGAGTGTACCTCAAATAATGTAATACCCTGAAAATAGATTTCCAGTGGATAGCACCTGAGTTACTCGTGTAGCGACTCAGTCTACAAACTGAGTATGCTATGTCCGGTCTCGTACAAGTCATTAAATACATTAAACTCCCTATTATCCGGGATTATTCTAACTGTGACACGCAGTCACCAGTATTCTTGGATAAATGGAGACTCAAATCCACTGGAGTCCTAGCCACAGTGGTATTTGACTTGTTGAACTTGTTTAGTATCTTTTTCAATATAATGAGATTGAGATAACACAAGTCCATTCGGAGTTCGAGTAATTTTTACTCCCAAAATGACATCCGCGAGACCCATATCTTTCATGTCAAACTTTGAGTTTAACATATTCTTAGTGGCTTTGATAATCTTATCAGAGCTGCCTACAATGAGCATGTCGTCGACATACAGACACAATATGACATATCCATCATTAGTGTCCTTAACATAAACACACATGTCGCACTCATTGATTCTAAAACCACTAGAAAGCATAGCATTATCAAACTTCTCATGCCATTGCTTCGGCGCTTGCTTTAACCCATAAAGTGATTTAACCAGTCTACAGACTTACCTTTCTTGTCCTGGAGCCGAAAACCCCTCTGGTTGCTCCATGTAGATTTCTTCATTCAAATCTCCATTTAGGAAAGCTGTTTTTACATTCATCTGATGTATTTCCAGATTTCTCAAGGCTGCAATAGCAATTATCATTCGGATAGAAGTTATTCTCGACACAGGAGAATAAGTGTCAAAGTAATCTAAGCCTTCTTTTTGCTTATAACCTTTGATTACTAGCCGAGCTTTATATTTATCAACGGATCCATCCGCTTTCATCTTCTTCTTGAGATCCACTTGTAGCCCAAAGGCTTACAGCCTGGAGGAAGATCTACTAATTCCCAGGTATGATTCTGTAGGATAGAATCAATTTCACTCTTGATGGCTTCTTTCCAAAGATGACCATCGGGAGAAGATATAGCTTCTTTATAGCTTTGCAGATCATTCTCCATCAAATATGTGAGAAAATAAGGGCCAAACGTCTTAGAAGTTTTGGTCCTTTTACTTCGTCTAGGCTCATCCTCACCTTCTTCCAATGGATCTTTACTGCTGCCAGAAGTAGAAGATTCCATAGTCTGTTTAATAGGAGTTAACTGTTTAGGAGATTTACAAGGAAATATATTCTCAAAGAATTGTGCATTCCTAGACTCCATGATCGTGTTCGGATCAATATCAGGTACATTCGAATAATGCACAAGAAACCTATATGCACTACTATTTTGTGCATAACCAATGAACACACAGTCAACTGTCTTAGGTCCAATCTTGACCTTCTTGGGAGGAGGCACTGCGACCTTCGCAAGACACCCCCACATTCGTAAGTATTTATACGAAGGTGTTCGGCCTATCCAAAGTTCATACGGAGTCTTATCCATATTCTTTCTTAACACTTTATTCAAAATGTAATTCGCAGAAAGAATAGCTTCTCCCCACATGTTCTTTGGTAGTCCAGAACTAATCAACATAGAATTCATCATTTCTTTTAATGTTCGATTCTTACGCTCAACGATTCCGTTCTGCTGAGGTGAATAAGGTGCAGTGGTTTGGTGAATTATTCCATGTTTAGCACAAAATTCACCAAATGGTGATTCATATTCACCACCACGATCACTTCGCAGTACCTTTATTTTCTTGCTAAGTTGATTTTCAACTTCATTCTTATAAAGAATGAATTTTTCGATAGCTTCGTCTTTGCTTTTAAGCAAGTACACATAACAGTATCTCGTGCTATCATCGACAAAAGTAATAAAATACTTATTGTCGCCTCTTGTTTGGACAAATTTCAAGTCACACACATCACTGTGGACTAGTCCCAATGGCTCGGTACTTCTTTCAATACTATGAAACGAAGACCTTGTAAGCTTTGCCTCAATGCAGGTTTCACATTTGTGATTCGAATCAATTTGAAACTTAGGCAAGTAGTTTAGCTTGCTTAGCCTACGAATTGCATTATAATTTATGTGACCTAATCTACCATGCCACAGATTAGGAGACTCAAGCAAGTAAACAGAAGGAGTTTTCTCATTATTCATAACAGTTGGGGTTACAGCAATTACATTTAATTTAAATAGGCCATCAGTCATATAGCCTTTCCCAACATAAACTCCTATCTTGGTAATCACCAGCTTGTCCGCCTCAATGACCATACGGAAACCATTCTTGCTCAGAAGAGACCCAGAAACCAGATTCTTGCGAATCTCTGGCACATACAAGACATTGGTCAGAGTAAGCTCTCTACCAGAGGTCATCTTCAGGATCACCTTGCCTTTACCCAGCACTTCAGATGTTGCGGAGTTTCCCATGAACAATTTTTCACCATTTGTAACTGGTGCAAAAGTAGTGAACATGCTTCTGTTGGAGCAGACATGGCAAGTGGCCCCAGTATCCAGCCACCACTCCTTTGGGTTAGATCCCACCAAGTTAACCTCACTAATCAACGCTGTAAGGTTTAGGTCAGTCATGTCATCTGAGAGATGATCTCTCTCATTTCCAACCATATTAGCTTGAGGACGCTGCTTGTTATCCCTCCGAGGTTGGCGGCAGTCCGTTGATCGGTGCCCAACTTTATCACAATTGAAGCACTTTCCATTGAACTGGAACTTGACCTTCTTTCCTACCCCACCGGTAGGCTTCAATTAAGACCCTTTCATGGCCTGATTTTTATCATTTCGATTCCCATTACCCTGCTTGGATTTAAAAGATTGACCTTTCTTGGTACCAGAACTCTGGCCGTGTTCCAGAACATTAGCCTTTTCAGAGTAAGAATTCTCCGATTTACGTTCAGCCAATTTGTTATCCTCCTCAATCCGCAGCTTGATAATTAAATCCTCGAAAGAAATCTCTTTCCTCTTATGCTGCAAATAGCTTTTGAAAGCCTTCCACTGAGGAGGTAGCTTGTGAATAGCAGTAGCCACTTGTAGGGATTCTGACATATTCAAACCCTCAGCATGCATTTCCTGCAAAAGCACTTGGTACTCCTGTACTTGGCTCACCACTAAACGTGAATCCACCATTTTGAAGTCCATGCACCGACTGGCTAAGAATTTCTTAGACCCAGCATCCTCGGTCTTGTACTTCTTTTCTAAGGACTCCCAAAGCTCCTTAGCATATTTATTTACCATATACACGTGATACAAAGAATTCTGTAGGCCATCCATGACATAGTTGCGGCACAGAAAATCAGCACTTTTCCATGCATCCCAAGCAGCACGCCTATGCAAATCAATGTCGTTTTCAGCCACAACAGGGGCATCCTCGGTGAGGAAACGTGCAAGGCCCAAAGTTGTAAGATAAAAAATCATCTTGTTCTGCCATGTCTTAAAATCAGTCACCGTAAACTTGTCCGGTCGAATCGCATGATTCATAGGAAATGGAGCCGGAAACGATGGCAAAGGTACCGAGGCCGCAGCCCTAGGTACTGGCAAAGGTATTGTGCCAAATTGGATTGCCGAGGCCGCAGCCGTAGGCAAAGTGGGGTTCACTCCAATATGAGGAATACAGCCACCAAGTGTCCCATCAACGGGAGAAACGCCAATCGTGGTCTCAACAGGGTTAACCGCAGTCATTGTAGGATTTGGTACAGTGTTGTTTCCGTTGTTCACATCATCATTTCCATGAGAAGCCATCGAACCTTAGAACAAGCAACAATAATTTAGAATAATAATAATAATAATAATAATAATAATAATAATAATAATAATAATAATAATAATAATAATAATAATAATAATAATAATAATAATAACGTTGTAAAATGTGAATAGATTCAAGATCTATGTTATCAATACGAAATAAAATAACTGCAAACTTGAAATTATAGGAATATATTATTTTAACTTACCAATCATTTAAAATTGATTATATAAATTATTAACCAATCAAAATCAATTATGAAAAGAAAATGTACAATCATGAGGCAATTATATATATGCAATCATTATTTAATTATTATTTAATTACAATAATCATTAAAGCCCATGCAAAACCACTTATCTTACCATACAAAACCACTTAAAGTCATGCAAATGGAAAAAAAATGCACAGAAAAAAAATCAAGCCTGAACCTTTATTTTATTATATATATATATATATTATTGAAATAAAATTCACTTAGCAATCAGAATGATGTATAAACCAATTAATAATTTAATGGTAGTAATCATAGAGACATCATGAATTATTATAAGGCAATCATTGAGAAAAAATTCATGCAAAGATAGATCATGTATAGAGAGATATATTAGATATAAAGGTAAAACCCTCATGCAAACCAAAAACCATGCAGAGAGAAACAAAACTATGCAAAGCTTGGAAAATTAATACCAGGTGAGGCAAAATTACGCAGAGACAACTATTATAATTTTTTTTTCTCTCTATTGTCAGCCTATACGTAATTTTATGTAAATGGTCAACAAAACCAAAAAAAAAAACATGAACTAATGGACAAGTTATTAACCACGACTGGGGAAATTAGACCGAAACTGATGAACACCACAAAACAGACTTCCTGCTAGTTTTCCGTATCAGAATAATTATCAACCATGCTGATAATTTTATATAAACAGCAAAATGAAGAAGATAAATAAAATGGCAGTAAGCAAAACTGGGAAAAACTTGATGATGACAGTAAACAACAAAACCAGATTCTCTAAAAGTTCCTGAAAGGAATTCGATTTAAGCTTGTAAGGTAAAATTAAGAGAATCAAATAAATGAAATCAAACCAAAGTCCCGTGTTTACACGGTTTCCTTAAATCGAATTCGCCGCCTCACCGGGGTGCACGAGATTTTTGATCCGTGTTCGATTCCCAGGATACAATCGGTTGTCGGTTTACGTTGCACTACGCTCACCGCCTGTCGAACTAGTGTGTCTATCTCTCGAAGAACTTTGGCAAGGAACGAAGAAAGAAAAAGACTTAGGCTGCTAAAAATTGGAAGAGGAAGCTGGAAAAATTCTTTGTGTTTTGCTATGGTGTCTGTCTTTTTTTTTCTTTCATCCGAGAATGAGGCAATTTATAGGCCAAAGCCATTAATTTCCATTTAAGCAAATTTGAAACTGGTGCAGATGAAACTGTTGAAATGGAAACGGGTGAAATATATGGCTGGCTGCTGGCTCATGAAACTGATGCAGTTTTAATTTTCATCATGAAACTGATGCAGTTTTAATTTTCATTCAATATGAAATTTCCAAACTGAAACTGATTTCAAAATTGATGAATTCAAACTGATGAACTGATGAAATTTCCAACACTTTTTTCTCTCACTTTATGCTTTACATTGTTGTATACATAAATATATGCAGGGGAACGTGATTTTTTTATTTTTTTTTTGTTGGGAACTTTGGACTTTCTAAATAGGGTATATCTTTTGAATTCTTTCTTATAATTCACGGTTTCCTTAATTCTTATGAACTCGTACTTTGACGGTGGTTCCACCCTTCAACCGAACCTTGATCTTTTTTTTTTCCTTGTGCTTGAGATTTGTTGAAGGTCAAGGTAACTCGGTTTCACTTTTATTCAAGAAAGAAAATAAATTTATGAGCAATTTTAATTTGTAAATTGTATATCTTAGGTTGATGTTTATTATGTTAATCTGATTAAGTTTTTTTTACCCTTCTCAAAATCCCAGATGATATATTAGTGTGGCTTTCTTACTTGTAAATTTAGGAATCGGTCTTGTATTTCATATTTCTTTAAACAAGCTACACTTAATATTTTGATTGAATGAAGACTAGATCATTTCTTGAGAGAAAAATAGAGCAAAACATACTCAATCGGAAGCCAAATTTCAGCAACCTGAAGGAAAAATGTTGTGAATCTTCAAAAATACAATTTTGATTCCGCAACACACACACACACACACACACACACACACAGTGAAGGATTCTACTCTAAAATGGTAGAAGGACATATATATCTAAACTAAATAATAAAATTGAAAAGGAACCAACTGATTTCCTATTCGGTCCCCAAATGTAAATGGTTTGTGTTCCTTAACAAATATTTATGTCACATGCTTTACTTGCATGATCTTTTAACTTATTTACTTATCCTCCATAAAAAGCATACAAATTTTATTGGTTGTTGTGCAACCTTCAAAAAGGAGTTGAACTTGATTGCCAATGGATTGAATTCGATGATGTCAGTTATCATATCTAGGTAATTTATTTTATTTTGATTTAATTATTTCGTTGTGTTATTATTATGGGATGCCATTTCATCATCTGAATACACTGAAGGGCTCCAACTTTCCTAATCTGATTATCTAACTCTCTTTTAGGCTTCTATGAAGAATCCAGAACCTCTTAGTGCTATCAGTATCATTACCCACACCATCTACATAATTATATTTTTTGTGAGATCTCTTTTAGAAGCGATTGAATCCATAAAGGCTGTATATGATACGTTAGTACTTTTCATGGATCCTCTAAAGGATGGCTTCAATCTCAAGTTGAAACTGAACCTACCAAAACTTTCTCCAGATGAAGACTCAACTGAGTTAGAACCTTTTTAAGATCAGTATAAGCTTACCATTCTTATGCAAGAAAATAAGAAATCCAGATTTTGAAAAAGAACCATATAATTTCTTTCCTCTATTTCCTCTTCCTTGTCCTCCTATTCAATTTAACTACCAAGTTTGGTTCAATTATTTGTCTTCAAGATTTGAACATTGACTAATATTTTCTATTAGTTCAATATATGGTAGAAATTATTTTATTTTTGATACCTGTGTGAAACTTTGTGCTCAGATTTTGGGGAGTCGACTACTAACAGTGTGGCACCTGTTGATTCTTGGATACCTACACACATTTTTAAGAGCCTATAGTTTTAAATGAATGACGCATCGGATTTCAAATTTTATCAGCTTCAGTATGATAAAATGAGTTCTAAATCATTGTTAATAGTTTTTACATATTATTATTTAGTATGGTGGATCATCTTATTAGAACCTATGGGAAGATCACTGGTGACTACATATTACAGGAAACGGTGGACATTCAGACTGGAATGAAGCTTGTTATGAACTTGTGTCCGTCTAATGGTTTTTATATGTTCCCAACTTTGCTTTGTCGCTGATGGATCCTGTATGATAGATCAACAAATGGGTATTCATGGTCATACCCTAGAAATTCAAGTAAATTATGTTCTCTACCCCTTTTAGAACTATCTCATTCTTGATTTCCCAGTTATGTGGTATGAGTTTTAATATTTTATGACTTTAAGGTGTTAATTCTTGACTTGGAGAAGCAAAAGTTTATAGTAATTTTATGATGCAATATTGTGTGGTGAGATGCTCTCGATTTTTGCTTGGGTAGGGGGCTGGGTTAAAACAGCAGGCCACTGGTTTTGTTAATGTTTGCAGCTGGGTTTTGCTTGCGTCTTTGCACTTTCTAGATATCTTTTAGTTTGTTCAATATTTTTCTATTTGATAACAGTGTGGAGAACGCAATTCCAGATGTTATTCCCCTTTAGTTTCTATTTTCCCAATTTCAATAGGAACTAATTCTTCTATGACAGAACTAAGCAGAGTATAGAATTGAAATATTTGCTAAAAATGTCAATAGTTTAACTCAAACAGTAATGAAAAAATAATAGTACTTCCTCCAATATAATTACCACTGGTTGAGAGTTGGCAAGTTCCACGAGAGCTACTTCAGTAGCTGACCACTCTGTTGCCTTACGGTTAAAAAGTCCTGGTAGAGAATCTTATCTTTGTTTACAACGACTGTCGATCTAATGGATGCTCATGAGGAGGATCTTCCTTGATAGTCTCGTAAACATGAGCTGGAAGCCCTGCTTTCTGAGCATACTCTTGCAATCGACTCTTGAAGATGTAAAAATTTGATACACCTGCAATGCATTGATAATTATGTCAACTTGGATTGTGAGAATTTATGTAACAATTATGCAAGACACGCGTGAAAACCTTTTTTAATTCTTTGAAGTAAAAGAAAAAATCTGCTACCATCTTCAAAAATTAATACTCCACCCCAGAATAAAATGTCTCATTTTTTCATATCATATATTTATGTAAACATAAATTATATATTTGGAATATGAACTTATTAATTACTCCTACAATGCATGTATTCACAGAAGTCTGTAGATCTTATACTTCATAGACTAATTTCAGTTGATGAAGCTTACTTAGAAGTCGGTGAAGAACATGATTTCATTGATTGATCAGTCAATGAAGAAAAGTCATCATATATTTGGTATGGATGAGGCTCCTTGTAAGTATAGTTAAATAGCAAGCTTTCAATCTGTTCTACTGAGGTACATCCCGAGATTTACATCATCTACAAATCTTCAGAGCAGGGGTTGTAGGAGCCCTAAGGTTGGAGTTCAACCTTTTAATTAAAGCCTCCACATACTAATCCTATGGTTGATTTTCATTATTTAACAATTTTTATAAATAGTTATTTTAAAATATTGTGTGATTGCAAAATTAGGAAAAAAATTTAAATTTATATGTAGAGTATTTATTGTTAAGACTTGTGGTTAAAATTGAGTAGGTATGGTAAAGAAAAATGAGTTAAAAATAAAGAGGATAAGCAAAGGCAAAATCAACCAAGTGATGACACGTCCTTCATCGAGTTCTATTTGTATCAGTACCTAGGGTAAAATATATGAATGATAAATGAACTTTAGACTGTGTTACCACGTAATAACTAAACTTTGAAACGTAACTAACTCATGACTTAACTTTACTTAACATTACCCATTCATCACTCAAACTAACTCCATCCAATTTATTTAACAGATTAGTCCATGTGGCAGACGAAAGTTGATGTGGCACGTTTGGAATTAAAAAAAAAACCCCATGTAATCAATTTCAATATGAAGTTCAATCAATCACGCCCTAAAGAAAAATGAGTTAAAAATAAAAGAGGATAAGCAAAGAGACAATCTTACAGAATCAAGATGGGAGAGTAGCGTCTGCAAATGGCAAAAATAGAGAAGAGGGAAATCCTAAATCCTATGGAATACTCTATTCAACCAAATAACATTAAACTAAATCATGACACATACATTGATTAGAGGAATCAGTATTAAAAAGGCTATGTACGTAACTGCTAGATATTATACTAATGATGGGAGATATTTAAGAGAAGATAACATATATCACATGAATAGTAAATTTATTAGAGGTTATATGTTTAATGGTTCTCTTGTTAATGGTTATATGTCTAATTGTTATCTTTTATCTAATAAGTTATTAATATCTCGATCATATGGTACTCCTATAAGCAAATCTGAAAAGGGTAATGTTGATGATCAAATGAAAATGGAAAGCGATTGTTATCAAGATTATTATGATACTCTTGTTAATAAAGAGGATTATGAGATAAGATTATATAAGCAAACCATATTATATAAGCAAACTAATGGTCATTCAGATAATGAAATAAATCCTTATTATGAAATAAATCCTTCATATCGAATTCTATCTTATGGTACAGATTCATGTACTATTCCTTTTTGTTCCTTGGAACGTCTTGTGTACGATATTGGGGTTGGCTATTCAGAGTTATCAGATCTATTTCCTGAATTGACGATTAATGAAGTGAGATCCATTCAAACTAGAATATTAATGGGTACATATAAACTGTCTGAGGTGAAACTTAATGTCTTCATGGATAAGGATGATCCTCAACTAGTTAAGTACAACCACATAATGCTTGTGAAGAATAGGAATTGCCCCAAATATTTGGCTTTCAGTTCAGTACCAGAGGACCGCCTTGTGTTAATGGCGCTCGGTCGAATGGTAAACCTAAGTATTTTAGAGACAGACTATATGTTGGAGAATTCTTAAGGCTTTAAAGTGGATTGGTATCATTATTATGAGCAAATAGTCTGTGGTAGAGAAAAAGCGTTATGAGTTTATATAATAGACCTGAGTACCTCAATTAAGATTCTGGATATAGATCATTTATTGTGGAAACTTTCATTTATAGTTCAAGATGAGAAGATTATGGAGTTACTCTATTCTTTCTTAAATTTACCTGTCCAGGATGCTACTGGATTAGACTATTCTTCTAATTATTTTATGAAAATCCCTTCCACAGTCTTTCTTACTGATGTACTATTTAATTTAGCCTTATTCGAGTGTGATTTTTGGTTTCAACGATTATTTCGAGAATTAAACTATACTAGGTTTCTTCATGAGATTATCGTGACTTTCCCCTCTTCTAAAGAGCCTAAAATGAGCATCGATAAGTTCGAAAAACAACTAGTAAAGTTACTTGAGACTTGTCAATTATCTGGTAAGATATGGATGCTTTGTCCTGGAGACCGACCTGTTCCTTGTTATGGTGGTCATATTTGTGTCAGCCAAGAGGGCTTAATTCAAGTGATGAAGAAAAAACCAGAATAATGACAACAACAACAATGAACTACTTCGTGAGCAAAAATAAACAAATAAAGATTCATAGACAACTAAAACTGAGGAGAGTAAGCAAAATGAAACGATTGTTTCGTAAGCTTCATAAGTATTTATTTTATCGTGTTCCAGTGACAAACCATCTAAATATAGTTGATTTAAATCTCTTTAAAAGTGTCAAATTGGGACCTCTAAAGGTTCCTCCCCGTTCTTTTGATGGTCGTCCCACTGTCTTAGTCAAATCTCCCCCATTTGCTTCTTATAAGATGGTCCATAGGTTATTTAATAGAATGCAAGGAGTGGATTTTGTCTTAGCTGTTGTATCCGCGAGGTCTTTGAGGTCTTTAGAGCCTGAGTTTAGGTCGTCTCTCTCAGGTTCTGCTCTGGAAACTATCCCCGAAGAAGATCCCAATGAAGTAAGCATGGTTAGTACACCCCCTCCTGAGATAGGTTGCGTAGAGGAACTTCTTCTAGGTTTCTTTCTAGTAGCAGCCATTAAAATAAGTGCAACTAATCCTTCTTTTCTTCTTGACTCCCTTCAGTACGCTTTGGAGCAGATGGAGCAAAGCGAAGGAATTGAAGCAGTTAGGAATCTTATGATGGGTAGCGGGGATGAAATACAATCAAGACTGTCAGAGTATTTGGTGGATTCCAGTCCTCCGGTAGAAATAGCTCCGATAGATGAGTTAGATGAAGAAGTTGTTGCCCGTGGAATTCAATGCCCTAGTCTTTTAGCGGACTCAAGGTGACTTCTAACCAGGAGTTTCTCAGAGCACACAATAAAGAGTGCCGTTGGCTACTCTGATTTCGGGGTAATCTCAATAGTCTGATAGCCTATGTCAGGTAGTTACAAGTGAGATAGATGTGTAACTAACCTCTAAAACAAAGCCAAGGCCCGCCGATTGAAGGGTAAGAGACGGTAACCGGTTAGCGAGCGGTGTCGGTAGGCGAAACAGTGCCTTTGTCGGCTTAGAAACAATTCCCTCGATAAGCGCTATAGAAGAGTGAAGAAGCCTATACGCGATAGGAGAGAGGCTCTACCGCGGGAAGAGCCCAAATGCACGAGCAAGAGCTTACCATTTTATTTGTTAAAAGACCTTAATGAAGGAAGGCATTTTTCCACCGAAACTATAGAATCATGCTTCGCCTGGCTGCAGCAGCAGACACCCAAGCATCAACTCATCCTTTCGAATAAAGCTGAGCAAACCAAAGCTTATCACTGCTTGCTTCTCAAGTGAAGGATAAGATCTTAGCCTACTCGGCTGGCATGATTGAAGGAGATGCCCCGCCCTAACTCATATCTTCCTTCCTCTGGGACATTGGTGCACTTTCAAAGTACTCCTATCCGCTTGTAGAGAGTCTTTCTCCGACCTTTGAAGTTGAACACTTTCTCAATTGTGAGCTGGAAAGTGAGTCTGGAGCGAGTTGGTATGGTCTAGGGCTTCTGATTTACAGGCTATGAGAAGGCCTTCCAATTCTTTCATAATCGTTCGAAGAAGTGGCCGAAGAAGGACCGGCTGGAGAGTAAGTAGTACTAAAGTCTGTTGGTAGGTAGGGTCAAGTTGTTGAGGGTTCCAAACCTCTATAGTAAGTAAATAAAGCATAGAAAAAGTGCGCTCTATAGCTAGCTCCAATTGAACAGGTTGAGGAGAAGAGCTAGTTCCCTTTTTCACTACGTAAGCCTCGGGATAGTTAACATTTCACGAGAGTGGAAGAGCTTATTTCACACGAAACCAATCCGAAAAGAAAGATATGAAAAAGATCACCTCACTGCACTCGCCCCCACCCATTCTTTGATTGGTGAAGCGGCGAGACTATTCCGTCCATGAAATCAAACTACTTTGTTGTAGATCCAGACTGAAAGACATGCATGCTCAAATTCAAAGAAGAAGCTCTGAGGAAATGTATGATGGCATTGAACCCTGTAGAAAGTGATGGCGAACGAAGTGCCAAATGTGAGTAAGGCTATTTCGATATCTTTTGTTCGTTCATGAAACACATCATTGTAGGCCCAGAAAAAGTGACTCCATATCTTTAAGTAACCATCGCAACAAAATAATCTCTGATGTAGTATCAGCAAGAGCCCTATTCTGCACTAGAGCGAGCAACCACTGTCTCTTTCTTGCTCTTACAAGATAGTTGAGAGTCACCGAAGAAAAGGCAAAATCCAGTAGTGGAGCGACGATCTGTAACATCACCAGCATTAATACCTTACTTCAGCTTTCATTTAAGAGGTAGGGGTTGCCAAGCTTGACTAATAGAATAGTGGTAGGTAGTAATGGCAAGGTTTGCAGAATAGTCAAGCTTTTAGATATCTCAAAATACGTTTAGCAGCTACTAAATGAGGGACCGAGGAGACTTCATAAACTTGTCTACAAGTCCAAGAGCAAACGAAATCTCTGGGCGAGTCAGAGTGAAGTACTGGAGACCGCCCACCATACATACTCCTATAGGCCGACGGATCTGATAGCAGCTCACCATCATGAGAATACAGCTTGGCATTAAGCTGGAGTCACACGGGGCAACCTGTGAAGCATTCCATGGCGGCTTATAAGATCCATGGCGTACTTCTGCTAAGTTAGATGCATACCCGGAGACCGAAAAACTTCAATCCCGGTTAGAGGACCAAGATCTTGCTTCGTTTGATGAATAGCAGCAGAATCATTGCCGGTAATATATATATATATACTTCAATGGCAAGGATGGATATACCTGAAGCGCTTGACAAAGAAATAAGGTGTGATCCAGCTGAACTACTAACATTAGATAGTAGTGCTGGGCTGAATTTTTCAAAGTCTATTTGAGTTGAGTCCATAGAGAGATGAAGAAAGCTTACACAAATAGTCTGGATGAATAGAGTCTTCAACCTACCGGTTTACCGAGGGTTAGGATCAAGGGCTTCTTTGAGATCTCCATGAAGGAAAGCGTTCTTGACGTCTAACTGGGATGAGAGTTGGGCCAGCGCTGAATGTAAGCGGGTGCGAATGGTACCATTTTGAGCAACCGGACTGAACGTGACGTCTCGGCATAATATGGACCATACTCTTTTTCATAGCCTTGAGCAAGCAGGCGAGCTTTCTTACTAATGAGAAAAGCCTTTTGCTACAAGCCGTTTGTACCTCTATATAAAAAACCATCTTACTTGTATTTGATTTTGTAAGCCCATCTTGACCCAACAATGTTTTTGTCGGGTGGTGGAAAGACCAGATCCCATGTTTCATTCTTTTGAAGAGCATCCCTTTTTTTCTAAGATAGCTCCTTTCCAATTCTCATCAGATTTGGCTTTCTCGTAAGATAAGAGTCCGGTTCTATGATTTTATAGATTTCTGAAAGACTTGTGCTCAAGTCAAGAGAGTAGGAACCATAGGAGAAAAATCGATCAATAGGAGTGTGGCTTTTCTGAGATTTTGAGAAGGAGATAATGGGCCCTGAGACTAAGGAGCTTCAGACAATTGATTGGATACCAACATTCACTTGCTTATCGTAGAGGCTGTCAGTCTGAGAATGGGCTGTGACGTGGACTGGCCATGCCTGAGCATGGGCTGCTGAAAATCCGAAGATGAATGCTGCTGTAACATCACTCCAGGCTGCTGCTGCTGAGACGTGGAGGACCGCAGTAGAGCCCCCTATGTTGTAAGTGGTTGGGGCTGAGGTGTGGAGGACATGGACTGCTGCAACGGCTTAAATTCATGAATGGCTTTCAGCTGCTGCAGCTCTTCATTCTCCCCCAAAATTGGAGCCGAATCCAAAAATCCTAGAATAGAAGAGAAAAATCGACTTTCATCAAACCGGCCCTTTATGTTTATGTTCTTCACTATATCCAACAAGAACGATTTTCTTTTGAGAAAACTTCTTTCTTTGTGAAGCATCAATATGAGGAAAACAGAGACATCCAAAGGCTTTGAAATAGGAATAGTCTGGAATCTTTTGAAAAAGCTTTTGATGAGGGGAGTCACCAGCAATAGTCGACGATGGCAATCAGTAATTCATATGCATTGCTTTATTAAAGGCTTCGGCCCAGATGTACTGAGGAACTTTGCTTGCATCAGTTTTTAGCAGTCTAAGTGATGTGCCTTTTAATAAGGGAGGCAAGCAAGCCACTGATCTAACACTCAATCGAAACTTGTTCCATTGCACTTATGGTTATACTTATTACCTACTAAATCTCTTTACGTTCCCCAACACAAATGCAAAAAAACACAATGCAACTTTGCTGAAAGTTAAAACGGAGGGCACTAATCCTTTAAACAAGATAACAACAGTCCTTTGGAAAAAAAAAAAAAAACAATCTATTCGAGGGGGAAATGAGAGATATTTTGTTTCACCACAGAAAATTATTTGATTCTTGTCTTTCAAAGAATTTCCATGATACATCAGAACAATCATTTATAGGATTCCTAAGAGCAGATTCATCTTTTTGACTATCTGTATTTGGTGCAGTCATTTGATTTGGTAATCAAAATAATAATGAATAGAAAAGCAATGGCTTGTTCGTCTATCTACGGCCAATCTACGGTAGAAGAGAAGGTTCCATCGGAACAATTATTTATTTCAGTTCAGAGTTCCTCCTTTCTTTTATTTTTTCAATAACTCCTATACACTAAGATCGGGTCTTATCCATTTGTAGATGGAGCTTCTATCGAAGCTAGGTCTAGAGGGAAGTTATGAGCATTACGTTCATGCATAACTTCCATACCAAGGTTAGCACGGTTAATGATATCAGCCCAAGTATTAATTACACGGCCTTGACTATCAACTACGGATTGGTTGAAATTGAAACCATTTAGGTTGAAAGCCATAGTGCTGATACCTAAAGCAGTGAACCAGATACCTACTACAGGCCAAGCAGCTAGGAAGAGTTAGTCTGTAAGACCTATAGGGCAATTAGACTGAACATGGCATGTCTGACTGATTTACCTCTATAAACCAAGGGACTTCTCGCATTGCACATAGGGAAGGTGCGGAGCGGTTCTTTATCTTATCATTGCCCTAAGGCTTGGAACTGAACTGCAAGTATATAAGAAAGGATATTGCTAAGAGTTAGCAGTCAAAGGGAGTTTGAACTGTGAAGGAATTACCGGTGCGCACAGAGGTGAGGGAGAGAATAAAGAGAATAGGCCCTTGACTATACGGAGGATAAGGAATTAGGCAGCTTAGGGACTGATTTCCTTTCTTATCTTATTGTTGAGACAGGAAAGCAGGCAAAGTCAAGCGGGTCGGCATCTATCTGCAGTAGGAGTAGGACGTAGCACATAAGAGGGTCTTAGGGATCGATCTAGATGCCCAGAAGAGGATGTACAGTACGGTCTAATCAGTCCTAGCTTCCAAACCAGTCCTAGTAGGGAGGGGGATACTATATAGAGCTCTATGTTATCCATAAGAAAAGAGAGAAGGCTTGGACGTATAGCAAGATTAAATAAGAGGAATGGCATACGGGAATGATGGTATATGAAATGAAAGGCTGGAAATAGAGCTGGAGATGAGCGCTAGCCAATGGTTAATACTTCAGAAAGCACCTTAGCAATTACCAGTAATGCCCCTATCGACCTCCATCTTGTTTTTTGCTAGCTTGAGTGACGAACTTTACTATCTCATTAAACGCCGAATATCCATATATATTTCTTTTTTTTTATGGAAGATAGTCGGCCCACTTCTAGCCGTTCCTGCGATTATGCCTGTTCTAGCCCTACCATACACCCCTATCATCATAATATAAAGGGGTACTTTCGAGCTGATCTGTAACGGATCAAAGCGACCGTTAGTCGGGCTGATCTGTGATTGGTCAAGGCGACCGAGAGGACACATACCTCCTCCATATTCCTTAAATAGGCAAGACTCGGATACGGCATGCGAGAAGTATAATAGTTTACTGAACAACTACTTAGATCTTGATTGATTTGGATGCAATGGAATTTTTTCATTACTCCAAAAAAAAGCCATCTCATGAGTATACATGACCCCACTACCTGTATAAAGCGTACATCTCTGCTCAGGGAGTAGGTCAAAGCTTTTTATAAGAAAAGTAAAAAGCTGGAATCCGAGAAGACAAGACCCCCTAAGAGCTTCTTGTAAACCAATTATTCGATCTGGAGATCCCAGCAAGGCTGCCGGAGACATCACTAAACCCAGGGGTGTCTCTTGCAAAGAAGAATTCGTAGAGATTTTCCCAGAACCCCAGTCCAGCCTACCCGACTGATATAATGACGAATTAACTCTCCGTCCTTATTAGTAGTAGGCGAATAGTGACCCTATTTGTATGCGCATTCACACGACGGGCACGTTCCAAGATCTCCCGCAACGAGAACCTAACACATGGTTTATTGATAGTAAGCTGATTAAATAAATGGATCATAGGTTGGTTGAATATTGAGTTCCGCTTAGGCTACGTGTTCTGTTCACGCGCTATGAAGCCGCACACAGGATCTTAGACAGGTTTCGTCCCCTTTCGGGAACACCTTCTTACTAGTAGGGGCTAGCCTGATGCAAATATACCGAAAAAAGAAGATATCTATGGTCGATTCTACGAAGAGTAGATTCGCCCCTTATGTTATGGCTCGTCTCGCGCTTAGGAACATGTCGTGAAGACGGAATAGAGTTTGTCGTTGAAATGATGACTTCTGGTGTTTCCCAGAAGGGCGGAATGCTAATGAACCGGGGCTACAGCACCTGTTTATCCCGATCCCACGAAAATAGGCAGATGCTCTCCTGTAGTTAGGAGCTACTTCACTTTCTGTATTGCGCGCTCTGAATCTGGCTAATTTTCCAATTTTGACTTGGTGATTGATATAGAAGGTGGTGTTCCGTGGATAGCGATTCTCATTCGGAAGGGCCTTGGAGAAGTGGCTTGCTTGGTTGTGAAAACCTCGAATCCGGACGTGCGCTTGGTAAGGCGCCTACTCCCCTACTAATTAAAGCCTACAGATGAGGGCGCCTACCGTAAAATCATGTGGGAAGTGCATCCTGCACACAAGAAACTCAGTAGCGTATGCCACACCCATTGAAAAGTATATTGTAATAAAATCTAAGACGCGACCCGCAACGCCCCATGCAAATCCCTACGTCGGTCAATCGATCAAAGTATAGGGTCAGTAGGGCCGTATTAGCAAGCGTGACGTGCCTTTGGACTTTCAGACAAGACTAAAAGCAAAACAAAAGCGTCGTTGCCAAAAACTACCTTCCTCAACCGTTAAGGAAGATCGGAACAGGCTAAACAGGAGCATTGGAGAGGGCTCCACCGTCATTTATATCTAATGGATCAACTCGTGCTTATGTTATATCATTCTCAGTTACGAGTGCTTATGCGCCTCTCTTTTTTAAGCTAGGAAATTGAATCCGGGTCAGTGATCACTATGCCTTCTTCTGCTTTGGTCATTCAACTAATCTCGTCTGGTCGGGCAAGTAATCGAGAACTCAGGAAGAACCTTTTGATTCTGTGGAAACTACTCTGCCCTCGTCCATCGCCCCTGTAAGCCAGCTTGCTCTCGTTCGGTCTGACGTAATTAGCTCCTCTCGTCACAGGTCACTGGTATAACTTCCGACGTCTAAATAGACTTGATTGGTTTAAACATAAACCAAACCATTTCTTTTTGAACTTGATTGCATAGCCTTTGGTTTTCCATGTCTTGTCAGGCTCGTCTGAGTTAGCGGGTCTGATCTTAGGTCCGCTAGTCTCTCTGTCCTTCTATTCTACTTTGAAACTCTCCCTTCGAAGTCGTCCTTGTTCGCTACCAATCAATCCCAACTCCCATTAACCACCGCTCTACCCCCTTCTAGTGCATAACCTAAAAAAGCTAGGCATAGACAACTACGCAAAATCAGCCAAGTGAATACATGTCCTTCATCGAGTTCTGTTTGTATCAGTACCTAGGGTAAAATATATGAATGATAACTGAACTTTAGACTGCGTTACCACTTAATAACTAAACTTTGAAACGTAACTAACTCATGACTTAACTTTACTCAACATTACCCATTCATCACTCAAACTAACTCCATCAAATTTATTTAACAGACTAGTCCATGTGGCAGACGAAAGTTGATGTGGCACGTTTGGAATTAAAAAAAAAAACATGTAATCAAATTTCAATATGAATTTCAACCAATCACGCCCTTAAGCCAAAAGTTTACCAAACGCGGCCTTAGCAGCCATCTTCACCCCCACCTAAATCTGCAGTCTCCACCTCCTCGGTTCCACCGTCATTCACCTTCTTCAAACAAAATGAATTTTTATTTGAAAAATTTCTGTCATTGTTCAAAGAATTGATATTTATGAATTCTACTTCCAGAGAAAATAGATCATAGAAGCATTTGATTTCGTGATGAATGAGAAAATTGAATTTACATTTTCACCTTGAAGAGCTTTTTCTGCAAAATCTAAGGTTGCGTTCTCTTTGGCGTTTTCCAGCCGTTTTCCGTTTTCCATTTCCGAAAACGCGTTCTCTTGCGCCGTTTTCGGAAAAAAATTTCGAAAACGTTTTCAAAATTTGTAAAGGAAATGGAAAACGTGAAAATCACGGTTTCCGCGTTTTCCGAAATTTTTCCTTATAAGTGGAAAACGCGCGTTTTCCACTTAAAAAAAATATATATATATATATTAAAATAATCAAAAAAATTTGAAATTTGTCAAAATTTATCATTTTTAATTACATTATTGCTCCCTGATTTTCAAAACTTGTCATTTTAATCCTCAAATTTTGAAATTTCTTTCAAAAATATCCTAATTTATTTGCAACTTAGGTCCCTCAACTTCAGATTTTGTTGCACATTAGTTCACAAATTTTACTTTTCTTTCAATTTAGTCATTTTCGTATTTGCTTTATAGGTCATTGTCTTCAAACATGTATAACTTTTGATGTACAACTCCGAATTGCACTCTGTTTTTTTCCGTAGAACTCCAAATTCAATCATCTTTCTGATGATGTATCATGTGCTTAATTATTGTAAACATTTCTTTTTTACTTTTGTATTGTAGACACTTATTTTGTAAGGGTATAATTAATTAACGTAAATTGATTTTTGCAAATTTTATTGAAACTTAAATTTTAAACGTTATGAGAGCTTACTAGAAGGATGTATCTATATAAAGTATTAAATGGAACGATTACTTTAGAAGGGAAAATTACTACTCAAATGTGGAACGATTACTTTAGAAGGGCAACATGAATTTTTGAACTTTTTTGGTATAACCAAATTGTGTGATATGGGTTATTTCATTTATTTTTGTTGTGTAACTCAAAATATGATATCTTTATTTCATTTATATTCACAAACAATATGAAATAATTTTCTTCAAAATTTTAAACAGAACGTGTTTTCCAGCTTTACATTTTCGAAAACAGTTTTCAGAAATAACAAACCAAACGCGTTTTCAGCAATTTCGAAAAAAGTTACAGAAAATGGAAAACAGAAAATATTTTCGAAAATGAAAACAGGAAACTGAAACACAAAGATAACGCGGCCTAAGAATTCCTTGAAGAGCTCTTTCTGCAATAGGCAAGATCAAGTCAAATTCTTCTCTTTCAAGCCATTTTGGATATGCCCATATATAAAGAAATGAAACCATTTTACTCTAAAATAATGAAATATGGAGTCAAAACTCTTTTTAAATAACCCAACAATAGATTCTGAAATATATTGATCAAATATACAGAGAAAATGAGAGCTTAACAACCTAGTAAGTCTATTGAAGAAAAAAAATCATTTTGTGGTTTCATCTATAGAACCTTCGTGGCTTCATCGGCCAATTATGTACCAGAAATCACAAATTTTTCTTCATTTCTAGATGTACGAGCAAATAAAATTTGTTGGAGATTTATTTGAAGTTTTTTCAGAGAGAGAGAGAGAGAGAGAGAGAGAGAGAGAGAGAGAGAGAGAGAGAGAGAGAGAGAGAGAGAGAGAGAGAGAGGCGAGACGAGGGAGAAGAACGGAAGGTTGAATGTCGCGGGTGGTTTGGGAGACAGAGAGATGAAAGTTAACTACGTGGCATATATTTTATTCATTTAAAAGTGCCATATCAACTTCTGTCTTCCATATGGACTTTTCTGTTAAATATTTTGGACGAATTTACTTTAAGTGTGGATGAGTAACATTAAGTAAAATTGAGTAATTAGTTAGTTACATTTCAAAGTTCAGTTATTAAGTAGTAATCTAGTTCAAAGATCAGTTACCACTCATATATTTTACCCTAGTACCTACTATAAGTTCAAAATCCTAATCAATGATCAATAACTTTTTTCAAATAAGAATAATCATAGGCCATAATCAAAATCGCAGTAACAATAAATAAATTGAAAAATTGAATGATCTTATATACAATTTAGCCCCGTTATTTTTTTCATTTTCTGTTTACTTGGTAGAATTTATGATTAAAAACTAGTTTTGAAAAATGTGTGTAATTAAAAAGTGATATTAAGAATTTTAATGTTTATAAATATGTGTCATAAACATTTGCCGAACAGGGGCTAAATTGTTGCAATAAAATGGAAACTCAAGTGTACGATATCACAACAAGTAATAAAGTTGATCTAGGAGTTTGAATATCGTTCACACAAGGATTGATTTTAATTATCGAAATATGTCAATTCTATGTTTTATTTGAATAATCAAAGTGTTGATGATAAGAATTAATATTAAAGTTTACTAATTAATTGAAACGATATTTAGGACTTTTAGTTTCACAAGTTATTCTTGCTCCTGCTTAATTCATATTTTGGAAATAGCGTTGTGTTGTTGGTCTAAATATTCAATTTAAAGTATTAATTCTTTATCTTTCTCAAGATCTAGTTAACTTATTTTTCAACAATAAATTCTAATATCTCGATTAATAATTTAATAAAAAGATATTTAATCACTTAGGATAACCACATGAATTTCAGTCGCGATTTCTCAATTAACAATAATTCATGAAAAGCAATATTGAGTGTTCTAAATGCAATCTCTCTCAATTAACTCTCGTTAAATAACTTATGAAAATAATTCAATTTGCACATTCCTACACAATTAATAACGAAAATAAATGTGAATTAATGAATTAAAACATAAGCTGAAATTAAATAGTTAAATAGTTCATCCTAACAATTATACTAGACAAGAAACATGATTAAATATTCAAAACAAGAAAATAATGATATAAACATCACCCGAAAATATAGGAATTACGAAACTTTGATAAAATGTTTTGATCTTGACTCTTCAATACCAACTACCCATAACTCTTATTTTCTTGATTTTCAAATAATTCTTGGATCTCTTTTAATTTTTGTTATGAATTTTTATGAATTTATGATATGATATGGAAATCTAATCTTTCTCCATATCCTTGAAATTTTGTAGAAATATGTGTATTTATAAGTGTAGAAAAACCCCTAAAAACGTGTAGATATCAAGGCATAATTGAAGGCATGAGAAGAATTCTAAACATTTGTTTTGTGTCAACCCTTGCGATCACATGATGTAAGTGGTTGTGATTGCATGGAACACTCGATATGTTTGTTTTCTGGAAACTTTTGTGCTTTGAGATCGCAAGGAATTTAGCCTTTGCGACCGTATAGGCCATTAATTTCCCAGCTTCATCGACTAAATTTCAAACATGCACAACTTTTGATCTGTAACTTCAAATTGCACTCCATTTTTTGCGTTGAACTCCAAATTCAATTCCCTTTCCAATAATGCATTAATGATCCATAAAGATGATCTTTGTAGTAAAAATTGTGCAATGGTTTCTTCACATGATCTGCACGTAACTTTTCATTTTGCTCCAATCACATCCAAATCAAATTTTTTACATATGATAACCAAAATATACACATGATCCAGTAAAAATACCACTAGTTAGTCTAGAGTGTAAAATAGCACTTATCATGAATCACCCACAAACTTCAGAATCTAGGGTTCCCATGCAATGAAATTTATATACAAATTGGATTAAGCAAAAAATTATTACAATTAAAGTGATTTACTGTTGAGAAAATTCATTTCTCAAAGTGAAATATCCGCTTGTAATGAAGTTGACACAAATATGAAATCAAAGAATCAAAATAATGAAGAAATAATTGGGAAGAACAATATCGGACTTTAATCGCATAGAATGCTATCCTAAAAGCTAAATTTGCGTCCTCTCGTAATGAGAATGCTAAAGGGCTTCCAAGCAAATTACTTTAACGGATTTCAAGTCTCAAACCAAGTATCAAATAGCACAATGAAAACTTGGAAAGAAGGAACAAAAAGAGCAATTTGAGAGAGATTCTAAGTATTTTAAGAACAAGAATAAGAGAGTGATAATTTCAATATATGGAACTTGGATTGTATTGAATTGTTATTAAAAACATGAGTTCAATCCCTATTTATAGAATTCCATCACCCCAATACGTTATCCATGTAACTCTTCACGAAAGAGTGCCAAAAATTATTGAAAAGGTGCATGAGAAAATTTGAAAATATTCTCCAACAGTCATTTTTTATGACCACGCGATCGCGCGGTACGAGACCCACACGTTCGCATGATGCCCCATTTTCTTGAACAAATACAAAATCTGTTCAACCACATGATCGCTGGACCATCAACCACACGATCGCGTGGTTCTCATTTTGGCCGGACCAATTGGTCCATCCAGTTTGTATTTGGTCCAGTTTTCGCACTCCTTGGACCGATTCTCTATATTTTACCCCATTTATTGCACTTTTTCAACTTTATGTATATATTTGAATAACATTTCATAACAATCCCCACTTGTTCAAATATATTAACTCAACTTAGAATCATAAACGATGCCACGCATAAAATAAGGTATCTTTTGATTTAAACCTTATATTAGTGCTAACATTGCAAAGTAATATCGAGATCCCAGGTAGCCTTGGCTTTGAACTAGTTATCCCTTATGACATTACTGGTGGTATCGCACACGTAAACATTCTTGCTCGATGAGTTCCACACAATTTACTTTGGTGCGTTAATGGCCTTGCGCCCATCCGAGTTCATGAACTTTTCAGAAAGTAACTCCAAAACTTTCCTTAAAGCGGTACCACTTCTAAGTTCATATAGGAGAAATTCTTACAGTGTCTTGGTAACTTTTAAAGACACTTGTACTAAGTATTGAATTTTTTAAAGATTTATTCAACCATTCAAAACAGTTACCCCAGTACTTACATCCATAGGATAGGGCTTTTAAATTAATTTTTTAAGTGCTGCAACAATTCACTTATCGAATGACTTGTTGTTACCCTTTGAACCCGTGAATTACTCATTTCGTAATGATAGGTAGGGTTTCCGTCATTGATGAATTTATAATAGTAGTTTTAGCCCCATCCTACTTGATGTTTGTCTTACCAACTCTTTGGTAAGTGGTTTTGTGAATGGATCAGCCAGATTTTCACTTGACCTCACATAGGTAAGTGATATTATTCTTTCATTTATTAATTTTCTTATGTAATCATGTCTAAGACTCATATGTCTAGACTTTCCACTGTAGACTTCGTTATAACCCCTTGCTAGAGTAGCTTGACTATCGCATAGTATAGATATTGAAGACTCATTCTTCGTATCTAGTGGAACTTCATAAAGAAGATCCTTAAGCCACTCTGCTTCCTTTCCAGTTTCGGCTAATGCAACAAACTCGGATTTAATAGTGGAATGTGTAATCATTGTTTGTTTCTTTGATCTCCAAGAAACAGTACCTTGTCCAAGTGTAAACAACCAATCCGAGGTCGATTTATTTTCACCAGCACTTGATATCCAACTCGCATCGTTATATCCTTCAAGTATAGCTGGGAATTTGGAATATTGAAGTCCAAGATTTTTAGTTCTTTTTAGATAACCAAGGACTCTTCCAATTGCTTTCCAATGCTCAACACTTGGATTGCTAGTAAACCTACTAAGTTTACTCACGGAAAATGCAATGTCCGGTCTTGTGCATTGAACCGCATACATTAGACTCCCAATTGTACTTGCATATTCGAGTTGTCCAATAGCCCTTTCAACATTCTTCACAAGTGTAATACTTGAATCAAATGGAGTATTTACCTCTTTAATGTTCAAATGTTTGAACTTTTCAATCACATTCTCAATATAAGGTGATTGGGTTAATGCATGCCCCAACTCATTCTTGATCACTTTAATACCCAATATGGTATTCACTTGACCAAGATCTTTCATTTTGAATGTTGATGATTGAAACCTCGTTGTTTTTTTTATTCCATCCATGTGATTACTTATAATTAACATGTCATCCACATATAAGCACACAAATATTACATGTTTATCACAACTTTTGATATATAAACATTTATCTACCACATTGTGTGAAAAACCAAAAGACATAATTGGGTTATCAAATTTCTCATGCCATTTTTTAGGAGCTTGTTTTAAACCATATAGTGATTTAACAAGTTTACAAATTTTATTTTCATTACCCGGAAGAACAAAGCCTTCCGGTTGTTCCATGTAAACTTCTTCATCTAATTCTCCATTTAAAAATGCAGTCTTCACATCCATTTGATGCACATGTAAGTCATAAATAGAAGATAATGCAAATAGAATTCTAATAGTAGTAATTCTAGCTACGGGTGCATAAGTGTCAAAATAATCTATTCCTTCCTTTTGTTGAAAACCTTTAGCAACTAATCTTGCTTTATAAGTTTGGATTGAACTATCGGTATTGTATTTCCTTCGAAACACCCACTTGCAACCAATGACTTTTGATCCAGCCGATAAATCAGCAATCTTCCAAGTATTGTTGGACATTATAGAATCCATTTTATCATTGATAGCATCCTTCCAAAATGTGTTATCTCTAGAAGTCATTGCTTCTTTATAGGTTTTAGGATCACTATCAATTTGAAGAACATATGGAATTTTTCTTACTATATCTTCCTTACTTGCTTCAACCAAGTATAGGTAAATTCTTTGAGAATCAATCTCATCGTGTCCTAATACCTTCTCTTTTCGAGATTGTTTGCTTCTTCGAGGTTCACTAGTCTCAATTACATCTCGAGAAGATGTTTCTAGTGATTTAGAAGCCGAAAATTCATTTTGAATTTCTATTGAATTTTGAGGAATATCATCAACGCTTAATGAATTCTCAAAATATTCCACATCTCGTGATTCTATGATCACATTGGAGAAATATTCCACATCTCGTGATTCTATGATCACATTGGATATTGGATCAAGTAGCCTATATACTTTACTATTTATAGCATATCCAACAAAGGCACTCTTGATCCCTCTTGGTCCTAGTTTTGTCCTACTAGGATTGATGTTTTTATAATAAGCCAAACACCCCCACACTTTAAAATATCCAATGTTAGGCTTCCGACCTTTCCACAATTCATAAGGTGAAACTTTAAGTTTCTTAGAAGGAATTCTATTATGTATATGACATGCGGTAAGTAAGGCCTCTCCCCATAAGTTATTAGGAAATTTAGACCTTGTTAGCATAGCATTTATCATCTCAACTAAGGTTCTATTTTTCCTTTCCGCTAAGCCATTTTGTTCTGGTGTTCTTGGTGCACTACATTGGTGTAAAATACCATGTTCTTCAAAGATATCAAATTCTTTAGAAAAATATTCACCACCTCTATCACTTCTAAGAATTTTAATCTTTTTATCCTTTTGATTTTCTACTTCACTTTTATATGCTTTAAACATATGAAAAGCCTCATTTTTATGTTTCATCAAATAAACATAACAAAATCTAGAATAATCATCAATGAAAGTGACAAAGTATTTATTACCACCCATAGTTAACATGCCATTAAGTACACAAATTTCGGTATGAACTAAGTCAAGAATATTAGATGATCTTTCTACACTTTGAAAAGATTTTTTAATCATTTTTGACTTAATGCAAATTTCACATTTTTCATTCTTTGTAAAATCACAAGATAGCATGCCATTTCTAATCATTCTATGCAAAGTACAATATCCAATATGTCCAAATCTATCATGCCATAAATTCATAGAAAACACAAAGTAAGAAGAATTTCTTTTATTCATTGCATTGTCAATAATACACAATATGACCATTCCATTAGTGGAATAACCTTTCCCAACAAAGAAACAATTTCAGGACAATACAAGTTTTCTTGACTCAAAAATACATTTTACCCCTGGTTTTCCCAACAAATCACCATTTACAAGGTTTCTATTCATATCCGGCACATGTAAGACATTTGTAAGGGTTACAACTTTTTCGGATTAGAATTAAAGATCAACATTCCCTTTGCCTATGACTTTTGAAACAATGTTCATTTCCCATTTGAATTTGTTGACCATCATCAATCTCTTGATAGGTCCAGTATAGGGACTTGTCATAGCAAACATGAACGGTGGCACAAGTATCATACCACCATCCCGAAATTTTTCCTTTGACAGAATTTACTTCGCTTATAGTAGCAATAATTTCATTCTTGTCAATGGAATTAACCTTGCCTCCAAAAATTGCTTTGTTTTTTATGTCGACAATCTTTCGCAAAGTGGCCGAATTTTCCACATACAAAGCATTCTCCCTTGGGCTTCTTTTTGAATTTGTTGTTGTTGTTGCTCGTAAACTTTCTTTTGTTTACTTTGGTCACTTTTTTGTTCTCCAAGGCATTGGCTTTAGAAGTGCCAACATGGGAATTCTCAATCCCATCTCTTGCCCTCGACTCTTCCTCAATTCAGAGATATTTTTGAATTTGCTTCTTTGAAAAGTCTTCAGAGTTGTGAAGAATTTTCTTCCTATATCCTCTCCAAGTAGAAGTCAATTTTGCAATAATTGCTCATACTTGAAATGATTCCTGAAGTTCTATCCTCATTGCTTTAAGTTTATTGATAATCACTTGCAATTCATGCACTTGTGGTAACAAATGAACATTTTACAAATATTTAAAATCAAAGTACCTTGTTAAAAGGAATTTTGTAGTGCCTTCCTCTTCGGGCTTGTACTTATTTTCAAGGACATTCCAAATCTCTTTTGCAAATTTTGTGTTGGTAGATAAGTTGTAGAAACGATCCGATAGTGCATTCAATATATGATCACGGAAAATGAGTTCATCTTCTTCACGCTTCTTTCGATCAATTCTTACTTGTTCAGTATCTTTATCGGAAGGTTCGGGCAAGTCCTCCAAATTAGGATCAAGAATGTAGAAGATTTTCAGCACCGTTAGTAGGAACTTGATTTTGTCTTGCCACCTTGTGAAGTTAGTGCCATCAAAGCGATCCAAGCGAACCAAATCTTGATTCATCAACTTGATTGTAGCCATTGTTGTGTCTCCTTCGGTTGCCATATCCAAAAAATAAATTTAGCTTTTAGATTGTTGAGAAAATTCCTTTTGCAAAGTGAAATATCTGCTTGTAATGAAGTTGACACAAATAGGAAATCAAAAAATCAAATTAATGAAGAAATAATTGGGAAGAACAATATCGGACTTGAATCGCATAGAATGCTATCCTAAAATCTAAATTTGCGCCCTCTCGTAATGAGAATGCTAAAGGGTCTCCAAGAAAATTGCTTTAGCGGATTTCAAGCCTCAAACCAAGAATCAAATAGCACAATGAAAACTTGGAAACAAGGAACAAGAAGAGCAATTTGAGAGAGATTCTAAGGCTGCGTTCTCTTTGTGTTTCAGTTTCCTATTTTTATTTTCGAAAATGTTTTCTGTTTTCCATTTTCTGTGACTTTTTTCGAAATTGCTGAAAACGATTTTGGTTTGTTATTTCTGAAAACTGTTTTCGAAAATGAAAAGCTGGAAAACGCGTTCTGTTTAAAATTTTGAAGAAAATTATTTCATATTGTTTGTGAATATAAATGAAATAAAGATATCATATTTTGAGTTACACAACAAAAATAAATGAAATAACCCCTATCACACAATTTGGTTATACCAAAAAAGTTCAAAAATTCATGTTGCCCTTCTAAAGTAATTGTTCAACATTTGAGTAGTAATTTTCCCTTCTAAAGTAATCGTTTCATTTAATACTTTATATAGATACATACTTCTAGTAAGCACTCATAACGTTTAAAATTTAATTTTCAATAAAATTTGCAAAAATCAATTTACGTTAATTAATTATGCCCTTACAAAATAAGTGTCTACAATACAAAAGTAAAAAATAAATGTTTAATAATTAAGCACATGATACATCATCAGAAAGATGGTTGAATTTGGAGTTCTACGCAAAAAACAGAGTGCAATTCGGAGTTGTACATCAAAAGTTATACATGTTTGAAGACAATGACCTATAAAGCAAATACGAAAAGGACTAAATTGAAAGAAAAGTAAAATTTGTGAACTAATGTGCAACAAAATCTGAAGTTGAGGGACTTAAGTTGCAAATAAATTAGGATATTTTCGAAAGAAATTTCAAAATTTGAGGATTAAAATGACAAGTTTTGAAAATCAAGGACCATAATGTAATTAAAAATGATAAATTTTGACAAATTTCAAATTTTTTTGATTATTTTAATATTTTTTTTAAGTGGAAAACGCGCGTTTTCACTTACAAGGCAAAAATTTCGGAAAACGCGGAAAACGTGATTTTCACGTTTTCCATTTCCTTTACAAATTTTGAAAACGTTTTCGAATTTTTTTTCCGAAAATGGCGCAAGAGAACGCGTTTTCTGCGTTTTCGAAAATGGAAAACGGAAAACGGCTGAAAAACACCAAAGAGAACGCAGCCTAAGTATTTCAAGAACAAGAATAAGAGAGTGATAATTTCATTATATGGAACTTGGATTGTATTGAATTGTTATTAAAAACATGAATTCTATCCTATCTATAGAATTCCATCACCCCAATTCGTTGTCCATGCAAATCTTCACGAGTGACAAAAATTGTTGAAAAGGTGCATGAGAAAATCTGAAAATATTCTCCAACGGTCATTTTTTATGACCACGCGATCGCACGGTACGAGACTCACACGATCGCGTGATGCCCCATTTTCTTGAACATATACAAAATCCGTTCAACCACGCAATTGCTAGACCATCAACCACGCGATCGCGTGGTTCTCATTTTGGCCGACCTCCAGGTCCGTCCAGTTTGTATTTGGTCAGGTTTTCGCACTCCTTGGACCGGTTCTCTATATTTTAGACCGGTTCTTGCACTTTTTCAACTTTATGTATATATTTGAACAACATTTCATAACATTTACTTTCTTCAAAATGGATTTGACATTGGTTCGACCTTCTACTTTTCTTTTATCGCTATTCTTGTAAGGAATTATGAATAATAATGTAACTGAGATTCGAGAAAGTTGATCTTTTTGTCTCCAGAGCAAGATAAAGACAGTAAGTTGAGAGAAATTAGGGAAATCTTGTACACATATTTGACACGTAGACTTAAGGGTTAGTCTCTTTAATGTATAATAATAATGATGAAGTGAATAAACTGGAACAAGAACAATACTTAGATGATCAAATTGAAATGAAATAAAGTTGAGTGACTAACTGTCAAGTAACTGATTAGGATTCATAGGGCTGAAGCTTGTTAGTTTTAATAGTTTCTCACATTGTTCGCAGGAAGCATAAATATGCAATAGAAAATCACATAATAAACCAAATAAATGCATCACCAGAAAGTTGAAAAGCAACAAATGAGTATATGTGAATCTCTATCGCGTTTTGTGCTAATTCCTAACAAATGCTAATTGCCATATCCAAAATTAATGAAACGAATGACGAGAATGTTAGACCTATCCAATTACTATTCTGAAAAATGACATGCAAATAGACATAATTTAATTATGCAAAATAGTTATTATAAACAAAAGCAAGAAATAGTCGACCAGCTGTGCTCTCTGTCCTTCAGACTTTTTTTACCCCATTATAGTGCTTAGGATATATGGTAAAGCACCTCCCAAGATAAAACGACCCAACTTGCAAAAGTAGAACTTTGACTGCAAGTACAATGAACCCAGAAACTGGTAGTACTCTCTGAATGATGAATTGTGAATGTAGTATGAAGAACGATAAATGTTGAAGGGAAAAGATCTATTTCGATTTGAAAACAGGAGGACTCTTTTTATAGAGAATGTAAGTGGCGGTTCAAAGAAAAACGTAGACGGTTTTTGCATGAACACTTCGTTACTTATCAGATGGTTTTATAAATTGATTTTGCAAACAACCAAATCCATAAGAGGAGAAATTTAAATCAAATAAAACCAAATAAACTTTATCCAAAAAATTAAAATTGGCTTAGGTTTGCATCGAATCCATAAGAGGGAAAAATTAGATCAGATACAATTAAATAAACTTTATCAAAAAATTAATATTGGCTCAGGCTGGGCCCCGACCTATGACCCAGCACCCCGAGCTCATGCTCATGCCATGTCGAGCCGGCCGATCGGACAGATGGCAGAGAGGCGCGATGTGGACTTTGCTCAATTTCGAGCATATCTACGTCCTCTCCCCTCTAAATACTTGTAGTACCCCTTGGGGCCCAAACTCATTTCCAAGTTTGGAGCTTATAAAGTGGTTCAATGTTGATTGTGCAACCTATGTGCAATTGGAACATTTTCCAATTGTTTCCCATTTATTCCTCATTTTAGTTTCCAACTTTCAACCATAATTTCTCGTTTATAATAAAATGGTTTTACATAATTAAATATATTATGTTCATCTACTCAAAATCTAGGATTTAATTGAATATTTATTTGGACCAATTGAAAATCGGGTCCCCATCCAATTTTAAGGTCAAAGTAGACCAATTTTAAACAACCATCCACATGAACGGAAATTATCATTACTATGCTAAATGCAATGTAGACTTGATAAAAGAGTACATGAGAAAGGCTTATTGCATCAGGAGAGATAAATTTTAGCTTTGAACTTGCTTTAGTGGAATATTATCGAGTTTACTAAGCTAGTCAGTGAACTTGATGCGTTGAACTGTCCAGCTGTTAATGTAAAACATGACAATAGTACCCACACAATAACCTTCCTATCAATTCTTATGTTCTCATAGTTCTTTTCATTTTTGGCCTTGAACAATTCTTGGGATTCATAAGTGCTCTAGAGAATTTAAGCCCCAAATTCCCATAGAAGTGGGACTACTTCACACCTACATAGGTGATCTCCTACTAAGAGTATTCTATTATACTCTATTTTGTTTATTCACGCTATAGAAATCATTAGAAGTTACAACTTAACCTTGAACATTCTACGGACAACACTTTTATTTGAACAAAAGAATGGCTAAGTGCTTAACTCAACATTAATAACTTAGTCGTCCCATTAAACTATGATTTTAGGATCTCTAGTCAACAAGGTGGTTTACCATTATTAAAAATTATGAATATTAGGCTTTAATCTCATTCCCTTTGATAGATAATATACTTGATTTCTTGGTAGATCTTTTGTAAGAAGATCAGTGAGATTCTCCTTTGATTTCACATAAACAATGGAAATAACACCATTTGAGATCAATTAGTTTTTGGTATTGTGTAGTTTTGTTGATTTTATAATAAAATAACCCAAGTATCTTAAAGGATGCATGTTGTGTTTAAGATTAATTAAACACAATAGACTAGTTATCAGTTTAATACAAGCATTCTTCAAATTAGACATCCGAAAATCACATCCATATGTCCAAAAGTATATAAATATCGTAATTACATAACTTCAAATCCGTTCGGTAGCATTTAAAGGTATAACGGCAACCCTGTCGTTATGGCATAACTAGAACGGCATGCATGCCGCTATCCTTTCTACTTAAGCATTCTTCTAATTTGACATCTAAAAACCACGTCCATATGTCCAAAAGTACATAAATATCGTAATTACATAACTTTAAATCCGTTCGGTTGCATTTAAAGGCATAACGACAACCCTGCCATTATGGCATAACTAGAACAACATACATGCCTCTATCCTTTCTACTTAAGCATTCTTCTAATCCGACATCCTAAAACCACGTCCATATGTCCAAAAGTACATAAATATCATAACTACATAACTTCAAACCCGTTCGATTGCATTTAAAGGCATAAGGCAACCCTGCCGTTATGGCATAACTAGAACGGCATGCATGACGCTATCCTTTCTACTAAGCATTCTTCTAATAACCTATCCATAGCAATGTAAACTGAACAGAAATCTGATTAACCATTCACATCTCAAAATCCAATGTATAAAAAGGAACCTGTGCAAAAACATGTACAATAATTAAACTGAACATAACCTATACACGAACGTCGTCTTTACAAATACTTGTACATAAACTGAACATATTAACCATTCACATAAAACAACAACTTCACATCTTAAAAAATACTATTTGAGAATAGTATGTTTCAATCAGCAATACACATTCTAAGGGTCGAATTCCCCTCCAAAAATCTCAGCTGCCATTTTTTGCCTCCACATTAGCATATGCTTAGGTTGAACAATATGCAAGTCAAGTCCAGCTAAAGAAAATTCAATGAACTTCACCGTAAAGACTCCACAATCAGATCTGGAAAAAGAAATAAAAGAGTATTTTAGTCCAACCATCAACATTTTTAAGAACAGTGTTTCACTAAGAAAATAATGATAACAATGAATACATGTCAAAACTGTGTATAACTTAAAAAATTTACCCATTATCTTGTACAGGAAGCTTCTTCGCCCTGTGATGCATAAACATTGATGTGATGTAGTTTCCATTGAGGTGTTTTTTCATAAGCTATGGTAAGACCACCTTCAAGGGCTTCATGTAGTTGGCAAGGTTGGCTTCGCGTACTCTACTCGTTAAGCTATCGAATATGTTAATTCTTCGCTCTTCTAAGTCAACCTCAAGTGCAAACCAATGTGACTGAGGGATACATTACGGAATATGGAGATAGCGACTATTCATCCAAGGTTTCCCAAGACTAGGGGTGCCCCTTCAGCGTAATTCACTAGTATCTTGGAAAACTCATACTCTGACTTATTTTGGCTTGACTTTTCCATATTCTGGTAGGAAGTTTCCACAAATTGCCAAAAATTGGAGTCGAGAACAGCTCAATCATGTCGAAACAGATCCACATATTTAACTGCTCGCTCCCTTATGTGAAATAATGCAGAGTCCACATGCTGTACATAAACATGCATTTAATAAATTGAACAGACCTAGAAATATAGTAAGCTGACAACATTTTTACTTACATCTCCATTAAGCCATCCAGACTAATCATGAAGATCGTCAAGAAATTTCCTCCTAGCATCACAAATTGCCAATGCAACTATATCCCTATAAAATCATTGGCACCGCGATTAAATCAGCAATATAGTAGATGAAGACCCTACACTAGGTTCGTCTAAAGGAAGAGAAGAACTTACCTTAGTGAAGCTTTTTCCAACCACTCATTTAGGTCACTCGCTTTTGCAGGATCCACTTCTCGAAAGGGATCGAAAACAATGACATTCTTGAACTTTCTTCTCTTCAATGGATTGGTCCACGAGGTATGTAATGATTTCCCCTTCCTTCTTTTCCTTTGCCCTCTACCTCTAGGAGATTCCTCATCTGTCTGATCCTCAAGAAAAATAGCAGAAGATTCTCTGACTTGGTCTACAAATTGGTTAAACATGTATAATACACAGTGGCCTGTACATCAAAAGTCTATTTCTTTATTCAATTTATAGATTATATACCTCCGTGAGAGATTTCCACGGGTTGCTCCAGTTGATTTGACATCACAATGTCAACAGGTTCACGCTCTCCCAATTAGTGCTCAGAATCCGGGATCAAAATGCGAGGCATTCCTCGGTACAACACGATGGAAGTTGAAGGGTTCGAGACCATGTCTATGAAGGGAGACCAATCGAAACTTGATTAAGTTCAAAAAATTATAGAATCAAAAAATATAAAATCAATACAAGAGAAAAACCTTCACCAGTAGCATTCCTTTACCCTTCATGTTGTATTTGCGTGACTTGCTCCTCTTCGTAGGTGCAGTATTCCACAATAGTAGAATTCTTAACTGTATCCTGGACAACATGGCCTTCTTCTTGCTCCTTATTCTCTTCCTCTCGCCTTCCTTTCTCTTCGGGTACACTACCCTCATGATGAGGTGAATAGGTATGAAATCCTCTCATTTGTGACTGATATGCTCCCCTGTCTGACTAAAAGCCACCACTTTCAATGAATTGGAGCAATCTATCAAGATTGGCATTAATTTGATCACATCGACCATTTATCCTGCCCTCTATCTCTTTCATTTCTTGTCTAATTACCTCCATCGCATCAATTTTATGAGATGAGGATGGTCTATCGCATGGCGGCTGGTGCATGGAGACATGTGGTTCATCATTCTCAGACTACTCTCCTCCATCTTCATTGAAACTGTGATCCACTCTTGAGTCTTGTGGATCCTCAAGTGGTATCATTTCCTGGAGGAATTCTTCATTAGCTTCTTCCAATGAAGGAACGAATGTGCGCTTCACCCTCAACTTCATCGTTTCAATTTCATTTTCAAAGAATCTGTTCACTCTTTCGCCATTCAGCTTCGGCTGTTGAAAATTCCAACCCGACATTCTTGGGATTCTTTCACCTTCCAATCTTTGACCAAACTCGTGCCCAAGTCCAGGAATTGCTTCAAACGCCCAAATCTATAGAAAGAAAAAGATAGCTTGTCAATTACTAATCGAATCATTAAAGAAACAATAAAATCAATTTAACTGTTACCATGATTGCAAGAGGAAATCCATGAAAGTTGTAGGGATATCTTTCATTTTTCTCGTATTTCTTAACGTTTGTCCGAGATTGCATTTGAAAATCCCAGGTACACTCATATGATCTCATTCCCCAAGCATAATTGTTGAAACAATCCATATCCTCAACCAAATAAAACCATCATAAGTTAAGAGTCGTGTTCTCTTCTACAGCTAATTAAACATATGCTAAAATTAATAAAAGGCCCAACTTCAATTTGTCCGGCTGGTGAGTACACCTTTGGAATGTACTTAACAATTGCTTTCTGGTCACTTTTCCTTTACACTTCTTAAAGTAATTTTGCATTAGATAACTATTTAGGCCTAAGTTCTCATCCTCAAATTCCAAATCTCCATCTTTAAATCCTGTAACTAAAATAAATTCTTCAAGCCCAAATCTAGCAAGTCTGTTATCAAATCTGAACCATACTTCATTCTCTTTTGATGTTCTCACCGCCCTAAGAATGATTTGATGAACCATTTGAAGGGACATTTTAATCTCAGCAACGTCCAACAGGTGGCCAAAACACGGCTTCCTAAATTGCTCTTTATGCTTAGCATCTAAACTATAATACACCTCAGTTATAATCTGAAGCCTACATCTATTACTTATTTTTCCTCGAACTCTGTCTTTCACATCAACAACATACTCCATTAAAAAGCCTATCTGCAAAGGCAAAGCGAGGAAAGATTGATTATATCATACAACATTACATAATTCAATAATAGACTTAGTTGTGGATCATACATCCAAATAGAATATCTAGATCCCAAATACTTCAAACAGTTGCCAAAAAGATTAATTTCTACGATAAAATACCCAATTTGACACAAATTCACTCTAAACCTCTAATCAAATTATTGTAACCCCACAACACATTTCTACATTTAAGGCGGGCCACCTGCATCTTGTTAAGCCATACATGGTTGCGGTTTAGAGCAATAATGTGTCTGCTATGAATGAAGCTATTGATGAGATATATGTGGAGGAGGAGGATTATGACAGATTGTGTGAATCAATTGACTTCCATGATAACTTTGATCACATTGGCCTTGCACAAAAGGTGAAGCATATTGCATTTTTACACTTTGCTTTCTAGTTCCTATATCTTGGGGATAATTTATGCCATTAATATGTCCTTGAGAAGATTGAGAAACATGAGCTTCTTGAAATGTGCCGTGTTGCAGCTTACATTTATAAAAAGGCTGGTAGGTGGAAGCAGTCCATTACATTGCCAAAGAAAGATAACCTTTACAGAGATGCAATGGAGACTAATGGGAATTCATTTTTGGTGACTCATTAGTGACTAATGGGAATAACAATATTTTGAATACCAGCTCTGAGGTTAATTATTTGGCTTATGGACTAGATTTTCCACAAGGGCCAACTGGGAGATTAGCTAATGGCAGGAACATAGCAGATTTCATTGGTTAGCATTACTCATTTTCCTTTACTTACATATGTTTTCCTTTAACTCAAATCCCCAAAGAAATAATATAGAGACTCCCTAAATAAAATCAACATGAAGTCAAGGAAGAAAATTACAACAATAAACTCACCAACCCACAAAATTAATCCGACACAAAAACTTTCAACACCCATGACCACATCGGAGAACAATTTTTTTTGATCAAACATTCAGCCGACAGACAAAAAAAACTCTCAAAACAAGCAAAGGTTGGAAAAAATGACCGATAATTTAGTCTACCCCTCTGTATGAAAAATCTCATATGCCGATGTTTTGCTTCAAACACAATTCAAGATTTTAACCCAAAAAAAGGAGTAAATATCTCCAATCGAAATAGACTAACAACTGACAAAAATGAACCCAACACACCAAAATAAACCAACCAAATAAGAATCAACATCGAGATGATGACACCAGACTGCAACTGTTGCCAAAACACAAAAAGAAGAAATAGGATATGGAAAATGAGCACTTACAGTCTTTCTTGTTTCTTGTTTGAAACATATTGTTGTCAACGATTTCTTTCACAGAGATGGTGGTGTCGCTGGTATGCTAAAAGGAGTTGAAGAGAGCCGTTGGTTTTTGAAAATTTTTTCACAAAGGGAATGGAGGGAGGAAGAACAGGACGTCGATGATGGTGAGAGAAAATGACAGAATCAATTGGCCAGATTCAGGATTAGGGCATATTGAAAGGGGGCATTAGCGTAATTTGACCATTAATACCCTTTCTGATTTAATTTAAAAATTCCTTTTTTGGTCAAAGTCTATAACTCAAAACTTTTTGGCTGGCAAACCCATATATCGATATTCCCCCTTTTTTTAAGGTTTTGATTTTACAAATTTATCTCTTGAGCCCTAAAGTTTTAAAATTACTTATTTCAACCCCTCTAGTTTTAAAACATTTTATTTTTAGCAACTGACTTTTTAAAATGAGTCGTCGACCCAATTGTTTTCAAAATCATTTATTTTGGTCCCAGCTATGTTAGATTTTCAATTTTCAATTCATTATTTTTTACGTTTTTCCAGTTATATATTCTCTCTCTACTCCAGAATACTAATTCTCACATCGGAGGGGCGACGGGGAGAATCATCCTCGCATTTTTGCAGGTCATCCAAGGCGGATTCGTTCATCTTTTCTAGTGATCAAGCTACTCCAGATCTTGCCATGTCAAGATTAGGAATTTTTACAGCATCAGTCACATTCAAACATTATTTATTGGTCACAAGACTCACAACTTACTCAATTTTTGGTCACAATCAGTCAATATTTTGATCACAATTACCTAATATTGGTAACATTTGTGATCAATAAAAATTTGTAACATATAAATTAATTCAACGGGTTACGTTCAATGGTCACACAAAGTTACAGTTGGTCACAATCTTCATTATATGATTACATTTATGACTAGATGGGTCACGCAAAGTCACGATTAACGCAAATCAAACAGTCACATTCCGTACTCATCACAATTATTCAATATTTTGGTCAATTACCTAATAAATTGGTCACATCTGTAACTAGAAGGATCACACAAAGTCACGGTTAACACAAAATACAGTCACATTCTATACTCGTCACAAGTTGCACAAAGGCACAATTATTCATTATTTTGATCACAATTATTTCATAAACTGATCACATCTCGTGCTCGTCACATGTCGCACAAAAGTCACAATAGTCACACAAAGTTACAATTGATACAAGTTGTAGGTCACAGTTGCAATTTTAGTACAAAACATTTTTTTTGAATGATAATTTAATTAATTTTGTCATATCGTTACAAGTCTCACAAAGTCACAATTAATCATTCTTTTGGTTACATTTAACTAATAATTGATCACAATTATCTATTAATTGGTCACATTCATTATAAGTCACCCACCCATTCCCAACCTACACATTTTCCTCCTCCACCACAACCGCTGCCACACACTACTGCCCATTGTTCCCCACCAACACCACCATGCCACCGACACTTAGGATTGATCCAGGGACTTAAGTTGCAACAATTCTGTTTGAAGGACTAAACTTTATCTTCTCCATAAGTTCAAGGTCCTGCAACGTAAATTAACAAAAGATGTTGGCTGCTACCTCTGTGACTCGGGTGTACAAATGGAAGATTAAAGATAACCTTGTTGTTACTTCATTAAAAATATTTCAAGATGCTATATTAACTTATGCATGAAGAACCTATGTGAAATGGGAATCTAGGAATACTAGCAAGTTTATGGAAGTCTTGAAATATAAATGTTATGTTATCCACATATATCCTAATGCATACAATAAATGAGAATTAAACTGCACAAATAAAATGAAATATCTTTATATGAGAGCTCGACCATCTTGTCTGCTTGCTATCCAACAATACTTCTAAAGATATATGGATCTCTTGTCATTTTGTCGAAGGCAATAAATGAAAAGCAAAACATTCAACTTGTATTGTTTTTCCTAAAACTCTAATTTGTAGAGAATGGAATAAATTATTTGTTAAGAATATCAATCTATACTTGTACTTATTACTTCTAAAAGTCCCTTAAAGTGAGAGAATTTTTTGGACCAAAATACCTCAATTATATTTTATAACTCCTAATGTATCCTTTATAATTAATAATATTTTTATTATCATTTGGTATTAACAACAATTGCACAATTGCCCTTTAAAATTTCATTGTAATTAAAGAATTAGGTACAAATATGACAAGTCATTTGAATACATTAATTTTAATCAGTCGAGGAAATTTATGTAGTTTTGAAAAAATTAAATAGAATTATTCCGAAATTAAAATAAAAAACTCAATATTCCATCGTCATCACCATTCAATGTAACTCGAAATGAGAAAAATACTCATAATCAAGATAGAGAGAGTAATGGTGGTTTTAGCCCCTGTTTGAGCCAATATTCATTTTTTCTCAATCATTTTCAACCACATTTCATTAAAAAATTAATTTGCACATAAACTCAAAATTTTTCCTTCCTTTTTAATCACACATTTTCCAAATCACTATAAGAAAATCTATTTTTAATTAAAATGGGTCTTAAACAATGGCTCAGCCTTTTCACCTTTTCAAGCTTTAGACATGCGTACAAATCAAGTGAGGGTCTAATGTTGACGAAAATAAAAATAGAAAATTGAGAGTTATTGATTTTATTTAAAAAACTTTTACTGGGAAAGTGAAGAGTGTATATTGTAAATATCAAATAAATGAATTAATTTATTAAAACTAAATGATGAAAGTTAATTATTTTCTAATGTTTTATTTATCTTCATCTACATCTATATATAAAGTGTGGATAGGTGAAAAATATTCAATTTCTCATTTTACCCTTCTACTTTTATGTTTTTTGATTTCCTTAACAAATAATTTATTTTTACTAAATACAATTATTATTAGTTAATATTATTTTTTAATTTTTTTTTAATAAGCACAAATACTACTAATTATCAAATACAATTAATAAAAACATTCTTATACATAACTAAAAAAAATTATTGTTTGTTTTGGTAAAATTTGATGTTGAACATGATTTTGAAGAAAATAAATGAAAATCGATCTAAAATCTCATCATTGTGGATAATTGACATGTGACATGGTAATGACAAGAATTCATATTGCCAAGAAGATGTGAGGAAAGTCTTTTATCTTTCTATTATTAAATATAGAAAATTAGATCCACTTGCACTCAATCAACTAAATAAAAATTTGTTTAGCTAGGATGAGATTGTATGTTGTTACGTGCAAGTTAAATATAAGTTGGACATTAATAAGATTGATTTTTATATTTCTGTGTTTTATTTAAAGGAATTAAAAGTAAATTTGATTATTTCATTAACATAATTCAAAGTGACTTGTTTTCATATGAGAAGTTGATGATTCTTTGAAAATTGAAGATTTTCTTGTGAAATTTATGATAATATGTGACTGTCATTGTTGGTGTTGAGTTGCTCTTACAATTTATCAATATCAGTCCAATTAAATGGTCCTACTTATTGCAACTTGGTATGTACTCTTCAGAAGTGCTTGTATATGGGAGCAAGTTAAATTTCTTTTAATTATTTAGTGATGTAAAATATAGGAAAGAAAGAAATTCTGAACAAAATTACAAAATCACGTGCAAAACGCGTGTTTCAAACTAGTAAAACAAAAATATTGTAAGGGTAATGTTTTCCACTTATCCACGATTTATATAAAGATATAAATGAAGATAAATAAAACATTGGAAAATAACATTCATTATTTAGTTTTAATAAATTAACTCATTTATTCCATATTTTTTCAATATACACTCTTTACTTTTCCACTAATATATATATTTTAAAATAAAACACATAACTTTCAATTTTGTATTTTCATTTTTCGTCAACATTAGACCTTCACTTGATCTGTTCGCATGTTCTAGAGCTTGGAAGGTGAAAAGGCCTTTGCTTGAGCCCCATTTAAATGAAAAATAAATTGTCATATGATTTTTTGGAGAACATGTGGTTAAAAAAGTAGGGAAAGATTTTGAGTTTACGTGCAAATTATTTTTTGATAAAAGGTGTGGTTGAAAATGAGTTTAAAAAAATAAATTTTGGCTCAAATAGGAGCTAAAACCACCATTAGTCTCTCTATCTCGATTATGAGTATTTTTCTCATTTTGAGTTTCACTGAACGGTGATGACGATAGAAGGATGAGTGAATTTTTATATATATATATTTATGGGAAGAATAGGTAATTGTTAGTGACCATATAGACTTTACTTGAATATTTGTGTTGTGATTATGATTTTTCTTACTTCCTTTGAGGGTGTACCGTATTTTCTTGGTTTAACATTTTGCCTTTACTTTTCTCTACGTAATTCATCAAAATTTTGTTCATTCAATTCTCTTAGAGGATTCGAGCTCGCCAAAACGTTGTGGAATAATAAAATATTATTAATTATAAAGGATAAATTAGAAATTATAAAATATAATTAAGAGTATTTTCGTAATTAAATATAAATATAAAAGATAAATTGGGGATTATTATAAAATGCAATTGAGGAAATTTTCATCCGAAAAAGTTTTCCCCTTTAAGAAAACTTTTAAGATTCTCCCATTACCCTGAGCCTAACTACAATGATTACATAAATTAATTATCAACGATCAACGGATTATTATAAAACAAAAACACCAATTATGATCGATTAATGATGGAAAAAGACTGTTTTCTAGTATTGGATGAATTTGGTGGGAAACAGGAAGGATCAGATACATCTAATTCAAGAAAAGTAGTGATTAGACGCACCTAATTTTCCCGCAATTAGAAATTCTCTATAATTATACAACTTTGAATTTTGCTTTAACATAGAGGTTGACAAATAAATGACGTGAATGTATAATGATCGTGGATTAAAAATATGATCAATTTTGCTACAAGTACTTATAATTTTGACATATAGGTTGACATATTGCATAGTTGATAGAATCATATTAATTCACACATCACATCAAATTCAACATTCATAAACTTGTCAACTCAATTTTTTGTCAACCTATTTGTCATGTTCTAAGTACAACTAGCACTTTTAAAATACGATTTGATGTGCGTGAAAGAATAAGATTGTGACACGTGTTCTTATGTTAACCTATATGTAAATCTGCAAGTACATGTAGTAAGATTGAACCCAGTCATGCATACTGCCACATATCAAATGCTATAAAAGACCCAAATTTTACCTGATTTTCAAGTGGGGCAGTGGAAATGACGTTGACTCTCACTGTATCTCCCGAGACCTTGTGCTTTGAATAATGATGCATAATACTAAAAGACATTCTGCATTTCCCTTTCTCTCTATTTAATCACTGTTCATCTGGTAAGGATTGATGACTCTCCTCATATGATTCAAGATGGAATTTATGGATTTGTTTTGCTATTAGATGTGTATATAGTAACTGTTTTCTCATGTGGGCTTTCTTCTAATTGTTTATTTTTCTGTTGTTAATTTTTAGGGCTTCTAATTTCTTGATTATTATCATATTGCTGCTACTTCAAAATCTGATTGTTGAAATTTTTGTTCTCTATTGGGTACTATTTAAAAGATTTTAGCATTTCTGTGCCTAACTATTTGCATAGATTTCTTGATTTTTTAAGTTTCATATAAGCTCTTATTTTTTATTTTGGGATTTTTAATTTTAATGAACTGTTTATGTGGAGTTTATAAGGTAATTGCGCTGTACAAATGAACAAGAATATATATATTTTTTTTCTTATTTTATGTCGTTGTCCATTTATACTGTATCGAATAAGGCTAAATTGGGCTGTAAAGAAGAACTAGAATATGCATTTATCTATTCCCTTATTTCCTTTTTTTTTTTTTTTTTTTTTAAAAAAAAAATTTAGTGTATTGATTCTTTATACAAACTGAATAGTTTGTTCATGTCAATGTATCATGCATTTGTCTTTGATTTTGTGCTTAATCAGAAATTAAAAGGTAAGAATAGATTTGGTACTGTGAGATTTATATTGACTTAAAAACAGTTGCTGAACAGAGTCATCACTTTTAGTTTGGTAATTGGTGATGGAGTCTTTATGCTATGCTTTTGAGGGGAGAGAACTGCTGTTTTCAGATGATATCGAACTACCGGGAGACATGAAACGACCTTTCGATTTCGATAAGAATACGTTCATTCCTACTAGAGAAGGAGATGGGGGAACAGAATTCACAGAATTCGGTTTACCTGATACGACTAGGAAATTGCTTCTGGATGGTCCCGTCTGGAGTTCAACTGCAGAGATCGATGATAATTCAACATCTACTAATATTTTTAATTTGTTTCCGGGGGAAATGGAATTGGGATCAAGATTTTCAAGTTCGTCCATTGGAGCCGGAGATAAGACGTCGCCACAAATTAATTTGAAGGTGGAGGATTTGGCTGCTAGGAGAGAAATCAATAGAAGTCCAATTTCACAGGAGAAGTCCATCTTGTCTTCTCCAGATTCCCAGTTACCTGCAACAAGAACAGTGTGTACTAATTTACATTCGCGGCTGCCTGTCTGCCAAGTGTATGGGTGCAACAAGGATCTAAGTTCCTCAAAGGACTATCACAAAAGGCATAAAGTATGCGATGTTCACTCAAAGACCGCTGTTGTTATCGTTAAAGGCATCGAGCAAAGGTTCTGTCAGCAATGTAGCAGGTGGATATATACCTTCTGGCTTCATTTTGTTTCACATGGTCATTATAATTACACTTTTTCTTTCATGGTGGTTGAATTTTCAATTTACCTATGTATGTTTTTGCTAAGAGCATCTCCGAGGGTTTGGTCCAAACCTTTTTTCGTCTCCAACAGTTTATCCCAAATTTGGGTACCCCTTGGAGATGGTCTTTTGGTTAAGAAAATTATATCCGTGTCGGATAATGCATATGAGAACAACTGAAAACCTTAAAAACGGGTACCGTCTTTTTTGTATACAGAGATGAAGATTGAGCTCTCTGTATGACTTCAGCTGGAAGTTTGTAGTATTTGTGGGCGTTTGCTCCTAAGTTAGCTATTATCTAACTGGTTAATATAACAGAGTTAAAATTAGTTCATTTTACGAATTTGAAATATTCATTTTGCATTACAGGTTTCACATGCTGGCAGAATTTGATGAAGGTAAACGAAGTTGTCGTGAGCGCCTGGCAGGGCACAACAAGCGTCGACGAAAGTTTCATCTGGATACTCATCTTGGTATGCTGCAGACGTTACTTGTGCGCTGTCGAAATAATGTTTTTCATGCTATATTATGTTTAAGATCTGGAAACTCCTCTTTCAAATAAGTTTGTGTGCTTATAAGTAGACATTAATGATGATAGTAAATGAGGATGTAGTGGTTTTTGAGAGTATTCAAGTTGTTAGAGAAACCAAGTTCTCGACTTAGCCTCCGTTTCGCAAACTTTTTAAAGCATTTATAAATAGCCAAACTTTCTATAGAAGTATTAACCACTTATCCACTACTCATTTCTGTTGTCTTCTAAAATGTACATTTTGCAGGTCACTCATTTTTGGGAGCAGATTTATCGAGATCGTCCTTTCTTTTATCGGGAATTCTTCCTGGTGACTTGTTTCGGCAACGAATTGATGAGCCAAGCAACAACTACGGCAAGCGTATCAAATTTGAAGGGGAGATGAAACAAAGATCTGAACTCGCCATACCCATGAAATTCTGGCAATCGTGTGCTAAATCACTTCAATATCGTTCCAAAAACTGTCTTGACTCCCGATCATCGATTCAAGAATTATCTCACAGCTCAAAATCAGGTTTTGCTCCCTCTCTTCTGTCAAATCAGTCACAGGACTCATTGAGCAATTCAGCAGGCATTCCAAAGGATTTTCCTCAGATTTTTGAAGAAAACAATCATGCTAACCGCAGAATGGATCAAAATCTCAATGGACTTTTTCATGAATCAAATGCTATGAGTGCTGAGAATTATTGTTCTCCCAAAGTTGCAGAAACAATCGATTTGCTCGAGTTGTCATTTCATCTGGAAAGGGTAGAGGAGCAGAGGCATTCTTCACAAGTGAAGCAGGAAAATGATATGTTTTGCTTCTCAACGATTACTTAAAAGAGTAATAAGAGAATTGGCTAAAAAAAAAAAAGAGAGCCGTTGATTTGCACTGAATATCTGTTGACTGCAATGAGTGGTGAATAAATAGGGGTGCTAATGTACATCTAACTAGAAGGATTGATAAATGAAGGGGAATTTTAAAAAATGTCCAATTTCATGCTAATCATAATAGTTGTGTCCAATGTTGATTTTTTTTGCAAAAATGTCTAAATTTAGGTATAAATTGACTATCTTACCCTTGATGAACACTCAAAATAAAATAAAAAATTATTTAAATAGTTTCATATCCCAATTTTTAATCATTTCTTCCTTGACAAGTCACATCATGACTAATTAATATCTACTAGTCTCAATCAAATATTTTATTATCTATTAGGTAATAACTAAATGAATTTTGAGAAAAACTTTTTTTTTTTTTTTTTTTTTTGTGAAAATGAAATGTTTCTAAATAATGGTGGTTGAAGAAGATGATAAAAGCAAGTAATGAAGGAATCCTGATACGATATTCTCGACATTTTAAATATCGAGACTAACATTTAGATTGTTGTTCTAGACACTTTCCAAATGTCGGGATTGTTGGAAATGAATTGGCAATGATTGAGAACATCTTTTGTTTATCATTTCAAGTGCTTTCTTATTGATATCATGTTTATGTTCACTTATCTCAAGAACGTCATTTGATTGACGTCATATTAGTTCAATATGTTGCATTCACGTCATATTACCTTCATTACAAAGCAGCTTGCATGAAGTGCAGAACAACAAATAGTAATTCGACGACACAAAAAAATGCTTATTCACCTAAACTTCCATAAAGCAGATAATCACGTCTACAAATCATCAACCGAGGAGATACCAAAAACATCACTAACTTCGTCCTCGTTGGAGCTTATAACAATGATTTCTTCCATGTTCACTTTTCGGTTCGAATCCCGCAAGTGCACGGGATCGTTGACAAGTAATAATTGTGATGAGTTGAGAGTATCGTTCCCACGAGGAATAATGTGTAGTCCTAATTATTAGTTTATCATCGATTCAATTAATGAAAACAATTAGAATAAAAAGATGATTTTATTTGTCTATCTATTCTAAAAAATTGCAATAAATAAAAATTAAATAAAAACAAATGTTTGGGAGTAAAATATGAATGTGGAGCATGTATTGGAATCAGAATCCACTTCTTACCATCTATCTCAATTCATCAATTTGTAATTTAAATCATTCATGCGTTGCTTGACAATCGATAATTCACATGCAATTAATTTTCTTTTCCAAGACAAATTAAATCTATTCTAAACATGAAACGAATCTATTCCTAATCCGAATACGAATGTTTAGAACGCATTAAATCACACAATTATCAATTGGATTGCACATGTCATAGTATTATTCCTAACATCTAGTGTTCATGTGTTGATCATGCAATGTTCCAACTTATTGTGACTTTTCCAAGACTACAACAAGTAACGATATATTTAACTGGTGGCCACTCAATCAAATAATAATAACAATAAAGCATGCAAAATCAATCTGGACAACACAAAAAATTATTAAACTGCTAGTTATCGAATCAAAATAAATTAATAACAAATTTCATCTTCATCCAATACATAAATTAAATTAACCTAGCATCTTAATATGTAAATCAAACACAATCAATTGAAAAAACATCACCCGATTGATAGGGCAAAAGGAACTCCAATTCTTTCTCTTTCCCGGATTCCACCACCAGCCTACTCCTTTATTCTCCCAAAGCTGCTCCTAATCTACCCTCAGTCCACCAAGCTGTTAATGTATATGTATATCTTCTGCTCACTTCCTCTTTAATTCCCAACTGGTGCACCTTAATTCCACCAATTTAATTACTCCACTATTGTAAGTAACACTTCAACCTACCACTTTTTGATAATCCCCAATTTATGTCGGCTCCTCCTCTTGATTCTACAATTCTTTCCCCCCTCCAAAGTCGTGTGTATATATGTATCTCCCTCAAGAAATAAAGCTCCCAGCGGTTCTCCCTTAATTCCACCAATTTTATCCCCCATAATTCCTAATTTAATGCCCGAATTGCACTACCAAAAAGATTTCCAACAGCCTCCACTCTTTTATTTCTTTGTTGCTCCACCAGCTGACACCTTTTAATAATGGAATCTCTCCTCCCGAATGCTCACAAGCGGCTTCTCTTTTTATTCCCAAGGAACTGATGCTAATATAAAATTAGGTCACTCATTGGATTAGAATTAGGCCCATGTACATGTTACCATAGTTTGCTGATCAAATCGGTCCCTAGACTTTTTATATGATGCAATTGAGTCCATTTTGTAGGGTTTTAGTCCCTTTTTATCCGTTTTGCCTCCAAACGCGTCCAAATTTGGGTTTTTCCTAAAACAAACAAAATAAATACATAATTAGAAATATTATATCCTAAAACACTCGTAATTGTCTAAATTTAAAGTCAAGATAAGTACAAAAACCGTACTTATCAAACCCCCAAACTTAAACTCTTGTTCGTCCTCGAATAAGATAGAATAAAACTAATGAATCAAAATAGCAAAGAACAAATATATATATATATATATATATATATATATATATATATATATATATATATATTTTATGTCAACATGTATACCATATGCCTCAATAATCCAGATCAATTTGTACTTTAGCAAGAGTTATGAACAATAAGGTAAAATAATTTTAGTTATCTCATGCCAGATTGTCAAGTGTGTGTGTGAATAGCCAATGTCAAACTCCTACTCATGTAAATGATATATTTAACATTGTGTAGCTTATTATGCAATATCAAGCCCGAATCCCATGTGGTCACCCTAATGAATCTAATGATTTTCCTTGCATCGCTCATGGATAATCACAACTTACTGCTTTTCTCTCGAATCCCAAGGTTCCTTCTATTCATGTGGTTTCTAAACATCAGAAATTTGCATTTTTCCACACCAGGTGGTCAGAATTAGCTAAGTCCGCCCAAACAATCAATGGTAAGCGGTTCCCTAATCCATACCTTTAGTATCAAAGTCTCAATCAACAAGCTTATACCAAACAAAATTTTTTTTCTTTTTTTTATGGACGACTTTTTCTTTTTATATCCATGTCTTTTACCATTTTTGTGCAATATTTTTCTCATTTGCGTTCTATGTGACCCCTGTAGCGAGCTTTAGGTCGGTGGCTCCCAAGCCAGACGGCTTTAGGGCACCAGGTTTGAAAGACCCCTCAGACTTAATTACTCGAGTCACACAGTCAACATCAAAAAGTTAAAGATGTTATATTGTCTTATGTGTAAGTCCACTCTCCGTACTTGCTTTCTAATTGACCCCTGTAGCGAGCTTTAGGTCGGTGGCTCCCAAGACAGACGGCTTTAGGGCACCAGGTTTGAAGGACCCCTCAGACTTAATTACTCGAGTCAAAAAGGCATTTGAAGAGTAGAATAAGACATTCAGCATTTTTCTGTTTTTATGCCGGCAATGATTTATACTCGTTGACCAAGACCTCTTCAACCAATGACACATTTCAGGAACTACAGACCCTTAAAAGTTCAAGCCTACCTTCACCACTTCTTTCCACCCCCAAACTGCTCTTAAGAAAGTTTAGTTTCTAAGTTTTAAAGGTTGGGATGTCTCATCATCTAAGTTTAGGGATTATCAAGTCATTCCTAAGTTAAAATTGCATAAATTTGCCCCACATGTATTAAACAAATCCCTACACAAGTAATAATCCAACAATGGCTATGTGCGCGTGAAGATGAAATCTAGCATGTAATAACTAGTTCATAAAATTCTTGCTTTCATGCTGTTCAAAATTCAAACCAAAGCAAAATTTGATCCATACTATATCCTAGGCAATACACATGTAAACAAGTTTTTCAATTTTTTTTTTTTTTTTTTGCTGAATAAAAAGAAAACTTTAGCAGAAAAATGGACTACCCACCCCCAAACTTAAAATATACATTGTCCTCAATGTATCAAATCAAGTACATTAAAAGTATAACTGGGAGAGGTTCAAAGACTTCCCTGGTCAATCTGAATGTGATGGAGATATGCATTCCCAAAGTTCCTTAAGCATCTTCCTGTTACAGAATCAGTCCTATCAAAGCAGAAATGAAATTCAGGCATTAAAAGTATTATTGGATCAAGACGTAAAAATAAATAAATCAATCAATCAAACAAATAAATCAATAAATCAAACTAATGCATATAAAGCTAAATAAATAAAAGAGAAGAAAATTGGGTTACCTCCCAACAAGCGCTTGTTTATAGTCATTAGCTTGACTTTGGCATTTTGGTTACTTAGGGTGGCTTGAAAAGAGAGTTTTCAGCCCTGCACTTTTTGCACATGCAGAGATTCTCTTGTTCATGCTTCAGCCTCCACACTATCAAATTGTCATTTTTATCCCTTCCAACCAATCCACCATATCCATTTTCTCTTTTCCTGGTCTTGTGACCTTTCCAGTCTTCCTCTTCTTTGAGGTCAATCCTTTTGCATTCCTCAATATATGAAGGTTGTTTGAGTGCATTATTCGTGCTGAAGCTTTGTTGTTTTTCCTCCACTCTTAGGATTATTTCACTCTTTTCAAAATCCATTAAAGCTCGTCCAGTTGCTAGAAATGGTCTTCCTAGGATCACCGGGATGTTCTGATCTTCCTCTATATCCAAAATGATGAAATCAGCTGGAAAGATCAGATCTCCAACTTTGATGAGCATATCTTCAATCACTCCGTAAGGGTGCTTGAGTGTCCTATCAGCCAGCTGCAAGATTATTGAAGTTTCTTTAGGATTCCCCAATCCTAATTTTCTATAAATAGACAACGGCATTAAGTTAACACTTGCTCCAGAATCAATTAAAGCATTTAAATCGTGTGAATTTCCTATGGAGCAAGGTAAAGTGAAACTCCCTGAATCTTTTAGTTTAGGGGGGAGCTTATGCTGTAGGATTGCACTACATTCTTCGGTCAATGTCACTTCTTCATCTTGTGGAAACTTCCTCTTTTTTGTCAACATCTCTTTCAGAAACTTAGCATAATTTGGCATTTGCATTATGGCATCAATGAATGGGATGTTAATATGCAGTTTTCTGAGGGCATACAAAAATTTCTTGAACTGCTTTTCCAACTTAGTATTCTGCAACCTTTGAGGAAATGGGACTGGAGTTGTGTGTTGATTAACAGAAGTAGGTGCCTTACCTTGTGGAATCTCTAACTGTTCTTTTTCATTTGCATTTGTTGATTCCTCAGATTGAGTTACTTGTTCCTTGTCCATTTGAGTTACTCGATCCCCATCAGTTCCTTTCTTCTTCACAGTGATCTCTGGTAGTTGAACTCCACTCCTTGTAATAATGGCATGGATTTGTTCATTCTTTGGCTGCTTTCGAAGCCTTTGGGGAAATGGAATAGGGCACATATGCTTTAATAGGTGGTGCAGCTGTGATTGAAGGTGTCTCAATAACAGCATAATTTATAGCTTCCACTGCCATTACATGTTCCTTAGGATTTTTCTCAGTGTTACTTGGTAAGGCTCCTTGATTTCTGCTTGTTAATGCCACAGCCATCTGTCCCATTTGATTTTTCAAATTTTTTATAGCTGCTTGTTGATTTTGAAAGACTTGTTCAGTCTTTGCCATATACTGTGCAAACATGTCCTCCAATAATGGCTTCCTTAGCTGCTGTTGTTGTTGTGATTGTTGATGTTGAAAACCTGGTGGTTTTGCTTGAAAGTTTCCTTCGTGACCCTGACTTTGATTGTTAGACCAAGAGAAATTAGGATGATTCCTCCACCCAGGATTATATGTATTGGAGTAGGGGTCATTTTGATACTTCTGAAAATTCTGGGCGTAGCTGACCTCCTCATGTTGCATTCCATGTGTTGAGGCTAAAGGAAAACTAGCTGTAACATGATCTGCCCCACATCCTTCATAAACTGGTGTTGGGTGTTGCACCATGTGCACAGGTCAAGTTAAATTGTCCAGCTTTTTTGATAGAACCTCCATTTGAGCTGCCAATTGTGTAACTACATCGACATTGTGGATACCAGATGCCTTTCTTGGAATTTCCCTTTCAGTAGGCCACATTTCCTGGTTCTCAGCAATTCTCTCATATAGTTCATGTGCTCGGTCAATATCTAATCTCATTACTGATCCCCCTACCGAAGCATCAAGCATATTGCGGTATTCAGGATGCAATCCTAAATAAAAGATGTAAACCTGAGCATTTTTTGGTATGTCCAAATTTGGACACTTTCTAAAATAGTCCTTGAATCTCGTCCATGCCTCAGGGTAACTCTCAAGGTCTCGTTGTTTGAAAGTGTGAACTTCATTTCTGATTTGGAGAACTCGAGATGGAGGGAAAAATTTCATGGTGAATTTTTGCACCATATCATTCCAAGATACAATGCTTCCAGGAGCTAATGAGCGTAGCCATTCCCTAGCATTATCTTTTAAAGTATGGGGAAACAAACGCATTCGAAAAGCGTCTGCTGACATCCCTTTGTGACTGATTACATCGCATAGCATTAAAAAGGCTTGAATGTGCTCATGCGGATTTTCAGTCGCCTTACCAAAGAACTTGATGTCTTGATGATTTTGAAATAAGTTTATGCATCAGGTCTAAGGTGGTAATTTGCCTGCCCGAATGGTGGATAAACAATAGTTTGTTGTACAGGGGCAGGCGCAGGATTTACATAATCCCCAACCAGCGCTTGAGCATTATCGTGAACTGCTCCTGGTTGAATTTGCACTTCTTGCTCATGAGGAGCAAGTGGCAATTGATTTTGATTTTGATTATTTGCCATATCCCTGTTTTCTCTTTGTTCTTTTCTACGTTGTCTAAAGGTTCTCTCTATTTCAGGATCTATTGGTAATAGTTCAGGCTCGTTAAAACCTAGCATATACTACTCAATGACCAATGTGAAGAGAAAAATAAGGAATTATGAATAACCGAAACAAAGCAAAAATAAAAATAAAAATAATGAAAACTAAAAACTAAAAATCAAAATTTAATTGAATTAAAGGTAAACTAATAATTATACTAAATCCATTATTCCCCGGCAACGGCGTCAAAAACTTGTTCGGTTCGAATCCCGCAAGTGCACGGGATCGTTGACAAGTAATAATTGTGATGAGTTAAGAGTATCGTTCCCACGAGGAATAATGTTTAGTCCTAATTATTATTTTATCGTCGATTCAATTAATGAAAACAATTAGAATAAAAAGATGATTTTGTTTGTCTATCTATTCTAAAAAATTGCAATAAATAAAAATTAAATAAAAACAAATGTTTGGGAGTAAAATATGAATGGGGAGCATGTATTGGAATCAGAATCCACTTCTTACCATCTATCTCAATTCATCAATTTGTAATTTAAATCATTCATGCGTTGCTTGACAATCGATAATTCACATGCAATTAATTTTCTTTTCCAAGACAAATTAAATCTATTCTAAACATGAAACGAATCTATTCCTAGTCCGAATACGAATGTTTAGAACTCATTAAATCACACAATTATCAATTGGATTGCACATGTCATAGTGTTATTCCAACATCTAGTGTTCATGTGTTGATCATGCAATGTTCCAACTTATTGTGACTTTTCCAAGATTATAACAAGTAACGATATATTTAACTGGTGGCCACTCAATCAAATAATAATAACAATAAAGCATGCAAAATCAATCTGGACAACACAAAAAATTATTAAACTACTAGTTATCGAATCAAAATAAATTAATAACAAATTTCATCTTCATCCAATACATAAATTAAATTAACCTAGCATCTTAATATGTAAACCAAACACAATCAATTGAAAAAACATCACCCGATTGATAGGGCAAAAGGATCTCCAATTCTTTCTCTTTCCCGGATTCCACCACCAGCCTACTCCTTTATTTTCCCAAAGCTGCTCCTAATCTTCCCACCGTCCACCAAGCTGTTAATGTATATGTATATCTTCTGCTCACTTCCTCTTTAATTCCCAGCTGGTGCACCTTAATTCCACCAATTTAATTACTCCACTATTGTAAGTAACACTTCAACCTACCACTTTTTTATAATCCCCAATTTATGTCGGCTCCTCCTCTTGATTCTACAATTCTTTCCCCCCTCCAAAGCCGTGTGTATATATGTATCTCCCTCAAGAAATAAAGCTCCCAGCAGCTCTCCATTAATTCCACCAATTTTATCCCCCCTAATTCCTAATTTAATGCCCGAATTGCACTACCAAAAAGATTTCCAACAGCCTCCACTCTTTTATTTCTTTGTTGCTCCACCAGCCGGCACCTTTTAATAATGGAATCTCTCCTCCCGAATGCTCACCAGTGGCTCCTCTTTTTATTCCCAAAGAACTGATGCTAATATAAAATTAGGTCACTCATTGGATTAGAATTAGGCCCATATACATGTTACCATAGTTTGCTGATCAAATCGGTCCCTAGACTTTTTATATGATGCAATTGAGTCCATTTTGTAGGGTTTTAGTCCCTTTTTATCCGTTTTGCCTCCAAACGCGTCCAAATTTGGGTTTTTCCTAAAACAAACAAAATAAATACACAATTAGCAATATTATATCCTAAAACACTCGTAATTGTCTAAATTTAAAGTCAAGATAAGTACAAAAACCGTACTTATCATTCACCGGCAGTCCTCCTTCATCACCGGACTTGTTCACATGTGGAACTCCAAACAAAAATTGAGCTTTTTCCAAGGTGAAATCAACAGGCACATGATGTGATTCATCTTGATTTAGTTACTTGAAAACTAAATTCTCTACATTTCGCACTTTAATATTCAACATTTATAATTATTCTCGACATTTTCACATGTCTTTCTCAACAAATGAGACCTGTTTTTCTAGACACTTGACATTTCATGTATCAAGAATTACATAATCAGTCCAACAACTTGAGAATAAGCCAAATTACATAACAAATAGTCGAGTTACTCTTTCAAAAAACATGCTCCAGTAAACAAGTCACTAATAGATGTGCAGAATTTGGATCACAAATGAGGAACTCTAAATGCTAAATCTAATTCAAGACTATATTTAAAAACCAAAACGAGATCATTCTTCTTCAATTGTTCTCCTTCTCATCACTATTTACCCTCTTCCGTCCGCTACATGTGTTAGGCATTTTCATTGTAGCACTAGAAATCTTCAGTCAAATTGAACGAGGCCTGCGAGGTGGTAGATCATCAATTTTCCTTGGATTTTCATACGACCATACATTTAAAACGACACTCCACTAGTTAGCATACATTCAACCAAAGCTCGACCAAGAAGGCTTCTTAGAGTTAGTCAATTGGTTCACATATAACTATATAATAATATAATTATAAAGGTGCCAAAAAGAGAGAAGTGAAGTTTGTAAAGAAAATGCATGAATTTCCCCTTCTTCGCTATAGTAAAATCAGCAGCAATAAGTTGACATATATACACATTGAGGATGAACAACTATAATTTTTTGTGTTTTTTTGTATAGTGTTCTTTTTGTAGGAACTTACAGAACCAATAACTTTCATGTTAATTATGAAATTACAAATAAGCATTACAAAGAAGACTAATTTTCTACTCAAGGGATTTGATAGGGGAAAAATGCAATACTTATAGGAAACTCTTTATGTTAAAATCAAATTCAGATAGAATTTCAAGGAAAATTAACTAGTTGATTTGAAAATTTTGGTATTCGCAGTCATGATTATGCCGATGTTAAGGAATTGGAAATAAATGGACAGCAACTGTATTTAATCCCAACTCCCAGTTATATATGGTTTAACAATCAATTACACCACCACCAATCCTTAAAAATATTTAAAATTTAAGGAAGAAAACAAAGGAAACCCCATTATTTCGTTGAAATAGATCATAAATTATTAACGAAAGAAGTTAATATCACTTTGAAGATGCAATGAAGAAATTCTTAAATTAAAAAATATTTATGATAACAGTGGATATACTCACAAAACCACAAGCAACAAACTCCATTATGAAATTCCCAGATTTGGCACGCACAGAGCAATCAAAAGAGAAATTTTTGAACAAAAAATCACTTTAAAAAGCATCTAGCTTCATAATTTTGAATAAATTTTTATCCAACATTTTGGAAGTACAAAAAATTTGATGAAATCCCATCACAAATTCACACACAAAAATGGAGATTATTACCATAAAAATTCAAGAAATACTCAAATTACACATAGTTCCATTGAAAGTTTCTAAAAATAAAATAAAACATAATTTTACTATTATCTCACATTTCTTCAAATAATAACTTCAATTTATTATCCCAAAAAGACTCAGACTTTTGCGAAACTTACCAGCCAATGCCATCCACCAAAGCTAACTACTTTCTTCACTACATTTTGAAGCCCCACCTGTAAAGACTTGGTACATTTATTTCCAGTAGCCACCACACCACCAGGGATTTGAAAGAGAATGAAGTTATTCAATTTCAGATGATTTCGTCTGTATTTTGCCTTCAAATTGTGGGATGGGTCGAGATGGACGTGTTAGACTAAACCTAAACCATATTTTTAGTGGACCCCAAGAATGGACACATTTGTCCTCTTGAATATATAGATTAGATTATGTGTCAAATTTTCATTTGTAACTACAATAAAAAATTATGTTTAAAATTTTGTCCTTGCTGTTGGAATTTCAGATTTGTAACAAGGGCATTTAAGTCTAAAATTTAAGAAAATAGACATAACAAAAAATTGGGACATTTTTGCAAGTCACAATATAAAAATGGACATTTTATGTAATTTCCTCATAAATGAATTAGCAGAAAAGTTTTAGCAGAAAGTGTTGAGCAATATTTTGGAGTTATTACTTGCATTTAGCGAAAACTTGGCTTGCAATATATTTTCTCTCTTAGAGTAGTTATTTAAATTAATGTATAATTTTGGGCTTATTAATTTGTGATTTAGGTTTGCCTTATTTTATGGGAAAATTACATAAACTCCTATATTTAAAGTTTACATTGTAAAAATAAGATGATGAATTTTATTTTTTAAAAATCAGGTGCTAATTAACATTTATTAATTGAATACTTTATTATTAAAAATTAAATTAAAACATATACCCCCCTACCCCAAATTCGTTCATCTTCCTGCTAAAACCACCTCCCCCGATTTCAACATATACGGCTCTCTTCTTCTCCCTTTCGACGACGACAAGACGATGCTGCCGCTTCGCTTTGTAACTCTTGGTGATGGCGGCAGTAGCGATTTTTGTAAAGGTGGTTGCGATAGTGTGGTGGCGGCAAGGAGTACAGTGATGATGTTCACTAGAATTCATTTATTTTTCATCCTAATTCCACACTCGTTATTAAACAGACTCTAAGAGACGATTGATCCCATTGATTTTTTTCATCTTTTCTCTCAAATTCATTTTTAAACACACATTTTTGTGAATTCATCACCACTTTTCAACCATGCATTCTTCCGAAAACTCAAAATTCCTTCTAAACTCTCATTATCAAACAACCTCTAAGCCTCTATTTAGTAGAGATTTTCTGAGAATTGATTTTGTGAAGAAAAAAATGATTTTTTTTAGAGAACGTGTGGGAAAAAAAAAAAAAACGTTATGAATCCATGTGCAAAAATGTTTCATCAGAAGAATATATAGTTGAAAGAGTTTAGAAAAAAAATATCGAGAGAGTTTTAGAAACACAAAACAGGGTATGAATTTTACAATGAAAATATAAAGAAATAAATGATCCTGTTCATACAACAGAAAGCTCACACAATTAGCCCCCAGCTCCTGTCAAGAAAAGAAGTGTAGATTCAAAGACAGTACAGAAAATGTTGGAACAAATCGGTTGGAAATTTAATCAATAATAACCATGCATGCAAAATTTGATGTTTAAGTCTGACTGGCAGCGGCAAAATAAAGCTGGGGCCATAACTCGTGATCTCCTTATTCTAGTCAAAGGATTACAGGCATCGCACCTCCTCTCAAATTTAATGGGTATAAAAAGAAACATCCATACATTTGCAGTGCCAGAAAGGATGGAATACAACGGTGTGCTTCAAGGGTACAAGCAGAAAAGTACACGAAGCAGAGGATCACCTTCATGAACTTGCAGGCACAATAGTTCTGAATTGCTTTTCAGTGATTGATTTTATGCCATTTGGATCAGGGACAACATCTTCCATTTCTTCTTTGGGAGGGAAACCAAGTGATCGTGCCTCCAACCATTGGTCTATAACACCGCAGCTCATTGCGTACTTGATTGTGGTTTCCAAGTATCCTTTATCAGAGACAAGATGTGGATGAATGGTTAACATTCTCATGATACCTGAACCAGTGTTGAACTTGAAATTAGCCCAAGAAGCCATTTCAAAACGAAATTGACCTACTCCTATTGTTTTAATATAAAATAAAATACAGATTCCGAAGAAAATGTCATGTAAACACAAGTAAATGTGAAAGAAAAATATCATATATTAGAATATTCTAAGCTATACGTAATAGCACAAGGAATCCGTAATTTTAATTCATAAAATATATAGTGTAATTGGTGCAAAAGATCTTGAGAGTTATCTTGAAACTCCAAGATCCAGAAACCGCGTGTCTAGGATTAGCAAAGAACAAGAAATGTTGGGGTTTCCAGGCACTGCCACAGAAAAATATGTAAGCAAAAATTGTGCCAGTCTAAGATTAAAAGTTACAAGAACTTTGCAACAGTGATCTGATTTATGTAAAGATCTGGCCCATACATCAAAACATATTAAGGAACTGTGTCTCAAAAGAAATTTGTGACATTGCAATATTTTGTTTTTGATGGCACAATACACTATGCTTTGAACACATTTCGAGACATTCAAATGAACTAATCGCGGCTTAAATAAATTTGTCGTCTAATGACGTGAATAAAACCAAGGAAGAAAATAATCAAAAAGCCACGTGAAGTGCAATTACAAACTTAATGAGGAATGTAAAAGATATGATTGAAATGGAATACAATGAGCATGTTTTGTGTATGATAAATTTGACAAATTTTTTAACGTGTGATTGAAAAGTTGTTGAAAAGTATGTAAAGTGATGAGTCTCATAAAAATATGTGGTTGAAAATGAATTTGAGGAAAAGTTATTGAATTTCTCATGGACCAAACAGTGCCTAGATGTTGGGTTTTTTTACCCAAAATAATTTATGGGATTTGATTGTTAAAGGCCCATTAGGACATATTCTTTTATTTATTATATACGTGTTGAGTTGAGTGTGCATGAATTAAAAGGAGAAAAAGTGGAAGCCATAAATTAAAGGAAAAATAGAGAGAAGGCAACGAAGAAGAAGTAGAGAGGGAAGAAGAAGGAGCATGCTTCGAAGCACGTGTGTGGTGAGTGATGTTTTGTTAAGGTTGCGTTAAGTGTTTTGGTGGAGTGCACATGAGTAGAGAATGATATTTGTCTGCCCTGGTGATGATAGCACACGACAAATAGTTCAACGACACTATTAGAGTGTAGGGAGAAAATTGTGTCATATTAAATTAGAAGAAAACAGAACGAACAAATAAATTGTTCTTTCTTGTTTTGTTTAAGGAGAAGTTGTGAGATGAGGGAAAATATTGTATGAGTGAATTTCTTTCATCTAATTGATCATCAGCAGTCAACTAAACCACTTTAAATTTCTTGTTTTTCTCTATTTTGTTCATTATTTTGAATTTATGTTCCACTACGTAATATAGTTGGGGAAATTGATTATTTTTCCAAGTGGTATTAGAGTTTTGGGTTGGGAAATTGTTTTTTCCCAACACTAAATAATATAGCCTAAGGTATAGGAGTACATTACATCTCTTCATGAGTTGGTGGTGGAAATTGACTTTTCCTAACACTAAATAATATAGCCTAAGGTGTAGGATGATGTTATACCTCGTCAAGAGTTGGTGGTAGAGCAATAACACAAATGACTAACCACATAGCCGTGCTCACATTGATTAGAAATCAACTAATAGTAATGCAAAAGTAGTAAAATCTCTATAATCGATCTATGTATTTCAAGCAATAAAACATGAAAAATCTGAAAGAGAGTGACTCCCGCAGCTTTATAATTATTTGCATGAAAGATTCCTTCCATCTTGTAGCTAAATGTTCATTGAAAATCACCCGACTCAAGAAAGAACAAGAAATAGACAACATAGCTTACCTGCAACAATGCCATCTCCAGATGCAGACATATCGGAAGTAAAAGGAGTGAGGGGTGCATCTTCCATTCCATTTACAGCACCATTATGTTCTTTAGTATAGTAATGAATCTTAGAAGTCCCATTTGTCACAAACAAAACCTTGAGATTTTCATGCCATAGCTGAGCAACCACATCTGGTTCATAATGAGTGAACTTAGCTCTATCATTGTCTTTTGTATCAAAATTTTTTGGTGGCTCAATTCCACATAGAAATTCAAGTTCTTGTCTAGTGACCTCAATAATATCTGCAAGATTCCATGCTTTTTGTATGAACACCTTGGTTTCTTCACTAGATTGCCAAAGAGGTAATGGAAGGTTGAGATCATAAAAGATAACCCCTCCCAGCTTCTTTGAGATTCTGATGGCTTGTAACGTAGTTAATCTCATATTCCGGTCAAGAAGAGAAAACGTATTGAAATAAAACATTTTTGCCTGCATGATAGTTTAGAAACTTATCAAAAAATGCATGAAGTATCTCCTGATACATGACTTTATTTAGAAATTGTCAGAATAAAGGATATAAATGCAAAAACTTGAATTGAATAATTTCAAACTTAATGGAGACACGTATAAAGATTATTCGTATGCATGAGAACATCTAAAAAATAATAGTTTTTACTTGCTTAAATAGCTATACATCTATATGTACACTATCACTTTTAGAAATGCCTTATATTTTTCACAACTTCTCGAAATCAGTCCTATCATCTAGGCAATGAATTGTCTGCCTCCAATCAAATTATAAAAAGATAAACAGACATGCCTATAAAGCTAATGAAGGGGACTCGGACAATATTGACATAAATAAATAGTAGGATACCAAATGAAAAGAGAGAGAGAGAGAACTCTTTTTATTTTCAAATTGAAGCTATGGTATCTCACCTCTTTCAACACATCAATGTTGATGTCAGACCTTGATAAACAATCCTCTGCACATGGTTTGACACTAATCATCCGCAAGCCACCCCTCTTACCTATTTTCATATGTGACACAGCTGTTGTTCTTTTACCATCCATGCGAAGTGATCGTGTTTGAACCTTGTTGATATTCAAATAATAAACCAAGGCATGACCAAAGGTGTCATCACCAAGATTGCCCATGACGGCAACTTTACCTCCTAAACTCGCAAGAGCTACTGCAACATTGCTTGAACATCCTCCAGGAGCCCGGACAAATTTCTCAGGGACCCACATAGCATCCTTCTTCCTTTCGTGCATTTCATAGTCTAGAAGCCTATTGGCTCGCCTACCTGAGGGTACAAAAGCATGCTGCACTGCGCCAAAGCAACAAACAAGAGGTGGCCAGCCGTATGTGAAGCTAATATCGTCTCCGTCATATATATCAAACTCTAGTTCGTGCTCATTATCATCATCCAAATTTGCAATGTATATGTCCCCCTCATTATCACTATATTCAGTCTCACTTACTTGACTTTCTATGCTATCAGCTGGTTTCTTAGTTCTTCTCCTTCTTGTCACTTTCTTTTCAGTTGTTTCTTCTTCCAAGGTACTAGACGCAGACGCAGCTGAAAGTCATGTAATTAAATTTGTTCACAAATGAGTTACAGAAAGTACAATAAACTATTAAGAGTGAACAAAGGAGAATATTTTCTGGTATGTATTCCTTTAAGAATACAGATTACAGACTAATATATAAGATTGTACCGAGGCAATTCTAGGAAAGAAATAATACACAATATACTATCCTATAATCAAGGAAAATATACAGCAAATGGAATTATATTTATAACAAATATAAAAAAATTTAAACTCCTGCTTGTGATAATTCTACACAAAGGCTGCACCTTTTTTTCGAGTTCTAGTTTTTGATTTTTTCACCTCCATATTTGAGCCTGAACTCGTTTCAGTTTCCTCATCTTTTAGACTATCATTAACAACAGAAATTTCATCTGGAGTCTCCAGTGTTCCTTTTTTTCTGCTCCTTGCAGAAGCTCGTTTAGTTGTTTGACGTTTCTTCTCTCCTACGGCTAATGCTTCTCCATCCGATGCCTCCTGAGCTAACGACTCCGTACCTTTTTTCTTAGAGACAGCTGTAAGTACCCAATCATTCTTCAATCTAATATCTGGAAGTTTCGCCAAGTTTATATATGGAAAGGAATGCCCACTTGGATGCCACCTGCATAAATTGCACAGGAAAAATTGAAGATTCGAAAAAGAAATTCATTTTCTTAATCCACAGTATTGGGCTCTATCCTTTCCCACATCATCTTTATCACAACTATTATCGGGATTCACTTCCAAAATTAAATGTTCTATTTAATTTTCAATCTTATTAGTAAAGAATCTATACACGTATACATACAGACTCGCGCAAGAAAAGAAAATTTTGGCTTCACAAGTTAATCAATTGCAAGAATGCATAAGATAATATGATTCAGAAATATTAAAAATATATATTCTTCAAGATGGAATAAAAGATAAAGAAAGAGAACCTGGGAAGTGACGAAAACTGTATAAAAGGCAGAGAAGCCATTGATAATTAAAGAGATCGAAGAACAATGTAGACTTAGCAGATTCTGGGTTTAAGGGTGACTTTGAGGTACTGAAGTGTACAAGAGAAACTGGATAACTTTTGGTTTCCCCAGTTGGGGTTTTAGGATTTGGGTAATTGGAAAATGCTATTTTGTCCGAAAATGGTGACCGGTAATCAAAAATTATGTGGAGGGTAATTACTAATTAGCACCAAGAACTATCAATTTGCCTTCCCACCATAAACAGTTCTTATAATTTCAAATTTTGCAAAATCATCTTTATTTCAATATTTTCTTTCGAAATTGGTCATTTTCATCTTTTTTTTTTTTTCTTTTTCACATATTTCCTTCAAATATGGTTAATTGGTACAAAAGGACCCTTTCGTTTGTCTTCCTTTTCCAAATCGTCTATATTGATTCACTTTTACGCAGAAGATCCTTATTAATTTTATTCATTAAATTATTGTAAAATGACGTATTTGCTCTTCTCATTAAAAAACAAATAGAAAAGAAATACATAATATAATATAAAAACAAAGTGAGAGGTAAGATGGACTTATACCCTCCCAAAATTTAATTTAAGTCTCTTATAAAACAGAGGTCTTGGATTCAAATCATGGGACGCATCTAGAAAGTCATGGGAGTAATATGGGCTTAAGCTCTTCTAAAGTGGAATGTACACAATATAACTTTTGAACCACATATGGCAAGATGAGAGCAAATCTGTTATAGGTTAATTGTTTATAAACAAATTTATAAAAAGGTAAACGTCACAAATGGTCCCTAACTTTTGGTTTCTTGCAATAATAGTCTCTAACGTTTAGATTTTTACATTTACACCCTTAGAGTCACCATACGTTGAGAAAATACTCCCTACCGTCAGATTTCGTTAATCCCCACCTTTTAAAATAGGCAAATTGCACAAATGGTCCATAACATTTGAGTTTCTTGTGATAATAGTTCCTAACACATTTTAAACCCCTGTTTGACGTACTTAGTTTGAACCTAAAAATGTTTGGCTTACTTAGTCTCAAACATATTAAGCCCTAGTTTGAGATTAATTATTTCAAATAATGTAGTTTGTAATTGTAACTTTTTTGAAAAATTTCAGGTTAAAGGGTAAGATTTTTTTTTTTTTTTTTTTAAAAATTATGAGTAGATTACTTTATTGATAGAATATGTGATTGAAAACCAATTTAAAAAAAATAAATTTTATTCTGAAATTCTAAGGTGCACAATAAAAGATTTAACAAAAATTCACAACATTACTAGTTCAACCTATTGGCAAAAAATAAAATTTCATGGAACATAAACAAATAAACATATTGGACATCATTTAAGAAATTGAATAACAAATATGTTTTATCAGTTCTACTTTATATTATGATTTTTGATTTTCGATTTTCATAACCAATCCAAATCCGCCCGCAAAATTTTTTAATCGATTCCGATCCGTAGATCGAGATTTTTCGGATCGAATCGACAAATGAGTTGGGAAGATTGAATTTTTTAAAACTCATTTTCAATCATACATTTTATCAATAAAATAATGTACACATAAATCCAAAAATGTTGTAAGTTTTCCATTTTTTCCCTATTTGGAGGGCTATTGCATATAACTTCTGCTAATAGTTTTGTCGTAATAATTTTATTTGTATCGAGAATTGTATTTAGTAGCAGGTGGTTTACATGAATCATTACAAAAAAGTAGTATCTTTATTGCATCAATGATCTAGTATGTCTATTGCATCAACGATCTACAAGAAGTTTATGTCTTTTCTAGATTATTATGATCAAATAAAAATAATGTGATTGAATTCCGGTTAGATTTCTGAAAACTAATCAAATTACTTTATCTAAATAATATATCTCTATTATCCTATAATATTATCTTTGTACTTTTTTTCCTTCTTACTTAAATCCTTGTAGTACACCCAACGGAATAAATTTTGGATACATGCAAAAATCTCATTTACGAATAATAATAGACCTCTTTGGTGCATGGCTTGCAATATCTATTGATAAGGTTCATTCCCAGATGTCTATGAAGAATACGCTTGCAACTTCTGTGCATATACTTGTGTTAGAGCAGTTCCAAGGTACAAATCAGACAACATTTGCTTTATTCACTGTTAAAATTATCCTATTTCAATTAAACATAGTCTAAATGCCAATACAATTGTACATTATTTAAACATAATAGAACAACTATAATTCTGATCATCATAACTACCTAGAATTCTAATTACAACTTTCCCCATTATACATGTTAAAGAGCAAAATGCAGTGTTAAACTCGAATATAAAACTGGCAGCATACCAGCTTCCCTCATCGGACAGTTAGCCAAACAATATTTGCAAATTTCTGCTACATGCCTAATGAACACATCAACAGAGATACAACAAATTGCATTACAATACTTTATAACCTATCTTCTCTTCTTCGATATAAGGCTTCTACATATTATGTTACCCCTTCAAATTACATACAAGAGCCCTTGATCTCTCAATCTCGCAGGACTCCAAATTTGTGAAATTACTATTGGAGTTTTCATATTTCCCTCTCATTCCTCACACTTGATCTATTTCACGTTTTCTATTATTGCATTTTCTATTATTACATTTTCTTTAAGTAAGAGTCGAGCTTTCCCTTTGTAGTAGTGTTTTTGATGCAAACCACGTAGCAATTGTAGCTACGCAACCCACAAAATATTGAAATCGACCCACAAAATATTGCAAACCACGTGGTCTGGATCACATCAGTTTTCCTTTTTTGTTTTCGATTTTGTTATTTAGTTACAAAAACCATATATATGTAAGTATCTTGACTTCATTTTTTATGTAAGAAATAATTGAAGAAACTTTGACAAATTTGCTCAAATTATTCTTCTTCTTACTTTTATCATGGTATCAGAGTGCCATCGATTGAGCCTGCGTAATTGATCAAAGATCAAAATTTAGATCTACAATTGGGTAATTGAATCAAAGACTTGGCACAATTACCAAATCCTACTGGATGAGCTAGAGATGTAGATACTATGGAGTCAATTAATAAGGACCATCACTACAATGGAGATCCATTGTTTATACAAGCATCGAAATACCCAAGTATGATGCTAGTTACCTCACGTCTTACTGGAAACAATTACTTGAGTGGGAGTAGATTAGTGAAGATTGTGTTAGGGACAAAGGTTAGCTCGGTTTCATAAATGGTAAATGTGAAGCACCAAATAAGGATACACCAAACTTTGAATAATGGACAAGAGTTGACTGCATGGCGATTTCTTGGGTTTTGAGTTCTATCTCAAAAGTTATTGTTGATGCTTTTTATACACTAGCTCAGCTAAGGATTTGTGGAAGAAACTTGAGGAGAGATTTGGAGAGTGTAATGGACCACTCGTATATCAATTACAGCGTGAAATTAGTAGTATAACACAAGGTAGCATGTCTATGATTATGTATTATACCAAGATAAAGAAGCTATGGGATGAATACGCTTGTCTAATGCCTACCTCAGCATGTACCTATGGTGTAGCAAAGGAAGTAGCATATGCAAATATTTTTAACAAGTTGATTCAATTTTTGATGGGGTTGAATGACACGTATGATCATGTGAGAAATTAGATCCTAGTACTTTACCAAGTGTCAACAAGGCCTGTTCTATGATTTTAAGAGATGCTTTAAAATACATGACTATCCTAATTGGTATAAAAATTAAATACTCAGAGGTTAATGAATTCAACAGGAAGAGTAATGCCAGATATTTAAATACTCATAGGTTAATGAATTCAACAAGAAGAGTAATGCTAGATATGGCAAATTCACCCCTAGATCTTTCCATAGATAAATCTATAATAGAGGATTTTAATATTCCACAGGGTGCAAATCTTTCAAACATTATTTAGCAAGAATTCTTGAAACTGAAGAAGGGACAATAGCATACTAGAAGTGGCAGCCACGTTAACTTGGCACATCTAGGAGAATATGCAGGTATGAGTACACTGAACCATGCTTTTATTTTGTTTAATCAATTGAAATATGGTGCCTAGATAATTAACACAAGAGCTAGCTGTCATCAGGGACAGATTCAGAAATTTTTTTCAGCTAGGGCGGATATCGGTCAAATAACTGTATTTTTAGATATAACCCAAAAATGCCCAAAATCTAACATTTTCCCCAACGGATTCAGCACAGGCGAGTGTGTCGGCTCGCAAGGTTGTGGATTCGTCCCTGGCTGTCATATATGTGTTAATCTTAACCTCTTAACCAATCCTCAACCAGTTAAACATCCAACACCAGTCTACTTATCAGATGGCTCGATTAAATCAGTAAAACACATTGGTCATGTTAGACTAAACCAGAAATTATGACTTACAGATGTATTCCATGTCCCTAGTTTTAAATTTAACTTGCTTTCAGTGAAAAAAAAAAAAAAACCCCTCAAACAACACAACTCAAATTCACGTTCTACCCTGCATATTGTATTCTACAGGACCTATAGAGTGAGTAGATCATGGCTATGGGAAAAATAGTTGGAAGGCTATATCTGCTTGACAAATCTTGCCTCTCCTCAAAAGTTTCACAGCCTGCAATACCTACTCCTCATCTTCAAATCCTTTTCCTGGCTATTTCTGAAGAAATATGTTACACAAATAAGGCATATGTTTCCTCCATTTCTGATTGGCGTAAAGTCTTGGGCATGTTTCACCTTCTATATTAAAACGTTCAGATTTTCTGAAACATTTATTTTATAATTCAAAAGTTGACTATTGGATGCAATGTGATATTTATCACAAAGTAAAATAGCCAAGACTGCCATTTCCTTCTAGTTCTATTCATACAACAAGTGTGTTTGATTTGATACATGTGACTGTTTAGGGGCCTTATAGAAAACCATCTCTAACTGGAACTCCCTTCATGTTAACCACTGTAGATGATTTTAGTAGGTCTACTTGAACTTTCTTGCTTGTTCATAAGACTCAAGTACCAAAAATTCTTAAGAATTTTTTTCATCCTAATAAACACACAATTTCAAAAAAGGGTAAAATGTGTAAGGAGTTACAATGGGACAAAATTCACTAGTATAGAATGTCAACTTCTATTCCAAGATCAAGGAATTATACATAAAAAAATCTTGCATTTATACCGCTCAATAAAATGGGGTAGTGGAATGAAAACATAAACATCTCCTTTAAATTGCTCGTTCTTTAATGTTTCAACCACAAATGCCAAGCAAGTTTTGGTTTCACTCCATTCTTATGGTAACTTTCATCATAACTAGGTTACCTAGTCCCCTTATCCAATGGAAAACTCCCTTTCAAATATTATTTGGACACAAACTAGATTATGCTATATTAAAACCTTTTGGATGCCTTTGCTATTCCACCAACACCAAACCACACAAAGACAAGTTTGATCCTAGAGCTTCAAGATGTGTTTTCATTGGACATAATTGTTATGGCTATGCCTAATTGGACATGACACATTATCCATATGAGCCCACCAGGGGGATCCACAAAACATTTAGTCACCTAATCAGGACCCACAAGTTGGACCGTAGATACCAAACTTGCTAGACTTTTTATGTGCTGGGGTGACCCTATGTCGGGGTCACCTATGTCAGAGTGATGCTATGTCAGGGTGACCCTATCACTCCATTTTCTCTCTTTTACACTTATATTTCCCTCATCACTCAAAATGAGTACTGACTTGAGTGTCGGAGTGCAAACGGGAGTCACCTTGGCCCCGTTGCACACTGACCATTTGTCTAAGTGCGCAGGAAGTCCACGTGTCCAAGAGGGAGGAGCTAAGACGTATTGATTCAATATCTTACCATATTTTGTGGTCAACATTTTTACGCCGTCGTGGGAAACCACACTTCTAACCACGAAATCACGTGGTAAAAAAATATCAAGAAAACCTTGAAAAAAGGAGCAAGAAGATCTTGAAAAAGGAAGGAAACCTCTTGAAAAAGATTGGTAACAAATGCACGGAAAAGGGCTCCCCTGAAAGAGGAAACCCCTCCATATTACCTAAGTGGCATGGCTCAAGAAGCCTTCGATATTGCCTAAGTGGCATGGCTCAAGAAGGCCTCCTTATTGCCTAAATGGCATGGCTCAAGCAGCCCTTCATATTGCCTAAGTAGTATGGCTCAGGAATCCCTTCATATTGCCTAAGTGGCATGGCTCAACAAGTCCTCCTTATTGCCTAAGTGGCATGGCTCAAGAACCCTTCCTTATTGCATAAGTGACATGGCTCAACAAGCCCTTCATATTGCCTAAGTGACATGGCTTAAGAAGCTTTCCTTATTGCCTAAGTGGTATGGCCCAAGAATTCCTTCTTATTGCCAAAGAGGCATGGCTCAAGAAGCCCTCCTTATTGTCTAAGTGACATGTCTCAAGAAGCCCTCTATATTTCCGAAGTGATATGGCTCAAGAAGCCCCTCCTTATTCCCTAAGTGGCATTGCTGAAGAAGCCCTTCATATTGCCTAAGTGCCATTGCTGAAGAAGTTCTCCATATTGCCTAAGTGGCATGGCTCAAAAAGCCCTCCTTATTGCCTAAGTATTCCTTCCAAGAGAAGGATTACGTCAATTGACTCCCTCCAAGTGGGACCCCTTCCAAAAGACTCCTTTAAAGAGAAGGACTCCTTTCAAGGAAAAGACTACATCAATTGACTCCCTCCAAGAGGGACCCCTTCCAAAGGGATTTTTCAAAGAGAAGGGCTCCTTCAAGGTACTCCTTCCAATGGAAGGACTCTTTCAATTGAATCCTTCCGAGAAGGACTGTGTCAATTGATTCCCTCCAACAGGGGCCCCTTCTAAGGGACTCCTTCAAGGTAATCCTTCCATGAGATGGACTCTTTCAGTTGACTCCTTCGGAGAAGGACTATGTTAATTGATTCCCTCCAATAGGGACCCCTTCCAAGAGAAGGACTCCTTCAAGGGACTCATTCCAAGAGAAGGACTACGTCAATTGACTCACTCCAATTGAGACCCCTTCCAAGAGAAGGACCGCTTTAAGGTACTCCTTCAAAGAAAAGGACTCCTTCCAAGAGAAGGACTCCTTCCATGAAAGATATCTTCTCTTGACTCCTTTCACAAAGGACTCCTTCCAAGAGAAGGACCGCTTTAAGGCACTCCTTCAAAGAAAAGGACTCCTTCAAGAGACTCCTTCCAAGAGAAGGACTCCTTCCATGAAAGATATCTTCTCTTGACTCCTTTCACAAAGGACTTGATGTGATCCGGACCAGGAATCGAAGGGCGAAGTCGAGCCATCGGCAATATGATAGTGATCTACGTGCAAAACGGAGCAAGTTCCGTGTTGGAATCAAGCCAAGAAGAGGAAAGAATCAAGCCGAGCCGAGCACACGGAATTGTTTATGCAGAAAAGGCCTTACGGCCGTAAGGGAAATTATTCACGGCCGTAACTCATACAATCACGGCCATAAAACCAACAATCACGGCCGTAATCAATTGACGAGGAAAAATGAAGATTTGCTGCAGAACGAGGTTTACGGCCGTAAGCCTGAACGTTACGGCCGTAACATTCAAAAAGGGCAACTTCACGGCCGTAAGAAATTCGTCACGGCCGTAACTAATATCACAATTTGATCAGAAAGGCCTTTACGGGCGTAAGAAGGTTTGTCACGGCCGTAAGAGATGCAGCGCCAGATTTTCCGGAGATTTTCAATTAATTTATTTCCTTTTATTATTTTAGGTTATTTTCCTATTTTAGAATTTTAGCATAATTAGAATTCTATTTTGAGTAATTAGATGCTAGATTTTCTTGCTTATTTATATTTCTTTTCATCATTGTAAACAGGAGAGACAAGTTTGAGTTGATTAATAAAATTTGTGAGAGGATTCTCCAAAATTGAGAGGTTGAGTTTATTCCCTTTTTCTTGAACTTATCAAAGATCCGTTCTTTGTGGCGTTCTTCTAGCAAACTTATCAAATATTCGCAAGAATATTTGTGGCGTTTTCAAATTCGATACTTATCAAGGAAATTGACAAGTCCTTGTGGCGTTCACCAATCTTGGTTCTTCAATCCGCATCGTCATAAATTGCGTCGTGATTGTCGGGTCAAGGCTTTACCGTCGTTCTATCCTTATTTTTCGTTGTTTGTCTTGTGTCGATCTGATTTAGATCTTTCCTAGGTTTTAATTATCGTTATTCCGCGTGTTCGATAAGATTCCCCGACTGGGATCGCGTCAGGACTCCTTCAATTGACTCCTCCCAAAAGGGGACTCCTTCAACTAACCCTTTTTCAAAGGACTCTGTCATTGGTTGGTCCCACTCTAGATGAAACGTCCAAAGTTATAAATTTGAAGCCCGGCAACGAATGCCTGGGACTTTCAATTTAAGGAACTAGAGAGCATATACACGCATATCAACACAATGTATATATATGTTATTTCATATTCTCCAAAAATACAAATATCAAAATGAGGTGTCTTACATATTATCAGGGCAAGCTCTAAGCCCTCGCACAACGAGGCAGGCTTGTAAGCCCTCTAGTTGCTTGAATTGAGCATATTCTCTCTACTATCCAGACAAGCTATTATCCCTCACACATCTAGGCCAGCGCATAAGATCTCCAATGATATTGAAGACAACCTTGTAATTCCCCTCCTATTTGAGGCATGCTCGGGATATTGCTATTGCCTATAAGTCCTTGTAAATTCGAAGCACGCTCTAGTATTCTTTTTATTGGGAAAAAGATACACTTTCAAAATTTGAATAACGCAGCCCAACATTCTCTTAATATAACTAAGAAAATCTACTTGAAATGGTTGTCAAGTGTTCAAATAAGGACCCAGGAGTCTAAACTATATTAAAGCATGGGCCCAAGTGCCTATATTATTCCTCTCCTGTGATGTTTTACCATGCAAAATATATTCTATTTTTCACATTTTGGTGATGTCATGCAAGAAAGACTTTTTTATATATTTTCTACTCTGCTTATTTCTTAGAGCATACACACATTCCATCATATTTGTTGCCTTATATTTTCAAGTCCGATTCGAACATAAATGAACCAACCATACTTGAGGAACTAGTGTTATGACCATGCCTAATTAGACATGACACGTCATCCATATGTGCCCACCAAGGGAATCCACAAAACATCCAGTCACCTAATCAGGACCTCCAAGTCGGACTGCGGGTACCAAACTATGCCGAGGTAACCCTATGTCGAGTGATGCTATGCCGGGTTGACCCTATGTCAGGGTGATGCTATGCCGAAGTGATGCTATGCCAAGGTAACCCTTTGTCGGGGTGACCCTATGCTGAGGTGAGTACCTTGGAAAGTTTACGAGACAGTTTACAGAAAGCTTGATGTGACATATTTAGAGGAATTTGATGGTTACTTTAACCCTATGATATGTATTAATGATTATATCCAAAGAAATGGTTCACCTCATGAGAGGTTAGGATCTTGTCACGTGTAAAGCATAACTCATGTCACAATTCGAGATAACTACTTCTTCTATAAATATATCACTTGTGTCTCCAAGTAAGGGGTTAGTAACTTATTATTTAAACATAATATACAAATATCACTACTTTCTCTCTTTTACACACTTATATTTGCCGCATGTAAATTATATTTACTCAAAATGGCCCCATTGCACACTGACCGTTTGTCCAAGTGCACAGGGAGTCGACGTACCCAAGAGGGAGGGGCTGAGACGTATTGATTCAAGGTCCTACCAGATTTTGTGGTCAACAATAATTAAGGTCAAAAGGGATACAAATTGTATGACATTAACACTCATCAAACACATATTTTTAGGGATGTTCATTTCTATGAGGCTATTTTTCGCTATACAGAACATAAACCTACTCCTGATATCTTCCCCAACTACTCAAGATATTCCATTCCAAGCTGACAATGATCCTCAATCCTCTGTCATACCTGATACACATGTGTCCACTGATGATGTACCTCTTGATGTTTCTCACTATTCACCAAGAGCAGAATCCTCCACCAATTAATCTGATGTCCCAATTCCTGTTATATACCTTTATACATCCATTAGGAAAAGTTCAAGGATTATTCTAAAACCACCTTGGTTACAATACTATATAACCCACACTTCTTTTTCAAGAAAAACTCCAGAAATTGACATTTCAAATATCTGTACATCTTCACATACATCTCCTTATACACTTCCCACTTTTCCCTACATCACATGCCCTAATTTAACTAGCACATATATGTCTTTTCTAGAAAATGTATCAAATGTGTAGGAGCCTGATTCCTATTATCAGGCAAGTAAATCTCTAGATTGGATAAAAGCTACAAAAAGAGATTTGGCAGCCTTAGAATGCAATCAGGCTTGTGAACTGACCACACTTCCACCTGGTAAAAGGGCCCTAATGGAAATATGGACATATTTAAGGCTAGGTTAGTGGCTAAAGGTTATCATCAAATGATTGGAATTCACTACACATACATTGTTTCTCTGGTAGCGAAATTGGTCACGGTAAGGATCTTATTGGCTGTAACTACTGGTAAGTCTTGGAGCTTACATCAACTTGATATAAAGCCTTTTTACATGGCTTTATTGATGAGGAAGTTTTTATGAAACCTCCAGAAGGACTGGAAAATGTAAAACCAGGTCAAGTTTGCAAAAAAGAAGTCTATATGGTTTGAAACAAGCATCTAGGCAATGGAATGTGGGATTTTGTAGAAAATTTTGGATTTTGGTTTCATTCAATTAGCCCATGATCATTGCTTGTTCCTTAAACATGGTTCAAACTCTTTTTTAGCCTTATTAGTAGGTGTTGATGATATCTTGGTGACTGGTAGTAATGAGGATGATGTCAAGGAGGTTAAGCATTTTCTGCACAAGGTTTTTACAATCAAAGATCTAGGACATGCAAAATATTTTTAGGGACTTGAGATTTCAAGGACTGAATTAGGATCTTACATAAATCAAGTAAAATATGTTTTAGATATCATACAAGATGCTGGTCTTATGGGGGCAAAGCCTACTTTTACAGCTTTTCCCAAGCAAATTAAGCTAATAGAGAAGCATGGTCCACTTTTTAATGAACCAGATCAGTATAAAAGGCTTGTTGGAAGGCTCTTATATCTAGATCTAACTTGAAAATACATTACATTACATTCTCAATGTAACAACTTATTCAATTCATTAGTTCACCTTGCAAAGGGCACTGGGATGTAGCCATTTATCTCTTAAGATATCTAAAAGGATGTCCATCAAAGGGACTCTTCTACCATGTTGTTAATGATTTCAAGCGACAGACTTTTGTGATGCTGATTGGGCTTCTTATTTAGATACCAGCAAGTCCATCACCAACTATTGTATTTATCTTGGACATGCCCCACTTTTTTGGAAATCCAAGAAGCAAACCACCATATCTAGATCCTCTGCAGAGGCTGAATAACACAGCTTAGCCACCATAGTCTGTAAGCTCCAATGGATTTCTTATGTGCTCCAAGATTTGCTTATCCTCTTGATATTGCCTATTCCTCTTTGGTGCAATAATTAGGTTGCTATCCACATCGTTGTCAATCTTGTTTTTCACGAGTGTACTAGGCACCTAGAAATTGATTATCACTTGGTTCGTAACAAGTTTAAAGAAGGTTTTGTTCTTCCTCAATTCATCACTTCACGGGAACAATTAGCCGACCTCATCACTAAGGCTTTGGGCGAACCTTAGTTTTCTACATTGTTGTCCAAGCTAGTCTTGGTTGACCTCCACCAAGTTCCACCTCCAGGGGTGGATGTGAAATTATTGTTGGACTTTTCATATTTCCTTCTCATTCCTCACACTTGATCTATTTCACGTTTTCTATTATTGCATGTTCTATTATTACGTTTTCTTTAAGTAAGAGTCGAACTTTCCCTTTGTAGTCGTGTTTCCCTTTTTTGTTTTCGGTTTTGTTATTCAGTTACAAAGATAGTTTATATGTAACCATCTTGACTTCATTTTTTATGTAAGAAATAATTGAAGAAACTCTGAGAAATTTACTCAAATTATTCTTCTTCTTACTTTTCAAAATTTAGCAATAAAACACAGTCAATCTACATGAAACTTGGAACTGAAGATCCAAAAACGAAGGAAACTAGATTCAACGTGATCTACATCATTGAAGACATAAACCCAGCAACAGAATCTTCATAAACACCTTGACAAAAAACTAGGGAACTAGAAATGTCATCCATTGAAACCAACATTAACCAAATCAAAAAGGTAAAATCAATAACATAAACAAAGAAAGAAGAAACAAGCTCCAAAAACACCGCTGGTTAAAAGTCCTTCTACGTAGCTCAGCTAAGATATGATCTATTTGTTAGATTAAATCTATAATATAGCCCAAGATCAATCATGTCAAATTACCAAGAATAATAAACGGTAAACATACCTGGATCCATTGAATCTGATTGAACAGGGATTTGATCTTCCACAACCAAATTCCTTATTGTTCAACATGTTTTCCTCTAGTGATGGACACAAGAAGGACGCAAACATGGTATAATTTGACTTAGGGACCATAACCACATAAGATGTCCTTTTATGATAACTAATTAGGTTTTCATCAACCCTAACTAGGTTATCGGGTCTCTACACATTGCAAAGCCTATACCAATATATATTTCTAGGGCCCAAATATTTAGATCACTTAATTGGCCCTACTAATTTAGATAGCCCAACATAATTGTAATTAACTATGTAGCCCACATAAAAGATTAATTTCAACACTATTTTAAAACTTTAGCATATGTCTTTTGAAACTTTGGTGAGATGTTTTATACTTGAGAGAAATGAGAGTGCATCATAGAACTTCACCCTATGTACAAGAAACTTTTATGTACAAACGAAATAAATCACTTCCATGTTTAGCGTACTTATTTTATAATTTCATATTCTCAGATGCTAAAATTAATTTGTTACTCAGCTTTGTTTTTATACAGCACATGGTAGTGTCGTAGATGTAATTATCTGAAAGGTAATAGCATTTGAGAATTGATGTTTAAAAACTTGTATATGACATATTTATATGAATAACACAATGTTCTCATGGTGTTTATTTTAAGATACTTACAACCATACTTAGTCAGAAAAGCCATTTGCATTTATTTAGGGTCTGTTCGGAATCTTTTTTTTTTTTTTTTTTGCAAAATAAATGGAATGTTTGTTGTCAAATCAAAGAATTTAAATTATTTGTTGATTTATTTGTGTTTTCGAGGTAAGATGTGGGGTTAAAAATTGGAGAGAGAAAATGTGAATGGTTAAAAAGTGATATAAAAAATTGTGTAAATTAAATCAAAATAATCATTACAAATTAAATGGTTGCCGAACACACCCTTAATTGAAAGCTACATATTATTGTTGAATAAGTGGCAGCTTTGTTTTCACCTTTTCGTTTTGCCTTGCACATAAGATATTTTCTTTCACTCTGTAAAAAATTCATGGACAATTCATTTTTTCTATTTTCTTGTTTATGTTTTTCTATTCAACTTATAAATTTACGTCATTTTTATGTTTTTTCATACCACTTTATGGGATGATACTTATGTAGCGAAATTCTGCTTAATCTTCATAACAAGGACTTCTTTATAGTTCTTTTACACCTGAATACTACATTTCTCTGCTTTAAAAAAAAAAAAATTAGCATCGTCATCCAATTGCTTATGCCCAAAATTTGTTAAAAACGTTGGGAAATATTTTTCTTAAAATAATGATGGCTCTCCATATATGTGCACATAGTAACCAGGTTCCAAATTAGTGGGCATCGAGTGTCAAGTGGGACCCCATCGGGCGGGTGGGGCCCGGCCTAACATCCCCCCAATCGGGAGCAACAAGTGTCCTCAGTGGGCATCTTAAAATTTTCATCCTAACTTATTCTTTTTATCGACCATGCTATTTGAACACACAGGATACCACCTTATGTGTCACCCCACGCATGGGGTGATGCCGCTAATTAATACATGAGGCCCCAAACATCCCGTTTGAGGAAGGTGGTAAATAGGGTGGTAAATTTAGGTGTTCAAATAGCATTATTCTTCTTTTATTGCCAAGTTCGGTTTTGTTTGAGGGCACCTAAAAATTTTCATCCTAACTTATTCCTTATATTGCCAAGTTCAATTTTTTTTAATCCCTAAAAATAAGTAAAAACTATTGGAATTAATTGAATTAATGGGAAATTAATTGTGTTATTAAATGTTGTATATTTAATAACATGGGTCATGTAATTAATTAATTGGTTGAATTGGAAAAGTCTCCAATAAAAGGTCCAATATTATAAAAACCCACTTTAAGTGTCTTATATATGGTAACGTGTATTCCACATAGAAGGTTTACAAGAAAAAATACTTGTTTATATATTGGGATATTATTCTAAGTTGTAATTTGATGCAACTAGTCCACCTACACCATGGCTAGTCACTAGTGCCTTGCATGGCTAGCTAAAGCTAGCCAACGTAAGGTGGTGCATAGCACCACCCGTGCCCGCACCCACGACCCCAACTCCGGTCCTAGCACCGGCACGCACATGTCGCAAAGTTCGTATTGGGCGCTTTAGAGGCGCACATACACATCGTCGCGAAGAGCATTGAGGAGCCTTAAAGTTTTCTTTCTCTTTCTCTCTACATTTTTTTTTTTTTTTTTTGAATTGCTTTTTTTTCCTTTTCTTTTTTTCTGCATTTTTTTCTTTTTCTTTTTTCTGTAGTTTTTTTTAACTGAAATCTTCTCAAATAATTTTTCAACATTATTCTCTAGTCCCAATGACTACCAAATACCTTTTAACTTCACTTTTCTTTTGTTTTATACACCGAACATTTGTTCTCGTACATGGAGCAAAAAACATCATCCTCACTTATACTTGAAAGTAGAAGGCAGGGTTATATATAATAATGGATGCAATGTCATCTTTAATGTGAAGTAGAAGAAAAAAAGTTGTGACTGTTAAGGGATTTTTTGATGGAAAGAGAAGATAATGTTGGTTTTATTTTACATTGACTTTCATTTCTCAAGTATAAACCCACAACCCGTGCATAAAAAAATTAGAAGGTCTTTACAAAATAACAAAGATATAATTCAAGACTCAAGATATACTCAATTTTAATGCTCAACGATCACAAAAAAATTAATGCAAAACAAGTACATTTGAGTTAATCTCCCCCAAACTAAAATCAGACATTATCCTCAATGACTCAAAGAGAAGAAAAATGAACAATAATTCATAGACACAACTCAAAATTAAATCAAGATAAGGGCGAATCATGTACCTGAGAGGAGGCATATGCACGTGAGCACTTATTCAAAAATAAAAAACTAAAAAAAGAACAAATAATAAAATATACAAAAGAAAATAAAATATATACATTATAAAAACAAGTTAGCTCCACGAAATCAGCCGCTGGAATCAGTGTCCAGCAGAGGTAGTTCATTAACTTCAGCAAAAAAATTATCCAAAAATGGTTTTAGACATTGTCCATTTACTTTAAAAACGGTACCAGTTTTTGGATCCAAGATTTCAACTACTGCATAAGGGTAAACAGATTGTACAATGTAAGGATTAATTCACTTAGTTCTCAACTTATTAGGAAACAGATGAAGCTTAGAGTCATATAACAGTACTTTTTGAGAAGAAAAAAATGATTTTCCAAAAATTTCTTATCATGAAAAACTTTAATTTTCTCTTTTGAAATTTTTGTATTCTCATATGCTTCCAAACGCAATTCATCTAACTCATTCAATTTCAATTTCCTAAATTCACCTGCTTGATTTAAATCAAATTTGAGTGTTTTGATTGCCCAATAAGCTTTATGTTCAATTTCAACTGAAAATGACAAAGTTTTCCAAACACAATTCTATAAGGAGACATTCTAAGAAAATTTTTAAAAGCGGTCCTATAAGCCCATAAAGCATCATCCAATTTTATAACCTAATCTTTTCTATATGGATTCACTGTTTTTGTCAAAATGCCTTTAATTTTCCGGTTGGCTAACTCAACTTCAAGCACTTGATCTAAATTGGTAAAGGGAAGTGGTCTTTTCTGGTCATGAAATTCAACTTCCTATAATCTATGCACATCCTCCAACTAGGGGTGCCCTTTTAATTATCATTTCTCCATATTCATTTTCAAAACAGTAATTCCAGTTTTCTTAGGAACTACCTAAGTAAGACTTACCCACTTGATGTCCACAATAGGATAATTGATACCAGCATCAAGCAATTTTAAAACTTCATTTTTAACTTCATTCATATTGGGATTTAGCCTTCTTGGAGATTTCTTTGAAGCATTAGCATTTTCTTCTAGGAAAATTCTATGAGTGCACACTAAATGACTAATTCTCTTAATATCTGCTATAGTCTAACTTATTGCAGATCTATGATCATTTTAACACTTTTGAAATCTTTTCCTGGTCGAATGTAAGATTAGAAGAGATTACCGGTCCCAAAAATGCATACTTTAATTCCGATGAAAGATATTTAAACTCTAGAGTTGGCATCTTCTCTGTTGAGGTTTGCATGGGTGTCTGGATGACATTTAGAGGCTCAATGCTTGAATGCCAAGCTCTTACAGTTGCTGTTATTTCACTTTTTGAAGAGTCTTCAATGTTGTCCAATTCGAAATTTAGCTCAGGTTGCTCAACAAGATCTCCTAACTCAACTAGCAACTCTTCTAGCATGTTAACTTCCTACACTTCATCAAAATATTTTGGTTGCCTACAAGCATTGAAAATGTTAAGTTCCAAATTCATATTACCAAAAGTCAACTTTAAAATACCACTTCTAAAATTTATCAAAGCATTTGAAGTTGCAAGAAATGGTCTACCAAAAATAACAGATATTTGGGGGGAAGTTTTAGGTGTGATTTGAACATCAATAACAACAAAATCAACAAGATAATAGAATTTATCGACTTGAACCAAAAATCCTCAATTATCCCTTTAGGAATCTTAATAGATCTATCTGTTAATTGTAAAATCATGGAGGTGGGCTTAAGTTCACCTAGACAAAGTTGTGTATATACTATATACACTAAAAGGCTAAAGATTCACACTTGAACCTAAATCGAGTAAGGCATGACTAATACGAGTGTTCCCTATCATACAAGCAAACGTTGGAGAACCAAGATCTTTAAATTTTTGAAGAGTTTGACATTGTATGATAGAACTCACTTGTTCAGTCAAAAAGACCTTGTTCTTAACAGCTAGCTTCTTCTTCACTGTACACAAGTCCTTAAGAAATTTAGCATAAGAAGGGACTTGTTGAATGGTATCTAATAGAAGAATATTTATCCTAACTTGCTTAAAAATCTCATGAATTTCTATTCAATTTTGGTCTTATTACCATGTTGTAATCTTTGAGGAAAAGGGGCAGGAGGCGTACCTACTATTGGCCTAGATGTTTCTTGAATATCAGAAAGAGATTTTAACGCAGTATCATCAACAGGAGGTTCAACTTGCTTACCCGCCAAGTTCTCTTTAGGTTTAGGAACTTGGATTTGCTTACTACTTCTCAAAGTAGTCATTGCTTTCACATGTCTCAGATTGGACTCATCGACCCCATTGTGTTGAGTTTGAGGATTTGACATTGGTTAAGTTGGGAACTTACCCTTTTCCAGTGGATTTTCCTGAGTAGTCAACTTTGTAAGCTGAGATCGGATGTCATTTATGACCTGAGAATTTTGATTGTTGATGGCAGCTTAACTTTGCATGATTTATTGGATATGATCCTCTGGACTTCTCTTATGTGGAGGCATATAAGGTGTTGACTGTGAATGTCCAACATTGTTGCTTCCTCCTTGATCATCCCTCCAACTAAATTTGGATGATTTCTCCAATTTAGATTAAAAGTACTTGAATATGTATTAGAATAAGGTTTAGAAATCATGTTGATAGCAACACACTGATCAAAATACATCTCTTTTAATGGAGTAAGTGCAGGACAATCAGAAGTTAAATGTTGCACATCTTCACAAATTGAACACTTTTCTAAAATAGTGGAAGAGGAATGGACTTCATTCACTTTTTTAGTTTACAAATTTTCAAGTTTTCGAGTGATGACAGTCAATCGGGCATTTATGTCATCGTCTCCTCTAATTGAATGAATTCAAGATGCATTCTTGAAATTCAGTTTTTATTGGAACACCCCTATCAAACTCACCAGTATTATCCCAAGATTGGGCATTTTTAGCTAAAACATCAAAAAATGTGAAAACTTCATTAGGGTCTTTTGCAAAGAAATCAACATTGCTCATGGTTTGCTCAAATGGCCTCATTTCTGGTCTGAGCCCTTCATAAAAAAATTTAGTTAACATCCATTGCTCATAACCATGATGGGGCAAGATAACAACAAATCCTTGAATCTTTCCCAACTAGTGTAAAAATAATTATTATTCTTTTGGGAAAATTCATGATCTGTCTTTGAATAGAGGTGGTTTTTTGTGGTGGAAAAACTTTTTAACGAACTCTTTCCGCATATTCACCCAATTTGTGATTGAACTAGGCCTTAAAGAGTTAAGCCAAGACTTAGCTTTATCCTTTAGTGAAAAAGGGAAAAGCTTAAGTCGAATGACTTCCTCAGTGCAATTTCTTTCAAGAAAAGTAAAACAAACCCCTTCAAATTCCTGGATGTGGTGATAAGGACTCTCAGATGGCATTCCAATGGGAGCGTGACAGATGATCTATCATTCCCAACTTATAGTTGAAAACTGGTGCATTTGCAGGAATCACAATGCATGAAGGAGTGTTTACCATCATTGGAAAAATTTAATCTTGGAGACTTCGAACGACTAGCACTTCATTTGGTACTCCATTATCTACCATTTCTATCTGCTGATTTTCAAGAATTAAAAAATGGTCAGTGGGTTCCAATCTTATTAATCGCTTAGAATTATCTCGGAACCAAACAAATATAAACAAAGAACAATATCCGGAATAGTAGTAGAGAAAAGAATAAAAAAAATAACAGAATTCAGCAAAAATCAATTAACACCAAAATAAATCCCCGACAACGGCGTCAAAACTTGATTCGATGGAAAATCTACCCGCAAAGTATAAAGGGATCAAGTTATTGCCTACCAATAATACATGGTCATTCTTCCTAAAGATTTTATTGGTATAATAATATATGCTAAATTCAAATCTTAAATTATGATTTCAATTGTGATTAAATGAATAAAAAGAAGATATAATTAAAATGAAATGAAAGAGAAATTTGAGTGGAGTTATTTTTTCGCTATCAATTGGACTTGCAACTAAGATTAGTATGAATTTCTTGAAACTGATAAGATGTAAAAATATTAATAAGAAAATTAGTCAATTTATTTTATGGCATTTAGTCGAGCATATTGTATGCATATTCAATACATACTATATCAGAGACATTAATCCAAGTAAAATAATTTAAAAATTTAAAAACAATTAATTAACTCTTATCAACAAGAATTCATCCATAAGAAATTAACATCTATCCATTGAAGTTAAGAATAACTCCTCTCAAATATTACTTAGCCTAACATGATTGAATTAACCGAAATAAAATTCAAACAAATAATAACCATTATTAGAAAATGAAATTAAAATTCTGTAACCAAAATATATCGTAAATTCAACATAACATTAATAATCTGAAATTATGTAAATAAACTAATAATTGAAACAACTGGTTTTAAACTAGAACAAATCACCCAAGAAAGGAGTTGGAATCGGTGGAGGCTGCTGGAATGTGTGAGAATTGGTTGCCGAGTTCCTTTGAAGTTGCTAAGTGTATGGTGCGATTGCTGAAGATTTTTGGAACTGTATGTTAGAGAGAGATTGCTGGTCGAGAGTAGTTAGAGAGGAGATGCTGAGATGCGGCTACCTTGTATGAGTCTCCGTCTGGTGGAGGGGCAGTGGTATTCTGGTGGAAAAGAGTTGCTGGCCGTGTGAGAGGAGTTGCGGGGCTGGTGAAATTGGCTGGAACTAGTGTTTTTGTGTTGCAGGTTGTGTGTTGCGGCTATAGCTTTGCGGCTGTTGAGATGAAGATGAGAAGGAGATGTGGGCGGGTGCCGATGGTTAGATGGTGAGATGGCGAGAGGTGCTGTGAGTTGTGGCTGAAAATGAGAGACTGGTTGAGGATGGTGAAGGTGAAGGAAAGAGGTTGTTGCGTGAGAGGCTGGGGTCGTGTGTGTTTGTTGGGCTCATCCATTTTGGGCTTTTTTTCGAGTCAACTAAATTAGAGCATCTTCAATGCGCTTCGTGGATTGTGGCTGATGTGACAATGAAATTGATGGACATCTGGAGAACATAGATAAATTAACGGAGATGTATAATTATAAAATAAAAATAAGTGCTGACTCATCAAGTCAGACAGAGCGTCGAGATGTTGACGGAGAACTGATCATTGTCAATTTATTTTCAAGTCACGTCAGCTTAATATTATAATTGACATTATGCATTGAAGATATATTTTTAATACATTCCATCAATTTGCTAACGTGTCAAGTCATTTTTCCCAACTGATAGTGTATTGAAGATGCTCTTAGAGGTTTTCGGGTTAAAATTTTCCAAAATGTCTCTGCAATTACATAAATGAAATTAATAGCAAATAAAGTCAATTTAGAGTTTAAGAATTAAAATTGAATCATTTATAAGATTTACTCTAAATAACTTAATTTATATCTCAAAATTATATTTTTTATATATTTACCTATTTAAAATAAATAAAATTGGACAATAATCAATTATTTTGTGGGAAAAAAATTATTAAAGATAGAAACGTCCAAAAATACTTCTCCCTTGTAACCACTTTTAAAAGTAGTATATGTATATTGGTTATTTCGTAACCTTTGTCAATGGGGTCTTGCCCACTCTACATGAAAACGGGAATGGTTGGGGGAGTCAGACTCTTGCGTTTTCAATCGTAATTAAAATAAATAAATAATTAGAAAAGATGGACAACAACTCAAAAGTAGTATAGTTTATTATGTAACTTTTGTTAATAAGAGTTTGTCCACTCTAAATGGAACGGGAATAGTTGGGGGAGTAGACTCTTACGTTTTTAATCATAATTAAAATAAATAAATAAATAATTGAAAAAGATGGAGAACAACTCAAAAGTAGCCTAGGTTATTTCGTAACTTTTGTTAATAGGAGTTTGCCCACTCTAAATGAAACGGGAATAGTTGGGGAGTAGACTCTTAGATCATGTTCTCTTTATTGTTTTCAACCCGTTTTGAGTTTACGATTTTTGAAAATATTGAAAATGAGTTTACTTTATCCATTTTCATAAATGCGTTTTCCAAAAAAAAAAAAAAAATACAAAGGAAACTCAAAATGATTTTTTTTTTTTTTGTAAATGTGAGACACTTCCTTCACTTGAAATTCTTATATTATTTTGCCATTATATATAGATCCATGTTAAGATTTTATTTTATTTTATTTTTGTAAATTTTATTTATTTATTTACTGTAAATATGAGACACTTCTTTCACTTGAAGTTCTTATACTATTATATATAAATCCATGTTAAGATTTTTTTTTTTTTTTTTTTGAGACACATCATTCACTTGAAGTTCTTGTATTATTTTGTCAATATATATAAATCCATGTTAAGATTTTTTTTTTTTTTTTTTTTTGTAAATGTGAGACATCATTCACTTGAAGTTCTTGCATTATTTTACCAATATATATAGATCTATGTTAAGAATTTTTTTTTTTTTTTTTTGACGCTTCTTTTACTTGAAGTTCTTATGTTATTTTGTCATTATATATATATTCATATTAATATTTTTTTTTAGGTAAATGTGAGACATTTCCTTCACTTGAAGTTCTTATGTTATTTTGCCATTATATATAAATCCATGTTAACATTTTGTCAAAATGAATTTGAATTTTTGTTTAACTAAAACAATATTAATGATGAATTTATTGACATAGAGAATTAACTGATTTATTGACATTAAAATTAATGTAATTCAACAAGTCAACCATTTTTTACATATAAAATATCACAAAATAAATATATCAGAAAATTACAAAGTACACGCATTTTCCAATTTTCTAATTTTTGAAAACAGTTTTCCAAAATTACAAAGAAAACATGTTTTCAGCAATCCCAAAACAAACAATCAAAATTCAAAATTCAAAACAAAATCCAAAACTCAAAATTCAAAATCGAAACACAAAGTTAACGATCCTTACATTTTTAATCATAATTAAAATAAATAAATGGAAAAGGTGAACAATAACAAGAAATTCCCACTGTCCGATTACCAAGTGATATTCAATTAGAGTATTTCCCCCAAAGCAATAGGTTCTCAAATCTTAAAAGTCTTTCCTGCCCCTGAGGCATACCTTGAGGCACAAGTCAACAGTTGAAAGATATGAGTGAAAAATTTCAACTGAGCTCACAACTATAAAATGGGATTTCAAATCCTACATTTGATATGAATTAAGCTCCTTACAAACTCAATTAAACAGCAAGTTTTCAACCCTATTTCACTGACATATATCTCAGAATTTACATCATCTACAAATCTTTAAAACGGGTTACAAGGACTTCTAAGGTTGAAGTTCAACCTTTTTTTCAAAAGCCTTTCCTCTTTCCGAGCCCTTGTAGCTAAAAAGTCGGTTCTGTAAAATTATGTAAATACAGGTCAACAAAAATTTCTTCTGAATATGAACACCTTTCCTTCCTTGCCAAGGGCAGCTGCTCGACCAAGCAACCAATTACCACCCTAAAACGTAGCCACTCGCCTGGGAGAAATTCCTGAGACTTTTGTAGTGGAATTTCAATCCACAAAAAAGAAAAGGGTTTTAGAATGATTAGAGTACCCACGGAGCGGTAAAAAGATGGAGTCAATGTGAGGTCTAGCCCCATTCCCGGTCGAATGTACTGTAAGAATAAAGCACCGCCTCCTTACTACAGGAAACTCAAGGGGAAGAGGGGGTCATTCCAATTGAGGCCTCAGCATATATGGTTGAAAATGCACACTTCGGTTGCTTCCATGCAAATACTTTTACAGAATTTATGAAAATAAAATTAACAGCAAACATGTTCTTAAAATAACCGAACACCACACCCAGCTATATGTGCAATTACATTATCAGCTATATGTGCAATTACATAACCAAGTGTTTGATGACCATAAAAGTAAAAATAGCATATGTTTACACCATAAATTTCACATTATTCAAATGAAAATGACACTTCAGCAGGCAGCCTTTCACTTGCTGCCACCACCAAATAGGTAGTCCAAGGAAGAACCGCCTCCAGGAGCAGCATGGACCTTTGTTGATGGCCGATCCTGCATTAAATGAATAATTCTAATTAGCGCTGTGTATGCGTATATGATATGAGTGATTACAAATTGTAGGTAAGAGATGCAAGATTTCATGGAACGTAAAGAAACAAAAATACACACATTTCTCATAAGTTACACATAATATCTCTCTCTCTCACTCAAAATATTTTCCCCTCAAATGAGGGGATATATGATTGTACATGATAGATAACAAGAATATCCATCAACAAGCTAAGGTGGCAATGATCAAGTACAAATTAAGGAACAGACAACTTGGGTGGTTCAAACATGTCTATTTGTTAATAAGTGATCAATATTGAACAACTTTCCAAAAGGGTAGACTAAAATTACAATTGAGTTTTTAGAGCATCTCCAATGCATTCCGTGAATTGGAAAAATACAATGATACGTCAGCAAATAGACGAAATATGATAAAAATCCCTCTCCAATGCACAACGTGAATTAGGATGTTGGCTGACGTGACGCTAAAAAAAATAGACATTGTGGGATGAAGTGTCTACATCTATTCGCTCCTTGAGACATGCTGACTCAACATTAACTTTTATTTTTAATTATTTAATTATTATAAATAAGGACGTTGGCCAATCAGGTTTTATGATACAAGTTATTTCTATTTGAACTCTTTGTACAGTGAGAAATCCTGCAGATAAGGCTCAATTTATACATAGCAATTAATTTTAAATTTAAATAAAAAATGTCACATAATCAATATTATTTAAATGTAGAAGGAACCATTGGAGAGTAAATTTTTTACTTCTCCGTCTATTTATCCACGCTCTCTAGAAGTCCGTCTATTTTATTGCCACATCGATCCCAATCCACTGAGTGCATTGGAGATACTCTTATGGATGCCAAGTATCCAATTGTTTTAGATTTTCAAATAGACGAAGTAACAATACAAAGCGGTGAAAAAGGATTCATGTAACCACCACAAATTAATTGGGCAAATATTGTTTACTTCGTCGTTGAAGTACGTTGCTTGGTGATTTCTGAACTACCAGTTCAATTCCAAAAATGGAGTTCATCTCTGTCACGTATCAAAGTGAACGTGCTCAAAGCATCAATCCATCTATATGGAAGTAATATCGGCAAAATAATGAAAAAATAAAACTTTTTTTACTCTAATATTTAAGTTTGGTACATTAGCGAGTAGCGATAGTTTATATTTAAGAAAACAGACTAGACATTCACATGTATTGGGAATGGGAACCGACCGGAGGGACAGAAAAAGATTCATAAAGTGACCTTAAATATAGCCACAAAGCCTTTGTCTGTTACTATTGTTTTTGAAAACAGTTAAATTCAAATATCTTGGGATCCAATAAACTCAGGCCTGACGTGAAGAATGACTATTATGGCCTGGTCATGTCATGAACATACGTTTTCTCATATTCTGGTTTGTTATTTTCGTGGCTAATTTGATAATAAAATAAGTTTAGAATTTTTTATATTAATTCAAATAAAAAACGAAAAAAATCACAACACTGTTGAAAACGGCTTAATCTTTGATCCCAAAACAAACTTATCTATGCTAGGAACTCAAGTCAAGGTCAAGGCAAGCTCAGTTTCTAGATATTTAAGTTGACTATATAATTTAACAGCTCAAAGTCTTGACACCAACGTCAAAAGGCTAAAGTCTGCTCATTCTCGACCAAAGAGTTAATATCTCAAGTTGAATATAAGAAAATGATGAGCATTATAAGATTTAGACTCGTTATGCAAGCTTTTGACTTGTGGGTGTTTACCGAAAGCATAGTATAAGCTCTATTTGGAATCATTTTATTTATAAATTTTGTTTATAAAATGCCACATGACATCTCATTGGTTCATATCTTTGAAAAGTCAACAATTTCAATTGGTCAAAGAATTCCGTCCACCATTTTTTACTTTTAAAAGAAATGGATCAACGAAATGTTGTCACATCGCTATTTATGAACAAAATTTTTAGACAACCCTTTATAAGCGGATTCCCAAACACACTATTAAATAATTTGATGGGTGAACTTATTAAGCATTTCTACAACAGAAACTTGTTTCAATTAAGACATACCGTAATAAAATTGCCAGTGTTTTGACCATCCGCTCTTAAGTAGTTGGCAGTGCTACTATGAATGCCGGCGGGAATCTGCTTGCTAACATCTGCAGTTTGATAACCAGCAGCATTAGGCTTTTGGGGAAGCTCTTTACTTACCGACTTAACTTCACTTGGAGGAGTCTGGGTTTCTGTGGCAGGTTTTGGTGCCTCACCATCCCCAAACAAGTAGCCCAATGAGCTCTGTCCTCCACCACTGCTAACTCCACGTCCCATATCTATTCAAACCTGCCTGGCGATAGAAAAAATATGAAACTATAACATTGATGTCAAAAAGAAATCCTCGAGTTGCTAGTATACCGATGATGAGAACAAATTCATTATTTTTCCAAAGACACTAATATATTCCTGTTTCATTTAGTATAGGCTAATAGCAATAGTATCTGTAGTTTCTTTTCCAAGAAAACGGATCTGCTGTGTATGTAGATAAAATGCATGAGTAGATCCAATACTCGTACCCGAGTCCGACCAACAAAGATTACTGATACTTGGATTTAAAGACTTGCGCTAATTCCAGTATCATAGTTGATTCTTACATTCTAATATAATTACAGAAATTGAGATTTGCAATTCCAGTATAAACTCTACTGCTTATATCTTCATCTTCAACTTGGCTCTTAATCTGGTTGCTGACTTCAACTGTAAACGGGTTCTTATCAACTGCTATCAAAGCACTTAACCTGGGAGAGATTAGCAACAAAATAATGGAAGAGGACCGGGGATCGGTATTTAATCAAATAATCAAGCAGCTGGACTGGATGATAGAGGGGATGAAAGCAATGAAGAAAATCAATCCTACACTAGAAAAACTCAAATGAAATGGTTTCCAAAACTGCTGGTTGAAAAGAGATAGAGAAGACGCCTGAATTTCTGCATGACTTTTTCGAAGATGATCCGACGTGTTGGATAATTAGGGCGAGCACCATTTTTTGGTGAATGATGTGTCGGAGGATGAGAAGGTAAAGGACATAGCTGATTGCTTCGTCAGAGAAGCCTCAATTTGGTTTCAACAATTAAATTGGCGTCGATCGGTAAGAACATGGGGATTATTGAAGGATTTAATGACTGAAGTCAATTCCTTCCATCCCAGAACAGCAATATTTCTCACAAATATTTGGCGACAAGGCATGAAGGAACCAATTATTTTATGATTCTGATGTCAAGATTGCATAAACTTCCAGAGCCGCTGGACAGTAATCTCTTCAATAACGTGCAAACAGAAATTCACGGGGAAGCAAAAGAGGAAGGGGAGAGGTTGGAAGTCCTAGCTTCTCATTTCTCAGAATTTTTTGAACAACCACCGCTATTGCAATACAAACCAGAGGCAGAGAAGTTGAAGACGATGATGAAGAAATATGAAAAGATCTGTTTCAATGAGCTTCCAAATATGGCTGAAATGTGGGCATAGATTTCAAGTTTGCCTAATTGATATTAAAACAAGCCAAAGTAGAACCTGACCCAACTCACAATATTTGTTTATTCCCTACTCATAACAATTCCTTCAAGTTGCAATCGGAGCAGGCTGTAATGAGCCATTTTATAAATGGGCTCCATCCAAAATTAAAAAGGGCATGTTGAAAGATGTTGAACTGGGCTGCACAATGGAAAAGGCCCAAATGGTGAATGATAAGAATCAATAACAAGTACATGCCCATAGGGAATTGAGCCAAAATCAAGGAAAAGACCCACTAACAAGATTAATCGGACTGCCCCAAAAATTATGACAGAAATAGAGCAGCCAGAAATTGTGATGTTAGAAGGTGCAGCTATCCTGAAGTTTATTCCGGCTAATGAAGTTCAGCATTTGAAATATTTTTGCATGGGCACAACCGGTTATGGGATCTACAGGGACACCTGTTTAATAGTAGGTGGTCGATTGAGTGCTGGTTGAAGACTAATGGGGGGACTTTTCTTTCCATTTCGACCATACCCAGGAATATTGTGAGGATATTGTTCAGATGTATGGTAATCTACAATGGATAAATAACCTAGACTTCCACCTTGAGGACAAGGTGAATTTTGAGGGCAAAGCTAATGATATGCCACTAGTTAGTCAAGTATGAAAAACAGAGGAAATCAATAGGGGCAAGAAAGGAAACTGCAGGAGCTGGAATGCAACTACTTCACATGCAATTCACACAGGCAGTTAGGAAATTTCTGGAAGATCACATTGTCTATAAAAAGGGAGGGAAAGGAGAAGAAAACGAGGCAAAAATTAGTTGAGAATTGGGGAAAACCTTGGGAGAAAATTGGACCTCTCGAAAGTCCAAATATCATTAGTTTCATTTCACTGTTGCTATATTACAGATACTTAACTTTACAAACTGTTGCTAATTCCAGTATCATAGTTGGTTCTTACACTCGGATATAATTACAGAAGTTGTGATTTGCAATTCCAATCTAAACTCTATTGATTCTATCTTCATCTTCAATTTGGCTCTTAATCAGGTTGCTGACTTCAACTGTAAACATGTTCTTATCACTATGCTCTTGTTTTGTTTGAGCTCCATTTTTTTCAAACAACATTTTTTCAAAACTCATTTTCAACCACATTCTCTCATAAAATAATTCTACAAACCAAAATTCTTCACTACTTATAAAACCACACACCAAAATCCTTCACTACTTTTAAACCACACATTCTCCTAAAAGTAACTATTACAAAATGCAATTTTTCCCCAAAAATGGGGCTCAAACAGGGGCTATATTACGTCTTCAGGCGCCAATTACACTGAGACTTGTCCATGAATTAAAAATTAAGTGCTAGTACACACATATCCACATGCTACGATTTATGTATTTCATATACTCATTACAGCTTTTTAAAGAAGCACGGGTATCAATTGTTTATTTGCAAGGAGCATGCGCATAGAGGGGGTGGAGTTCTAATTATACAAACAAAGAAATCACTTCAAAGTAATCAGAAAAGAGGTTGGAATGGATAAAAGGGAAAAAAATGTATTATAATGTAAAATAATAAATAACCATAAAACAGGATTTCTGTGAGGTTTATATATACACAATTAATGATAATGAAAATATAAATATCTTGCTACCACGCAGTTTCTTCAATCAAATCATAACAGTAAATAAGATAAAAACAAAAAGGCACTCTAGAACTAGAAGAGAATGAAAAAAGAGATTTTTTTTTGGCACAAATCTGAATGGAGATAGTTCATGAAACCAACTTTTAAACCAGTTAAGCACCAAAACAATAGAATTCGCAAAGAGGAAGTAGCATCATATATTTTTCTATGACGTATTTGATATGATCTCTGCCTACATTTTCTCTCATACATCCCAATCCAGAATATAACTGTATTCACAATCATTTACATTTTATAAAGATAATAAAATGTAATGATTTTACTACCACATATTATTTAACATGACGATAATTTTTTGCCTTGTATTTTTTCAGAAATCTGGACTGAGATGGTTCATTATTCCAACTCTCAACCCTAGTAGAGACCCTAAATATTAGAATTTGCGAAGAGAAAAAGGAGCAAAAATTATTTTTCTATAATGTATTCAATGAGGAACCAACTCCGCCTATGCTGTTCCATCATCAGTTGCATGTGATAGGTTAAAACCAGCTTAAAATTTTGTCAGATCCTATGATATGGAACTACTATCCTCCCCATGAAGCAAGTAAATGTTAGTGGAAAAGAAAGAATCAGGGCAAAAAATTAGGGCATTACACATCATTCACATATGTACTTAGCTTTTTAGTTTTTATATTGCAGGCATGGAAGCATATATTGTCTATAAGTGATTGCCCATACGCTATCAAGTCACCACTCCAAAAACTAGTTCAATGGTGAAGCAGAATGTTAAGGCATGTGGCGAAATACTTAATTGGCTCTGATAAAACTTCTACACACTAGCTGCATATATAAAATTAAGGACAATGAATACTTTAAATGCATACAAAACTGTGTCACGTTTACTTCACTCCTAGTTAACTCATTAAGTAGTGCAGTAATGAGTGCATAAAATGTTTACTCCAACATTAGTACCATGTTTAGTTTGTAGCATGAAGTAGTGCAGTAATGAGTGCATAAAATGTTTACTCCAAAATTAGTATCATGTTTAGTTTGTAGTAAGAGAATTCAAAACGAAAGGATAGATGGGCCAACCAGACCCATCAAAACTAGCCTATAATGACCCACGACTGCAGGCCAACCAATGAGCCGAACAAACGGTTCAAGGGTCAAAAAGATGCCTGACAAAAAAGAAAGTGACAACAGAATCAAGAAATGGTTCTAACCTATCCCCAAACCCACAATAATTGATTCGGGAAAAAAAAGTTGCTGTTAACCGCTGGCCCGTTAAAAAAAAATTATAAAAAAATTTGAAAAGGAGAGCTGAAGTCTTCAAAAATGTTGTAATTACTGAAAATTGATTTACAAACAAAATATGATTTTGAACAATGAAATTATAGTTAAGTAGGTACCGCCTAGTTGGCATGCACTTAAACTATAATTATGCAAATGATTGAGAGTAGGAATGTATTTAATAATGTTTGAAACAACTCAATATATAATAAGATATAAATTTCATGTAAACATTTCTTACTATAAACGTGGAATCGTGGATTAGGATTTATCATTATTTTTTATTTTATATTTAATAATTTAACAAAAAATAAACATATTTTTAAAATTAAAAATAATTTTTTTTTTTCATTTAGATGGGCCAAATTGGGTTAAACCGTGACTCACATTTATCATTATTTTTTATTTTATATTTAATAATTTAACAAAAAATACACATATTTTTAAAATTAAAAATAATATTTTTTTTTCATTTAGATGGGCCAAATTGGGTTAAACCGTGACTCACATGGGATTGACCCGGATGGGCCAGTGGTAGGTCTGGATTTGTGGGTTGACCTAGACGGCTGGACTGGCCGTAATCCCACATGTCAATAAGATTTAACATTTTTTTTCATTTTTCTCCATTACTGAAGCTTGATTTGCACACAAATTATAATTTTAAAAACAAAATTATAGTTAAGTAGGTATCAACCTAGTTAGCACGTACTTAAAAATTTAACACAATTTTCTCAATCTTATTTTCAACAACACATTTATCAATAAAATAATATTGCACATAAACCAATAAAAAAGATTTCATACATTATAACCACACATTCTTCTAAAAATCACTGTTAAATTTTTTTATTTAAATTAACTCTTTAAAATGAAAACTAAATAGGGGCTAATAAGATATAAATTTCATGTAAGCATTTCTTGCTATAAATGTAGATTTAGCATTGTTTTTTATATTGTATTTAATAATTTAATAAAAAATAAACATGTTTTTAAATTTAGATTTTTTTATTTAGACGGGCCAAATTGGGTCAAACAACTACTCACATGGGATCAACCCAAATAGGCAAGCAGTAGGCCTAGATTTGCATTCAATTTTTGTGGGCCAACCCAAAATGGCCCATAATCAAGCAGCGAGTTTTTAACTTCTTAATTTTTTTCCATTAATAATGGCCCAGCGTTCTAACTCAACATCCCAAACATGGGGAAGAGTACATAACTCCTAATTATTAGGTAAACTCTTTAATATTCAAAATTCAAGTGTTAAATAGTAATTTTACAGTGCGTTCGGCTGTAATCATTGCGTAAAAGAACGGAGTGTTAAATAGTGTTTGGTATTTTTTAAAAAGAATTTTTTTAAATGAATAATGATTTTTTGAAGAAATGATGGTTCAAATTTGGTTGAAAAGTCAAATATTGTGAGCTTGACTTTTAATGGATAGTTAAAATTGAATACTGCAGAAAAAAGAATTTTAAAGAGAACCAAACAAGGATGTAATATAAAAATAATTATTACTTATCTATTAAATTAAAACTAATATAATATTAAGTAAAACAAAAACTCAAAACAATACTTACAAGTGACAACCTATTCGTCCCAATGTCCGACCACATAAATCACAATTCAACCTAATCATCCCAGTGTCCCACCACATAAATCACAATTCTGTCACAATTACAAATTTAGTCATATATTTCACCACACCCACCCCACCCTACACACAAGGTCACAGCTGGCACAATTGCAAATTTTGTCGTAAATTTCACCCCACCCCATCCACAAAGTCACGGTTTGTCACACAAAATCACAATTCATTCACAATTACAAATTTATTTGCAAACCCCACCCCACCCCACCCGTAATGTCATAGTTAGTCACATAAAGTCATATTTTGGTCATACAAAATTACAACTCGATCACGCAAAGTCGTAATTTAGTCACGAAGGTCACAATTCGATCACACAAAATCGTAATTTAGTCACAAAGGTCATAGTTCGATCACGCGAGGTTGGAGTTCGACCACATGAAGTCACAGTTCGATTACACAAGGTCACAGTTCCGTAACATGAAGTCACAGTTCGATCTCACAAGGTCACAATTTACCTCACACGATCACAGCTCGATCACATATAGTCATATTTGACACAACTATAGGTCAAATCACGTTCTCGTCCAATGGTCACACAAAATCACAGTTGGTCACAATCATCCATATTTGATCACATATTATTTATTTATTGGCCACAACTTACGCGTTCATCGACCACGGTTAGTCAATATTTTTAGTCACAATTAACTAATGATTGATCACAATCATCCATAATTGATCATGTATATTTATTTATTGGTCACAACTTACTCGTTTTCTTGATCATATCTCCGCACTTATCACAAGCTGCACAAAGTCACAATTAGTCAATATTTTGATCACATTTACCTAAAAATTGATCATATCCTGTACTCATCACAAGTTGCACAAAGTCATAATTAATCATTTTTTTTGTCACAATTACCTAATAATTGATAACAATTATCTAATATTCGGTCACATTATTTATTTATTAATAATTGGTAACTTACTCGTTTTCTTGATCACGATTAGTCAATATTTTTTGTCACAATTACCTAATAACTAGTAATCGCATCAGTGCTATGCACGGAATAAATAACATTTATTAAATAAGTTGTAAAAATACAATACCTAATAAAAATAACACAATAAAAAAAAAAAAATAATAACTTGCATACACAAATTGTGAATAATTTGTAATTTCATTTCTCCCTATAAGATTTATTATTTTAATGCATAAATTCTATATTCAATATTCAATCAAAGTATCAAAAAAAGAAAAAAGAAAAAAAAGTTATGAATTTCATTTTTTTAACAGTTAATTGTTCATTTTCTAGTTTCCTTAGTTTATTTATTCATATAGAATTGATTATTCAAAAATAATTTTTTTTTAATGTTCATTCACAACCACATATTATTTAAAAACTAATTTTTCACAATTGGACATACTACTTTTTATCCACGCATTTTAAAAAAAGAATATCAATTTTTAACCACTCAATTGATTGATTTAACAATTATTTTATTTTTTATACTACCTTCTTTCACTTTCAATCACACATTTAAAACCACTTCTATAGTTTATATCAAACTTACTCCTATTCAATGGTTTCAAATACAACGTGACATTTTATTATTCACCAAGTATTGAAAATGACCATGTTACCCACACACACAAAACTATTTTTTGTGCATGTTAAATAACTGTATAGACCATATTTTATTTTTAAATAGAATAAGTTTAATAAAACCTTATATTTTTATTTTCTATAGAATTCAATGAATTAATTGTTAAAGTCTTTGGTATATATTTTACAAATTGATGTTATTTTAAATTCATAAAAATTAAAAAATAGATAAATGAACAAAATGAGTAAATTTATAAAATTAATTTTAAAATTATCAAAGAGTTTATCGAAACCTGAAGTTGTAGAAATTAAAATGATTAAATTGAATTTACTTAGAAAGATCGGATATCATTATTTCTTTTAATTTGATAAGAAAAAAGATTTGAAATTAATCATTTATGTCAAATTGAAGTTAGGTAAGAAATGATAAATATCATTTTATGACTTAGATGAGATAAATTAAAAAAATTGGATATTGAAAAAAGTAAAAAGTATAAGTAAAACTTTCACCTTTATTATTTAAGACAATTTTATGAATGATTTATTTAGAATTTACTCTTATTTGTTAACTTGTATTGAACTTCTCGTTGAAATCATGAATTTGACATCTATATTACATATTTTTTTACTTCAAAATATTACAATAATTATCAAAAGAATAAAAATAATATACAATTTGACCTTTTTATAGATTTTTTATTTTTTACAAATCAATAAGTCATTTATTACATGTCACCTATAATTAATTTTGCATTAATTGAAGTTTCCTAATTAAATTATTAAAATAATTAATAAAATTACAAAGTTTCCTAAAATAGCATGAAAAAATGGCGGGAAACTATGTGTGGGGTTTTTTTGGCTGCTATACTATTATTATATATATTAAGATTGCTCACATTCCGTATTTGTCACAAGTCACACAAAGTCACATTTAGTAGACATTTTGGTCACAATTACCTAATAATTAGTCACTATTAAAGTAACCCAACCCCACCCCACGCCCTCCACTCACCATACCAACCGCCACAACTACTATAGCAGTCAACATCACCGTCAAATCCTCCACCTGCACCACACCACCAAAGACGGAGGACCTGCCAGAAAAACCAGCACCAAAAACTCACCGTCCAAAAAGCAACTTGACCACCACTGCCTCATAGCTAGGCGGCACGTAGAACCATCACCAACTGTAAACATGCCACCGTACAGCACACGAAAACACCATAAAAACATGCTATTGCATCGTTCACCACCACAAATACCACTACACCACACCGACATCGACATCACCCAAGCCTCAGATCCACCACCTGCACCACCATCGGAGACGAATGTTAACACAGGACATCAGAATAGCCACTGCCATCAACTAACCGGCATGAAAGCAACCAGACCACAATAGCCTAAGGGCGAGGCGGTACCACCAAAATTGCCACCAACGGTAAACAAGCACACCAAAGTACCATTAAAAACCTCATATCACTGCTGCTTTGTTGAGGCGGAAAAATGTCAGAGTAAAGGAAGTCCAACGGGCTCGAGGGTGGTGGGAAAAGCAACTCTGGAGGAACGTGTTGTGTTGGTGGTGGTCGGATTACCTTGGGTGGGTGGGGGTGTAGAGAGTTGGTAGAGAGAAAGAAAGTTGTCTTTTGAAATGTTTTAGGTTTGAATTGATTATAAAGTATTAATTGGTATTTAAAACCTGATTTTTAGAAAAGTAAACTTCAACATTTTAATTTTACAATGTGATCCACAAATATTGGAGTTCATGTAATTTTCCCCCAAACATACCATAGATCTTTCGGATGGGCATTCTAGATGATAGATTTGTCATTTTTTTCACACAAATCCTGGTCGTATCGTAATCATTGGCAAAAAGTACTCAAACCCCATCAAATGAGCTCCATTGTTCTTCCAACCAAACCAAGATCTTGGCGAGAAAATGGGTGAAGAAAAGTCAAGAAGTAGCAAAAACAAAAACAGAGCTGGCCACGAACATCAAAAGTCCGATAAAAATCAATACTGGTGTGATTTTATCACACGATTTAACAATGAGTTTGCAGTCATAAATCCATTATTACACTGACTCAGCTCATTTGCTCAAGAAAAACCCATCAAGAATGAAGAAACAATTCTATTCAACAAAGATACATATTCAAATCAAAATACAATAACAGCCCCTACGTCAAATCATCAAAAACATATATATACACAGAATAATAGATACAAATGAACACATATATACACGAGTAATCGTAAAAGAGATCAGGGCTTGGGGTTTTTCACTCACCTTTAGCTTCAGTGAGATTAGATCTAGTAGAGGAGAGAATTTGAGGCTATACAAGTTATAAATTTGTGAATGGATTTACTTTTGACCCTCTAGTTATTGATTCTTTCTATCGTAAAAGAGGAACGCTGGAATAAGCAAAGAATGGTGTGGAAATAGTTCTCAGGATGAATGATGGGGAAATAGGGGCCAGCCTAGAGTGTACATATGCTGTACAGATAGGCGCACACGTTTATTATATGCATTCATATAAAATTCTGTTCATTAAAAGAATTTGGTATATAAGTGCATATTTGTTAAAAGTTTTTTATTTAAAAACATGTTTTTTTATGTTTTCTACGTAAAATATGTAGTTAAAATATGGAGAGAGAAAATGTGTGTGATTAAAAAGTGATTTGAAAAATTGTTTAGAAAAAAAAAGTTTAAAATCATGTTTGCTAAACACAACCTAAAATTGATTTACACTCCGTTCTTTTACGTACTAATTATAATTTATAAATAAATTTATAAATAATACAAATTTTCAAACTACATTTTAATCACATATATTTTTTCTCTTCAATTTTCAACCATTGATCTACCTAGAAAACACCAAAAATTCAAAAAATAAACGACGGCTCAAGTCGCCAAACACGCATTTGTTTTGTAAATTAAGCCTCTGATTGGCAACTCATTATAATGAATAATTATTAGTTTACTCATTATAATCTACACAAATTTTCAAATCACTTTTTAACCATACACATTTTCTCTCTCCAATTTTTAACTACAAAATTTACCTCGAAATTCAAAAAAAATTATAGCTGCTCATTATATTGAGTTGCCAAACAGAGACTAAATAAATTGATTTATAAATCAATTTATAAATAATACAATTTTATAACTTACTTTTTAATTACATACATTTTCTCTTTCCATTTTCAACTACATATTTTACCTAAAATGTAAATAAATCAGTTTATAAATCATTACAATATTACCAAACATAGGTTATGTTTTCAAAGTAAGATGTGTGATTGAAAAGTGGAAAGAGAAATATATGTAGTGAAAAAATAGTTTTAAAAATTATGTAATTTATTATAAACTGATTTATAAATCAATTTTCTTAGTTTACCGAGCACATGTAGGTGTGCTAAATAAAAGATAGAAATGAAGATTTTCCCAACTCAAGTAGAGAAATATATGAACACAAATCTATATACATATCTATATCTATAACTATATATGTTGATCACAAAATCTGGTAGGACCTTGGATTAACACGTCTCATCTCCTCCTTCTTTAACACATGGATCTCATGCGCACTAAGACAAACAATCAGCTTGCAAAAGGGGTCGAGGTGGCTCACATTTGAACTCCGATGCTTAAGTCAGCACTCATCTCTAGTAAATAATATTTTGGGTGCGAGAAATATGAATGTGTAAAAGAAATATGAATGTGTAAAAGAGAGAAAAGGGAGTGAGATTTTATATAGTGAGTTTCTAACCCCTTTTCTCGGAAGCAAATGTGCTCTATTTATAGGAGGAGTTATTGTCTTAGATGGTGACATGTGTTATACTTTACACATGACAATGTCCTAACCCTTCATGAGGTAAACGATTTCTTTGGTTATAATCATTACTACATGTCATAGGGTTAAAGTAACCATCAAATCCATCAAATCCCTTTAAAGATGTTATCACATCAAGCTGTCTTTTGTAGAAAAGTTATCTCAAGTTGTCTTGTCACCTTTCCAGGGTAATCACCTCACCTCGGCATAGCATCACCTCGGCATATAAGAATCTAACAAGTTCGGTATCCACAGTTTTGGCCTATGGGTCATGATAAAACGTCGAAAAGTTTCGAACCCAAGTTGTTACGGACGGTGGAATCTTGACCCGATATTCACGACGCGAGGATCGACGATGCGGAATAAAGAACCAAGATTTGCGAAACGCCACAAAGATTTGTCCAATATCCCTGATAAGTTTCTAGTTTTGAACGCCAAAAAAATAGTTAATCTTTGATAAGTTCGGGTTGAACGCCACAAGACAATGAATCTTGATAAGTTCGGATTTTGAACGCCACAAGAATTGAAATCTTGATAAGTTCTTGGAGAATAAAAGGAATCCACCTTTTAACGAGTAAAACACTCAAAATGTTTATTCAATCATCTAAGTATAATATTACATTGAATGTAAAATAGAATATAAATAAGCAAAATGGAATTAAACATACCCTAGTCGCTATAGAGGAACAAAGATAACCCTAAAATAATTAAAAACAAAATTTAACCTAAAAATACGCAAAAACCCTAATTTTCGTCTGCATAATTGATTTGCTGTTTTAAAGCCCCAAATGATGGAATTTGGCCATAAAATCAGTCGGCTCAAGGGCTTTAGCCATAAGTTTTGCTTAGTGGCTCATTTCTACTTGAAAAACACATATTATGCATCTAATTCCGACGTGATTGACTGGACTGCACTTTTATTTGGCTTGAATATTTAACTTTCTGTCAAGCCCACTATGATTCGTATCATTCCCTCCTTCTTTAGGATGGTTCGTCCCGAATCATAGCTTTGTTCCTATTGCGCAACTGCTCCACCTGGATCAAATGGAAAAGTTTTACTTCCATTGCATAAGATCAACCAATAATTCGCTGTTATTTGGGATACTTGGATGGATTAAAACACAAACTTGAATGACCATATGTAGTGTGGTTGAAGTTCCCAAGTATAATCAACCTGCAAAAAGGATTTAAATAAAATGTGGAGGGAAATGTTAGTTTCATGAGGTACAAGGTATGGATCCTTGTATTCATGGTAAATCAACACCAAATCCTCCTTTTGACCCATAAGGCTCTTCTCTTCGCCTTTTACATTCATTGCACTTTCACGCTCATGGCCCTCTTCTTCTTTCTTCTCACACTCCACCATCTCCTCTAATTTCACAATTTCTTGTTTAACCACCACTTCAAATTCTTCATTCTCATCTTCAACAATTGCATTCTCAATCACTTTCTCGCTACCCAACTCTTTTTCCTCATCAAATTTTGGAGATTGATCATCTAATTTTAATTTCAGCTCCCCCGCCTTCTTCTCAATAACCTTATCCCCACGATGCTTCCTATTACACCATCTTTCACTCTCCTTCCTTACCCTCCTGAATCTTCTAGTGCGTCCTCTAAGGTCAACCCATATAGTGCGCATGTTTTCCCATTCTTAAGGAATGTATATGTGCATACTCTTATCATAAACAGCCTCCCTCCTACGTCTCCATGGTTTTCCCAATAAAATATGATAAGATTTTAATGGCACTACATCACACCATACATCCTCACTATACCTTCCCTGGGCGATAGACACTAGAACTTGGTTGGTTACTTTGAACTTCCCAAACTCCCTCATCCACGTCATCCTATAAGATTTATAGTGTGGTTCTAGGGGCAATCATAATTTTTCAATCACGGTGCTACTAACGAAATTAGTAAAACACTTTCCATCAATCGTCAACTGCACCCCTTATGATCCACATAACATCTAGTTTGGAATAAAGAGCGCGGATCATAATCCATTCCTTATGTAGCGTTTCAAAAATTCAAGAATGAAGAGGATTTAAACATCAAATTGCAAGAACGAATTTTATTGCTGACTTGAAAGGACACGAATATCAAGAATTTTAGGAAATTCAAGAAAGTGGTTCTTAAATTTTGGAACGACTTTTTTTTTTTTTGAATAACGGATGAATTTTCGAAAAAAATAAATTAAAAAAATAATTTTTTTTAATATATAAATCCAAAAATTCGACACGAACGTAAAAAAACAAACGGCACAGGATTTGGATAAGAATTAAATAAAATTAACACTTTTGAATTTTGTTGGATTTTTATACGGATCAAAACTGGAAAAAATTTACTGGCACGAAGAACACTCAAGAAAAGAAAGACTCAACAACAAGATATGGATAATTCTTATGGCAGACTCGAAGATAAACATAAGAATTAAACTGGATAGAATAAAAACCTGAATTCAGAGTCCAGCTCTGATACCAGATGATATGTTTCGAGATGCGCGGAATTAAACGCCGGAATGTTCCGAACCCAGGTTGTTACAGACGGTGGAATCTTGACCCGATATTCATGACGCGATGATCGATGATGCAGAATAAAAAACCAAGATTTGCGAAACGCCACAAGGATTTGTCCAATCTCCCTGATAAGTTTCTGGTTTTGAACGCTACAAAGATAGTTAATCTTTGATAAGTTCGGGTTGAACGCCACAAGACGATGAATCTTGATAAGTTCGGATTTTGAACGCCACAAGAATTGAAATCTTGATAAGTTCTTGGGGAATAAAAGGAATCCACATTTTAACGAGTAAAACACTCAAAATATTTATTCAATCATCTCAAAGTCTAATATTACATTGAATGGAAATAGAATATAAATAAGCAAAACGGAATTAAACAAACCCTATCCGCTATAGAGGCACAAAGATAACACTAAAATAATTAAAAACAAAATTTAACCTAAAAATACGCAAAAACCCTAATTTCCGTCTGCATAATTGACTTGCTATTTTAAAGCCCCAAATGATGGAATTTGGACATAAAATCAGTCGGCTCAAGGGCTTTAGCCATGAGTTTTGATTAGTAGCCCATTTCTACTTGAAAAATACATATTATGCATCTAATTCCGACGTGGTTGAATGGACTGCACTTTTATTTGGCTTGAATATTTAACTTTCTGTCAAGCCCTCTATGATTCGTATCAAGATGACTGGATGCTTTGCGGATCCCCTGACGGGCCCATATGGATGACGTGTCGTGTCCAGTTGGTCATGGTCGTAACACTAGTCCCTCAAGTCTGGTTGGTTCATTTATGTGCGAACCGGACTTGAAAATATAAGGGATCGAATATGAGGGAATGTATGTATACTCTAAGAAATAACCAAAATAAAAAATATATATATACAAAATCGTTCTTGCAAGATATCACCAAAATGGAAAAAATAGAATATATTTTGCATGGTAAAGCGTCACCGAAGATGAATAATATAGGCACTGGGCCCACGCTTTAATATAGTTTGGACACTTGACAACCTTTTCAAATAGACTTTTCTTAGTTATATTAAGAGAGTATGGGGTTGCGTTTATTCAAGTTTTAAAAGTGTATCTTTTCTCCCAACAAAAAGAATACTCGAGCGTGCTTCGAACTTACAAGGACATATGTAGGCTCATATCACTATCCTGAGCATACCTCAAATAGGAGGGGAATTATAAGGTTGTCTTCAATAAAATTGAAGATCTTATGTCCAGATGTGTGATGGCTAATAGCCTGTCTGGATAGTAGAGAGAATATGCTCAATTCAAGCAACTGGAGGGCTCACAAACTTGCCTCTTTTTGAGATATGCAACTTTGGATAATATGAAACACCGTATATGCTCTTGTCCCTTAAATTGGAAGTCCCAGACATTCATGGATGGGGTTCGAATTTATAGTTTTTGGATGTTTTTCCTAGAGTGGATTGACCAATAACAGGGTCCTTTGTAAAAATAAGTACCTTGAAGAAGTCCTTCTCTTGGAAGGGGTCCTTTGGTGGGGTCTCTCACTTGGAGAGATTTAATTGACGTAATTCTTCTCTTGGAAGAAGTCCCTTGTAGGACTCTTTCGGAAGAAGTCCTTCGGAAGATATACTTCAGAAGAAGAATTGTTGTTCCAGATGGTTACACTTGTTATACTTTACACGTGTCGCTTCCCTGGTCTTGGTGGGGTACACCCATTGTAGGGATGTAATCATTACTATCTTTTATAGGGGATGGACGCCTGTCACATCCTTTGATAAATGCGGTGTCTCATCACTCCACAGTCTGCGATGGGGGTCACGTCTTTTTGACACATTTGACTGGTCCCACCGTCGATCCGATGAACCACCTCGAATTCAATTAGTTCGAAATACCCAATTCGGAAAATGAGATCACAGGAAAATATTTAACCCCATCAATTCGTTAACCCCTGAGGCCTTAAGTTCCATATTTCGGTGGCATCTACCAAGCCTCATGTGGGTCCCTATAAGTATCACGTTGGGCCTATTTTTAGGCATGGTCGTAACACTAGTCCCTCAAATCTGTTGCGGCCATTTATGGGAGGGTCGAATTTGTCATAGACCAGGCGCTGCGATTTGTCTTGGGAATCCTGCGTCGAAGGAACAACTGTCGAACCATGGGGTAACATTTTATTGTTAATTTTCCTATCTTTTCTATTATTTGAAGTGCCTCTTAATGGGTCTGAAGTTGGTTGCACACCAACAACCTTGGAACACCCTGGAACGGTGGGATGCTTAGTGACCTTTATCGATGCATAAATTTATTGAGGTAGGCGCTATTGGTGGTTATTCTTCCTTTAAGACAAACAAACAAACGCTGGGGGATGTTAGCATGCTACGCTAGTGGCGCATTTATAGCCAAGAAATGATTAGTTCTTATTTCCAAGAAACGTTTAAGGAGTGCTCTTTACTGCGCGTGTAGCACACTCTCGCGGTTGAAATCGTAGTTTCTTTTTCAAATTCTAAACGGCTGGAGCTTCAACTTACTCTTTCCATTATGACACGTGTGCCATCTGGACTGATCTTTCTACTTGGGAATCAAGGGTTTGGATCTACTGGGTTCTTTATAAAGATCCCTTCGTTCCAGAGTTACTTTCTTCCATGTCTTCAAGATTTTCTTAAAGCTTTCAGTGAAAAGTCATCCCTTCGCGTCCTTTCACCAGAGCCTTGCCGTGATCCTTGAGAGCTTCTACTTCGCGAAAAATCATTGCATCCAAACCTTCAACTAGTGCGATGTTCCTTGGAATATCGATCCAATAGTTCCCACCATTATCAAGTAATCTCCATTTCCTTGTGTATTTTTCGTTTTTGATTTTCAGCCTTTGAGCACTTGCTTGAAAACCCCATTTGGCGTTCTTTTCTTTTATTCTGGGTGAGTTTCGAATTTTAGAAAGGAAAAAATGAAAAGAGTTGGGGAAACAGACTTACAGGAGTTGGTGGCAATGCCCACTCCCATTAGGGGTTTCTGCCCTTTGTCTCTATCAATTTTCAATTCTCGCTTTTTTAAAGAGCAAATAAGAAGAAGAAATAGGAAATGTAGTAGTGTAATATTTTTGGATGATTCCGGCAGTGAGGAAGAAAAAGACCAGCCCTACATGGCCAAACTATCAGCTAAAGAGGAGGCGTCATTGCGAGAACTCCGGGCTAAGCGCGATAGAGACTTAAGGGTAGAAAGGGGGAAAGAATCCTCTTCCAAGGTTCCAGAGTCCAATTTAGGGGTTAGGGCTCCTTTTAGGGCACATCGAGAGGAGTTGGGGTTGTTTAAGGAAGAAATAACCCAAGTTGAGGAATGGGTCGACTCCGTCAATAAAATGTCGGGGTATCATACTGATCCTGATCCAAATTTGGGGTCATGGGAGAGCAGCGAGGTGGAATCTGAAATCAGGGGGTAGATTTAGTGGGTCCTCCTTCAAAGTTCAGGCTGCCAGAGGGGATTCATTTGATTCATCCCACCTCGTCATGTCGCCCCTGCAGCTCGCCTCCTAACCAATTTGCAATGTTTTATGATGCCATGGTGTGCGGAATGAGGCTTCCTCTCCACCCTTTCTTCAAGGCGTTACTCCGGAGTTATAATTTGTGCCCGTATCAATTGGCGCCCAACTTTTGGACCCAAGTAGTGGGCACATGGCTGGTGTGGCAAGAGGTTAATTCGGACCTCCCCCTCTCACTTCATGTTTTTCACACCCTTTATCTTCTAAAGAAGTCAATGAGGATGTGAAAAGATGTGAGGTTCGATGTAAAAGATCATCTGACTCCTCGAGGCACCCACTTTCCCGTCATTATCGGGCATCCCACCTCTTTAAAGAATTGAAGAAACCAGTGGTTTTAGGTTCCTGGAGAATGGCAAAGTTCTCCTAGGGACACTACTCCTGAAGTCAGTGTTCCCCGAACTCCTTCCGTGCCTCGTGAGTCTTTGCCTTGATCTTTTCTTTCAGGTCGTGTGTGATTGTATGTTTTATGAAGTCATTTTCTTTTCACGTATTTACCCTTCTTTTTCTTTGGTTTCTATTCCTTTTCAGGGTAAATTCCTGCATATCCACTTTCCAAGGAGGATCTATTGGCAATAAGGAAGCTCTTTGCTTTTGGTGACACCTTCCAGGGGGTAATCCAATCACATAAGCTTTTAGTCAAGTTCGGCCTTGAAAGATCTATGGGTAAGTTACCCTCTCTTTTCACCTTGCGTCTTTCCCAACAGAAGCTTTCTATTTCTAATATCCATCTGTTTGCGCATTCGCCAGCTACGAAGGATTTCCCGAAGATTTCTCTGAAGGACCTTATGTCTATCAAGGTCCTGAAGCCTCTCCCTCATGGAATTGATGAAGACAAGAAGCAGAGATCAGTCCTTGCTAACCTCCAACTTGGAGTGACTAAGGATACTTCCGAGGCTCTTTCTGCTCAACCTGAGGGTCCTCTTCCAACTTCACTGCCTCCCCCGACGTAACTCAGGCAGGGGCACAACTGTTGGAAGTAAAGAAGGAGATTGGGTTAAAGCAGGCCCAAGTCAAGGGAAAGGGAAAAATGTTAGATCGAAGGGGTGAGAGAGAGGTGGGCTCTAAAGGGCGTCTGTCGAAGGATACCACCCCGGAGGAATTTATTGAGATCGAGTCAGAGGATGATCCTGCTCCCTTGAAGAGATTAAGGAGAGGCAAGGATATCTCTGCGGTTCCTCCCCCACCGCCTGAGACGTCCAAAGAGGTTAAACCTTCTATTTATGTCCCTGGTCTAGGCTACGAGGTGACTCCAGAGGTAGCCGAAGAGCTTAAGCTTATAAGAACCAGCCTTATCCCCAGGTATCTCACTTGACCCTAGCTTGCTGGACTCTCCAAGCTCTCCCCTATCCAGAGCCGCTCTAACTATGCAGCAATTCTGGAGGGAGGGTTGGTCTGCCTTTTCCTCTATCGCCTCTCCTACCAAAAAGTTGCTTGCTGCCAAAGCTCTTAATGCGAGGACTTGGCCCTTATTGATGACGTGGAGTCTTCGGTCATGGTGATGCAGCGCTATCAGAGAAATGCTGAGACGGCCCTCCTTAATGCTGATAAGATGCAGAGGGAGATCAATGACCTTAAGGATCATCTCTCAATAGCTCGAAAATCCTCTTAGGAAGATAAGGCTCTCTCCAAACGCCTTCAAGAGGATAACGAAAAATTGAGGCATGACCTTCATGCTTCTGAAGCCGATGTGGCGACTTTATGTAAGAAGCTGGAGGATGCTAATCGAGCCCAAGCTATGGCTGCCGAGGATTTCCAAGCAGCAAACGCTGAGAAGGGTAGACTTGAAGATGAGGTGTTGGAAGTCACCAATCGACTGGACAGGGAAATGGAGGTTTGGAGGAAAATTGAAGAGGATTATGTCTCCTTGGAGCGGCATATGAATACTAGGGTGCAAGAGGTCTTGGGCTGAACTATCAAGGCTGCTGTAAAAGAAGCTGTTGCAACTAAGGTAGCTAAGGCGATCCAAAATTTCAAGGACACTTTCGAGGAAACTCCTGAATACGAGGCTATGCAGAGAATCTTCGGCAACATTGGGGCTCGCATGGCTTTGAAGGATGTGAAGGAGGACTTTCCATACTTGGATCTCTCCAAGATAGAAGCACTTTATCCAGATCCCCAAGATGCTACCTGTGGCACTGCCGACTCTCCTGTAGACCCTACTGAGGGCAATTTTTCGAAAGATGTTGGTCCTGGCAACGAGGCTTAGAATCTTTATAATTTTGGCCTAGCATCTTGCCCCTCCCTTTTTGTAAATTTGACTCTCTACTCGAACTTTCTTTTAACATATTTTTGTCCGTTTCAATGTATGCTGAATTTACTTGAACTTTCTTTTAACATTTCGTTTACATTTCGATGTATGCTTGTATGGTATGCTTCTTATGAGTGATAGTCCCTCACACTTAGACAGTGAAGACATTTCATGTTAGCTGGTTAGGTCTGGTTGATGAGTGTTTAAGTATTGCTACGCAATCAATCTCTAGCACTTTTTATGTTATTCATAATCCATTGTTAAACGTATTGTGTTGATGGTCAGTCCACTTTCGTTAACTACCTCGTATGCTCGTAACAGTCCCTTGTATGGATCCTTTGAATACAATATTTTAATATTGCCTACTTAGCATAGGAATGGATATGTCTTGAATAAGATAATTGACGATATCAACAAGCTTTCTTGGTGCGAATGTTTACAAAATAATCTCTCATCGCATAGTTTTCTTCATGCCAGATGAGGTAATTACAAATTAAGGGGAACTCTTTTTATAGAAAATAGCGACAAAGGTGATATGCGTTCCAAGAATTAGACAGGGGGACCCTAGATAGGTCTTCTATCATGTAAGTATCGGGCACTATCTCAGCAATGACTTTATAAGGCCCCTCCCAATTAGGACCTAGAGTCCCTACTCCTGGTTCCTGGGTAGAAGGAAGGACCTTTTTGAGGACCAAGTCCCCGATCCTAAAGAATCATTTCTTCACCCTCTTGTGGTAGTAGCGGGCCAACACAACTTGTGAGTCATTCCTTTTTTCTAGGAGGAAATCCAAGTTTGCCTTTTGAGCCTCTTCATTTATTGCCTCATTATAATGAATTTGACGAAGGGAAGGTACTGCGATTTCCACTGGGGATACCTCCTAGGATCCATACGCCATGGAGAACGGGGTCTCCCCTGTTGCAGTGTATGAGGTAGTCCAAAGTGCCCATAAGACTTGTGGGAGTTCATCTACCCATGCACCCTTCTTTGATTCCAGTTTCCTTTTCAGAGTGTTTTTTATGGTTTTGTTCACAGCTTCAACCTGCCATTTTCCTATGGATGGTGTGGATATGAAAATAACTTGCAAATTCCCAAATCATCACATAATTCGTCGATCCTTCTATTTTTAAACTGCTTCGAATTGTCACTCACTAAAGAGTGCGTTACTCGAAACCTACATATAATGTTCTTCCAGATGAACTTGGAAATGTTGGCTTCAGTGATCCTCATCAGGGGTTCGGCCTCGACCCATTTGGTGAAGTAGTCTATTGCAACTATTGCGAAACAATTGTTACCAGTGCCTCGGGGGCATAGGGCCAATAATATCAACCCCTCACTTTGCAAAAGGCCAGGGGCTGTTTACCACCCTCAACTCTTGATGAGGCTGATGCGGTATGGTTGCATGCCTTTGACATTTATCGCACATTCGAACGAAGTTGTGGGAATCCTTCCGCATAGTTGGCCAAAAATACCCTTGTTTCAGAGCTTTTCGGGCTAATGATAATGCTCCAACATGGTTGCCACAAATGACCTCATTAATTTCCTTCATTATATATATGTCCTTTCTCTGGCCCAACGCATCGTAGCAAAGGAAAGGTGTAGCTCCACTTATAGAGTAAACCATCCAGAAGGACAAAATTGGCGGCAAACCTTTGCAGTTTCTAAGCTTCTTCTGGCTCGTCTGGCAGAGTTTGATACTTCAAGTAGGCCAGAATGGGAGTCATCCAAGAACCCTCTTCTTCTATCACCAAAATCTCTGCCCCTAGTTCAATGGAGGGGACCGGCAGATGTTCAATTGGCACCATATTCAGGAGCTCGACGTCCTTGCTGCTTGCCAGTTTAGATAATGCATCTGCATTAGAGTTATCAGTTCTGGGAATATGAAGTAGCTCGATCTTTTCGAAATGAACCGCTAAATCTTTCACTTTCCTCTGGTACGCAATCATAGTTGGCTCCTTGGCAGAAAACTGCCCGTTCACTTGGCTTACAACAAGTTGCGAGTCACTGTTTGCTGCTAATGACTTAATTTTCAGAACTATTGCAAGCCTTAATCCATCCAAGAGTGCTTTGTATTCAGCGACATTGTTTGAGGCTTTAAAGCCAAAGCGAACCGCGCTGTGCAACTTGTGTCCCTCTAGACTTATCAATATTACTCCCGCCCCAGACCTTCCTTCAGCAAATGACCCATCAACGAACAATTTCCACTCAAGGTTGTCACCTATGTTCTCAATCATCTCGACCTCGGGTGGATGTGTGAACTCAACTATGAAATAAGCTAGCGATTGGGCCTTTACGGCTGTCCGAGGCACATAATGTAGGTCATACCGGATGATTTCTATCGCCCAATTCATTAACCTTCCAGACACATTCGGTTTCTGTAAGACTTGTCTCATAGGAAAATTCGTGAGTACTCGGATAGGGTGTGACTGAAAGTAGGTGCGGAGTTTACGAGCCGCAGTAATCAACTGTAAAGCAAGTTTCTCCATGTCCGGGTATCGCGTTTCGGCGTCCAGCATGGCTTTACTCACATAATACACTAGAAGCTGATTCCCATTCTCCTCTCTGACCAATACAGAGCTAACAGCCTCCTTGGAAACGACTAAATAAAGAAAAAGTGGTTCACCATTCTTTCGTTTGGACAATAGGGGAGCTCGTCCTAAGAATGCTTTCAGTTCGGAAAAAGCTTGCTCGCACTCCTATGTCCACTGAAACCGTCTTCCTTCTTTTAAGACCTGAAAAATGATAAGCATTTATTAGTGGACTTGGAAACGAATCGACTCAAGCCAGCAACTCTTTCGGTTAAGCTTTGCACTTCTTTGGGGCTTCGAGGAGAACGCATGTCAAGTAAATCTTTGATCTTATTCGGATTGGCTTCAATTCCCTTCCTGTTCACCATGAAACCAATAAAATTTCCCGATGCTACCCCAAAGGCACATTTCACAGGATTAGGTTTCATCCGATATTTTCTTAATATATCGAAAGTCTCTGATAGATGGCGAACATGTTCCGAGGAGACCATACTTTTGACCAACATGTAATCCACGTATACTTCCCTGGTGCTTTCAAGTTGCTTTCAGAACATTTGATTTACTAAACTTTGATTGGTGGCTCCTATGTTTTTCAACCTGAATGACATGGCTTTATAAAAATAGAGTCCCTTGTTTGTAATAAACGAGGTGTGATCCTCATCTGATTTATGCATGGGGATCTGATTGTATTGAGAGTATACATCCATAAAGCTCAGCATCTCATGCCCCGCCGTTGAGTCGACTAATTGATCTATCCGATGTAGTGGGAAACTATATTTCGGACATGCTTGGTTAAAATTTGAAAAATCAATACATACCCTCAGCTTTCCACTTTTCTTGGGAACCAAAACAGGGTTTGACACCCACTTCGGATAACGAGATTGTCTGATGAAACCATTTTTCAATAGCTTTGTCACCTCCTCTTTCAAGGCTTCGTATTTCTCCAAACTCATTGGCCTCCTCTTTTCCCTATGCCCAAGAATTCTTGGGCCAAGTTGGAGCTTGTGACAGGCTATTTTTGGATCAATTCCGATCATGTCATCGTGTTTCCATGCGAACACGTCAAGGTTTTTTAGCAAAATGCTCTTCAGCTGCTCTTTTTATTCAACTGATGAATCATGTCCAATCTGCAACTCCTTGATTAGGTCATTTGGATCGACACAAAAGCATTCCAGCTTTTCGACAAAAGCATTCTAGCTTTTCGGCAGAAGTAGAGCAACTATTACCGCCGGGTCTTCTTCCTGTGCCAATTTTACATCTTCACCTTCGGAAATTCCTGCACCCAATTTTTCAGGGTCTGGAACAGTCTCGGCCATTGCCACATCACTAATCATATTTACACTCCGGTCTTGGAACTTTCTAATAGCGTTCGTGTAACATGATCGTGATTCAGTTTGGCTTCCCTTGACAGTAGCTATGCTACGTTCCGTTGGGAATTTTATACAAATGTATTTTGTGTGAGTTACAACCCCTAAGTTAATTAAGCCCGGCCTCCCAATTGAGCCGTGATATGAGGAAATTTTATCCACAATCAAGAACTCCATGGGTATCCTAGAAAGGATCAGAGCCTGCCCTACTTCTGTCATAAGGATCATGGATCTCTTGGGAGTTATGCTATCCCCGATGAAGCCATATATGGGATCTGGGACTGGAATGAGTGGGGTACTATTTCCCATCTTGTCAAAAGTTACCCCATAAATCACATTTACCGAGGCACCGTCATTGATAAGTGCTTTATTAGCACGTATTTAATTCACTTATTATCTTATTTTGTTATTGGTTTGATCCTATTGAAGCATCGTTTAATGCATTTTCAATTATTGTACTATGTAAGGTCAAAAAGAAGAAAAAGAAAGGAAACGTGACCAAAGAAATACAAAAAATTCAAGACGTGAGGTTCAATGGCATATTCAAAGAGTTCCAAATCAATAATGGCATGTGGGAAGAAGATTAGATGCAAAAATTATGGTCAAAGAAGGTTTGGAATGAAGTTGGAAATCAAAAACCCGCAAGGATTGTGATCATGAATTTTAGTCATAGACTGAATCTCAATTTTGTCATAGAATAATTTTCGAATTTGGGAAGATCTATTTCACAAATAATTGTATATATTTGAGTTTTGTTTCCAACGCAACTTGAATCACCAAAATCGGAGTTTGGGAGAGAAAGTTGTGACCAAAACATCGAGCACAGGCGCTTCTCGGCAGAAATACACTTACGGCCGTAAATGATAAAGTTACGGCCGTAACTTCCAAATTCTGAAAATTTTCAGCAACTAACTTACGGCCGTGATAAGGAAAGTTACGGCCGTAACTTGCTCTCCAAGGAATTTCTTTATCTGATTCAAGGTCTATCTTTGGTATATCTTTAGGGTAAAGTTAGGGCACGATTTTGGGAGTATTAAAGGAGGAAAATCACCACAAAAAGGAGGCTGGACATTGAGGAAAATTGAGAGAAAAATATAGAGCATTCTTGGGAGATTTTCAAGCGCAAGAATATTAACAACAATGAAATTCATGAAGCAACTTGAAGAATCTACCACAACAATGCTAGGCTAAATTTCATATCTTGTTTAAAGGGGAAGTTGTGTTAACTTGATTATGTTATTTTCTTTTCCTACAAATTAGTAGCGTGAATTTATTTCTTTATTTCAATTGTTGGATTATTATGTTTTGAATGTTCAATTGAGTTTATTTGATTAATAGTTTAATTTGGCCAATTGGATTATTGATCTTTGGATTCATGAATATGCTATGTTTAGATTATTGATCCGTAATTGTCATTGAATCTTTACTTTAGTAGCAAATAAATCTCGTGCAGGTTTAGTAATAATTCAACTTGGATTGATTAATTCGAGCTTGTAAAATTAATGATCCAATTCAATCTATTCTTCTAGATTTTCATACTAGTCGTGCATTAAATCCTAAGAGCTTGTTTAGGATTGTCCGTGGCTAGAATTGGTTCGAAGAACTTGTTTTGAATCAATATACATAAGGAAGAATTTAGATAATCAGAGCTTGTTGATTATTTATGATTGATAATTGAATAGGGATATAAACACGTTACAAGGAAAACTATAAAATTAATTAAGGGCACAACCGAACCCGAGAACAAGATTTCTTCTTATATTATTTCTCTAGTCATATTGAATTGTTTATTTTTATGCATATTTTTTATTCAAGAAATTTCAAACAACAAACCCCCCAATTCCATTTTAATTGATCGAACAACTAAAATTAGTTTTCGTTCCTCGTGGGATCGACCCTTACTCTCACTACTACATTATTAATTAATATTTAGCGAGTAAGAGATTATTTATTATTTTGGTGCATTGCGACACGCATCAAATTTTTGGCGCCGTTGTTGGGGAATGGTTAACCAATTTTGTATTTAATCAATTAGAATTTTATTTTTTCTGCATTTTATTTTTTATTTTATTTTCACTTTATTTCTATAAGTTTTCAAAAAAAAAATAAAAAATATCTGTCTACTTATTTGCTTATATGCGTAGAACTCGATCAACTAATTTTGAATTTTTTTGATTTTGACCCAGAAATCGAGAGAATTTTTCAACAGCAAAGAAGAGCTGCACAACCAATGGCAGTAGCTAACAATAATCTGACTCTCAAGCAACTAGCTACCCCGGATGTTGCTCAACAACCGCTATGCATTACTTTTCCGGCAGTGGAAGAAGGCGGAACTTTTGAGCTAAAATCCGGACTGATCCATCTTCTGCCAACTTTCCGAGGACATCCCGGTGAGGACCCATACAGACACCTTAAAGAATTTCATGTGGTATGCTACAGTATGAGACCAACGGGCATTATCGAGGAGCAAATAAAAATGAGAGCTTTCCCATTGTCATTGAAGGATGCCGCCACAGACTGGCTTTATTTTCTGCCGTCTGGAACAGTCACTACTTGGAATGACATGAAGAGGCTTTTCTTGGAGAAGTACTTTCCTTCATCAAGAGCTGGGACGATCAGAAAGGAAATATGTGGCGTGGGCCAAAACAATGGTGAATCATTATATGAGTATTGGGAGCGCTTCAAAAAGCTCATCTCGAGCTGCCCCCATCATCAGATCAGTGAGAAACTCTTGGTGCAATATTTTTATGAAGGTCTGGCACCGATGGATAGAAGCATGATAGATGCTGCAAGCGGAGGTGCATTGATGGACAAGACACCGGAACAAGCACGAGCTTTAATCTCCAATATGGCTGAGAACACTCAGCAGTTCAACTCCAACAGGGATATGCAAGTTCGGCGCGTGAATGAGGTAAGTAGTTCCAATATTGAAAGTCAATTGTTTGAACTAACAAATCTCGTTAAACAACTTGTTGTAGGGAAGGCACAACAGGTCAAAGCTTGTGGGATATGCGCAAATCTTGGGCATCCAACGGACGCGTGTCCGGTGTTGCAAAAGGGAAATGGCGAACAAGCAAATGCTGCAGAGGGTTTCCCGTTCCAAAGACAGCAGTACAATCCATACTCCAATACCTACAATCCAGGATGAAGGGATCACCCCAACCTAAGCTACGGAAGCAACAAGCCCCTAGGTTTCATTTCCAACAAACCTCAAGGACAATTTCAGCAACAAGGAACCTTCCAACAACAAGGGCAGTATCAGCAAAAACCTCAAAGCTCAGGTATGTCTCTTGAAGACATGGTAAAAACACTAGCAACTAACACATTACAATTTCAACAGGATGCAAAGTCTAGCATTCAAAATTTGGAGAACCAGATGAGCCAAATGGCCACCGCCATCAACAGGTTGGAAGCCCAATCCGGAGGTAAACTACCATCTCAGCCTGAGGTAAATCCAAAGAATGTGAGTGCAATTACTCTCCAAGGTGGAAAAGAGCTTGAAGAACCGCAACTGGAACCTACCGCAATCGAAGAGAAGGAAGTTGAGGGAAGGGAAGTCGGGAAGAACGACAACACCTCAAAAAGCTCGCAGGTAAAAACAGATTCTACTTTAAATGTTAAACTAACTCCTCCACCTTTCCCTAGAAGGTTAGCAAAAGCAAACAAGGAGGGCAAGGAAAAGGATATACTGGAGATGTTCAGGAAAGTGGAAATCCACATTCCATTATTGGATACCATCAAACAAGTTCCCCGATATGCAAAGTTTTTGAAGGATCTGTACACCAATAAGAGAAAAGCTAAATGGAAATGAGATGGTAAGAATTGGTGAATTCGTGTCTGCACTTTTTCAAAGAAAATTGCCTCCAAAGTGCAAGGATCCAGGTATGTTTACCATACCCTGTCAAATAGGTAACACTAGGATAGATCGTGCATTGATAGACTTATGAGCATCTATCAATGTAATGCCTAGGTCCACCTATGCTTCATTAAAACTTGTCAAACTGAATGAAACTAATGTTATAATTCAATTAGCCGATCGTTCTAATGCTTATCCTGACGGGGTAGTTGATGACGTACTAGTGCAAGTAGGAGGGTTAGTGTTCCCGGCTGACTTTTATGTGTTAGACATGAATGATGACCACTCCCCAACTCTACTCCTATTTTGTTAGGCAGACCATTTCTAAAAACATCTAAGACCAAGATAGATGTTAGTAGTGGCTCACTTACCATGGAATTTGATAATGAAATAATTCAGTTTAATATTTATGATTGCGTGAACTACCTTGATAATGATAATCCTGTTCATTCTGTTAATGTTATTGATTCTTCAGTACAGGAATCTTTCAAACTTGGTGGATCTGGTGAAAAGCCAGGTAAAATCTCGTGTATTACATTGCCACCTTCCGATGACATGCTTTTGCCCCCTGTCTTGCAGGCCCTAATGAAAAATATGAAAAAGAAGTTGAGCTTTGGAAATCCACCTAATCCCGGTTGAAGGAGGAAACAACAAGTCTAGCCAAAGACAGTAAACAAAGGCGCTGCTCGGGAGGTAACCCGAGAGGGGAGTTTCTTTACTCCCTCAAATTGTTATTTTTTTATTTTCATTTTTGTCATTTTTCTTATTAGTTAATTTCATTTAAAAAAAAAACTCCATCTCTTCCTTTGGTTCCATTCACATTCCCCTCTTTTGTTTTGTATTGTCACGCTCCACATTGAGGACAATGTGGAATTCAAGTGTGGGGGGGATGATTATCTATTATCTTTTGTTATCCCTATTTTATTCATCTTCATTCAGTTTTTTTGTTAGTTAGCTTTAATTGTACTTAGACCCACATTTCGATTTAATAGGAAGCAGCCCCACTTATGATTATTTTTGAACCACCAACTTCCTAAATTGCATAATCGGACAAAGAATGAGCACATAGAGATGAGTTTTCCAATAATTTCTGAATTAATTTGAAAATGGGGACAAATTGAAAAATTTCTGTAACCTAATTAAGTCAAACCAAAATTGATATGATAAAACAACACCCCGAGTAACTCCATTCTAACCTTGTCCACTAGATTTTCAGTTTGGAACCAAGACTAAGCAATGACCTATACTCATAATTGGATGGGAGGAACACACATAAACAATAATTTGTGAGTTTTTGAGCCTATGAGCTTCTTTTACTCTTTATATTAAGCTCTTATTTCCTTGATGTGTGTCCTGCATGGTTGATTTGTTCTTGGATTTGCTTTTCTGTACATGCCGTTGTAGCTTCTTGGCTCAAGTGCAAAATATAGTAAAGGCATTAGGTTAAACCAAATTTGACCTGCTAAAGGGGCCTACCATGATACATGTACCAATAGAAGCCCTTTTGAGCCTTAGCCTTTCCTTGAAATTTTGATGCCACGTTACAAGCCACGAATACCCTTTCTTTTGCACTGTCTCTGTTTTGAACCCATAGAGAAGGGATTCGCAAGCTTTTGTTGATTAAGGATCGTGCTGTGGTCTAAGTCTAAGAAGTTGCAATGAATATCTTGTGTTGGACGATGGTTGTGTAACGGACTGAATTCAGGGGAATGTAATTCTATCTCAAGCCAATTGGTGACTGCGTAATAATTTGAATAAAAGAGAAAAAGTTGCAGTCTGTACTCGAAAAAAAATCGAAAGAGAAAAAGCAATAAAAAGGAAGTTTAGTCAAGAAAATTAGTAGTTGAGGAAGTCAAACACTCAACTTGTGAAAAAAAAAAGAAAAAAAAAATTCAAGTGTGAACAAAGTTGGGTAGAGTGAAATAATGACGTTCGTATTGAGAGTGAAGGAAATAATATCATTATGAATTGACTTGGTTTGCGAAATTCCTTCTCGACTCAGCCTAAATATATCATTTTATCCTACCTGACCTGAAGCCCCGTTACAACCAAATAAAGACCTTTACTTTACACTTGTGTTATTGTTGGCTCCGGTTATGGCATTTGAGCAGTCTGTGGTAATAGATTCTCCATGCAGTGAGTTGAGTGAAAATTCTCACCCTTATACACTTTGTGCGAAGAGAGAAATATCTAGTGAGGGTGTTAACTCCCATTACATATACTTATGAGTGGTTTGAATTGCTTGGTCTATATTCTGTGCTTTCAAGTTGGCCAAAAAACTAACACCCATGTAGTATATCATTGATAGAGGTTAAGAGAGAACTGACGAGAGGTGGGAGGATACAAGCCACATTGGAAAATGAATTGGGCCAGGAGTATTGATTTTCATTTCTGTTCAAAGGATATTGGATGATGCATCTCTTGCACACACTAAGACACTCCGGTTATGCAATCAAATTTTCATGCTAAAAAAGAAGTGGGCTGTAACCTTGACTTTCCGATTGTAGGTCTATCTTTTTGTTTGAGTTATGTTTCTTTTCTTTCACATCATTATTCGAGGACGAACAATGGTTTAAGTATGGGGGGGATTTGATAAGTGCTTTATTAGCACGTATTTAATTCACTTATTATCTTATTTTGTTATTGATTTGATCCTATTGAAGCATCGTTTAATGCATTTTCAATTATTGTACTATGTAAGGTCAAAAAGAAGAAAAAGAAAGGAAACGTGACCAAAGAAATACAAAAAAATCAAGAAGTGAGGTTCAATGGCATATTCAAAGAGCTCCAAATCAATAATGGCATGTGGGAAGAAGATTAGATGCAAAAATTATGGTCAAAGAAGGTTTGGAATGAAGTTGGAAATCAAAAACCCGCAAGGATTGTGATCATGAATTTTAGTCATAGATTGAAGCTCAATTTTGTCATAGAATAATTTCGAATTTGGGAAGATCTATTTCACAAATAATTGTATATATTTGAGTTTTCTTTCCAACACAACTTGAATCACCACAATCGGACTTCTGGAGAGAAAGTTGTGACCAAAACATCGAGCACAGACGCTTCTCGGCAGAAATACACTTACGGCCGTAAATGATAAAGTTACGGCCGTAACTTCCAAATTCTGAAAATTTTCAGCAACTAACTTACGGCCGTGATAAGGAAAGTTACGGCCATAACTTGCTCTCCAAGGAATTTCTTTATCTGATTCAATGTCTATCTTTGGTATATCTTTAGGGTAAAGTTAGGGCACGATTTTGGGAGTATTAAAGGAGGAAAATCACCACAAAAAGGAGGCTGGACATTGAGGAAAATTGAGAGAAAAATATAGAGCATTCTTGGGAGATTTTCAAGCACAAGAATATCAACAACAATGGAATTCATGAAGCAACTTGAAGAATCTACCACAACAATGCTAGGCTAAATTTCATATCTTGTTTAAAGGGGAAGTTGTGTTAACTTGATTATGTTATTTTCTTTTCCTACAAATTAGTAGCGTGAATTTATTTCTTTATTTCAATTGTTGGATTATTATGTTTTGAATGTTCAATTGAGTTTATTTGATTAATAGTTTAATTTGACCAATTGGATTATTGATCTTTGGATTCATGAATATGCTATGTTTAGAATATTGATCCGTAATTGTCATTGAATCTTTACTTTAGTAGCAAATAAATCTCGTGCAGGTTTAGTAATAATTCAACTTGGATTGATTAATTCGAGCTTGTAAAATTAATGATCCAATTCAATCTATTCTTCTAGATTTTCATACTAGTCGTGCATTAAATCCTAAGAGCTTGTTTAGGATTGTCCGTGGCTAGAATTGGTTCGAAGAACTTGTTTTGAATCAATATACATAAGGAAGAATTTAGATAATCAGAGCTTGTTGATTATTTATGATTGATAATTGAATAGGGATATAAACACGTTACAAGGAAAACTATAAAATTAATTAAGGGCACAACCGAACCCGAGAACAAGATTTCTTCTTATATTATTTCTCTAGTCATATTGAATTGTTTATTTTTATGCATATTTTTTATTCAAGCAATTTCAAACAACAAACCCCCAATTCCATTTTAATTGATCGAACAACTAAAATTAGTTTCTGTTCCTCGTGGGATCGACCCTTACTCTCACTACTACATTATTAATTAATATTTAGCGAGCAAGGAATTATTTATTATTTTGGTGCATTGCGACACGCATTAGTCATCCACCAGCATCCGGGATAGTCCATTTCGAGCCACCACCACTCGAATTACTAAAGCATCATTATGTGGAAAATGCACCCCAATCGCATCATCTAGGGTAAACGTGATAGGTTCTGTCCTGGAAATCCCAACATGGTGTGAATGAATGTGATAGTTCACATTAGCGGGCTCCTTTGCCTCCCCGATGTATCGTTTTTGGGAGTTGTTAGTACTCCCGCCTGGGTGGAGGCCTCCAAATATCATGTCAATCTCACGGATCGGTGGGTCATTTGTAGGCGGAGGTGGTTCTCTTACATTTTTATCATGTGCCAGGGGTTTATTCTGGTCCCTGCTCCGATCTCTCTAACGAACGTCAATTCTCACTTTTGGTTATTTGAACTTTGTGGTTTTCCTCTGTTAGGGGCAAAGTCGCCTCCCTTTCCTTCATTTTCCTTCTAGTTGGCCAGCATGTGGATTTCCCTACAATCTTCCGTTGCATGACCATAGTACTTGTGGTATGCACAATAGGCCCCAATCATGGGCTGCTTTCCCCTTCGGCTTCCACTTATTCTTTCAAGGGCAATAGTGGGATTTGCTGCAGGTTCTGCAGAGTGCAAATTGGGGATAACTTCCATGATCTCAGATGTGTAACTTGATCCGATCCCCGAAAATGGACGTGGGGCACCCCGCAGTTATTGCCGAACCGATCTTTATTGCCTCCTTTTCTCCGACCATCTTCATGTGGGTATCCAGTATTGTATCTCTCCTGAGAATGATTATCTCCGGCCCTGGCCATTTCTTCCAAAACAATTTCCTCCTTCATTAAATCTACCAAGGCGTTGTAATCTCTTGGCTTCCTACTTCGGACATCCCTCCAAAACATACTTATCATGTCTAAACCTCCTTTTAAGGCAGAAAACATTTTCGCCTCCGTGATGGTTTCACAGATATGCATTTCCTCCGTTAACCGAGCTAAGTAGCCCTTCAAAGACTTCTCCCTTCCTTTCCTTAGATCTTGAAGGCGTTGGAGTTAACCTGGCGTGGAGGAAACGAAGTCGTTCTTGAAGGCCCTTTTCAAGTCTCTCCAACTATGGATGCTGCCAGGAGGGAGTTTTTTATACTACCGTATTGCACTTCCCTCAAGTGTTAAAGCAAATGCCTTGCATTTTAGCGCGGGAGTGGCTCCGAATATTTCAATGCTGGCGCGATAGTTTAAGAGGTGATCATTGGGGTCGCCTCTCCCGAAATACTTCGTTATCTCCGGCATTTCAAAGTCAGGGGGCACTGGGCACTTTCGAATGCCTTCCGTAAAGGGGCTTATTTCCTCTTCATCACCCAACTCATACGACTATAATTCACTGTTCTCGCCATAGTCAGAATCCATCGCGCCATGATATCGGTCATAGGGCGGCTGAAGGTGACTCTTCCCTCGTGGTGGCAAAACTTGGCCATAATTTGGCCTTTGAAAAGTCGGCGGGTCCCCTTGGGTTCGGAAACAAGCTGCTTCTGCTCTTCTTTCCCGCCTATTTCTAGGCTCATGTGTGGGGCTTCTGCCACTCCTGCATCATATCTGTCTTTAGGCTTCTCCAGCCCTTCGCTCCGGCCTATTTCTAGGCGCTTGCGCATGATGCCGAGCTTGTTCAATTTGCCCTTCTCTTTTGCCCCTGAATAGTCCCCCTATCCGACTAAAAACGCTACTCGAATTTGAGGGTGAGGCCTCTTCATGATAATTAGGTGGCTGACTTTGTTCTCCAGGTGCCACAAATACCGGGTCCACTTCACTGTAAGGAACAGAATCCACCTTGGCATACACCTGCGGATCTTGGTAATAATAAGATGCAGTGGGCCGTGTCAGATGGTGTGTAATGTGGCTGCGAGTATTGCGGGGGTGTCATTGGTTCGTTTACAACATACCCTCTAGCCATGTAGGCGTTCATTGCGGCGATTTGTTCTATTTGTTGTTTCTACATTTCCAACATCTGGGCTGCCATGCGTGTCATATCTCGCAGCATGCGATGATTTCGGTGTCGGCGTGGAGGGTTAGGTCGGACTACCCCCTCGTCAGCGTCCTCAGGATGTTCCTGAGGGGCATTCTCCTCACTGTGTTGTTCTTCCCTGTTCCTTCGAGGGTTAACATCATTATCACTTTCATTCATGGATATAGCAATTTTTACACTGTCCTTTCTTCAAGGATAGTTGAACTTATATTTCAAAGCTCTTATGCCTTTCTCCAAGTTTGTAAACTTATATTTCAAAGTTTTATGGCCTTTTTCAAAGTTAGTAAACTTATATTTCAAAGTTTTTGGCCTTTTTCAAGGTTAGTAAACTTATATTTCAAAGTTTTTAGCCTTTTTCAAGGTTTCTCGTGACTGTCCACTCTTTTCCAAGAGGTTATCTGCCTTTGTTCAAGGCTCTTTGTGGCTTTTTATCATGCGATTTCGTGGTTAGAAGTATGGTTTCCCACGGACGGTGCCAAAAATATTGACCACAAAATCTGGTAGAACCTTGGATCAATACGTCTTAGCTCATCCCTCTTTAACACGTGGATCTCCTGCACACTAAGACAAACAATCAGCTTGCAAAGGGGGCCGAAGTGGCTCCCATTTGCACTTCGATGCTTAAGTCAGCACTCATCTCTAGTAAATAATATTTTGGGTATGTGAAATATGAATGTGTAAAAGAGAGAAAAGGGAGTGAGATTTTATGTACCTTTTCTTGGAGACAAATGTGCTCTATTTATAGGAGGAGTTATTGTCTTATATGGTGACATGTGTTATACTTTACACATGACAATATCCTAACCCTTCATGAGGTAAATCATTTCTTTAATTATAATCATTACTACATGTCATAGGGTTAAAGTAACCATCAAATCCCTTTAAAGATGTTATCACATCAAGCTGTCTTTTGCAGACAAGTCATCTCAAGCTGTCTTGTCACCTTTCCAGGGTAATCACCATGGCTTAGGAGTACCTCAGCATAGCATCACCTCGGCATAGGGGTACCTTGGCATATAAGAATCCAAGAAGTTCGGTATCCACAGTTTTGGCCTATGGGTCATGATTAGATGACGGGATGCTTTGCGGATCCCCTGGCTGGCCCATATGGATGACGTGTCGTGTCCAATTGGTCATGGTCGTAACAATATCTATATCTATATACATATATAAAAGTAGAAATAAGGAGAGATAACATTAAATGTCATTTTTCCTCCAAAATGCACTTACAATTTTTGGGAAAAAAAAATCTTCTACATCTATATCTATCTATTTATTTATCGATCTATATCTTCTGTACATATCTTCTATCAAATTTTATCAAAATCTACTAAAAGCCTAATTTTATTCCCTACCAAACATGGACATTTTTTTAAGAATTAATAATTATTGTAATAGAATATTATTATTTTATGCATTTTATATTTGTTTATATTATGTAAAAGTATTGAAATTTTATGAATACTTATTGAAATAGAAATTTCGAAAAACAACTTTCATGCATCGCACGGGGTAAATACTAATAGAGCAAAATATGCATTGATAACTTGTATTTAGAAAATATTTGACATGAAAAATCTGTCAATCAAATATGAAACATGGAGCATATTTTTCTTAATTTGATTTTTTCCATGTAAAATATGTCCAATCAAACACTCTTACATAAATACTAATATTCAGCTTATCTACTGTGAAATTCGATCGTAGGATGAGTTTGAATTTAATGATAAGTAAATATAATAAAGTAGTGTTGAATTGTAAAACAATATATAAATAATTATTATTTAAAGTATATACTTGTAAATGATGGTAAGCATCAATATAACACACTAATATCTTACATATTAGGCAATGTATTAAAAAAACTCGCTTAGGTGGCTTTTAAGTTTCACCTAAGCTTGCAGATCAAACGAAACACTTTGCCTTGACACACCTTGGTGGACTTTATTAATTTTTTTTCCAATTTTTAAACATTTTTATTTCACTTTAAATTCAAGTTTTTAAAGGATTTAATCAGTACAAGAGTAAAAAAATGAGAACATATTAAAAAATTTCAAATAAAACAACAGAATTTTTTTTTTAAAAAATTGTATAATTAATATTTATAGAAATTATTAAGTAAATATTAAATATAATATTTTATAATTTAAATGTTTGACATGCGTTATTTTAATTATTAAACGATTTTTAGAATGTTTAAGTCTTTAAAATAATATTAAAAATAAGACAATGTTTTTTGCATCTAGACCTCGCATAACCTCATCTAGGTTCATAAAGCTTGAAATTTGACCTACACGTCTAATCATGCTTTATGCTTTTTAGAATATTGTAATTGTATATAGGTGAAGAAAGCAGTGTTAAGAAGGTGCTTATGCGTTTTAATGTTTCATGTAAGAGGAAATGATACATTACTTTATGAGACTCAAGCATGTTATTTTTTCAATTTCAAAGCTTGTTTGGCGGAACAAGTTTTTTCTATTTTTCTTCAAATTCATTTTCAACCATACAACTCTATGGAACCCATCATTTTTCAAAAACTTTTCAACCACGCATTATCCCCCAAAATACAAGCCTCAAAAGATAAGGAAAATTTAAGTTTGCAAACAGATTTTGCCCCTTCATGTATGCATGTAGGAACCATGAAGAAACGATGCATTAATTTAACAGTATCTAGTTTTTTGTTAAAACTATGAGATTCAAATTTATTGAAAAAATCGTAAGCATAAATAACAGCTGCAATCAGTTCCATTTGGGGATAATGATATTGAAGATTCTGTTGTTGCTAAAATTGAGGAGGCGGAAGATGATTGTCCAACATAATTTGAAGAGGAGATATTATTGTTGACTTATAGTTAAACTAACCTTATTCTTTTGATATTAACAAACAAGATTGTATTGTGTTGTTAAGAAGTGTGTTTAAAGTGTTTCATTTAATGATATATCTTCAAAAGCATTCTATTTTCAAATCGTTTCTCAAAGATATAAATTGATATGATCAAGCACATGAGAGCAAAGAAGATCAAGAAAGAATCGAAGATATTCAAGATCAAGATTCAAGTTGGAAAGCATAAACATGGAGATCGTGAATTCAAGCATACAAGAGTTGATTTAATCTATGTAAAGGTATAAAACTCTCAATCTTTAGCGATGAACTCCAACGGTTGAAATTTCTCAACAGTTATATTGACACTTCGGCCGACCGAAACTCCAGACTTAATCAACCGAAAGTGCCTGAGTTTTTATTTTCTTGATCTATGAATAGCCTTCTCTTTTGCTTTCAATTTCAACAACTAAGAAGAAGTTTCAGAAAAAAGCTTTATTGTGAAAATTCATTGTTCTTACTTGATTTATATTCATCTATCTTTATAAGAAAACTTTGATTGATCAAAACTTTATTTTATCAAATTCATCAAAAAATTAGGAAGAAAGTTTGTGTGAAGATTTGTGGTTTTATATTGTTTAAATTTGTTCAACATCTTCACATTATATATTGGAATTGAAATGTAAGTCTCTCTTCGTTCTAAACTTGTTTTAATCTTTTAAAGAGAGAATTTCAGTTAAAGAACTTTGATTATTTGTATTATACTTTTCATTATCATTTGATTCATCAAAGTTCCATTATCTAAAAAAATTGAGCTTAACTTATTGTTGATTATTCAAGTGTGGTATCTCTGGTACTTATCTTGATTCAATCATTTAACAAGAGATTAAATTCTTTGAAAAACTTTGTTTAATTATATTGAACTTTTCATTATCATTTGCATCAAAGTTTTTCTCTAACACTCGAACTTAATTCATTGTTATCTATTGAAGTATTAGCCTAACTCTCTTGATAGTTAATTTGAATATATCATTTTTCGAGAGAGTTATTTCAATTGTAATTCAATTAATTATATTTGGTGGTTTCGAGAGTCTTGTGAAAACTCGATTGTTGTTAAGGATAGATGCTCATTGTTGAAAGTCACATAAGGATAAGTACCCCTTGTTATAAGTTACTTAAAGTTATGTGCTCCTCGTTGTAAGTCGCCTAAGGATAAGTGATCCTTGTAAGTCACTTAAGAATTTGGTACTCCTTGTTGTAAGTTACCATTACAGTGGATTTGGTCTTGATTGTGATGGAGAGCTCAATAACTGAGGACGTAGATCAAATTCCCTTTTACTTACTTACATTACACTTACTCTATTCTATCAATTTATATTGTGCAACACTATCTCTCAGTGCTATATTTGCTTTAACAATTAAGATTACATCTTTATAGAACTCTACATGGTTAGTTAAGTTACTTACAACACTAAGTGCTTATACTTATACCAATTGGTTTTAAGTTGAAGATTATTTATCGAAAAGTTTTATAAACCAATTCAACCCCCCTTTTGGTTAGTTACTCTTGAGCTAACAATTGATATCAGAGCTTAGGTGCTCATTTTTAAAAGATTTTACAATCTTGAGTTAATGGCTAATCATAATCTTAAGGGGCATTCTACAAATCATCTTCCTTTCTTTGATGGTACATATTATATCTATTGAAAGACAAATGACGATTTATGTTAAATCAATAGATTATAATGTTTAGGAAGTAATTGAATTAGGTCCATATGTGCCTACCAAAGTTATTAAAGTTAATGGAAAGTCGGACCAAATCATTCCTAAACCTAGAGAGAAATATGATGAGAATGATAGAAGAAAATTGTGGAATATGATGAGAATGATAGAAGAAAATTGTCTTTAAATGCTAGAGCCAAAAATCTACTTTATTGAGCTTTGGATATAAATGAATTTAATCGTATTAGTACATGTGATTCCACATTTGATATTTGGCATGCTTTAGAAATCACACACATGGGTACAAGCAAAGTGAAAGAAACTAAAATAAATATTTTATTTAAAGATTTTGAAAATTTCTTTATGAAGCAAGATGAGCCCATTACTTGCAGGATTACTCGGTTTACCGATATTTTTAATAGCCCGAAAGGTTTGATCATAAATTTACTAACGGTGAACATGTGAGTAAAATACTTAGTCTCTTTCCCAAGATTGGAATTCATTGAGGATGTTGATCGAAAACACAAAAGACATCAACACATATCAATTGGAGGAGCTTTATGGAACATTGATGACTTATGAGCTCAACAATGCCGAAACAAAGGAGAAGACAAGAAAAGGAAAAGAAGAGGCTAGGTGAGAAATTGCCTTAAAATCATCTCATGGTGAAAGTTCATCTAGCTTAAATATGATTGAAAAAAATATTGATGAATTAGTCCTTCTTGTCAAAAATTGGAGACGTCTTCACAACAAAAGTACTGAGTGCCGAAACAACAAGAAATCCATAAAAAAAAAACACTCCAAGCCAATTGGGATGAAAATGGTGGTGGTGGTGGTGGTGGTGGTGGTGGTGGTGATGATGATGATGATGAAAGCCAAGATGAAGAGGTCAACATGTGCTTCATGGCAATTGAAGATGAAGTAGCTAGACTCTATTGATAAACCTTCATATGATGAATTGTCTATTTCTTATGATGAAATAAATGATGAATTTGAAAAAAATTGTTTTCAGACACTCTACTGTCCTTGAAATGCATAAATCATTAGCAAATGAAGTAGAGAAATTTTCAACATTTAAAAAAGATTTTGAGAAAGAAAAGATTAATCAAAATTTCTTGATTGAAGAAAATTGTTCTTTGAAAGAAAACTTTTTGGACTTAACAAATATTATTTTTAAATTCACTCAAGGGAATTTGATTTAATGCTTGGTAAACAAAAATGTGTTTTTGATAAAGGAGAAATTGGATAGAAACATTTTTTAAAGCAAAAATCTCTTGAAAATATATTTGTTAAAGCTGTTATCCCCTCCCACTCAAAAACTACATGTAGCTTTTGCAACAAAATTGGGCATGTAGCATTTAGTTATTTGATAAAAAAGAAGCTACAATTTCATAGAAATAAGTGGATTCAAGGGTCTACTAGCACTAACTATCAAGGACCCAAAGTTGAATGGGTACCAAAGAACAAAATCTAGACTATCTTTCGTAGGTACCAAAGAAGGTGAAGCGATAGTTCTTGAGTTGTAGATGATCAATGATCAAAGATCAGTTATCACTTTCATGCTTCAAAGGAAGAGATTTCAGAGTTAATTTACAAATGGAATCATTTGAATTGAAATAATTGGAGTAACGCCAAATCGAGTATATCATAGATGTATCTATGTGACAATGTATCATCAAACTCTATCTATTATCACTATGTGTTATACTTGAATGTTATTTTATAAAAATAACTATGTCTATTGAATTAATCATCTCTTCATAAGCTAAAATATTAGTTCCATATACTTGCTAAGTGTTCTATATTGCATTCTCTATTTAAGCTTATTGTGATATAAAACTCCAGAGATCGTGTATATTGAGATGATATTATTCTTGATCGTATAAATTCATTTCGTATTAATTAACCGATATGGTTGATCAATATTTCTTGTTTTCAATAGATTTTCATGTACTATATGAAGTTTGGGTATTGTTATTGAACTTGAATTATGTGATAAAATGTGATGTATACATATCGCTAAATCAAAGAAAAATCACCCAACCAAATTAACTGTAGTATGTTAAAATGAAGATTTTTGGTTGACCCAATGGTCAGTCGAAGTATTTCGGTCGACCAAATGATCAATCAAGAGTCAAGTTTCGGTCATACATTGATTAGCCGAAAAGAACTGCAACATACTTAATTTTTCTTACAGAATTTCGGTCGGCGGAACTTTATTTTGATCAACCGAAAGTCGTTGATCTCAGTTTTTAAAACTTCAATTCATCCCCAATTTCTTCAAACTCAAATATTATTGAAATTCATCTTCTCCTCTTCATTTAAATTTCTAGAATTAAATTGTTTTAATCACTTTTTTTTACATGATTTGTGATTAAAAAGTGAAAGGAGTGTGATTGTTGACTAAATTGTTTTGATACTATAATATGGACAATACCTCATTTCTTATGTCATAAGAAGAAATATAAATGAGATTGATTCATACGTGTATTTGTATGCAATATATGTGAAAATAAAATTGATGACTTAAGATGAAATATATGAATCTAATTTTCTTTGGATATTTGTGATATTTGAACTCATCCACACTATATATATATATATATATATATATATATATATATATATATATATATATATATATATATATATATATATAGTTGAACTTATGCTATGTATGCTTCATTAAGGAGATATGTAATTTTGAGACTCAATGGTTGTATTAATATTTTGACCCAATGTTAAAGGATGAATGATAAGTGCATTTTATACACTTATTTGTATGATTAAATTAGAATATTATGTCTTCATTTTAGAATAATTACTATTTAATTTGTGGTTAGTTGTTTACCTTTCAAAAAATATCCCAAATCATGAGAATTGAGCAATTGATGGAAAATATGCACATTTGGATGCTAATTAGAGCTAAATTGGACAATCGAGAGGCTAATGACATCAACCGAGAAAGATGCAATATGCCAAAGTAAAGAAATTAGAAGTTGGAGGACCCAATTGAAGGAATTGATAGTTGAAACGAGCAAATTGAGAAGATTCCAAAGTATGGAGACTATATTGTTGCAATTGAAAGTTGAATGACTGAAGAGCGAATTAAACATGAGATACCAACTTGCAAATATCCAATGATTTATTTGGATCACAAAACAATACTTTGAAGATTTTTAGGAATCAATTGGAAGCAATTATAAGTCAAAAAGGAATGGAATATGATAAGAATATTACCATAAAATTGATTCCAACCGCACAAGATTTTGGACAAATTTCTAGTCAGACTTTGAGACCTAATTTTGGGGCAGTAAATGTTCGGATTGGGAAAATCCTATTTCAGGAAGAATTGTATCCCTTTAAGTTATATTTCTAACCCGCTTTGAATCACCTCAATCGGATAAGGGAATAGAAGATATGATCAAAACACTGAAGGCTGTGCAGATACCAAAATAAACTCATGCACGAGTTTGACAATTTGCTTTCCTTTTTCGACTAGGTCTCTTCTCCAACTATAAATATAACCTCTTGGCATGAAAATCAAAACCTTTTCCTCTCCAAAAAAGAGTCTAAACTCAGATTTTATCATTTAATTCTTGGGAGATCAAAGCTTTGTAAAGGGGCGCAAATTGAAGATCACGTGGAGGATCGATACTTGGTGCAAGCTTTCTATTCTCTTACGTTATTTTCAACGAACATTATTATTTTATTGTTTTTGTTTTTTATTCATGATGTGTAACTAAACTTCATGTTGGGATGAATTGATGTGATCCGAAATAGGAGACCAAAGGAGAAGTCGACCTATCGGCAATGCGACAGTGATCTACGCGGAAAACGGCACAAGTTTCATGTTGGAAGCGAGCCGAGGAGACAAAGGGATCGAGCCGAATCAAAAGGGTTAAGGTTTGGTGACCAAGAGCACATTCACGTCCGTAAAACCAGTGTTCACGGCCGTAACAGCCCCTCGGGTCAAAAACAAGAATTTCAAGATTTTTATACTTACGGCCGTAAGACAATAACTCACGGCCGTAACTCATTCTCTGGTGGAATTGAAGAACTTCAGCAATTTGATATTTACGGCCGTAACTCATTAACAGAAAGTCACTTACGGCCGTAAGTAACACTGTTACGGCCGTAACATCTAATTTTCCAGATTTCGCGTTTTTTTTAATTAATTCCGTTTTTAATTATTTACTTCTATATTTTGGGCCCAATTAGCGGCTAACCCTAGTTAGGTCAGTTTTTACATTATATTGCTTTGTTTTTCATTATGAAACAACAACTTTGATATTATTGAATGAATGTGAGAATTTTCTCTCTCGAAAAGGAGGATTCATTTTTCTTGTTCTTGAAGAACAATTCATAGAACTTATCAAATATTTTCTTGAATATTTGTAGCGTTCAAATCAGAAACTTATCAAGGAGTTTGGCATCCCTTGTGGCATTTCGAAAACCTCGGTTCTTCAGTTCGCATCGTCAATTTATTGCGTCGTGATTGTTGGGTCCAGGTCCTATCGTCAATTTTTATCTTTTCCAGTATTTTAATTATTGTGTTCTTGTGTTTCTTGGCTGAATCTGGATCTTTCCTATCTTTGTTTCGTTTAATTCCGCGTGTTCGTTTTGACCCCCTCCCGGGATCACATCATCTGGTATCAGAGCTTGGATCTGGATTCAGTTTTGGGATTCTTGATATTATCTTGTTTCTTGATTTTCTTGTTCTTCGTTCCAGTAAATTTTTCTTTGTTTGATTCATATAAAATTCCACAAAAAATTCAAACTTGTTTATCTTAGTCAATTCTTATCCAAATCTAATTCCGTTTTTTTCGCCATATTCGTAGTCAAATTGTCTAGCAGTTTAAAAAAAAAAAAAAATGAAAATTCCATTATTTTCCCGAAATATTTCGAATTTGTTTCAATTTCCAAATTCTCCAGTTCTTACTCGTGTCTTATCGTGTCCTACCCTTACTTGAGTTCTTGGACTGTGTTTTGAAGTACTTGGAAGGGGGATTTTGAGTGATACACGAGTGATATATTTTTGCGAGGTATATACTACTTATTTCTGTGAAGACTAATAATGTCTAGCAGACGGGATTCATAATCTTCATCAGTTGGGGACAACCAGGGAATTTACAGAAGGGAGCCAGCAGCTTCATCAACGACCTACAACAAACGACCGGAAGGTATAAATAGGGTGAATAATAATGTTGTAGGTGTGATGGAGACTTTACATGAGCAATTTGAGAAGTTGATGACTAGGATGGATAGGCAGGAAGAAACTATTAACAAGTTGCGTAGGGAACAAACTCATGCGGGTCCTAGAGCTAGGAGGGAAGACCGGAGAGATCATAGGGGGAGACATAATCAAAGGGTTGGATATGGGTTTGATAATGAAGAGTTTGCGAGTGAAGGAAGTAGTGTCCAATCATCTGTGGCTAGTGTAAGGAGGAGAAGGGGTAGAGGAGATAGGGATGAAAGGGCGAATAATAGAAGAGATCGTGGTGATCGGGATGAGATAGATGATAATCTAGGTAAAATAAAAATGTCTATTCCACCTTTTCATGGGAGGAGTGATCCGGAGGCTTACCTTCATTGGGAGAAGAAGGTAGAGTTGATGTTTGATTGCCACAATTATTCTGAAGGAAAGAAGGTGAAGTTAGCGGTTGTTGAGTTCACCGATTATGCCATTAATTGGTGGGATCAGTTGGTGAAGGATCGAAGGAGGAATGGTGAAGGGCCGGTGGAAACATGGCGTGAGATGAAGATCATCATGAGGAAGAGGTTTGTCCCAAGCCACCATCATAGGGATATTTACCAAAGGTTGCAGGGGCTCACGCAAGGTTCTAGGAGTGTAGAGGAGTATCATAGAGACATGGAGGTAGCCATGATTAGGGCCAACGTGGTGGAGGATCGGGAAGCTACAATGGCTAGATTTTTTAGTGGGCTGAACAGAGATATTGCAAACATCGTTGAGTTACAACATTATGTGGAACTGGAAGACATGGTGCACATGGCAATGAAGGTGGAAAGACAATTAAGACGAAAGGGGACATCTAAACAATCACTGGGAACTTATCCTACATCACAAACGAGGAAGGATCACAATGATGAACACGTCCCGAAGGGAAAGGAGGAACTTACAACTAAAGGTAAAAATATTTCTGATTCTCAACCTACTAGGGATAGAAATATTAAGTGCTTTAAGTGTTTGGGGTCGGGCCATATAGCATCACAGTGTCCAAATAAGAAAGTAATGCTCTTGCGTGATAATGGTGAAATTAGTTCCGAGGATGAATTTAAGGGGATGCCTAAGTTAGTGGATGTTGGGGCTAGTAGTAGCGATGAAGAGGGGTTAACTTATGCGGTGAAAGGGTCCCTTGTGAATAGACGTGTCCTAAATTCTCGAACTAAGATGGTTGAAATTGATGAACAGCGGGATAATCTTTTCTACACTAGGTGTTTGGTGGGGAAAAAGGTTTGTGGGATGGTAATTGACGGAGGAAGTTGTACTAATGTGGTTAGTACATTATTGGTGGAGGAGTTGGGATTGCCTAAAGTGAAACAGCCCAACCCCTATAAATTACTGTGGCTAACCGAGTCGGGAGAACTTAAGGTGAACAAGCAGGTTAATATTAAATTCACCATTGGGGGCTATAGGGATGAGGTTGTGTGTGATGTGGTCCCTATGCATGTTTTCCATATTTTGTTGGGAAGGCCATGACAACATGATAGGAGAGTGGTGCACGATGGTTTTAAAAATCGATATTCTTTCATGAAGGGTGGAAAAAGGATCACTCCTTCTCCGCTATCACCGAAGGAGGCCCAAGAGGACCAATTGAAAATAAAGAGCGAGTTTGAGGGGAAAAATAAGAGCGTTGAGGACACGACCTCAGAAAAAGGAGAGGGTGTGAAAATTGAAAACAAGAGAGTTGAGTCCACGACCTCAGAAAAAGGTGAGCTTGAGAGTGAAAAGAAAAAGAAAAGAGAGTCCACCACAAAAATGAGTTTATTTGCATTTGCTAACACATCCCTCCCTAGTTTGGCTAATTCTGTTTTGCAGGTACCACAATCAAATTACAAAACTAAGGCCAAATAAAAAATTAATTTCCGGACAGAACAGCCCCAAAGGATGGTGGATGGCACAAAACATGGATAGGTCCCTCGAACCAACGAAAGAAGGAGATACATAAAGGAGAGGCCATATACGGATTCGAGGTCGAATCCTTTTCAAGAAAGGGGGGATGATGTGATCCGAAATAGGAGACCAAAGGAGAAGTCGACCTATCGGCAATGTGACAGTGATCTACGCAGAAAACGACACAAGTTTCATGTTGGAAGCGAGTCGAGGAGACAAAGGGATCGAGCCGAATCAAAAGGGTTAAGGTTTGGTGACCAAGAGCACATTCACAGTCGTAAAACCAGTGTTCACGGCCGTAACAGCCCCTCGGGTCAAAAACAAGAATTTCAAGATTTTTATATTTATGGCCGTAAGACAATAACTCACGGCCGTAACTCATTCTCTGTGGAATTGAAGAAATTCAGCAATTTGATATTTACGGCCGTGAGAATTCTTGTTACGGCCGTAACTCATTAACAGAAAGTCACTTACGGTCGTAAGTGACATTATTACGGCCGTAACATCTAATTTTCCAGATTTCGCGTTTTTTTTAATTAATTCCGTTTTTAATTATTTACTTCTATGTTTTGGGCCCAATTAGCGGCTAACCCTAGTTAGGTCAGTTTTTACATTATATTGCTTTGTTTTTCATTATGAAACAACAACTTCGATATTATTGAATGAATGTGAGAATTTTCTCTCTCGAAAAGGAGGATTCCTTTTTCTTGTTCTTGAAGAACAATTCATAGAACTTATAAAATATTTTCTTGAATATTTGTGGCGTTCCAATCAGAAACTTGTCAAGGAGTTTGGCATCCCTTGTGGCGTTTCGAAAACCTCGGTTCTTCAATCCGCATCGTCAATTTATTGCGTCGTGATTGTTGGGTCCAGGTCCTATCGTCAATTTTTATATTTTCCAGTATTTTAATTATTGTGTTCTTGTGTTTCTTGGCTGAATCTGGATCTTTCCTATCTTTGTTTCGTTTAATTCCGCGTGTTCATTGTGACCCCCTCCCGGGATCACATCATGAATGATGTAGCTTAGCTTTATTATTTTAATTCCAAATTCCATTGTTTTAATATTTTGTTGCATGTATTGATTTATTATTATTCTTAATGCTTGAGTTGATTGATCACCAATTCATGATATAATGAGTTATTTCCATAATCCGAGAGGTGATTTAATAACTTAAGACCGTGGTAATAAATTCGGTAATTGGACAAGAGATAGAGATATACTTTTGCTATTATTGCAGTCGTTATGAGAATTCTTGTGTTTCATGCACTTAGTTAAGGAATAATTCAGACCCGCTGTAGAGATACATGGTTAACTTAACTAGGTAGAGTTAATTTAAATTCGAGAAAGGAATTTCATATGCATAAGTGAATTTGACTGAATACATTATTAGGAAATAAAATGGGATTGTAGTTAATTTAATTGGTTAGGTAAAATCGGGATTCCCAACTACTTTACAATCATTTTAAAAAAAAAAAACAATTTCGCAATTTAATTCTTTAATTTATTTTCTTAGTTTTAATTTAAAACACCAAACAAATTCGTCTGTTGAAATATGGATAGGAACTAAAATATTTTGGTACTTAGTAGCAGTCCTCGTGGGAACGATAATTCGGACTCGTTTGTTCACTTTATTACTTTTCACGATCCTACACTTGCAGGTATATTTTGCATCGCGAAATATTTATGAACAATGAACTTTATCTATCTTTTATCATATGCAACATAATACCTTGGTATCATCTTGGTCTCTCTCCTATATGGTCATACATTTGATATACATGGTTTTTCTCTCTTCACACCTATTCTGGTTGCCTATATAAAGGCGTCTTCATTGTAATACAAAGGGATGATTAAGACTTTGATTAATGAAAAATTGTGTTGAGTGGTTTTTCCTCCCAAACATTGTTCTTGATTGAACACCTTCGAACTTATCAAATATTGTGAGATATTTGTGGCGTTCACCAATCGAACTTATCAAAGACGTGGGCATCCTTTGTGGCGTTCAAACCATTACGGTTCATGTTTCCGCATCGTAACGGGTCTCGGGTTTGATATACCCTTGATTCTTGCGTCGTGAGGCTCGGGTCGTAGTGTTACCGTCCGTTCCAACCTGAATTCGGAACTTTCCCGGCGTTATTTCTGCGTGTTCGTCGTGACCCCCTCTCGGGATCACATCATCTGGTATCAGAGCTGGACTCTGGATTCATGTTTTGTTTTTCTATTCTATCCAGTTTGATTTTTGTGTTTTATCATAGAGTCTACACAAAATCATTCATATCTTGTTCTTCGTGTCTGTAGAATTTTTCCATTATTTGATCCATACAAAAATTCTTCAAAAAATTCAATCTTGTTTAATTTATTCGATTCTTGTCCAAATCATGTCCCGTTTGTTTTGTCGCGTTTGTTGTCGAATTTCGGATTTATAAAAAAAATAGTTTTTTTATTTAATCCAAAATTTCATCCATAATTCAAAAAAAAAAAAAAGTCAATCCCATAATTCAAGGACCACTTCCTTGAGTTTCTTAGCTCCTTGTTATCGAATCTTTCCATTCCATTCCACAATATCTAAATTCAGTGAAAAACCTCAAACAGTTCCTAGAGTTAGGAGGGAGAATAGGATTAATCTTACACCTAGGGTTGGAATTGGGGATGAGCTGAAAGTATTGGAAGATGGTGCCAAAAAAATAAGGGATGGTGTCTCGGAAATGAGGGATGAAATTGATGAGGTGAGAATGATATTAAGGCAGTTAAAGGAGGAAATGATTGCAAAGAGAGCAAGGGAAAAATTAGCCAAGTTGCAATGGAAAGGGAAAGGGAGGCTGAGCCTGAATTACAAAGGGGAAGTGAGTGTGAGATTATAGTAAAGCCTCATGTTGAGATTGAATTTGAAGAGTTGAAAATTGAAGTAGTTGAACAAGCTCCGAATTTTGAGCTGGGAAGTGAGGAATTAGAAGATAAAATTTTGGGTAGCAATGAGGGAGTGCAAGAAATTATTGATAAAAATGTGGAGTTCGAAGAGGTTGTTGGGTTTGAAAGTACGAAAGGTGAGAAAGAAGTTTCAAAGGGAGAACGGGGTGAAGAGAAGGGCCTCGTGGTTAAAAAAGTGGAATTGGCGGTGATGGTTCATGAATACAAGGATCCATACCTTGTACCTCATGAAACTAACATTTCCCTCCCCATTTTATGTGACTCCTTTTTGCAGGTTGCTTACACATGGATGCTTGAGTCAAAGCCACCTTGGCAAATTAACCTCATGTTTCAATACATTCGTGTTCACCAATTGGAGGATTGCCACATAATGAATTCATGTCTTGGAGTACATAATTTCCCATTTGATCCAGGTGGGGCAGCTGTACATTACGAACCAAGCTATGATTCGGGACGAATCATCCTAAAGAAGGGGAGAATGATGAGAATCATGGCGGGCTTGACGGAAAGAACTACAATTCAAGCCAAAACAAGAATTCAAACAGGTTCGGAGAGCTTCAAAGATCAAATCAAGTCAAAATGGATCAGATTCGTATTTACGGCCGTAAGCTATCTGGTCACGGATGTAAGTCAGCCACGGGTGGAAATTAAAGATTCCAAAATTTTAAACAGTTACGGCCGTAAGTTTATGGTCACGGCCGTAATCCTTAAGCAGAAGTACAGTTACGGCCGTAAGGAATGTTGTCACGGCCGTAAATACAGATTAGCGTAAAATCATGCGGATTTTTGTTTCCTTTTTATATTTTAATTCCTTTTTCCTATTTTAGTATTTTAGGAGTCTATTTTGATAAGTTTTATCTATTCCCTAATTAGATTAGATTTTATTTAGTTTCCTAAGTAGATTAGGATCTTTATTCTGGTTGCCTATATAAAGGCGTCTTCATTGTAATACAAAGGGATGATTAAGACTTTGATTAATGAAAAATTGTGTTGAGTGGTTTTCCCTCCCAAATATTGTTCTTGATTGAACACCTTCGAACTTATCAAATATTGTGAGATATTTGTGGCGTTCACCAATCGAACTTATCAAAGGCGTGGGCATCCTTTGTGGCGTTCAAACCATTACGGTTCATGTTTCCGCATCGTAACAGGTCTCGGGTTTGATATACCCCTGGTTCTTGCATCGTGAGGCTCGGGCGTAGTGTTACCGTCCGTTCCAACCTGAATTCGGAACTTTCCCGGCGTTATTTCCGCGTGTTCGTCGTGACCCCCTCTCGGGATCACATCACCTATGCTTTGATTAAGAGAGAAATCTTTATTACTTTAACTCCCATTCTTTTTTATGAAGCCAAAAAGGGGAAAAGAGGTGTGATTTGATGATTCCCATATGACATATATGATCTTAAGCTATTGGGATATCATGCTTATAATAGGAAATGCAATTATGAGACTATGCTATATACAATCAATCTTTCGATGTGACAATTGTGTTTGGAAATATACTTGTGATCTGTGATCCCATATTGTGCTATCCTACACTATGTTTTGATGGAGAATGCAATTGTCACATTATGCTATCTTACAATTGTGATTACATATATGTGGGAAATGTGATTGCGTATAGGACGTGTTATGTGACCTTATTGACATGCATGATTATACTAAAAATGAATACTTACATACACATGTTAAATGACAATTTTCAAATCCCGTATAGTTGACACTATGGATACACAATCTTATACATTGACATGAATTATATGCATTGTTATACACCTTGAACCCATTTCATGCTATAAGTATTCTATTAATGGGAAATATGATTACATTCATGATATTAAACTTGTGCTTCATTATTATGCTTATCACATCTATGCTTATGATTAAGGGATAAAGGCCACATTTTTGCTTATGCCAAATGGGGGAAAATACGGTGATGATTTTTTTAGCATTAACCATGGATAATCTAGATGTATAAAAATGTATTGTATTATATTATATACTAGATTATGCCACAATGGTTTGTAAAAGATAAGGGGAATATATGTTTAAATTGAACTTATCAATTATTCTCATTTCCCTATGCTTTGATTATATGCTTTAATTGCTTATATTTATCATTATAAATCATCTTGTTTGTCATAATAAAAAAGGGGGAGGTTGTTGACCTATGGTTAAACTAACCTTATTGTTTTGATCATAACAAACAAGATTGTATTGTGTTGTTAACAAGTGTGTTTCAAGTGTTTCATGTAATGACATATCTTCAAAAGCATTCTATGTTCAAATCGTCTATCAAAGCTATAAATCGATATAATCAAGCACATGAAATTCAAAGAAGATCAAGAAAGAATCGAAGATATTCAAAATCAAGATTCAAATCGGAAAGAATAAACATGAAGATTGAGAATTCAAGCATACAATAGTTGATCTAACCTATGTAAAGGTATAACACTCTCAATCTTTAGCGATGAACTCCAACGGCTATATTGACACTTTTGTCTAACGAAACTTCAGATTTGATCAATCGAAAGTGCTTGAGTTTTTATTTTCTTGATCTATAAATAGCCTTCTCTTTTGCTTTCAATTTCAACAACTAAGAAGAGATTTAAGAAAACTTTCTCGTGAAAATTCATTGGTCCCTATATTTTTGAAAATTAAGTAGGGTGATAAATGGGGCCCCATCATCCTCCACGTTGATCATCTAACTATTATTTGTATCTAATAGATTTTATACATATACTAGATGATTACGGTGTTCGCGACATGAAGTTTACAAAATTACTGCTCAAATTTTAAATTATGAGCATAATTTTAAGATTATAGAATCAAGATTGTGTCTTGTTCATATTAGTGAACATAAATCTCAAAAAGTGTTAGTTAGGATGTTGATAAATGGTTTAACATTATTGTTTGTTATACGCCTCCAATTAATTTAATTGAGAATAAGGTACTTTCCTTTTTGTTTAGGGAATTCTATTACGCATAATGCTAATATAATAGTTCTCCCTGATATAATTGGTTTTTAGTTAGAGCCTATTTTTTTCATCTAATTTTTTATAGTGCAATTGATCCACCAGAATGCACTGAAATGGAAAATAAAGAATGCTGAGAATAGATGTGTGGTTCGAACGTATATCCCAAATAAGTGATATTTTATAACGCCGAAAAAATGATTATCAATTTGATTGGACAATTTTCTCAGCATTAGGGAGAAGACTAGTAGCTTAAAATCATACAAATGCATCATATTATGTTATATATATCCTCACGATTGATAATACAAACCAGAAGTTCGATTGAAAGTACAAACGAAAAGTTCAAAGATAACATAATTACAAGATGCAATATAAGAGATTAGTAAAATCTCATGTACTGGCTACAGATGCTCTATTTCATGTTGATGTTCGAACAAAGATCCCCAAATAAATAAATAAAATTGAGCAAATGATTATAACTCGTAAGAGAGTATTTATTGACATAACTAATTATAAATCTCCAAAAGAGATTCAAGTACTTGAAATATTGAAAAATTGAGATCTCTATAGTTATGTCTTGTGGGGAAAGAAATTGAATTGTGATGATAATTGTGTCTACACACTTTGTAAAATACTTGTGCAAAAGCAAACTGCGAATCTGACCGCATTATAATATTATAGCGAAGATAATAAAAGAAAATATGTCGAAGAAAATCGACATAAAATAGTTGGCCAAAATATGCATCCAGGCTAAATTCAACTTACTACAAAACCTGAAGTTTTGGGACCTGAAATCTGAACACTTAAAAGTGTAAAGCTAGTAAAATACATATAGGTATTTGCAAAATCGTATAGTCGTAATACACGACTTGTTGTGCAACGAATGTTTCAAAGATCTAGCACTGCATATGAAAAGATATGAAGTATATGTAATAATTTATTTGTCTGGGAATGCATAATAAGTGTCAATAAATATATGATTATTAGAAAATGTATATACTGAAAGATGATTGACTCTAAAGATCATCAACTCGGTACATTGGGAGTATTTTTTGAAGTACCAATGAGTGAGATTAAAAAGAGTAATAAACCTTTTGGTACTTTGGGATTGCTGTGAAATGATTAGAGAAAATTTATTAGAAATATAGGAATCGTTACCTATCTAAAATTTCATGATTTAAATTTGGTGGTAACAATTTGAAAATTGCAATATGAAACATATACGATACCTGAAGCATAATATATAATCCTTGAAGTATTAAATATATCTGAAATATATAGTTCAAGTTTTTAATAAACTTGTTTGATCAAAGTATAAAGATGCAATATCAATATAATTGTAATGTTCCTATAAAGGGGGCTGATATACGCTACACTCTTTTTTCTTTTGCTGAGGTTTTGTCCAACAAGGTTTTCCTAATAAGGTTTTTAATGAGATAGCTTTTATGACTTATTGAAAAAGAATGATCAATAATGCCTTTATGATACAAAGATCAATATTTGTATTTGTTATTATCATCATTGATAATTTAAATATGGTAGGATCTCCTGAAAAGTTTTCAAAGACACTTGAGAAATTGATAAATATGATAGAAAAATCTCAAGTAACAATACAATGATATTACATGGTAAATATTTTTTATGAGTTTTATGACCATCGTGATGTATAAGTCATACATTCCCATATATCTTTTGATATACCCTCCGATATGGGACTCCTGAAGAGATCAAAATATGAATGATTCAATACAGATTGAATCAAGGAGAGTAGCTATATGGATGATTCAATATAGATTGAATTAGAAGGAGTAGCAATACTTTTTTTTCTTCGTTTAGGTTTTATCCCATTGGGTTTTTCTGACATGGTTTTAACAAGAAGACATCAAAATACCCACGAATTTTCAACAAATTCACTCAAGTGACAATGTAGCTGATTTATCCACAAAAGCACTGCCAACATCGACATTCAAAAAATCTGTTCACAAAATTGGAATGCATCGACTCGATAATTTACAGTGATCAACGCTAGGGGGATTAGATATACTCTTTTTCCTTAATCAAGTTTTGTCCCATTGAGTTTTTCTTTCGAGGTTTTAACGATGCAACATTCATTTTAATATTTCAAGAATAACTGTGCTCTTTTTCCTTCATTTGATATTTTTGTAACACCCCAGTTCAAAATCTTAAACATAGATGTGTTAACCTTCCTTTACTTAAATGCAGAAACAAATCATTCAAACATCAGAAAATCTCATTTTTCTATTGTAAAATTTTACATAAATTTCGGCAGAGTCTCATCTATAAATTGAACTTAACCAACCTGTAGAGAGACATCATAACCATTTTAATAGTATAAATCTAAACTCATTCAACATTCAACATTCAACCAAAATCATTTCAATAAGTCCCATACTCTCAACATAATAATCTCAAACCAATAAACTTTGGCAAATGAAATAAGAGGTAATTTAACCTCTAATACGATACCAATACTTATTTGAATCTAACTCCAACCAAAACAATTATCAATAATAATTGAATTAAGAAATAATTAATGGGCAACTTAAATAAATCCTAATTTAACTTTATTTTCAAAAATTGAACGCGGTATAGCCTGAGTCTGTTACCGAGTGCTCTCCTCGTCTCATCTAACTTTCATCGCCTGAAATATTGGGGAGAGATTGGGGTGAGCTAAAGCGCAATAAGTAAACTTTATGCACATGATGCATGCTCATGACATGAAATGCCTTAGACCATTCAAAGTATGTATCCCCATTTACTTTACTTTTCAAGAATTTCATACTTTCCAAACTTTCACTTAAACATTTCCAAAACTTTAACTTCATTTCCATCGTGAGCTCACTTAGTGTATTTTCTAGCCAATCAGAATGCAGTGGACACTTTTCCTTATTTCGAACCAGGTTATCACTTTTTCACCACATATCGGTTTAAAATTTGCCACCGCCAAGCGGCTTAGCAATCACCACCTCAAAGCGGTTTAATATTCACCACCGTAACGGTGGTTTAATTCGGGTACGCCGGTCCCCCGCGCCTCATTTCCCACTCACACCTTTCATGGTATAGAAGTACACCCATTCTTTCTTAAAATTTGGGATACATACATTTTGAGAAAACATGAACTTCCCACATTTTGTCATTTAAAATCATTTGACTCCCAACTTCAGTGACAATGCATGCTTGATGATGCAATGACATAAAATATATGAATGCTTGGACAATTTCTTAATTGAACAACATGTACTTACATAAAGTAACGAAAGCATCGAAAGCAAGTAATTTGCATAACTGTCACTTGAGCACATTAATTTCTCATTGACTTTCAACTTTAATGAAAATAGGGAAGTTTACTTACCTGAAGTCCTTAGTATTCACTTTACTTAATCTGCAGGTGGAAGTTTTGGTTGCCCGCGACGTCAATATACCAATTCTCCTAATTATCTCCATCCATAAATAAAATATGCTTTTAGTCCACAAACACATTCAAAACTCCTAAACGAGGTTAAGAATTCTATGTGGCTCACAATTTATCCCAAACGTGTACTTAAGCCATGTCTAACACATATAATATCATACTCGAAATGAGAGGTCAATTCCATTGCATATTTGAAAGTTTTCTTGCATTTTTATTCACACTCAAATTCAAAATTACTTAACTGTACAAAATTACTCAATCGTAATTCTAACAAGTTCACAAATCTAAAAATAACCATTTATTTCAAACTTTACCTAAAACAGTTAACTAAACTCCAAATTTCACAACTTTAATATTATACATTTACAATTAAAATTTCAATAATTCATCAAGGTTCCAAACAAAAATTTCTCAAATTAACAACCTATGATTCAAAATCTAAACAAAAATCAAAATCTGAAGCTTTAAATAAAACTTTGAATCTGAATTTATATATATGCATATACATACAATCTAAAGTTTACATATGTAAATCTTCCATTATCGAAATCTGAAAATCCACTGTGAAAATTGCACACCTATATATATATATATATATATATATATATATATATATATATATATATATATATATACAATCACATCAATATATTTAACTGTGTGTTGTGTGTAAACCGTGTGTGTGGGTGCGTGTGCGTGTGCGTGGTGTGTGTGCATGATTGAGTAGGGGAGGGTGTGGCCTTACCTAGGACGTGTCCGATGGTGAGGTGAGCGGTGGTCGAGGTCGCCAAGAGGGTTGAGTGGCGACGGTTTGTTCACGTGAGTCGAGAGAGACGAGAAACCAAGAGTGAGAGGTGTTGCGATCGTGAGAGAGGAGAGGGAGTGAGTTATGAGGTTTAGGTTAGGATTAAAAGTTAATCTTTTGAAATTTGCAAATCAGTCCCTCAAATCTCCTCCTTTGTTTAATTAAGTCTATAAGTACTATTTACTCTCCAATTGCCACTAAACATTCCCCCAACTTTCAATTTAACACAATAAAATAGAAGATAGCTTGCTTAAGTAATAAGACAAATAATCACATAAAATTGCACGTAAATAATTTATAAACTTTCTAATTGGTACATTAATCGAGAGGCTTCCAAGTCCTTTCACTGCAAAATAATTCAAATCATTGACATAAAAAATTAATTAAATTTATAATTTATAATAACATTAACATAAATATTACATGCAATTTTAAAGGTGCACGAAAAATGAAAAGCGGTATTTGATAAGTGTATTTTATACACTTATCTGTAAGTCTAAATTAGAAGAAATTATTGTCGTTTTAGAATATATACTCTTTAATTTGTGTTTAATTGTTACTTTGCAGAAAATATCTCAAACGATGAAGAATGAAGCAATTAAGGGGATATTGCACAATTGGAGGACAATTGGAGCTTAATTGAGCGAATCTAGAAGAATATAAAGTTTGGGGACTAAACCGCAACAATTGAAAGTGGAGGACCAATGTTGCAATTAAAAGTTGGGGACTAAATTATACATCCTGAAAAAGATGGAAATTGCACATCACACGATCGTAGACATACTACTGCGCGATCGCGCAATTCCTCGAAATTTTTACTCGAGAGTTTTAGGGTCTTCCACGCAATCACTAGGGTATAAGATTTTAGCCCAAGAGTAAACTAACCAAGAGGGGGGTGAATTGGTTTATTAAACTTTTTCGATAAATAATCTCGAACTTAAAAATCAATGTGTACAAGTATGAGCATTTAGTGTTGTAAGTAATTTAACTATCAATGTAGTGTGCTATAAATGTGTAAACTTAATTGATAAAGCAAGTATAGCACTTAGATATAGTGTTGCACAATATAAATTGATAGAATAGAGTAAGTGCAATGTAAGTAAGTAAAAGGGATAAGAGAATGCAAACGCGATTTATGGAGGTTCAATCAACCAACGTGATCTACGTCCCCCGTTACCGAGCTCTCCATCACGAGCAAGACCAAATCCACTATATTGGTAACTTACAATAAGGAGTACCAAATCTTTAGGCGACTTACAACAAGGAGCACCTACCTTTAACCAACAATCGAGTTTTCACAAGGCTCTCGAAACTACAAGATATAATGAATTGAATTTACAATTGAAATAACTCTCTTGACAAATGATATACTCAAAGTAAGTACCGAGAGAGTTGGGCTAACACTTCAATAGATAGCAATGAATTAAGCTCGAGTGTTAGAGAAAAACTTTGATGCAAATGATAATGTAAAGTTCAATGCAATCAAATTTTTTTTTTCAAATAATCTCTTGTTAAAATATTAAATCAAATTAAGTACCAAGAGATACCACACTTGAATAATTAATAATGAGTTAAGCTAAAAGTGTTTAGGCAATGGAACTTTGATGAATCAAATGATAATGAAAAATGTAGCACAAATAATCAAAGTTCCTTAATTGGAATTTCTCTCTTTTAAAAGATTAAAACAAGTTTAGAACAAAGAGAGACTTACAATTCAATTCCAATATAGTGTGAAGATGTTGAAGAAGTTTAAACAATATAAAACCAAGAATCTTCACAAAACTTTCTTCCAAAAACTTTGATGAATTTGATAAAACAAAGTTTAGATCAATCAAAGTTTTATAATAATAATAGATGAATATAAACCAAGTAAGAATAATGAATTTTCACAAGAAAGTTTCTATAAAATCTTTTCTATGTTGTTAAAAATGAATGTAAATGAGATGGCTATTTATAGATCAAGATATTCAAATTCAGCAACTTTCGGTTGACCATTTCTGGAGTTTCGGTCGACCGAAACATGCATATAGTCATTACACATTTTCAACCGTTGAACTTTCAGTTGACCAATTTCGGTTGACCGAAAGTTGACTCTCGGTTGACCGAAAGTTGACTTTCGGTTGACCGAAAATTGACTTTTGAAAAACATGAAAATGCACGATTTTTAGGTTTCTAACTTGTTTTTCAAAGTGGTTTAACATAGTATAATCATGATTTAAGATTAAATAACATTTGAAAAGCAATATTGACTCAGATAAAAATATTTTATGCAAGCGATGAATTTTCAAGTAAGTTTCTTGATGCATAAAAATCATTTTCGAGCTCTTTGAATTTCATTGCTAAAGATTGAGAGTGTTATACCTTTACATAGGTTAAATCAACTCTTGAAATTGAACTCTAATCTTGTATGCTTGAATTCTTGATCTTCATGTCATGCTTTTCAATTTCAATTTTGATCTTGAATATCTTCACTTCTTTCATGATCTTCTTTGCACCTCATGTGCTTGATCACATAGTTTTGATTTATATCTTTGAGAGACGATTTGAACATAGAGTGCTTTGAATATTCTTGAAGCACACTTGTTAATAACACAATATATTCTTGTTTGTTATGATCAAAACAATAAGGTTAAGTTAACCATAGGTCAACATGAGCCACGCAATCGCGCGCTTATCCGACTGGGCCGATTGTGGGCTTTTTCTTACGATTTTTATCAGAAGTCTCTCTTTCTTGACCTAGGTTTCTCCAAAACCTATATATACAACACATGAGGCACGAGATATGGACATTTGCCTCTCCATAGAACAAGCAACAATAGAGATTTCATCATCAATTTCTTGGAGAATCAAGCATTGCAGAGGGAGTGAATTGAAGATAATAGAAGAATTGAGACTTGGTGCATGCTTTCCTTTCTTCTTGTTTTCAATGAACGTTTTATTTTATTGTTTTTTGTTCTTTAATCATGATGTGTAACTAAATTCTACGTTAGGATGAACGATGTAGCCTAGTTAATTATTTTAATTCCATATTCCTTGTTTTCACGATTCAATGCATGTGTTGATTTATTATTGCGTTTAATGAGTGAATGAACTGACCACTCTTTCATGATTTAATGTATTATTTTCATAATCTGAGAGGTGAGTTAATAATATAGATCTAGGTAATAAATCCGGTAATTGAGCGAGAGATAGAGATATACTCTTGTTATTATTGCGATCGTGTGTGAATTCTTGCGTGTAATGCATCTAGATAAGGAATATTTGGACCCTCTGTAGAGATACAAGGTTGACTTATTTAGGTAGGTTTGATTTAAACTAGAGAGAGAAATCTCAATTTGAATTAGTGAATTCGATCGAACACATATTTAGAAAATAGAACCTGTAATTAGAATTGATTTAATTGGTTAGGTAAACTCATGAATCCCAACTACCGTACAATCGTTTTTAAAACAAAAACATATTCGCAAATTTAATTCTTTAGTTTAATTTCTTAGTTTTAGTTCAGAATCACAAATTCTCTTTGTCTATTTAAAGAACGTGTAAAACTAAAATATTTCGGTAATTAATAGCAGTCTCTGTGGGACGATAATCCTTACTCTAAGGTCCATTTTATTACTTCTCACGACCCGTACACTTGAGGGGATATCTTTCATCGTGAGATATCAGTGAACAAGTTTTTGGCGCCTTTGCCGGGGACTGTTTTTATATTAATATCGATACTCATTAGTTCTTACTTTACTCTGAATTTTATTTTGCTTATTTTTATTTTTATTTTTAGTTTTATTTTTGTTTACTTTATTTTATGTTAAGGACTAAGTCATTTGATTTAATTCCTTTTGATACAGAAATTGAACGCACCTTTCGACAGAGGAGTAGACAACAATTGGAAGCGAATCAACAAACAGACTTAGCCATGGCAGATGATAGAATTCAGGATAATCAGGGAAATCAACAAAATCTGCCAGCAGCTGTGAATGAACAGCAACAAAATCATGGAAGGTGCATATTGAGAGACTACATGGTTCCTCATGTGGGGAACATTGGAACCTGCATAGTGCCTCTTGCAATCCAAGCCAACAATTTTGAGATCAAAACTTCTTTTATCTCACTGATCCAAAACTCATGTGTTTTTCATGGATTGCCATCTGAAGATCCTCATGCACATCTTCGATCTTTTCTGGAATTGTGTGAAATGTAGTGCATGAATGGAGTTTCAGATGATGCTGTGAAGTTGAAGTTATTTTCATTCTCTTTGGTGCTAAAGTTTGGTTCTACACTTTGCCCCTACACACAATCACTACATTTGAAATTATGAGCCAGAAGTTCGTTGAGAAATTCTTCCCACCTGGTCGAATGTCTAAGCTCAAACGTGAAATTCTGTCCTTTAGTCAGTAGCCTGGGGAATCCATCTTTGAAGCTTGGGAAAGGTTCAATGAGCTTATCAGACAGTGTCCTACCCATGGAATCGCATATTGAATTTTAGTTCAGACATTTTACAATGGGTTGACAAATGAGAATAAAAAGTATGCAGACTCAGCAGCTAGGGGATTAGTAATGGATATGACTTATGAAGAAGCTTCTGAGATTTTCGAGAAGATGGCTGGAAACAGTTACCAGTGGTACTCAGATAGATCTACACCAAAGTCTGGGGGAATTTTTGTAGTTAGTGAGATTACAGCTCTGAGTGCTAAGCTAGATGCTTTGACAAAGAAAATTGACAGTATGGGTGTGCGGCCAGTGAATTCAATTCAAACAACTTTGTGTGATTTTTGTTTCGAAAATCACACTGTAAATTTCTGCCCATTGAAGCAAAATCAATCAAATCCAGAACAAGTCAACTTCATGGGAAACAGGCAACATGGTGGTCTTTATTCACAAACCTACAACCCAGAATGGAAAAACCACCCCAACTTTTCCTGGTCTAATAATCAAAATGTTAAGCTTCCACCTGGTTTTCAACAACAACAGGAACAACATGCTCAGAAAAATGTAGCTGAGAGTTTAGAAACGCTAATCCAGCTGGTCAAAAGTCAGAATGGTGAAATAATGAATCAAGCAGCTGAGATTAAGAATTTGAAGAGACAAATGGGAGCAGGGCAACAAGACAGCCAGGACAGTTACCTAGTAATACTGAAACGAACCCTCAGAAACATGTGAATGTAATAACAACAAGGAGTGGGGTTCAATTACCTGAAGTAACTGTCGAAAAATATGAAAAGAAGAATCAGAAAGAAAACGGGAAGGAAGAACAGGAAAGTGAGAAAGAACAGAGGTGGACTCCCGAAGTTCAAGAAAAAGTTTAAGAAGAAGTTCGAGTTAGACCGCCAGTCAAAGCATATGTACCTCCAGTTCCTTATCCACAAAGATTGAGAAAGCATCAGTTGGAGCAGCAGTTTGGAATTTTTTTGGAAATATTCAAGAAACTGCACATAAATATCCCATTTGCAAAAGCTTTAGCTCAAATGCCCCTATATTTGAAGTTTATGAAGGAGATGCTGTCAAACAAAAGAAAGTTGGTTGATTTTGAGACAGTAGCACTAAGTGAGGAGTGCAGCGCCATACTTCAAAAGAAATTATCACAAAAATTGACCGATCCAGGGAGTTTCTCTATCCCTTGCACTATTGATAATTTCAGTTTTGATAATGTTCTATGTGACTTAGGGGCTAGTGTTAATTTAATGCCTCTTTCTGTGTACAGGAAACTTGGTTTGGGGGAGCCTAAGCCAACGAATATCACTTTAAAGCTGTCGAATAGATCAATCCAATACCCATATGGGATAGTGGAGAATGTGATAGTTAAGGTTGAAAAATTCTTCTTCCCAGTTAACTTTGTGATCTTAGACATGGAGGAGGACACTCAGATGCCCCTCATTTTTGGAAGACCGTTCCTAGCCACTGGAAGAGCCCTAATAGACATTGAAAAGGGAGAAATCATCTTTAGGGTGGAGAAAGAACAAGTAACTTTCAGCATCAAGCCAAGATAGGATCATCAAGTTCAAAATGAGAGTTGTTTTAAAGTGGAGGAAGTGGTCCAAAAACCAGCAGGAAAATTGAAGCATGGGATTAAAATAAAGCAGGCTCCAAACACAAATCATGAGTTCATGGCGGCTAAGAAAGAGAAGAAAAATTTGAAGGAAGAAAAGCCTAATTTTCCTCAACAAATAGTGGAAAAGGAGGCCTTGGACGTCAAGAAAGTAAGGAAACGGATCGAGAATTGCAAGGCAGGTAATTGCAAGTTGTGCAGGGGTTTAAGAGGATCATTCATGCCTCCATGATAAAGAAGTGCAAAAAGTCGAGCTTTAAACTCAAAACGGAGCGCTTGTTGGGAGGCAACCCAACCTTTCTTCCCTTTTATTTACTACGCTTTAAGTATTAATTTCTTTACTTGTTTTAGATATTTTCAAGGTAGGTAACTATTGAGTGTTTTTCATGTTACATGTTTGGACACTCGTGCATGTTAGTCTATTGTTGCACATTTAGGTATTTTTATATTTTGTACGTTTTGTTTTATTAGGATTTTTATCGTCATCCAAATTCACACACACACACTAGTTTGGATCATGAAGTTAATGTTTGAAAAATCATTGCATAGATCATAAAGTGATTAGGGGGGCTAAAAACGATTTTGAAAAAAAAAAATAGGAAATTTTTTCATAAATGCCGGGAACTACGCGATCGCGTGCCAAGAGGCTCTAGCGTTCACGAGTTTGCCTTTAAAAATCAATAGGTTTTAAAACCTTGAACCACGCTATCGCTGGCACTCCAGCCAGGCGATCGCGTGGCTATTCTAGTACCAAATTCGGCCATTTAAGTGTTTCACTTAATTCTTTCAATTTTAACAACACAAATTCGTTTTCTCTCCCCAAAATCACCCCAAAAGTGATCTTTCATCTATTATGTATGTCATCAACACTTCATTGCACCAAATTCATTGCTATTTTCACTTCCAAAATAATCAAAGGTATGAATTCATTTTCTCTTTCAAAAAGTGTGAACCTTCTTATGATCTTGTGATTTTTGAATTAAACAGGATTGGAGAATGGGCTTAGGGTAGTCATTGGAATTGTGAATTGTGCTAAATATGATGAAAATTTTGGGTCAACCCATGTATCCAAATTTATGCATAACCTTTGATTTTTGAAATGCACACCATATGTTTGATGAAATGCCATAAAGAAAGTTTTGTACTAATTTTAGAAATTCATTCGAGCATTTATCTTCATGATATGTTTATCAATGTTTATGTGTGTGTAGTGCATGAGTTAGTTCACATCTTGGCATTAAAACCATGGCAGCCCCATTGCAAGGCCATTGCACCCAGAAACTGTCTTACGTCAGCTAATTCTCCACAATTTTTTGTGACCCTATTGATCTTCAAATGAGCTGAATTTTTAATAAGTTGTCAAGCATGCTGTGAACTTTAACATTTCAAAAGATGGCTCAGGAAAATTTGTGTTTTTCTAGGCGATGTCGGGGCATGAACATGTGTGGTCGACCAATTTTGAAAATTCAACAATTTGCTTTAACTTTAGTTTGGGAGTGTGGTACTGAACTTCCATTATTTCTTATTGGTATTTATGACTTCTAATGTACTTATCTCTTATTTTCAAGGTAAACACCAATCAAGACACGTCCAATCAAGTGAGCGATACAAGGAAAGGGTCGACTTCATTCAAAGTGTCATCCAATAGAGACTCCAAAACAATAAGACATCTCCTCTACACTTGGGAAGTTCTCGTTCTCTTTCTTTTGTCAAGTTTTCCATATTCTTATTTATTTATTTATGTGGCAAACATTAAGGACAATTTTTCTTTCTAGTTTGGGAGTGGAAAATCTCACTCATGGAAATTACTTCCATATTCATTCGATGTTTTCATTCTATTTTATTGGGATTCAAAAATAAAAAATTTGAAAACTTTGTTGACATGTTTATTGCCTAGGATATAGTATGAACCAATTTGTGCTTAGGCTTGAAAATTGGACAACATGAAAGCATGAACTTATTTTGAACTAGTTGTGTTTTGCTTGATTCCATATTCATTGTGCACATAGCCAGTGTTGGATAATTGCTTGTGTAGGGGATTTTGTTTAATACATGTGGGGCATATTTTATGCAATTTGAACTTAGGAATGACTTGAAAATCCCTGAACCTATATCATTAGACATCCCATTCCTAAATTAGAACCAATAATACTAAAAGGCAAGTTTGGGGGTAGAATGGTTGGAATTTGTATGTATTAACGGGTTGGAGGTCTGTGGTTCTTGGTTTTGCACTTTAGTCATTGCAGTTTGGTCAACGGGTATAAACCAATTCCAGCATAAAAATAGAAAAATGCTGAAGGTCTTATTCTGCTCCTCAAATGCCTTTTTGACTCGAGTACTTAAGTCCGAGGGGTCTTTCAAACCTAGTGTCTTAAAGCCAACTGGTTTGGGAGTCATCGACTTAAAGCTCGCTACAGGGGTCAATTAGAAAGCAAGTACGGAGAGTGAACTTACACATAAGACATTAAAACATCTTTAACTTTTCTGTTTAAGCCTTTATGACTCGGGAAAGTACGTCTTAGGGGTTCTTTGAACCTAGTACCCTAAAGCCAACTGGTTTGGGAGTTGCCGACCCGAAAGCCTGCTACAGGGGTCATATAGAAAGCAAGTATGAAAAGTTCTGCACAAAGATGGTAAAAGATAGGGACATTTAAAAGAAAAAGTCGTCCATAAAAAAATAGTATAAGCTTAGTTGACTGAACTGTGGTGGTTGAGGTTGTAGAATTGGGGACTGCTTTCTTTTGATTTGTTGTGCATGCATATTTCTGATTCTGACTGCCTCATATGGAAAAAGAAATGAAAATTGTTGAGAATCCACATAGATAAAAACCCGGAATGTGAAAGAAAAGCAGAAATGGTGATCATCCATGAGCGTTGAAAGGAATTTCATTAGAACTCATAGATTGACCACATGGGATTCGGGCTTGATTATGCATAATGAGCCACACAGTGTTGAGTATATCTTTTGCATAAGTATGCATTTGACGTTGGCTATTCACACTCACACTTGAAAATTTGGCATGATATAATTAGAAATTATTTTGCATTGTTATTCATAACTCTTGCTTAAAGCTTGAACTGATTTGAACTATAGAGGCATATGGTAAACATGTTGACACAACAAAAATATTTGCTCTATTATTTCTTTGATTTTGTAGTTTATTATCCATTGTTCGAGGACGAACAATAATTCTAGTTTAGGTACAATTTTTGTCCCATTGGATTTTTTTTCAAGCAATGTTTTAATAAGACAGCTATTTTGTAAGATGGCATTTAAGGGGGAGTGTTGTAAATATTATATTGTATTGGTAAATGACAATTGTACCCATGTAACTCTAGAAATTATTACTTTGTATATCCTTATTCTCCCCTATATATATGAGATTCTGGTTAATAATAATACACACGTGTTTATTGACCTCTTTATTTCATTTCTCTTTTTTCTCTAGTTTATAACAATAAATTAGTTTTTGATTTATGTAATATTTTATAGTGTAGATTACTTCTTGATATATGACACATGATTTATTTATTAAACCAATATTTTAAATAATTATCCAACATATATGTCGAGGAATTCTAAGAAATTTAAATTTTCTAAAAATTATAATCAATTTACAATTTTAACTTTAACTAACTTTAAATTTTCCTTTAACAATATTAATAACCCGAAATACTTTCAAAATCAATTTTAATCCTTCAAAGACATTACGAGTATCATTCATCTTATATATAAGACGTGCAAAGCATGTGCTTACTACTAGTGAATAAAAATAATTTTAGAACTTAATATATATGATGAAAATAGGGATTTTGGCTGTCCTCGCCCCCACCCCGTTTAAGCGAGGACGGAGCAGGGTTGGGATGTAAATATCCACCTTGAGGAAGGGCAATGGCATTCCCATCCTGATCTCTAATTATCTGATCTCTAATTACCATCACTATGTATGATTGGCTATAGAGGGCTAAAAAACAGTAATAAATCATTTTTCTCAACGACACACCAATGAATTTTATGGTTTTCTTTAAAAAAAAATTAGCATAAAATCTAATCCACTATGTCAAATACTATTGGCCTGTAAATAGTATAATATAATTCTTTTTGACTTTTCAGAAAAAAAAAAAAAAAAAAAATCTTATCTAAACTAATAATAGAAGAAAACTGCTGAGACAAACCTTTTTTTGTGTGAGTGTGTGTGGATGCGTAGGTGATAGAATTGCATGTATGGATTGAATTGAAACTGTTGGTTACAGATTTGTTGGTGAAAGGAAACAAGCAGAGCTCTGATATCAAATTGATGCCGGATGAAATAGAACAATTATAGGAGAAGGGAAATGGAAATGGGAGAAAAGAAAAGAATAAAGAAATGGGTTCAAGAAGAGAAGAATTAAGGTCAATGAAAATATCAATTTATCATATACTGAAAATTTTCTATTACAAAGCAAAATATCTCTTTATATAGAGTTCCAATAAATCTATTTTAAGTAGAAAATGTTAATAAGATTAATTATGTTTCATAAAATAAATCTCAAAATTGGAAACTAAATCAACTAATATATCTTCTTTACATAAAAAAAACGAATGCATATGTTGGGATTTTGGTCCCAAACAAACCCCGGGGGCGATGATGAAACATCGGGTCGACTTTTTTGCTTCGTAGGCCTTCGGCCCATGATCGAGGTATTTTATGCCCCAATTAAACCACAATATGCGTAACCCAAGAGTTAACAGGTTAGGAACTTTACCATCCTATCTTGAGGTGTTAATTGGGTCATTGGCCCTGTTGCTCGATAGGTGGATCCGATTGGCGGCCCGGGTTTTAATTAGGCTCCCGAACCATTCCCTAATTAAAACCTAGACCTAAACCTACCTATCCTATATATCTACTCTCTCACTCTCAACGCACATAACACACTCTCGACCGAAGCCTCTCTCTCGCTCCTTTCTTCGTGACTGCGGCGCTCTTTGGCTCTTCCTTCTCTGTGAACTTTGGTAACCTGCGACCCGGCTCCTTCTTTGGCCTCTAGCCTCGCTGCCCCTTCGTGGTGGGCTGTGTCCGCCGCTCTCCTTCGTGCGTATCGGCTGACTTCACCGCACCTCGGTGCGTCCTTATTCAGGCTCTGTTTGGTACGGTTTTCTTAGTGAAAACTTGTGGGTTGTGGGTTGCCTCGGAGTGTGATCTTACCTGTTTCGTGTGGTGTTGCCGATTGTGGTTATTGGGGCAATTTCTGAGCCCTCGGTTCCAGTCACACGATCGTGACATTATCAAGACTTAGGGAGTTTTCTCTTTTTCTTGTTTATTGTTAATTTATCATTTCAATTACTTGTCACTTATTGAGAATAACTTGTTACTTTGTGTTTGTGCAAGGGAAATTCTCCAACAAACTGGTATCAGAGCCGTGTCTGTGTGTCTGACTGATCGGCTGATTCGTGACATTCTCTGAAATTCGATAATTTTTTCATTCACCTCTGTTTCACTGATATATTGCAGAAATTATTTTGTGTCAATTGGAATTTTCATTTACTTAGTGTTATCTGAAAATTCTTTGATTAGTTATTCTCTGTGTTTTCTGTTTTGCAATCACTTTGTAGGTCAATATTTGCTTAGTGTTGATTCTGCCTACATCCAGGGATAGCTGATTGCAAACTTCGCTAAAATAAATAAATAATTTTCGCATCACTCCTTATTACGGACACAGAGAAGTCCGCTCTGGTAAATTGGCTGATCACTTTTAAATTTCTGTAATAGCAGGTCATCGTGTGGGGTGACCATTAGGCTTGCGGTTGCCTGTTGCTAGTTATAGGATTTAACTGTTATTACCTGTGATTTGGGATATTGCTAATTTCATACTTGTTCTTGATACATCTTGGTGATTGTCTATTACGTGTTGCTCTTGATATTAGAATTGTTTCCCTTGACCATACCCGTGTCGAAGATTCTCTTGACCTGAGACCTTTTGAGTCTCACGGAATCCTGAGAGTTTAGAACGGCGTATATATTGCGGCCCTTTAGGTTTCTGTGTGAAATTCTCTTTGAGCTGCATATTATTCCATTGTGGTGTGTTGCTTGAAACATGTCTGCACATCATTTTGACTTGAGTGTCTTTAATGGAAAGGGTGATTTTTCTATTTGGAAACAAAAAATGAAAGGTATTTTAGTTCAGCAAAAAGTTTCTAAAGCTATTGATAATTCTTTTCCTGCTACTGTGACTGAAGAACAGAAAAAGGAATTTGATGAACTTGCTTATACTTCTATTATCTTGCACTTATCTGATAGTGTTTTACGAAAAGTTGGTAAACACGATACTACTGAAGCTCTTTGGAAAAAGTTACAAGAACTTTACTTAACACAATCCACACCGAACAAACTTTTTCTTCTTGAAAGTTTTTTCAGTTTCAAAATCGATCCTTCAAAGGAATTAGATGACAATCTTGATATTTTCAATAAACTTGTTCAAGATATCACAAATTGTGGTGATAAAGTGCCTGAAGAATACAAGGCCATAATTTTATTGAATGCCATTCCTGACATGTATAAGGATGTTAAGAATGCTATCAAGTATGGGAGGGAGACCCTTACCCCGGAGGTAGTCATTGATTCACTTAAGAGTAAGGATAGGGAGATTAGAGCTGAGAAAGGTGGGAGAAAGCAAGGGGAGGTCCACTTTATGAGAGGTAGGACTCAAACAAAGGGTGGTGGAAATAGTGGGAGCGGACAAAGTAGTGGTAGCAAGAAAAAGGGTAGAAGTAGATCCAAATCACGAGGGAAAGCTGCAGGTAGAAAATGCTATGGTTGTGGTCAGTTAGGACATTTTATTAGTGATTGCTATAAGGAGAAAAATAAATTTAAGGGAAGTGAACAAGGGGAGGCGAATATTGTGGCACCAAAACATAATGAACCTGGTGAGGTTTACGTCCTCTTAGATCACAAGCCTAGTGAAATTAACCTGTCTATGAACTCCCATAATGATGAATGGATTCTTAACTCTGGTGCATCTTTTCATGTCACTTCTCATAAGCATTGGTTTGATCATTTGCATGAGTCTGATCATGGTCATGTTGTTGCATGGGGTGGAGTCGCATATAACATTACAGGTGTTGGTGATGTTATTGTCAAATTTGAAAATGGATTTGTGCATACATTGAAGAATGTTAGGTACATTCCACATATGGGTAGAAATTTGATATCGATGGGAGAGTTAGAAAATGCAGGTTTCACTGGGAGGCTTGGTGACGGGATGATTAAAATGTTTAAAGGTGCACTTAGGGCCTTTAAGGCCATTAAGAAAAATGGCATTTACACAACTCATGCTGAGGTAGTAAGTGGTAAAAACCATATTATTGCATCCATTGACACCGATCACACACAAAAATGGCACAATAGACTTGCACATGTAAGTGTTAAAGGTCTAAAATTTTTGAATGATAAGGGTGTGTTTGGAAAGGATAAGGTGTCTGACATGCCATTTTGTGATCATTGTGTGCTTGGGAAACATCACAGAATGTCTTTTGCATCCAGCACACACCGGACAACTAGAATGCTTGAATACATTCATTCTGACTTATGGGGCCCTGGGAGTAATCCCACTTTTGGTGGTAACAAATATTTCCTGTCTATTATTGATGATTTCTCCAGACGTGTGTGGATTTATTTGTTGAAAGATAAATCTGAAACTTTTGAAAAGTTTAAAACTTGGAAATTACAGGTGGAAAATCAGACAGGTAGAAATATAAAATATTTGAGAACTGATAATGGTCTTGAATTCTGTAATTCTGATTTTGACAATATGTGTAAAGATAATGGTATTACTAGACACAGAACTGTGCCTTACACTCCCCAGCAAAATGGGGTTGCTGAAAGGATTAATCGTACATTACTTGATAAGGTTAGATGTATGATGTTAAGCTCTGGTGTGCCTAAATCTTTTTGGGGTGAAGCTGTTATGACTGCATGCTATCTGATTAATATGACTCCTTCCGCTGCCTTGAATGGTGATACACCATATGAAAAATGGTATGGTAAATGTGTTGATTATTCTATGCTTAGAACTTTTGGTTGTACTGCGTTTTCTCATCAAAGTGAGGGAAAGTTAGAACCTAGAGCTAGAAAGTGTGTCTTTCTAGGATATCCCGAAGGTGTTAAAGGATATAGGTTGTGGGACAGAAGTCAAAAGGGCGTGAGAATAATCATCAGCAGAGATGTCACCTTTAATGAGTCTGAGATGCCTTGTCTAGGAAACAAAGAACAGCTAGAGATAGGTGGAGATGAACCCTCACCTGAGGTGGAGAGTGTTAGAATCCCTATCCCCATTACCCTGAGTGAGGTGGAGAGTAACCTCCAACAAGATCACGAGAATGTAGAAGAAGATGACCCTATAGATCATCCTGTTGACCATAACCCTTTGGATGGCTATCAGTTAGCTAGAGATAGGGAAAGAAGACCACATAGAGAACCCCAAAGAATGTCCGACTACGTCATAGCCTATGCTAGTTACCAAGACCTAGCTGATAAAGAGCCCAATACCTATGAGGAGGCTATGAGAAGTGAAAATAGTAAATTTTGGGTTAGTGCCATGAAAGAGGAGATGGAATCGCTCCATAAGAATCAAACTTGGGTTTTAGTGGATAGACCAAGAGATAAATCAATTGTAGGCTGCAAATGGGTCTACAAGGTGAAGGAGGGTACCACTGAGAATGAGCCTGTGAGATATAAGGCTAGGCTAGTTGCAAAGGGGTACACACAAAAGGAAGGGGTAGACTATAATGAGATTTTTCTCGCCCGTTGTTAAGTATACCACCATTAGAGTCATGCTTGCTTTTGTTGCGTTTTATAACTGGGAACTTGAACACCTTGATGTGAAAACTGCTTTTTTACATGGAGATCTTGAAGAGAAAATTTTTATATTTCAACCCAAAGGTTTTGAAGATAAAGAAAAACCTGATCATGTGTGTTTTCTTAATAAATCATTATATGGTTTAAAACAATCCCCTAGACAGTGGTACAAGAAATTTGATTCTTATGTGCTTTCTATTGGTTTCAAGAGGAGTGAGTTTGATCATTGTCTATACTATATGCATCACAGCACTGATGAGTGTGTGTATTTGTTACTTTATGTGGATGACATGTTATTAATTGGTTCTAACATGACTTTAGTAGACAAGATTAAAATTGAGTTAAACAAGGAATTTGATATGAAGGACCTAGGCCATGCTAAACGTATTTTGGGTATGGAAATTGAAAGAAATAGGTCTAATTCTTGTTTATTCTTGCATCAAACTCCCTATGTGCAAAAGGTGTTAAAGAAGTTTGGTATGATAAATTGTAAACCTGCTTCTGTACCTCTTGGAAATCATTTTGTTTTAACAAAAGATCAATCACCTGCGAATGAGGAAGAAATAGCTTATATGAGTAATATACCCTATTCTAATGTGATTGGTTCTGTGATGTATCTGATGGTTTGTACTCGGCCATATTTGGCCTTTGCTGTTAGTACTTTGAGCAGGTACATGTCTAATCCTGGCCCCACTCATTGGGAAGCCTTGAAGTGGCTACTCAGGTATCTTAGTGACACTTATAATGTGGGTTTAATCTATAAGTGCAAATCTAATAATGTGAAATTGAAGGGTTTTACTGATGCTGATTATGGTGGAGATAGAGATAATAGGAAATCTACTTCCTCTTATGTGTTTACTTTGTGTGACTCATGTGTTAGTTGGAAGTCTCAGCTCCAACATATTGTTGCTCTCTCTACTACTGAGTCTGAATATATTGCTGTTACCGAAACCTTTAAAGAAGCTTTGTGGTTTAAAGGATTACTTAAGGAACTAGGAGCATTAAATGAAAGTGTAACAGTATATTCTGATAGTCAATCAGCTATTCATTTATGTAAGAATCCTGTTTTTCATGAACGTAGTAAACACATTGATGTTAGATTACACTTTATTAGGAATATTTTTTCTCAAGATGAAATTAAACTTGAAAAAGTGCATACAGATTATAACCCTGCAGATATGGGCACAAAGGTGCTCACTTTGGTAAAATTTAGAAGTTGTCTACTGCTTCTAAATATCGGCACAGGTATGAAAAGGTCCGATTAGTTTAGGACTTTAATCTTGCAACTACTAAACATGTGTTGTTTTGTTTTTTGCAGGTTTGTTCGGTACCAAGGTGGAGGTTTGTTGGGATTTTGGTCCCAAACAAACCCCGGGGGCGATGATGAAACATCGGGTCGGCTTTTTTGCTTCGTAGGCCTTCGGCCCATGATCGAGGTATTTTATGCCCCAATTAAACCACAATATGCGTAACCCAAGAGTGAACAGGTTAGGAACTTTACCATCCTATCTTGAGGTGTTAATTGGGTCATTGGCCCTGTTGCTCGATAGGTGGATCCGATTGGCGGCCCGGGTTTTAATTAGGCTCCCGACCCATTCCCTAATTAAAACCTAGACCTAAACCTACCTATCCTATATATCTACTCTCTCACTCTCAACGCACATAACACACTCTCGACCGAAGCCTCTCTCTCGCTCCTTTCTTCGTGACTGCGGCGCTCTTTGGCTCTTCCTTCTCTGTGAACTTTGGTAACCTGCGACCCGGCTCCTTCTTTGGCCTCTAGCCTCGCTGCCCCTTCGTGGTGGGCTGTGTCCGCCGCTCTCCTCATGCGTATCGGCTGACTTCACCACACCTCGGTGCGTCCTTATTCAGGCTCTGTTTGGTACGATTTTCTTAGTGAAAACTTGTGGGTTGTGGGTTGCCTCGGAGTGTGATCTTACCTGTTTCGTGTGGTGTTGCCGATTGTGGTTATTGAGGCAATTTCTGAGCCCTCGGTTCCAGTCACACGATCGTGACATTATCAAGACTTAGGGAGTTTTCTCTTTTTCTTGTTTATTGTTAATTTATCATTTCAATTACTTGTCACTTATTGAGAATAACTTGTTACTTTGTGTTTGTGCAAGGGAAATTCTCCAACAGCATATAACATGTTTTTTCATTATGGAGAAAATTAAAAAATAAATGTTGAGTATAACTGTATAAGTTTCCTCCTCTTCGATGAGAAGACAAGATTCAAGGTTGGACAAAAGATGATATCTTAGTAAGTGTTTGACGGCTTACTTATAATAAATATTTATAATAATTACAATTTTCAATATCACTTTTTAATCAAACACATTTTTTGAAACCACATTTTAACCACAAATTTTACCTAAAAAAACACAAAAATTTCAAAATAACGACGGCTACACTACTGCTGAACAGAGGCTTAGTCCTTTAACTTCTTACACTAAAAGCAAGTTTAACAATCATTATATTGAATTCATTTTTTCTGTTCATTTTAATGTAAACGGGAAATTCTAGATAAATTAAATGCAAAACAAGAGAATATATGCAATTACTAGGATCGTGATTGCAAATATCATAGATCTCGATGTTCATAGACCAATTCGGAACTATGAGCATATCGCTCGTAGCTCTTTTCACCATCGAATTCACTACTGTTTCACCTCTCTATCAATATTCCTCACCTCCCAAGATCAATCAGAAGTACAAAATCCAAGGAAAGCTTATTGTGAATCGATTTTGATGGAGCCGAGATTGCAAAAAGAAATGGTGGTGCTTTAATTTGTTGAAAAAATTGAAGAAATTTGGTTTATTTTGAAGAATTTATAACGAATTTTGGAGATTTTGATGATGAAAATTTATTTATGAAGAAAGACATATAATGTTTTTTTTTTTTTACCTTTGTAAGAGAGAAAACCTCACTATGATCGGTGAAAAGGGCTCAAGGGAAAGAAAAATGAAAATAAAGTTGAACATACTTTAGTAATGAGAAAGGATGGATAGAATTACACCAATATATTCATACTCATGGTCAAAATTGATAAGACTCAAAAATCGATTGGTATTACCAAATTAAATGATGTGTAGCTAATTAGACGTATTTATAAAAGTCTTTCTTGAATAAACTTTAACGTTTTTAGAAGGAATGGATCGATTTAAGTCGATTTGCTTGTCACCAAAATTGATAGGAACCATCAGATGAACTAATTAACAGATGTCTAAAGTCATTAATAATAAACTTTAGAGTTATCAATAGGGACAATCATGACCAAAACTGATATACGATTTTCGTTTGATGTAGTTTACTAAATTTTGATAAATAATTATGAATTGTGCGATTAAAAAGTTATGAACCCCATTAGCATTCCTGCATAAGTGCTTGATAGTTTTTTTTTTTTTTTTTGTCTAAACTTGTTATGTCGAGCTCGAACTATTTGTATATATTTGGATTTTAAAAACATTCTTTCTATAATGTTGTGGCGACTCGAATATCTTGTTTATTTGACTATATCATTACTGAATTTCATATTTTTAACTATAATGAATTTAAAACTAACTTGTCAAAGTTTTTAAAAATATTTATTATAATTATTTGTTTTTCTTTAAGAGAAAATATTGCTCTCTTTGTCAAGTTCATTAACTTCACATTGAGATTATGGGTTTTTGAATCAAATTTTATATATATTTTATTAACTTCCTGAGTTGCATCGACTATTCGTTAATCAAAAGAATATGAAAAGTGTTGTAAAGAAACTTAAATTAATGATATTATTAGCAAAGTGGTTTTAAAATGACAAAAAACCAAAGAACGTTTTTATGATGCTCTAAATAAGGTATTAATTTGTATTCATTTTTTATTGGTGACTACATTCACTTCTGTAGTTATGTCATTAAAGTTTTTAAATGTAATAAACACGGGTTAATTATTTGATTGATCATTGAACTTTGTAAAAGGTTTACAAGGGGTCACTAAACTTCAAAAGTTTTTTCATTAGTTACTGAACTTTACAAAATATAATCTCGTCCACATTTTAGTGATTAATGAGAAAAATTTTGAAAAGTTCGGTGACTAATGGGGAAACTTTTGAAGTGTACTGATTAACGGGGAAGGTTTTGAAGTTCAATGATTAACGAGAAAACATTTGAAGTTCGGTGATTCTCTAGAAACTTCACACAAAGTTTAATGACCAATTATGTAATTAACTCCTATTTTTACCAATATTCATATTTTTTAGTATTTTCCATCCTTTTTCCTTTTTTATATTCTCTGAAATCATCAAACTAAGAAAAAATAATAATATTTTATCTCGGGAGTAATGACAATGTGTTGACCTCTCTAATATCAAATAGGCAAACAATTGAAATCTATACAAACATCATTGTTTCGATTTTTGATTGAATTCGAGGCTCACATATAGGTAATTGAATTTGGTTTCGAGTCTAAGAATTTTATGTAACTTTTTTTTTTGGTTAACTCTACTAGGCTTATGATAGTTCCATGAGCTGCTTCACCTTAGATTGTCTTTGCTATTAAAGAGGTCAGCATACGTTGAGATAAAAGTTATTCTTTTTTCTAAGTTTTATGATGTTAGATTATAAATTATGAGCTAAGAGTCCAGAAAAAGAAAGAAAAATACTAAAAAGTAAAAAAAATATAAAGATTGATAAAACTGAGGTTAATTACTAGATTTGTCACTATACTTTGCGTGAAGCTTCTAGGGTTCACTGAACTTGTGTAAGATTTTCGGGTAATCACTAAATTTCATAAAATTCCCACTACTCACTGAACTTTACTGACCTGATTGGTCATTGAACTTTGCAAAATGTTTGGATGGGACCATTGAACTTCAAAAGTTTCCTCATTAATTAGTGAACTTTACAAAATTTAATCTCATCCATTATTCAGTGGCTTACGGGATTACATTTTTTAAAGTTCAGTGACTATCGAGGAAGCTTTTGAAGTTTAGCGACTCCTTAAAAACCTTTTACAAAGTTCAGTGACTAATCAGGTAATTAACTCTAATAAACATTGTCCCGTCTTGCATTCGCATTTTTATCCTATTATTAACTTAAAGTGTACAATTAGAAAAACCAATTTCAATTCCTATTATTTCTGAGAGGTTTTGATACGAGTTAAAATAAGAGATGTCTATATATGTATCAACCCTGCCTCCATAATTTAGTAAAAGTGCATAAGAAATAAACAATAAGGTAATTTCATTAATGGCAAACATGGACAAAAATGGAAGCTGAATATTTTTATTGCAAATATAATTTTTTTAGAGGTTTAGGTTATTCAAAAACTTATATTTGGATGTCATAACTCCCTCGTACTAGCCTATACCTTCTAGACATCATAGCTCAAGTACGAACGAATAGGTGTACCAAGCTAAAAAGATTGCTTTAACAATCATAACAGATGTGTTCAGAAAATCTAATAACATGATACATCAGATAGTAAGAATTTAAGAAAAAGGGAAGTCTTCAAATGTTAGATTATAGTCAATGTTAAATATAAATGCAATGATATCGTAGAACCTCATGGTAATATTTCACCCAATTTTTATACATATTGGTGCCGACATTGCAAAAACCTTATATTCGAGCTAGAAGATAATGTAGTTTTTGCTAATGTCAATGCTAAAAAGTACAAGAATATTGTAAAGAACCTATTGATAGACCATTGAAACCCTGGAGATACCCAAACTTTGAGGAGTAAGCTTATTAAGTAACGATATGCGTGATTATATGCATGATCAGGTACAAGGTATTTTATCATTTTCTCGATATCTCAACTTATTCGACATATATCTTTAGACCTTGAATTCTACTATGATGTACAATATGAGTTCCAAGTACCAATATGGTCAATAACATGTGCGTTTATTTATATTGTTTGTATGAGTCTTTCCTAGTTTCTACAACAACTCAGGTTTCCACAATGTGTATGTCCTAGTTGCAACAACTTATGAAACTTCATTGACATATAAATAAAAAATAAGGTATCGTTTAGGTATACATTGATCGTCATTGTTGATTCGTAGTCCTCAAAGGACCTTCTAACACCATCTATATTTTCGCATGAACCCCCAACCACCCTATCATTGATTATCCAGCGTGATGGTCCAAGAGCCTCAACATGTATATCTATTGTGTATGAATAAAAGTATGATAAATTCGTATGGAGATTCCATTATATTCATTGTAATAATCTCAATTCAAACTTCACGTTTGAGTATTTACAATCATTGCTCTTTATTTACATTATATTTTAATCATTAGAAGTTATGCAAGTGTACATTTCTCCTGTCCATACATATGCATATTCGTGCACAAAAATGCATAAAATATAACTCGTGCATCACGTATGATGTGTAAAAGTATTAAAATATAGACACATGTATAACAATATCATGTACTTATATCGTATATAGGATACTCCATTTATAATACAAAAGATAACTTATGCATTTACAAAGCATCAACAATAATTTATTTTGATCACACGTGAATATGTTACATATAATATAAACTTGTTTTGCATTATAATTGAACTCTTACTTACATATATCATTACTTTTTAGTATTCAAGGATTCACTCTACATTTCGTATCTAGGTCAATATTTGCATTAATCAAGTTTGTATAAGTTCATAACTGTATCACCTCTTGAGGTCAAATTTGAGGTCATTCAGATCTAAAAATACAAAAATAAGGGATCATAAAGGTGAAACAAGATGGTGGGAGTCGACATTTGAGTACCAATGTGTACAACACATGGGGAATGTGAAGAGAATGGGGAGGGGCATGATGAAGATTGAGCATCCACCTCCTATGTGGAACTTCTCAATATTGCGTTAAACTCACGTAATTATATTTTAAATGAAAGTCTTCAAAATCTCATGAATTATATATAAAAAAACTAATAATAAATGAAAGTTTATAAATTCTATGAATTTTATTAATTTTATTCAATCCAGCAAAGTTCATGAATACATCACTAAAAAGACTTTTTACAAGTTCCAATTGAATACACTCCAAGTAAATATATAAAGAAAATTTGGGGAGGATCAATCCTAATCATGCAATAAACAAAAGTTGAAGGACCCACTATCTTTTAATTAAAATTGTTTTCTTCCAATTAAAGTTGTTATTTGTGTTTTATTTCAAATTCTCAGGATTCCTTAAAATTTTATCTAATACCTTTTTATATCACGGATGTACATAAAAAATGCTCAACACTAAGAGTGGACGTTCTTCAATTTCGATTATTTTTTCAATTTTTTTCGATTCTTGAAAAAAAATTGACTTTCCTAAATGTGTGCAAAAACCAAAGACAAATTTAAAAAATAATAACAAAACTCGAAGAAACGCAACATTTAAATAAAGAAAATGCAACTAAATGGGAAAAAAAAACAACATAAAAACTTGAAAAAAATGACAACAAACTAAAAACCAGCATCTAAAATGAACGATACAACATCCAAAATCAAAACTTAAAACACAGCAAGCGAAGTAAGAAAACAACATTCTAAGTGTAAAGTGTGTTTTTACACTTATTTTGTATATTTAAATAGCTTATTTATGAGTAATTTAAGCAAATTTCTACTCACTTTTGTGTAATTATTGTTTTTATAGGCTACAACATCAAATTGAAGGAACATAATGCAACATGAAGAGAAATGATGAAAGCGTGCAAAAACATGAAGCTGGGACCAAGGTGCAAAGTTTCAAAAGTTGGAGGAACTTGGATGCAAATTCTCAAAGGTGTGATTGAGTGAGAATTTAAAATTTGAGGACCAAAGTGTAGAAGATAATGTTTGAGGAGCTTGGTTTGAAATTAGGTGAAGTACTTGGGGGCAATTATGTAGCGCCCCGAGTTTCGTATACCCAGTTCACCACGTCATTTTCTGATTTAATTTTTCGAATAATATTTTAACGGAAGAAATAACTGAAATTCATTTTTGGCAACATTAAATAAGTTGTAATGGTCGATAAGATTTGAAAATATTTATGAAACAACTTGAAATAGCAAATCGAACCATTAATTTTGTAAAGCAGTTAACGATGTCATAACTTCTCAAATAACTGAGATTCTCAAAATTATCTAATGTTGGAAATTACGGAAATCATTAAAGTAAGACATTTCAACCATTTAACGGTTATTGCCACCATCATCCATCACTTGCCACCATCTCCGAATCTGCAAAACTGTTAAAATAACGGGTTGAGCATTTCGAATGAAATACTCAGTAGACTCATCGCCAATTAATTAATCTACAATATAATTGAACACATAAATGCAGGCTCTTTAGAAAACATAGGGTGTGGGTTGCTCTTCTTGTGCATTTAAGCACTTGGCTTCTTTCTGAAAAATCATAGGCTCTTTAGAAATCATAGGGTGTGGGTTGCTCTTCTTTGTACATTAAAGCACCTGGCTTCTTTTGAAAATCATAGGCTCTTTAAAAATCATGGGGTGTGGGTTGCTCTTCTTTGTGCATTATAGCACGGGGCTCTTTCTTCTTGTGCACATAAGGCACATGTTATGCATAACATCATCATTTATCTTGCAAGACATTCTCTTCTTTCTTTCTCATGCATAAAAGCATATAAGTTATGACTAGCATAACAACATCGTTATTTCCGAAGAAATACATTCTCTTTTCTTTCATAAAAATGACTTTCACATAAGTCACATAACATACACATTCACATGCAATCATAATTTAAATCAATTAATAGGGGCGAGTCTACCTTAAACTTGACGAGTGCGATTGAGCGGGAAACGACTTCCATTCTTTATTTCTCCGTACGCTTCGTCTAGCCAATTAGAAAATACGTTAAGTTAGTCCGTTGAAATTTATAGTTTAAAATTGATAAATTAAAGTTTTGGGACTGAAATTGATAATTTGAAAGATGAGGGACTAAAATGAATACTTTTGAAAGTTGGGTCGAAGCTCGAAATGAATAATAAATTGGGGGCTTGAAATAAGTGAATTTTAAAAATTGAGGGCTTATTAAAATCATTTGGAACTTAGGGGCTGAATTTTAAAAGGTTTAAAGTTGAAAAGGTTGAAATAAAACATTTTAAAAAGCTTGGGGATTAAAGTGCAATTTGGAAAAACTTTCAATTTAATCAATTTAAATATACATATATCATCCCTTCTCTCACTAGGTAGAGAGAGAGAGAGCGGACGACAGGGAGTAGAGACGGGAAGGGGGAGGTGCGACGAAAGTTATTGCCGGCGACGAATCCGGCGCCGGGTGCAGCGAACGACGAGGATGGGTAGGCTGGGTTCTTGTGGGGTTTATGTGCGAAATGGGTGTGAAAATGGGTGCAAACCTGGACTCGAAACGCGATTTTCCGGCGAGCAGGCGGCGGCGATTGAGGTAAGTATTTGGGTTTATTTGATTCAGGGGTTTTTGCTTTGGTTTTGGTTGGGATTGGGCAGTGATGATGATGGGTGTGTGTGGTGGTATCGCGGCGGGATTGTGGCGGTGGTGGAGCGTTTTGTGGAGGTGGTGGTGACTGTGGTGCTTGGTGCAGGCGGTGGTGGCGGCTGGAGGTTTGTGGTGGTTGGTTACTGTGGTACTTGGCGAGTTGGGGGTGATGATGATGATGATGAACGCTGGTGTTTGAAGATAGGGGTGAGTTGGATGGTAGTGATGATGGTGAACAGGTTGGCTGTGGTTCTGGGGGTGGTTGGACGTGGCTGGAGCTGGAGGTGGTGATGATGAACGGTGGTGATGTTGATGAAGGGGAAGGGACCATTACCTTGCTGGACTGGAGGCTGAAACTAGAGCTGGGGAACGGCCGATTGGCTGGGGGAAATGGCGGTAATGTTGTGGCGCAGTGGTTGCAGGATTGGCTGCTTGAAAGTTGTGAGGTGCGTTGGATTGCAGGTTTGTGGTTTGGGCTGGAATTGGTGGTGGCAGGACGTGGCTGGAATGTGGCAATGGTGGTTGAGAGGGTGATGGTGCTATACTGCAGTGGTAATGGTGAAGGAGGAGGAGGTCATTACCTGCGGGAGTGGAGGCTGAGAATGATGGAAACCGTGTGTTAGTTTGTGCTGAAGGGAGAGGCTGGCAAAGATGGGGTTGGATTGTGCAGTGTATAAGGGAGTGTGTTGGGTGAAGTGAGAGAAATGGAGTATGGGCTGGAGTCAGTGGAGGTATGGGTTGGAGGAAAAATGTTGGGAAAATTATGGGTTGATACACAAGAACCGGGAATCGAGGAGATAATATGCGTGAATTCAACTGAACTGGAAGAAGGGATCTGTTACGATGAACTTGATGTAATTTGAAATTTAAAATGATTTGAGAATAATAATTTAAATAATAAAATAAAATAATAAAATTTGGAAATTCGAATTTATTTTAAAAATTGAATTAATTCGATATTTCTCGACTTTGCTAGACGAACACGTCGCGACGTTAACGTAAAATGGGCGAGATCGCAGCGACACGATTTTCGAAATTTTGAAATAATTATTAAATTGCGTGAAAAATTCTTGGTCGCTACAACCTTACCCCCTTAAAATAATTTCGTCATCGAAATTAAACTTACTTGATCTGTTCTTTCTGGATACTTGGCTATGATTTCATCTTCCTTTCCCAGGTAACTTCATTATTACTGTGTCTACCCCACTGGACTTTGACTAAAGGAATCTCTTTACTTCTTAAGACATGGACTTTTCTCTCTACTATGCACATAGATGCCTCTTAACAAGTCAAATCTTTCTAAACTGAAATAGACTGATAATTCACCACATGATTAAAATCATGAGCATACCTTCGCAATAGCGAAACATGAAAAACATTGTGAACAGCTGTAAGTTCTGGTGGCAAAGTCAAAAATAAGCCACATTATCCACTTCTCTAGTATTTCAAATGGTCCGATGAAACGAGGCCTTAATTTCTCTTTCTTGCCGAAACGAAAAGTACCCTTCATAGGAGTTACTTGCAAGAATACTTTCTCTCTAATCTCAATCATTAAGTCTCTTCTTTGATCGGCATAGCTATTTGTCTATCTTGGGCAGCTTTAATTCGTACTCTGATCTTCTCGATAGCATCAACTGTTCCTCTCAATTAATTCTGAACCCAATGATTTCTTCTCATTAACTTTATCCCAATAGTTTGGCGATTAACCTCTCTACCCATACAGTGCTTCATAGGGTGACATCAATAGTAGCCAGAAAACTGTCATTGTAGGTAAATTCTGCTGATAGAAAATGTGTCTCTCGATTACCATTTGGGTCTAGAACAAATGCCCTAAGCATATCTTTCAATGTCTGAATCTGAAGATGGTAGGCAGTACTAAAATTTAACTTAGTACCCATTGCCACATGTAAACTGTTCCAAATCTCGAAGTAATTCTCGAATCTCTATCCGAAAAAAAATGAACACTAACAATACATGAAATCGGACAACCTCTCTAACATATATCTGTACCTCATACGAAGCTATCGAAAAGACACTGGATAGCTATTGAGTAGAACTCAATCAATCATCCGACATTATCCAACTTTAATACTCATTCCTTGACCTTCTATTTCCAACCTTTCAAGGATCTATACTGATATCGAATCCACGATATAATGTCAATCATTCCAATGCTTAAACTAAAATCAAGAAGATTGATCAAGAATAAAATCTTATTACCCAAAATATAGCAACGAAGTATCAATTCCAAAATATTGTGTACAACTCAAACTTGGCGGAATCTTCTGAAAGATATACAAACGCAGTCATTTCTAAACTCGACTGAAATTTCCTTTTCAAATTGAAGAAATTTCAAACTTGAATCCTTTAGTCTAGACTTCTAAATCATGCATCTAGTACCATGTATCACATACTCATTCTAGTCGAGGACTAATGTACTAACTTAAAGTATCATCATAATAATCAGGTATGATATTCTCAATTTAAGAAACCTCACTAACTTCCTAATCTGAAGTTCAATACTCAATTTCCCTGTTCTCCCAAAACTTCAATTCATGTCACCATTTGAACAATACTCTAATTAAGTCTATCACCATTGAACAAGACTTCTGTGAATCATATAGGATTCCTTATCAAGTTTACTTAACCCAAAGATACAATCTCATTATAGATAAAGTCACATAACTGATCATCTCGAGTTTTCCATTATTGTTGCAAAATATTTTGCTCACATCGAAAGTACAACTGATAATAAGAAATCGAAACTGCATCACCAAAATCTTAAATAAATCCCTATATCTTATGACTTAAAAATGAAGATTCTCAATCGTAGGTAATATTTCACCATAATGCAATAACCCATCAAAATGAGATCAATTGACTCCATATATTCACACAATCCTTCGCGGGATAACCATAACATCCATTAACCGTTTAGTCACCATATCTTGTAGTAATCATGTAACATGTCACTTATCATTGCATCATATGACCTCAAATAATCATATCAATCTCTCTAAGATTACAATATAATAACCATCATATCTATCACATGAACCTTATACGTCAATCTGCTCACTAAGATTATATATCAATCTCTTAAACTAAATAAATCTTGGATTCTGCCATATGTCACTATTTCAGCACACTACTCCATAATAAGTCATTACTGTGAAGTCTGATCCTCATTTCCACAAATTCTATCCACAAGTACAAATACATAAAATTTCGTTTCTTATTTTCGAACCAAGATACCATTAGTAACTCTTTCCAAAATTTCAAGGTATAATCTATCATAACCTTTCCTCCGATCCAATGCTTTACTTCTGCAATACTTGAACAAATTTAGGATCTGGTAAAATTTCTTTATCCAACAATTTTCTCTCATGATCTTCTAATATCAAAAATGCAAACTTAATGTACATCGGTGAATCATTCATATTACGAGGAAACCCTGATTCATTTCCATGACTGAGACTCATCTTTCCTCGAATTCCACTTAGAACCAAACATAGCATAACTTATTCATGAAAAGTCAACTTACTTCATATCTCAATACATCGTCACCTTCAGTTCTCACCATAAGTGCAAACGCATTATTCCTTATAATTATCTCTTGTACTTGTTTGTATTCAAATGATCTTATGACAATCATCGTTATCTCACATAACCCCAACATTCGATCATATGTACTCAATTTCTCACTATAATAAATCTCGATACCTTTAAGGGCTTCCCACTGTAAAATACTTCCAGTATCTCTCATTCATGACAACTGACTTTTCCAAATAATCATATTACTTGTAAATAACCAAATCTTACGCATCATCTACCAATCAACTTCCAAAACAAATCAACAGTATTATCATATATCCTCATCATTTATAATATTCTCCAATACAAGTGATCATCTCCAACTAGTACTCAATTCGTTCTCAAAAATAATCAAGATTCTTCTCAATAACACCATAATATTTATCTTCACTCATCTTTCAAAATGTACCTTGACATCCCAGTAGTTGTATACACCATCTTGTTTTTGAAATTGTGCAACAAGGAGATCATTTCAATATAACTATCTCCAATACAAAATGATTATGCTTTGAAAGTCAAAAACGTCTCAAGAGTCATTATCCCTTTAAATCACTTACTAAATCTTGCTTGCGGTGTAAATGAACTTGCAAGTCTAACCTCAATTCTCTTAGTTGTTTTACCATACCTTGCTCTTAACTCAAACTGATAAAATTCTGGGCAGAGTCTCCCTTGTAATATGGACTAATCCAACCCGTAAGTATACTTCAAAACCAACAATAACAACCTGTAATTATACTCCACATCTGACCACCGCAATTAAATATTGACAACAATTCCAACAGGCTTCAATACCACAAAATATCCCAGAAAAATCAATTCATCATTTCTCAACATAACAATTTCAAATCATAGTTTCCAATATCACAAAATCACTTTCTTCAATACATTAATTAGCTCAAGTGCCAACTCATTGGTCATACTTATAAAATATATGCCACAAATCAATATTTCCGAAATTTCTTCACAAGGTCAAACTTCATAATAAATTTCTCTTCAACATAGAGGCATAATTCACTTACTCAAACACAATATCAATTCTTAATTCCCAATAATTTAGAATCAAAACTTTAAATCTCAAATTTCATAATTCTTCTCATACAAGTCTCAATAAAATCATATTACTCATAATCTCAACATCTCATCACATCTTCATAAAATTGGCTTGCTATCTCTCGTTGATATATTCCGAAAATATTGTCTAATCCTTTCTACTGACTGCTCATACTTATTGCCATATCTAAAATCAATTATGCAAAGTCCAGTTAAGGTTCTTCATTTCTAAGTTCGAGGACAAAAATTATTATAAAATCATTCTTAAGTCATATTATTCCCATTATGCTCAACACTCGTTCTCTTTCTTTTCTTTTCTTTCTGAAAAACTTTCTCATTATACTTCAAAACTCATTTCTTTCTTTCTTTCTGAAAATTTTTCGTTATGCTTCAAAACTCATTTCTTTCTTATTCGGATAAAATCTCTTTCTCTTTAGTAACGACCCGGATCCCTCGCTGGGGCCTTCTCCGAGTCGTACTCATAGTCTTTACTTCTTTCTCATGCATTTAAGCAAGTAATTCTCATGAACATAAAAATTCAAATCTCTTGCATTTAAGCAAGTAAGTTTTGACAAGCATAACGACATCATAAATCTTCTTTCTCTTTCTCATAAATCATTAAAATAAGTATCCGAAATACTCTTCATTCTTTCTCATAAATTAGTAAAATAAGTATTCGAAATACTGAAATAACTTTAAACCTCATAGACTTCTTTACCTCGGAGTTCGTGGGACGAGTGATGGCAGTGGAAATCTTCCTCAATAATAATTAAATAGGGAAAACTGTTTCTTGAAATTTCTTTTTGAAAACTTATCAGTCTACAGAAACGCAGACTGGCTCTGATACCAAGCTGTAGCGCCCCGAGTTCCGTATACCCGGTTCACCACGTCATTTTCTGATTTAATTTTTCGAATAATATTTTAACGGAAGAAATAACTGAAATTCATTTTTGGCAACATTAAATAAGCTGTAATGGTCGATAAGATTTGAAAATATTTATGAAACAACTTGAAATAGCAAATCGAACCATTAATTTTGTAAAGCAGTTAACGATGTCATAACTTCTCAAATAACTGAGATTCTCAAAATTATCTAATGTTGGAAATTACGGAAATCATTAAAGTAAGACATTTCAACCATTTAACGGTTATTGCCACCATCATCCATCACTTGCCACCATCTCCGAATCTGCAAAACTGTTAAAATAACGGGTTGAGCATTTCGAATGAAATACTCAGTAGACTCATCGCCAATTAATTAATCTACAATATAATTGAACACATAAATGCAGGCTCTTTAGAAAACATAGGGTGTGGGTTGCTCTTCTTGTGCATTTAAGCACTTGGCTTCTTTCTGAAAAATCATAGGCTCTTTAGAAATCATAGGGTGTGGGTTGCTCTTCTTTGTACATTAAAGCACCTGGCTTCTTTTGAAAATCATAGGCTCTTTAAAAATCATGGGGTGTGGGTTGCTCTTCTTTGTGCATTATAGCACGGGGCTCTTTCTTCTTGTGCACATAAGGCACATGTTATGCATAACATCATCATTTATCTTGCAAGACATTCTCTTCTTTCTTTCTCATGCATAAAAGCATATAAGTTATGACTAGCATAACAACATCGTTATTTCCGAAGAAATACATTCTCTTTTCTTTCATAAAAATGACTTTCACATAAGTCACATAACATACACATTCACATGCAATCATAATTTAAATCAATTAATAGGGGCGAGTCTACCTTAAACTTGACGAGTGCGATTGAGCGGGAAACGACTTCCATTCTTTATTTCTCCGTACGCTTCGTCTAGCCAATTAGAAAATACGTTAAGTTAGTCCGTTGAAATTTATAGTTTAAAATTGATAAATTAAAGTTTTGGGACTGAAATTGATAATTTGAAAGATGAGGGACTAAAATGAATACTTTTGAAAGTTGGGTCGAAGCTCGAAATGAATAATAAATTGGGGGCTTGAAATAAGTGAATTTTAAAAATTGAGGGCTTATTAAAATCATTTGGAACTTAGGGGCTGAATTTTAAAAGGTTTAAAGTTGAAAAGGTTGAAATAAAACATTTTAAAAAGCTTGGGGATTAAAGTGCAATTTGGAAAAACTTTCAATTTAATCAATTTAAATATACATATATCATCCCTTCTCTCACTAGGTAGAGAGAGAGAGAGCGGACGACAGGGAGTAGAGACGGGAAGGGGGAGGTGCGACGAAAGTTATTGCCGGCGACGAATCCGGCGCCGGGTGCAGCGAACGACGAGGATGGGTAGGCTGGGTTCTTGTGGGGTTTATGTGCGAAATGGGTGTGAAAATGGGTGCAAACCTGGACTCGAAACGCGATTTTCCGGCGAGCAGGCGGCGGCGATTGAGGTAAGTATTTGGGTTTATTTGATTCAGGGGTTTTTGCTTTGGTTTTGGTTGGGATTGGGCAGTGATGATGATGGGTGTGTGTGGTGGTATCGCGGCGGGATTGTGGCGGTGGTGGAGCGTTTTGTGGAGGTGGTGGTGACTGTGGTGCTTGGTGCAGGCGGTGGTGGCGGCTGGAGGTTTGTGGTGGTTGGTTACTGTGGTACTTGGCGAGTTGGGGGTGATGATGATGATGATGAACGCTGGTGTTTGAAGATAGGGGTGAGTTGGATGGTAGTGATGATGGTGAACAGGTTGGCTGTGGTTCTGGGGGTGGTTGGACGTGGCTGGAGCTGGAGGTGGTGATGATGAACGGTGGTGATGTTGATGAAGGGGAAGGGACCATTACCTTGCTGGACTGGAGGCTGAAACTAGAGCTGGGGAACGGCCGATTGGCTGGGGGAAATGGCGGTAATGTTGTGGCGCAGTGGTTGCAGGATTGGCTGCTTGAAAGTTGTGAGGTGCGTTGGATTGCAGGTTTGTGGTTTGGGCTGGAATTGGTGGTGGCAGGACGTGGCTGGAATGTGGCAATGGTGGTTGAGAGGGTGATGGTGCTATACTGCAGTGGTAATGGTGAAGGAGGAGGAGGTCATTACCTGCGGGAGTGGAGGCTGAGAATGATGGAAACCGTGTGTTAGTTTGTGCTGAAGGGAGAGGCTGGCAAAGATGGGGTTGGATTGTGCAGTGTATAAGGGAGTGTGTTGGGTGAAGTGAGAGAAATGGAGTATGGGCTGGAGTCAGTGGAGGTATGGGTTGGAGGAAAAATGTTGGGAAAATTATGGGTTGATACACAAGAACCGGGAATCGAGGAGATAATACGCGTGAATTCAACTGAACTGGAAGAAGGGATCTGTTACGATGAACTTGATGTAATTTGAAATTTAAAATGATTTGAGAATAATAATTTAAATAATAAAATAAAATAATAAAATTTGGAAATTCGAATTTATTTTAAAAATTGAATTAATTCGATATTTCTCGACTTTGCTAGACGAACACGTCGCGACGTTAACGTAAAATGGGCGAGATCGCAGCGACACGATTTTCGAAATTTTGAAATAATTATTAAATTGCGTGAAAAATTCTTGGTCGCTACAAATTAAAAGAAATGAAAATAAAAATAAAGAAGATAGCATGGACAGTCGCCCATGCTAGGCGCTCAACTAAGTGCCCATCGAGCAACTAGTTCACAAAACTGCTTGCCTGGTGATCGCCCAGTGTTGTCGAGGGCAGAAATTTTCTACCCCCGTTTGGTAAATCAAGATTATTTTGAGTAGCATTTTGGAGCTTTTCTTAAGCTCCTTTTTTACGAGTTTAAAAGACCCAAAACCCTACGTTGAAGGCATACATTTTATTCTTTTGAAAACCCTAGAAAAGAGAGAAAAGAGGGAAGAGAAAGGAAAAGAAAGTCAATGGAAGTTTGGAATATTGAAGAGAAAATCAAGGCAAAGGAATTACAAACATCAAGATTTCACCTAAGGGACGAGTTTCATTTAGTATTTTGTATTTCACTCTCTATTTTTGCATTACGTGATATATTATGTTATCTTGCATCTTGTATACTCTTATTTACTAAACTTTTAAATGTTTGGATGAATGAGAAAGCTTAGCCTAGCTTAATTAATTTCAATGATTGTACTTTAATGTCAAATTATCTATTGTTATGACATTTATTGTTGTATTTAATGTCTTACATTTATTTGGTCAATATATGTTTGAGTTGAGTGATTTGTGTAATGACTAAGAAGTTGATGTTCATTTTAGACCAATATAATAAATGTTCTAGGTTCATGTAGAGGTTAGAGATATGCATCTAACACTAGGTGACCCTTTGAGTTAATTTTACCAAAATTTGTGCAATTTGATGGGATTACTAGACATAAAGATATATTATGTTCAACCAACCAACTAGGGCTAATTTTGCTCGAGAAAGGTAATTAATTATGATAGAAAAAAATTGGGTCTTACATGATTAATGAGTAATCTATTAATTTATATGCTAAGAAATTAATTAAGTGTTATCAAGCATTCTCACGTTGCCCCCAATTTGATATCTTTCAAAACGATTACACTCCTTAGATTTGAATTTTTGTTAGTTGTTCTTTCCTTAATTAGCGAAGTAAATTGACACCAAACCATCTTACGTGCTTTATTGACATTTCAAACAAATTAGAATCAACTACTTTAGGAAAATTGATCAATCCTCTTGAGTACATTAGGGAAGTAAATTGACACCAAACCATCTTACGTGCTTTATTGATATTTCAAACAAATTAGAATCAACCACTTTAGGAAAATTGGTCAATCCTTATGAGTGCAATAACACCTTATCACTTTACTATTTGAATGCGAACCGTGCACTTGTGGTACTCTAAATTTAGCGAGCTAGATGTTGGCACCATTGTGAGGATTGAGAATATTTGTTTTAAAGCATTGATTTTAGTTAACTGAATTGTTTTCACAGACTTATTTATTTATTTATTTTAATTTACTTTAGATAACTTGGCCTTGTACATGCAACGACATCTAACTTTAGACATTATCCCATTTGATCTTGAACCCGAACAAACGTATCATAAAAAATTAAAAAAATGAAGGGAACAAATACAACAAGGCAATATGGGGGACAACAATCAAGCAAGAGAAGCAAATGTGGTTGTAGATGAAGATGATACACCTATGGGGTCATTCATGACCCCTCTCATTACTTAAAACTAAACGAATATCACATATCTTCCATTTGGGTGACTGTACTTTCAACTCAATCCGAATGTGATAAATATTTTCAAGGGACATCTTCAATTCTATGTAATGATTGAAGAAAATCCATTTACTTACATCTCATGGTATTTTATGTGTAGTAACTTAAATTATCCGTGGCATCAATAATGAAGCTATTAATATGAGATTATTTTTACATACCCTTAGAGATGGAGCTCTTGAATGATTAGATGCTAACCTTACTAGAAGTATTACAACATTGGAATGATCTATCACAAAGATTCACTCCAAAATACTCCCCTCTAACAAAAGTGGGAGAGTAATATATCCTCATCCCAGAAAGTTGATATTGAATGTTTCTATGAGGTGTAAGGGAGATTCAAGGACATGTTGAGAAAATGCCCAAACCATAGGTTCAACAAGCAAATGGAAATTCAAATTCAATATTTCTATCTTGGAATGAACCTCTCTAACCGCATGACGATTGATTTAAACTCCAACAGAGCTATCACTACAAAATCACTTAATGATGCAATTGAACTTTTCGAGAGAATAACAAAAACCATAACTCTGATTGGCCAATCAATCGAACAGTACCAAATAAGGTCCCAGAAATTCATGAGATTTGATGCCTATTCAGTTTTATTGGTAAAGACAAATCTCCAATTCAGAAAATATGAAGACTTTTCTTCACAAAAGGGTCAAATATATATATATATATATATATATCCAATATTGATGCGTGATGAATGTAGAGCGGCACACAAGATTAAAGATTGCCAAATGCTTAAAATGGCTACAACATCAAGCGAGCAAGTGAATTATGCTCAAACTTCAAACAACAACAAGGCAATCCATACACCACCCCATACAATCAAAGATGGAGAAATCATCCAAAACTTTCTTGGAACGACAATCAAATTCAAGGTAATCCTTAAAAAAAAAAAAAGAATTGCCCCTTTTGTAGTTAATTAGAAAAACAATATTACCAAAAAAACGAAAATCATACAACTAAGAATATCTCAGAACCCTATATATAAACCTCAACCTATTCTTTATACACAACCCTTCTCTTCACTCTCTTCTCTAAATTTTCAACCGCTGTCCATCATTAAACTCTTCACTCCTAACCACCTCTTTCAACTTTCGCCGACCACCATTTCACATATCGCCACCGTCCACCATTAAACTCTTAACTCTTCACAACCTCTTTCAACTTCCGTCGACTAACATTCACATTTCTCTCGAAGAAATTCTCATCTCCCTCAAAATCACATAAAAGAGTCCTAACTTTAAGTAAAGCTTCATCCGCAAAACTCCATTACACACTATTTTTCCCTGGAAAAATTTCATCTGGTGTGTGCACAATAGACCCTAGAAACCATTCCAGAAGAACAAACACTACCCTTCAAATCATTAGCTATCGACCTCCATTGATCCCCTTTTTAATTTGAAATTTTTTATCTAATGCCTTCACGGAAAAATCCTCAATTTCAAGATGATTTCGGTGCATACCTTCTACAAATCCTTGCATGAAGAATAGATAAGTTTCAAAGAATCTATTACTTATACTTTGTTCAACGTTTATTACAAAAATTTCAAAATTTCTTAGAAAGTTTCAAAAAATCTATTACTTATACTTTGTTCTACGTTTATTATAAAAAGTTGAAACTTAGAAATTTTCCAAGTAAAGGGTAGGCCAATTTGTTTTTTAATTTTATTTTCCATGATTACTATGTTTCCATTATTTTCGCAGATTTTTTTCCCGGTTGATATTGTGTTTTAAATGTTTCAAAGATTCTTCACATTTTATTCATTTCATACAAATATTAATTTTATAAATATCTTACAATTATTTATTTATTTATTTATTTTGCTTTTTAAGGCAAATAATTTTTATTCAAAAATATTCATCAATGACGTAGATGAGGAGCGTTGCTGTGAATTTTTCTCCGATCAATTGTAGAAAATTGTTTTTCTTCATATCTGTTAGTGTGTGTGTGTGTGTGTGTGTGTGTAAATCGTCTATTATTTATTATATTTTTTTAAATTATTGTAGAGCTATTTGATGTAATGAATAGTAATGTAACAAATCTGGAGATAGATGTAAGTTTATTAGTTTTTCTATTTGTTTCATTTTTGTAAATATATGTAATATAATCTAGAGGTCATGCCAGATTTTGATCATTTCAGTTCTGGCTATATTATTTGTAAGCCAAAAAAGCACGACTGATGATGGTGCAATCATATCAAATTATGTCCAAACCATTGCAAGATTGATGGTAGATTTCTCATCTGGTATGTAAAAAAACTTATTCCTATATATTTTTAGTATTCATTTTTTTTTTTTGGGTTTTTTTTTTTGGGGTTTTTTTTTTTTAATTTCTTGAACACACTTTCATTACAATTTTTCCATTAATTGAAAAATGTTGTGATATGAAACATATGCTTTAACAACATCGATTTGAAAAAAAATAAAAAGCCCTATATAAGGGGTCAACTTCATTCGTATTATCCAAATGAAGAACTATAAGTTCACTTATGATTGTAATTATAAGTGTATTAAATAAATAATATTATCAACCACATATAGAAGGCTGAATCTTGGTTCTTGCTTTAATGTTTGTAAAGTTAGTCATGTACTGTAATGCATAAATAATGGCTTTAGTGAATGTACTTGTTTTGGTATTACGATGTTACAATTTATTGTGTCAATACTGAATATTTGTAATGCTTCTTATAATTCCAAAAGCCGCTAAGGAAGGCATAAGATTAGAAAGCCTATATATATGTTTGGTTTGAATAAATTGGTAAGGAAAGAGGGTATGAACAAACATACAGTCACATCGGTGCACCATAATAATTTAAATTGACATTTGCAAATGGTTGGTATGATTGTAGTGGTTTTTTTTTGGGGTCTAAATGCATACTTAAATTAAATAATGAGCCCAAAAGGAATAAAATATACTTGTATTGATTGCTTAACATTTAAAACTATAACACAACTTTAAAGCATGTGGATATCTCGTTCAAATGTTTAATTGAGTGAACTATGCACGATGATGATGCATGGCTTCTTTTGCAACCAATAATGTGCTGCTCCCACTACAACAAAATGGGGCTTTTGCAACACTTGAACGGCAACATTCAGTAATTAAATGTTGCTAAAAGGGGTCAACGACAACATTTAGTCACTGAATGTTGCCTTTGATTCATATTTTTGGGATTTATACCTTTTTGCAACGTTTAAAGATTGTTGCGATAAGTTGAAATTTTTGCAACACTTAAATTAAGTTTTTGCAACGTTTTACAAACGTTGCAAAAGCCCGAACTATTGCAGCATTTAATAAACGTTGCAAAAAATAAGTTATTGCAACGTTTTTTAAATGTTGCAAATAGATCTATTGCAACGTTGAAAAAACGTTGCAAAAACCTGAGCTATTGCAACATTTAAATAAACGTTGCAATAGCTCAGGTTTTTGCAACATTTTTTAAACGTTGCAATAGATAAGCTATTGTAATGTTTTTAAATGTTGTAATAGCATTTTCGGGGTCTAATTCACAATATTTAAACATGAGTTACTAAATTGCAATTTATTTTCATTCTCTTCTTCTCCATTTTCCTTATAAATCCCTCTTCCTCCGATTTCACCTTTTCTAGGGTTTTCTCTCTCTCACACACTACACAAAATCTCACGCAGTAATTAATCTATATTGTTTGTAATCAAGGTTCTTACGAAGAGGGAAGAAATACTTGTCAATCGCCATGCCTCGTAGGAAATACGATGATGATGACGACCTATAGCCAGAGAAGGAAGAAGATTATGAGGCAATGGACGAGGAAGAGGAAGAGCAGTGAAGTATTATGGAGGCGGGAAGGCTGGAAAGAAACTGGAAAGATCGGATTTCATAGATGATTTGGCGGAGGATGACGACGGGTAAGAGGAGGAGGAGGACGACGAGTATGGCCGTGACGGCGGTCATGGTGGTAAGTGGCATTTTTACTGAAAAAACTACTTTGGGTCTAAAAGAAGAAGAGGGCAAAAGGGAAAAAATGCTTTTTATTTGTCACGGGAATTGACATTATATGTGTGTGTGTGTGTGTGTGGGGAATAAGGGGATAAGTTGTGGAATTGTATAGCTCGATGAACATTTATTGAGATTTCATACAATAGAATCGTCAAATGGAGTTGTTCAACGTTTCTTAGCTTTTATAAGTGAATGGAGTTGTTCAGCATTTCATTCGGGATGGGATGAAGTTCTATAACTGGAACTAGAAAATTTTATGTTTGAAATTTAATTGGTATTTAAAATTCTAGAATAATGTCCGTAGATTGAGTTCAATTGTTTAAGAGATTTTTTTTATTCTAATTCGATGCTTCTATTACCAAGCGACAAGCACTGTAGGTCTTCACACTTCATAAAGGGATTATTTTTTTTGGGGGGGGGGGGCATTATTTAAGTAAAAAAAAATGAATAACAAATGAATTTTTCTTTCTCCTATGAGCAAATAACTGAGAGCTTTATATAATCCCTATGGAGGAGGAATGCAGATTTTTATTTTAATATGCATGGATTCTCAAAGTATTAGGGAAACTGTCTTGTTTGTTGCCTTAGTTTAGGTAGTTTATTCCGCTGGATTTGTTTCTTAACTTATACTTCGGTTTCTTATCAAGATGCATGAAATGTATATAAGGATTTGTATTATGGATTTGACAAAGTTTGATGTTGGTTTTTAACATTTCTTATCTATCTAGGCTTGGACCTTTTGAAAAACATAACTGTAGTCATAGGCTATTGCTGACTCCAAATTATTATTATACCTGAGTGATTCTTACTAGAGGGCTTTCTCCGGGGACTTGAAGGCGGTAGAATGGCTTTCCGATTGCAAGAATGACAAAACCAACAAATGCACCCACAAGAGTTATGAGAAAACCCTTCCACCAGTTTTGGTTGTTCTTGTTTGTGCTGATGTAAATTATGATAGTGACTCCAACTAATGCACCACTCACTGAACTAAGCAATAGCCGGTTGAAATAACTTGCTAGACCCTTGGCTTCCTTTGGGTCCTTCTGATGAAACTGATCAGCACCAAGTGCAAGAAGAGCCCCCCTAACCCCACCTGATCCCAATGCCAACAAACACAGTGAGGTATAGAACATTACCGCTAGTCTACCCGTTATACAACTTGACTTCCCACAATTAGCTGTTGGTTGCAACTTATCATCATGAGCTTGAATTGTCATCATCGCTAGAGCCTAAGGAAATACTTGTTTATCTGGGTTTGTGACTGACTGTTAAAGAAAGTGTAGGCATGCAGCTGAACGGAGTACTTTTCAAGGGAAAGAAACTAACCAATATTTCGATCGTCCCAAAATTAGACGTGTGGAATCTGTTTATATATGTGTCCAAAATTATGCCACCAAAAACAAAGAGCAAGAAAGTTGATCCCATTAAGGTTGTGAAAGTATTAGTAGCACCAGATAGATCAAAATGCAGCTTGAGCCAGAAGTACAACACCAAATCGTCTTGTTGACTTTTCGCAAATGAAATTATTCTTTATTTTCTTGTTGACTTTGTCAAAAATTTATAATAGATAGAGCTCATTATTGAAAAACTCATATTCTCTTCCCCTTTTTTTGAGGTGGTCATGAACTGAACAAGAGTACTGAAAATGCTGGTGGGAGAGTTTCTTGTGGTAAGAAACGTTTATTTATTCAATGATCTTGTGTAATTTTTATTTATGACTAACTTCATATAAGTCTATTTGAAAACAAACTTAATTTAAATTCAAAATTTTTTATGCTCTTGTACGATAATATAAATTAGTTTGAAGTTTGATTTGAGTTTAGATACTCAAATAGTGCCAAAGAAGAAGGCAACAACTTCCACTATTTAGTAGTTTATTAATATCTTATTTAGTTAGATGGAGTTTATTGTTGAATTTGTGATGTTGAGGAGTTCGGGATTGATGTTGGATGTTGTTTCAAGTATTGGTTTGATTTTTAAATTATTATGTTGGTTGTGATACTAGTCCAAAAGCAAAAAGTAGATAGAATAGTGTAGACATCATTTTGATGGTTGTGGGGAGAATTAGTAATTGTAATTGTTGAAGTCTAAATTAATCTTCTCTAATAGATTTTAAGCTTTTGGATTAGGTGGTTTAATATAGTAGAAGAGCAAAAAAGTGCACCTGGTTCAATCCTCAGTCTGGTCTGTTTATGAAAATTATGAATGGTACACATGTTGGAACATGTCAAAAAAATTCTAAGATGAAGTAAATAAGAACTATTTTACGACATTACTTTTAGAATATTTATTATCAGCTCTAGTGTTTTAAGTTTTCTAATCTTTCAAATATTCAAGTTCCCTAACTATGTCTTCTTTTCACTGATAGGTGCTTAGGAATACACAGATTCTGGAAATCCTGATGGAAGAGCTTCTTGTGGTAAGAAATGTTTATTTATTTAATGATCTTGTGTAATTCTTATTTATGACTAATTTCAGATAAGTCCATTTAAAATGTATTTTGGACAAGTTATATCAATTTTTATGAAATTACATTGAAAAGATATAAATGTATTTTGCTTTTAACTCTATTTTTAATTTTTTTTCTACCATTTATTGAGTAAAGCATGACATTCACTTATAATTTTCTCAAATTTGTTATAGGTGCAACTTTGAAGATATTTTGTTGGAGATGGATTTAATTTTGCGATCTAAAGGTGCGGTTATATTTCGGGATGAAGTTGATGTTCTCTTAGTAAAATATTTCTTTTGTCAAATGATGATGTTCTTTTGCGATTTTGTTAAACATTATCAACACTTTCATTCGCGAATTTGTTATTTTGTATTGTGGATTTGTTAAACATTATAAAGACTTTATTTTGTATGGATTTGAAAATTCATAATGTATACTTTTGTTTTTTGTTTGAAGTACCATTTTAATGAGGTAATTAGAAAATTTTGGATTTTATAAATAATTTTTCAATAATTTTTTTAAAAAAAAACATATAGCAACATTAAAAAAACATTGCAAAAGGGTCTACGGAAACACTCAATAAATGTTGCAAAATGTTGGATTAAAAGTTTTTGCAACACTTAAAAAATGTTGCAAAATGGTCTATGGTAACACTCAATAAACGTTGCAAAAGATTGGTTTAAAAGTTATTGCAACACTTAAAAAATGTTGCAAAAGGGTCTACGGAAACACTTAATAAATGTTGCAAAATGATCTACGACAACACTTAATAAACGTTGCAAAAGGGTCTACGACAACACTTAATAAACATTGCAAAAGGTTTATTGCAACGTTTATTTCAGTCTTTTGCAACGTTCAAAAAATGCTGCAAAAGGTTTTTGCTCTACGGCAACACTGCGATTTGCAACACTTGCCAAACGTTGCAAAAGCCTTTTGACAACATTTTTTGAACGTTGCAAAAGACTATTTTTGTTGTAGTGTCCTCTCCAAGTTCACTAAGGAGTAATTGACTCTTCTTTGGTGGTTCATATTGAACACTTATTTCTGTCCATTGATCGGATTCAATTGCATCTTGTTGTGACACTAAAAGGACAAGAAAAAATATCTCAAATTGCATATGATAACTTGATGTCTTAGTTCGAAGAGATATGGACTTAGAATCTGTTAAATCAGTGAACAGCCGTTGATTCTTAATGTTGACACGATTACTAATATTCAATTTCGGACTAACTTTACATTTTATATAATATTGAGAAAGATGTACTGATTGTTCAGGAAACTGACCTACCTCGAAGTTCAACCACAATTTGGTAAGGTATACCATTATCCCCTTTTTAGCAAGATATTTTAACGATGTTGAAATAAACGTGAACACCACACCACAGAAGCATAAATTTTAACGTTGGAAATTAGATACAATACAGATAAAAAAACAAATGACATACACATATTAGAATAAATGAAATAGCACGCCTAAAATAGTACATACATAAGAAAACATCTTGATTAGGAAAGAATTAGTTAGAATAATGCGAAATAGTAAAAAAAATTCTGGATTTGAAACTAATGTGCTTGTTTGTGTAGATACTGTGAAGACCGATTTTGCTTTCTTTTTCTAGAATCTTCTCTCATCATCATTGTGGGTTTGAATGATTTGTAATTGTATGCGAACTCCACTTAGTTGAGAAAGAAAGATGTATGTGTTTTGTAATCTGAATCAGTTGTGAGTTTAGAAAAACTTACAATATAAATGGCTAGGATACTCAACACAATGGAAGTTATGTTAGGTGTTGAATGCTGCAGAGTGTCTAGGGACTGTTGTTCAGATAATAAAAATTAACATGGGCAGTTAAATGCTGAGTTATGAGTAGTTATTTACCTATTACAACATGCACAACTGAAATTTTATTTACCTAAACCACAAAAATAATAAACTATCGATGATGCACAAAATTGGGAATATAGTATGGTCATGTACATCTGAAGTTTTATTTACCTAAACCACAAGAATAATAAACTATTGATGACTCACAAAATTGGGAATATAGTATGGTCTATAGTTATACTCGAGAATAGATTAAGTTTTGATATACATAATCGTCCAATTGGAAAGTCAAACGAATTAGTATATCACAATTAACTCAATTGATGTTTACCTTGATTTGAAGTATATTTAGCACTGCCTAACTTTTGTTATGCCAAAAAAAAAATCGATTACTTTGATAATTGCAAAGGACTGCAATATTGCAGTTGTATCTAAAGAAATTAACTTAAAATTACTATCTTCATTAGAATTCACAATATTAGAAACCGGCAATATGAATGTTGTGTGTTAGGCGGAAAATGGAATTGTGGAACTGTGATGATAAGTTTTATTAGAAAAAAAATAAAAAGTAATTATATTGACCACACATCTTTTGTTAAATGCACCTCATTTTAATTATAATGATGGTCCTTAATTTTTATTCTTTTTTACACTTGTGCCTCTAACTTTTTGTGTTATTTTTATATTCAATTTCTATTGTTAATTAGAACATATTATTCTGGATCAAGATTAATAACAATCTCAAAAATTAAAAAAAAAAAAAATCCATACGCTAATAGAATATTTGGATAGAAACTGTCACTGGAAACTAGTTGTGTTAATTAACTCAAGGTTAAAAATAAGTATGTGATGAAAAATAGTTGTGAACATAAATTGTCAAATGAGCAAAGAAATAGGAATTTTCATTGAACTAAAATGTGGTGTCATTAACAAAAATTGTGGTGTGAATATAATTACACTATTAAATTGCACTTATTATGCACAACTAATTCAACCACTCCAGTAATCTTGAAACTGGACACTATTTTGATCAACCACTAGTTCAGTAACCATGCCACCCCATTAGAACTGGAAATTGGGAATAAAAATAAAAATAAAATAAAAAAATGCAACTTTTTTTGACGAAAATTTTGAGATCGTGCCACCCCCAGTATACTGGAAATTGAAAAAGAAATCGAAAAAATGTAACTATTTGGAAAGAAATTCTGAAAAAGTTCAAAACTGACCAACACGGGATGTTCAAAAATTAGCCTCCGTTTGGCAAACAAAATAAATTGGTTTATAAGCCAATTTATAAATTATACAAATTTTCAAATTACTTTTTAATAACGTATATTTTCTCTCTCCAATTTTCAACTACTATTTCTTACCTCAAAATCATAAATAAACCAGTTTATAAACCAAACAGTGTTACCAAACAAAGGTATAGTTTCGTTGAAAATTCAAATGTTATTAACAATTGAATTTCATGTCAATTTGATTGGATCTCATTTTCTTTAAATAATATAAAGATATAGTGTTACCCAACGGAGGTATAATAATATAATATAATATCTATATATATACTATATATAAAGGCAGAATAGTCTGATCAGTGTGAATGCAAAATGAGAGAGTGGCACCCAAAAAAACGTGGTTTTTCCATTGGTCACATGTTCTATGTCCCTCCTGGAAGTGGCTAATTGCACTATTTGTTTACTTTGTTGAACATAGTTCGTGGCCCAACGAGCTACAATGATATCAAGTGTGTTGATGGTGTAAGGCAAACAAAACTTTAGAGATGCTTGCTATGCTCGTGGTCTGTTAGATGATGACAAAGAGTTTATTGATGCTGGGGCTCGGCTAATTCTATAAGAGGTCTTTTTGCAACATTATTGATATCGGGGTCATTATCTCGACATGAGTTCATTTGGCATAAATGTTGGCAATACATGTCAGACAATATATTGTACATGCGCAAATCTGTCCTGGGCCATCCAAGTAGACTACTTCGTTTGTTGTGATAATTTTTTTTTATTGGCATTGATTTATATTAACAGTTTGTGATATTAAGGTGATCTTATGTATAACTCGATCATTATTATTTTTTTCCCCATTTTATGAATTTGGTTTTGTATTGATTAAAATTGCACTGTTATGTTCTGATAACAGGTTTGGAAATTAGTGAGGAGGAAATTAAGAATTGCACCCTTTTAGAGGTTGAGAATATCATGCAAAGTAGGGGCAGAAGTCTATGTGATTTTGAGTTGATTCCTTTTCAAGAAAATGCAGACACGACACTCTTTAAAAATAGACTTATATGTGATGAACTTGTGTATAATAGAAGACAACTAGCCAAGTTGCATAAAGAGCTTGTGCATATGATGACAGATGAGCAGAAGGTTGTATACAATCAAGTCATGCAAGCGGTTGATACTGATGCAGGTGGTGTGTTTTTCTTGTACGGCTACAGACGGACTGGAAAACCATTTGTTTGGAAGACACTTTCTACAGCCATACGTTCGAGAGGAGAAATAATTATAAATGTTGCGTCAAGTGGTATAGCCTCCCTCCTATTGCATAATGGCAGAATAGTACATTCCAAGTTTGCAATTCTTTTGAATCCTCATGAAGACTCCACGTGTAATATAAAGCAAGGGAGCGCACTTGCAGAATTATTAGTAAGAACAAAGCTTATAATATGGGACGAAGCTCCAATGATGCACAGATACTGCTTTGAGGCTTTGGACAAGACTTTGAGTGTACTGAGATTTAGTGTTCCTTACAGCTTGGATCGACCTTTTGGAGGAAAAACAATTGTTTTTGGAGGTGATTCTCAACAAATACTACCTGTAATTCCAAAAGACAGCAGGCAGGATATTGTTTTTACAACTATCAATTCATCCCATTTATGGAAACATTGCAAAGTTTTGAAACTGACCAAGAACATGAGGCTTCAGAACATAGACGGTGATGATGCAGGTATCGAATTGAAGGCTTTCTCTGATTGGATGTCGAGTATTGGAGATGGGACAATTGGTGGAGAAAATGATGGCCATGCAACTTTAGAGATGCCGGATGACATTTTGATCAATCCTTCAGACAACTTTATCCAATCAATTGTTGAAAGCACATACCCCTAATGGTTGACCACGATTGATGTTGCTTCATACTTACAGGGAAGGGTCATTATTGCTCCAACATTGAATGATGTTGAAAGCGTAAACGACTACATGATTTCTACTAATCATCCTGAAGAAAAGACATATCTGAGTTCAGATTCAATTTGTAAATTAGATGGGATGGGAGGTTTGTTTGGAGACATTCATTCAACAAGTTCTTAAATCGTATAAGGTGTTCTGGTGTGCCTAACCACGAGTTGAAACTAAGAGTTGGTGTTCCGGTAATGTTGTTGAGGAATATTGATCATGTTTCAGGATTGTGTAATGAAACAAGGTTAATTATTTCTAGACTTAGACAACATGTATTAGAAGCCTCAATTATGTCAGGGACTAATGGAGGGCAGAAGGAGTTTATTCCAAGAATGTCGTTAACTCCTTCAGATCCAAGGTTACCTTTTAAATCCCAAAGAAGATAATTCCCTTTGATAGTATCTTACACCATGGCTATCAATAAGAGTCCATGACAAACATTGTCGCACGTTAGTCTTTTCTTGAAAATGCCAGTATTCAGTCATGGGCAATTATGTATTGCAGTATCAAGAGTTACAAATCGTTTTGGCCCGAAAAATGCTTATATGCGATAAAGATGGCAAGTCCACCAATCTAACTGCAAATGTAGTATTTAAGGAAGTTTTCTAAAACTTGTATTAATTTCTGGTTTGTGTAAACAAAAATTATAATATTTTATTAGTCCTTTTTTTTTTTTAACATTGTCCTAACATAGTATATTTTTTCTACCATCTATTTCGTGCAATGAACGGGTGTAAACTAGTAATAACGTATATAAGCAGCTGAGTTTTGGCTGGAAAACCCCAGCTTTTATTGTGTTCATATTGCTGCTACTTCCAACCAATGATGGAATGAGGCTTAATTATAGAAAATTTTATGGATTTTTTTTTTACTTATTTATATTTTGTTATTTGTGTTTAAACATCTCTTTTCATAAAATTATTATGATCTTTTAATGTTTTGAATATTACAAATAAGTATTTATGTTCAGTCTTACAAATTCAATGTAAACTTTTCAGTTCAAAATTATATCGAAGTTGTATTACACATCTAATACTAAATAAACTTTATCATATAAAACTTTTATAAATAATCTTATCCTTTTAGTTATTTAGTACATCTAAAAATTCGAGCTCCTTTGTATTGCGTTTTACTAAATTTATGAGTATTTTTATAGAAAATTACATTTAATGTGTAAATAATTTTTAATAATGATTGTGATATTTTATTGGTCTTAATCTTATGGATAAATAATTTTGTTTAGTTATACAAATTCAATGTTGAATTTTCATTTTCATTTTTATCGAATATTTAATCAAATTGTATTAAATTTTTGTTCTAAATAATCATACTTTTAAGTTCTTTGTTACATATACATAATAGAGTTCTTTTCTATATTAGATTATTTATCAAAATAATTTTATTTACAATTACATTTAATTATTATTTAATTTTTTACTCTAGAAAGTCTCATATCACATTTTTTAACATTAATGGCTAACAAATTTATTTATATTGTTTTGAAATGATGTAGTTATTAATGGTTTTTTTCCCCTAACCGTTAAGTCTAAATTTTAAAAAATAATTAACGTATTCCATGATGTTAATTGTTATATTTTAGTTCAATATTTAAGATTCTTAAATTTCTACAACAATAAGTAAATTGTCTCCCAATTTACTTAACTGAAAATTGAGATGATCAATGTTATATTATAACTTTCATCAAAAAATAATTATGTTGTACAAATATTGAAAACCTGTAATACCATAAATTTGATGCATCTTTGTCAATCTTAAAATTTTAGTTTTTTTTTTTTTTTTTTTTTTTTTTTTTTTTTTTTTATCGAATTTGTTTCTTATACATGTTGTTTTCCATTGTCAATGGTCAAAACAATGAAACTTATCTTTTATAAACATGTTCTATATTAACTTTTAATCTATTGTTTGATTGTTCGGAGTACATGGACATTGGAGATCATACATTTAAGTGTTCATTTTGCAAGACAAATTTTTGGTTCGAGGAGAGAGTGGATAAGCGTTATAAAATATGTCGTAATCCGAAGTTCTCACTTTATTGTAGGGGTGAACATGGTTTGGTTTGGGTAGTCTGTAGTAATATTTCAAACCAAACCATTTAAAACGGTTTGAAATTTTTCCATTCCAAAACAAACCAACTCAAACCATTTCTTTTTCTAAACAAAACGAAGACAAACCATTTTTTGTAGTTTGACACCATGAATTGCCAATGAATAAATAGTATATTTCAAAGTGAGCTCAAAGACACATTCATCTAAAATTTTGAATTGAAACTAGCTCAATAATAGTATTTAGTTTCTGATTGAGTGCTTTATTGTGAATCAAATGTTGATAAACAAACTAATTATATAAAAGCAAACATTTAAATTTTTCTTAAATAAGTTGTAGTTAGTTCTTACATTAAAAATTTTATTTTAAGAAAATGTCTTTGATGATGATTATGAACTGTAGGAGTAAGAATTATTTTCAAATAGTTGTGAATTTGAAAAAAATAATATTTAACTCCTTAATTTTGATTTTCTGACACTAAAAAGTATGTTGCATTTTTTTTTAAAAATTGAATGCTTGTCTTTATTTTTATTTTTTAAAAATTTGGCCGATTGGCTATTTTGAAACTGCGTTTTTGACAATTGAAACATAAACCAAACCGTTTAAGGCGGTTTGAATTTTTTTTAAACATAACCAAACCATTTCACATTTGAAATTGAACCAAACCATACCATTTGTTACAGTTTAGTTCGATTTCGCAGTTTATTTTTTTTACCCCTACTTTGTTGTATGTGATAAGTGTATTTTATACACTTGTTTGTACGTCTAAATTAGAATAAATTATTTTCGTTTTAGAATATATGCTCCTTAATTTGTGTTTATTTGTTTACTTTTAAGAAAATATCCCAAAAGATGAAGAATGAAGTAATTTAAGAGAAAAATGCATAATTGGATGTTGATTGGAGCTAAATTGGATAATTGATAAGTTCGTGACGTCAACCGGAAAGAGGCAATGTGCCAAAATGAACGAATCATAGATTGGAGGACCTAATTGAATGAATTAAGAGCTTGAATGGGCAAATCGAGAAAAAGATAAAGTTTGGGGACTAAATTGCAATAATTGGAAGTTGAGGACTGAATGTGCAATTAAAAGTCAGGGACCAACTTACACAGCCGAGAAAAGATGGAAGTCGCAATCGCTTGATATGTACCACGCGATTGCGAGATGGTGCGAAAATATAACCCGAGAGTAAAAGGGTCTTCCACGCGATCGCGTGCTTGTCCGACTGGGGCACAGATCAGATTTTTCTCGCGATTTTTAACAGGTTTTGGGCTTTTTGACCTAGGGTTTCTCCAAAAACATATATATACAACACATGAGGCACGAAATAAAGACATTTTGCCTCTCCAAAGAACGAGCCACAATCGAGAAATCAACATCAAATTCTTGGGGAATCAAGCATCGCAAAGGGGCGTGAATTGAAGATAATTGAAGAATCAAAACTTGGTGCAAGATTTCCATTCTTTATATTATTTTTAATGAACGTTAATTTTTATTGTTATTGTTATTGTTCTTTATTGATGATGTGTAACTAAATTCTATGTTGGGATGAACGATGTAGCCTAGTTATATTATTTTAATTCCAAATTCCGTTGTTTTAATGTTTAGTTGCATGTATTGATTTATTATTGTTCTTAATGCTTAAATTGCTTGATCACCAGTTCATGATATATTGAATTATTTCCATAATCCGAGAGATGAGTTAATAATTTAGAACATGGTAATAAATCCGATAATTGAACGAGAGATAGAGATATACTCTTGTTATTATTGCGGTCGTGTGTGAATTCTTGTATTTATTGCATCTAAATAAGGAATATTCAGACCCGCTGTAGAGATACATGGTTGACTTATGTAGATAGAATTGATTTAAACTCGAGAGAGGAATTTCAATATAAATTAGTGAATTCGACCGAGTACATAATTAGGAAATAAAATATGGAATTGGAGTTAATTTAATTGGTTAGGTGAAATCGTAAATCCCAACTATTTTACAATCGTTTTTAAAAACAAAACAAATTTAGCAATTTAATTCTTTAATTGATTTTTTTTGTTTTAAATTTCAAACATCAAATTATTTTGTTCATTCAAATAAGGTTTAGAACTAACATATTTCGATAATTAATTGCAGTCCTCGTGGGACGATAATCCGGACTCTTAGGTCCACTTTATTACTTCTCACGACCCGTACACTTGCGGGGATATCTCGCATCGCAAGATATTAGTGAACATTATGCAAAGGAAAGTGAAGATTCCTCTCATGGAAGACCGTCCTCTTATTTTGAAAGATTTTTTATATGGCAGGGACGCAGGATTAAGAATTTCGTTGAGAACATTCGGACATATAATATGATGTTTTCTTTCACTTTTATGGGGGAATATATAATGGGTTGAATGATGGTAGAGGGCCTCCCGTCTTCAAATTACACGGTCAAAATTTTCAAAAGATTGGGAGTCTAATTCTAGGATACCTATTAGATTTCAAGGAAGGTCAAATTCTTTCTGATAGCAATGCAGGACACAAGTTTTTTTTATTCCAATGACGTAGTTGAGCCCTTCTAATTCTAGGATACCTATTAGATTTCAAAGAAGACAATTTTCATGGATGATGTCCTATGCTATGACTATCAATAAGAGTCAGGGAATATCACTTTTGTATGTGGAACTTCTTCTTAAATGGCTGGAGTTTACACATGGACAAATTTATGTTGCGATTTCTAGGGTGACAAATCGTTCCAGATTAAAGATGTTGATTTGTGGTAAAAAATGGAAGACCAACAAAATCAACAAACAATGTTTTGTACAAAAAAGTATTCCAAAATTTGTAATCATATGAAACCAATAAATGATGATCTTATCTCTTATTTGTTTATTTTATCTAAAAGATTCATCTAATTTCACATTGAATTATCTTTATCCAAACGTTTCCTCCCGTGCACCGCACGGGTGATTAACTGGTTTCTATTAATTAGAACATGTTATCCCCAAGTAATTTGTTAGGAGGAGTAAAAAGACTTATTATTCTGGAGCAAGATTAAGAACAATTACAAAAGTTAAAAAAAAAAAAAATCCATACGCTAATAGAATATTTGGATAGAACATGTCACGGGAGACAAGTTGTGTTAATTAACTCGAGGTTAAAAATAAGTATGTGACGAAAAATAGTTGTGAACATAAATTGTCAAAATGAGCAAAAAAATAGGGATTTTCATTGAATTAAAATGTGGTGTCATTAACAAAAATCGTGGTGTGAATATAATTACACAATATTAAATTGCACTTGTTATGCATAACTACTTCAACCACCCTCGAAACTGGACGCTATTTTGATCAACCACTAGTTTAGAGACCATGCCACCCCATTAGAACTGGAAATTGGGAAAAAATATAAAATAAAAAATGCAACTTTTTTGGACGAAAATTTTGAGATCGTGCCACCCCCATTATACTGGAAATTGAAAAAGAAACCAAAAAAATGTAATTGTTTGGACTGAAATTCTGAAAAAGTTCAAAACTGACCAGCACAGGATGTTCAAAAATTAGCCTCAGTTTGGTAACCAAGATAAATGGGTTTATAAGCCAGTTTATAAATTATACAATTTCCCAAACTACTTTTTAATCACACATATTTTCCCTGTCCGATTTTCAACTATTACTTTTTACCTCAAAATAATAAATAAACTAGTTTATAAACCAAACAATGTTACCAAATAGTATATATATATATATCCGTTTGGTAAACTAATAAACTTGTTTATAAATCAATTTATAAACCAAATAATGTTACCACACGTAGGTATAATAATATAATATAATATAATATCTATATATACTATATATAAAGGCAAAATAGTCTAACTGGTGTGAATACAAAATCTGGATAGATGTAAATGCATTTATTACCTTAGTTATATATATATATATATTGTTACGATTTTAAGGCTCAAAATCACACAAAATCAAATAAACATAAAACCTCAAAAGATTTTATTAATCGAAAGTAAAACTACAAGAATCAGAAAGAGTTTTACAGAATCAGAACATATTTCAAAAACTTTACAAATCTTGCACAGAAACCACAAAGTACCACAAAGTATTACAGACCAACCACTGTAAATAACCCAAAAAGTATAAACTCTGATTAACCACTAAGAATCAGAGTATAAACCAAAAAGAATGTGCAAGAGTTCAAAGTTTTCTCTCAAAAAAACCACGAAGAAGAGGAACAAGAGAGAGAGAAAACATAGAGTAAAACGAAGCGTCTGAAAAAAGTAAATTGATTAGATCAAAAGGCGACGTCCTTATCATCAATTGAACGGTTGGGATGTGTCAAAGAGATCCAACAGATGAGAGCAAAGGGGCAGTGTTAAGTTGGGTTAAAGATTTGGGTTTTGTTTGGGCCACATCAATGTTGGACTGATTACATAATGGATCAACAGTATTATTGTGTTTTGGCTTCAATCCTTCAAATTGGATCGAGCTCAAAAAATGTTGAGCTTCAATATCCAGCTGGGCTCTCTGATTTTGGGCTCCATAATTTGTCTGGTTCAATTCTATTTACAACAATCTCCACCTCAATTGGATCAGCAACAGCTGCAAAACAATCTAAGCAGTATCAAATTCTAACAAATTCAAAAACTTAAAAGCATCTTTGAATTTATTTATAGGTATTACCTTTGTTCTAGCATCTGCAGGATTAAGTTGAGTAGGTATTTTAACAAGTTTAACAATACCTTTTTTAGTCATGTCTCTAATGAAATGAAATTTCACATCTATATGTGTTGATCTATTATGAAATACAAGATTTTTGCACAGATGTAATGCACTAAGATATTTGTAACTAAGATTTCCAGCTAATACAAGAACATGTAACTGAGATTTCCAGCTAATACAAGAACAGTTTAAAGTAAAGAAATATGCAAAAGTAGATTTTCTGTTATCAATGTTCCCAGCAAAATCATAATCAACATAACCTTTTAGTTTAAAAACAATTTTAGTTTAGAAAACACCAAACTAAGACCTGCAGAACCTTTAAGATATTTCAACAATGACTTCGTAGTTTTCCAATTCAACTCACCAGGATTACTCATAAATCTGCTAAGCACACTGAACACAAAAGCAATATCAGATCTAGTGCAGACCATAAGATACATCACAAATCCTACATCATTTGAATAAGGCACAATTTTCATCCTAAATTCTTCTTCATCAGATTCCGGAGAATGATCAATAGACAATTTAAAATGTGTAGGCAAAGGCAAAGAAACAGTTTTAGCATCAGATAGGCTAAATTTTTAAAAATATTTTCAATGAAATGTTTTTTATTTAAAAACAAGTTTCCAGATTTCCTATATCTATAGATATCCCTTCCAAGAATTCTTTTAGCATTCCCTAGATCCTTCATTTCAAATTCAGAATGCAATTTTTGCTTAATCAGGTTAATATCATGCATGTCTAGGCCAGCAATAAGCATATCATTAACATACAGCAAAAGATACATAAAGTTAGTTTCACCAGACTTAAAATAAAAACAAGAATTATATTGGCTTTTTTGAAAATTAAGGCTTTGTATATAAGAATCAAATCTCCTATACCATTACCTTGGGGCTTGTTTCAAATCATATAAGGATTTTTTTTCAGTAGACACACCAAGTCAGTTTTACCTCTCTTTTCAAATCCTTTAAGCTGATGCATGTAAGTAGTTTCATCTAAATGACCATACAAAAAGGCAATTTTAACATCCATTTGTTCTAGTTATAAAACAAATTGAGCAAACTAAAGCAAATAGAATTCTGATTGAAGTAAACTTAACAACTGGTGAAATTTTTTTCAATATAATCAATCCCTTCCTTTTGTGAAAACCCTTTTGCTACAAGCCTAGCTTTGTACCTAGCTTTTGCTTCTTTAGACTCATTTTCTTTTATTTGAAGATCCATTTGCAATCTATTATTCTTTTATTATCATGATTATTCACTAAAATCCAAGTGCCGTTTTTAATAAGAGAACCCATTTCTTCTTGCATTGCTGCAAACCAAAGTTTAGAATTAATTGAAGAAATTGCTTCTTCAAAATATCCAGGTTCATTATGTAAAGGCTCAGAATATGTGAATTCAGAAACAAAATTAGGATCTTCAAATCCAGGAGGAGATCTTATTTATCTTCTAGTCTTATCCCTAGCAAGCTGGTAATTATCAAGATTAAGATCAGTTTCAGCTTCTGTTTTCAGGAATAATTTCAAAAATAGGGATAGAATTTGATGATTCAGGTTCAAGACTGTTATTTTGAAAATGTGGGAGTTGCTGAGTATTGGGCAGATCATCTTCATCACATAAATGATCTACACTCAGCTCAGAAGTTAAGAAATCCTTTTCACTAATAGGATCTTCTAAAATTTCATCTTTACAAGGAAAAATATTTTCATTGAAAATAACAGACCCAAAAATACACATTTTAAAGACCTGAAGTCAAGTTTGGTTTCAGTTTGGTATGAGTAGGCTGCACACCAAAAAATTCTCAGTTTTGAAAATTTTGGAATATTGTTCCAAATATGATCAGGTATTTAAAATTCAATAGCACTGCAGGGAGAAATGTTGATCACATATGAAGCAGTTTTAATTGCTTCACCCCAAACTTTTTTTTTAAGTTTGAATGAAGTAACAGACACCTAGTTCTTTCTAACAGTATCATTGTAAGACTGCTTTTCATTTTCTTGCAATTTTAAATTCCACGTAATATTGTGGTGAATGTTATTATAAATTATATTTTTATGATCGTTAACGTCTATAATTGGAATTATTTTGCAGTGGAAGGACTTGGACGTCGTCTCGATCAATGTACCAATTCGAAAGTTTATAAATTAGTTATTTTAATTATTTTACGTGCAATTCTATGTCTAATTGTTTATTTTAATTGTTACTTGCCATTTCTATGGTAGTTGAGTAGCAAGTTACCTAAATTGCATTAAATTGAAGTTAGGAAAAGTTTGGTGACACTTTGGAATTTCATTTGAAAGTTATGAGCCTAAATTACTAATTTATGAGAGTTGAGGGACTAAATTGCAATTTACCAAAAGTTAAACACTAAACCTAACCTAATGACTTCACACTCTCATATCCCTCTCTCTCACGCCGCGTCTCTCTCTCTCGAATCCGACCTCTCACGCTCGGACTCTCCGCCTCTGTCTTGTCTCTCGGCTTTGCCCTCCCTTCGACCGCCGACCGCCACTCTCACCGGCGGTAAGTCCCCTCCCCTCTTCCCCCTTCCTCTTCGCGATACACACACACACGAACCGCACTCGGTTCCACGCAATTTCACACACACACACACCCATAATTCGATACACACATGTATATATATATATATATATATATATATAAATTCTATGTAAATAACGTATGTATGCACTATATATGTATAAATTCAGGTTTATGGGGTAATTTCAGATTCTTGAGTTTTGTTTAAATTTCGAATTTTTAATTGTTAACTTCAGATTTGGGGCATATATGTATATATGTGTGTATGTATATGTATGTGTGTATGCACCTTTCAGATTTGGTAATGGAAAATTTATATAGGTAAATTTCAGATTGTATATATATGGATATATCGATTCAAAGTTTTAGTTAAAATCCAGACTTTTGATTTTGCTTAGATTTTTAAATCATAGATTGTCAAATTGATAATTTTGCTTGGAACCTTGATGAATTATTTAAATTTTAATTGTAAATGTATAATGTTAAAGTTGTGAAATTGGAGTTTAGTTAACTGTTTTTGGTAAAGGATTATGAAATTGGTATTTTGTAGGTTTAAGAACTTATTTGGAACTTTAAGATGGAATTTCAGATTTTGGAAACTATTAAAAAGGGTTGTTTTGATTAATTTTAGTTAAATTGAGACCTTGATTATGATCTTACGTTCTTATGCATGTTAGGGATTTAGAATGTAATGTTTTGGGAAATTGAAAGTATGAAAGGAAATTCTTTAGTTTTATGTGCTCTAGTCTCGATATAAGATCACATGTGAGTTAAATTGAAGTTTTAATTTCAGTTAATGTTTGATTGAGTATTAAAATGAATAACGAATTTAATTGTCAACTAAAAGTCATATTTATTGACGAATGTGAATAATTAGGGATTTTGGTACATTGACGTTACGGGTATCCGAGACTCTCCACTTGCAAGTTCAGAACGGTAAATACTAAGGATTTCAGGTAAGTAAACTTCCCCTATTTTCATGAAAGTAGAAAGTTAATGTGAAATTAATGTGCGTAAGTGATTTCGTGTTAATTACTTAATGTTGATGTATTTGAATTGCCATATGCAAGTATGTGTATTTAAGGAAATGTTCAAACATGCACATTATCATGTCATTGCATCATTAAGCATGCATTGGTATCGAAATGAGAAAGTCAAATGTTTTAATGAAAGGAATGTGTTAAAGTGCAATTTTTGTCAAAAATTATGTATCCCAAGTTTTTGAAAGAATGTGTGTACTTCTATGTCATGAAAGATCCGAGTGGGAAATGGGGCGCGGGGGACCGGCGTACCCGAATGTAATGAGCCACTTTGCGGTGGAATGAATGTAATGAGCCGCTTTGCGGTGGAATGAATGAATGAACCGCCTTGCGGTGGGAAAGTGAATGTTAAACCGCTTTGCGGTGGAAATGCGCATGTTAATCTGGTTCCAAATAAGAATTGCCCACTGTTATCTGATTGACTAGAAGTTACATCAAGTGAGCTCACGATGGAAATGAAGTGAAAGTTTTGAAATGTCAAGCGAAAGTTTTGAAATGTTAAGTGAAAGTTTGAAAAGTTTGAATGTTTTGGAAAGTAAAGTAAATGGGGATACATATATGGAATTTTTAAGGCATTCATATCATAAGCATGTATTCATGCATACAGTTTACTTACTGAGCTTTAGCTCACCCCAATCCCTCCCCATATTTCAGGTGATGAAAGTTAGATGATCCGAGGAGAACACTTGGCGGCTGACTCCGACAATACCCATCGTCGCATTAATTAATAAGTTAAATTTATTCAAGTTATTTTTAGTTAAATTAGAATTTATTTAAATTCTAAGTAATTATTTCTTAATTCATTTATTTTGATAATTGTCTCGGTTGAAATTAGTTTAAATAAGTTATGGTATTTCCCTGTGATTAGTTTTTATCATGTTTTCATGAGTTTATAAATTTATACTTCAAGTTATTTTGTTGAGGAGTTTGGGGAATTAATGTTGAAGTTGAATTTTAGAATTGTGATTGAGATGTGATGGATGTTTTAAATTTTTAAAATGGTTTTTGATGTCCCTCTACAGGTTGGCTATGTCCAATTTATAGAGGAGACTCTGCCGAAATTTCGGTAAAACTTTATAGTAGATAAATGAACATTTTGACTGTGTAAACGATTTAAATTCCGCATGGTTTTAAATGATTTATTTCCGCATTAAAAGAAAAAGGGAAGTTAACACCTAGGTTTAAGATTCTTGAACTTGGGGTGTTACAATCATATTCATCATCTCAGCAACCCCATTTTGCTGTGGATTGTATATAACAGTTCTATGTCTAAGAATGCCTAGATTACTACAGAAGGAATCAAAGTCTAGATTGCAACACTCTAGGCCATTGTCTGTCCTAATCATCTTGACCTTCCTATCTTTTAAATTTTGAATCAAAGTAACCCAATTTTTAAACACCCACGTAGTGGCATCCTTAGACTTCAACAAATGAACCCAAGTTTTCCTAGAATACTCATCAACTATAAGCAGAAAATATTTAAAACCAAAAATAGAGTTAACTGGGGCAAGACCCCACAAATCAACATGCACGTATTCAAGTATATTATTTGAACAAAACACATTTTTCACAAAAATCAAGCTTATGTAAAATATCTTTTCCAAAAGCACCTTTATTTTCAAGTAATTTTAAACATCTTTCACCTAAATGTCCAAGTCTTTTATGCCATAAAACAATTTTATTATTTTCAGAAACTGTATTAAAAGAATTGGCACATATAGAATAAGTTTTTAAAACATATATACCATTTGTTTTGTGGAGAACATGAAAGTAAAAAATTACCTTTAAAGACACTTAGATATCCTTTATGCAATCTAATATCATAAAACTCAGAATCAAGCACACCCAGAGAAATCAGATTTTTTTTAAATCAGGTACATATCTTGTTTGATTTAAAACAAGTGTTCTGTTATTTTCAAGTTTCAACAAAACCTTACCAGTGCCTTTTATATCACAAGTCAAATTATTTTCAAGCCTCATATAACCATATGAATTATTACTGAAACTAGCAAATAAATCCCTTTCAGAGCACATATGGAAAGTACAGTCGAATCAAGTATCCATTCATGCTTAGCATCAGATTCAGTAGTAACATAAACAACACCATTATTATCTTGTGTTGCAGCCTTTGTTTGATTATTGGTTCCAGTTTCATGATGTTTCTTAAAACAGTCTTTAACATGATGTACAGGTTGACTACAGTAATAACAAAGTATAGGTCTGAGAATACTATCTTGACCTCTAGTGTTGTCTTGATTTCTAGGGTTATCTTGACCCCTAAAGTTGTACTGACCTCTGAAGGAATTATCTTAGGCTTATGAAAATTGTCTTTCTTTTGATAATTACCCCTAACAGACTTAATATTCAAGTTATTCCAGCTCCTATTATTGTTAGGAGCATTCCAACTTTTGTTGAAATTGTTCACATGTTTATTAACCCTAAAGGAGTTCCTTTTCTTTGAAGTTCATATAATACTATAGGCTTCTTTATGACTATTTCTCAATTCTAGCTCATTCTTAAGGGAAGTGTGAACTATTTCAGTAGTCAATTTTTGTCCACCATATTCTAAGGCATTCCTTAGGTCTTTAAATTTATCACCCATAGCATTTAAAAGACATACAACTTTTTGGTCACCAGACAATTTTTCATCAATATTCAGTAAGCTTTGTGTAATCTTATTAAACCTACTCATATTATCATCTACATCTTTGGAAGGATCAAGTTTAAAACTAAAGTATTGCTTCCAAAGAGAACATTTATTAGGCAAAGAAATAGTGTGGTAAACTTCCTCTAATTTATCCCAAAGTTCCATAGCAGTTTTAGTCTCACCTATTTGTCTAATGATATTATCAGATAGGTGAAGGAACAAAGTACTCAGGCTGTTTCATCCATCTCTATCTATCTATCTATCTATCTTGGGTTAGATTAATAGGCCAAGATTTATTAATAGCCTTAGCACATTTCATTTGAAGTAATAAGACTTTCATCTTCTGGCTCCAAAGATTAAAATCTCATTTGTCATTCCAGATTTCAACATCTACTTTTATAGTAGTCATTGAAGTAATGACTAAAAATAAGTTTTGAAAAAATTTGCAATACCAAAAGCCTTAAAAAAAAAAAGGCAAATAAAGCAGAAGAATGCAGGACAAATTCACAAAGTGTTTCAATTAATCAGAGGCAGTCCACAAAGTCAAGAAAAATATAATATTTCACAAAGTATCAAGATCAGACACTAAGCAGTATAGCAATCAAGGTGATCACAATCCACAAAAAATAATCACACTACATAATAACCACAAAGAATCTAAAATACTGAAAAAATTGTTCTTCCAGTATATCCGTCAACTTAGTTTGGGTCAACCAAAAACTCCCTAAGATTCTCGGATTTTCAAGAAATCCTAGACAAAGATAAGCAATGGGGTCCAAGAAAGGCTTCAAAACCAGAGAGATTTTGGAGAGAACATAATTCTTGAAAAAGGAATAAAAATGTAAATGTGCAAACAGTAATAGATGCCATATCTTTGCAATACTAGGGTTAATGTAGGCTTTCCACGAAGATATAACACCACAAAGATTCAATACCTTCAAATTTAATCAGCATCCACGAATCTCAACCACAAAGAATATAGATCCCTTTTAGAACTCTCGTTATATTTAAGAAAAAAATATATATACTGAGTTCTACGACCATTTGATGTAGACTCAGAATTTTGGTTATCTAGACACCAAGAAATAAGGAAAACCCAAATATTGAAAATTAGGGTTACAAAAAAAAAATTCCACAAAGTAAAAACACAACGAAGATTTCAGTAAGGAGATTTTGAAAAAACCTTAAGATCTGAAAATTTTCACAAAGTTTTTTAGAAATCAAAAACTTTTTAGTATGGATTTTTCAAAGATTTTCACAAAGTTTTTTAGAAATCAAAAACTTTTTATTATGGGTTTTTCAAAATACTCAAGAAATCACAAGTTTCTTAAGAAACCACTGAGAAATAAGAAAAACCCTAAAAATCATTTTTGAGAAACCATAAAGAATCTTCCAAAAAAAACAGATCCATCCACAAGAACTCTGGATCTTACACAATCTGAGTCATAAACCAGCGTAATCACAAGAACCCTAAGGCTCTGATACCACTGTTACGATTTTAAGGCTCAGAATCACCATAAAGTCAAGTAAACATAAAACCTCAAAAGATTTTATTAATCAAAAGTAAAACTACAAGAATCAGAAATAGTTTTATAGAATCTGAACATATATCAAAAACTTTACAAATCTCACACAGAAACCACAAAGTATTACAAATCAACCATTGTAAATAACCCACAAAGTATAAACTTTGATTAACAACTAAGAATCAGAGTATAAACCACAAAGAATGTGCGAGAGATCAAAGTTTTCTCTCTGAAAAACCACGAAGAAGACGAGCAAGAGAGAGAGAAAAATAGAGAGTAAAACAAAGCATCTGGAAGAAGTAAATTGATCAAATCAAAAGGCTACATCCTGATCATCAATTGAATGGTTGGGATGTGTCAAAGAGATCCAATGGATGAGAGCAAATGTGTGGTGTTAATTTGGGCTAGAGATCCGGGTTTTGTTTGGGCCGCATCAATGTTGGATTGTTCTCCAATAATTTATTTGTAGTTTGAGAACATTGTCAGTACAGATGTGACGAGTAACACTAGTATCTACTGATCATTCTCTGAGATTTTCAATGTTGTTATATTCAGAGACAACAATAGTCAAGTTCATTTCTTGTATCCCTTTAGATAGAGTATCTCTCTCAACCACATTTGCTTGTACATTCTTCTTAGGCTTGTGACATTCATTTGCACGATGTCCTACTTTAACACAGTTGTAGTAGTTGTCTTTGAACCTTTTAGCTTTCTTGTTGTTGTCTTTCTTTGGTGCATCACTTGAATTCTTCATTTTCTTGTTAATCCTCGAACTAGATTCCACAAGATTAACTTTAGCTTGTCCAAACCATATTACAATTTTCCTTTCAATCTTTCTACCGTCTTCATCTATTCTTAGTCAGAAAATTAGATCTTCCAAATTCATTTCATTGTGTTTTTACTTGAGATAGGTTTTGAAGTCTCTCCACAATTGAGGGAGTTTCTCAATTATTGCAGTAACTTGGAACAACTAACTCAAAGTCATATTTTCAGCGTGTATGTCATGGAGCTAAACCAGCAATTCTTGCAACTCACTGATAACTGTTTTGAATTTTGTTATTTTTTATTTGAGGAATTTTCCAAATATAAATTTCTTTATGTCCACATCATCTATTTTGCACCTTTTCTCTAACAATTCCGTAAAGTTTCTTTAGGGACTTCATTAAATTGTCTGGTCCATTCAAGATGTAATTTTTGCACAAGAAATTTGAGTGTTACCATGCATGTAAAGCAATGATTGATTCTCGATTATACTCTCCTTCTTGTACCGTATGTGAATCTTTTGAAAGGAACCTAGCTAGGTTCAAGATGGTGAGATAAAACAATGTTTTATGTTGACACCTTTTCGAAACCCACATCACTAGATTTTTTTTCAATTTTTTTTCATGTGGTACAGAGGTAGATTGAAGCAGTATAACCACATTAGTCGTATCATTTGTGGGATTACCCATATTAGTACCATTGGTTTTCATTTCTATTACAAAAATAGAAGTTTAACAAATTAAATTAGTATTTCTATTCCAAAGAAAATTAAGAGGGGAGAAATGAAATATAATGAACAATATAACAACGTAACAAATTCATCTTAAAGTTGTTGGTGTGTAGTGTGTATATTGTAAAATTATATTATATAAATAAACCACAAAAAATTTACTTTAAATCACAAAATTAAATATGAAGAATGAGAAAGTAACAATTAAAATGGTGGACGGAGGCAAGAGTTCAACTATATGTCTTTAAAACGAATTTGTCCCGTCAGGGTGTTCACTGTAATTTGAAAATCGTTTTTCAAGATATAACGTTCTTTTTCTTGGATATAATCACTTCAAATGGTAAGAACAACGAACTTGTTTTGTACCCTCTACAAAATAGACTTTTATGCAACTTTTAAAGAAATGCGAGTTATGATCATTTAATAAAAATATGATACTCAACGAACAATACCATCCCAAGGGGTCCTATTTTGTAGATGTTGAATGGTGGTGGCTGGAAAGACACATCCCAAACTATGGCCTGTCATGAACAATCATGACTTTTCATTTTCCAGGCACCGCTCGAATCACTCTCGATGCCCGCTCAAGCGGTCAACTTAATTTTGGAATTTTGGAATTTAAAATTAAATAAAATTAATTAATTTATTGTAATTTTCTCAAAAAACAATATACATAAGTTGGCTCACGATCCCCTGCCCGTGCCAACTGGTCAGATGGCGGGACGGCGTGTACGTGTAGGCTTTGGACTAAACACAATAGGATCTAGGTCCCCCATTCAAACACTATTGATACACATTGGGGCCCAAACTCAAGTGTCCAATTTGAATGTAATAAACTAGAAAAATTACATGGACACTTGTATTTCAATGATACAATTTAAAAATTCAGTGGAAGACAATCATTTTCTAAATTTCAGTAACATCCATTTATTTCACCAATTAAATATATTTAAATAAATACATAATTAGATTTAAACTCCAAACTTGACCCAAACAAACAAACCCCAGGTAGAACTGACTCTCTCTTTCCCTTCCCTCAACTGACCCTCTCTCTCCCGTCTCGGACGTCTCTCTCAAACTCCGGTGACACAGCGACGGTGATGACGCCAGGGAGTCCGATGCAGCCACGCTTTGGAGTGATATCCCTTTTCTAATTAACCAAAATCAGTGAAAGCCGGTAATCTTCGTTTCTCCAATTAAACTTAGAACTTCCACCAAAACCTCCATTTCCTCCAGTCGATTACTTCCCCTCTATCGGACTCTTGCTTCACCTTGCGACTCCAAACAAACACTAGGATCCACATGCGTTGGCGCTTGTGTGGCGGCAACAACTAGGGCTGTAAATTTAAACCGCTAAATCGAATTGAAACCGCAATTTTGAAACCGTTGGCTCGGGTCCACGCGGACCCGTCAACGTTTTGGTTTTGACCCAAACCAAACCGCTTTCAAATGGTTTGGTTTAGGTTTCACTTTTCAAAACCCGTTTCAAATCGCCAACCCGCAAAACCCATTTTTGTCATTTTGATTCTTGTATAATTTGTCATTTTGTTGGGAAAATTTTTTTGTACTGTCGTCATACTATATTGTTGTGGACAATGGATATTTAAAATATTTTGATTCTACCTTCATTTTGAATGAAGGCTTAGGAATGTGATTAAGTTGAAGGCATTTTATTCTTTTCACTATTTTCTAGATTCAGTAAAAAAAATTAAACCCAATTCTAAATTTGAAACACATTTTTGCTAGTCCAAACCCAGTTTCTTTTCGAAAATAAACTTCGTGATATTTGGTTCATAATTAATGTGTAACTTATCTATGAGCTTTAACATAGTATGTTACTATGTTATGCTAGCGAAAAGTCTCTTAACATGATTTTACATGATTTCGTGACTAGCCGTGGTTTGAAAAGTTTTTTTAATTAATTTTGTTTGCAAACCATGGTTTGAACTCGCACCAAACCGCAAAAAATGGTTTTGTTTGGTTTAGGAAATTAAATGGTTTGGGTTGGAAAAATGTCTAACCATTTTAAATGGTTTGGTTTGAAAATTTATCAAAAACCGCCCAAACCGAACCGTTTACACCCCTAGCAACAACTATGCAAAAATGCACGTTGTCGCACTCATCTACAGTGCATAGTAGATCGCTGTTGAACACGGTGTAGTGTGCTACGACAAAAAGTGTCACGGTGCTGTCGCACGCATCTGCAGCGCTATTGAACGAGGCGTTGCACGATGCAGTAGCAATGGTGACAAAAGTTGCAGCATGTAACACTTGCGATTTTAGTTTCTGCAAATTACAGCAGCAATGCAGCATCACGAGTTGCAGGGATAGTGCAGTATTTTTCGTAGTGGTGGCGGTTATTGGAGTTGGTGGTGCAACAGTGGCCAGTTGTAGGTTGTGGTGGTGGGTAGGTTTAAGTTGGGAAAGGGGTTGGGAGTGTGTGACTAGAATAGTGCATGTGATAAATAATGGGTGATTGTAACCAATTTTTAGGTATATGTGACCAAGTATAGGTGATTGTGACCAATTATTAGGTAAATTTAATTAAAATATTGATTAATTGTGATTTTATGCGACTTGTGATGAGTGCGGGACGTGACCAGGAAAAAAACTAAGTTGTGATCAGTAAATAAATAACATATGACCAATTAAGGATGATTGTGACAAAAAATATTGGCTAATCGTGACTAAGAAATGAGTAAGTTGTAAGAAATAAATGAATAATATGTAATCAATTATGGATGATTGTGACCATTTATATTAGTGATTGTGACTTTGTGTGATCATTGGACAACAAAGAAGTGATGTGACCCACAATTATGTCAAATATGACTGTGTTACTGAACTGTGATTTTATGTGAGCGAACTGTAACCTTATGTTATTGAAATGTGACTTTATGTGACCGAACTGTTACCTCGTATGACCGAACTGCGACCCTGAGAAACCAATTGTGACTTGCGAGTGGGGTAAGGTAGTGTGGAGTGGGGTGAATTTTGCAACTAAATTTGTAATTGTAATTGTAATTGAACTGTGACTTTGTGTGACCAGTTGTGACTTTGCTGCTAGGGTGGGTGGGTTGGAGTGAAATTTTGCGACAAAATTTGTAATTGTGGCTGAAAGTGCAACCAATTGTGACTTTTCGGTTGGGGTTATGTGGGAGCGGGGTGGAATTTGCTATAAATTTGTAATTGTGATTAAACTGTGACTTTGTGTGACCAATTTTGACTTTGAGTGACTAACTTTGACTTTGCGTGATGGGGTGGGGTGGATTAAATTTGCGAACAAATTTGTATCTGTGATCGAATTGTGACTTTGTGTGACCAACTTTGATTGAGTGGGTTGAGGCAGGTAGGGTAAATTTTACATATAAATTTGTAATTGTGATCGAATTGTGACTTTGTAGGGTGGGTGGGGTGACTAGGTTGGTTTCGGGGTGGGTTTTACAATTACATTTGTAATTGTTACTGAAATATGAATTTGTGTAACCAATTGTGACTTTGGGGGTGGGTGGGTGGGGTGGGAGTCGGGTGAAATTTTCAATAAATTTGTAATTGTGAGGATTAGTGATTTTGTGTGGTGGGGTGGAGGTTGATAAGCATATTTTATATACTTATTTTATTTCTTAAATATACAAATTATTAAGGAGCAAAGCCAAATTTAGTATTAATATTGTGTGTTTTGTGTTCTTTAGGAAACACCCAATTTGGAGATGAATCAGACAAAAATTGATCTTAGAGGACCAACAATTGAACAAATTGATCTTGGAATACCAACAATTGAAGAAGTTGATCATGGGGGACTAAACTACAAAAGAAGATTATGAGTTGAGAATTTAAAAAAAAAAAAATGTTAGAGATAATGGAAATGATAGTGAATGAATAAAGAATGATAGTGGATGGAAAAGAGAGATAGTGGATGAAAAAGAAATATAATGCTAGATGAATGGAGATAATGAAGATAGTAGAGGGATGGATTAATGATAAAAACCTAATGAATTCTTGGCTATAAATAGAAAGGAGTTGAGAGGAGGAAAAATAAGAGAGAAAGAGAAAAGAATTTGAAAGGCTTTCTACATACATTTTCCATTACTGGTTTTATCTATTTTTTATTCTAATTTGATTATGTTCTAAGTATTTTATACTAAGGCGAAACTTATTTAATTTCGTAGTTGTTTGATTATCGTATTAATTCTGTTTGTATGAAACGTTTATGGTTCTTGCTTATTCGGATAATTGATTTAAATGTTATTTCATCTTTAATATCAAGTATTTTTTTTATAATTAGAGATTTGATTAATTAATTAATGCTTGGTTTTCAAATGTTAAGTTATTATTTTTGATTTCTCGTTTTCTTTCAAATTGATACGAGAAATGCTTGGATAAATTATTTAAGAAGTAAAGAAGAACCTACTTTAGAATTATTTAATTTGGGCCTTATTGTTAAATCTGGATGCAACAATAAATTAATTTTGATTTATTGCTCAAAATTGAGAATTAATCGATAACCAAATAATTATGTTGTTCATTTGTAGTAGATTCTAAAACCTTAGTACTCTGTCATTCATTAAATTTCTATAGAATTTGTTATTTTGTATTATTTACATTTTAAATAGTTTTAATTAATTCAAACAAACTTTATTTTTTTCTCAACTAGCTAGAATTATTATTAGTTAAGATTGAATTATACTTTCCTAAAATTTGCAATTTTTGTTGATTCGACCTCGTATTCATTTATCTATATTACATAGATTCGTGCACTTGCAAGTAAAATATAAAATAACAAGTTTTTACACAAAAGAGGCGGGTGGATAAGGATTCGCGATTAAGTTTGTATATGTGACCGAATTGTGACATTGTGTGACTGGATGTGGTGGGGGTGGTGGGACAAGCGGGTTTTGGATTAGATATTGTTTGAGTTTTATTATTTAATATTATATTAATTTTAATTTTAATTTTAATTTTAATTTAATATATAAATGATAATTATTTTTGTATTATATTTATTAATTACTATTTAACACCTATTTTTTTTTAAAAAAAAAAATTAAGTTTATTAGTTTTAAAGAGTTAACTTATAATTTAGGTGTTGTGCACTTTACCCTAATAAACTAGCCAAAATTTCCTTCTTTTTCCTCTGTAAGACAATGTTAAACTTGAGTCTATTTATTTCAAATAAGCTTATTTCAACATTTCACTTATTCATTAATTTCTCATTCATTAGAAAATGATTTTACGAATCCAAATATATCACAGTCATCTACATTTGAAGTAGAATAATTTGGACTCCTCAATTACTCAAACGATATCGGGACCCACCCAAATAATTGGTTAAAGCTAGCTAACACATTTCAACATTTCCAGCAGAGTTTTTTGTGTTAGAAATGACTAATCCATATTTGAGTGTGTTTGAATTTAGTATCCTGTTACATTGTGCTGATTTTAGTTTAAAACGTTTAAGGGCACTAGAATATAAATCCCCTAACATACACTAACATTTTTTTTGAAATGTACTTTTGCAGTTAAAATTTTTTACGAGATATAATAATCAAATGGTATTATTTTTTCAAAAAAATTAAAAAATTGACAAAAAAAACACTGGATTAGCATAGCTTTTTACTCTTAGATCTTGGTTGTTCATATTAATTTTTATTTGTATTTCAAATAGAAATATGCCGATAAAAACTACTCAAATTTAGCGTATCTAGGAAATGAAGGATATTATGTCCATAGCATGTCATGCTCTTAGCCTCAGTTTGGTCTTGGAGATTTTGGAAAACTTTTCTTTAAAACTCAATTTTTAACTTTCCATCTTTGTAGGATTCATCACTTTCATACTTTTTAACATCTTTTTAATCACACATTCTCCATATTTAAATTCTTACAAAATCTCCTACACCAAAATGTTCATCTTAAAATTCACAACCCATTTCCTCAACATGTGACAATCACCTCTGTTGGCCCCAGGCAATATTTCTCAGTGACAAAGAGGAGGACTGATAACATACTCAGCGCAGTCGGGTGTAGGGTTCGAATCCTAAAAATGGATTTGACCTTGTGACAAGTAGGAGTTATCACCACTCGTGGAAACCTTCATTACTCTCCATCCTGACCTTTGGGAGACACATCCTGCAATTTACCATTCAAATCAATGACACATGACAAGATCGATTCGAACTCTCAAGGTGTGGGTTACACCTTTTGATAATCACCTCTGTTTGGAGACGATAAATATTCAAATGTCACAATTAGACAATAACAATGATTTACATAATGATTGCAAACTGAAGAAAGGTTTTACGTGAATTGTCCGCTTTTTATTATTTAAAAACTAAGAAAAATATAAACCTTTTTCTTTCTTTGTTAGCAAGTGTTTAATAAACTTATTTATAAACAAGTTTTTCTTTATATTTCTCAAAATTACTTTTCAATCATACATTATACACTTAAAAATTCAAATTCCTTATTTATAAATAAAAAACTGCTACCGGCCACCAAACACTGTTAGGAATTAAACGTAGATTCACTCTCCTTTAAGACACAGGATTTTTTTGATGTTCAAGAAACAATAAGCAAACAATAAAATAACAACGCGGAAATTTCGGATTGTCAAAATTTTTCACTATATATTAAATTATTACAAATATATAGACTTTCACTCACCAACTCAATCTCATAGACCACCGAGAAAATACAAACAACGAGCTATTATCTATGAAAAATTTCTACCACTTGAATTATCTCACAAAGAGTTCCCAAGAAAGTATAAGGACAAAGCTCACAATTTTATCTCTATTTGGTCACACAATTGATCACAATATTATGGTTTTCTAACACACATGTTTATAGGTAAAAAATTCCCAAAAGCATGTAGAGTTTGTATCCAAGAATATTTCCTTGTTGAAGTAGACTAACCAGAATAAGGAAAAAAATCCGCCCCCAAAGTTTTCAAAAAATCTTCTTTTATTTTATTTTATTTTCCTTCCACCTTTAATAAGGTCTTCAAGTTAATCACTTTAAAATAGAAATCAATTGTCCAAGATATTCTCATTCTTAATATGGGTCAAATATCCAAACAATCTCCAACTTGACACAAATTCATCGAAGCCAAAATGTTTAAAAAATTAACCATCACTAGTACAAAAACGCGAAAAAAAAAATAGTTTAGGCGTCGGTTCTTCGAGAACCGACGCCTAAAACCGGTTCAGGCGTCGGTTCTTCATAACCGACGCCTAAACCATTTAATACATCTTTCAAAATTCGCGCGATTTCATTAATCCCGACCGCGCATATCTCTCTCTCACTCTCTCTCTCAACACTTCAACATCGCGAAGCCATCACCACCGTACCTCCACCAACACCACGACGCCACCAACACCGCGACACCACCACGAACCCGCCTCCATCTCGTAAGAACTTTACTCTATGTGTGTGTGGTGTGTGTGTCCGTGTATATGTATATATATATGTGTGTGTGTGTGTGTGTGTCCGTGTATGTATATATATGTGTGTGTGTGTGTGTCCGTGTATGTATATATATATGTGTATGTGTATATGTATATATATATATATATATGTATGTATGTATGTATATATAAGTAGATCTATATGTGTTTGTGTGTGTATATATATGTATATATATGTGTGTGTTTATGTATATATATATTTGTATGTATAAAAATGTTAATATATATATATGTATATATATATATATTTGTATGTATAAAAATGTGAATATATATGTATATATATATTTGTATATATAAAAATGTGAATTATTATATATATATATATATATATATATATATATATATATATATATATATATATATATATATAAGTTATAATTTTGGTATTGCAAATAGTTAATTGATATAATTTGAATTATTGGAATTATATTGAAATTATGCATGGAATGTTAGGTTATGTAATCATACTTTGAGCATTTTAGGAATTAAGAATTGATTTTGGATTAATTTTGGAGTGGTTGATGATGTTGAAGTTTGATTTATTGTGTTTGAGTAGTGAATATGTGGAGGTTGAACATTTTTGTTGTATTGTGGCATTTTGATTAATCCTCCTACAGGTTGGGTAAGTCCAACTTATAGGGGAGACTCTGCCGAAATTACTGTAGGATTTTACAAATAAAAAATGAAGATAATAGTAATTATAGGTGATTTTCACTATCATAGAATTAACCATACTAAATAAATAACTAAACAAAATATACTAGTAAAATTATGAAGTATTCAACGTAATAAATTATCGTATGCATGTGATTTCAATTATTAATATATAGTTGGTTCAAATATATAACTATCATTACAAATATTCACTCAAAAGTAATATTTTTTTAATTATATCTTCGCATATAGGTTATTAGATATGGATCGAGATTGGATGTACGGCAGGCGTAATACACATGAATATTTGAAAGGAGTTGAAGAGTTTATGAAATGTGCGGACGAACACATGAGAGAGAAATGTGAAGCAATGATTTTGTGTCCTTGTTGTGATTGTAAGAATCTGAGAAAGTTTCGTAGTTTTGAGCAAGTGAAGAGTCATTTGATTCGTCGTGGGTTTAAAGAAGGTTATAAACGATGGATATGGCATGGTGAGAGTATGCTTCCTAGGACATGCACTAGTGACGATGAAGGTGGACTGCAGGAGAATAATTTAGGCAATATTGATGAGAATGATGTGGAAAATGACAATAATGATATGATAGACGAAATGATGCGTGATATACAAGGGGAATTCATTGAAAAGCCTCATGTGTTCGATAGCTTGTTCAATGATTCTCATAAGACTTTGTTTCCTGGATGTAGAAAATTCACAAAATTGTCTGCTGTGTTGAAATTGTATAACTTGAAAGCAAATAGTAGGTGGAGTGATAAGAGTTTCACGGCATTACTGGAACTCTTACGAGAGATGCTTCCGGAGGATAACGAACTTCCTAGTTCAATTTACGAAGCAAAGAAATTGTTGTGTCCAATGGGAATGGAGATCGAGAGGATACATGCATGTCCAAATGATTGTATACTGTATCGAAATGAGTATAAGGACTTGCATCTGTGTCCAAAGTGTGGGGCATCACGGTATAAGCGAAAGAACATGAATGCTAATTCTGAGGATAAGAAAAGCCCTCCGGCAAAGGTGTTGTGGTACCTACCCGTAGTACCAAGATTTAAACGTTTGTTTTCCAATGCAAAGGATGCGAAGAACATGCGGTGGCATGCTGATGGGAGGAAACAAGATGGAAAACTAAGACACGTGGCCGATTCTCCTCAATGGAGGAACATTAATAGGTTGTTTCCTGATTTTGGGGGTGAAGATAGGAATCTTAGGCTTGGACTATGTACAGATGGAATGAACCCGCACGGTAATATGAGTAGTCGACATAGCACTTGGCCGGTTCTTCTAACGATTTACAATCTTCCTCCTTGGTTATGTATGAAGCGCAAGTATATCATATTGTCTTTGTTAATATCAGGGCCTAAACAACCGGGGAATGACATAGATGTTTATCTTGCCCCACTAATTGAAGATTTAAGACTGATGTGAGATGAAGGTGTATCGGTGTTTGATGCACATAGCCAGATGAATTTCACCTTACGTGCTATGATATTTTGCACCGTAAATGATTTTCCCGCATATGGTAACTTGTCAGGTTATACGAACAAAGGACCTAAAGCATGTCCCGTTTGTGAAGAAGACACGATTGATCTTTGGTTGAAAAACTGTAAGAAAGATGTCTTTATGAGTCATAGAAGATTTCTCCCCGTTGATCACCCTTATCGAAAGAAAAAGAAGGCATTCAATGGAAAAATTGAGGATCGCGCAGCTCGCTTGCCGTTAACAGGAGGTGAGGTATATGAACGAGTTAAAAATATTGATGTTTTGTTTGGAAAACCTTTTAAGCCTCCTCAAAAGAGTCTTTGGATAAGTTCAATTTATAGGGGAGACTCTGCCAAAATTTTTATAGAAATCTTAGTTTTTGTATTTATTTATTTTGTAACTGGTTCGAATAATTTAATTCAATTTTAGGGCTTTCAAACTATACTGGACACAAGGAGGCATTAGGACAAGAGCCAATACAACGTGGCTAAAAATAAAGGTATGAAAACACATATTTAAAATATATTACAAATCTTTGAATTATTTTCATATTCTATTTAGTGTGATTATTAATGTTAGTTTTCATTGTGAAAATTTCAGTGTCCTCAACAGCCCGGAGGTTTTGAGTGTGGCTACTACGTCATGAAAAATATGTATGAGATAGTCACTGAACACTTTCAGCGTCCGTCGTTGGAAAAGGTATAAGTTATTGAACATGATAATTTTTAATTATTCCTTCATATTTTATTACAAAATAACTGATAATTCATTTTGATTATTTGTAGGCATTTAAAGAGTATTACTCAACGGAGGAAATTGCTGAAATTCAAAACTTATGGGCTAAATACTTCGTCGATAGGTGTGTGTAAATCGACGTGTATTCAAACTTCTATTTACTCAATTACATGTGACATTAACAATCTTGTAAATATAATTATTTCTCATTTATTTAACATTATTTTAATTATGTCTATTATATACATATTTGATGATGTGCATGTGGAAAATGTTCAGTCCACGTTTAGGTGATTGCAGGTCATGATCGACCTGCAGTGATCGGGATCATTGCAGGTGACGTCCAGGTCATTGCAGGTGACATCTAGGTCATTGCAGGCCATGACCTGCAGTGGCCTGGGTCATTGCAGGTCATGACCTGCAGTGGCCTGGGTCATTGCAGGTGAAGTCCAGGCCAATGCAGGCCATGGCCTGCAGTGGCCTGGGTCATTGCAGGCGACGTCCAGGTCATTGCATGTCATGTCTAAGTCATTGTATTTTACTCTATAGAAGGAAAAAAAAAAAATTGAAAACGCGTCGGTTGTAATCCAAAACCGACGCCGGTTTTGGATTACAACCGACGCCTAAAAAAAAATTTTTTTTTTTTTTTTTCAACTTTACGCGTCGGTTTCTTAACAACCGACGCGTAAAGATATCATTTTACGCGTCGTTTTACAACCGACGCGTAAAGTCTTTACTTAATGCGTCTACTTCATACACTTCGCCACAAAACCGACGCCTAATCTCTTAAATAACCGACGCGAAAGACTGTTTCTGTACTAGTGCATTGGGTAAACAAGCAAGCTTTTTTCACTTTGACGATCTCATACTCTACTATATGAGTATAACCACTTAGAATTATCAGTGAATTCCGACCTTTTCACCGACTCATGTTGAAATAAAATTGCTGAAAAATTATGGTGCAATTCCTATTGTTTGATTTTCCATAAGAGCTCATCGGCCATCAACATCAATTCAACTACACATCTTGCATCCAAGTCAAACCAATGTTGTGTGCAAACGCATGCACCCGCTAGTAAGAACACATCATCTATCATTAAAACTGACATTATACCATGAGGTTACGTCCTACTCAATGTACATCATCACCACCTTCCACCAGGAGAGTCACATTGTCCATCTTCTAGCATTCAGCTGAGTCCACTCCACCTTTTGGACAATTTTTTCTTACGTTACCGGATTGTCCACAATTCCAACATACAACCTTCTTCTTCTTCATGGAGTTACCCCTCTCCCACTTTTAGTAACAAGCAAATTACTTCAAAATGAATTATCACCTCTACCTAATATTCGTTTTTCAGAGATCAACTTACTTATAACTTCTGCAAAGTTCACCGTTTCTTTTCCATATATCGAAATTGGCTTGATATGTTCAAACATGGAGGGAAAAGACCAGATGAGCCTCAACGCTTTATCCTTATCTTCAGTTTTGACCCAATAGATTCCAGTTTAACACTAAGATGGTCGAAGATTTTTGTACCTGTGCTCATTCTCAATGAATGAAACCGTTTCTTCAGATACAAGCGATTGAACAAGTTCTTTTTCTGATACAACTTTTCCAATTTTTCCCAAAGCTCCTTTGAAGCAGATATCCTCTGAATATATGCAAGGGCATTCTTAGTTAAACATAGTCGTATTGTACTAGCAACTCTCAAATCTTCCAAATCTTCATTACTCTTGTTGGATTCAGTTTCTTTTCCTTTGTCAAAACTCTTGGTTGGTTTTCCCTTCAAAGCTTTGTGCAGACTCACTTGAATTAAAATATCTTTGACTTGTACTTGCCACAAGCCAAAATTGATTCTCCCATCAAATTTTTCAACGTCATACTTTACAGACATATTTTTTTTGGGAAAATTACATAAAACATTGTATTTCAAATATGCAATTCAAAAATCATGTGAATGAAATCTTTTTTTTTTAAAATTCAGGTGTTAATTCATTTAGTTAGATGTTTAATAATTAAAAATAAATATAATAATATATATAATATAAACATAATTATCTACTATATATTATATTAAAACTAATATAATATTAAATCAAATTTTCAAATTTTGACGTCACACCCCACCCCGCCCCGCCCCTCCCATGCTCCGCCCACCACCCACCTCACCCCACCCCACCCCACCCCACCCCACACCAAAAATAATTTTTATTTTTTTTTTCCTTTCGATATTTTCCTATCATTCCTCATCTCACCCCCACCCCAACCCCACTCGACCCTACCCCACTTCATTGCAAAGTGACAAATTGATCTCACCCTATCCACATCACCCAATCCCACCCACCCACCCACCCACCCACTCATATGTTGCCCCCCGCAAAAATAAGTTTATTTTCATTTTCTCTCGATGTTTCCCTACACTTCCCCAACCCAACCCTACTCAACCCCACCCCACCCTACCCCACCCCACCCTACCGCAAAATGACAAATTGATCTCACCCTCGCCACATCCCCAGACCCCACCCACCCTGCCCACCCACATCATCTCACCACCCATATCCTACCCCACCCCAAAAATAATTTTTTTTTTATTTTCTCCCGATATTTTCCTACACTTCCCCAGCCCACCCCAACCCCACTCCACTCGACCCTACCTCATCGGAAAGTGACAAATTGATCTTATCCCAGCCACAGACCACCACCCCCACCCCACCCCACCCTACACCAAAAATAATTTTTATTTTTTTCCTTTCGATATTTTCCTAACATCCCCCACCCCACTCTACCCCACCTCATCTTAAAGTGACAAATTGATCTCACCATAACCACATCCTCTGACCCCACCACCCACCCGCCTCACCACCCATATCCTACCGCACCCCAAAAATAAGTTTAGTTTTTTTTTCTCTCGGTGTTTTACTACACTTCTCCACCCCACCCCCACCCCACCCCCACCCCAACATAACCCCACTTGACCCTACCCTACCCCACCCCACCCCCACCTCATAGCAAAGTGTCGGGGTGGTGGGGTGAGTGCGGGGTTGGGTTGGGATGGAGTGGAGTGGAGTGGTTGTGGATTATGTATTATTTTGATTTTATTATTTAATATTATGCCTTTGTTTGGCAACTCATTATAATTATTATAATATTGTATTAATTAATTAACTAATTAACACCTGGTTTTTAAAAAAAAAAAATCTTAAGTTTGTTATGTTTAAAAAGTGAAAGTTTTAGTTGTATAGTTACGTACTTTTCCCTATTTTTTTTGGTCTAAAAATTTTTCGAACCACCTAAGCTCTGATATCACTTGTTAGGAATTAAACACAGATTCTCTTTCCTTTAATCCACATGATCTTTTTTGTGTTCAAGAAATAATAAGCAAACAAGAAAATAAATAACAACAACGCAGAAATTTAGGATCGCCAAAGTTTTTCATCATATATTAAATTGTTGTAAATATATAGATTTTCACTTACCAACTCAATATCATAGACCACAGAGAAAATACTAACAACGAGCTATATTATCTATCACAAGTTTCTACCCCTTGAATTATCGCACAAAGAGTTCTCAAGAAACTACAAAGACAAAACTCACAATTTTCTCTCTATTTGATCACAATATTATGACTCTCCAACACACATATTTATAGATAAAAACATTTCAAAAAGCATGTAGAGTTTGTATTCAAGATATTCTCATTCTTAATTTGGATCAAATATCCCAACAAACATATCTTTAAAGCTTGTTCAATTTCGTTATGCAGAGTTTTTAAGACGTGATTTATCATTTTCTAATTTAACCAATATGAACCTTATTCTTACAAGCTCCAGAACATTGGAGTGTGCTTAAGCCTATATTCCAATCCTATTTTTTAGAGCTCCATTAAAATTATTTTTTAAGAATAATTTTTTTTTTTTTGGAAAATTTCTAATTTATTTACTTGTAGTATTAATTAAATGAAAATTTATTATTGAAAATAAGAGAAAAATGCATTTTAATGGGGCTTAAGATTTTAAGAATTAATTTTTTAGGGGAACGTGTAGTTATGGAGTAGAGTTGAGTTTTATTTTTAAAATTACGTGGGAAATTATTTTAATAAGAGATGTGTAGTTAAAATGAATTTGAAAATAAAATTAAACAATGGGACTCAAACGTGGGTTGATAATACGAGGGTAATTGACATATTGCATCCCTAACGTATATTTTGTGGAATAAGTTTGTATCCTTTTATTTTAAACCTCCCTAAATCACCCAACCTTGCTAAATACATCAGTTTAATCATTTTCCTCACAAAATGACAAATTTATTTTCCATATATAAATAAAAAAAAAAAAGTAAAGGACATAATAAAAAATAAGAATTGATTGCATCCATGGCTCAGTTTTCTTTTCCAGAAAGTGCAAAAGAGTCTTAATTAATCAATTGTTTTTTAATATTAAAAAAATAAAATTAGTGAGTAAATTATTTTTCATATTATTTGAAAATCATATAAGCAAGATCATTATATCAATAAAACCATTAATAATTTATTTAATTAGTTTATGTAAATTTTAAAAATTAAAAATAGACAAATAATAATAATAAAGCTCACACTTTTTTGGCGCTTAAACGTGAACTTTAATTGAACGTGTTGGAATTGCTTGCATGCATATAAAACAATTTCACGATCTTAAATTATATAAACCGAGGTTGGATTACTTACCTCTTGATGTATGTTCTTACTGCAGAAATGTGTGCTCTTTGGTCACGAAATTCAGTCACAGATGGATAGAACTTCTTGTCCACAATCCAAGTGCAAATTGTTGAGTTAAATCTTCATAGATTCAAGCCACTACACTTATTTCTTTTCAACCATATGCTCACACCCGAAAATCTCACTTATTTTCTTGTTGTTTAATGATAATAGATGATTATGAGTTATATGGAGGTTGATGGAAGTTATTCATGCCTTGGATAACTTCCCATAACTTTCCATATCAAATTCAAATGGTTCCCTCCAATAACACCTTAATGGATCGGGTCGGTTCGGGTCATCCCACATGGGCGACCCGGTTTTAATCTAATATCTCCCACTCGAACATGATGGGCTTGACCCGGACTCCATTCGCATATGTTGTGCTTGATCAAAATCAAAACCCAACTGGTTTATTTTGAAAATCTCAAAAATTCATACTGGCAAATGGATCGTGCGACCAGCGAGCAACGGAGCAAGAATTACTATACACCTGTTAGGGATATATAGAAGCTCCTTATGAGGAATACAAGTCTCGCTATACCCCAGACATATTTACTAACACAACTCAAGTATTTTAGATCCCTCAAATAATGAATGAACATACTTGAATCTTGCGCAACATACGTTATATTCACAATTGTGATATCAAACCCAAATGTTTGATACAATTGACCGGCCGGTAAATTCAAATCTTAGTGTTAGATAAATAAGCCTTCCTTTTCTACTAGAATCGCTTAATCTTAAGTCAGCCGCTTTCTTAGACATGTTCCATTAAACCAAATCAATCATGGTCATTGGTAACAAGCTAAAGTAGCTGCACTGGCTTAAAATCTCGAGAGACGGTCAAAAAGTCATAAGGGTACTATATGAGGTCATATATACCTCAGGGACTCACACAATGAAGAAGCAGGGATCTATTCTTACATTTCCCATAGGTCGCCAAAGCACACGCGGTATGAAACACGTGTTACGGTGTTCTTCCTTTCTCTTAGGGCGTATGTCTTATCAAGTTAATAACACCGTACAGATCATAATTCAGATATTCCTCGATATCTAATTTGAGTTCTCCTCCTTTTTCAAATTCCTCTCATTAACATCATTCGAGAACTCGATCTGGCCATAAAAAAATAGGTTTAATGGATAGTGGAATCCATTTCGATTGCTTGTAGCAATCTTATCTTGATACTATTATCAAGACGACGGGATCATTTACAAAATGATCGCTATGTCTCATCTCAGCACAAAACTAACTTGTCTGAGGCGATTTCCCGTGTGAGTGAGCCAATCTCAACCTATTCGACATACTTTATGTGTGCATATAAATCAATCATATTGTAATCATTTAACTAGATTACACAAATCAACTGAATTCAAAAGTATATTATTAATGGACACGTGAATTTACAAGTCTGAGAAACTCAAATTCTACACAATCCTAGAGATTTAGCATGAGTTACAAAGACATCTCTAGGTATAGGTTTTGTAAGAGGATCAGCAACCATATTGTGCGTAGATATATATTGTAAATTCACTTCTTTCTTCCCTATGATGTCTCTTACAAAGTTGTATTTTGTATCAATGTGTTTGGTTCTGCTATGATACTTGGGATCCTTTGTAAAAGCAATAGCTGCCTGGCTATCACAATAGATCAATGTAGGTTTCACATCATTAGCAGATACTCTCAGATGCTGGAAGAATCTTCTTAACCAAACAGCTTCTTGTACTGCAGCAGCACATGCAACGAATTCCGCTTCCATTGTCGACAAGGAAATGCATGTCTGTTTCTTGCTACTCCATGAGATGGTACCATTGTTAAGCAAGAATACATATCCTAAAGTTGATTTGCGCTCATCCAGATCTCCACCCCAATCGGCATCTGTATAACCCTTTAAGCACAAATCATTCCCTTGATAGCATATGGAATAATTGGCAGTACCTTTTAGGTATCTCATTATCCTTTTGACGGCTTTCCAATGTCCTCTTCCAGGATTAGATTGATACCTGCTGACTAGACCTACGGCATAACAAATGTCAGGGCGTGTACACATCATAGCATACATCAAGCTCTCGACTGCACTGGAGTATGGTACTTTGGACATTTCTTCCTTTTCTTCAAGAGTCTTAGGACACATGCGAAGACTAAGGGTTTCGCCCTTAGATATAGGAGTATCAATTGGGTTACAGTTCCCCATTTTGAAACGATCAAGAATCTTCTTTATATATGACTCTTGTGACAGAGAAAGAAGTTTTCTTGAACGATCCCTATGGATTTTAACACCAAGTATATAATCTGCTTCACCCATGTCTTTCATTTCAAAATTAGAAAATAACCATCTCTTAATGGTTTCAACAAACTCCTTATCATTCCCAGCCAATAAAATATCATCCACATAAAGTGACAGAATTACAAATTTCTCATTGGACCTTTTCACGTATATACAATGATCTTCGTCCAGCATAACGAAGTTGTATGAGATTACAGCTTTGTCAAATCTCAAATACCATTGTCTGGAAGACTATTTTAGGCCATAAATAGATCTTTGCAATTTGCAAACCTTGTCCTCTTGGCCTTTCACAATGAAACCTACAGGTTGTTCCATGTAGATTTCTTCATCCAATTCTCCATTAAGAAAAGCAGTTTTTACGTCCATTTGATGTAATTCTAAATCTAAATGTGCCACTATAGCTAGGAGTAGGCGAATAGAAGTAAATCTCACAACTGGTGAAAAAGTTTCTTCGTAATCTATACCCTCTTGTTGGGCATATCCTTTTGCCACCAAGCGAGCCTTATACCTCTCAATAGATCCATCAGCCTTTCGCTTAATCTTGAGAACCCATTTGTTCCCAATAGCTTTCCGATCAGATGGAAGATCAACTAAGTCCCAGACTTGATTGGATTCCATCGACTCCATTTCCTCTTCCATTGCTCTTTTCCATTTTTCCTTTGCAGGACATGATAGAGCTTCGTGTACAGACTTAGGTTCCTCCTCGTCTTGCAAAAATGCTAGAAAAGCTTGTCCTTCAATCTCAAAATGACGTTTAGGTATAACTTTTCTAGTACTTTTACGAGGTGTGAGCTCCATTGTGACCCGGTCACTTGGGGTTAGATTGCTCCCACTTGGATCAGAAGCTCGAACAGCTTCTTCTCGAACCTTCACTGATTCAGCTCTATCATCTAATTCAAATAGAGGTTCTCCCTCCCCTATTAGGAAAATCCGTCTCGAGAAATGTTACATCTCGTGACTCTATTTCAGTGATGATCCCATCTTGATTTTCACCTATAAACACATATCCCTTAGACTGGTCCGAATATCTTATAAAGATACACTTTTTGCCTCGTGGACCTAATTTTCCAAATTTACTTGAGGAATCGTGTATGAAAGCAGCCGATCCCCAAGGTCTAAGGTAGCTTAAATCAGGTGTTCTACTTGTCCAAAGCTGATATGGTGTATCAGTTATTGATTTAGAGGGAACCTTATTCAGAATATATGTCGCAGTTAACAAAGCATCTCCCCAATAGGAAATAGGTAAGTTTCCTTGTGCCATCATGGACCTTACCATTTCTAACAATGTTCTATTCCTCCTTTCAGCAACACCATTTTGTTGAGGAGTATGAGGAATAGTCAATTGTCTAATTATACCTTTATTATTACAAAGTTCCTTGAACTCTTCAGATAGATATTCACGTCCTCGGTCAGTTCTTAAAGTTTTCACTTTTCTATCAGTTTGATTCTCTACCATGTTTAAATATAGTCTAAAGCATTCCAATGCTTCTGACTTATGAGAAATCAAATAAACATAACTGTACCGTGTGAAATCATCAATAAAGGTAATAAAATAGGAGGCTCCATGTCTAGCCCTAACATTCATAGGATCACATATATATGAATGTACTAATTGCAATGGAAATTCGGCCCTCAAGGCCTTACCAAAAGGTTTTCGAGTTGTTTTTCCCATCAGACAATGCTCACATGTAGGCAAGGTAACTTTAGAGATTGAACCTAGTAAGCCTTTTTTAGCTAACCTAATCATTCTCTCTTGCCCAATATGTCCTAATCTAGCATGCCAAATATTTGTATCAACATTCACATTTCTAGAAGAAGAAGTGGATACATCCAAAGAAAAACAACGATCTATATAATAAGCATAAGTGTTTGGATTACAATCCAACACCATAAAACCATTACATAAATATCCAGATGCATAATGTGCATCATCATAATAAACATCAACAGAAGTACCATGAAAGTTCAAACTAAGACCTAATTTTAAAAGAACAAAAACTGATATTAAATTCCGTCGTATCCCAGGTACAAATAAGACATCATGAAGGAGAACAGCACGACCACTACGCAAGTGTAACTTGCAAGTACCGATTCCCTTCACCTCCACTCTTTCGTCGTTGCCAACGTATATCCATTTTGCACCAGGTGGAATTCGACGGAAATCCACAAATGCTTCTCGATCTTTGGCTATATGGTCTGTTGCTCCTGAGTCTAAAATCCACAAAGGATAAGAATCAACAAGTAATACTGTGCTAGAAACATAAATAGCACTGAAAGAAGAACACATAAGAGCTACCTGTTTAGGCTCAGGGCATTCACGAGCAAAGTGACCCAGCACTTTACAATTATAGCATTTAACCTTGCTCTTGTCCTTCTTCTTTCCAAACCACTTCCCTTTCTTATAGCGTTTGTTCTTGTTCTTCTTAGGTCCCTTTCCAGTCTCTTTCCCTTTTCCTCGCCCGCCTTTGTCCCAGTTCCTTTTACTTTTAAAGCCTGAAGCCTTACGAGAACTAGACTCGGCTATATAAGCCTGACCTAGGGATTTGGCAGCTCCAAGCCGTTCATCCTCTAGCTCCACATGGCGGACAGCATCAGCAAAAGTTTTTATGCTGTCATTGTGGGTCAAATTCACTTTCAAGTGTTCCCAACTATCAGGAAGAGAGCGGATCAAAGCTTGAACTTGCTGCTCATCAGAGAGTATGTGACCAGCTGACTTTAGCTCCCTGATCATGTTAGACATAACCCTAACATGTTGTTTAATGTTATGATCAGGTGCCTTCTTGTAAGTATCAAACTTAATTGTCAGTTGTCTGAGTCTAGTCACACTTGTACCACCATATTTCTCTCTTAGGTACACCCAGATGTCATGAGCATTAGGGTATTGTTCACACTCATGTATGAGATCATCAATCACAGAGCTCACCAAAATTGCACGTGCAGTGGAATCTTTCTTTTTCCAAGTTTGGTAAGTCTCTCGATCTCGTCTCTGTTGAGCAGTGTTTCCAGTACCAGGGTCTTCCATAACCTGGTTGATGCCTTCTAAGGTATCCTGTTCCTCCAGTACATACCAAATCTTATGACGCCAAGTGTTATAGTTATCGCCATTTAACTTATCACCCTTGTTAAGATCAGCAATTATGTTCTTAGATGCCATGGTCTGTTACAATTTTAGAGACAATCATATAACGGTCCATTTATGCACACAAAGTATTTTTGCACTCATGCAAATTAAATTTCATGACAATTTAACACTAGGTATGAAGTCGAAAGTTCACTAAGTTCCCAATCATCGTCCATTATCCTAATGTTTCATTATCACAAAAATTAATTTCATAGTGCAAAACTATAAGTTCTAGGTGAGAGCTTCATTAACTCTCCCAACCTTGGAACTCCCACTTAACAAGTTCATTAGGCATGTACAATTTAAGCAAGACATTTTAATTACACAAATATATCACAAAATGTCATATATACATGCCATTAAAATAAGGAAACTATTATTTTCGAGTAATCATGATATATTGGAGTATATTCAAAAACTCCCATTGGGTCCAATAAGCAATTTAAAAAAAATGTGTGCCAATAGGCAATTTTCAAAAAACATCCCACAATTAAACATGTAATAAAATAATAGAGGGACCAATCTATAATTTAAATACACCAATTTCTGGGTCCAATAGAAGATTTTCAAAATCTAGGGACTAATCTGCACTTTCTAAATTTCCTGGGACTATTCTGAAAATTTCAGAAATTGAGTGACCAATCTGAAATTTTCGGAATTTTAAAGATGAAAATCTAAATTTCAGAATTTTTAGGGTCCAACTTGAAACTTTCGAAAATCACAAGGACCAATCTGGAAATTTCAGAATTTGCAATCAAGCCCCCATCTTCATCAATGCTGAGAGACCCAGTAGCATTTTCAGATTTTTGCCAAAACTTTAGGAAGCCATAACTTCTGCATCTCATGTCCGAATTTTATGATCTTTATATCATTGGAAAGGATTTTGAAATATCTTTCCAACCATACCAAGTTTACACCGTGAAGTGGAGATTACAGAAAGTTACACGCCTTCAAAATTTCGAGTTTCCAAACTAGGGTTACGTTTCACTTTCAATAACATATCCAAATCTCATGAAATTTTGCAGATATGTTCTAAATACTATGAAAAACTTACAGTATGAATTTCACGGATTAATGTGAAGTATTTCTTGATCCGCCATTAAAGCATATTCAAGCTTTTCTTAAAAAACTGTTTAAGTGGCATTGATCAACATGCAATAGAAACACATCATTATAAACACATTTATAGGCAAGAAAACAACCTGCTATGGCTCTGATACCAATGTTGGAATTGCTTGCATGCATATAAAACAATTTCACGATCTTAAATTATATAAACCGAGGTTGGATTACTTACCTCTTGATGTATGTTCTTACTGCAGAAATGTGTGCTCTTTGGTCACGAAATTCAGTCACAGATGGATAGAACTTCTTGTCCACAATCCAAGTGCCAATTGTTGAGTTAAATCTTCATAGATTCAAGCCACTACACTTATTTCTTTTCAACCATATGCTCACACCCGAAAATCTCACTTATTTTCTTGTTGTTTAATGATAATAGATGATTATGAGTTATATGGAGGTTGATGGAAGTTATTCATGCCTTGGATAACTTCCCATAGCTTCCCATATCAAATTCAAATGGTTCCCTCCAATAACACCTTAATGGATCGGGTCGGTTCGGGTCATCCCACATGGGCGACCCGGTTTTAATCTAATAGAACGCAAGCAAGAAGATCGAGAGCTTGAAGAAACAAAATTTACTTGTCTTAAACCTTGCCCCAAATTTGGATTTAAATAATTATAGAACAAATTCTGATTGAATAACATGTAAATTATTATTATTATTATTATTGATACAAAGTTGGAAACTTAGAAGTGAGGAGAGAGACTTGAACCCAAGACTAAGTCCTGATAAGGTGGCTCCTTAACTACTTGGGCTAACCCTTGGTCTCAATAATATGTAAATTATTATTGATCAAATACTCTCAATTTTTTTCAACAACCATTGAATTCATAATTGATAGGATTCAATGATAAATTCAAATTATATTTGAAAACTTTCACGCTGTTAAGTTCAATAAGAAGAAATGATCGTTAGAAAGTATTTTGACTTTTCAAGTTATAAAAATTAGCCCTTATTTGATATTTATTTTAAAGAATTTATTTATATAAATAGTTTTTTGAATAATGATTTTTAGAATAATGTGTGGTTTAAAAGTATGTAATATTTTATGAGTTTATGTGTAATATTATTTTATTGATAAACGTGTGGTTGAATAGAAATAGTGAAAAATGTATTTTTTGTTTATAATGAGGCCAACAGGGCTTAATTAAGTAAATGATTTTATTAAATTAATAATATAAAAGCATATTACTACTATTTTTATTTATTTACTAGTTCTACACCCATGCGATGCATGGACATATTAAATTCACAAATATTAATGTAAAGAAACACAAGTATTGAGAAAAATTTAGAAAGAAATAAAAAATAAATTCAGTGTCGATCTAAATAATATAAGCATGTAGTGTTACAAATTTTGAAAGACCTCCTTATACACGACATTGATCGTCACATTTGTTTGATTCTCATCGTCATCCCAAAATATAATATATTGACATAGAAGCAATATGTTGTGCAAACAGCCTTAATTCTGAATATATATGCACCTAAAATGACTTATATTCTTTGATTAACTACAATTTTTTTTTAACGATTAGCTATAAGGTTGGTTTAATGGATTTAACATATGATCATAATCTTCATCTAATTGGGACATTATAATATGGAAAGAGTAACCTATAAGTGGAAAGGTTCTTGAGAATTTCCTTTCATCGTTGTGCTATAATTCTATGTGAGGAAGATCCTTGACTGTTGTGCTACAATTCTATGTGATAGGAAGGTCTTTATACTGTTAAATGCTTAGTTCTATATAACATTAAATGCATTAAATGGCATGTCACTAGTACATTAAGAGTCAAAGGCGTCGGTTGTAAAGCAAAAAAGGCGTCGGTTGTACAGGAGACGCCTTTAGTAGAGAAGCTAAAAGTGCATACTTAAGGCGTCGGTTGTTAAACAACAACCGACGCCTTTTCACATAACAACCGACGCCTTTAGTTGTGAAAAGGCGTCGGTTGTTAAACAACAACCGACGCCTTTATATGAGAAAAGGCGTCGGCTGTTAAACAACAACCGACGCCTTTTACAAATATTTTTTTTTTCATTTATTTTTATTTCCTCTATATACCTATATAAACTATAACAATCATGTACACATCAAAAAATTATCTTCAACAAATATATATAATCGAGGAATGCAGAACAAAACTTAATAACTCAATAAACAGAATTTCGAATTAATTAATCTTGTATTCACAATATTGTTAAAAAATTTGTACATGTACGTTAAACATAAAATGGGCCAAGTTTACACACACTCTTCGACGAAGTATTTGGCCCATAAATTTCGAACCTCGTCAATTTCCTCTGTTGAGTAAATCTTTTGAAATGCCTAAAAGTAATTAATAAGAATTAATAATTATTATATTAGTTACATATAAATCGTAATTAAACAATTATCTTCAATAACTTATACCTCGTGTAGAGAAGTAAGTTGAGAACGGGCTGTGACTATCTGGAACATGTTTCTCATAACATAATAGCCACACTCATCTCCTCCAGGTTGCTGAGGACACTGAAATTTGAATATTTAAAATTAAAACTATTATTAATAATCGAATGAAAGTGAATATATATTAAACAAATATGAGAATTTGTAGCAATTTATAAAATTCTAGTTTTCATACCGAGATCTTTTTCCAATTTACATTGGATGTTGCTCTCTTGCCTCCTAAGGACCAAAAAGCTCGAAATGCCCTAAAGTTTCAGTAAATATGAATAAGTTATAAAAATAATAATAAACCTCAAAATTCTTACGTAAATTTTGCCAGAGTCTCCCCTATAAATTGAACGTATCCAACCTGTATAGAGACCTATTTATTGAAAATTATCCTAACAACTATCATAATCACAACACAAACACATCAATTTCACCTCAAACTCTCTACGATTATTCCATGAAAGTAACCTAACTTATCTATATGAATGCACTAAATACAAAAGTTTGAACAATGCAATAATTACTTACACATTCAATGACGGCTTGATTTCTATGTTACGCCTACATGATTGTGCTGAATCTATGAAGTACACAGTATTGGCTTCACAACATATTGCAAGCAACATCCAATGATTCCTACGTATTATAAACGTGTAAGTATTCTTTAAATAAATAAAGAAATATACAAATAATAATAATGGTCTTACTCCTGATAGTACGGCGCTAAAATGAATTGCTTGGATCTCAGCGTATTCATTGTTTCAGCCATGTAACTCACAACACTTTCTACATGTGTTTTAACTCTGATCGACGCAATCTGTGATGGACACATAAATCCAATTGACTGAATACCAAAATATCTTATAATCGTTACTAAAATAAAATTAATATTCTACAATTTCAATAAAACTCCAATAATTTAAAATTTGAATTTATAAATCTACTAACTCAAAATCAATCTAAATTCCAAATTCAAAAAACACTAATAAGTTCATTTAAATCAATAAACATATTAAATCATAAATAAATAAATTCAATTATAAATTAAAAAAATGAACAAACTAGTTTAAGCTTAAAAAATAAAAAATTACCGTGTTGGTGGGACGGTGGCGGCTGGGGGAGGAGGTGGCGGAGGTGCGCGCTGGTTGGGGTTCCCTACTCGCGGCTGGGGGAGGAGGTGGCGGAGGTACCGGTACACGGTGGTGGGCTGGGTGTGGCGCACGGAGGAAAAGAGAGGGCAGCGGGGTGGGGGTGGTGCGCAGCGGAAAAAAGAATGGCGGCGCCGAAGCTGCACTACCGGTCGGAGGTGATGTTGGCTACGGTGGGGGAGTGTGATGAATGAGACTTTGAGGGTTGGCTACGTGCGGCTGGGGGAGGAGGTGGCGGAGGTACCGGTACACGGTGGTGGGCTGGGTGAGGCGCACGGAGGAAAAGAGAGGGCAGCGGGGTGGGGGTGGTGCACAGTGGAGAAAAGAATGGCGGCGCCGAAGCTGCACTACCGGTGACGTTGGCTACGGTGGGGGAGTGTGATGAATGAGACTTTTAGGCTGTGGAGGTGAGCGGAGCTGTGGAGTGCTGTGGGAATATTCAAGTGCTGAAGAATTTGACCTAAGGTGGAGGGAAAATGCCTAAATTAAAGGCGGCGGTTCCTTTTAAGACTAAAAGGCGTCGGTTCTTACTAAAGAACCGACGCCTATAAATAATTTATAGGCGTCGGTTCTTTAGTAAGAACCGACGCCCTTAATGGCCGACTAAAAGGCATCGGTTCTTACTAAGGAACCGACGCCTATAATTAAATTATAGGCGTCGGTTCTTTAGTAAGAACCGACGCCCTTAATGGGCCGGCTCTACCAGCGTCGGTTCTTACTAAAGAATCGACGCTTTTTATGAATTTTTATTTACAATTTTGCCACCGCTTTTTTTGAGGCGTCGTTTTTTGAGAAAAACGACGCTAATATGTTATTTTTTTAATGTAATTTTGTACTAGTGTGTTGTGTTTGCTAGAAGATCTAGTAGCATTAGATCTTCAAGTGATTATAGTGATGAATAGAATGCAATAGAGTAAAAGGTTTGACAACAAAATTTAGTTTGTCGTCGTTGCAAACTAAGACAGGCCTCTCACATGCAAGTCTCGTCTTCATAAATGAAAAGGATCAGATACCACAAGCTTTAAGGTAAACCTTCTAAGTAGATAATTTAAAATGTACATAGTAGACGGAGAGTTTCAAACCTCAAACGGATTACAAAACAATCCCCAAAAGGTGTCAATATTTCTTATTTTTACTTTATGACTAATACGTTCCATATTGTTAGTTTTAACTTGGGAAAATTTCCTTTTCATTTCTATTAGAGATTTTAAGTATAAATAGGGGTATAATTTTGCCTCCGTTTGGTAACCAATTTTTTTTGTTTATAAACATGTTTATAAACAACACAATTTTCCAAATCATTTTTTAACCACACACATTTTCTCTCTCCAATTTTCAACCATTAATTTTTACCTCGAAATCATAAATAAACAAGTTTATAAATGAAACAGTGTTACCAAACGGAGGCTAATTACGTAGATATTGTAGATTGAATTGATTATTAATTTTCAGATATTGAAGTTTTTGTTTCCAAAATCTCTACCTCTCTAATATTTCTTTCTCGTACTGCATCACTTTGACTCCATCTTAGATGAACTAGCCTTATTAATTAGTAACTAAACTAAAGCACAAAGATTGTATAGATGATATGTTGGATTAGGTAATAATGCATGAAAGTATGAAAATAAGCTCCTCTCTAATAAAGCACAGCGATTGTAACTTTTGAAAGGAATTCTATCAGACCAAAAAAAAAAAAATAGTGTACAGAAGACAAAAGGAAATACTAAATGGAAAGAACATACCCATAATGATTCCTTGAGCTCCTCTATAATATGAACTGGTCAAAGTCCTGAATCTTTCTTTTCCAACTGCAAAATTAAAAAAATAGATTAAGCAAATCGTATAAGATATGTAGTCAATCAAGCAAAAGAAGTAAACTTCTAGGCTTTTAGTAAACACCATTCATATGAAACTACAAAGACGTGGAAAAGGTGAATTTTCTATAAGAGTATAGGTACTATGAACAACGTAATCTGATAAGATTCGAAGCGCGGAAGAAACGTCGGAAAGTTCCAAACTCAGGTTGTGGTTGGACGAATTAATCATGACCCGATATTCACGACGCGATGGCTCGACGATGTGGAATAAAGAACCACGACTTTCGAAATGCCACAAAGATTTGTCCAATCTCCCTGATAAGTTTCTGGTTTTGAACGCCACAAATATTCTCAAGAAATATTTGATAAGTTCAGTATTTGAACGCCACAAGAAATATTCTTGATAAGTTCGAAAACATAGAAATCCATCTATATCTTTTATTGAATCCTCAATAAAAATTGTTTATATCAAAATCAAGTATGATTACAATGAATGGAAAAAGCGTATAAATAAACAAAATAAAATCCTAGTCGCTAATGGACTCAAAATAGAGTTCTAACTAACCTAAAATAGTTAAAAACTGGAAAAGGAATAAAAATACGAAAAATGAATTAAAAATCTGCCTTATTTGCGAAAATCCTAACTTACGGCCGTGACAGCATCACTTACGGCCGTAACTTTGAAAACCTGGAATTCTTCAATTTGATCCGAGAGTGGCTTACGGCCGTGAGAATATTTGGTTACGGCCGTAACTTTGCTTCTGTATAATATTTGGTTCTTTTTGACACGGTTTGATCTCCAAAGCTCGTCGAACCTGCTGAATTCTTGTTTTGGCTTGAATTACTTGAGTTTTCCCGTCAAGTCTGCTATGACTCCGATTGTCGAGGGTCCGGAATACATCATACCCTCCTTCTTTAGGATGATTCGTCCCGAATCATAGCTTTGTTCCTATTGTTTCACTTCACCTCCTGGATCAAACAGAAAATTTCTCCTGCCATTGCACTGATCAACCAAAAATATTCTGCAACGGGGGTCACGTGAATGACTTGAAGTTGAAACACCTTTGGACATTGGTGGTGTTGCCCAAATTTCCACGTACCATTAACCTGCAAGAAAAAATTAAATAGAACGGGGAAGGGAATGTTAGTTTTATGAGGTACAAGGTATGGATCCTTGTATCTATGATTAATCACCATCTCCAATTCTTCTTTAAGAACCATGAGGCCCTCCTCTTCACCTCATTCTTCCTTTGCATCTTCAACCACCTTTTCAAAAATTTTACTCTCAAATTCAACCACATCTCCTATCTCCACATTTTTATCACCACGCTCGTGCACTACCTCATTGCTACCCAAATGTGGATCGTCCAATTCAACGCTCAAATCTTGAACTTCAACCTCAACTCCCAATTCCACCTTCTCCTCATCAAATTTTGGAGTTTGTTTATTTGTTTTTAATTTCAAGTCTCCATCCTTCTTATTAATATCATTATCCCCATGATGCATCCTATTATACCACTTTTCACTCTCCTTCCTTACCCTCCATGAATCTTCTAGTGCTTCTTCTAATGTCAAGCCATACAGTGCGCATGTTTCCCCTTTCTTAAGGAATTTGTATATGTGCATACTTTTATCATAATCAGCCTCCCTCCTACGTCTCCAAGGTTTTCCCAATAAAATATGATAAGACTTCAATGGCACTACATCACACCATACATCATCATTATACCTTCCTTGGGTAATAGACACTAGAACTTGTTTGGTTACTTTGAAATCCCCAAACTCCCTCATCCACGTCATCCTATAAGGTTTATGGTGTCGTTCTAGGGGTAATCCTAATTTTTCAATCACGGTGCTACTAACGAAATTAGTAAAACACTTTCCATCAATCGCCAAACTGCACCCCTTATGATCCACATAACATCTAGTTTGGAATAAAAAACACGGATCATAATCCATTCCTTATGTGACGTTAAAAAAAATTCAAGAATGAAGAGGATTTAGACATCAAATAGCAAGAACAACTTTTATTGACTTGGAAGGAAATGAATATCAAGAATTTTAAAGAAACTCAAGAAAATGGTTCTTAAATTTTGGAATGATTTTTTTTTTTTTTTTTTTGAACAATGGATGAATTTTCGAAAAAAAAAATTATATATAAATCCGAAAATTCGACACGAACGCGACAAAATAAACAGAACTTAATTCGGATAAGAATTAAGCAAAAAAAAACACTTTGAAAATTTTGTTAGAACAATTTTCTTGATTAAAGACTAAACAAACTCAAGAATAAGAAGAAGGCAAAAAAACTGAAAACAAAACACTCAACAAGATATGGATAATTTTTATGGGACTCGATGATAAACATAAAAGTCAAACTGGATAGAAAAACCTGAATTCAGAGTCCAGCTCTGATACCAGATGATTAGATTCGAAGTGCGGAAGAAACGCCGAAAAGTTCCAAACTCAGGTTGTGGTTGGACGGATGAATCATGACCCAATATTCACGACGCGATGGCTCGACGATGCGAAATAAAGAACCATGACTTTCGAAACGCCACAAGGATTTTTCCAATCTCCCTGATAAGTTTCTGGTTTTGAACGCCACAAATATTCTCAAGAAATATTTGATAAGTTCGGTATTTGAACGCCACAAGAAATATTCTTGATAAGTTCGAAAACATAGAAATCTACCTATATCTTTTATTGAATCCTCAATAAAAACTCTTTATATCAAAATCAAGTATGATTACAATGAATGGAAAAAGCGTATAAATAAGCAAAATAAAACCCTAGTCGCTAATGGACTCAAAATAGAGTTCTAACTAACCTAAAATAGCTAAAAACTGGAAAAGGAATAAAAATACGAAAAATGAATTAAAAATCCGCCTTATTTGCGAAAATCCTAACTTATGGCCGTGACAGCATCACTTACGGCCATAATTATTCTTCTGCTTAAGGATTACGGCCGTGACCATAATACTTACGGCCGTAACTTTGAAAACTTGGAATTCTTCAATTTGATCTGAGAGTGGCTTACGGCCGTGAGAATATTTGGTTACGGCCGTAACTTTGCTTCTGCATAATTTTTTGTTCTTTTTGACACGGTTTGATCTTCAAAGCTCGTCGAACCTGCTGAATTCTTGTTTTGGCTTGAATTACTTGAATTTTCCCGTCAAGCCTTCTATGACTCCGATTGTTGAGGGTCCGGAACACATTATAACCCTTTGTCTCTCAATTGCCCTCTCCATCTCCTTCGCTCTCTAAAATTCAGAAATGTTGTGATTTGAAAGATTTATGAAAATAAATCGAGAAAATGGAAAAGAATGGGGAGAAAGTGAAACAGACCTATCAATTCCTTGAAGCTTCAGCGGAGTCGCGGACATCAGAGGATCGGTGGTACCTGAATGGTTTGGACAGCGTTCGAGCCACGGATTCACGGAGTCACGATAATGGGCTAACAGTGTGTGTGGACGGTGGTGGGAACTGGGATGAAATGGACGAAGGGCAATAGTGAGAAAGAGAGATTAATCAAAGAGATGAACGACAAAAGAACGGTTTCTGTGAGAGAGATTCAAAAGGAAAATAATGCTGCAAAAGTGTGGGTTACAACTTACACGGTTACACAACTACGTGGGTAGTGGCCGTGATTAAAAAAAATAATTTTGAATATATTTTATAATTTTATAATATTGGTTGTCAAAAAATTCTGTTCACACTACAGAATCTGCTCCAAAATTAAAAATTGAAGAAAAGATTCTCAGAATCTCTTCTGTTTTTATTAATATATAGATATAGATAGATAATAGATATAGATTATTTTTTAAATTTTGTAATTGCTCAATTATGACTCGTTTTCACTTCATGGAAAATTTGAGGTTATGCATGCAATCAAAAAAAAAAAAAAAAATCACTAAAGAGGGGCAAGGGGGTAGATTTGTCATTTTATAAGAGAAATGATGAAAACGATGTAGTTAATGAGGTTTGAGTAACTTAGAAATGTTTTGTACCAAAATAAAATGATAATGACATATTCACAAAACATGTAAACATTAAGGATGTAATGTGTCAATTACTCATATTACTAATTTAGCCTAGGCCCTAGATATAGCCTGGTTCGGTTCGATTCTAAAGAGAACCAAAAAAAAAAAAAAAAAGAACCATAATTTTTGCGTATTTAGTAAGTGGAACCATCAGATCCAAATTTAATTATAGAACCGAATGGCTCCATTTCATTCAATTTAGTTCAATTTAATTCGGTTTCAGTTCAGTTCCATACCTAATTAAATTTGTTCAACACTACATTAATTCAACAAATAATATGTCCAGTCTTAAATCTTACAAAATAACATAATAAATTTAAAGAATAGAAAATAACAAATTGTCTACTAAAATACATTCACCGATGTATACAAATTATCAAGAAGTAAATAATCTCACTAAAGCTACAATGATTCAATTTGATGTTGAATTTTTTTTAATATTTACAACAACGCTTCATTAATCCAACCAATGTCACGTTCAATCTTAAATCTTAAAAAATAATATTCAATATAAAAATATGCAAATAAAAAGTTGTTTAATAAGATCAGTTCACCAATGTTAGGGATGAAAATAATACTCATGTACTCGATATCCACTGGAGACCTGCTACAAACGGTTGGGAATTACCCGACTAAATAGGTTTACGGGTCGAGTATAGAGGTAAATTAAAAAAGTAGATATGGGTAAGGTTGGGTGTGGGTTTTCTATATTCTCATATCCATACCAGACCCACATACCGATTGTTGCATTAACCAAGATAACCAAGAAAATCAGCCTTTAAAAGGTACAAACAAAAGTTACAATTAACAAACTGTACTGCTCCTATTTTCTTCCAAACATAGCCTACTCAATCTTCAAATATTTTTGCATTACCTCTTTCCCAAGTTCTTCACTTATTTCCTTCAAGATCTTCATTTATTTCAACTAATTAGTTTTTAGTTTGATTTTTTAAAAATATGCTAATTAGTTATTGATTTCTTAAAGATATTTTATTATTTCATTTTTTTTTTTTAAATATGATTGTTACTTTTTTTAATTTGCTATGTTTTCCTTCAATTCCCTTTGGTGATATAAACAAATAAAGTGTTCAAAAAAAGGGGAAAAAATAAAAAAATTAAGCCCTTGTTTGATTTTCTAACAATTTTAAAAAAATCTACTACTTTTTTCTACAGTAATTAATTTCAACCATCCAAAAAAGTCAAACCCACAATTTCTTACTTTTCAAACCACTTTTTAAACACACGATTTCCCAAAACTTTTTTTTTTCCCCAAAAAGTTAGAAAATCAAACACATACTAAATGGGTTTTTAAATGAGTGTGAAATCATACCCGCCTCTGACCCGCTTCAGTAAGGTAAGTAAATGGGTCGGGCATTTAGGCTAAAAATCCTTTGTGTGTAGGGTATGAGTTTGCCCAACCTAATCCATACCTGACCCATTTTCATCCCTAACCAGTGTATAGAAAATAAGTTGGGTTTATCTTTAAAACTCAACAATTAATCACTAAATTAATTAATTGATGAATTTATTTAGAAAAAAATAAAATAGTTTGGTGTATTTAATATAAAAAGTTAAAAAAATAAGGAGATTCGATTCTTGGTTTAGAATCAAGACCAAATCAAACTTGTCAGTTCTTAATTCTATTATTCATTGGGGTGTTTAACCTATGAAGATCGAATCGAATCGAACTGAATTGCTTGATTTGAGTTAGGTTCAATTTGAGAAGTTTTTCCCGTCCTAATACTAATTTTGAAATGTATGTTTTTCCCGTCCTAAATGGAATGAATTGCACATTTAAGTTTTTATACTCTAATATAATATTAGAGATTGAATCTTCTATTTTAAAATATCAAACTTATGAAAAGCGATAATCTAAACCCTAATCTAAATGCTAATTTGGGCTTCGTATGGTCAAAGTATGAAGGGAAAATTACACGAACCCTTATTTTTAAAGACCACACTGTAATAATAAGATGACGAGTTTAATATTTTAAAAAATCAAGTACTAATTACTCAATTAACATTTATTAATTAAATATTTTGTTATTAAACAATCCAAAACCTACCAGATTCATCTTTATTAGGTTCATCTCTCACCCAAAGACCCAGAGATCGATACTCTCACTATCGTATCGCTACACACATTCCACCCAGACAACCGACGATGTAACGGTGAGATAGCTGCCTTCGAAATGTAGCAGCGACGATCTCGCATTGACAACCTCCAACAGGAAGATCGACCATGCAGGTGGTGGTGCTAGTATGGCAAAAAGAGTAAGTTGAGTAACCTAAATTTGTACATGGGGTGTGAGGGTTGGGAGAAAGGAGGGGCAAGAGTAATTTGAAAATAGAGAGATTATAATAATTGATTTTTCTTTCCTTTTTTCGTTTTCTCGTGTACATCATTATGTCATGCACACAATGATGTACAAATAATGCTTGGTTCAACGTGGATAATTTTATTATATACAATTTTTTGAAGTTTTCAATATCAATGTGATTGAAAAATGGTTTAAAAATATGTGTGATTAAAAAATATTTTGAGAAAATATATTGTTTATACATTTGTTTATAAACAAAGTTACCAAACACGTGCTAAATTACTCGGAGGGTAAGACTATCTGCATTGGATTTTCTAGTTTAAGATAGCGAAACATTGATACATCTTTATCTTTATCTTTATTTTTATATATATAAAAGTAGAAGTCAGGAGAGAGGGTCATTTTGGAGGAAAAGTTGCATTTAATGATAAAGATAAAAATAAAAATAAATAAAGAAAATATAAAGATTTTGGTAAGGAAAGATTATTATTTATTACATATTTAGTAATAGTTGTAATAAATATACTATGTGTAAATGTGTTACATTGAAAATTAAAAAAATTAGATTAATATATTTGAACATAAATAATGTGATATCTATGTAAATGTGTTATGTAGGAAATGAAAAAAAATTGTATTAATATATTTGACCATAAATAAATGTGATATCGATGTAAATGTATTACGTAGGAAATGAAAAAATTGTATTTATATATTTAAACATAAATAAATGTCATATCTATGTAAATGTGTTACATTGAGAATGAAAATTTTGAATTAATATATTTGAAAATTAATAAATACATGCTATATAAATTTGTTAAGTTAGAAATAAAAATTTTGAATCAATATAATTTGAAAAAAAAAAAAAAAAATCATTGAAGTTTTACTTCCTAATATATTAATAAATGAGTAGGTCCTTCAATAAGCATATTACAAACATAATTAATTATTTGCTATCAACTTTTTCCCACCAATGATAAATTGGTAGAAAATTTAATCATTTCATCATTTTGACAAAAATTGATATGTTTAAAAAATAAGGAAAAATAAGATATATGTAAGCAATATATTAAAAAAAAAAAAAGTTAGTTAAAAATTATAACATATTAAAAGGAAAATAGGTGATAAGGTGGGCAAATTTTTTTAGACACGTAAATAAAAGTCAAAAGAAATTTTATATAAAAAAATTATTTAAGTGCCAAACTTAGAGTGTCGCGGTATATTGAGTGTACATCCAAAATTTTTATTTTGATTAGTTTTTTTTTTTTTTTTAAGTTTCAAATTCAATAACATGTGATATGTAGGAAATGAAAAAATCGGATTAATATATTTGAATATAAATAAATGTCATATCATATCTATATAAATGTGTTATATTGAAAATGAAAAATTTGGGTTAATATATTAATTTTAAAATAAATAAATATATGCTATATAAATTATTTAAGTTAGAAATGAAAAGAATTGAATTAAGTAAAATTATTGAAATTTTACTTCTTAATATGTCAATAAATGAGTGGGCTCTTCTATACGCATGTTACAAAAATAATTAATTATTTTCTATCAATTTTTTAACCACACATATTTTCTCTCTCCAATTTTCAGCAACTATTTTTTACCTCAAAATAATAAAGAAACAAGTTTATTGATGTGATCCGGACCAGGCATCTAAGGGAGAAGTCGAGTCATCAGTAATACGACAGTGATCTACGAGAGAAACAGAGTAAGTTCCGTGTTGGGGTCGAGCCGAGAGGACAAAAGGATCGAGCTGAAGCAAAGTGTCAAATTTTGGTAACCAGAAGCAAAGTCATGGCTGTAAGGTTTGCAAGACACGGCCGTAACATGCCATTGGGTTTAAATGAAGAATTGCGGAGTTTCCATACTTACGGCCGTAAATCGAAGAGAGTCACGGCTGTAACCTATCCTCGGGTGAAACAAGATTTCCATCAAGCAAAGCTTATGGCCGTAAGAGTGCAGGTCATGGTCGTAATTATCAAACTAGAGAATACTTATGATCATAGTAGCACTTTCACGGCCGTAACTATTTTATTCCAGATTTTCGCGATTTTAGTTGTTTTTTCCGTTTTTAATTATTTCTTTCCAATATTTGAAGCCTAATTAGTGGATAGGGCTAGTTTAGGTCAGTTTTACTTTATATTGTTGTTTTTTTCATTATTGAATATTATTTTTGAGATTATTGATATTGTTTGAGAGAGTTTTCTCCAAATTAAAAGGTTGAGGAGTCCCTTGGTGTTCTTCAAGAACGAATCCGAACTTATCAAATATTGTGAAATATTTGTGGCGTTCCAATCAGAAATTTATCAAGGAAATTGACAAGTCCTTGTGGCGTTTCGAAAACTTTGGTTCTTCAATCCGCATCGTCGAATCATCGCGTCGTGATTGTTGGGTTAAGATCTTATCGGCAATCCTATATTTTATTTATCATTCTTATTATTTCTCGAGTCTTGTTTTCTTGTGTTTGACTGAATTTAGATCTTTCTGTTTATTGTTTTGTTTATTCCCCATTTTTTTCGTGATTCCCGTGGTGGAATCATATCAGGTGGTATCAAAGCTTGGATATAAATTCAGTTCATGGTATTTTCCTGATTTTCTTGATTTTTTGTATTTTTCGTGTCAGTCATAATTTTTCTAGTTTTGATCCATAAATATTAGTCCAAAAATTTCAAAAGTGTTTTTCTTGTTCTTTTTCGTCCAAATCCAATTTCCTTTTTTCTGTCATACTTGTAGTCAAACTTTTTGGCAGATTAAAAAAAAAGGTTTGAAAATTTCATATTTACCTCCGAATATTTCGAATTTTCTTAGTTTTCAAATCTCCTTTTTTTATTCATGTTTTATCTTTTCCAACCCTTGATTGAGTTCTTGGATTGTTTCTTGGAGGTCTTAAAAGGGAATTGAGTGATATACGAGAGAAAATTAAACACGTGAGTTTATTCCATTTTTGTCTTTGATCCCTAACAATGTCCGCAGTCAAGGATCATCTTCTTCATCTTTTGGTAACAATAAGGAAGTGGAACGAAGGGAGCTAGCAGCTTCAACAATGAGCTACAAAAAATGACCCAGAGGTATGAATAAGGTGGGTGAGAATGATGTAGGAGTAATGGCTACTTTAAATGAGCACTTTGAGAAGTTGATGACTAGAATGGATAGGCAGGAGGAGACTATTAATCAATTACGTAGGGAGCAAACTCATAGGGTTCGGAGAGGCGAAGAGAGGGAGCATAGGAGGGAAGATAATCATCGTGTCGGATATGGTTTTGAGGACGGAGCGGTTGATAGTGATGGTGATAGTGGGGATGTGTCTATGGCCAGCTTATGTAGGAGAAGAGAGCAAGGTAATAGGCGTGAAAGGGGACATAGAAGGAGGCATGAGGATAGAGATGTTGAGGATGGAGACCTTGGGAACATCAAAATAATAAATAATAAAACCGCGCTCCAAGGTGGTGTGATCCAGAAGCCTATTTGGATTGGGAGATAAAGTGGATCTACTTTTCGATTGTCATCCGAAAAGAAGAAGGTGAAATTGGCGGTGGTTGAATTCACGGATTATGCAATCAGCTGGTGGGACCAATTGGTGACGAATAGGAGGAGGAATCTTGAGGATTCGGTGGAGACTTGGGCTGAACTAAAAACTATAATGAGGAAGCGGTTTGTGCCAACTCATTACTATGGGGATATATATCAAAGGATGTAAGGAGCGTGGAGGATTATCATAAGGGTGTGGAGGTGGCAATGACTAGGGCCAACGTGGTAGAAGATCGGGGGGGGCTACAATGGAAAGGTTTTTGAGTGGGTTGAATAGGGACATTGCCAACATTATTGAGCTGCAACACTACATGGAACTAGATGAAATGGTCCACATGGCCATGAAGGTGGAAAGACAGTTGAAGCGGAAGGGAGCAGCACGGCATTCTTCGGGATCTTACCCAAAACGGGAGGTAAATGACGATCATGTCCCTAAAGTAAAGGAGGAGCCAATACCTAGGGTTCATCATTTCTAAGTTCAAGGACAAAAACTATTATAAAACCATTCTTAAATCATATTATTCCCATTATGCTCAACACTCATTTTCTTTCTTTTCTTTTCTTACTGATTCGGATACAGTTTCTCGTTATGCTCCTGATAGGAATCATAGTGGGCTTGACCGAAAGTTAAATATTCAAACCAAATAAAAGTGCAGTCCAGTCAACCATGTCAGAATTAGATGCATAATATGTGTTTTTCAAGTAGAAATGGGCCACTAAGCAAAACTCATGGGCAAAAGCCCTTGAGCCGACTGATTTTATGGCCAAATTCCATCATTCGAGGCTTCAAAACAGCAAGTCAATTATGCAGACGGAAATTAGGGTTTTTGCGTATTTTTAGGTTAAATTTTGTTTTTAATTATTTGTTTGCCTATTTTAGAATTTTAGTCTAATTAGAATTCTATTTTGAGTCAATTAGCGGCTATGTTATTTTATTTATTTATATTCATTTCCATTCATTGTAATTCACACTTGATTTTGATATAAACAGTTTTTAATGAGGATTCAATAAAAGATATAGGTGGATTCCTATGTTTTCGAACTTATCAAGAATATTTCTTGTGGCGTTCAAATAAGAGACTTATCAGGGAGATTGGGCAAATCCTTGTGGCATTTCGAAAGTCGTGATTCTTTATTCCGCATCATCGAGTCATCGCGTTGTGAATATTGGGTCATGATTCATCCGTCCAACCACAACCTGAGTTCGGAACTTTCCGTCGTTTCTTCAGCGCTTCGAATCTCATCATCTAGTATCAGAGCTGGACTCTGAATTCAGGTTTTTCTATCCAGTTTGATTTTTATGTTTATCATCGAGTCCCATAAAAATCATCTATATCTTGTTGAGTGTTTTGTTTTCAGTTTTTGGCGTTCTTCGTGTTCTTAAGTTTCTTGAGTCTTAAATCCAGAAAATCGTTCCAACAAAATTCAAAAGTGTTTATTTTGTTGGATTCTTATACAAATCCTGTTCCGTTCGTTTTGTTGTGTTCGTGTCGAATTTTCGGATTTATTTAAAAAAAATTATTATTTTTTATTTATTTTATTTTATTCCGAAAGTTCATCCAAAATTCAAAAAAAAAAAAAAGTCCATTCAAGAACCACTTTCTTGAATTTTTTGATCATTTATTTATTGTTCTTTTCTATTCTGTTCTACATAAATTCTATAATGTCCAATTTTACATCTAGAAGGGGGAACGATAACGATAATGATAATGATCGTATGTGAAAATTTTTGAATGATGCTTTGATGAGGTTGGATAAACTAGATGAAAGGGAAGGAAAATTGAAAAAGTGGCGATCTCAAGCAAATCGTAGTGATGAGAGTCATTATAGGCGTGATCCTAAACCTAGGGATGGAATCGGGGTTTAGAGAGGAGCCGAGATTGATCCAAAAGCAATTTTGAAAATTCAAAAAGAAATTTATGAAGAAAGATTGAGGTGTGAACGGGAGGCAGAAATTTTTTTTTGGCTAAATTGCAAAGGAAGGAGGAGAAACGAAAGGCGGTAATTAGATGGTTAGAAGAGAGTGAAAATCATGTTGAGCCTCGGGATATGAAAGTTGAAAAGAAGGAGGGAGACTTGAGACATGAATTAGTTGAAGAGACCCCGATCTTTGTGGTAGGAGTTGAAAATGTGGAGTTAGGTGAACAAACTCCAAAATTTGATAAGGAATTGGAAGTTGGGGTAGAAGTTAAAAATTTGGGTTTTGAATTGGTAGATCCACATTTGGATAGTGATGAGGTAGTGTGCGAACATGTTGATACGAATGTGGAGGTAGAAGATGTGGTTGAATTTGAAAGAAAAAAAATTGAAGATGTGGATGAGCTAGAAAATCTTGAGTTAGAGGAAGTAACCGAGCTTGAGAGAAAAGATAGAGGGGGGCGAGCAAGAAGTTGCAAAAGGAGAACGAGGTGAAGAGAAGGGTCTCGTGGTTCAAAAAGAGGATTTGGTGTTGATTTACCATGAATGCAAGGATCCATTCCTTGTACTTCATGAAACTAACATTTCCCTCCCCATTTTATTTAAATCCTTTTTGCAGGTTGATTATACTTTGGGAACTTCAATCACACTACATATGGTCATTCAAGTTTGTGTTTCAATCCATCCAAGTATCCCAAATGGTAGCGGATTATTGGTTGATCTTATGCAATGGAAGTAAAACTTTTTCATTTGATCCAGGTGGAGCAGTTGCGCAATAGGAACAAAGCTATGATTCGGGACGAATCATCCTAAAGAAGGAGGGAATGATACGAATCATAGTGGGCTTGACTGAAAGTTAAATATTCAAGCCAAATAAAAATGCAGTCCAGTCAACCATGTCGGAATTAGATGCATAATATGTGTTTTCCGAGTAGAAATGGGCCACTAAGCAAAACTCATGGGCTAAAACCCTTGAGCCGACTGATTTTATGGCCAAATTCCATCATTCGAGGCTTCAAAACAGCAAGTCAATTATGTAGACGAAAATTAGGGTTTTTGCGTATTTTTAGGTTAAATTTTGTTTTTAATTGTTTTAGGGTTATCTTTGTGCCTCTATAGCGGCTAGGGTTTGTTTAATTTCGTTTTACTTATTTATATTCTATTTCCATTCAATGTAATATTAGACTTTGATTATTGAATAAAAAGAGATTGAATGTTTTTCAGTTGTTTAATGTGTGGATTTACATTACAAACCCGAACTTATTAAGATTGATTATCTTGTGGCGTTCATCCAGAACTTATCAAATATTCGCGAGAGTATTTGTGGCGTTCAAAACCAGAAACTCATCAGGGAGATTGGGAAAATCCTTGTGGCGTTTTGAAAGTCATGGTTCTTTATTCCGCATCTTCGAGCCATCGCGTCGTGAATATCGAGTCATGATTCATCCGTCCAACCACAACTTGAGTTTGGAACTTTCCGACGTTTCTTCCGCGCTTCGAATCTCATCAGCTCCAAAACTCATTTCTTTCTTTCTTTCTTTCTTATTCGGATACAATCTCTTTCTCTTTCTCTTTCTTCTAAATCTCATAAATCATTAAAATAGGTATCCGAAATACTGAAATAACGTTAAACATCATAAACTTCTTTACCTCGGAGTTGGGGGAACGAATGATGGCAGTGGCAATCTTCATTAATAATAATTAAATATGTTAAATGTTTCTTGAAATTTCTTTTTGAATATTTGCTAGTCTACAGAAACGCATACTAGCTCTGATACCACACTGTAGCGCCCCGAGTTCTAAATACCCGGTTTACCACGTCATCATCTGGTCTAAAATTTAAAATAATATTTTAGCGAAAGAAATATCTGAAAGTTCATTTTTGGCAACGTTAAATAAACTGTAATAGTCAATAACATTTGAAAACATCTATGAAATAATTCAAAATATTGAATCGAGCATAATACAAAACATTTGGAAATGCCATAATTTCTCAAATAATTGAAAATCTCAAAAATATCCAAGTTTAGAAATACGGATCATCAAAATAAGATTTTCGATTATTTAATTACTATTGCCACAATCGTCCATCACTTGCCACCATCTCCAAAATCTGCAAATATTGATAAAAACAGGAATGAGCATTTCATAGAAATACTCAGTAAACTCATCGTCAATTAATTAATCTACATTATAATTGAACACATAAATGCAGACTCTTTAGAAATCATAGGGTGCGGGTTGCTCTTCTCGTGCATTAAAGGACATGGCTTCTCTTTAAAAAATCATAGGGTGTGGGTTGCTCTTTCTTCTCATGCACTTAAGGCACATAAATTATGCATAATATCATCATTTATCTTGCAAGATATTTTCTTCTTTCTTTCTCATGCATAAAAGCATATAAGTTATGATAAGCATAACAACATAAATAATTTTCGAAGAAATATATTCTCGTCTCTTTTCATAAAAATGACTTTAACATAAGTCACATAACATACACATTCACATGCAATCATAATTTAAATCAATTAATATGGGCGAGTCTACCTTAAATTCAACGAGTGCAAAATCGAGCGGGAAATGACTTCAATCCTTTAAATCTCCGTACGCATCGTCTAACCAATTAGAAAAATAAGTTAAATTAGTCTTTCGGAAATTTATAGTTTTAAAATGATAATTTAAAATTTAGGGACTGACATTGATGATTTGAAAGTTGGGGGACTAAAATGAATATTTTTAAACTTGGGCGACTAAAATGTAAATTTTCAAAACTTGAGTTGAAGCTCAAAATTGATATTAAATTGTAGGGATTAAAATAATTGATTTTTGAAATGAAGGGACTGATTAAAATCATTTAAAAACTTAAGGGCTGAAATGAATAGTTTTAAAACTATAGGGACTGATTTAAATCATTTTACAAACTTGGGGCTAAGCTGCAAATTTTGAAAATCAAAATATTAAAAATAAACTTATATCCCTCACTCTTTCTTCTCTCTCTATACATCGACAGAGAGGGAGATGAAAGTGATGGAGGGGCGGAACCCTCCTCCAGTTCTCGTCCAAGTAGTCGGCGGCGACCGGGGGTGATACCGCTGTCAAGTGACGATGGTGCGGTCGGGAGTGTGGGTGAGGCCAGAGTTTGAGTTTTTTTTTTTTGGGTTCTAGTGGTGCGAAATCTAATATAAATTGAGGCTAAAAATGTTATTTTCCGGTGACAAAATCCGGCGGAGATCAAGGTAAGTCATTGAGCTTGGTTTAATCAGGGTATTTGGTTTTATTTTGAGTTTGATTTGGATTGGGCAGTGATGATGATGGTTTTGTGCGGTGGTGTGGTGGTGAAAATTTTGGTCCAGGCGGCGGCGAAGGAGGTTGGTTTGGCCGTGGTGGTGATTCGTAAGGCTGCAGTGATGTTAATGGTGGTGATGTTTGGGTGGTGATGGAGGTGGCTATGGTGTGAGAATGGTGGATTGGTTTCGATCTGGGTGGTGATGGTGACTGCTTTGGTTGTTGGTGTTGATGGAGGTAAGTTGGAGGTGGCGATGGCAGTGCACGGTGGCGGAGGTAAACTACAGTGTGGGTGATGACTGGGTTGTGGTGATGATGGTGATGATTCAACTGGTGAGATGGTTATGGCTGCATGAGGAAGATGGCTGTCGAGGATTGGGGAAAAATTCTTACCTTGAAGCTTGGTTGCTGGAGATGGAGTCGTGCAGAGGAAGAGGCTGGTGATGTGAAGAGTGGGTTGGAGAGGAAGTGTCGTGAGAGAGGCTGGTGATGAATAATGGAGTAGGTTGTGTAGTGTATAGGAGAGTTTGATAGGTATAGGATTGATGTGGTTGGTGGAAGTATGGGTTGGTGGGATGTTATGGAAATCTTGACAAGCAATACACGAAAATCGAGAAAAATAATACGCGTAAATCAACTGAGTAGGAAATAGATCTGATAAAATGAGCTTAATAAAATTTGGAATTTAAAAACGATTTTGAAAATAATAATTAAAATAATATAATTTTAGAAATTCGGAATTTAATTAAAATCGAATGGACCTGATATTTCTCGACTTGGCTAGACGAATACGTCGTGACTTTAAATTAAAAATGGGGTGAGATCGCAGCGGCATGGTTTTCATAATTTTAAAATAATTATTTAAATACGTGAAAATTCTTGGTCGCTACACTTTATCTCCTAAAGAAGTTCAGCTTGAAGGGAAAAATAAGAGTGTTAAGGCCACGGCCTTGAAAAATGAGAGGGTGAGAAAACTGAAAACAAGAGAGTTGAGGCCACAACCTTAGAAAAGGGGGGCTTGAGTTAAAAACGAAAAGGAAAAGAGAGTCCACCCCGAAATGAGTTTTTTCGCACAAAGGTTGATGAATAAGGATTCATGCCTTGCACTTAACTAATCAACAAATCTCTCCCCAGATGTACTAAATTTGTTTTGTAGGTACGCAAATCTAACTCCAAAACTAAATTTGGAACTGAATGTAATTGCAAGAAGGACAACCCCAAAATCCCAAGGAGTATACAAAGCCCAAGCATCAACAACAATCTTGCAGGGACGAAAATAAGCATAAACCAATAGCCCACAGACACAGGAGTTACAAGAGGATTGGATCAGTTCTAGATTCTAGGTCGAATCATTTCCAAGAAAGGGGGGATGATATGATCTGGACCAGACATCGAAGGGAGAAGTCGAGCCATCGAAAATACGACAATGATCTATGAGAGAAACGGAGCAAGTTTCGTGTTGGGGTCGAGTCGGGAGGACAAAAGGATCGAGTCGAAGAAAAGCGTCAAAGTTTGGTAACCAGAAGCAAAGTCACGGCTGTAACGTTTGCAAGACACGGCTGTAACATGCCCTCGGGTTTAAATGAAGAATTGCGGAGCTTCCATACTTACGACCGTAAATCGAAGAGAGCCACGACCGTAACCTATCCTGGGGTGAAACTAGAGTTTTTATCAAGCAACACTTATAGCCGTAAGAGTGCAAGTCACGGCCGTAATTATCAAACTAGAGACTACTTAACCGTCGTAAGTAGCACTTTCACGGCCATAAATATTTTATTCCAGATTTTCGCGATTTTAGTCGTTTTTTCCGTTTTTAATTATTTCTTTCCATAATTTGAATCCTAATTAGCGGATAGGGCTAGTTTAGGTCAGTTTTACTTTATATTGTTGTTTTTTTTTTCATTATTGAATATTAGTTTTGAGATTATTGATATTGTTTGAGAGAGTTTTCTCTAAATTAAAAGGTTGAGAAGTCCCTTTTGTATTCTTCAAGAACGAATCCAAACTTATCAAATATTGTGAAATATTTGTATCGTTCCAATCAGAAATTTATCAAGAAAATTGACGAGTCCCTGTGGCGTTTCGAAAACTTTGGTTCTTCAACTCGCATCGTCGAATCCCCGCGTCGTGATTGTTGGGTTAAGATCTTATCGTCAATCCTATATTTTATTTATCGTTCTTATTATTTCTCGAGTCTTGTTTTCTTGTGTTTGGTTAAATTTAGATCTTTCCGTTTGTTGTTTTGTTTATTCCGCGTTTTTGTCATGATTCTCGTGGTGGGATCAAATCTTTATAAATTGAACATTATTACCAAACGGAGATTTAATCATTTCATTATTTTGACAAAAAATGACATGTTAAAAAATTAAGGAAAAATAAAATATATTAATTAATATATTAGATTTCAAACAAAATATATGTAAGCAACACATTAAAAAATATAGTTAATAAAAAATTATAACATATTAAAAGGGAAATAGGTGATGAGGTGGACAAATTTTCAGAGAAAAATGTAAATAAAAGTCAAAAAAAAATTTATATAAAAAAATTTAAAGTTGTGCCAAATTTTGAGTGGCGCGGTATACTTAGAATACATGTAGCATTTTTTATTTTGAATAGTTTTGTCATTTTTAAAGTTTCAAATTCATTAACATTTTGTATTGAAATTTTATTTAAATTATATGATTGAATCAAGATATTTTCAAAATTATGATTTAAAATTTATATATTCCATGCATCGCATGGTAGACAACTAGTAAGCAATAAAGTGAATGCTAATTGACACATATACATATTAAGTTTAACTAGTGTTTCACTATCTAAAATAATTAAATGCCATATTAGCTATCTAAGCCTTTATAATCACACTCTTTTTTCAAAATAACTTTTTAACCATATATTTTACATCGAAAACATCACATTATTTATTTTTAAAATAAAAATCTTTTAGCAAAGAGTAAATTGCTAACTAAAGTTAGCAAACTACTTCATCTGCCACATAAAGACACGCTTATTTCTATTTTCATGCAGATTACGAAAACATAATTAATATACGTTGAATAATAGGTATTACCCTTGCCTCGCAAAAATAAACTCGTTTATATTTTCACACATATTAAGATAAAATAATTAATATATGTTGAAACTATAATTTTTCTTACATTTTACCTAATATACCTATATATTGAATAATGAGTTGTTCATATTTATTGATTACAATGCTTATCAAATATGGATATATTAGAAAATTAAAACATTAATATAGCTTTAACAAAGTGACCTATAATTTGGGACAAACAAAAGAAAAAAGAGCATATCATTGCGAGACAGAGTCTAAGAGTAGTTCGTATTTATTGATAACAATACATATTAAATAGGAATATATAAAAAAATGAAGATATTATCATATTTTCAATAAGGAAAGTTATCTATAATTTGAGACAAATAATAAAGAAAAATGAATGTATCTTTATGGAATGAATGAAGTATTTAACTTGTATCTATAATAAATGCACTTAACTAATATATTAATACATTCAATGTAGACATAAATTTGATTTCTACCTAACATATTGTATTAAGACTTGAAGAAAGAAAAAATATGTAAATAAAAGTAATATAAGAAATTGGATCGATTATAAATAGGTTTATAAAACCATTACCGAACGGTAGCTTAACTTGTGAATTAACCCAAAATGCGATGCTAACCTTATCTCCCACAAAAACAAATAGCTTGTTTGGGTAGTATAGAATTTCCAAAAATTGACCCAAACGACAAGTTGGAAAATTCGTACACACGTGTCCAATCTGTTATAATAAATAAATTAGGACGCAATCCAGCTACGCCTTTTCATCATCACATCACAATTAATATATTACTATAATAATAATAATAATATAATTATAATAATAATAATAATAATAATAATAATAATAAGGGCGAAAGTAGACAAGTTTCCCGGCACTACGAGGCTGAATTACAATTATACACGTGTTTCACTCCTCTTCCTTCATTTGTTTTTCGACACGCGTCCCATCACTTTCTCTCTCCCCTCCACCTTGGGTGTTAATCACACGCACTTCACCTCACTATGATAATTTGGACTCTACGCTACTCTACTCTACTCCCCCTCTTTCTTTTTTTATTTTTTTGTGGTCAATTAATTTGAGGGATGACAAAATGTCTTCCTCCCAAATTGTCTAATTTCCACAATTCTATAAAGCATCTTTAGGGGCGAAACTCGTCCTTCACATTTCATCATATTTCGCGCTTCACTTGTGCTTCGTTGATGCATGTTCGACTTTTTTATATTTAGACGCGCTTAAATATGATCGGTATCGCAACTTCATCAAACTTTACGCTTTTTAAAACATTGCTAATTTTTAGTTTCCCGGAAATATGGTCCTTATTTTGCTCTGTTACCCTCTTAATTTCGCGAGTTTGTTGACCGAATTAAGAGAAACGTCATGAATTAATGACATGATGGATAGAACTTAATTTGTTGTCCCGTTTGAAAGTGGAATAGATTTTCTATTACCAAAATAAATTATCTTCCTATTTGACAATTATTTTTTAAAATTCATTTGTCTACAATACTTAATTTTAAATTATATATTGATACAATAAAAATTTCAGCACTTAAATTCAAATTTTTTTTTTAAATCATAATTTCTCCTAAAAATCATTATTTAAAAACTTATTTTTCCAAAATAATGGTTATCAAACAAGGGCCTATATACTTCTATGTGGACTTCAAAATATTGCATTAACAAGGAAAAATAAGATCTTGTGGAATGTTGATTATACATATTAGGTTTATTCGTACCAATTTTTTTTCTTTCGATACTATATGATGATGCATATAGCATGTCCTAGTTCTAGTTTAATTCACATAGAGGAAAATAATAAAATTTAGATGAAAAAAAGTCTCAAAGTAAATGATAAGTTGGATTGGATAGAATAATTGAACAATATTGTCATGACATACTCTTTTTCAATCTCATTCGAGCTATTGCCTTAAAAAATACTAATCTAATAAGTAATAGTTTAAGTTTTGCTTGGCGGTGATTTTTTATTTATAAGCAAATAATTTGTTATTTTTGAAATAAAATATATAATTGAAAAGTTGTTTGAAAAAATGTATGGTTAAAAAGTAATTTATAAAAATATATTGTTTATAAACATGTAACTAAAAAAATGATATAAATAAGTTTATCAAACTGGCTTTTAATTAAAGGCGACATTAATCCAACAAAAGTATACTGAATAACTCATTATTAGAGCCTGTTTGATCTAGTATATTTTTTACAAAATTTTAAGGAATTTTAGAGTTTGTGGAGAATGTATAGTTTAAAATTGATTGAAACGTGTAAAAAGTGATGGTAGAAATATTTTTTAATTAAAAATGAGTGTAAGAGAAATTTGAAAATTTTGAACAAGATCTAACAAGCTCTTAATCAAGGCCGTTAACTCTGTTGTACTCTTGCAAGCAGCAAGATGATCAACCGCAATAAGAAAAGGGTGAGCACAGCCACACCATAAAAGTACCCTTTTTTCAACCAAACCAAAAAGGCCTACTAGTCAGATCCACGTGTCAACCTTCACCCTCTCTCTCACTTTTGTAACTTGTCCCATGGTGTTAATTTTTCCAATGATCATTCAACTTATACATGTGTCTTCGATTAATCACTAAATTTTAAATTGTCGAGATTTGATCACTGAATTTATGAAAACGTTATCGACTAGTCATTGAACTTTAAATTGTCGAGTTTTGATCATTAAATAATGGATTAATTGTCTCAATAATCACCGAACTTATGTAAATATCGAATTTTGATCGTTAAACTTATCAAAATAATGAGTGTTAGTCATGACTTAACTTTCGTAACAGAATTGATGACATGACAGACATAATGCTCGTTTCCTTCAACCAACCAATCAAGGCACATCAAATTGTTAAGTAAAATTTTTAAGAACATCTTCGATTGGTCATTGAATTTTTAAAAATATTTTTGACAGTTGATTTGTTGTATACAATTGATAATTTAAAAATTCAGTGATTAATTGACGACATTTTTAAAGCTCTCTTACATTGTAATTTAGTGTGTCTTGATTGATTGTTTGAAGTTGATGTGAAGCCACTTGTACATTCTGTCTGTCACGTTGCAATTCTGTTATGAAAGTTAAGTCAATAAATAACGTTCATTATTTTGATAAGTTTATTTATCAAAACTCGATATTTATATAAATTCAGTGATTATTAGGACAATTAATTCAAATTTTAGTGATCAAAATTCGATATTTTAAAGTTCAGTGACTAATCAAAGACGTAGACATAATTCAGTGATTATTGAAAAAATTAAATAATAAGTTTAGTGACTAATCGAAGACATTTTCATAAGTTCAATGATTAAATCTGGATAGTTTAAAGTTTAGTGATCAATCGAAGAGATGTGTATAAGTTGAGTAATCATTCGAGCAATTATCTCTGTCCCTTGTTACTTATACTGAAGAAGGGCACTTTAGACTATTCACATCCTCCATCTTCCACGCACTGGTTTTTTTCTCCCGGGGTCTATTGTTGCAGCAAGTCAAGACTCTCTCTACATTGATTCATCCTCTCTTTCCCCCAACAATTTATTTGCTATATTTTGAATATTTACTCATAATTAAGAACACAATGATTTATTATGTATTTTGTTCATTTTTGGTTTATGAATGAGTATTAGTCTTAGTTTTGGAGCTTCTTGTTCTTTTTTATTTTGTTAAAAATTATCACGATCTTGAGTGTAGGAAACTTTAAATCTCAAAATCTTGCCTGAAGCGCATGTAATTTTTAATTTATTTTGGAGGCAAAGAAAGTTAATATGGAGTCAAAGATCAGATTTTTCCATCTGGGCACGTGTGATTCGTATCATGGATTGCATAAACATGTATACAGGTCTCCATGTAGTTGAAGTAGTTTTTATATAGTGTTCTTGGGGTGGGTTTGTTGTGTATTTGTGCATCTTATGGGGGATGGTGATGATAGCAATAGGGATTTAAGAGCTGGAAATATGGAGAATTCTTCTTTGGAGATTGCAAGAAATAGATTTTCGAGGGACATGTTGCAGAGGTTTATGGGTAGTCGTAGTGAACACGAGGCAGCGAAAGAGGATGATGAGGAGATTGAGTTGAATCTTGGGTTGTCATTGGGGGGCCGATTCGGTATAGACAAGAGTTCTAAGAAGTTAGTGAGGTCCTCTTCTGTAGCAGAGTGTTTACCTTTGGTGAGAGATGATAATGATGCGGTGGCACCACCGGTCTCGTATAACAGCCTGGTGAGGACTTCTTCATTGCCCGTAGAGACAGAGGAGGAGTGGCGGAAGAGGAAGGAGTTGCAGACCTTGAGAAGAATGGAGGCTAAGAGGAGGAGATCGGAGAAGCAGAGGATATTGAAGGGTGACAAAGAAGGCAGCGGCAGTGGAAATTTGAATTTGGAGGAGAAGAGAGAAATTCAGGTGAATTTGTGGGCGAAATCAGATAGAGATATGTATTTGGCTGCCGCGAAAAGATGGGCTGGGCCGCCAGTCCGGCTGTCTTCATGGACTGCTGCTGCTGCTAGACAGGCCCTTCTTGGAGGTGGGATTGATGTAACAGTACCAAAAGGGAAGGGAAGTGGTGAGATGAAAGGATCTGGGCAACCACCATCGCAAGGGTCATTAGAATCACAAGGGGGGAGCTCTTCAGGCATATCTGAACTGGAGAGTAAACCTTTTCAAGGTATTTCTGTTTTTTTCCTCATCTTTTCGTGTTTAATCATATAATTAGAAATTCTTTTCTAACTCTAATGTGATTTCTACATGTGTTTTCAAGTTTGAAATTAATTTACTCTGTTAGAACTAATTAGAGATTCCCTTGTGTTGAGTTATTACAGTTATAATATATATTATTGTTTTTCTCTGGCATTTCTCTCAGAAATTTGTAGTTTCTAATTGACATTTCTTGAACAATAACCAGCATTTCGTTATTCTTGATACTTGCCTTTGGGACTGATGTTTAATGTCTGTCAGGCTGCGTTTCCTCTTTGAGATAACTGTTCCACTTTGTTTGGTGGCATAGAACTTGAGCATTGAATTGAAATGCAGGAAAATCAATCCAAAATTAATCGATTTGTTCTAAGTCCAACTTTGAATGCCCTATTATATGCTAAGTTGCTAACAAATGTGGCCTCAATTTTCATTTACGATTTGTGTAATATGAATATCAACTAACTGCGCTTTTTGAATGACATAGATGGATTACCCCATTATTCAATTTTGCTTACTATTATGCTCTTCTGCTCTGGGATTGAGGATGATTTTTTGAGTATACATCTACTTTTCTTTTGAGATTTTGCATTTTCACTCTTTCTTTCTTCCCCTTAATTTGTGCCTGATGTCATCATTTTATAAATTACTTGCCATTGTTTCCCTGTGTAGTTTCAAAACCTCTTTAGGAAATGTAAGATTTTACTTTGTATTTTCTTTATTTAATCTACCATTAAAATTCAATTCTGCTGCTTATGCTATTAATTCTTCATTTACGTAATGGTAGTAAAGTTTTTTGAACTGAAGCTTCTGTGACTAGAACTAGAATGTATGTAAAATGACAGCTACCTTGGTGATATTGATGACTTGTTGATGCCCTAAAGTTAAAAAAAAAAAAAAAAGAAATGTTGACATATGTTATACTGTAGAAGGAGATCTTGCAATTGGGGTTGGAGTTTGAATAGGAGTTAGCAGAGCTGGAGGACTTATGTTGGTAAACTTGTATGGCCTCAGAATTGACCTCTATAGAGATAAATATTGAGCAGATTATGCAACAAGAAACCTTATGTTCCTTTGGGTATTTTTACCTAATGCTTTGATCTTTACTGATTCTTGCCTGTCTTTTACAGATAGTTTTGACTGAATGCTTTGTGAATGCATTCCACTTATTTTGATCACCCAACATAATTCTAACATTACATGGATAAGATCGCATCAAGTAATAGGGACATTTCGCTTAATGCGGCAAATTTCATTAATATATTTCATTGTTTGTACATCATTGTGTACATAACATAGTGTTCAAGAAAGTTCATAGCTAGCTTTTGGATATAGGGCATAAGCTTACTTTTGTTTTTATATTTAGGATTTTTGATGGGTATTGTAACATTGTTCCTATAGATTGAAGTTAACATCTACACAAATTTTTGGTTCTAGATCGCTTTGACACTTCAATTATTAGTTCTACGCTTTGGGCACTAATTTCAGGACATTAACACACATTAATGTTATAAAGAAGGATAGGGTTCTATAGATATTCTCCTGTATGTACTTTACCTATTTCCATGTGGATGCATTTGGGTCTTCACCGAGTGGTTTTTACCCATCAATCTTAAACTGGCCATCTTGAATTCCTAGTTCCTTTATTCTCTGGGAAATTCCTTTAGATAGCAAAGTTTCAATTTACTATAATCATCAGGTTAAGTTTTCAAAATTCAAAGAAAAGGTTGCATCTTTGGTAGTAACCCTCCCAATAAAAAAAGAAAACACCGGGAAAACCTGTAAAGGTACATCGTGGAAAAATGAGAAAAAGACAATAAGAATAGTAGTATGAGAAAAGCTCTTTCACAAGCATACTTATTTTTTGGAACATGAATTCGTGCTATAAAGATAGTTTGTTATGTCCATGTTATTTGTTAATGTATTGCACCTCATCAAGGATTGAGGAGTATCATATTATGAATTTTTTTTATTTTTTTATTTTTGAAATGGTATCATATTATGAATTAAACCTTATAATACTACAGACCAGGCGACTATGGGTAAGGTACATTTCATTCTGTCTCCTGCTTCTTTACTAACAAATAGTAGATCAATAATAGGAAATGCTGGAAATTATCTTCAATTAGTAGAATATTTCCTATGTAATATATATGCTAGAAAATGCTTGTGTTTGTAGAACAACCTGAAGCTATGAGCATTTGGTTACTCAATTTGTGGTTTTCAAAGCATAGTTATGCTTGTGCTCAATGCTGTCCATAGGACCATATTTAATAGATTGATTCTTTTTGGTATAAAAACAAAAGTTTTAAAAGTAAACTCATGTCACCAAAATAACCCTCGAGAGTTTAGGCACTGGTGATATAATATTACCATTTTTAGTCTCATATTATACATCCTTTCATTATGAATCTCTTTTAAGACTTCTATGCAAGAATCTTTCTAATAATTTGTTATTCAGTGTTAAAGAATTTGGTCCTATATATTTGTTATGGCTATTAAGTTCTTGATTACTATCTCAAGTTAATTGCATTAAAAAAATTCATGTGCCAATAATTTTATTTTTATATTCTATCAAAACTATGAATGTACATACTTTTTTTTTTTTTTTTCTTTTAATAATATTTCTGTAAGCAGTTTATAGATTGTTCTTCAATTGTAGTTCAGCTGTCCATGTGCATGGCTTGCTGAGAATTAATCTCATGTATAGATTTAGCTTCTTTTTCTTACTTAACACTATCCAATTCTTTTCACCGAACGTGCTACTGGTGCACTGGAGCTTAATTCAAGTGGATATTGACAGGTGTTCGATTAGTGTAATGTCCATTTGCAGCTGGGGGAAAAAAATTCTTGGCAGCTGCACCAGGTGTAATAGTTAAACAAGTGTACCTTCAACAATATGGATTTCTAGAAATTGTTTTGGATCAGGAGTCCCTATTAATGAAATTATGCTACATACTATTTTGAATTTCGGCTAGAAAAACACCAAATGTTAGGATAAAGATACATGTATCTACCTTTTTGCTTAGGTGCTTGATTCACTTTTGAAATGAGATATATTCATAAGAGTTTTAATGCATGAATTGTTGGACTATTTGAAGCCTAATAGTGTTCACTTATCCCTCGACTTCGGATCAGCTTAATACTCCTATAGTCTTATTACACATAGAAAATTGTAGTGGTCGTCTTCGGATTTGCTTGATTATGTTTGTTATTGGTCTAGTAAGAAGGGATTGAGGCTTACCTAACCATGAATAAGCTCTCTAAGAACTGGAATGTATCTGTTACTCTTTATTCTCTCTTGATAGTTGTTGAGTAGTTGCAACCCTTATTTGAGCCCCCATTTTGGGGCAAATAATGAGTTTTTGAATAGTATTTTTTGGAGAATGTATGGTTAAAAAATGACGAGGGCTTTTGGGTATACGTATAATATTATTTTATTGGAGAATGTGTGGTTGAAAATTGGAAAGAAAAAATATGCATACAGTAGTTGCATTAAGATATATTTCTACTGCAGGTGGTGATGAATCGAGTCTAGCCAGTGTTAAACCCTCGCGAGAGGGAAGTTATCGTGAAGTAGGCTCAAAAGCAAGAGAAAATACATCTAAGAAATCTTGTATGAATGGAGCAAATATGATGGAGGATATGCCTTGTGTGTTCACAAAAGGCGACGGGCCCAATGGTAGGAGAGTGGACGGGATACTTTACAAATACGGAAAAGGAGCAGAAGTGCGGATAATGTGTGTGTGCCATGGGAGTTTCTTGTCACCAGCAGAGTTCGTCAAGCATGCAGGAGGTACGGACGTGGATCACCCGCTCAAGCATATAGTTGTCAACCCCAACTCTCCCTCCCTATTGTAATGAACTCTGTGCTAAGATGCTTTCTTTTTTTCTTTCTAATTGTTCTCTCTTTTTCAAAGGGACATAGTACGTAATTAACTGATGATCATCTCTGAGGTATCAAAAAGAATCCACACTTGTGATGTTAGTGTGTTTAAGAAGAGCTACTGATATGAAGTTGATTTATTGCTTGTTGAGGGTGGTGCGTTAGGCACGACTTCTGTTTTAGCTTTTGCTTTAGGTAAAAGAGTTTTTTGAAAAAGCTAACTCAACTCCTGTTTGGTAAAGATTAAAAATTAGATTCTTAGCAGATTTTGATAAAAGTTGAAGAAATTTATGGTGAATTATTTAAACTCTGTTTGGTAAACGATTTAAATCACACAATTTTTCAAACAACTTTTTAATCAAACACGTTTTCTATCTCCATTTTTAAATTATATATTTTACCTCAAAATTAAAAATAAAAAGTTTATAAATTATTACAGTGTTACTTGCATGATTTAATTCTGTCCCAGCTACGTACGTCGAATTTCCTTTGAGAGTTTTTTAATTGGTGAAACGCTTTTTTAAAAAACAAATGCCGAATGGGTATAAAACAACTTTTGAAGGAAGATTAACAAATTCAAAATCTACTTCAATATGCTAGTTAAGATACTCGGACAGCTATCATCCACTGTACAGGGTTACGGGCCAAGATGTCTCTATAATCCTGAAGGAATCGTAAACTTTATCTTCTCTCAAATGCTGTCAGTTTAACGAACCCATAATCAAAATCTCGGTAAATACTCGAGTTCGATCGGTTGGACGGTCGAAAACTCAGAAAGGCTTTCTCCTCCTCCCCCAGCAACCACGTGTATCGTTCCATTTAAGGATCTCTTGTAGAACTATTCTTTATTTGTACAGATGTTTTGCACAAATTAAAAAAGGACAATAAATATAGGTTATTCCAAACGTCATAACATCATTATTTTGTTAAATTTAGATGTTAAAGTGTACAGATCGCACAAGTAATAAAGTGAATTTAAGCTCAGATATCGTACCCACAGGGATTGAGCAAATTGTATTTTATATTACGTATCATTAACCCGAATTAAGGAAACTTTGAATTTTTGAGAATTTTGGATTAAAACTAAATTAACAATAAAACTAAAAAAAAAATTGATTTTAAAACTTATGAAAACAGCCGCGTTAGAATTATGAATCCATTTTGACTTTATCATCCATATTTTAGCCAAATTATTTAAATACAATTCATGGGTTTTGAAAATCCATATTTCAAATATTGTTAAAACTCACTTCCGTACAAGAATTAACACATTTCTTATACACGATCTGACTATATTTCTATGACGAATCTGAATGTATAGAAAAAGATTACAAAATTTGTGAATACTATAACAGATAACACCAAGTATAAGGGTATATTTCTATTATCTATCGGACTTTGTGACAATTGAAACGAGTATAATGAATTCTAATATTTCGAACTTAAGAAATCATAACAAAAAATCATACAACTAATGATCAAGTACTTGCATTATAGAAAAAGCATGAATCAATTGATCAAAACCATAAATTGCATGAAATAAATAATAGATTAAAACATGGATTCAAGAATTCAAAACTTCATCACAATTCTAACACTAATAACCTAGCCTAGAAACATAATTGAATAAAAATTATAAGAATAATGGATAGAAGTCACCCTATTCATTTTCTTGTTCTTTGGTCTTTAATTGTGCTCTTGACATTGCATGGATCCCTTGACATTTCGACAGCTTTTGGCATCATTTCACAAGTTGAGAACCCTTAATTTCGTGCCCCAAGTCTGGTATTTATAGATATGCTCAAAACTTAGGTTACTTGAGAAAACTGAAATCCGTGCAAAAGCCCAGTTGCGTGGCCCAGAACTCAACCGTGTGATCGCATGGTGTACTATGGCGCGACTGCGCGCTTCTGTAGGTGTAGGTTCATTCGCTCAAATTTTGAGTCATGCGAACGCGCGGTATTATTGCGTGCGACCACACGATTTCCCGGAAGAAAGCAATTTTCCTCTTTTGAAGTGCTATAAGTTGGTCTTTGTCTTTTAATTGCACAACAAGTCCTTTAACTTTTGATTGTTGTAATTTAGTCCCTGAACTTCTGATTTCTTTCAATTTTGATTTCTTCTTCGATTATTCTTCCAATTGAGCCTTTGATCTACTTCATCTATTCTTTATTTGTACATTTTGACACTTTTATCATCCAATTGCTTGATTTTGGCTTCAATTCTATTGTTTTTTCGACTTAGAAGTTATTCCTAAAATATAAACAAATACAAACAGAATTAATAGTAAATATTCTTAAACAAACAAATATAATACTACTTTTAGTATAGAAATAAATGTATCACTGAATGAAATGATGTAACTTCGTGGGACTAATCGATTCACAAAGTTGACATTATCTTGTCGGTAAACAGGACATGTCCTTTCATAACTATGAACATGTCGACTTTATACTTGTGCCAAAGTTTTTGAAGGTCAGCTCTTCCCATTGGTTCGGAAAACGATCCTTCATTTGTATAATAAGCAGTGGAAGAATAACCCAAAACTCGATGTGCAAGGAAGATCAGCCAAGGTTGCTTCTGTGCGTCTACAGATGCCAAACACTGCTCAATGAAATAATATATTGCTCTGATTCAATTTCTCTCCTCTTAGATAATGTTCCCATTTAAGAAGGTTCCATTCTCGGTCTCATCTAAGATAGCAGTCTATCCGAGACTATCCTTAATTAAGGTTCCAATGCAAAGCCATGTAACTTATCCCCTCACTAACAATTGAAGGAATCGGTTCAATCTGAGAAGAAAACCGATCCCACTGTGAAACAAAATATTCCACCAAGAAATACAACAAAATGTTTTCATAATCAAGATAATCCAAGGGAGCTGCAGAATTGGAAAAAAAAAGAAAAAAAGGATATTAGCGCTAATTTTTGGATCGATAAGTCAACAAAATGGCATATTGAATAATCAATTGAAACTTAAGTGACATTTTGTGTAATTAACACTATACATTAATGTCTATGATTTTACCTCCATTAATGACGGTGCTTATTGGCTTGGACTTGGAGTCTACCATTCTGGTGTACAAGATCAGTTTTCTATAATATTTTAATTTCAATCTTCCTTTAACACAACAAAATCAGATCGAAATTTGAATTATTTATAGGATGAGTTTTGGACATGTTTGGCTTATACTAAAATTGGGATTGAACGAAGAACAAAAGGTTTATCGTCCAATTGTTTTTGCCCTTCTTCAAGCAACTAGTTGTACAAATGTGATTTGAACATTAATTGTCCACGTAAAGTAATATTTAAAAATTATGTATAGCTAAATTAATTTCAAGCTTTTCTCAAGAAAATTAGTTAAAAATGCAACACAAATAGAATTAAGAAAAATTTAAAAAATTTAACTTTTAAACAAAGTTTTTGAAACAATATTGCAATTTCTCAATCAAAACCTTGGGTAAATTCACTTATTTGATGAAAGCAAATATGATCTTCACGTTGAGAACAACCCTAATAATATTGAGAATAAATGATCTAAGTTGCACAGACACGCGACACGATACGACACGACACGACACGACACGACACCGACACGCCGACACGTGATTTTTCAAAAAGATAGGACACGACACGTTTGGGGATACGCAAATTAATTTTTTTTAAAATTTTTTTACTCATTTTATATTTTAATTTAATATACAATAATACGTATATTTATTGCATCAAAACAAATATATCAAACAAAAATAAAATTTTTAATTTAGTTGTCTAAATTTAGTCATAACATGAAGTTCAACAAGACATAAAAGAAAATGATCTATGAATCTTTCATTCATCTTCAGCTGCTTCCTCAACATCTTCATCTCTATCATCAGTAAATATTACTGCCTCAAATTCCAGTTCATCTAATGACAAATTAGCAACTTGGAGCACTCCAACATCTTCAAATGAATCAAATGTATCACCACCAATATACAACATCTTAGTATCTCCTTTGAAGTATTGTGAACTCCTCCTCGATAATAGACGAAGATTGCTATGAACAAATACCAATTCTTCTGCACGTTTTGGATTTATCCTATTCCTTTTAAGCGAATGCACAAAGGAATAGGTACTCCAATTTCTTTCACAGCACGATGAAGAAGAAAGTTGTACCAATAACTACAAGGCCAATAATTGAATCATAGGTGCATAAGCGCCATGATTGACCCACCAAGTCTTTGGATCCAAGTGGTAACGATCATGTATAGAATCAAATTCACCAAAATCATTGTCCATAGTTGAAAAACTAGCATACTCAGCAATCACTTTTACACGTCCTTCATTTGACAAGTATCTATTGAGGCATTTCTTTCTTTCTCGAGGCACTTCTAAATCTTTATGAGAAGGAACTCGAGCAGGATCTTCTTTAAGCCATTCCTCGCTATAGTATCTGATATACAAAAGCAAGTAATAAAATGATAAAAATATTAGTGACAAACTGACAAATTATAATAATAATAAAAGAATACAAAAAAAACGAATAAAAAAAATATTTAGAATTACCTTGGATTTAAAGAATGGGCCAAACAGTGTAGTGGAGTGTTACTCTTTGTCCAACGATCTGTTGGGAGATTTGTGAATAATGACACCAAAATAAGTAGAATAATAGTTTGTAAATCTGTGCCCAAAATTGGACAGATTAACGGTCAAGAAAATACAAACAAGAAAGAGAAGAAAATAGGGACAAAGCTGAGGCAAGAGTTGGACTCTTTGTCTTTAAGTCGAATTTGTCCCGCAACGGTGCCTGCGGATTCCGGCAATCAACTCCTAAGATATAACGACTTCACTTGTATTTGTAGCATTTCAAAACACAAGTACAACGAACCAAAATTTGGTATATGTACTCCAAAAATGAAAATGAAAGTAAATAAAAACAAATGCAATGATTTTGATTTTGGAGAGAAGAGAGGATGATATATGTTTTGCATATCAAATTCTGAGGAATAGGACACCCAAATGGTCATATTTATAGAGCAAAAAAGGATGTGGACAAAATAGTTGAAACCAAACCATGCACCATTTCCAAACCATGCACCTTTATGAAAATGTGTCTTTTCTTCGAACAACCGTGTGGTCGCACGGCTTTACACAAAAAGCCAAAAATAAATCTGACGCGTGATCTCATGGTTTCCCAACCATGTGGTCGCATGGTCAAATATTTTGACCCGATTTCGTCATTTTTCGTAATTTTTCATTCATCCGATATTGGTTTTCGAAATGTCAAATATACCCTTTAATACATGCAGAGAAATCAAAATTCTCTTTCAGGGGCGTTGCCCCCGAGCCCCCACGGGGGCCGCTGCTCGTTTGTGCGCCCCGAAGTGGCGAAGCGACAAATTAAATTTGCCTAAATGGATTGGGTCGGGTTTGAGTATTTGTCCGAATTTGACACGAAGTCACTTTAATCGATTTTCAATTTATTAACCAATATCCAACAATTTTCAATTCTCGATTTATTAATCAATATCCAACACGATCAATAAGAATCTTATAAATAACATCATAAAATGACGACACCTCATCTTGATGTTTTCCCTCATGCCTATAGATCACCGATTTCACTTTTACTATCATTGTATCCACAAATCATAAACCAAGTGAAGACAAGGTTTATCTGTATCACAAAGTCTAAGAATATCATAAATTGGTGCTGTGAATGAAAGAACATAACTTATGGAGCCCCACCAAAGATCATCAAGTATTTTCTATTTCACAAAACTGGCCTTTTGCACATCGTCTTGTCGATAAGTTGTCCACTTTTCACTTATAACCATATTCTGCAACCCTCCTTTAATTAGCTTAAATCTTTTAAGCATAACAATTTCTGAAGCAAATTGGGTTTCTGCTACAGAAAGCAATTTCAATGACACAAATTCCTCAAACATTGCCAATACCATAGTGTGATTCATGATAAAAAAAAAATTAATAACCATAACATTATCGTGAATACTAGTAATCCAATTGCATTCCTCATACGTAATCTGATTATTATCAACATTCTTTACTGCATATATATCCTTCAAAGCAAGATTCAAAGTATGGATGACACAAGGTGTCCAAAAAATATGAGGAAATTCTGCCTCAATTATTTGACCCCCAACCTTGCGATTTGCAGCATTATCTGTAATTATCTGAATAACCTTCACATGCCCAATTTCATTTATAACATCTCGCATCGAGTTGGAAATAAAATATTTGTCCTTTATTTCACCCATACAATCAACAACCTTTAAAAACATTGGTCCGCTCTCAGACACAACTATGAAATTAATTAATGGCCTTCTTCGTGGATCACTCCATCCATCACTCACAATGCTTACTCCTTTTTTTGCCCATGTGCTTTTTATAGGTTGCAATAATCTTTCCACATTTCTCTTTTTTTTTGAAGAAGAGTAGTTCTCAATTTATTATAACCCGGAGGCACATATCCTGATAAGTGGCTATTTGCACCAATACTATAAGAACTGATATAATAAGGATTTTTGGTAAGATTAAATGACACACCACCTGTGTAAAATAACCTAGCAATTTCTGAATCCAATTGTTCACGAGATGTGATATTAAAAGTTTTTTCAAGTGCACCAGTCTTTCTTTTCTTTTGCTCCATTATATGAAAAGTAGCATCATCATTCCTAGTACCAGTACCAATGAAAATTCTTTCCTGAGGTAATGGTACTCTTTTGGGCTCATTATTTTTCATCATTATTTTATCTTCATTGTCTAACTTTTGCATCTCACTGATATATTTTGTAGTTACATTTTTACAAGATCCTATACCAAAACCAGAAAATTTCAACAAATGTGCCCTAACTTTTGTATATGAATTTTGTTTTTTTTTTTATAACAAAAATTGCACTGCCAACTAATAGTACCACCCCCTTCATTGATTCTATCATATTTTGTTACGTATTTCCACAATGGTTTAGATATTTCATCATCTATCGAAACACTATCCGAAGCAATTGGTGAACTCATATCTTTGAACTGAAAAGTAAAATCATAAAATAAATAAATAACTTTAATAAATCATCTTCATAAAGAGTCTCTTTGTCACTTGACCAAAATTTTTAATTATGTATTTTGATTAACAAAATTGAAATTTAAGAGAAAAAAAAAATGTACCTCAAAAATTAATGGCAGCAGCTCTCAGAATGTAACAGGTCAATGAATTATATGTACAATTTTCAAACCTTTAACTTATATTTATAATGGTGTGTCTAGGCCCATTAACCCATTCACTCACCCACTGCCCTAACCTATACATACAAAAATTAAAACACAAACAGTACGTTATGCATATATACACAATGCCGAAAAAACCCAGAGAGAGAGAGAGAGAGAGATCCCTGATTCGCTGCTATGGGCTTCTTCTCCGGCGACTCTCCAACACGGGACCCTCCGATGAACTCCGACGCAAGTCCTTCTCCGATGGGCTCAGATGCAGGTCCGTCTTTGGCTTGGTTGCAAAGGTAAGTAAGACTCAATCATTCATAAAAAGCTTTCTTGCGAAAATGGTCTCTACCGTTAGATTCCGTTAGTATTAATCGTTAAAAACGTGTAAATAGTACAAATGGTTCCTAACCTTTGAGTTTCTTGCTATAATAGCTCATAATATATTAAGGTCATGTTTGACATATTTAGTTTATAACCTTAGTTTATATCCTCCAAACGTTTGGCATATTTAGTCCCTAATATATTAAGTCCATATAGGTTTGGCGTATTTAATTCCTAATATATTAAGACCTTGTTTGAGACCAATCAGTTCAAATAATGTGGCTTTTAATTGTAATTTTTTGAAGAATTTGTGATTAAAAAAATGAATTTATTTGTAGATTATTTTATTGATGAAATGTATGGTTGAAAACGAGTTTTAAAAAAACAAAGTTTATTTTGGATTTCTAAAGTGCACAATAAAATATTTAACAAAAATTCACTGTATTAACAGTTCAATCTATTGGTAAAAAAAAATTCATGGAACATAAACAAACAAATACATTGGACATCGTTTTAGGAATTGAATAACAAATATATTTTTATCAGTTCTATTTTTTATTTTCGATTTTGAGAGACAATCAACATCGGTTTTCAAAATTTCATTATTTTCAAAACTCGTTTTCTTCCACACATTCTATTAATAATAATTTTTTTAATCTATGCATAATTTTTTTTAAAAAAAACTTGCTTTTTAACCTAAATTCTCCAAACTTACTTTTCAAATCGATCGATTTTCAAAATTGAAAACGAAAGTAGAACTGATAAAAACATATTTGTTATTCAATTCCTAAATTAATGTCCAATATATTTGTTTGTTTATACTCCATGATTTTTTTTTTCCCAATATGTTGAAATGTTAATGTGGTGATTTTTTGTTAAATATTTTATTGTGCACTTTTAGAAATCCAAAATAACTTTATTTTTTTAAAACACGTTTTCAACCACACATTCAATCAATAAAATGATGTACAAATAAATTCAAGTTTTTTTAATCACAAATTCTTCAAAAAATTACAATTACAAACCACATTATTTGAAATAATTGGTCTGAAATATAGGAGATTAATATGTTATGGACTAAATATGCCAAACGTTTAGGGATTTAACATGTTAGGGACTAAATATGCCAAATGTTTAGGGTTTTAACATGTTAGGGACTAATATGCCAAACGTTTAGGGATTTAACATGTTAGGGACTAAATATGCCAAACGTTTGGACGTTACAAACTAAATATGTCAAACATGACCTTAATATGTTAGGAACTATTACCGCAAAAAACTTAAAGTTTAGGGACCATTTGTGCTATTTGCATGTTTTTAACGGTGGAAACTAACGGAATATAACGGTAGGGACCATTTTCGCAACGTTTGATGATTCTGAATGTATAAATGTCAAAATCTAAACGTTGAGGACCATTTTTACAAGAAAGCTATAGGTTGAGGACCATTTGTGCTGTTTACCCTTATATTTATGTTGCATACATGGTTGATTTTGCTAAAATTTTGAGAGGTAAGGATGTTTTGCGCAAAAAGTTTACATGCCGGGGAGATTTTGTGTAAAACATTTACATTCCAAGGATGTTTTGTGCCAAACGTGTATATATATTACTGTTTGGTTTATTTACAAATAGGCGGGAGTAATTTAGTCTTGTCCATTGAAATTTTTGGCAAAAAAATTTCCATCATAACATTTAACAATAAAAGTTAAAATTTTTGAATGGTAAGGACAAATTCCACAATCAAAAGTGATTTTGAGGGTGTAATTGCAAAAAATGAAACGATAGAGATACTATGTAACGCCCCAAGTTCTAGACACCCGGAACGTCACGTCATCCTTTAAAAATAATTTTCGAAATAATATATGAGCTGGAAAAAATGACAAAATTCAATCGCATTATTTTGTAAAACTGACTCCAACAGTCAAAACTTCAAATATGAAATAAATATTGAGCCTAAGTAATTAAAAATTCAATTTCATTTAAAACTCAATGAACAATAATTCAAGTGTTCAAAATAACTTAAATAACAATAAGGAAAGTTGAAATCTTAAGATTAAATGTGTTTTATCAAATATCTCAAAACATATTTTATAATTCTTCAATAGCTACCATCGCGCGCTCCGTTGCCATTGTTGAGTTTTACATGCATATTTCATATATTTTTAGTAATACTTTTTGAATAATTTGGACAAATACCAACTTAATTGTGCATATTTTGTGGTTAAATAGGTTTAACAATCAACTTCATGGAAAAAGTACAAGAAAGAAGCTAAATGGATAAATACTTGAAGAAATTGAGGAGAAAAGAATCAAATCCATCAAAGAGTCAAAGTTGGAGGACCCAATTGTTAATCATCAAATGAAGAAGCTGAGATCAACCACGCGATGTATTTATTATATTGTGCATTTATTGTTGTATTTATTGACTAACATTTATTGTGGCCACATTTATGCTTAGGTTTCATGGGATGTGCAATTATTGAGAAATTGTTGTGTATTCTAGATCAATACAATATTTGCTCTAGGTTCTTGTTTAGGATAGAGATATACCTAAAACCCTAGATGACCCATTGAGCTATTTTCACAAAGGTTTAATACAATTGGTGTGTTTTTAATCGACATAGAGATATAGTAGGTTAATGCCACTAATTAAGGTTGATTTCACTCAAGAGAGGTAATTGGCTAAGCTTGGAAAATCGGATCTAACATGATTAATGAATTGCATTTCTTTTTGCTTATTGATAATTCAATTAGGTAATGGTCAAGTGGAATCAAGAATCTCAACACTCCTTTATCATCTATTCATCACCATTTTCTAGTTATTTATTTACATTTGCAACTTTAATTCTAGTACGAGAACATTCCCAAACAAATCTTTATTGTGTGTTTTTCTTGTTAAAATTAATTATATTAGAGTGTAATTGAAATAGACAATCCTTGTGGGATCGATAAACCGGACTCAATTAGTCCACTATCACTTGTATGCGACTCGTGCACTTGCGGTGTGTTTCTAGCGAACAAGTTTTTGGCGTCGTTGCCGGGGATTGTTTCTATTTAAATTACATTTTAGTTGATATTAGTTTTGACTTTTAGCTACTTTTATTTCTTGTACAAATTTTCTTTTGTTTTGTTTAGTGTAAGAAATCTTCTAATTTCTTGTGTTGTTCTAGGTTTTTAATTGTGCATGCGTCGAAGTAGAAGTCTTGATTTAGTTGAAATAGATCCGGATATCGAGGGAACTTTTCGACGTAGGTTAAGGGAACAACGGGAAGCTAGGAGACAAGTTCTTACTGGGATGGAAGGAGAAAGAGTTAACATCGAGCTTAATGCTCCAGCTGCAATTCCTCCAAGGGGTGGAATCCCACCCGATTTTGTTCCTCAAGCGGCTAGAGCTCAAGAGCCCGTTGTTAATGAAGAAGACATGCTTTTTGGGGATTTCATGAATCCTCCTATTGTCGAGAATCAATCAAGCATTGTCTATCCCTCCTACAATCATCCAAATTTTCAACTTCGACCGGATGTCATTAATTTATTCTCCAACACCATCTCATTCTATGGGAGGGCTGATGAAAATCCACATGCTCATGTGGTACGGTTCCTAGAGATTTGTAGCAACTTCAACTATGAGGGTGTGAATGTGGAGGCAATCCAGATGAGGTTATTTGTACATACTTTGAAGGATAAAGCAAGAGAATGGCCTGACACTTTGCCTCCGGGGAGTATCATGACTTGGGTGGAGTTTGTCCAAAGGTTCACTACAAAATTTTTCTCACCATCTAGAGTTGCTAAACTCAAGCATGATATTACTACATTTCAACAATTCGAGATGGAGAGCTTTCATGAAGCTTGGGAGAGATTCAAAGACAAGCTTAGGAAGTGCCCAAATCATGGGATTACATTGGGGCAACAAGTCAACCACTTCTATGCCAAGTTAACTCCTCCTTGCCATTCAAATGTGGATTCGTCTTCTAATGGGTCCATCAAGACAAAGAGCATTCGGGAGGCTTATGATTTGTTTGAGATCATGAGTGAACAAAGTGCAATGTGGCCGGATAGAAGTGCACCAAGGAGCTCTAGTGGTGCACGAGGGGGTGATGATTATGCACTTGTCTTGTCAAAGATTGATTCCTTAGCCAAGAAAGTGGAAGGGTTATCTACTTCAACCTCTCGGCCCGTCAATATGGTTCAAGCCCCTCCGGTATGTGATATATGTGGGGCTAATCATCAAAGCTCTATGTGTCCATTGGTGGCAAGTGGTTCTTCATCTACCGAGCAAGTTGCTTATGCTCAAAATTTCCAACGCCAAGGGTTCAATCCATATGCTCCTACATACAATCCCGGTTGGAGAAATAATCCAAATCTATCTTATGGCAATAATCACAATGTGTTGATCCAAAGCCACAAGTGAAGAAAGAGGGATGGGAAGAGGCTATCACCAAGTTAGCAAATCGTCAATTGCAATATCAAGAATGCAATGATGCCTTTTTGAAAAATTTGGAGAAGCAAGTGGGCCAAATAGCTAAACTTCTCTCGGAAAGGCAACAAGGAGCTTTGCCTAGTAACACCGAGACAAATCCGAGGGAGAATGTTCAAGCTATTACAACAAGGAGCGGGGTGCAATTGCCCGAGATCACGGCTCCACAACCAACAACTCAATCAAACAAGGCTCCCATCGAAGAAAATGAGCCTATTCAAGCATCCAAAAAAATTGTTGAAATGCTAAAGGAAAGTGAGTCGGAAGCATCCACATCAAAGGCCCCAACACCGATCAAGGCTTATGTGCCTCCTATTCCCTTTCCTCAAAGGTTGCAAAAGCAAAAGCTCGACAGTCAATTTGGCAAATTTTTGGAAGTGCTCAAGAAGCTTCACATCAACATTCCTTTCGCCGATGCATTGGCTCAAATTCCAAGCTATGCCAAGTTCATGAAGGATATTCTATCCAACAAAAGAAGGCTTGAAGAGCATGAGACGGTGATGCTAATTGAGGAATGTAGTGCCATCATTCAAAACAAGCTTCCTCCAAAAATTAAAGATCCAGGGAGTTTTACTATTCCATGCACTATTGGTGATGTTAATTTTAGTAAAGCTTTATGTGATCTTGGTCCTATCATTAATTTGATGCCTTTATCCATTTTCAGGAAATTGGAATTGGGAGAAGCTAAAGCAACCACCGTGTCTCTACAATTGGCGGATAGGTCCATCAAATATCCTCGGGGAATCATTGAGGATGTTCTTGTGAAGGTAGATAAATTCATCTTCCTGGCGGATTTCATTATTCTAGACATGGAGGAAGATCATGACATTCCGATCATATTGCGAAGGCCATTTCTAGCAACCTGGAGAGCACTTATTGATGTGCAAGAAGGACAATTGATTTTGAGGGTGCAAGATGAGCAAGTCACCTTCAATGTGTTGAAGGCCATTAAATATCCTTCGGAGTCAAATTCATGCTTTCGGGTGGATGTAATTGATCATCTTGTGGTAAACTCCTTCAATCGTGGGATTTCTAAGGATCCATTGGAGTCTTGCATTGCCCACTCTTTGACTATTGAGGATGATGATCATGAAGTTGAATAAATGGCTCATTATTTGGAGGCATCACCACAATATCAACACAAGAGGGCCCCCTACTTTGAGGAGTTGAAAAAGAGTTCTTCACCACCCCTACCATCTCTCGAGAAGGCACCTATCCTCGAGCAAAAGCCTCTTCCTTCTCATTTGAGGTATGCTTACTTGGGGGAATCTTCTACCCTTCCGGTCATTATTTCTAATTTATTGAATGAGGTGAAGGAAGACAAATTGCTTCGGGTATTGAGGGAGCACAAGGAGGCCATTGGATGGACCATCTCGAATATTCGAGGTATTTACCCTTCATTATGCATGCACAAAATTCTTATGAAAGATGATTTTAAACCTTTGGTGGAGCATCAACGTCGGTTAAATCCGAACATGAAGGAAGTGGTAAGAACCGAAGTGGTGAAGTGGCTTGATGCGGGTATTATCTATCCAATCTCGGATAGTGCATGGGTGAGCCCGGTGCAGGTAGTGCCAAAGAAAGGAGGTGTTACCATGGTGGAAAATGAAAATAATGAGCTTATTCCAACAAGGCCAGTGACGGGGTGGAGAGTTTGCATTGATTATCACAAGCTCAACAATGCTATTAGGAAGGACCATTTCCCCCTTCCATTCATCGATCAAATGCTTGAGCGATTGGGGGGTCACTCTCATTATTGCTTTCTAGATGGGTATTTGGGCTATAATCAGATTCCTATAGCCCCGGAGGATCAAGAAAAGACAACATTCACATGCCCATATGGAACTTTTGCATATAGGAGGATGCCCTTAGATCTCTGCAATGCCTCCGCCACTTTCCAACGGTGCATGATGGCTATCTTCTCCGACACGGTGGAGAAATTTATTGAGGTATTTATGGATGACTTCTCAGTTTTTGGTACTTCATTTGATGATTGTTTGAATAATTTGAGAATGGTGCTAAAAAGATGTGAGGATACCAATTTGGTCTTGAATTGGGAAAAATGTTATTTCGTGGTTCGTGAGGGGATAGTTCTTGGGCACCGAATTTCAAGTGAGGGGATTGAGGTTGATAAGGCAAAAATTCAAGTTAATGAAAAATTACCTCCCCCAACCTCGGTAAAGGGCATAAGAAGCTTCTTGGGGCATGCGAGATTTTATAGGAGGTTTATCAAAGATTTCTCAAAAATCACGAAGCCACTGTGTTCATTACTTGAGAAGAGTGCAACATATGATTTCTCTAAAGAGTGTCTTCAAGCTTTTAACACTCTTAAAGAGAAACTCATCACGACACCAATTATTGTGGCTCCGGATTGGAGTTTTCCCTTCGAGCTTATGTGTGATGCAAGTGATTACGCCGTGGGAGCGGTTTTGGGGCAAAGGAAGGACAAACTCTTGCATGTCATCTACTACGCTAGTAGAACCTTGACCGATGCTCAATTGAATTATGCTACTACCGAGAAGGAAATGCTAGCGGTGGTCTTTGCCTTTGGTAAGTTTCGGTCGTATCTTATTGGCTCCAAGGTGATTGTGTATACCGACCACTCGGCCCTCAAGTATTTGTTGGCAAAGAAGGATGCCAAGCCGCGGTTAATTAGATGGGTTCTTCTCCTCCAAGAGTTTGATTTGGAGATTTGTGAGAAGAAGGGGACGGAGAATCTTGTAGCCGCTCACTTGTCTAGACTTGAGCAAACCGAGGAAGTTTTGGATGAAGAGATAAGTGAGGTATTCCCGGATGAGCAAATTTTCCAAATGATGGATATTCTACAAGCTACTAGTGTGCCATGGTATGCGGACCGTGTGAATTTTCTTGCAAGTGGCATCACTCCCCTGGACCGCTCTTATCAACAAAGGAAGAAGTTCTTTGCGGATATCAAGCATTATTTTTGGGATAACCCGTTGTTGTTCAAAAGGGGTCCGGATCAAATCATGAGAAGGTGTGTGCCCGAGGAAGAGATGGAGAAGATTCTTGAACAATGTCACTCATCGCCTTATGGAGGCCATTTTGGTGCCGTGAAAACTGCATCAAAGGTTCTTCAATCGGGATTTTATTGGCCCACTTTATTCAAGGATGCTCACACACTTGTGTCCAAATGTGACCGATGCCAACGATTGGGTAATATCTCTAACCGAAATGAAATGCCCTTAAATTCTATTTTAGAGGTGGAGATATTCGATGTTTGGGGTATTGATTTTATGGGACCTTTTCCATCGTCCTTTTCTAATCAATACATTCTAGTTGCAGTAGACTATGTATCCAAGTGGGTAGAAGCGGTGGCACTCCCCGCAAATGATGCTCGAGTGGTGGTGAAATTTTTGAAGAAAAATATTTTTACTCGTTATGGCACCCCTCGAGCTATCATTAGTGATGGAGGAAAACACTTTTGTAACCGCCTCTTCAACTCACTTTTGACCAAGTATGGGGTCAAACATCAAATATCCACAGCTTATCATCCGCAAACAAGTGGGCAGGTTGAAATTTCAAATAGAGAATTGAAAAAGATCCTTGAAGTAATGGTGAATGCCTCGAGGAAAGATTGGTCCAAGAAATTGGATGATGCATTATGGGCATACCGCACCGCTTTCAAGATCCCCATTGGTATGTCTCCATTTCGACTCCTATTTCGTAAATCATGTCATCTTCCCGTTGAGCTTGAGCATCGTGCATATTGGGCAACAAAAGTCTTGAATTTTGATATGGAGTTGGCCGGTGAGAAAAGATTACTCCAACTCAATGAGCTTGATGAATTCCGCCTTGAATCATATGAAAATGCTCGGATTTACAAAGAGAAAACAAAGAGGTGGCATGACAAGAACATTGTGAAGCGGGACTTCCAAGTTGGGCAACAAGTGCTTCTCTACAACTCAAGACTTCGATTGTTCCCTGGTAAACTCCGCTCTAGATGGTCGGGACCGTTCACCATTGCTCAAATCTTCCCACATGGAGCGGTTGAACTTTATCATGGAAGTAAAGGGAAATTCAAAGTAAATGGACAACGCTTGAAGCCATACTTGGGGGGTAATTATGAAAATGAGAAGTCATCCTTCCCTTTTGCTAACCCGGAGTAATTGTATCAAAAATTCGAGCTTACGACTTTAACCAAGCGCTTTTTGGGAGGCAACCCAAATTTCTACTCTTTTAATTACTTGTTGATATTTACTTATTGAATTTTTATTATGTCTAACTTGGTTAATCACCAAATTTTGTAGGTTCGAAATTTTTTGAAATCCTAAGCAACCTTGTCCTCAACAAGTTTTGGGGAGATTTGCGTATCAAGAGAATCAAAGCTTAGGTCCATTTGGAACATCATACACACATCAATCCGGGGAAGTTCCATCACCCATTCCTTTCTTGTTATTATGTCATTGTCAACATTGAGGAAAATGTTTGATTTAAGTTTGGGGGTGTTGGGATCATGCTGCTTTATGAACATTTTACATTGCCTTGCCGGCCCTTGATGTTTTGATGGTTGAAATTGTTTATTTTGTTGAGAATATTGACATGCTAGATAGCCTTGCCGGCTTATAAGACTTTGATGTTTGAAATTGTTGTTGATTCATGAGTTATGACCAAATGAGCTACTTGTGCTACTTTCTTTAAATGCTTATCCATGTAAGATCATATGTACATTGAGCACAATAGTCATGTTTGATTGTCGGTGAGTTTGGGAATTGTTAAAGGGCGAAGAGGTTAATGGAGTAGATGAACTAGGTTGTGAGCTTGTATTATTTATTTGTATCAACCTATCAAATGTTTCCTAATGCTCTAAATCTCTTGATCCTAATGTAAGATAAGTTTGGGGGTGGTCGACCCGGTAGAGGAGACAGCCTAGACGTGTGGTGATTCTATGCATGTGGAAGTAAATTTTTGTGTGGAGTATCTTTCGCCAAGTATAAGCCAAGTAATGACTATATGCTAGAGTTCTAAGCCCATTTTAATTTTTGCATTGCATTGCCCTATCTCGAAGCCTTTTTGACTCGAGTTATTAAGCTCGTAGGAGTATCTTGAAACTTGGTGCTTTAAGTTTGAAACTTGGGAGTCACCGGCCTAAAGCTCGCTACATGGGTCAATTAGAAAGCTTAATGAGTAGGGTACTCACACACACACTTGAAAAAAAAAAAAAAAAAAAAGCACATTATCATTGCATCCGCTTAATAAGTCTACCCCACTTCGTAGCCTTTTTGACTCGAGTTAATAAGTCCGTAGGGGTATTTTGAAACTTGGTACCCTTTGATCTAAAAAATCAGGGAGCTTCCGACCTAAAGCTCGCTACATGGGTCAATTAGAAAGCTTAAGGGAGTGGGGAAGTCACGAGCAAACATCATGTTAGTTATTAGAAATCATGCATTTGTACTTGCATAAGGGCTTAGATAAATAGTAGGTTTGAATTGCTTGGTATAAACTTGAATGTCGAAGCACTCATTAGTGGAGAGTCACTGCATTTCTAGGTTGTCGAGATTGTCGGTAAAACACACCCATGCTTTAGTGGAAAAAGAAAGAGTGATTTGAGAAGTACCCTCTAGAACTGCATCCCGGGAGTGGAAAGAAAATTATTCATTGGGGGATGAATGTCACTAGTGGGAAAGGAAAGAATTGACCACTAATGGTGGGATAGTTTTGACTTGAAACCTCTTTACTCATCAACATTCTTGAATCTTATTGACGATTAACAGTGGCTATACACACACGCACCGATCAAACTTCGAATAATCCAAACTCATTTTGTAGCATTATTTGGGAACATAATTGTGAATTAATTATGCAATTTCACACTCATGGAAGATTGCAAGTATCTAGCATTGTTGATCATATTGTCACTTTTTGTAGATGCATGTAAATATTCTTGCTCGGGACGAGCAAGAGTTCAAGTTTGGGGGTATTTGTTGAGTGCATTTTACATGCATATTTCATATATTTTTAGTAATACTTTTTGAGTAATTTGGACAAATACCAACTTAATTGTGCATATTTTGTGGTTAAATAGGTTTAACAATCAACTTCATGGAGAAAGTACAAGAAAGAAGCTAAATGGATGAATACTTGAAGAAATTGAGGAGAAAAGAATCAAATCCATCGAAGAGTCAAAGTTGGAGGACCCAATTGTTAATCATCAAATGAAGAAGCTGAGATCAACCACGCGATCGCGTGGTATTGCACTGGCGCGTTCGCGAGTTAAGACTAAAACTCAACCCGAGAGTTTTTACCTCAACCACGCGATCTTACGAATTTTGGGGGTTTTTGAGGTGGTTTTGGCATTCTTTTGAAGCATTCTTGACACTTTTCAACCCAAGAAACCCTAGGCTCTCTCTTTCATTTTTTCTATCTCATTTTCATCTTGTAATTTCTCTTGACTTTGTATAGTTTAGTTGATGAGTATTGATTAAGGGAAGAAATACCAAAGTCATTGTAGAAGAATATTAATATTTTGAAGCTTGAATCATTGGTTGAGGGAATTATTTATTGCTTAATCTTCATATTTCTCTATTTACTTTAATCCATTGTTGAAATAATGTATTTAATTCTTGGATTTCATTGTTATTTCATCATGGGCTAAACTATTTTGTGTTGGGATGTTGATGAAGTTTGACCTAGCTTAGTTGATTTTAATGCTTGTATTAAGAATTTAAGCTTTTTATTATCTTGTGCATTTATTGTTGTATTTATTGACTAGCATTTATTGTGGCCACATTTATGCTTAGGTTTCATGGGATGTGCAATTATTGAAAAATTGTTGTGTATTCTAGATCAATACAATATTTGCTCTAGGTTCTTGTTTAGGATAGAGATATACCTAAAACCCTAAATGACCCATTGAGCTATTTTCACAAAGGTTTAATGCAATTGGTGTGTTTTTAATCGATGTAGAGATATAGTAGGTTAATGCCACTAATTAGGGTTGATTTCACTCGAGAGAGGTAATTGGCTAAGCTTGGAAAATCGGGTCTAACATGACTAATGAATTGCATTTATTTTTGCTTGTTGATAATTCAATTAGGTAATGGTCAAGTGGAATCAAGAATCCCAACACTCCTTTATCATTTATTCATCACCATTTTCTAGTTATTTATTTACATTTGCAACTTTAATTCTAGTACGAGAACATTCCCAAACAAATCTTTATTGTGTGTTTTTCTTATTAAAATTAATTATATTAGAGTGTAATTGAAATAGACAATCCTTGTGTGATCGATAAACCGGACTCAATTAGTCCACTATCACTTGTATGCGACTCGTGCACTTGCGATGTGTTTCTAGCGAACAACCATCTCTGTAATCTGAAAATTTGTAAGTTTAAAGAAAGTATGAACATTTCATAGAAATACTCAGTAGACACAGCGCATAAATAATAATTAGTATTACAAATAAAACACACAATCATGATATTAAAGTAATCTCTTGAGCAAGTAATAAATACAAGTTCAAGTCTTATGAACTTAGGCAAGTAAATTCTCGTAACATCATGCTTACAGAAGCAAGTAATTCTCGTAACATCATACTTATACAAGCAAGTAATTCTCATAAACACAATCATACATGCAAGATCTATAATACAAATAATTATTCATGCGCATTTTAGAAAATAAGTTTCTAGATAGGATTCTACAAATAAGTTTGTAAATAGGAGTCTACTTTATTTCTCGAGTTTTGAGCGAAAGAGGAATAAAACTTTCTAAGTTCTATTTTCTCGTCTAGCCCTATAAAATAAATAATTTAAAATCAGAATTTTTGAATAATCAAGTCTTGGAAAGTGGAATTGTGTAAAATAAAGTTTTGAGAAGTTTTAGGGACTAAATAGACTCTTTTGAAAATAACAGTACTGACTCATAGGATTTCAAAAATTTGGCTTACTTACTAAATACCAAAGGGCTGAACAAAAACATTTTAAAGCTAAAAGGGCTGAAGAACTTATTTTAGAAAGTCAGGGGCTGAAGTAAAATATTTTTAAAACTTGGGACCAAATTAAATGACTCTCAAAGAATGGGAGCTTAAACAAGTGACTTTAAAACTAACAGAACTGAAATAATTAACTTTAAAAACAAGGGGACTAAAGGGCAATTTTATAAAATCAAAACTTAAAAATAGGACTATGCTACAATCACCTCGAGACTTACCCCCGAGGTGACCGTCCTCTCACATGGAGAGGGTGGGCTTCACTTGTCGGAAGTGGGCTCCATCCCCTCCATGTGAGGAGGGGGTCACCTCGGGGGTAAGCCCCGAGGTGCTTTTAGCATTATTCTTAAAAATAAGACAAATCCTCTCTCTCCAAATTGAAACCGAGAGAGGACATGAGGGAGAGGCGATCTGTGACTTCAACGACGATCGGTTGCCGGCCATTCAGTCGGAGTTGACGCCGCCTGCACGTGGCAGCGATGAGTGCGGTATTGGTATGAAGATTTTTGGGTAATTTTGGAGTACAATCTGGTACAAGGACCGAGGCTGGTTTCGGATTTGGGGCTATGGTTTTCCGGCGAATATTCGGTCGAGGTAACTAATAGGGTTCCTTGGTTTATATCTGGTTTGATTTTAGGTTTTTGATTGGGGATTGAAGTTTGAGTTTTTTTTTCTTGGGTTTGGTTGGATGAAGTGGGAAGTGGCCGTGTGATTTTAAGGTGGTTGGTGGCGGTGATTCGGCGAATGATGATTGTGGTGTTTGATTTATGTGTGAGTGATGATTGAAATTAAGAAGGCTATGGCGGTTCTCAGTTGGTGTTCGATGTTGGAGGTTCGGGTAACTGACTTTGATGGTCCGATTGTATATGGTGGTTTGTTGGTTGGAGTTGGCGGGTTTTGGAGTGAAGGTATGTGGCTCGGCCATGGCTGATTTCTGCAGCTTGTGGGGGAGTTTTCTGCTTGTGGCCTTGTCGACTTTTGCCAGATTATGGGACAGTCGGCGATGAAGTTTTGGGGTTCGGGGGAATGAATTCCGGTGAAGAAGACAATGATTCTCGAAGATGGTGGTGCTCGGTGTTTGTGAATTTGGGATCACTCGCTTGTTGGTGACTAGAACTCACATTCTATCATCAACATAAATTTTCCAAAGCATGGCTGCCATGAATTAGTGTTAGAGAGGGGAGAGAATACCTTGTTGATGGTCTTGTGTGCGTTGGTTTGTATGATGAGGCGAGGGGATGAGTTATACACAGGTTTTTACTAACAAGTTAGGATAAATCTTGGTTTGTGGAAAATTGCAAGAATTTTGGAAGTGAGTATCGATTGTGTAAGGAAAGACTTGGGGAAGAAGAAGTTGTTGAATTGGTTGGACCGAGAAATAATTGATTGAGTTTTTAAATGGGCTTGACTGATTGGTAATAACAATTGGGCTTAAAAAGTTGGATGTTATCAAAATAGTTGAAGTTTGGACTTAAGATGATTAAAACGTGGACTTTAAAAATAAATTGTGATATTGGAGTACTTTTGATAAAAATTGAAATTTGATTAAGATTTAAAATAAATTTAATCTCACGTAATGATGGCTAGACGACAACGTTTTAAAAATAATTGGGAAAAGTCGTAGCGACAAGTTTTTAGGAATTAAATAATTATTTAAAAATTAGCTGAAAATTTCTCGATCGCTACATACTAGACTTCATTAAGAGTTTATAGATACTTGTAATACTGGATTGATAAGTGTCAAAATCATCCCTCCAACCCGTAACAACCAACACTTCTAATCTAGAATTAGGTATGAAATGATAAGTGTCGAAACTATTCATTTATTGAATGACTTGTTAACCTTTGAACCCGATGTATACTTATTAATATACTCAGGTAGTGTTTCCATCATTGGTGGATATTTTAATAATAGAGTTTCTCCTCATTCGACTTGATTATGTTCTTATGATTTTCCATAAGATATTAAGTCTAGTTTTAACTCAATTTTTCTCAAGTTATCAAATCACTGTTTGATTCAATTTTATATGTTTATGTTTAAACTTATTTTTGAATGTGTGTGTGTGTGAGAGAGAGAGATCACTTCACAATTATTTGACAACACTTGTCAAATTTTATCAAGATATATTGTAGTTGTTTTGTAAACTTCGTAGACTTCAAAATAATATTACTTAAAGTTTAATTCTACTATCCACACTTCTAGGATAGACTCAAAATTATTCTTTCATTTAGTTGAAAGAACATAGTATCTCAATTTGATGAATAAAATTTTGTTTAAGTAATAAGTTAATTGTCTCCTCAATGAGTACAATAAATATTCTTCAATTTTGTTTGAATATTACCCCCACATTTTTGGATAAATGTCAAACCTCTCAATTATTATTTAAGTAAATGATTCTCCTTATGAACCTCAATATTCAACAATAATCAATATTCACTTTTACGTTTCACATTATTACTCTCTATTAGTAATATTGTTTTCACATATGATGTCAACATTTGATGTCAACATTTCATCTCATATACTTTATAAGTAATTTGAGGATAATAATTAATAAGTGTATTTTATACACATATTTATATGGCTAAATTAGGATAATATGTTGTCCTTTTAGAATAAATTCTATTTATTTGTTTACATTGTAGAAAATATCCCAAAATCAAGTAAACAATGAAATAGAAGCAAATAAAGGCCAAATAGATGATTATTTGGAGCTAAATTGGATAAAAGAAGAAATGCAATGAGCCAATTGAGGAGAGCAAGGAAGAAAAGAGAAGAAATCAAGAGTATTGGGCCCAAATTGACATAATTGAAAGTTCGAGGACTTAGATGCAAATAAAGAATGAGGGCCAACTTAAATAAGATCAAAATTTGAATATGCACTTTAAGATTTGCATTGCGTGGCCATGGCTTTTCAACCTAGTGGTCACGCGACAATTGCAAAATTTACAGAACCGTTTTTAGTTTAACTGCTCGACCGCGCAGCTTTCCGGCTCAGGCCCGTATGCGGATTTTAACCAATTTGTTTCCTTATTCAACTAGGTTTTCTCCTCCTCTAAATATACTACTTCTCATGCACGAATTAGAGAACCTTTGTAGAGCTTAAAAACATTATTACTTCATGTTCTTAACATCAAATTCTTTGGAGGAAATTGAAGGTAAAAGCTTGGGGATTGAAGATTATCAACGGGGAGTGAATTCTTGGCGCAAGACTTCATTTATTTTATTAGTTTGATAAACTCAATATGTGTAGTTATTTATATTTCTATGTATTTATTTCTTTATTGATGAACTCTTAATTTCATCATTGGGATATTCGATGTAACTTAGTTTTACGCTTTTAGTTTTATAAATCTAGTTTTGAGTTTATGATTACATGTGTTAATTTTATTCTGTGTTTAATGAATGAATGTATTGATCACTTGTTCATGATCTAGTGGGTGTTTTCATAATCCGAGAGGTGAGCTAACACTTAGATCTAGGAATAAAATCCGGTAATTCAACAACGATAGAGATATATGTTTGTTGTTATTGCAATTATTATATGAATTCTTGTGTCCCATGCACCTATTCATTATGACATGCTGTCTAGAAAAACGGTCGACTAACTAGGTAAAGTTGATTTAAACCCGAGAGAAAAATTTCATATGCATAAGTGAATTCGACCAAGCACTATAATAGGAATAAAACTAGACAATTGGAATTAAAAGTATTGACTTTGTGAAATCGGATGTCCCAACACTTACAAACATCAATTTAGAATATTTAAATGTCTTTTATTTTCTTTCGTCTTTTAGTTTAATATCATTGTTTAATTTAAAACTCCAAATTCTGCTGTTCAAATAGAGTGAGAACTAACACAATTTCGGTACTTGATTATAATCTCTATGAGATGATAACTCGGACTCAAAAAGTCCACTTTATTACTTGGATGCGACATCGTACAATTACGATTTAGTAAAACGAGTTTTTGGCACATTTTCCGGGGATTGTTAATTAATATCAATAAAAATTAGTTCTTACTTTACTTTGAATTTTTCCTTTTCTGTTTTATTTTTATTTCTTGGATCATTTGAAAAGCTGTGAATTGTCTCCTTTTTAGGGTTGAATAGATTTTCAGACAGTTAGAGGTGACACGGCAAGATGGCAGCAAACGGTTATCAACGGTACTATGATCGAACAACAATTCATATTCATCTGATTTGTGACTTCTGTTTTGAAAAGCATGCCATACAAGATTGTCCTTTTGCACATTAGGCTCAGCTAGATATGGACCAAGTTAATTATTGGGAAGATAATCAAAAGCAATAGGCACCAAGTGTTCCCACTAGAGATTTGTTATTACAGTTGTTAAAAAATCAACAAGAAATGTTACAAAATCAACAGGCAGACATGAGAGAATTGAGAAATCAAATGGAGTAATTTCCAGAAATTCCGGTGAAAAGATTAGAAGAATTAGAAGAATCGGTTGAAACAGCTGAAGAAAAAGAAGAACAACCTAAAATTTTAGATCAACCAGAAGAAAATAGCTGCCACAAAGATGCCATAATCCCAATGTCAATTGTTCAAAATCAGGACATCGAGCTCGCGGAAACTTAAATTAAAAATGAAGACCAAGTAGGGAGAGAGGAGTCGATCACTGAAGAGCACACAAACAAGGAGAAAGTAAAGAGTACCGACCCTATCATGCAATCCTCTAACTTCATAATTGATTTCATCATTAGCACCAATGAGGTAATTGAAGTCTACATATATAAGTTAGAAGTAGAGATGTCAACACATATGACATGGACAAATTAAAATTTTGGGGCTTAAATGAGCATTGGAGCAAGTTCAACATACACAAACAAAGAAGGTCATCCAAAGCTTTATTTAGAGTTCCTTGGACAATCACGGTAAAAAGTCAGGATTTAAACTATAAATGGAGCGCTTGTTGGGAGCAAACCCAATTTTTTTATCCCTTTTTATTTATTTTGCTTTATTTATTGCTTTATGTTTAGCTTTAGGATTTATTTACATTAGTTTCATATTTGCATGATTAAGTTAATACTCTAGCATGATATTTGTTGCACCACATTTGGTAGTTGATAAGTGCATGTTCCTTGATAGAGTTCATTCCATTTAATTTTTAGTCTCCATTGCATGTACGAATTTAATTGTTAAATCAAAAATTCAATCATGGAACCCTAGTTCAAAATAAGAAGCAAGTTTAGGTGAGTGAGCACTGAGCACATAGAGAACAAGGTGTTTAGGGGGTTGAAATTGGAGTTGAAAGTCAGAATTGAAATAAAAATCTTTTTTAGCCGAAGAACCACGTGGCCAAGCCCTAACTTTAGGCGTAGCAGGGCGTTGTCCATTAAATTCAACAGGACCTATAGCGTGTAACCATGCGGTCACCAGAAGTCCTTCTATGCAGCCTCGCAGTTACCTATAGGTTAATGATGGCAGATTTTTATAAAGTTTGGTAAATCATTCAAATTCATGACTTTCAATTTCGTTTTCTCTCCCCAAATTCACCTCAACATAGCACATCACCTGAATTGCGTTCTTTCATGCTTTAATGGAAAATTGGTATTTATTTAGTGTTGAGTTGTGAAATAGGGGAGAATCTGTTGATGAATTGATTTCATAACTTAGCTAAAAATCTTGGGTAACCTTTTGCCTTCAAGTTCATGATTTCTCTCTATACTTCAGAATGCATTCAAGGTGTTTGTTAAAATGTCTCAGTGAAACTTTCATCAATTTTTTTGCAAATTCTTTTGAACAACATTGATCACTTCATAGTGAACATTGATTATGTGAAATCCCTTCATGATTTGTATCATCACAAGTGCACAAATTTTGATTTGAAATCTTGGGCACACTTAGGCACAACATTAAGGTCTTTGCAAGCATTGTCCATAAATGTCAGATTTAAGTTTTGCTTTAGTTTGGGGGTTGAGGTTGTGGATATGGTTGTTTATTCTTGATTTTTGATGGGTGTCGAATCCAACAAATAATAATATTTTCTTACTCTTATAAAAATAAATTGTATTAGTGGTGAGCAAGGTCGAATCCACAGAGACTGGTTAGATTTAATTCTTCGGGAAAATTAAAAGCAATGAATTAAAAACAAGGGGGTTTTGAATTTTTGAATGTGAAATCAAATTGTAAATAAACAATTGGAAATTAAAATGATGAAAATATCAAATTAAATAAATATCTAGCCCAAGGTATAATCTCAGTATCGATTCATAGAATTGATCATGGATGCAAAAATAAAATCCTTTACTCATTCTCTAAATTGGTTATGGTCATTGATACGATCTAACAACCTATCTCTCCTTACTTTATCGATAATCAAGAGACGCTCGTTGATTATTCCCCTAATCAATAAACAACCCTAGATACGATCGTAGGATTTAATTTACCAATAGCATTAATTTCTAGAGAGACGACCAATTCTAACCAAAAAATTCACACGCGTGATTTATTTAAGCTAGGTTATATATTTTCATAACATGAGTCAAAAATCTATCTATAATTAACTATGTTACTTGCCACTTATATTAGAAAACCTAAACAATTATGGATTTAGATTCCTAATTGGCTAAGTATCGTTTTGACAATTAAAACAACATGCACTTTATATTAATAAATCAAAACAACAACTTTGATGCAAATAAAAGATATATAAATAGAAAACAATCAAAGGAACAATTAAATTTAATTAGATCTCACAATTCTTGGTGAATCAAAACTTCGAATATCCTTGAACTGGAATAACAAATTTAGCTACTCATAAACATTATAAATCAAAAAACTGAAAGAAAGAAAAATAAAGATCAAACTCTTCGTAGAAATTAACGTGTGGTCGTTGTAGTATAGTGGTGAGTATTCCCGCCTGTCACGCGAGTGACCCGTGTTCGTTCCCCGACAACGGCGCCAAAAATCTGATGGGTGTCGAATCCAAAAAATAATAATATTTTTTTGCTCTTATAAAAATAAATTGTATTAGTGGTGAGTAAGGTCGAATCCATAGAGACTGGTTAGATTTAATTCTTCGGGAAAATTAAAAAAAAAAGGGGTTTTGAATTTTTGAATGTGAAATCAAATTGTAAATAAACAATTGGAAATTGAAATGATGAAAATATCGAATTAAATAAATATCCAGCCCAATGTATAATCTCAGTATCGATTCATAGAATTGATCATGGATGCAAAAATAAAATCCTTTACTCATTCTCTAAATTGGTTATGGTCATTGATACGATCTAACAACCTATCTCTTCTTACTTTATCGATAATCAAGAGACGCTCGTTGATTATTCCCCTAATCAATAAACAACCCTAGATACGATCGTAGGATTTAATTTACCAATAACATTAATTTCTAGAGAGACGACCAATTCTAACCAACAAATTCACACGCGTGATTTATTTAAGCTAGGTTATATATCTTCATAACATGAGTCAAAAATCAGTCTATAATTAACTATGTTATTTGCCACTTGTATTAGAAAACCTAAACAATTACGGATTTAGATTCCTAATTGGCCAAGTATCGTTTTGACAATTAAAACAACGTGCATTTTGTATTAATAAATCAAAACAACAACTTTGATGCGAACACAAGATATATAAATAGAAAACAATCAAAGAAATAATTAAATTTAATTAGATCTCACAATTCTTGGTGAATCAAAACTTCGAATATCCTTGAACTGGAATAAAAAATTTAGCTACTCATAAACATTATAAATTGGATTTGACTAATTTATTTGTTTCATTTGTGCGAGGAACACATCAACATCACCATTGAACACATTGGAATCATACAAGCTTGCACTCAAGAGAAGGCTCCAAATTGAATGCATCCTCAAACCTCTGAAGTACTTGAACCCTCCTTGTTGTGTTTATTCAAATTTCAAGTATCATATCTTCATGACATACATTGAGGGAAATGTATAGTTTTAGTTTGGAGGTGGAAATGCTATTTCATGTTAAATGCTTCATGTACTTCATTTGCTTTATTTTGCTTCATTTACTTTAGTTTGCATCATTTATTTGGGAAGTTTAATTTTTTTTCTTTCAAGTATTTGAAAATTGTGTTGACACGTTTATTGACTAGGAAATAGTATGCATCAATTTGTGCTTTGGCTAGAATGATTGGACAATATCAAAACTTGAATTTCATTGACTAGTCATGAATTGTTTGATTTCATCTCTATGTGCCCATAGCTTTCGTTGGATTATCACTTGTGTGAAGATGTATTTAATACATGTGGCGACAAACTTATGCAACTTGAACTTAGGTATGAAGTATCAATCCCTAAACTTAGATTATTAGACATCCTATTCCTAAAATAGAACCAAACTTACTTGCTCAAAAGGTAAGTTTGGGGGTAGAATGGTTAGAATGTTCATGTTTGATGAGTTGGAGGTCTGTGGTTTTTAGTTTTTGGTTTTACACTTTAGTTAAAGTGGTTTGGTAAACGGGTATAAATCATAGCCAACATAAAAATAGAAAAATGCTGAAGGTCTTATTATACTCTTCAAAGTCTTTTTGACTTGAGCAAGTAAGCTTGTAAAGGTGTTGAAACCTGGTACCCAAAACTCATCCGAGTTGGGAGCTATCAGCCCAAAGCACGTTATAGAGGTCATTTAGAAAGCAAGTGGGAAGAGTGCACTTACACATAATACAATAAAACATTTTTAACTTTTCTTTGTCGCCTGTGTACACGGGTAATTAAGTCTTAGGGGTTCTCTGAACCAGGTGCCCTAAAGTCATCTGACTTGGAAGTCACCGACCCAAAACTTGCTAAAGGGGTCACATAAAAAGGAAATGATAAAAATATTGCACAAAGATGATAAAAGATAGGGACAATAAAAAGAAAAATTCATCCATAAAAAGAAAAAGAAAATTGTTTGGTATAAGCTTTGTTGACAGTAACCGTGGAGATAAAAGGTGGAGAATTGGGGATTGCTCACTTTTGACTTGTCGTGCATGCATATTTCTGATTCTGACAATCTCGTGTGAAAAAAGTATAGAAAATATTTGAGAAATCACCATAGATAAAAATCAGGAATGTGAGAGAAATCAGTAAGTTGTGATCATCCATGGAAAATCATTAGAACTTTATAGGTTGACCACAAGGGTTTCATAATAAACTACACAGTGTTAAGTATACTTCTGCATAAGTAGGCGTTTGACATTAACTATTCACACACACACTTGAAAATTGAGCATGACTTGACTATAACTATTTTTACTTTGTTGTTCGAAACTCTTTGCCAAAGTATGATTTGATTTAGATTATTGAGACTTATAGTAAACATGTTCAGCAAAAACTTTTGTTACTTGCTATTTTGTTCTGATCCATTAGTTTAATTTTAGATTGTTCGAGGAAGAACAATAATTCTAGCTTGGGGTATTTGGTAAGTTTATTTTATACACTTATTTATATGTCTAAATTTGGATAATATGTTGTCGTTTTAGAATAAATTCTATTTATTTTTTTGTTATTTATTTACATTGCAAAAAATATCACAAAATCAAGTGAACAATGAAATAGAAGCAAATAAAGGCCAAATGAATGATTATTTGGAGCTAAATAGTAGACATGAAGAAGTTTGAGGAGCCAATTGAGGAGATCAAGGAAGAAAAGAAAAGAGATCTGGAGTATAGGGGCCAAATTGACATAATTGGAAGTTGGAGGACTTATATGCAAATAAAGAATGAGGGTCAACTTAAACAAGCTCAAAAGTTGAAATTGCTCTTGAAGATTTGCACTGCGTGGCTATGGCTTCTCAACTTAGTGGCCGCGCAATAATTGCAAAATTTACAGAACCGTTTTTGATTCAACTACGCAGCCACCAATATTTTTACTGCGAGGCCTCGCAGCTTTCCGGCCCAAGCCCGTGTGCAGATTTTAACATGATTTGTTTCCTTGTTCAACTAGGTTTCTCCTCCTCTATATACACAACTTCCCATGCACGAATTAGAGAATCTTTACAAAGCTTAAAAACATTATTACTTCACATTCTTAACATCAAACTCTTTGGAGGAAATTGAAGGCAAATGTTTGGAGATTGAAGATTATCAATGGGGGGCGAATTCTTGGTGCAAGACTTCCTTTCTTTTGTTAATTTGATAAAATCAATATGCATAATTATTTATATTTCTGTATATTTATTTCTTTATTGATGAACTCTTAATTTCATCGTTAAGATATTTGATGTAGCTTAGTTTTACGATTTTAATTCTATAAATATAGTTTTACGTCTGTGATTACATGTGTTGATTTTATTATGTATTTAATGCATGAATGAATTAATCACTTGTTCATGATCTAATGAGTATTTTCATAATCAAAGAGGTGAGCAACACTTAGATCTAGGAATAAAATCCTGTAATTCAACAAGAGATATACATTTGTTGTTATTGTGATCGTTACATGAATTCTTTTCTCCCATGCACCAAATCATTATGACCTGCTGTCTAGAAATACGTTCGACTAACTAGGTAGAGTGGATTTAAATCCGAGAGGGGAATTTCATATGCATAAGTGAATTTGATCGAACACTATAATATGAATAAAATTAAACAATTGGAATTAAAAATATTGACTATGTGAAATCAAATATCCCAACACTTACAAACATTAATTTAGAATATTTAAATGTATTTTATTTTCTTTCGTTTTTTAGTTTAATATCTTCGTTTAATTCAAAACTCCAAATTCTACGTTTCAAATAGAGCGAGAACTAACACAATTTCGGTACTTGATTACAATCTTTGTGGGACGATAACTCGGACTCAAAAAGTTCACTTTATTACTTGGATGCAACATCGTACACTTGCGATTTAGCCCATCAATAATAATAATTGATTATACATAATGGTTCAATAATTTCTCAATTTTTTCACTCAATTGAAAGAACACGTTCATCTAAATTTAAATGGTTAAATGTGGTCAAATTGAATTTTGATTTTATTATCAAAATTATGTGAACATTTCTCATTGATCACTTCTAGATGATCATTGTAATAATCACACAATAGGCATTTACATATTGCATAATGTTACTAATGAGCATGAGCATCTAATTAAATTCACAATCAATATCACGTATTCACAAGAATATGAGAGTTCACATATTTTCCAAATAATATTTATGCATCTCTATGTACTTAAAACAAATATTTATAACAAACATTTCACATAAATATATTATTTGCAAAACAATATTATTTTCATAAGAGAAACTCTCTGATTAATCTCATTATTATTACACGATTCAAGTTCTCAACGTCAATTTCGACTCCACAGGAAAATTTACTTTTAGATTGTTATATAAAACATTCCTTGGGAGTTGTAGGCGAAATTGACTTGTGTCATATGAAGAAACATGAACCAAATCACTTTAAACATTACATATTCAAAATGAAAATGAATGTCAAATCACCAGATGAAAGACATGAAAGAACCTCAACAAGAAAGACAACATAAAAAGGCTCGAACACGATTTTAGAAAATTTCTCTCTTGAAAGTACATTTGCCCTCACTCGGTCGAGATGTTAAGGGTTTGATTCAAATGAATTTAGCGGATTTAATTCAAGCCTTCAACCGAGTACATTCGAAGCTCAACGAAAACTCGGATGTGGAACAAGAAACAAATAAAATGAGTATATGTCATAGTGGAAGTAATCTCTCAACTTATCACGATGATATTAATGTTCTCACCCATTTTCTGTAATTGTTTATGATCAACATAACATCTTATTATAGTAATTAATCCACCATATACGAAAATACACAATACTTGAACAAAATGGCGTCTTTTGGTGCCAAAAAATCACCTTAGGCACCAAAAGGTGCCTAATCGGGAATCTCCTTGCAATCGTAAGACACAATAGAATTTTAATATGTTAAAATTATTGTCTAGCTTGCAATTGCAACGCCTAATAACTTAAAAAGTTTCACATTTTTAATAATTTTTTTCAATACCTCTTCGCATTGAGTTATTTATGTACTTCATCCACGATCTTACCATATATTTGAACAATCGTTTGGAAACAAATTTCCAATAGAACGCGTTTTTTCGTAATCTCGTAACTGGAACCCAAAACAGAAATTATAAAATGAATTAAAACTGAGATACAAGGAGAAGAGATTGTGCAGTGTGGGACCTACTTTATGGATAATAATGTAAGTTGTTTTCTCGTTGTATCAGGACCCCCAACAAATGCACTAGCACTATCATTTTTAGAAATAAAGTGAAACCAAAACAAAAAATTTGACCTTTAAGAATAGCAACGGGGCGGGTTCGAGGAGGGGATGCCAATCCCCGTCCCATCCCCATCTCCGCACACGGGAACGGATCGGGGCAGGGATGCCTATAATTCTCGTTTAATATATATATATATACACACATACTTGTCCATTAATATTTTTTAATAATGGTTATATAATGTCTTAGTTATACAAGCTCTTTTCTTAAAGTATGATTATTTTACAAAATTCCCATTTAATAGCTCTAAAGAATGATTAACATTAAAAAGAAACTCATAATACCTTTTATAGAGTGGTACATGTTTAATTATGTTAAGAAGTATGTTTTGAAATAATGAGATGAGACTTAAGAGTGAGAGATGAAGAACAGTACCTTGTAGCTTTGGCGATATGGAGTGGTTGAACCATGAACTCTTTTGGGCATAAGTGACAAGGCCCAAAGTACCCAGTGTCATTAACTTGCAAAATAAAATTAAACAAAATAAGGTAGGGAATGTTAGTTTCACAACTTAGGAGATATGGATCCTCATACTTGTGATTCATCACCTCCAACTCCTCTTCCCGCACCATGTGGCTCTTCACTTCACCTCCATTAATCCCTTCAACAAAAATCTCATTCCCCAGTTCATGCACCTCTTCGCTTCCCAACTTTTTGCCTTCCCCATGAAAAATTGGAGTTTGATCAACTATGTCAATTTTTAGCTCCCCCTCCTTCTTCTCAACTTCATTATCTTCTTCAAACTTCTTCTTGAGCTTGATTTGATCATGTGCACTTCCTCCAAATTCAAAGGTAGGAGCACCACCTTTTTTCCATTCACTTGAAAGCTATACCGGTTCCTCTTGGTATGATGTTTCACTTTCCTATCACGTTGCCAAGGTTTCTCCAAAATTATGTGAGTAATGTGCATTAGAACCACATCACATAATACTTGATTACTATGAGTACCAATGTGAAAAGTAAAAAGAACTTGTTCACTTACCCTCACCTCCCCATAGTCACTTGACCTTTGCAATACATAAGGTTTAGGATGCTTTATAACCTGTAGCCCCAATTTTTTCACCCTACTAGCGCTCACCAAATTCGTGTCACTCTCTCCATCTATAATAAGACTACATGTCTTATCCCTTACCAGGCACCTAGTGTAGAAAGTATTTTTTTCATGATTCTCCCTCTCATTAGTATGAGCCAAAGATGTTGGTGGCCTAACATTCATCTCCAACTCTCCATTCTCATTATCACCCCTCCTATAGAATGATGAAATCTTCATTTTTGTTCTATCAATATTATCATCAATTCCATCTCCACTCTTATCTATCCATTCTCCTATTTTCCTATTTATGCTCCCATTTGGTTCCCTACTCCCATCTCTATACATAATGCTTCCAAATTCATCCCTCTACCTTCTCCTACCGTCCCTCTTTTCTTTCTTCCTTCCCATTCTCCCATCATAAACCAAAACATCTCCAAATTTATTTCTCATTCTTCTATTATCACTTCCCTCTCTTCCATTACGAGTTTATGTACTCTCCCCTTTTGTTGCTAACCATTCCAACCCTCCCTCAATCTCCTCCATTTTCCTAGCCATGGTGATTGAAAAAGTTTGCAACAATTCCTTCAAGTCTTGAGTTTGAGTGTTGGAATTGGACATGGTGTGCAAGTGTGAAAGTGTTCTCACAAGAATATTCTTCACTCGTGTTTCACTCAACTTAGACTTTTACTCTCTATTGAGCTCACCACTCTTGTCTTTTTTTCACTCAAAATCTCATTTCTCAAGTTCTCCAAGGAAGGTAATCAACTAAACCATAAAGTATAATTCTTTTGGAGTCAAAGAAATTACAAACAAGGAAGAAGGAATTTATAACAAGTAGATACAATAGCAAGTGCAATTTATGTGCTTGCTATACTCAAAAGGAACAATTGTTATGTGGGATAAGATGCTAGGAACACAATTTCAACAATGAGATTGAATAACCACAAGTAATAGACAAAGCATTAATATAGAGCAAATAAGCACAAAAGTGTAAATTTTCAATGAGGCAATTTAGCAAGCACTTTGTACTCAATCTTGATGTGGTCTTGAATGGATATAATGTGGATATATGATAAATCCCCAACAATCCAAATGTGGTAAGAAATGAATGAACAATAATTACCCAATGTATGAAGCAAGTGATATATGTGATAAAATGTTGATAACACAACCTCAATAATGGAAAATGGATAGCCCCAAGTAATTAGCAATACATGGATATTGAACAACAAAGCATTAATGGAGTAATTCTCATTGAGCCATTTTATCAAACACTCTGGGTGCACACTTTGGATAGTGTAGATTTTGTAGAGTATGATCAGTAGAATTCCCCAACAAACTCGCAATTAATATACCCAATATGGAATCAACAAATAACTCAAGAATATAGAATTTTCCCAAATTTTTTTTTTTTTTTTTGGTAGATGAAACAATAACAATGACAAGAATTTAAAGATAAAGTTTACCAAATTAGAGCCAAGCTCTGATACCAATTGATGAGGACCCCCTTGGTAAATTGACCAAGGATTCCAACAACTATTTGAAATCTTCCCAAGAAAGCTAATATGGTAAAGAAAACGATAAATCACCTTAATCTAAGTTTAAATCTAACCAAAAATTCATTGGTTAAAGAATCAAGTATAAACTAAACAAATTTCAAGGTGACGAAAATCAACAACAAACACAAGAATAAAATATACTCAAGCAAAGTTGATTAATTTTCAAGTAGATAACAAGAACAAATGAGGTTTATATCCTTACCTCAAGGAGTCTCTCAAGAGAGCATTCAAATGAACATCTTCCAAGTTAACACCTAGGGTTTTGAAATGAAATGCATACTTATTGTACAAAATATGGACCAAAAGAGAAATTCCGAAAATTGCAAGAAAAACCTTATTTTTCTGAAACAGGTTGTTCGGTCGACCGATCCATTTTCAATCGACCTCATAGTCGATCGAAACAAAAGTTTCGGTTGAGCCGTGCGCGCCCGAAAGTAATTGAGGCTCAGTTAAAAATTTGTTGCAAAGTTTCGGTCGACCGAAATGAAGATCGGTCAACCGATCTGGGCTGAGGCTTCAAAACTTATTTTTTGCTTCCAATTTGATTCTTGGCTTGATTTCTTGACTTTAATTACTTGTTTGAGCCTTGAATCTTCTCCCAAAATAGCTCTTGATTGCCTCGGTGCTCTACAAAATGTACTTCAAAATTGTTTTGGCTCGAACAATGAAGTTTCTTTGGCTAGCCCCCCTATGATTCTCATCAGAACGATTCAGAGAGGAGCCCCGTCACACCGACCCCATAAGGATTGGCTCTGATACCAATTGAAGGAAAATTGCCTAACTCCATCCCAAAAGCGCGCCTATAAGAGGAGGTTTTCCCCAACCCTTATAAACCAGCCCAGGAACCCCTCAGATTCCGATGTGGGATTTTCATCAGCCTCGCTAGAACTCATCAAGTATAGAGTTGAATTGTAGAGTTTGATTTTGAAATTATATATTTGGGCGTCAGGTGGTTTATGACACTTTTTTTGTTTGATTTTTTTTATTGAACTTATTAATCGAGGATGGTTTCGGGGCGGGGATGGGGATTTGATAGCAATCATATCCTCGCCCCATCCCCGATCGGAGATTTTTTTTCGTCCCCGTCCCATCCCCGTCGTTGTCGGGGATTTCCCGTTCCGTTCGAAACGGATCCTTGTCGGATTCGACAATTCCACACCCCCTTGCCATCCCATTGACCTTGCATCAAAATCCCCGTTGATCATTTTATGTCAATGTTTTTTAACTTTTATTCTCTATACTGCAATTACAATTAATATAATATCCTGCCAAAATATCTAAGGCCGTTTCATGTGGTGAGATCAACAGGGAGGCAGGGCAAATGGATATCTGATAGAAACTGACAAAATTTGTCTTCAAGTCTTGTGAATACCATTTAAACTCAATGATAAAAATGTTTTTTTTTTCTTTTGTTACATCAATGATAAAAATGTTGATAGATTAAGATGATGTAATTTTAAATGAGAAAATATTATGGAAAATTATAGCAAAAATGCTATATGGACAGCACCCCACCCCCTCTCTCTCGCTCCAGCCCCTCTGCGTGTTCTTTGTTTTTCCCCTTTCAGAGCAATTATCCATGCACCCACTGACTGAAACGGTGAAAAAATATCCTTCTTAATCCATCTAAAAAAAATATAAATTTGTGTGAATTGATAGAAACAAAGTATTAGAATGAAACGCTATAATACACGACAGTTTATTTAATTGTTACCAGTGAATATGAAAACATGATTTTTGTTTACTTTCACCAAATTTTTTTTTGAGCTCAAATATTAGCAAAACAACGAATATGAGCAGTCGTTGATTTAGGAAATTCGGGTTTTCAATCGTGCTCTTTCCGATTTCACCGAATGTGAAAGCAGACAACAGATTCATGATCGTATAATCAAGGTAAGTGTGTTGGCCTCTCGTTTCCAGTAGAGTCAAATTTGCAGGCCATGTTCACAAGGAAAATAGAGCAAGAAAGCATGCATGCTATTGCACCTCTACACCATATACCCAAATCAGACGGAAGCAATATCAGTGAAGGAACACCGACAGAATGGCCGACGCGGCAAGTCCATCAGATGTAAAATTTCTAGTTGGAAAACGCCTAAAGTCAGATTATTCAATAGCGAAAAACATTCTTCCAATAAGAGAATCATATATTCAATTGTACGTGCGCAGCTGGAAATCATTGTGCGAGATTCCTGGAAATCAGTAGCGCCGCTCTTTTTGTTTTCCATACACGACCCGGCCTCCTTTAAATTTTTAACACATTTTTCTCTTTTTTTTTTTTTTCAACCACATATTTATTAATAAAACAATATTACCCACAAAAAAAAATTCCTTACTTTTTAACCACACATTCTTTTAAAAATCACTATTCATTTTAAATTAAATAATAGAAAAATATTCAACTCTAACTTTCCCTCTCACAAATTGCAATAATTCTTTATCCGATCATTCGAGTGTATAGTTTTTGGACCAACAGCAAATTTACGAGTGATCCTCCGCATTTCCCTTCCTGACCACATCTTGCAAAAAATTTCCAAGAAGCCTCTGATCTAAAACCATATTAGGTACCTGCAGAATAATTTTATTAACCTAGAGACACAATAACTCGTGGACAGTGTCGAACAAACAACAATATTACTGACAGAAGCAATCTAACCTTGTTACCAAAGAAAATCTTCGAGTTATTAGCAATTGCTTCGATGAATTTGAGTTCTAGATATTGTGGAGTTAGCTTCAACTTGTTTGCTTCTGCTTCTTTCATTGTTCTGAACACGTTCAACATAAAAATACATAAGAAAAATGCTAAAGTTAATGAGAAAACGTACCACGAGATGTACCGCACAAACACATGTGAGTGAAATGACTAGTTCACCCCTCCCCCCATGTGTGAGTGTGCGGTATAGTTTCGCATGCATAAATACCGTTCCTTTGTCTAAAAGCTTCCATGTCCTCGAATACATAAACAGCTTCAACAGTTAAAGGTAAAGGAATGTACCGATAAAAGTTGGCATCAGCCAAGCTTTTCTCACGAGCTAAGTACATTGTATTAGAAATTTCCTCTTGCTTCCTCGAGCTGTCTTTCTCCATCAACTTCTGCTCCATCTGGATCTTGCTAACATGAGCATGCTTTTCGGCTTCACTTATGGCAATCTTTTTCTGCGTCTCCGCTTCCTTCTCAGAAACTCTCTGTCTCTCCACAGCAATCAAGACCTATTACATTAAAGTTCGAGGCAACTTTAAATCCGTAATAGGTTGAACAGCTTCATTAATACCACCTTTTCCCTAAAAATGAATAATCACAAAGACGAACTATAAAGCACGATATCCATAATACTTGTTTCAGGTCAAGAACCATGACTTATCAAAGACAAGATGACAATCTCCTATAAAACTTAATCCATTTACACTTGCAAACCTCAATTAGATACCTACAGCACACCTTCAACTGACAACAGCAGAAAGAAAAAAGAATACAGAAACGAATAACACAATTTTACAAAGCTCAAGGTAAATGACGAAAGCAATACCTTGGTACGTTCCTCTTCCATCTGTTCAAAGTTCCGTCTTATACTGTCTGGAATGGTAGGTTTAGTGACGCGCACGCTGAGTATTTCAATACCTGGAGCATAACGGGTGCAGTCAGCCTGAAGAGCATCTTTCATTTTCTCATCAATCTGAAAATTATTGCAACAATTGTTTATTAGATCAAGCATCAATATAAAATAAAGGCATTTGAATGGAATTACAGAGGTGGTTGAGCAGGTGGAGATGTGACGTGGTCGTAATAGAACAAACATATCTTCAATCATGAAAAAATGTTTCTTTGTTTACATTTTAGAGGAGCCAAAAGCCGTCTATACAAATAGTCCAGTAGTAGAAGAAGTAAACCGATTAACACTAGAGAGTTTGTAATTAACCATAGAAGGAGATAAGAATCCATAAAATTAAGAAAGTGGATGAATTCCTTTATGCACTAGAGTTTGATCTTATCTACTTTCTTACCTGATCAAACATGTCAATGTAAACTTGCTGCAGTGAATGAGAACTGCAGAACTGATTGATCTCATGATGGATTTTGTCATATATCCACGTGTTGTCATATTGTACACCGTAGTCACGCAATGTCTCATATACGTAGTCCTTTTGAAGACGATTAACAACCTTAAAGTATGCAATGCTAATTAGTATAAATAATCTAATAATGAACACAATTAAATTGAAAAAAAAAAAATGGACTTAAGTAGGCAGCACTGAAAGATTTACTTCTATCTTCTCAAAGTTGGTCATAACACCACCTTTTGTTCCACAGGGGATATCCCTCACCTGCACACAATAACATGGCAAAGAAACCAGACGCTAATCACCACATCTTTGTCAACTAGCATTGCTGTAAAATACATTCTTAATCTAAAGAACTTCCGGATTAAAGAGGATAGAATTGGTCTCACCAAATCAGTCTGTAGGGTCACTTGAATGGGCTCGAAGTGGGTTAACAGGGGCATTTTCAAATGAAAACCTTATATTGAACAGGTGCTAATCAGAAGCAATAAACAACCTAAACCCAATATAAATATGCCCCCACTAATAAAATCCAGGACGTTGTAAACATGAGATGTAAAGTATATAAAAGATAAACCTGGATCTGTAATTGTGTTCAGAAGGGCACCTCCTCTCCAATAAACCCCAACATGGCCTTCTGGAACTTGATGTAAGATAGCTAAGCTTTGGCTTAAGGTTGACATGGTAGGGAGTATGACCTGCAAATAGTTTTTTGGGCATGTCATATGTTCATTGTCTAATCGCAAATTTTCAGTCTAAAAAGTGGGCATTACACTTTCATGGGAATGACCAAACATTAGACTACAAACAGCGGCGAATCCACCACATGGCGAGCCGCCTGTGCTCGCCCGTGCTGATCCGCCACTAGGGTTACTAGTATATTGGAACTTGTGCTCATCTGATTTATTCTTACTGTTCCTACCCATCTCCACCGCAAATATCATAAGGTTACTCAATTTTCACCAGGAAGATGCTCCAAGAAATCGAATGATACGGACCATACGGTCAAATACCTTTTTACACAGACTTCTGATATACTCCGAGAGTTCAGTTCCCTCATGTCTACAAGCTAATTAACCTCAGTAGGAACTATATTCAGATTCATGAACTGCATAATAATAGAAGTCTACTTTCAAGTTTTTCCATTCTAATAATTTAAATATTCAATTCCCCAAATATTGTTCAGAAACAAAGTAATATATAGCACACAGAAAAATCAAAACAGAAAAAAATAGATTAAAACCTAAGCCCCGAATATATACCGAAGTAGGCAAAAAAGAGGATATAGTAGAAATAGTAAGCAGTTTATACGCTCTTTTTTCCCCTTACCATGGAGGCAATAGCGACAAAGGACAATAGAACAGTCAAAATGGCAGTGAAATCTCCGCCTCCGCCGGTCGCCGGCGTTGGTGGCCTCGGAGATGCTTCTCTCTGCTGCTGTGCGTCCATGACGGTTCCAATTCCTATTCAGAAATATTCTATCCACAGTCTCTAATAATGTAGTAGGGGCTCTTGAATAATAATTTGTGATCAAATTGAAATAAAATTGAAATCTAGCTTTGCATTTGGGCTACACCTTTTTTTTAAGAATCTGTTATAGATGTTGCGTGAAACTTGGGGCAAGTTTAATACTCGGAGCTCTCCAATGCATTACGTGATAGTCGTGAATTGTTCAAATAATAATTCTTGAATAAAGCAATCATTATTTGTTTTTCATTAAATTTTTCTTATTTTTATGCAATAGTCAATCTCAACCATCCATTAAAAGTCAAGTCCACAATATTTATCTTTTCAATCAAATCGCAATCATCATTTCTTCTAAAAATCACTATTCATTTAAAAAAAACTCATTTTAAAAAATATCAAACATCCTCATATATTGGTTGATGAAAAAATAAGTGATTAGTGATATGTTTAGAATTTTTATGAGTAAGAAAGGAAGAAGATTAGATACAATGAAAGAAGACAATTTCTTACAATTAATGATCTTTATTCAACAGTTCCTAATTGTTATTTATGGACCAATTACAACTTGATAACCAAGCAATTCAACCCACTAATTTAGAAATAAGGAATTACAATTTAAGTAATTAATCAAGAACATGGAACAATAATTAATTATTATGAAGCTATTTTTAAGTAGTCACTACTCATTTCATTTCTTCTATTATTCATCCACAGCAACCACTTGCATAATGTACATATCATTCCCACCCCTTAAGATTCTTGTCCGCAAGAATCTTTTTACCGTGCTCAAAGTAGTTTTGATAGCGTGATAATACAATAATTATTTTTCATAGTCTTCTTGTTATACCAAGTTTATTCTGAACTTGTTTGGTCAAGATATTATCACAGAAATCGGGCACATCAATTTTGAAACTTGCTACATCTTAAACAAAAAGTTTATTCGAAGCAGGAGACATTGATAAAATGCTGTTGTACCAGATTGACTTGTAGACAACAATTTCATGCAATGGAGTATCGATGAGTTGTTGAATGTTAGTTAGTTTCTCAAATGTTTGAGGACATTAACTGAAATTTATGATCACTGGCTCCTCGTCAAAGATGGGAGGACTATCATAAATATCCACGTGTTCCTCGTCAAATATTGAAGAGACTTGCCCCAAATATTTTCTAATATGAGACTCGTGGTGAATTTGAGGGTGATTGATGGAAATATCACTCCGTTTGGTAACACTGTAATGGTTTATAAACTGGTTTATTTATGATTTTGAGGTAAAATGTGTGGTTAAAAAGTGAATAGAGAAAATTTGAATAGTTAAAAAGTGGTTTGAGAAATTGTGTGGTTTATAAACAAGTTTATAAACTATTTACCAAACGGAGGCCAATAAGATAATTTGGTTGGGGTAAATGAGTTTTTGTCTGAGATATGAGTATGAGGAACTTGCGATGCTCGTAGCAATCGTAGTTCTTGCAAAATAACCTGTAATGTGGCTTGAATTTCATAAATATGGAAATCATGATGTCCCAATATTTTATGAACTTCATTTCAAAACTCATCATTGATTTCGTCGCAAGTGTTCATAATCAGAACCGTGCTCTGATACCACTGAAATGTTTAGAATATTTTATGTGTAAGAAAGAAGATTAGAGACAATGAAAGCAGACAAATATCTTATAATTGATGATCTTTATTCGATAGTTCCTAATTGCTATTTATAGACCAATTCCAACTTGATAATCAAGCAATTTAACTACTAATCTAGAAGTAAGAAATTACAATTTAGCTAATTAATCAAGAACATGGAACAATAATTAAATATTATGAAGCTATTTTTAAGTAGCCACTACTCATTTCATGACTTTCATTATTCATTCACATCGTCAGCAATGACCCACTAATTGCATAATGTACATATCAATGGGGTAGTTATTTATTTCATCCAATGTATGTACGCCATATTACAATGTCACTTAAAAATGTTAATTAAATATGTCTCCATAGAATTACTCTTATTTAATGCTCTGGAGCTTCTACATTTAAAAAATATTGATAAGTTGATATTTTTTTTAAAAATTTTAAAATAATAACTGATTTACTCTTGCTCTTCAATATTTATCTAGCTTTAGATTTAGATTTTTATATTTTTTAA